>JAQKAK010000004.1:0-2400000 GCA_028829675.1 Penicillium tannophilum | reverse complement strand
TACTAGTAACCAAGAAAAACGCGCTACCCTAATAGCTCGGCAAAATTGGATTAGTCTGTGGCTCCAGGTCCCAAGCTGGATGCTAAATAATGCATAGCTATCGGCAGACTCATACCTGGTACCAGCCCACGGTTCCGCAGGCCCACGGCTTGGAGTTGGCAATCGCCTTGAAGGCTTTCTCAGCAGTCCACTGCCTTCCACTAATCTGTAAGGCACATTCGTCAATTCAAGCTCTCCAGTACATCTGATCGTCCAGCAGTATGAGAACGCACCGTGTGTCCAATAGACAGCAACAGGAATGACAGGGCAGATGCCTGAAGAGATCGAGATGGTGCCACGGACATCTTTCCTGTAGCTGTATGCCTTTATGTCGCAAAATTGTACGTTGAAAATGACGTTATAGGTGATGACAAGGGGTTGAGGCTGGCCTATAAAGCGCGCTGCGCGCCTCGGTACAATAGTTGCGCCGTTGTGGGGATTCCGAGGTTGGATCCACTCCGTGCATGCATGAGATAACTCGCTTTTTACTTCTACCGCGTAAGCCCATACAGGCTGAGATCCAATGTTCTCATGTACTTTTAGGATCATTGATTGAGGAAACTGTTAGTCAGGCATCGGGGCTTGATCCTACGTGGGTTTTATTGCAGGTAGAAGTAATTAATCGTCTTAAGATTGTTCTAACCCCGCATTCTGGTGCCCAGGTGGCATGAGGCTCGGATCCTAGTGAACCAGGGAAGCTATTGGTGACAAAAGCTCAACTTGTAGGCTTTCTTGATGTCAATTTGCATCCATGGATCAAGCTTGAGTCTGGCGTTTTTATCGGTTGGGTAATGATATATTGAATCACTTGGTCCGTAGGTGATGAGTTGTACATGCATCCCATTTCCATTGATGGTCAAAACGCACTCGGCTACCTGTAATAATATGGACTCTTGTAAATAGAGCTATACAAAGCCTGAAGTATATCTCTGCAAATTCCTTATTCACATAGGTCCGAGCAAGGCTGACCTAGGTAAAATATGGATTAGCTAGGTATTACCAGTAGTACCCAAGATCACTCACCTTGTCCAAGAGTGTCCTTTTTGGTAGCGAACACAACCTCGTAGCCTTTTCCTATGACCCGTGCAAAGGCCAAGTTTATGTGGAAAGACTCACACCTAGCCAGGTAGGCAGCCTGCTGAGCTGTGAACTTACGAGGCGCACATCGATCCCGTCACTATACATAGGGTCAAGCACCCCCATCGTCTCGGCACCCGTTTGATAGGTCAGACCTATATAGAGGCAACGATGACTTTAGAATGCAAGTCCATCACCATCAAGACCACGCGCCCCCTAAATCGGGACAAATGCGTAAGACATGCTCCCAGATAATCCTCGCCACCTCCTCCGGTTCCGAGTGAGTCACATCGATCTCCAGAAACTTCCTATCGGCGAACTTGAAAATTGGCGCTCCTCTGCGAAAAATCCTTAGCAGTTCCATATCCATGAGCTTTGCATGCTTCTCACGCTCTGACCTCGTCATGCGCTTGATGTTCTCATCTTCATCGCAGGTCAGAACAATGGGAATCAATGGACAGCCTCGTTTCAGCGCAGCCCGGGCGTATTCTAAGCATACACTGGTACCTTGTTCATTGTCTGTTTGGAAATCTGTGAACAGGTAGGTTGTATCATGTGTGGCAGGCTCGGTAAGGGCCGTAAATATAGCGCTACGAATAGAACGCCGGAGAGCTTGATACCCTGGTTGGGTACGATGGAGAACGGCATCAGCGGGGTTGATGAGAAGGTGGTTGTGGATTAGCTTTAGATTCACTAGGGTGACATGCGCAACCAGATATTGGGCGACTGTCAGCTTTCCAGTGCCGGGGAAGCCATTGATATGGATGATGGGATGGGGGGCTGTCCCAGGCATGTTGAGGAAGAGTGACGTTGTTGAGTTTATCAAGATGTAAAGGATTCTTGAGTGTGATACCAATATGTTGATCAATATCAAGGGAGATATGGGAGGGGGATTTGTTGGAAGATGAGATAATTTTGTATGACTAGATCCTCGTTTGAAGAGGGGAACTAGCTATATAAGCGCCTTTGTGCAGAGATGACTCATGAGTAATGGAGACTATTCCTCCTCTACACTCCCCTCCTAGGCCTTCTTCCATGTCTTCCGCTATTCCCACCAGGCAGTGGACGAACCTGGTTCATAAACAGCATTACCCAGGATTGGGAGAAAAATGAGTTTGATATATATCTATAAATGCTGGATTTCTGGCCATTTGAGTGAATAACTAGTGAATAACTAAATGAGTAAAAATATCAACCTACCAGCCTGGAACCTCAGACACCTGAATCAATGTAATTATATCAATCACTGTGTTTGCTGACAGAGTGCCTTCTGATTTGTAAGACATGTCCAACCCCGCTACCGAAATACAACCCCGACAATTCCTACCTTTTCAGTATCTAGATCCAACACTTCTGGTAACTCGACAGAAAATCAGTAAAAGTCCCAGCAATCTATAACCCAAAATGACCGTCCAAGAGTGCTGCGTCCAAGGTTCCGCATGGTCAGGAACACCAACGGGCCAAACCTCCAAGCTCGCAAGCAACAACGTCTACGTAACAGGCACCAACCCTCAAACCGCTATCCTCTTCATATCCGACCTCTTCGGCTGGACATTCCCCAACATCCGACTCCTAGCCGACCACTTCGCCCGCGAAATCGACGCAACAGTCTACGTCCCCGATTTTTTCGGCGGAGAAGTTCTAGACTTCGATCTCATCGCGGCGGAGAAATTTGCCGAGCTAGACCTTGGGTCTTTCATTGCCCGGCATAGTCGGGAGAATCGCGAGCCGGAAATTTTTGAGTGTGCGAGAGCTTTAAAGCGGGATCTTGGGTTTGAGAAGGTTGGGGCTGTAGGGTATTGTTATGGTGGATGGGCTTCGTTTCGGTTAGGGGCGAAGGAGCATCGGTTGGTGGATTGTATTTCTGTAGGACATCCGTCCCTTTTGGAACGGAAGGATGTTGATGAGGTGGATGTTCCTGTGCAGCTTTTGGCGCCGGAAATTGATATGGCGTTTCCGATGGATTTCAAGATGTATACGTTTGAGACGTTGTTGAAGTTGAATGTGCCGTTTGATTATCAGCATCTTCCGGGAGTTGTGCATGGCTGTCTTGTGCGTGGGGATGAGACGAAGGCTGGAGAGCGAGCGGCGATGGAGAGGGGGAAGGATGCTGCTGTTGCATGGTTTAGACAGTGGTTGAAGAATGAGTGATTAGATTAGAGTGGAAAGATCGTTTGAGTTGAGATATTTTCATTATTATTTAGTATTAACAAGTCCGTCATATCAGGGCTATTCAAACTATTTCCTCTATGCTTTATCTTCTCCAGTCTCCTGTTTCTTTTGCTTATTGTGATCCTTCTTGACACTCTTCCACTCCATCGCCAATGCGGGGAACAACGAAACAGCGGCCATGACAATACCAAGAATGAACGTCTTGGTAATCGCATCACTGTACCCACTCAGCACCTCACTCAACTTCGACGCAGGAACATAATTCCGTATCTCCGTGGCACCAGCCCCAATAACCTCCACCGCATTGATCCCAGGAATCTTCTCCAGGTTTTCTTTCAAGAAATTGGAGAACAATGTCTCTGCAATGCTCACGAAAAGAGCACCATTCAACTGCTGCGAGAACATGAGCAGTGATGCTCCAACCGGAACATCTACAGGAGCGAGACAAGTCTGCACAGCAATATTGGCCTGCTGAAGTCCCAATCCCAGCCCAAGACCAAAAATAACCTGGTAGCCAATCCACTTGGGATGAGCTGTGTCAGCCTGGAAGGTATACAACAGACCTGCTCCAATCGAGAGAAACACCACAGCGGCAAACATGAACGGGTTATAGTATCCAAACTTTGAGGTGGCGATTCCCGAAAAGATCACTGCAATAACCATCGAAAGCACGAGAGGCAGGTTCATGATACCCGATTTCTCGGCATCGACGTTCTTGATGGCCTGGAACCAGATGGGGATGTAGTAGAGCATCACCATCATACAAGCACTGGTACTCATAGTCCAGAACACACCGGCAAGAACAGACCGCTGAGTAAAGATTCGGGGCGGCACAAGCGCCTTCTCACCGAGCTTAATCTCAACAAAGACAAACACAGCAGCCAGCACACCGAACATGATAAACAGAAAAATAATGCGCCAATTAGCCCACGCATAAGTCGATCCACCCCACTCCAACGCAAGAAGCAGACAAATCACACAAGGAATGAGGAAAAGATTGCCCAGCGGATCGAGCTGCGTAATCTTCTGCTTAATTGTCCAATTCCCATTCCTTGGCGGTGGAACATCCAACAAAAAGAAGATAGCAGCAATCGCCACACCGCCGAATGGTAGGTTAATGTAGAAACACCAACGCCATGAAACGTTTGTTGTGAACACACCGCCCAAAATCGGGCCTAGAACCGAGGCGATACCGAAGACTGCACCCATGAAGCCCTGATACATGGGTCGCTTTTCGAGTGGGACCGTGAAGACAATGATGATGACCGCTCCTGCTGAGATTCCGCCTGTGCCTAGACCTGCGACTGCTCGGCCGATGATTAGGGCTATGGATGAGGGGGCGGCACCGCAGACTGCAGAGCCGATCTCGAAGACTAGGATTGAGACCAGAAAGACCCATTTTGCGGGATAGAAGGTGTAGATCCGGCCGTAGACTAGTTGGGAAGCTGATGCTGTTAACATGTATGCGCTACCGTACCAGCCTATGTCGGTTAGACTGTGGAATTCGTCTGTGATTTTGGGAGTTGCTGTTGCGACGATCAAGCGGTCCTAATCCTATGTTAGATATTTGTATATACGGAACAATTAGATATCACTCACCAAAGCAACAAGGAACATGGAGATGTATAGCGCAGCCATAATCGGAATGATCTTTTTCTTTGAAGGGTATTTGGCCGATTCTGTTGTGACGCTGCGTTCAAGCGCAGCATCGACGGCTTGTGGTGTGCCATCTTGTGGTAAAGATTTCTCGTCTAGAGCAAGCGACTTCTCATCGAGAGAAACCGACTTCGCATCGTGTTCTGACAAACTCGAAGTCTCTCCCATCCTGAAAATAGACGTAGAATCTCCTAGATGTCAAGAAAATCCACGTGGGTGTAAATTAGATTGCAGATAATTTAAGAAAAAAAAAACTCCGCTCTGCAGGACCGTGCTATTTGTATGCCGAAATGGTAAATTGGCGGATTCGACCGACACGAGCCACGGAGATAAAGGAGTCAATCTTCAACTCCGTTTTAGTGCTTGTAATGATCGAGCACCGGGAATGGTTCGTTCCGTACTATACCCCTTGTGCCCGGACGGTCATTATGACCCTCCGTGAACATGCAGAAACTTGGAACGGGATTAATCTAAGTAAACTAGGTAAGGTTATTCACGGATACATCCTCCTCAGGTAAACCAAGACCTTATACCATTGCTGGCAATGGTCCAAGGCTAGGAAATATGGAGACTCTGTAAATCAGGGTTCCGGATCCAGTGCATTAAGCACATTCCAAGCGAAGCATATTCCCGCTTGGACCCTTACATTGCTCCGCTCGGTGAAGACAAGAGGAAAACCTCCTAAAGTCGGGGAATTCAAATATCCGGCTCTATGTACGACTATTTGAACATCGCTAAATTGAATCTATGTACATTTGATCTATCCCACTTTAATAGTATCCATATGACCCCCGATAGACCAGCATGACCTGATTCTTTGATGTGTATAGAGTGATGTGTGACGGAGATTATCGGGGACGGAGCTCCGACCCTCCGCTCTATTGTTCCCCCTTAAACGGATCCACAACCTATAACTTCGCTCTCGGCTTTAGGACTTAATCGTTCGATCAACCAGATCGGGGACTTTCATGGTCTAGAATTCGATGTCTCTCGATGTCACTCGATCCTTCTTTTGGGACCCACGTTTATACTTTAAATACCCCACCTAGTAGTACACAGCTGTTGCCTATGACCAATTATGTCATTTCGCTTTTGTGTTTACTTCAATGCTGTCAACTTCGAGGCTGCAATGCTTGATAGCTTCTAAGTTGGGACTAGCTGCCTCTTTGTGATTATAATTCTGACAATGAGGCGCCTGAATATGTCAGGGGAGCTGTTCGTATCACGGACAACCTTGAACTATACACTTATTGGAACTAATCTAGATCTTGAGATATCATGCTGATTCAAATAGGGTATATTATCACTATCTAGCACCCAAGTTGGGAACACTCGTTTACAGAAGATAAAAAACAGATAAGAAACTCCAATCCAGGTCATTCCATGCATCGATCAAATGCAATCAATAAGTTGTCGGGCAGAAGAGAAAAAGAAACCAAAACAGGACTCCATCTTCCGGTCACAGCCATTCAACACCGTCCTGGGATATTATCAAAGACAATCTCGGATGGCATAAGATAAGTCCAGACCGACCAGCCGCTTCCAATGCAGCGCTGGCCAGTTTTTGGTACGCCGAACGCCTTTAGCCGATCCAGAAGAAGGAAACATCCCTGCCACTCGGGTACAGGGGAATAAGGAGAGAAGATGATATGGTAATAATAGAACAAAGGAGATGTGAGACTGTGCCAAGGCTGCGCTTTTGCGTTTACGCCAGCCAATATAATAATGGTATAAAAAAAATTAGTGCCACCAACGCCCGTGATGTCGAGCGGCGATCATGAAGGGCATCAAGATTCGACCAGCCACCCTGACGGTGGAGGAATCGAAACGTATCAACAAGAGAAGTGAGAGAAGCAACACCAGCCCAGAGAAGGCAAACGGAGCCAATATCGTACACGTCAAAAAGTTCAAACAGCAAAGGGACATTGACTCTACCTGGAGATGGAGTTGGTGTGATTCGCATCTCCTGGGGCTGCCGTCGACGAATTGGTGGAGGCAATATGTGCGCGCAAAGATGCGACTTCATTTCGTAATCCCGTCAACTCGTCATGCATGGAACGAACGTACGCCCAGAGTTTGTCGATCTGATTGGCCTCAGCCCCGTCGGAACCGTCGGGCCCACCCTTGGATGCAGGTAAGCTATGGTTGCCAGAGAGAGTCGATGGCGCGTGCTTATTAGACTGTAGCCCAAATCGAGCGTCTGGCGAGCTGACAACGGGGGGAGGAAGCTGGGCTCCTGGTTGTGGCAATGTCAATCCCATTGCATGATTAGGTGCTGACAAGCTCCCCCGTCCGAAAGGTGCCTGTGGGTGGGGCAAGGACTGGCCCATGGTGGGTGAATGTCCGCGGTGCGAGGATGCGGCAGAGTCGTGATGTGATAGAGCATTCGGAGATAATGGTTTGGAGCTCTCGGTCAAAGTGCCCGGGGTAAAGAGAGACGAGCCGGAGGCGTGACCTGCAGGGGGAAATGTCATATTCCCCGCTTGGGAGGTTGCCGCTGAGCCAGATCCACTATGCGTACCAGGCGGGGGAAAGAGGCCTCCACGGCTTGCTGCAATCGGCGGGTAAGTGCTGGGTTGACGCGCAGAATTGAGAGAATCAGATCGTGGGAGGGTTTCGTCATGCTTGCGCATTCCCTGCGTGCTGAGTCGTCGCTCTTCTTCTCCATCCATGGCCTCGGGCTCCGCGTAGACCAGGCCATCCATACCGTCGTGGTGGTGGCCATCACCATATTCATCATCGGCCGCAAAGCTTCCCATGCTAGATCGTCGACCCGCGCATCCACCTTGACCTTTGTTGTGTCGCGCAAGCGCGTCGCCTCGAGCAAAGCGCCGTCCGCACTTGGGGCAGAGATGAGGTCGTTCGCCGGTATGCAGCTTAGTGTGTCGTTTCAAATCGTGCAGTCTGCGAAACCGGGACTGACAGGTTTGACAAACAAATGGTTTTTCTTGACTATGGGTGAGGAGGTGGCTCTTAAGGTTGTGTTGGCGAGTGAATTCAGTAGCGCAATAGGGGCATCGATGCTTCTTTGCCGATGGCGAACGTGGGCTGCCTCTGTTGTAGCCCGCGTTGGGTAAGCTCAGGCCGCGACGAGGGTCGTTGAGTCCGCCGGTGGGCATCGGGTACGAGAAGGCCTTATTGCTATCCTGATCAATCTCCGAGTCTTCCCGTTGGCGATGACGGTCGCCATCTTGCGAAGCTGACTCTTCAATCGGACCCGGACTCGCGACCGTCGAGGAGTGCATGAGCGAATTTTGATGGTCGGCCGAGCCGTAGGGATCTGATGTGTCGTGGGCGTGGGCGTGGGCGTGGGCGTCTACTTGCATTTGTTCTGGCGATGCATGGATCTGGGGATCTTGGATTGAAGGGACCGGGGACTTTTCGCTGGCTCCTAAAGCTTCTCGTGCCACTTGGGAACTATTTCGCTCGGGATCCCTTTCATGTTCGACCGGTCGATCCGGCGCTGATGAAGGGCTCGTCATCTGGGGAGGTTGTGATCGGGAGACGTGAAGACCGGCGCTGGCGATGGAGCTCAGATTGGATTCTGGTTTGGATGGCGGTTTAAGAAAAGATATGGAGTCGGAACTCGTAATAGAATGGGAAGGGCCGGTGATGGGGTTGGACACGGCAACAGGCTCGTTGGTGGACTGCATCAATGCCGCCATGGAGGCAGAAGGGTTTGCGCCAGCCTCGTAAGGTGATAGACGAACCAAGGCAACAGCTACTTGTGACATGTTAGACGAAAAATGCGAGCAAAACTAGAAGACGGGTAAATCATCGGACTAACTTCACCCAGAGACTTCGGAGGGAAATCGTGTGTATATGCTGGGGTTGATGGGGGGGATTGTTACGGAGGAAGTCCAGGGCGTGTGGGGCGGGTACTGTTCTCAAGGAAACCGAGTGTGGCGCAAGCTGACGAGGTTCGGTTTCAGCTATGGACTCTGCCCGGAGACGATCCACCACCCAAAGAGGGGCTCAGGCCTGCGTTAAAATAGCAATCGGCCGTGGGAATCAACAAGATTGGTTGAGGATCAATGGAGCCCGGGAAGTTTTAGGGACCGTGGCGGGTGCAAAAGAGGCGCAGGAACGGGAATGGACTCCAACAATGGAATCCAACAATGGAGTGGGACTGAGATGGATGGATTTGCCTCTCAGGAACCCGAAGTTTCGATGGCAAAGTACAGTAGAAAAGGAGGAAATCATACCCCGTAAGAAGGAAAACCGGGCACAACCTTTGGGGGGCATTAACGGGGCAAAAAAGGTATGCGTGTATGGTAATCCAGTCAATCACGGTCGAGGCTCTTGATGAACCCTGAACCGGGGGGGTGGATGTACTCGGTACTTGATAATACACGATAGCCTAGGTATTTAAACAAGTACCGACTACCTAGATAAGATTGAGGCTGTGTAAGCCCACTAACGCGTGTGGCTGGTCGTGGGTCCAGTTAACACGTTGTTTTTTCTCTCCTTGCGGCTGATCATGGCCAACTTGGTTATTACACTGAAACCATGTCCGACATGAAAGAGCCTCTTGCCACTGCGAATGATCATGAAGCTATAGGTAACTGGCCATGATGTCAGAGGGTGAAAATCTGGTCCAACACGAAGATCCGGCAGATCTACTGAACACCACGGTTCGGTCTGCTCGGGCTAGTCTAATTCTGCATACATAATCACCAGCCACACATGAACGGGGCTACACCGTAGGTACATAAAGATCTCGATTTCTACCGTGACTACGTAAAGAGAAGATTTGGTCAAGTCAGAAGCTGGTCTGTTGTTCTTCAAAACTCAGCCTCGTTTCATGTCGGCTCCTTTGTGGCCTCAGGCTCAGGCCCTGTCGATCTGCAATGGCAACGAACCAAGGCCATCCTGGCGGTGCCAGCCTAGCGAAGGCTTGCCCGTATTGAAATGGGACTGAATGTGCCAGGCCAACTTGCGATTGGCCCAGGGGTAATGGCCACAGACGTCGCAGCGGGGCTACTCGGCCCACAAAGCCAGCAAATGTGGTTTCACTATGCAGGTCATCGTGGCTTGAACTTGATCGGGCTTGTTCGGGGCAGTTCCTCATCTTAAGGCTGAGCTGAACCCGTAACAGCTGATTTCCCCGCGGATTCGCCTTGTCATGTTTGTAAGTAGATCCTGTGGTTTTGTGGGTTTGCCCCCTAGGACCCTTGCTGCATCTGCCGAGATAAGCGAATTGGATTCTTGGCTGTTGTCATTGAATCTTATGACTTGTATGAAACCAGGTCTACAACTGCGGTCGACCATTATTCCCTTTTGGTTCGATCGAGAAGTGTTTCCAACACAGCGAAGATGGATATGCATCACCTGCTTTTCATATCTCGCAATGACCCCCCTCGTAGACGCTCCAATGTGGAATAATCCATCATCGGATGTGAGAAGATGAGAGGGAGAAGGTGCGATGGCCGAAGGAGCAGAACAATATGACTGTTGTGCAGGGGTATATCCGGTGGGAAAGGAGCAATGGCGCTGCCAGCGATATACATCACTAAACTGCGCAGCAGTCATCGAGAGCAAGACACTGAGTGGCCCCGGACCTCTTGGACATGCTTTGGAAGGGTGTTGAAGTGGTCTACAGGGCAACGAAAGTCAACTGTTGAGTTGGTTAATAGCCTTAGTGCCTTTATGCCTGGAGAAATAGGTATCGATTCCACTCGTCGCAAGTTTGGTCATTTAGTCACATCTGCTGAACCATCTTCCCCTGACGAAATTGATTGGCCCAGAATTCCAAGGTTACTCCCATCGCAGATCATGTGCTAGAAAAAGTACCATACATCGCCAAACTGGATTTGTTCCTGGTCAAAGTCGCTCATACATTAGACCCGCGGGTAGGCGCGATGTGATAGCAACATCACCTCGCGTGCCACTAGTTTATGCGGTCTACGAGTCCACTGGTTATTCCTTTATCCAGGCGCTCGCCGCGATGGTCGAGTCTATGTTAAGGGGTGTGACGTTGGATCAAAGTGCAGAAGTTTATCGAATATGGAGTATTCAGTGAGTGTAGAGCTGACTGCAGAGTTTAACCTTTAATCTCCCGGAATTCACGATAATTATATACCAAAATAAATTCAATTGCAACTGGCTCACATAATTAGTATCGGGGCACAGACCCTTGAAAGTCAAATCAACAATGTGACGGGAGCTGTGTACAGGGGAGTTGATAGCAAGTGAGAAACGACTGGATCCCCCGCTTTGACGGAGCATAATCCCCCAAAGTCGAGCGGTTCTGCAGATTGTGTGGTTGGCCAGACGATCGGCAGGTTAGCGCCCGGTTGAGGTGATGGGCGTGCATGCTGAAGGGCCACTGGGACCATGACCCCACCTTATTGGCTGCTCCACTGTGACAAGCTCGACCGATCACTTCTCTCGGCCAGTCACACCTCGTCTCGTGCTGTGTGAATATGCACCCGAGGATGGCGTTGAAGTGTGTCGAGGTGGCATTCCTCCAATCATGTTCCCGATTCCTCCTGCACCTTTTGCTCGGCGCTTACTCTAGTCATGGCATGAAGTGATGGGATACCATGGCCTGCAGCGCCCCCGCCCAGCCCAGCGGCCATGGGCACTCGTCCATGATTGATATTCAACACAGCTGCCGGATCTGCCGCTTTTCTGTTTTCTTTCCAGATATCCATCGTTGCCAAATTTGTTTTTCCGTTGTTATTCCCCGTGGACGCAGGTTTCGCACACGGTTTCAAGGTGTTTTTGCATAGGTTGATACAGCTTCAGCTACTGTCACACAGCTGGAATCTTACCAGCAGACAATTGACTCCGGCTTTTCGAGTTTGATTTTTTTGGTTCTATTTCTGGGACTCATTTGTCAAGAGCTGGCTCTTTTGACTGCTTCAATTTGTTCGTTGTCAATATCCCTCCACCATCACCATGTCGACCTCCGGCGACAGCAACCATTCCCCCCAGACCTACGAGCCCGTCGTCCCGCATGATCTCACCCGTGCCTCTTATCACAGCGCAATGGGTGCCCCTACAGGCTTCACAACGACGGAGACAAAGGAGACCCGAAGCTCGGAGAGCAGCGGTGCCTCGCTGAAGAGCCCCCGCACAGCTCGATTCGCCGAAGCAACGACAATCTACTCGCCAGTCGAGAGCTCTAGCAAGTCTCCCTTCGCCGACACCGTTGAGCAAGCTCCTCTCGGCGTCGCCGATACTGGGTTTGGATACGTGGCAAACAATAATCCTACCCAACATGCGGACGACTCCATGCCACCAATGTCACCCTGGCGAGCTGATCTCAAAGTCCCCAAGTCCGCCAAGACCCTGAATCCGCTCAGCCCGACCTTCCGAGAGGAATACTTCCTTGAGAAGGGTGAGGCAACTGCAGAGAAGGAGAATGCCCGTGATGTCAGAATCAAACTCCGTGTCCGCATTGCCAAGATCTTCCTTCGATTTGTCAACTTCGGCTGCAGTCTGATTGTCCTGGCTATGTTAGCGGTGACTCTCCGAACTTTCATGGCAACCAGAAATCTCCCAGAGCGCAACTCAGCCTTTGCATGGAACGCAGGTACCAACCCGTGGGCACAGTGGTTGATGTTGGGTCTGGCCTGCTTCTCTCTTTTTGCTTGCATAATTGTATTCTGGGGTTACTTCAAGGGCGGCCACAAGCGTGCTGAGAAGCTTGCTATCTACTACAGCACGATTTCGGTCATCTATTTCACCTTCAGTTTCGTCATGTGGATCGTCAGTGCTGCTATCTACGAGCACTCAAAAGCAACTGGAGACTCGAAGGATCTCTGGGGATGGGCCTGCGCACAGAACACTCGTGAACAGATCTACTCGGATGTCATCGACTACGCTCTGCTTTGCCGTCTACAGGTGAGTCCCAAGCAACCAATTAGCATTCCCGTCCAATATACTAACATGATCAAAGGACTGGGGTCTCGTCTGCGCCATCATTGAAGTCGTCATTGAACTCCTCGTGATCCTCATCTACGTCGTCGTCTTCTACCGCATCTGGTCTAAGCGCCGTCTTATGAAGTCCATGAACCACCGTGACCAGGCCCGTTCAGACCTGTACCTCGCGCAACTGCACCGCCAAACAGCCCCGAACACTCCCGGTTTCCCAGGCTTCTCTTCTTACCCGCCAAAGTCTCCCTTCTACGCTGCCCAGGCCATAGATCCCTACTCCACAGCTGAGAAGGGTGAAGCCGGCTCACCACCCCAGTTCGCGACAGCTCCCCCCACCCAGTACGCGTCCCCACGCTCTCCGACTCGCCCAACTCCATCATTCCAGCTCCAAGCCCCTCCCATCCGTGTCCAACAGCCAACACCCCGCACCGGCCAGGAGGAATTCGGCGCCCAGCCTATTCCCGCTGCTCACGCCCAGTCACCATCTCCTCCACCCCAGACTCAGGAGCATATGACTGCCGCACCTGGTGAACAGAGCTACGGCTCAGTGCCCATCCCGGGAGCGTACTAGTCGACAACTTACTAGTCAATGACTTAACGAGTCGGTTCTGGAATTCTCTGGAGTTTTGGGCTCGATATTAAAATGAAACCCACGACGGAAAGAAAAAAAGAGAAAAAAATTGGAAAATCAGAAAACAAAAACTAGTACTGAGTTCGAGAAAATTTGGACATACAATGGCTTTCCTTATCCTTAATCTTTTGGGCTCTAGGGCTTGCTGAAGCGGTGTTGGGCGTTTTGGGTTACAGATACCTATTTCGACTTTTGGAGGAGTCATTCGACTACTTTGTGTTTTTACACCTTTCTCTCTTTATTGATCATAGTCAATGATGAATCTTACTTTATATATACTCACTGCAGTCTGTTTGGTGTCGTGCTTGTTATCGTAACGTGTAAATGTAGACCACTGGTTTCGAGTTGTGGATAAGCAGCTATATATGAGCACACATACCAATATATGCTTTTTCAAACTTTCTCGGCGCTTCTATGAGAGTGCTCAGGATCAGGCTCACTGAGTGGTTCGTATCATGCTCGTAGATACCCTGGATTGGCTTGTTTGGGCTACGTGATTATTCATACTCATGGAAAAATAAAACATCAAGGAACTGATGATGCAGTCAATTTTGAGTAACTTGGTATCAAACATTCGGAAGAATAATAGGAATCAAAGTTGTAAACACAGGCATGACTCAACAAGACTGATCTGCGGCAGTGAATTTTTCTGCTATTTGACATCGTCTGCCAGAGACCTAACGTGGGGAACCTGGACTTGGAATTTCAATGTGACATTTTTCCACTCGTGAAAACGACAATCACGTTTCAAAGTGCGTCAAGCTCTCCAACTTATCAATTCACAACTCTGACTAGTCAGGGATGTTGTAACGCCCCGCAATAATCCTGTTCACTTTATCATCCTCGGCCAATATCAAGTCAAGTGCAAGGCGCAACTCATCCTCGCTGATCGATGGCTGAGAAGACCGCGATAATGCCGAGAAAGGTCCCCGGCGGCTTCTTTCCTCGCGTTCAGCCAACATAAACATTTCATGATTTTGTCTCGCCGTGAACGCCGCAGCCTCCATTCTCCACTGGCACCACCAAGCATCAAGTCCACGTTCGTTGATCTCTTTCTTGAATGCATAGCTCAGTTTCAAGTCCTGCTCCCATTCACTGATACACATCTCGATGAAACTGTCGATGAGCGTATGGTCGGCCGCGAGTTTGTGAATAACATCGTGAAGGTCTTGCAGAATTGCATCAATTTCTCCGAGGATGTTCATGTGAATCTTCATATGCTCAACGATACATAAACGCTCGCCGAGGGTCCCGGGATGAGGTGATTCCACATTAGCCCTTACATCCTGCATGATGATCCTGCGGCATTCAAGTCGGTTGATTGCAGACATGAACGCACGCGGACGGTGTTCCGTTGTCTGACACAGTAACTTTCGATTTCGCCAGAATGCGAGAGAGGACAGACATGCGACTTCAGTAAGCTGGATTTGATTTTCGGCCTCCTCCTTGGAAGATTGTAGAAGGGCTTCGACAGCAAGGCGCTCTTGGAGAGGGAGAATTCGAAGGTAAGCTGTTGTCTCTTGATTTAGAGTATCTTGGTCTAAAATCTCTTGGTTTGGAGGCTCGGTATTTGGGTGCTCTGAGACGAGCTGTGTTATTGCGCGTAAATTCATGATGCCTGGTCAGCAAAGCTCGCTGAAGGTCGATGAGTTGAGTATGGGCAAAGATGGATGAGGGTATTTAGAGCCCTAGAGAATTGGCCTTTCTTGAATTGCAAAGAGAGAGAGGCAAATTGGGGATAGTGAATAGAGGGTTCTGAGCAACATTCCAGATGGATGCTCGGAGCACTCAGATGTATGTGCACATCTAGGTGAAGATGGGTCCGCGCCAACGCCCATGGATACAATCACCTGCACATTGATGCGGAGGTAATCGCCACCGGGGATTCCAAGGTTTCAAGGGGCTGTCTATACAAATGTAGGACTACGGGAATGTAGATTGAATGTAAAATGGATGTCATGTTGCATTAAATAAGAAAACGAAAACACCTGATCAGAGCGCCACTGTGCAAACAAAGAAACCCGATCAACTCCGAAAGAATCTACCAAGCCCATCCGTGCCCATCATGACTACAAACATTCCGATTCTATTAAGATCGTGACCTGTACAAGAAACACACCTCACAGCATGACGCCTCCTTCATCGCGGACAGCGTTGACGTCGCGACTGACAAAGATCTCTTCCAGGCTGCAAGCCCCATCGCTTATTTTCTGCATGTCACTCTCCAAGACAAGACCTTCCTCGTTGGCCAAATGGAGAAGACAAATGAAACCATAGGATGTACTGATGTCACGCAATGTCTCGTTGGGGTAGACGGTCTTCAGATTGTTCATGATCTGTGTAAACCGTAGCCTATCATCTCTGCGATCAGGGCTACTTGCTTGTGGTGTCGGTGGTTCGGATGCCCCGGCTTCGCTCTCAGGCTCGGCTGGTGGTTCACTAGACATGAAATCGGGCTGCGATGCAGAGCCAAAGTCGGTGGTGGCAATCAGACGCTCGCCCATTCCTTTCCACATCTCGGTCTTGAGCCGTCGCACATCCACCTTCTTAGCGACACGGGCATAATTGACATAATCAGGGCGCGCACGACGTCCGCCCTGAGTTACCAGCTGTGAGCCGTACCCACCACCAGGCTTTCCAGGAGTGGCTCCAACCATATTCAGCAAGGCAGTGAGACCAGTTTGTGAGCTGCCGTCTCCAGCTGATGCGCCAGGAAGCCCGTCAGTCGGTGGAGACAACATCTCTCGAGCATCGGCAAATGGCATGTTATCGTCCTCATCGTCCAAGTCCATGCCATTGGGGAAAGCGAGGCCATCGTCATCAGCAAAGAAGTTAGCATCGTAGGCACCAGCGACACCTTCCTGATCGGCGGTATCCTCCACCTTGTGATTCGCCCAGAAAGCCTCGTCCATATCACCGTTCCCAGAGGTTTGCTCGGGTCGAGGAGCCGCTCGCCTGCCCAAAAATTTCTTCGAGCCCATACGCGCCTTGGGCTTGAGGAAAAGGCGAAGGAGATTGCGTGAGTTGAAGTGCTTGTCATCAGGGAGCAGGTTTCGCCCCTTTGTCTTCCATTGTGTCTTTGGTAGGGAGACAGCTGAGTTTGAGCTGGCGGGAGTATAGATCAATTCGGCAATGGCATGATCTAAAGGAGCTCCGAAGTCAATCTCGAAAGGCTCCTTCTCTTTTCGTGGCTTGGGGGCGGATGTGCTGGCTGCCGTATGCTCCTTAATTCTCTTGATCTTCCAGTGTTCTGGGCCGGCCCAGTTCTTCTGGAGCGCGTTATCGAAGTAGCTCAAAATATTCTCATGGTCCTGCTTGCTTGGCTGATGAGACATAGTAACGGCATATGCATCTTCACGGTCCATATCTTCATCGCCATCACCATCTTCCAACCGATGAACTTTGAGCATCGGTTCTAAAGCGGCCTCTCTTGCCCACGCCTCTCCTCCGTCACCGAAGCCAGCGTCACCAGTCAAGTCGAAACCAGCTAGCGATGCGTCATCGTCATCGAAGCCAACAGCATTGTCATCATCAAGCATGATTCCTGAAGGATCATCGCCTTCACCCTCGTTATTCTTATCATGCCGCCAATCCTCAGGTGCCTTGAGAAGAGGGATGTCAAGTGTTCCAGCTGGATCTCCCAGGTCAAGATTCTTGAGGGAAGGACAGATATCCTGCTCCCCGAGACGATCCAGGTCTGGGAAAAATTGGCTTGCCAGCGTACCAAGATCAATATCGGGGTCGTCCTCGAATGTATCGCTTGCGGTCTGGGGGGCAGGCTTGGTTTGATCATCGGTTTGTGATTCTGGGTCGGTAGATTCCTGTCCATCCTCCTCTCCCTCCGCTGTCTTGGAGGATTCATCCACAGCATCATCGCTGCTGTCAAAAACAATCCGTCCAAGGCTATCGATGGCCAAGTGGTTGAGCAACAGGCCCTTTGCGCCTCCTTCATCGAAATCGGCAGATGCCTTCTTGAAGAGCGGATCCACCGCGAATTCTAGCTCAAACTTCTTCAGTTGTAACGATGAAAATGACGGAGCCAGTGTAGCCTCGTGAGAACGTGTCTTTTATCGTCCAATCTGGTTAGCACGCGTCATGTAATTAAGAGCGCTGATGATCACCGTACCTTCTTGCGCGATTTGCGCGGTGCTCCATCCTCACCCTCCTCATCCTCGTCACCCTCTTCGCCTTCGGCATCATTATCGCGCCCTCTCTTATCGCGGCTATCGGCCAAGCCACTCAACAATCGTCCAGTTTCCGTTGCGACACTGTCGACTCGACTCGTGTAAATCTTGACACACCCATCAAGGGTGCAACTGGCCTTTTGGAAATTCACACCATCTCCCTCCTTCAAAAGAGACATGTCGTGGAAATAATCAATAAGAGCGAAGTTCCAGGAGTTGTTCGCATTGATCTTGTTATCGGTCGCCATCTTCATCCACTCTTCAAAATTGGCCAAGATGGGCACACGCTTCATAGGGGTAACACCGCGGCCGTTTACATCGCTTCCGCGACCGCGGTGGCTCGATCCGCGCGGGGTTCCTGGACTCTCGCTTCCATCACGGTCATGTGCTGTGTATCGTCGCGGAGGCATCGGAGTTTTGACAGCAGCCTTAATCTGGCTCATCTGACGATCATATTGCGCCTGGCGAGCCCCGATGCGGGCCGCTTTCTCGACCATATCATCGTTGAGGGGAATCCTGCTGATCGCGTTAGTGATAATCCCACTCTGCATCTTGAGGAAGGCGCATACTTGACGGGGGAGTTCTTATGAGGGGTGGTGTTGCCGTTGGAACGGCGATGCACCTTGTTTGCTACACGAGGCATGGTTGCGGTTACCCCCAGTTGGGGATAGCAGGCGCGATATTCGAGATAAAGTCTGGTTGTCACAGCGCAGGAGGGGCGACAAACAAATGGGGAAGTCAACAAACATACGGCACTCGGGTGTAGCCAATAATGCAATATATCACATGATGTCAGCCCGCCATTGTTTCCCTGAAATATCAGGCATCAATAAAGTCATAGATTGTCCCATCCAAACGCTGACCTTCCAAGGTTCCATTCCTCCCAGCTTCTCCAGGTCTCGACCTACAGACAGATCAATCTACCCTTCTTTTTCATCCCGTGTAAATTATTTACTGCCAGCGCATATACTACTCAAAATGCACCCCAGCTAAGGCTTTGACCCACTTCTGCAGCTCGCTCCGCTCTGGGCTGACATCACCGCCCTCACCGCATTGGCAGGTCAAGCCAACTCCAACTTTATGGAGGGGACTCGGGTTTTGTGATCAGCTCAAAGCGCTTCATTGTGACGAACCGTCGCGAGACGATTTCCAATACCTCTTCAGCTCACAATGCGGCTAGTGTCGATGCCATAATGAACCAACTCCCAAATATCCTGCGGCCTGCCGTTCGCAAAGGGCCTCGGTATTCCGTTCGCCCGTTCTACACTACACTCGTGGTGTTCGCGGCCCTTGTGGCACTGAGCTGGGCTGTACGCAGCAACATAATTGGACAATCCCCACCACGTACCACTACGAATGTGCTCCTGGTCAGGCGAGAAAATGAACCAGAGGTACAGTGATTCCTGTGCATCCCCTTTACCGATAACCTTTTCCTCGTGAGACGATAAAGAAAGCTAAATCTCGATATGCGACTCCATTTAGTGCCGTCAAGTTCGTGATGTCAAGGACCAATGCGCTTATATCCATGCCAACTGCCCCGACCATGAAGATGGCTTACTATCCTACTTGCAGCTATATTACTGTACCCTGGCAGATGCGAAACCGCTGGCTTTCACAATCCTCATACTTTGGCTATCGCTCCTATTTAGTACAATTGGTATAGCAGCTAGTGACTTCTTATGTATTGACCTGAGCACACTGGCAAGCATTCTAGGGCTAAGTGAAAGTCTTACCGGCGTCACCTTCCTCGCGTTTGGCAATGGCAGCCCCGATGTCTTTTCCACATTCGCCGCAATGCGGTCAAATAGCGGTAGCTTGGCCATTGGCGAGCTGATTGGGGCAGCCAGTTTTATCACCTCGGTTGTGGCCGGTTCCATGGCTTTGGTCCGACCTTTCAAAGTGGCACGCCGCAGCTTTGTCCGAGATATAGGGTATTTTGTGGTTGCTGTTACTTTCAGCATGTTCCTACTAGCTGATGGCCGACTTCATGTCTGGGAATCCGCGGCAATGGTGGGACTGTACGTTTTTTACGTCTTTATGGTCGTGACCTGGCACTGGTATCTAGTCCGGCGCCGCCGCAAGTACGAAAGAGACCTTGCGGCACGAACCCACTTCCACATCCCAGAAAATCAAGAATTGGATGTTGAGGAACCCATAGAAGACGATGATCCGGGAGTTGCCTCGGAATCACGAAGCCTTCTTCGTGGTGCATCGACTGATGACTTTGACCTGTTGGAACGGACTGAAGGAGTTCCCCTCTGGAAAGAACAAGAGGATGAAGATGATGAAACTCGGAACCGCTATCTTGCTGAAATCAGCGACAATATGCATGTATATCGTCCGCCAAATCGGTCTCGACGAAACACGATGAATCCTATTCGGCCCAGTCTCGTTGGTGCACTGGAATTCCAGTCGGTGCTCCATTCGCTCCAGAAATCAAGGAACACGAATATCAACCCAACTATCAGCTTGAGTAGCTACTCGGATGACGGTGAAAATTCTCAAGCTTTCGACACTCGGTCCATTGCATCACATCCTCGTGCCACCAGGCCATCCACTACCAATGACCGCCTTTCGCCGCAAAGTGCATCCGGCTCTTCACGAGTTCGTGCGGTGTCGGCCAATGACGCTGATGGATTACAAATTGACACCAGTGTTTTAGGCCGTCATACAGACAAGACGCCACGCCTGACTGTGAGGCGGCCCTCCAATGAGGCCGGTGACTCGGCTCCCTTCGTGGCCCCTGAGCTGCCCCGTATAGACACCAGTGCTGAACTAACGGCATCGCCATCGTCTTCCGCCGTGTCATCCACATGTGGAAGTCCAGTAGATGCAACAGCTCCACAGACTCCAGACCTGCTGGCGCCCCCAGGAGCATTCCAATCTCCGAACTATCTCACTGGCGCGACGCACGACCGATCTCCCGCCTCTGTATCCCCGCGAGGTGGCTCCAGTCTTCGAACCGGAATTACACTGGAGAGTCCTTCTGCACCGTTTCCCGCATTCATTGATACGCCATCACGTCCATCTTCTCGTCCGCCTAGCATTCGACTCCCCTATCCAGCCAGTCCATCGGAGCCTTTTCTAGTTCATGACAACATTAATGACATCGATAATGATAACAATGCCTCATTCCGGAATCCCTTTAAGCGTTTCTGGCCTTACTCGCTCCTCCCCGCCCCTTCGCATATCGGTTGCACACTTTTTCCAACCTTGGCGGGATGGAAGTCAAAGAATTTCATGGAGCGATGTTTGGGCATCGTTGCTGCGCCTAGCGTGTTCCTTCTCACCATCACCGTCCCAGTCATTGAGCCTCATACTCCCGAGTCCTTGGAGCCAGACATGATACCCGCTGTGGTCATAGATGAGTTCGATGACAATGCCAACCCTGCTCCGAGAGTCAGGCTGCCGGCCGATAGTCCATTGCAGTCGCCTATTCTGCTCGGTCGCCGCGACTCTATGCCTCACCAATCAGTATCGAATTCCCATCGCAAGTCAACCATTCAGGATCCGACTAGTCGTCCGCGCTGGGACTCGGAGCTCCCGGCCGCACCACCGGTCATGTGTGAGCCATCAACACCAGCCAGGGATTGGAATCGTTGGCTTGTTATAATGCAGCTTTTCACCGGTCCGTTCTTCTTTGTCCTCATTGCATGGTCAACTTTGGACGAAGACCTCAATCCCCGAAATCTTATCTTCCCTTCTCTGGTTTCCCTTCTATTCTCCTTCATCTTTCTCTCGCTTCTCTTAACCACCACCCGGCGTCGTCCTTGGCACCGACAGGCCTTGACAGACCCGGCCAGTCAACAGCGCCATGGGTCGCTTGATGTGATTCCACCCCCATCCCTTCCGTCCTCGTGGAGACCTTTCCTCTCTCTGCTTGGATTTTTGGTTGCTATATCCTGGATCGCAACAATCGCCACAGAGGTGGTCTCTTTACTGAAAACCATTGGTGTCATTCTCGATATCTCAGACTCATTGCTAGGATTGACTGTCTTCGCCGTGGGCAACTCTCTCGGCGATCTTGTCGCAGATATCACCGTTGCGCGCCTTGGTTACCCTGTCATGGCCCTTAGTGCGTGCTTTGGCGGCCCGATGCTTAATATCTTGCTTGGAATTGGCCTTGGAGGCTTGTATATGACACTGAATGGAGGCAAAACACGTCGACACGACGAGATTCTTGATAGAGCTGTCTCTTCGAAACCAGTTTCTTATGAGATCGCCATATCCAAGGTGCTTGTTATCAGTGGCGCTACCCTTTTGATGGTCCTGGTCGGTCTATTGATTGTGGTCCCTTTGAATGGTTGGCGCATGGACCGCAAGATCGGATGGGGTCTCATCGCTGTGTGGTGTGTGAGTACCTTAGGAAATGTGATTGCAGAGGTTGTATAGGTTTTATTCTAAGATGGAGTTTTTGGCGTTGCATTTGTGAAGCTATGGAGTTTGGTACATTTCGAGATCTCAATTGATGCATTTAAATCTATATCAGAAGCTTAGGACTCCTAGACAATATGTACATGAATTTTATTGTCGGCAATCGTGACTCTTTTGAAAAAGCAAAGCCTTCGGCCACTATTACCCATTCGGGCAGCTCATGAGGCTCATGTGGACTGCCAACACAGACCAACCTATCAGCTCTCGGCTATCCTTACACAGCAAAAGCGCCCTGGCTTGTGGGCGATTAAACACGGGGGCCAAAACTCGTATCCGCAGCCCCTATTGTCGCACCTCGCGATCGTAAACTATAAACAGAAGTATACTGTAGGTACCGATACTCGGGATACTGACTAGTTTCGTTCTTTATCTGACTGTCAGCCGGTGATATACCTTGATGCTGTCTGCAATCCGTCAAATCAAAGCTTATCTACTATATTGACACATTCCTGAAACAATTTATGCAATTTCTATGGCTTTCACTGGTCAAGTCCATATGTCACTGTTTACCCTTAACCTTTCGTGGCGCCGGCCACATGAAACGCACCCTGCGAACCAACCCGGGTGAATAGGCAGTGGATTTATAAGAGGGATTTATAAGAGAGATCATTACTCCATGTCAATGTTTCCTGACTTTAGGCTGCTTATCTGTTTATTCCCTGTACAAAGGCCTGACGTAAGACGACAAAATGAAGGCCACCCTCTACTATACCTTCGCTTGCCTTGGTCTCGCAACCCTCGCATCAGCCGCAGTCAACGAAGCTACATCAACATCCTCCTACTGCACCCCCAACATAATCTGCGACTCAACCTCTTCCCGCGTCGGCTGGGTATCCTCATCCCCCCTCCGAAACTCATTCAGCATCCTTTTCAGTTGCTTGGCAACCTTCTTCGCCTGCGCCTGGTCCATCCTTCAACTCAACCTCCCAGGTCTCCAGGAAACAACGGTGCAAAAATTCAGACGCAAAGTGAAATGGATGTTTATCACAATCATCTTCCCAGAGCTCCTAGCCGCCATCGCACTCGTCGAGTTCGGTCTCGCCCGAAAATCTCGCAAAGAGATGCGATTACTTCCGGGTGGTCACAACTGGACTACGACGCACGCCTTCTTTGCCAATATGGGTGGCTTTGTGTTGCGGACGCCTGATCTGCATGACTTTCCGCTGAACGCCGAGTCGTTGAGACTCGTCGTCACCGAAGGACCGGTAACCATTCCTGAGACTAAGAAGGAGGACATCACGGACCGAAGCAAGACGGATATTTTTGCGCGCTCCTTTGCTGTGCTACAGGGTCTCTGGACTGTTGTACAGTGTATTGCGCGGTATCGGGAGGATCTCCCCATCATGGCGCTTGAAGTCAATGCTGCGCTGTTCACTATTATCAGTCTGTGGACGTATATATTTGAGTGGGCGAAGCCGAAAGATGTCTCTGTGCCAATTGTTATTGAATCCAAGGAGAAGCTCGGTGCTGAGCAGATCGAAAAGATCGAGACCATATACAAGGACTGGTACAAGAAGGATGTTGGGGAGACGCTTGCTATTCAGCGGATTCCGTTTGGTCCTTTGATGACGGCTTTTCTGGGAGAGAAGCTCAAGATGAAGTCATGGGTGACGGGATTATGGTTTGTTTTGAGTCTTCTGGCTGGCTTTTATAATGGTGCTCATATGTGGGTCCATGAGGCTTTATTCAACTCGGGTATGTGGATTGCTTGGAGGGTTTGCGCATGGGGTGGAGTCGGACTCCCATTGCTTGCTAACTTCCTGATTTGGTTTGAGAAATGTCTTCCTGACTCCCTTGTCAGTGTGACCTGGGTGGTTTTGGTGGTTTGTTATATGTTTATTCGAATTGGTTTGCTTGTTGTGGGGATCGTTTCGTTCTACTCACTGCCTGTGGAAGCTTACTACAACGTGACTTGGACAACGTTTATCCCTCATTTCTAGGTTTCTGTTTATTCCTGGTGAGAAGGTGGTTGGTTTTGGGTAAAATGAGAAATATGGGAGGTTTGATATAATCGGGAAGGGTGAGAAATTGCTTGGGAAATTGAAAATGTCAACATATGAAGGCGCTTATGCAATTATGATATTAATGAGCTAGAAACAAACACATTGATTTATTCAAGTTCCGGTGGAGGCAATCAGCTACTCCTTCTTTGTCTTAGTGCAATAATGGACCCCATAAACATGGGCCCTGAAGGGAAATGTGGAACCCGGAGAAAGTATGAAAAACCTCGGTTGATGTGACAGATCCAACTCCTCAAAGAGTAAGCGAGAATCAAAGCCGTATCGGCTGATTATCTCCTCATTCGGGCACAAACCACGCCACACGCCGTTCCTATAACAAAGTTCCGGCTTTACGTGCCGGGATCGAGAGGCTGGCTTGGCCTGCCCAAAACACAACGCCCAAGCACTATTAAGCAAACGGCACCAAAGTATGCCGGCAAGCCCCCATTTAGACTCTGATAAGCCAGAAACCGAACCGAAGGTCTTTCAAAGGGCCCAAGTGCGATGAGCATACGCAATCCTCAGCCCTGGAAACATCACGCGAGGCCATCCTTCCAATAACTAACGTTATCACCAAGCTAGGGCCCTGCATTCATACTGCCTGGCTATGGGGAAATCCGGAGAAGTGAATATTCTAAACAGTAATCGGAAAAATTCCTGCGGGGGATTAGTATATCCTAGTCCTCCCCGGCCATATTTCCTCCAATAGGAAGACGGCATCTACGGGACCCGGCACCCGGACCCTAATGCCTAGGCTTGTCGATTTCAATGAGAAAGATGTGGAAAGATGTAGCTTTAATACTTATAGAGGGTGATCTCCATTCTGCTGCATCTCTGTAGTCAGAGATACTGCGCTCACCACCCAACATGTCGCTTCCTCCTAAGTGGTACCAGGTATGTCCTTGGCTTTTTGTCTAATCTCATGTATAGATAACTAAACATATGCTAGTTTCTGGTCTGTGTCTTTGCTTCATTGGGATCTGTGCTATACGGATACGATCTTGGTGTTATTGCCGAGGCTATTGCCAGTCCCTCGCTAGTTAGCGAGTTCAATATCGATTCCACCCAGAGTGGAGCTATCACGGCCGTCTTCACAGGAGGTGCTTTCTTTGGTGCCATCTTTGCCGGTCCTCTGGGTGATTACACAGGTCGTAAATATACAATTCTTGTTGGTTCTATTATCTTCTTGCTAGGAGGGTGCGTGATCTAAACTCTTACCTGTGTCACATCTCACTAACAGAAGCAGTGGTCTTCAAACTGGAGCACAAAAAATTGCCTATCTATATGCCGGGCGAGCAGTTGCAGGTCTAGGGTGAGTTCGAGCTTGTTTATTTTCATTTTCATCCAAGACTGACCACTCCCATGACTGTAGAGTTGGCATCCTGGTCATGATCGTGCCCATCTACCAAGCCGAATTAGCACACCCAGACATTCGTGGCCGTGTCACCTCCCTCCAGCAGCTTATGCTCGGAGTGGGCTCTCTAGTCGCTTCCTGGATCTCCTGGGGTACATACATCAACTTCGGTCCCACAGACTCACGTCAATGGCGTATCTCCCTAGGTATCCAAATGGTCCCAGCCGTCTTCCTCGCCGCACTAATTTTGCTATTCCCCGAGTCCCCACGTTGGCTAATCGACCACGGCCGACTGGACGAGGGCCTGCAGACACTAGCTCGACTGCACTCTCGTGGGGACGTCAATGATGCCTGGGTCCAGACGGAGTATGACCAGATTTGCAACTCCATCGCTCATGAGCATGAAGCGGAGGCCAAGTCCTATTCGGAACTGTTCACAGATCGTTCGTGCTTCCGGCGTCTCTTTTTGGCCTGTTCTATCCAGGCTGCTGCGCAGATGACTGGTGTAAGTGCTATTCAGTACTTCAGTCCTACGATTTTCAAGCAGATGGGTATTGCTACCAATGATACACTTAAGTACCAGGGTATCAGTTCCATTATTGCTATTATTGCGCAGTTCCTTTGCATGCTGTTCATTGATAAGACTGGCCGACGTTGGCCGCAGATTATTGGAAACCTGGGCAACTGTCTTTTCTTTGTACGTTCTTCTTCCATCTGTCTCTTCCATACTAACTTTTTCAGATCATCCCCACGATCTTGATTGCCAAGTTTCCCCCGGGCACAACGCACAACAACTCCGCTGGCTGGGCGTTCATTATCATGACCTGGTGCTACAACTTCAGCTACAGCGCGACAATCGGCCCACTAACCTGGATCATCTGCGCTGAGATCTTCGACACAAAGACCCGATCTAAGGGTGTCTCCATCGCGACTATGGTCTCCTTTGCCTTCAACACGATGATTGGCCAGATTACTGCTCCCGCCATTGCTAATATCGGTGGTTGGGGCTTTTATATCATTTTCTGCGTGTTCAATTTTACGAACGCTATATTCTTCTGGCTTATACTCCCTGAGACAACGAAGTTGCCTCTGGAGGATATGAACACTTTGTTTAGGAATGAGCCGTGGTTGGTACCGGGTACGCAAACGCATAAGTTTATTGAGCGGAGTCAGATGCCCTTGCCCATCAGTCCGGACAAAATTGAGCATTTTACTACTCATGAGGAGACTGCTGCTTAGTTGAGACCTTTGGTGGCATGGCTTTTGGATTACTTAGCGGTCTTATCCCTTGGAGGAGTGAGTTGTTTACGTTTGCTTTGAAAGTTCGGGTGGGAATATGAGCTTTAGATTGGGCTTGAATAATGTGATCAACTGATTTAGATTCGCATATAATATAAGGCTTAAGTTAGTAATGGCTTTGAATCATGATAGCGGTTCTAATGTTAGTATGATGTACAAGGCGGTGCTAAACCAATCAAATGGATACATAGTACGTACCCAATTGCGTACCGAGGGATGTCCCAGGTTGATCAACGTGAGATACCTAGTACGTTCCAGTTTATGGAAGCATGTTCTCCTGTCAATTCGGGAAATATCTTTGGGGATGACTCCCGAGCGTTCTTGTGAACGTGCCCTTCATATATCTACTCTGCTCACACATCGAACTGATTGATATTGTCCAGTTTCTCAATTCACAGATAACTATGCAAGGAAACCATACCCGTCGATACATGGTGGAGACGGTGGTTTTTGTTTCAGCTATTTTGTTTAGTGATGGATTGAGTATCAAGTACAATTGGAGAGAGCGGCCGAGTCTGGTATTCAGTGAGGATGGGGGATACAATGTTTCTTTCTACTGGTATTCAGGAAGTGAACTCTTCCGCGAGTTGCTATTTGATCCCACCGGTTGGAACTAGATGGTCGCTAAGTTGGACATGATGAGAGCAAATACCAGTGAATAATTGTAAATAACATAAACTAACGAACATCACCATCACCGCTCATGTGCTAGTGTCCATAATTCCTTCCCCGAAACAATCAAACTGGACGGCCTCCTAGCCAATGAGAGATCCTCCTGAACCAATCTGTACAGTATGTACATCTAAAATATTACTTTCAAAGGACGCGGCCCGCTGAGGAACTCGTGCTGCGGTCGTTGGTCTGCACCTTGCGGAGACCCGCACCAGCTTGGATGGATGCAAGGAGAGCAGAACGGTCTCCACCGCCGCCGCCGCCGCCGCCAAAAGCGGGGGGAGCAGGTGGTGGGGGAATACCAGCAGGAGGAGGCGGGGGTGGGGCACCAGGAGCTCCCGAGGGAGGAGGAGGGGGTGGTGGTGCAGCCATAGGGGCGCCAGGGGGAGGGGGGGGTGGTGGCGGCGGAGGGGGAGCACCAGCGGGCGGGGCAGGTGAATCAGGGGATTCCACAGGATCCATAGCTGCAGGTGGAGGAGGCGGGGGAGGAGCGACGGGGCTGTCCTGGGCGGGAGTGGCAGCCTTATCTTCATCCATGGCGCTCAAAGGACGCGGGGGTGCCATGGTGCCGAACAAAATGCTAGCAAGCTGCTTAGCACTGCCACCGCCTGGTCGGTCATCCTCATCGTCAGAGGATTCGGGGTCAGAGCCAGCATTAGACCAGTCATCATCATCTTCGGGACGCGCGCGACTCTTGCGTTCAAGAGGGGCGGCACCTGTGAAGGACGGCTTTGAGCTCTCTTGCGGCTGTTGCTGCTGCTGCGTGAAACGGTGGAAGGGGTTGGTTGACTGTGCAGCGGGCGAAGGGACTGCCTCGGGCTCAGCAGCTTGGCCGAGCGACTTGAAGTAAGGGTTCTTCGACTCAGCATCAGGCGAAGCAGCAGAGAATGTTGCTTCAGGTGAGCTGGCTACCGGGCTAGGGACCCTCTCTGGCTCTAGTGACAAAGGCTCGGGTTCGGGAACAGAGACAGTGGGGATAGGCGGAGGAGTGCTAAATTGGGGAGTGATGCTCTGAGGGCCCTCATCGTCCGAGGAGCTATCGTCGTTTTCCTCGAGTTGACGTTGCAATTCACGCTCACGCTCTCTCGCCATCTCGAGCTCAGCGCGCTGGGCTGCGAGTCTGGCCTCCTGGTCCTTGGCCTGTCGAGCGGCCTCTTCTTTGCGACGTTTCTCCTCTTGCTTCTTGACCTTGCCCTGTCGAACTTGTTCCTCAAGAGCACGCAGTCGAGCTTCTTGAGCCTCCTTCTCTTTCAGGAATTCGGCTTCACGCTGCTTCGACTCATCCTCAAGACGTTGGGTCTCAAGCTCTTGGGCCTCTTGCTCCTCCTTAATCGCTTGCTCACGGGCAGCGTGCTCGGCCTTGCCAGCCTCCTCGGCCTTCTTGGCATCGGCCTGACCAGCGCTGTCAGTTCGTGCTCTGCGGGTGGGAGGCGCAGGTGGCGGCTTCTTGCCAGCGGCCTTGGGAGCAGCGGCACTGCTTGGTGCAGAGCCACCACGTTCCTCAGCCAGACGGCGCTGTCTCTCTTGCTCCCGCTGAGCATCTTCCTCCTCGGCACGCCTAACACGCTCCTCACGCTCCTTCTTCTCTCTTTCCTGGCGTTGCTGAAGAGTCTCAGTAGCAGTGGCTGGCTTCAGACCAGCAGCGGCCATGCGCTCGGCAATGCGCTTCTGGGCCCGCTCTCTGGCAGATGCTACACGGTCTTCATGCGTATTTCCAGGGACGGAGCCCGACGAGGCGGTGGATGCTGGCATAGAAGGACGGGATGCAGTCGACTCAGCTGCGGGCGAAGAATACTTCGAACGCTGCTCCTGGGAAGATCTCTCTCGGCTGTAATGAAATGTAAGCTTAATCCTTCACTTGGGATATACGGAGGGGTGTCATACTCTTCCTTTCGAACGTGCGCAGTCCGGCTGTTACGGCCAAGGTCATAGATAAAGTCACGAATAATATCCTCAACACCCAAGGCATCCTCCCAGCGACGTCTCTCGTGCGAGCGGGTAGAGTTTTCTCCTTCGTCACGGAGGCTGTCTTCCAGGCTCCGAGCGAAATCGCGGACACTTTCTTCAACGTCACGTGTCATGGTGCTGTTGCGCTCTCTTTCAGCGTTCGCGTCAGCTCTCTCGGATTCCATCCGGCGAGCAGACTCGCCATCATCCTCCTCTGTTGCGGGAGCAGGACGTCCCGCCAGTTCAGCAGCACGGGCTTGCATGCGTGCACGAGCACGAGCCTTGATGCGATCCGACTCAGTCACGGCACCACCGGGGCCAGTGCCCACAATGTTAGAAGCACCGTTGGGGTTAGCCTTCGCTTCCTTGAGACGGAAAAGCTCTAACTTTGCCTCAGCGATCTCTCGCTCAATACGACGAACATCAGAGGCGGCCTGTGGGACCTGGTCTTCGGCTGCTTGCAGTTGGCGACGGAGGACTCTGCGCTCCGCTCCACTGTCCAAATTACGGAATGAGGCATTAGGATGAGTATCAATGTCATCCTGCACACGCCGAATCCGATCCATAAGAGACTCCGCCTCACGACGGTCCCGACGATCGAGGACCTCGTCATCCTCGGCCTTGTTCTCATCCTGGAAATCGACTGCCTCCAGCATCACATTGGTCTCTCGGATCTTCTTCCGCAGCTGGTCCACGGAAAGCTCCTCTCCTTCAGACGTCTGAGATGAAGGAGCAGGCGAAGGCGTGCGAGCATCGTTGCCGACACGGCGGCGCGCGCTTGAACGGTAACCACCCGCTGAGTCGTTGTTTTTGAACATTGTCGCATCTTTGCGGGTTGCGCCAGACTGTGCTCCACCGCCGCCACGGAAAGAGTGGTCCTTGAGGTAACTGACACCAGTCTTCTGCGGCTGCAAGAAAGCTCCAGTGGTCTTCCGATTCTCCGCATCTTGAGACAAGAGTGACTTCATAGTACCAATGGAATCATTCAAATGTCTTGTAGAAGGAGGAACAAGCTCCGGTGGCAGGCGGCTAGGAACAGGGTAACCATTCAAAGCACGATAAATCAAATGCATTCCGACGGCGAATTCATCCATATTCAGACGACCACGATTGTGAGGATCTGCGAGTGTCCAAATACGCTCCAGGTCCTTACGGTTCAATCCACTTTGGCCCATGATCTCAATAGCTGTCTCACCGCCAATGAAGCCCTTGTGCATTCCATCCCAAGCACGGAAAAGGTCGTCATAGATCTTCTTCTCTTCCTTGGTAATGGCCCAGGCCACAGTAGCATTGCCGGAGAGGTTAGACATATTGAAACCACCCTCACGACCAGGTTGGGGCATGAGTTGCTGCTTCATAGCCTCAATGTTAGGCAGACCCTGTGCCGGGGTGTTGATGAAGCCCCACTGTCCGGGGATACCAGTAGGCTGCGCAGTCAAGCCACCAGTCTGCGCGGGGCTCAAGTTAGATGCAAATCCAGTGGGCATGGGTGGCATTGGAGGCCGAGGGCCGGAGTATCCGGTTGCCTGAGGGTTTGCCATGAAACCAGTCTGTTGTGGCTGAAGGAACTGCGATTGGTTCTGGAAGCCGGTCTGTTGGGGCTGCTGCATGCCGGTCTGTTGAGGGAAAAACCCGGTGGGTTGCGCCGTGAGCTGTGTAAGAAGAGCGGCATTGCTAGGCTGTTGAGGCTGAGGTTGCTGTACGATCGGTGGAGTCGACTTGTTCTCCAGCAAAGGGGCATCGAAGTTGGGTGCGTTTGTTCGTGGGGCGGCCGCAGGGTGCGTGTCAGGAACATCAAAAGAAATAATGTCCACCATACTGGACACCTCGTTTTTCACGGTCTCAGGCAGGACGGAGGGGACCTCCCGGCCAGTCAATCGCAAATTACACAGGTACATAGCCAATGCGAATTCCGGGAAGAACAGCTGGCCTGACTTGGTAGAATCACACAAGACCCAGATCTTCGACAGATCACTGCCCGGAAGCTTGGATCGCAACAAGAGATCCCTCACTTTCTCGCCGTCCATTGTCTTGCTATCGCCGACCGCCGACTTGAACAACTGCTCGAATTTGGCTTGGTCCTGAACGGTAATGAACGAAAGCCGGATACTCGGGATTTTGGATACATTTTTGGGCGGGACTTGTGGAGGCGGAGCACCGGTATCTTGGAAGGAGTTCGCCATCTCGCTCGAGGTCTTGTATCGCGCAGGAAGTCCGGTGGGCTGAGAGACCTGCAATTGCGGCGCTTGCTGTTGCGCCTGGGGCTGCTGCTGGTTCTGGACAGGGAATGCGGTATATTGGGGCTGGAGGCTCTGTTGCTGAGTCTGCTGTGGCTGCAGATGCTGCTGTTGCTGTAATTGCTGGCCAGGGAAGCCAGTAAATTGCGGCTGGAGCTGCTGTCCCGCGGGGAATCCGGTAGCTTGAGGTTGAAGTTGCGAGCTACCAAACGGCGACGGCTGGCCAGCAAAGCCAGTTGGCTGAGGAGCAACGAAGCCCGTTGGTTGGGGCTGCTGCATTGGTGGCTGCTGTTGACCTTGAGGGAATTGCGAGTATTGGGGCTGCTGCTGCTGTTGCATGAATGGTGCCTGGCCTGGACGGCCACTGGCACCACCGCCGAGGAAGGTATTCGACGATGAGTACATTATAAACACAGCGCTCGCATGGACAAAAGCAGATGCAGAAGGGCCACAGAGATTGATGAGAAAAAGAACACAAATGTAGAGAGGGGGCGGATCAGGAGCAAGGTAAATGACGCTGTCGCAGGGACGCGGAGGCACGCTAGCCTGCTTGGGTGCTTAGTCAGAGCTTCCCCGTGCGTGGGTTATTATTATCTTTTTTATCTCCGATGAATTTATCCGGTTTATTCGGTTACTCATGGTCAGGTCTTGAAATAGGCAACGCAATTAGCTATTGCACTTGAGGTATCATTTTGGATACATAAGACATTTTCAAAAAATGTATGTCGTAACGAGTTCTCGCCAGAACTATGGGCCCGCAAAAAGAGCAAATGTGGAACACAAAACCATCAGACCAACGGATCAGTAGATCAGGGTCAAGATATCAGAAAGGCGAGCATCAGAGAAAAAGAAATCCCAGCATCGCTCCATACGCCGGAAAAAAGCAAAAAGAGACAAGAGAAGACGGTTGGATGTACACTCCAGCACAAAGGTTGGCCAGATATAGTTACTTTCCAACAAGTAATAGCTCCTTACTCGTGAGCTTGCTGCTGGTTGGCAGCATTGGCCATCTTGCGAAGTTCATACTCTTTGGTGAACTCGCGGGACAGCTGACCCAGCTCCTTAATTAGCACGTTGCAGGTGGCAATCACCGCAGCACGGGGAGTAATATCGCCGTCGGTCTGTACGCGCAACTCAAAGTTGGGAGTCAAAGGGTGAGGAACCTAGATACGGTAAGCACCACTGGTCATATCAAAAGGACAGAGTCTACATACCCGGTAGGCGGAGAAAACCACATTGGGGTGGCGGAGCAGACGAACACGGAGCAAATTGCCAAGGGTGTGGTCCTCCTTGTGGAAGGTAAAGATGGCCGCAGAAGGCAGGCCTAGAATCACGCTGTCAGAAACCCGACATTCTTTTCTCTTTCTCTCAGCAAATGATCAGGTCAATGACTTACGGGTGTCGACGTCAACGTCGATCTTCTTCTCGCCTGGACCAAGCAGAATGGCCTCGTAACTGCATTCAAGTCAGTATATTTCCACAGCCATCGATGCTTGAACGCCTGCAGAATGAATATGAAATGTCATGATACAGTGGGATGCTCTTCTCCGTCATACTGACACATCGGGGCGGTCATCAACAGCGCGAAGGGTCTCATTGCGTGATACAGGCAGACGGCCACCACCTGCCTTCGCGATGGCATTGGTTGCCGTGTCGAAGGGGATGGCCCGATAGCCCGAAGGCGAGGGGGAACGATCACTCATGACAATATCTTCCCAGTAGAGAGAACAGAGAAATACGATGAAGCAAAACAGGATGGGGAAACAAAACAAGCTGAGGGAATGGAAACAGATGAGGGGGAGAAAAGGACAGACGAGAGGGATTTCTGATCTTCTCGATTTGAGCCTCACGGAACCAAGCATCCTGACAGACCCGAATCCAGAAGATCAAACGAAACAAATAAGCAAAAATTGAAAGCTTCTCTTCAAGCTGGCGGGCTTCATGCCTGCCTCACCCCAGCATGAACAAGGCTTTGATCAACGAATCCGCAAGAGCAAAACATGGTGGTATTGAAGCAACAAAAATAGAAACATGTCTGTAAGAGACACTCACCGATCTGGCGCGTTCATGTTGATGTGATTGATTAAAAGGTGAACGGAAGAATAATCGAGACTTTATAAAGGAATGGTCAAGTCTTGAGCAGGCTGTCGATGTATTAATATACTGTATTCCAAGGCCTTCACTGAGGCATTTTGCGTGAATGTGCAGAATCTGAAGCCAAGTAACCAATAAGGAAACCAAAAGCAGACAGGACATCTGCAAAGCCATTCCAAAAGGGGCCCACGATTGATAGTTGCGGTAATTTCCAAAACTCAATATCTCCAAGACGGATGAGTGGATGAAGGTGGGGGAATTCATTGCCAATTTACCTTCAGAGTTATTGCCAAAACTGTGTTCGATAGAATACGGATTAGGATATGTTGATGGTGATGATCGGAAAACGATCTAATTCGATGAAAAGGTGAGGACGTGAAGATCGAGATGTCGCGATCACATGATATCAAATGGTCCCGTGACAAATGGCACGTGATACTGCTTAACTTGTAACTATGGAACATAACTAAGTTATGGTACACAGAAGTTGGAATCGAAGAAAAAAAAACTCACGTATTATGATAAGCATGGTTTTTTTAGCCATATTTACATTAGGCATATCAATCAAAGTCCGGTCATATGTCAAAATCGATATCTAACATTCCGAGAATTCCACCCTCGGTTCTCCGCTGTGCCGATCTGCGGGTATCAAGGTTAACATTTTACTACCAACGACCCCCAAGATTTGTCAAAATGATGCATGGGTAGTGGAACTGAATGCAGATGCTGGATCATAGAGCTGAAAATTTCCCCTCCAGCCGAACCAACAGAGTAATATTATTTCCATCATTTGACAGACAATATATATTATCGCATCTACCTCTATTTGAAGCAATACCTACATAAGTACCTACCTCTGTCACCACAACGTTGGAAGGTAACGAAGCATTTAATTAACACCGCTAAACATCACCAGCCATAGCAAGCTACAAGCACCACTGCTATGTATCCATTCAGCAAGCCCTACTCTAATAAATGCCTTAATGCTCAACATCAGATTCCAAGGTTCGCAACGGCCTCCCCGCTCGCGCAGACGGAATCGACATCATAGGCGGTGGTACTATAGGAACAATTGTGCGATGCAGTGAGATTCATCGAAATTGGATTGCACTGGACTCATATATCATGTAACACTGCAAACAGATCTTACACAGAGACAGGAATCCTCCCTCTTGGTGCAGGGCAGGTCCATAAAATGAGGGACAAAAAGGTATGGATATATATACAGTACTGTACACAGACACGATGGGGAAAGGGCCACGTCGAATGCATATTTGCACTCAAGTTGATTCTGTCTATGAAGCAATCTCCTTTAAAGAAGATTTCAATCTGCCTGGCATCTTCCTAGCCCAATGTCTCGATGCAATGGTCATGGAACTATGCGTTCAGCATGCTCGTGATAGATCTTGAGGCGTTCGAGGGTATCGAAACGACGTAAAGGCTTTGAGGATTCGGAGCGTGGAAAGTCTCGGGATGAAAGTAGTGATATATACCCTCTCTCACACACCAAATATGTCGTAAGTATTTACGCTCGATTTCCAAGGTTTGTTTCCTAGGTCCTCAATGGAACAGAAGCCCGGCTTGACGAACTACTTCTTATGAGTATTCGTAAAGATCATGCAGATGACCCTGAGGGTAATCTAGGTAGATCAAACAAGTAAAACCGATTGGTCCTGGGGGCAAAAGGCTAGATAGAAGGTGATAAACCACTAGTTTTGGTTGGTACAGTAGACGGGGCCTTCTACAGGTTACAAAGCAATAAAACCCTGAAAATTGCAATGATAAAGTCATTGTTAGAGATGAAATTAAGTCGAGTAGACAGTATTTCTGCCCGGAGGAAATAAGATGAGAAAACATATGCAGCGGATCTGACAAAGAAAAACAAGAAAATGATCAAACAAAACGCCATGTCCGCCATGCGCCAATGCCAAAAGAAACAAAGGACCATATGTATTCATACTTCCGGATACCACTTCCTCGGGATATGATGATGATACAGGGGGGAAACCAGAGAGAAAAGGCCCAGATAGCGGAGACATAGTTCCAAGAAACACATGAAGGAGAGAGAAAGGGGAAACAAAGCGGCTGAGAAACAGCCTTTATCGATGTATGTGCGTGATCTTCGTATCATGGGGATGCAGCATAGAGGATTAAGAGGAAAGGCAAGGAGAAAAAAAGAGAAGAAAAAGACAGGAAGGAAGAGAAAGTTCTATACGTTGCGCGACAAGGTATCCGCAGAGATGCATGCTTTTTCGAATGGAAAGGGAAGGTGTCTGGACTCCTAATGCACGACACTTAGCAGATCCCCGAAAGAAGAAGTTCCTCGCTTCATTTTCCAGCTGCTCTTCTTCTTGTCTCGTTTCTTCATCATATCGGCCCAGGCCTCATCGTCGTCTTCATCGTCCGATGCATTCTGCACCTTTCGAATGCCGGGGCCGGCTTGACTAGACTGCGAGTCGGGTCTGATAGTCACAGTAGCAATGGTAGTAGATTTTGGGAGGCTTCCTGTTGACTTGGACATAGGCAAGTGGGAATTGGGACGGTTTTCATCGTTCCAGGATTTTTGCAGCGGTGTACCATGGTGGTTGAGGTCGCCCGGCAGGGCGGAGACGGGGCGGTATCGAGATGATAGCCCTGCGTTGCTACGCTCGGATGGGGCAATCGATGGAGCGTATCCTGGGGAGGGTTGATGGTAGGGTCCGCCAGATAGGTTAGGCATCGGTGAACCAGTCCGACGCATGGCAATATTTGGATCGATCATGCTTAAAGTACGTTGATCAAAATTGGGAGCATTGGGTGCAAGCCCCGGCATGGAGACTGGTCTCATGTTAGAATGACCAGAGACCGAAGGAGGGCCTGCCATCATTGGACCGGTCATCATAGGAACAGCTAAGGAGGGCGGGCCCATAGGAGCTCCTGACATAGGCCCACCGCCCATCATAGGGGGTGGGGGGCCATGCATGCCCTGCATGGCCATCATCTTCTGCATCCACTCCATCTGCATGTTCATCATGTCGGACATCTGGGCAGACAATTGAGCCTGAGCCTGCTCTGCTGGACTCATTGCTTGCTGGGGTGGTGGCATCATGGAGAATGGTCGGGGTACAGCCCCCATATCGTACATCGCTTGAGTATTGGGGCTGCCTCGTCTCATAGCCCGCGCCTGTTCCTCCTGCGCAATCACTCCAATTAGACCTCCAGGAGGTCCCGGCGAAGAGGCAGGACTGCCATATACTGAGCCACCGCCCATAGCTAAAGACTCTCTGTTGGTCGAATTGACCAGACTAGCCCCAAAGTAGGGATCCCGTGGGAGGTTCCTGGCAAAAACGGGCAAACTGCCCCGTTGGTCCTGCTCGACACCCACGAGTGAGCTGGAAGATGACGCATACGGATTGATAGAGGCACGCAGGTTCGGGTTAGAGCTTGCGTTTGCTAGGCGGGTGGGCGGGCGGTTGCGATTGGGGAAACCATGAGCCGCAAGAATACCCAACGGAACATCTTCATCATCACCCTCATGGCTTTTACCGCTTGAGGACCTGTCACCCACGCTAGTCAGGGGGATGGGAAGATTAGGAGTGCTGCTGCTGGCGCCACTCATCACCGGACGGAGGGATGGCGAAGGTGCTTGCTGGCCCGTCACTTTCATCATCTGCTGGCGATATACGGACAAATGGGCCTCTTGCTTCCGTCGCAGCAGTGCCGCTTCACGCTGCTTTTCGGCCTCATCTTGTTCATCAAATTCATCATGATCCGAGTTATCCTCACTATCAGACGCATCGCTGTTTGCACGACGGAGTTCTTGTTGCTGGCGATAATGCTCAAATTGGGACGGAGTCATCACCTTGTTGCCAGGAGACGCCGTCTTGGGTAGATTCTCTGCGAGTTGAACCGCAAGGCGTGCATTCTCCATATGCTCATTTGTAGCAGGCGAGAATGTATGTGAGAACATTGATTCCGGCTCGGGGCTGACGTGTGCAGGGCTAGTCGCATGGCCCTTGAGCAGTGGGGTGCTGCCGGACGGAGAAATGCCTCCAGTGTGTGTCGGGGGAGAACTGCTCTCTTTGCTCCACATAAGGGAGCTTTTGACCATTGCAGCGTCCTCATCGTCAATGGCAGTGGAGTCTCGGTCCCCATAGTAAATTATACTTCGTCGCAATCCCATGTCCGATTGTCTTTTCGGCCGATCTAAAGCCCGGTGAGAGGTGGTAGCACCAAGCATTTGGTTTGGAGCTGGGGATTGTCGACGGAACCCAGTCACCGTTTCAGGAGTAGACTGAGCAGGCGAATATCTGTCGTTCTCTCTGGGGCTATTTAGCAAGCCCTCTTCTGAGTGACGGCTAGTCCACGAGTGAGGGGGAGGCTCGACAGGCGCTGATCGATCTATATCAATTGGTGGAGGTCGTGCAGCACGGCTGGAATTGTAGAAGTCTGGCAAGGCTTGTGTTGGCGGAGTGGAAGATAGCTGCATGGGCGTTAGCTGGACCCCTTGCATGTCATACCGATTATAGCCGCATACCTTATTGGCCGGCTGAGGGGAAGGGTCTCGCATCAGAACACTCTCGCGCTTTCCTACATTATCGAACATCTTTCCAAAATCATCCCCTCCCAAGCTGAAATCCTCGTCGGTGAGCTTTGGCGGGGTGGCTGTTTCATCCGTAGTGCCGCTCACAGCTCGTTGTCTTGTGGATTGTTCCGGAGTAGCGTGCCGCGGGGGAGCCGGAGCAGATGACTTGGAGAATCGTGCGCCAAACGAAAAGGTCCTGCCTGCAGCAGCACGTAATCCTCCCGCAGAGATCGGAGGTGGAACGGGGATGTCATGCAATCGGGAATGTGGAGAGGCATCTTCGGGCGAGGCAATCTCCGTGGAGGAAGGTTGGGTGGATGAGGAGCTAAGTCGGGTAGAAGTCGAGCTCTCATAGTTTGTTGCACCACTGGTACGGTGTTTAGTCATTCGCATCCTAAGGGAACCCATGGACCAGGGACGTTCATACCGGTTCTTGCCTAGGGTTTGCTCTGTCCCCGCAAAGATGTTGTCTGAATCCTCCAGAGCCGACGGCACCACATTACCCTCACTGAAACGTTTGCTCAGCGGAGCACCGTCCGACATCGATCGCTCGGCGCTTGGGCGCTCAAAGACCCGAAAGGATGATTGCGGTTGAGTTTCCACATCTTCCAGAATATTGCCTGATGACTTTCGCCGAGCGAAGCTCTTCGGTAACTTAATAGGCATCGGGGGTGGTGTAGTGAAGAGACCGGACTGTGAATATTGAACACCTCCTTTAATCGCGAATCAGTCCCATTAAGGTTCCGTGGTTCCTGAGTGAGATTGCCGTTTGAGATTGACGTGTCAAATGTGGCACCGTGAGGGGGAACGACTAGTCACAAGGAAATATAAGGAGCGCTCTGTTCACGATCGACGGGTTGCAAGGGGAAAAATTGATCCACGGATCAAATGGGTCGATCAGGGGACTGCGAAAGAATGGGGTACGAGTCAGTCGATAAAGAAGCTTCTGGTACGGAGATAACAAGCGACGAGCAACACGCTTCTCTAGCGGCTAATCAAGACCCGGAATCCACCATGTGGGTTGACACTCTCGATCCTTTGTGAAATCCACAACCCAAAGAGAATTTGTTGATCTTGTCACGGAACGCGGAGCTCACGGAACTTGCAGCCTAAGGGACGGCGGAATTTTCAAACACAGAGGAATAGAGAAATAGGAAAAAGGCAACCCACCGGACTTAAAACCTCAGGTGGACAGTTTCACTGCGCCGAGATTGACACTTGGAACCACCCGCAGCGAGACAGATCTGGAGAGTAAAGTGGGGAGTGGAGTAGAGCAGTCAAAGAGTCGGGTAAGACCCTGGCAGATCACCGAATCCCGAAAGAATGAAAGACACAGAGCAACGAGGGGATCTCGGGCAATTAGGGATGAGAGAATGTCAAAAGGGAATTAAAAGTGAAGAAGAGAAAAAAGATGACAATAGACCAGTTGAACGGTTAACCGGAGTCTAGTCCCTGCATTATTGCCTTCCCGTGGCTGGGCCGGGATGAGACTCGACGCATGTACGCTAATACGTGGTATAAATGGCATGAACGAATCAGGACGGATCATGAGGCGAATCAGGCCAGATCCGAGAATTATGTATTCTTTTAGCAACTAGTAATTCTGAATTTTGAATTTTCGCTCTCTGTTCTGCGCCAAAGTGAAACCTCCTTACTATGTATAGTAAGCGGGACACACTAAGTGACCAAAGAACCGCTAAAAATAAACCGATCCCCAATTACCAATCCTGTACCGTACCTTTACACGTTCCATGGTTATAGGTTCCACGGCTATTCTACTCCAAACAAATAAACATGAGGAATGCGACCCATATTAAATTAATATACTGAGAATGTGGTGGCTGAGAACTGCATACGTTGGATTTTTTTTACGTTTAATACATGATTCATCGCCTCTATTTCCGACTTACTTGGAATATTCATTCCAACCCTCAGTTGATCATGGTGACTCAAACCCGATTCTTCTTCAGCTCCACTTGGTGCCCGTACTATTGTAATCAGATTACTCAAAACGAGTTCGTCCACCTAGACCCACCGCATCACGTGAGATCGACAAGCCTTTTCAAGTGTTTTTTCGGTGTTTTGGTATGGTATTCAGGCTTCGGTCGGCTGATGGTGCCTGTACAACACCTTCGTCACACCGGACTCGACTTAAGTAGCCTACGGAATTGATGGACAAGTCAATCGGAACAATAGGAAATCAAAACAGGAGTTGGATATACACAGCATATCAAACGTCCGCCCGTCTTCACCGAAATCTGCCTAACAAACACCTCTCCAAAATTCTAACACACTCTTGATAATACATATCCTACAGATCATGCAGAAGATTCAAATTCCCAACACATTTCGTATCCTGATAGGGGTGGAGGAAAATTATTTGGCAAAGTGGAGATCGTAGTTCAGCCACTTGCGGGCGTTAACGCCGGCGACATCCAGGCCAGGAGTGCCATAGGTCAGAGGCGCATAAAAGATGAAGCCACCGATGGTGGCTGCGAGAATGACAATGGTCGCGGCCCATGCAGCAAGCACCGAGTTGAGGCCCATGCGCTCCTTGGCCGTCACGAAGCGGCGGACATTGCGGCTGACCCGGCCCTTAGCCTTACCGGAGGGATCATCCGCAGGGGGTGCGGCAGTGGCTGGGTCGATAGGCGACACGTTGAAGATGAACTCGACCAGCGCACCGGTCACCATGGTCGAGGCGAGGTGGGACGGCAGGTAGTGGTGCAGGAAACGCTGACGGCCCATCAACCAGAAGGGGAAGTAGTGGGCAGCCCAGCACAGGAACAAGAATCCAGTGCTGTTGTACAGACGGGAACGAGTGCCAGGACCCCAAACTATTAAGAAAAGAAAGAGAAAAGATTAGTCATCTGAAGTGTTTGAAAACACATGGGCTGGAGAAACTATAACTTACTTTCCTCCAATGCGTCAATACCACGGCGAAGCGAAAGTTGATCCGCTCCGACAATGCCGGCAAACACAGCCAGCAAACTGCTGGCAATCCACCATCCGATGGGGTTACCCAGGAAGTAGATCTGTCCCCGGGTTTCATTCTTAGTCCAGAAGCTCACACCGCGCAGCAGGAAAGGCCACTGGAAGGGCTCGGTGGCATAGGGGTGACTGCTAGTCAGTGCATTGTTATGGTGGAACATAGCACCCTGCAACTCAAAGTACTTTCGCAAGAAGGAAAGCGACTTGACCTGGCGCTCCTCTTTCTTCAAACGAGGGCTACCCTCCTCGATGCCTTCAATGGTCTCAGCATACCAGATGTTGCTGGACTGGAGGATGTTCTTGTTTCCGTTGATCTCAGCCTGCTTGAATCCCCACTCAGGAAGAGGAGTGGTGTGGGTCCACATGGCCACGCGAGTGGGTACGTGAATGAGCTTGATCAAGCTTGAATAAGTGCGGAATTCCTGGAAGGGCTTGCCATTCTCGATCTTGAGCTCAAACAGTGTATCGTTGTGACGCTCGCCAGTGGCCAACTCCTGCGAAATGGTGGTGAACTCCTGGTTGGTAGGGAAGTATGGAGATGCAACATCGTGTGTCAGAAGGTACGAGTCAGTGCCAACATGGCGAAGTTGAATGACGTCTCCATTGCGCACACTCTTGGACTTGCCTTCGGCCAGGGGAACGGTCGGCAGAATCTGCCACAGGTTGTTGGTGTCATTGTGAGGGTATCCAGTAACCTGCTGACCTTGACTGGAGATGCGGCCATCGTCATAGCGAAGAGGATACTTCTCCCAGTGGCTGTGAAGAAGAACCTTGGTGTCCTTGTGGCGCATACTTATTGAGTCAAAGTATTCAATGCCAACCGACTGGGCAGTCATCGCATTGTCGCTGAGGGTCTCTTGGAACTCAGGGGACATGAACTCATCGCCAGGGCCGGAGCGGTTGAGGATGGTAAAGTGGACCTGGAACCAGAACAGGTAGAAGAAGAAGGGGATGATGACCAGACCCACTCCACGAGCAACAACGTGCTTGATCCATGTGACCATATCAAGAGCACCGTCGCGTCGGTTGATATCCAGTAGATTCCACAGGTCGATTGCGACTGCCGCACCGATAGTGACGAAAGTGAAGACACCCACGTATTTGGTCGAGATGACACAGCTCATACAGAAACCGGTCAAAAGCAACCACTTCCACCACTTGCGACCAAATGGCTGGTGTCGTAGCTTGTAGAACCGGACATAGCACAAGATACTAAGCGCCATGGTGATGACCAAAGTGGAATCTAGGAGAATTAGGCGGTCCTCACCAACGTGGGCATTGTCGAAAACCATGAGACCGGCAGCCAGCACGCAGGCCGGCAAAGAGTATCCGGATTCCCACATAATCAAGAACACCACGGGGATTGTCAAGGCACCGAGGGTTGCTGGCATGGCACGAAGGGACAGGTAAGGCACATTGTTCTCAATATACGAGTCACCGATATTCTCGAACAAAAAGCCACCATCGAATCCAATCAACCATCCCACAAAGGCAAACAGAAGTTTTCCGAATGGCGGGTGAACGTCGAAGAAATAGGTGCGTTGGAGGTAGTATGAGGCAAACTACAGGACATGACAGGTTAGATGCAGGCTCCCCCTTTTTTCCAATGGCGATTGAAACTGGCATGCTGCGGAATTCATACCTTTCCAAAGTGGACCTCGTCGAAGACGACCTCATTGGGATAATCGATCCGCCAGAAGCGAGTTATGAAAGCCAACAGGGTCAGAATGGAAATGGCCAGCCAATAGTCCCATTCTGACTTGGGCTTGGTCGGAGCGGCCACAGGCCTCAAGGAGCCATCATCGGATGGCAAAGCAGTGTAGGCCTCCTTCTTTCCACCTCTCTTGCGCAGAGAGGGTGAAGGGGACGACATGGTGAAAGAAAAAGAAAAAGAGAGCGACCGTGAAACCACCTATAGTAAATAGACTTCCGAAAGCGTGAAGCGTCAGCAGTAGCTCATCAGGGTACGGATTTTTGTTCCAGGATATCCTAGTAGAGTCAAGTGCTTACCAGAACCACCAAAGGGCATGACACCCGAATAAAAGACCAAGGAAAGCTGAAGAGAGAATGAGGGAGGGGCCGGATTGGGGATTGCGTGTCTTCTTGGTTTCGGATGCAGCGTAAAGGCGGTGGGACCCGGAACTTTCAAGGGTCCAATCTCGTGTCCAGTTCGCCCCTTTGAATAACAGATTTACTCTGAATGCTGAATCGCTACTTATTTGAAGGCATTTTTGCTTGTGATTTGATGTAATTCGTGAAAGAAATAGGTGCAATGCTATCTTCCAGTAAACAATTTACCTACCACTTGTTTCTCAAGAATGTTCTCACCGCAGCTGAGATCTACAGTGCCACATGGTCAAGAGACCAGTACTACGGAAGATTTGACCCTGGTCAATACTGATAAAGCGGTAAAGCGGCTCAAAAGTTCAGTGACGGGAACACTGAACGTGTCAGAGTTGACAAAGCCGTTGATCCCTGTCCAGATTTGCATGGCTCCATTCAACATACTGTCTCCGTTGCAAAAGGTCGAAGAAAACATGTTCATCATGGTTTCAATACGCGGATTACATAGTCCATCAAGTCCGTTATCATCGTATGAGGTCATGAGTGCTTCGATTAAATTGTCTCCGCCACTTGAACATCAGTTTATATAGAGGAAGAATGTGCTGCCGTCCAGGTAGGGTACTGGAGTCCAGCCGAGTACCTCAAGACCAATAAAGACAATTGTAAGTCAGCACTGAGCTCCTAATATAGACCCTGGCACTGAGGGGCGGTATTCAGGGCTATATTGGCGTGGATGTTTACACCCTGATCGTCATAAGCGGACCCACCTAGCGGTTCATGACACCAAATCGGGCTTGGCGTACAACCATAGATGTCTAATCTACATGGGAAACTTTATTCCCCATGGGATCTGTTGTCCACGAACCTATCTGCAGTTAAATGTACCGCTATGGCAAGGCACAGCCTTGTCGTTCCTGTCAGTAGCTTCGACGTCATAATAACGGCCCATGTAGTATAAGTACCCGTAGAATCCAGATGATGATTGTGTTATCCATTCCATCGATTCCAATTCCTTTTTCACTATGCATTCTCCTTCGAAATACATAGCCCTGCTGTTGATATACGGTACAGCTGGCTTTGCTGACTTCCTGGGTCCAACATACCCAGCCCCGGTTGACCTCTCTAGCCAGCAGAGTCTAGTCACAGCAGCATGGAAAAACCTCACTACCACCCTTGACTCTTATCTCAAACACAATCCCAGTGGCTCTGCAACTGCTGCTGTTTCTGGCATAAAAAACACCACATTCTCGACAAATGTCTTTTCAATCCACGACTTAGCCGCTGCAAAGCTTCAATATCACTGGACCAGCCCCGAAATCGCCAGCTCCAAAAATGGCACGAACAAGGTTAATGGTGACAGCATTTATCGTATGGCTAGTGCAACAAAGCTATTCACCACCTATGCTGGCATGATCGCTCTGACTGAGGAAGAATGGAACCTCCCACTCACTCAGATCAACCCTCTATTCGCCGAAGCCGTTGCCAAAAGCGAAGACCCAATCTGGAATATAGTATGGGACAAGGTCACGCCCTGGGCACTGGCATCGCAAATCTCTGGTATCCCACGCCAGGGGTGGCCAGCTCTAGACACACTCTACAACTTTACAATCTACGATTACCTCGGTCTGCCGACAGAAGACCCTGTTACAGCTTGGGGTCTACCACCAACCGACATCGCGACATTGGGTCCCTGCTGGAACCCTAAAGAGCCATGCGATGGTCCAGATCTTATCAGATCAGTCCGGGATCAACCACCAGCCTTTCTACCCTGGCAAACCCCAATGTACGCCAATGACAACTTCATGATGCTCGGACTCATAATCTCCAATATAACGGGCCGGAGTATGTCAGATATCTATCAGAAGGTGATCTTCGATCCACTGAATCTTACCTCTTCATTCTCATCGCCACCAACATTGAGTGCGGATCTTGCTCGCTCCGTTGTTGCCGGTTCACCGGAGTCGGGCTTCCTAATCGATGTTCCTGTCACCACGCCATCAGGTGGTCTATTCACCTCAAGCAATGATCTCGCTAAATTCGGTATTGCTATCTTGAACAGTACTCTTCTTCCTTCAAACACCACCCGCAGATGGATGAAGCCTCATTCACATACGGCTAGTTTGACTTACTCCCTCGGTGCCCCGTGGGAAATTATTCGCTATTTGAACCCCAGTACCGGCAAGGTTACGGATCTATATACCAAACTGGGTGACTCGGGTTACTATGGTGCGAACATTGTTTTGATACCGGACTACAACGCTGGTTTCAGTATTCTGACCGCCTCGACCGGTGCTGAGCGCGATGTAGCTACAAATCTTATCCTGGACTCCATTACCAATACGATCCTTCCGGCGCTGGAAGCCCAGGCTGCGTTGGAGGCGACGAGGAACTATGTCGGGACGTACGAGTCCACGGACTCTACTCTCAATTCGTCCATCACTGTCGCTTTCAACCAGTCTTCTGTCATTACATCCAAGTCAGGCTTGAGTATTACACGCTGGATCTCAAACGGTACGGACGTGTTGGCTTCAGATCTTTTCTTAGGTGGTCGGCCGAGGCTTTTGCTTAGTATTCCTAAGCAGACGGGGGATGGGGAGGAAGGTCAGATTGCTTTTCAAGTTACGCCTCAGCCGCAGCTATGGAGTTATTTTGCTCCTGGTGCAAAGAAGCTTGATGCTGTTGGTCCGTTTACTGGACAGTATAATACTAATAATGATTGGTTGGTGGCTGATGCAGCGCATTATGCTGGTCTTGGGATGAATTTGTTTGTTTTTGGTGTGGATCAGGGTGGCAATGCTACTTCTTTGAGACCTGCTGCTCAGAGGGTTACTTTGCAGAAGAAGTAGGTTTCTGACCAACTACATATGATCGATCTCTTAGTGTTGGAGACAGAGTTCTTTTGGTTTCTGAAATTTTGGATTTGACTTGACAATTTTCTTCATATTATGAACCTCTTAATATCAATCAAGATATGAAAAATGAAATCGAAAACAAAACAACCTTTGAAAACAATATGCAACTGAAATGCTCCGCAACCAAAATGCATCTATATGAAAGGTTCTTTGCAAACAGCGACGCCTCAAAAACGACTCGTGGGTATCAGTCAAAATCGATATAGAAAACTTATTTATCAAGATCAGTAAGATCCAGCAACTCCAATTCCGTCTGGACCATTGACTGGAAATCAGCACGGCTCACGCCTGTCGCCTGAGCCAAACGGAACAAACTCTTAATGCTGGTGCCAATGTGCTGCTTCACACCGACTTCATAGTTGCACTGGCTTTCAGCTTCCTGCTCCAGCTTAGCGACAGTATCCGAGTGGCTCGAAGAGATAGACCCAGATGCAGGTCTGGGGTGGCTGAGCGACCTGGCAGCGCGGTCAACGGGCATATCGTCCACCGCATAACCATTTGTGCGGGCTCCCTCGTCCATATCCAGCCCATTCTGTCGCCGTAAAAGGTTTGAGAGAAGATCCCCAGTCAAAGATGTGGGGCCAAGCTCTGGCTGTTCTTCCTCTGGGTCGTGGCTGTCCATGGCCGGCTGGACATCGCCGTACTGGGAGAAATAATTTGCCTCCGACAGGCCAGAAGGCGGGAGGTTCGATGAGCTAGCACCGGGAGCAGGAGTCTTAGGTCCCGGGGTACGGTTCGGAGTGGCATCATACTGAGCCCAGTAATCGGCATCATCGTCTTCCTCCTGCTGATCCAGCTCATTGGATCCCTGGTTCTCAATTGGGGAGTCCAACATATCAGAGTACAGTCTCTCCTTGGCCTGGACGTTGGCCTCACCAATTGAGGAGGCCCAGGTGTGCTCATCGGCCGCAGGGCCTTCGTGAGGAAGAAGTTCTGTCATTCGCCAGCCACGACCACCGCCCTCCACATCTGTGGGGCACCAAAGGTAGATCACAGCCAAGTTGAAATCGGGCAGCAAGCATTGTGCACGTAGTGTCTCATCGTCGATACGCTTGTAGGTCAGGGGCATCTCATCGGGAAGTTCAATTTCGCCCGAGACAGGGTGTGGTTCGAAACTGGCGCCGTCCACGAGGGTCTGCAGGCGCTCTGCTTTGTTGGCGTCCCAGCATAATAGACGGAGCCATGACTCATTGGGGGAGCTGGACACTTCGCTCAGGATCTTGACGCGCTGTCGGAGGATTGGGGAGAGGAGGGGGAGTAGAGCTGGTGGAGGACGTGGAGAAACGAAGGCTGTGGGCAGACAGGCGAGCAGAGGAGGGAGCAGGTCACGAGGCTCTGGAGGACTGATGAGTTCGACCATGATGTTTAGATATTAAAGGTAGTTTGTAAAGGTAAAAAAAGGCGTGAAAGAGAAGAAGAAAAAAGGAGTTTGGAGCGAAGGAGAGGAACCATGTATCCGAAGCTGCAAGTGGAGGTGGGCTCCATTCACCCGAACAAAATGAACGTGGGGCAAACAAAGCGCAGACGGGGCCGAAAGCTTACTGGCTTACTCTCCCCAGGGGCCACACCAATCGGACCCTGACTAAAGAGGTAAAAAGAGGTCATGGGGCGACTGTTATCGTGAGATTTGCTATTTTAGTGAGATCGCCCCCACAATGTTTGATTTTGCATTCCTTGTATAGGCATCGCCGGTCATGCCGTACACCTTTCCAAGTAGGTTTAAGTCTCCACATCCAATCGTTTCCTCTCCTATTCCTCTTGATTATCAGGGTTCCCGATCAAGAAACTTTATAGGTATATCACCGGCTATTATCTACTCCGGAAATAAGCATAATCTTTACCTTTCAAGGGGCCACAACCAAGACAAGTAATGTTTTGGCTACTCTCGTGGATTTCAATACTTGCTGATTTATCAAGTCATACTATCTCCCCCAAGGTACTACGATTTCTGGTTTTAATCCAGCTGGCATTTTGTATATTGTTCCCCTATTCCTGTTCTGGGACTGAAGACTTCAGTCAGCTGCCCAGGTCCTTTCACCCTCTTGGTGGAACAATACAATAATGTGAACTGAAAAATGATAGCTGATCAGAGGTCAGATGATCCCTTTGAAAGACAAGAGTCTAGTGCGACCGAAGTGGAGAGCCTCATAGTCTATATAGAGCTCAGACAGATTCTGCAGATATTTGGCACTATTGCTACCACTATTTAATTAGTCCAGCGATCACACAGAACGTGCAACGTTAATTGGTGGTGTAGTTATCACGCAATCTGCAATCGCTTATCGCAGTCACTGCTGCAACATCATTCGGCTAGATTCCTGCGAGTTCGGCCCTAATCCCTGGCATGCAGGACTGCAGTTACATCGTCAAGCTGACAATTGGTATCAGCTTGGTCCACCCTTGCCCACCACAAAGGCAAAATAATAAATCAAAGAAATGAAGTCGCCGCGATCGTGAAACTTGAATGCCTAGGTTGAGGACAGGTTCAAGATGACCAACACAAACAAACATTCATTCTTAACCTCGGCCGCCGAGGAACCTCCGATACCAGAACACATGGCAAGCAAGACAAACCACACACTCTCTGATCAAGGACCTCTCGAAGAAATTGGAGATGAAGGGCAAGGACTCGAAGTATTGGCTTTGGAGAAAAGAGTCCGATGGAAAGTAGACGTGCGTCTATGTAGCATCGCAGGCCTGCTGTGCAGCCTCAATCTCCTAGATTCCGGCATCCTATCCTCGGCAGCAGTAACAACCATGCTGAGCGACCTTCAACTAGACCAGGGGTCCCGGTACTCGGTGTCGATCTTCATCTTCACCATCGCCAGCGTCGTCTTCCAGCTACCATGCACAATAGCCGTGCGCTTCGTCGGCCCTCGAGTCTGGTTCGCGACCATCACGTTTACCTTTGGACTACTGACGATGTGTACCGCTTTCATCCACACCTGGCGTGAGATGATTGCTCTACGTATCTTGCTGGGTATCGCTATGTCCGGTATCTACCCCGGACTGACATATCTCATTAGCGCCTGGTACCCACGACGCGAGCAGCAGCTCCGATTTGCCTTCTTACAGTCTGGGGAAGTCCTAGGGCTGGCGACAGGAAATATTGTTAATTTCGGTCTCAATCATTTGGATGGGAAGGCTGGTCTGGCTGGTTGGCGTTGGATGTACCTTGTTCAGGGGTTGATTGCCTGTGTACTGGGAATAAGCACTTACTGGTGGATGGTGGATTTCCCGGAGAACTCGGCTCGAAGCTTTTGCTTTTTGTCCGAGGTTGAAGCAAAGGTCGCATCGCAGAGAATTCAGAATGATCGGGCGGATTTGGTTCCTGAGCGGTTCTCGTGGGGTACGCTACTTGGCAATTTCAGGGATCCTAAGATCTATGGGTTTGCTTGCATGTTTTTCCTGCTCAATTTGGTATCGACTTCTTTGTCGTACTTTCTCCCCATTATTTTGGAATCGGGTATGGGCTTCAACTCGAACGAATCGATTTTACTTTCGACTCCGGTAAGTTTGTCGACGTAAACATTCTGACTAGCGCTGATCATGCTATCCTTAGCCGTACTATTATGCCGTTATACCGGTTCTTCTTACGTCTTTGGCCGGAGACTTCTATCGGAAGCGCGGGCCCTTTATCGTGTTTAATGCCCTTTGCTTGATAGCCGGTTTTCTGATGTTTGGACTCCCGGAGTCGAAGCAGGTGGCCGTGCGCTACATTGGGACCTTCCTAGCTACCGGGGCTTATGTCTCAAATTGGGCTGCGCTCAATGCCTTCCAAGCTAATAATGTTGCTGGTCAGTGGAAACGAGCGGCTACGTCAGCGGCTGTCACTGCTTTCAATGGCTTGGGTGGTGTAGCAGGTAGCTATATTGTGCGATCGCAAGAGGCTCCCAAGTACCAGACAGCGGTTTGGGTATCTATCGGGTGAGTTGGTTCTACTGAAGGGCCTTGATCTATATACTCATAGCTTTATAAGGTCGCATATTCTCATGATTCTTCTGGTTGCGGCTTTTACGGTCTACTTCTACATTGTGAATCGGCAGCAGGCTAGGGGTTTGAAGACTATCGAGGGAGTAGTAAGTTCCAAAAAGGTGAGAAACGCTAGGTCCCTGGCTGATCAATCTAAATAGCCTGGTTTTAGATACACTTACTAACAGTCGACGGACTTTACGATCATTTTATGAACATCACGATGCAATAATGTATATTATTGAGTCTAGCCATGGCGGCCTCGGATCTACTTTGGTTACGGCGGGTATTATGAAGATTAAACCGAATCTTAGACGAGAGATAATCCGAAAGAAGAATGCATTCAGCGGGCGTCAAACTGAAATCAAAACCAGGTTATATCAACCTTGTTACCCATGTCTTCTAGAGTAGTACATACGGAGGAAGGTACACTGTGAAGAGCACAGAAATAAGCCTTCATTATTCTCCCATTTACTACGCTATTAATAATGAGCAAGAGCTGAACCCAACAGATTCTCAGATCTGATGCGTCAATAGCCAGTCAATTATCACAGATAACACAAAATTCCAAGAGCAAGGGCGGCCTCCTTGGGTGTCTACCCGGTAAACAACTTTCATTGTTTAAACACTTTTATTCTAAATACTTTTGTTCTAAACATTTTTGTCATAAACACTTTTGGTAGTTATAAGCTTTTAGATCCCAGCTGTAATATGCACCTCATAAGAGACCCAAGGATGGTGTCGTGGACTCTCATCCTCATCCTCAAGAATCCATGATCGCTGATCTTCCAGTTCTGCCAGAGAAGAAGGTCGACTGCTCCAACTAACTTCGCGCTGGATGAAATTTTCCTCGTATGGAAGAAGGTCGGCACTTTTTGGTTCTACTTGAATGGAATTCGTGTACCATTGCTCATGGTGGTGGTGGTGGTGGTGGTGGTGATGGTGATGGTTACGTCGTGGCCGGCAGCAGGATAATTTTGCAAGGAGAGGTTTGGGCATGAAGTGGGTGACCAGAGGCCAGATACTGACTAGACAAGTGGCGATGATTATAACGGCGCTTTCGACCATCGAGACAATGGCTATTTTGACTGAGAACCCTGTATTAAAAGTTTGTTAGTATGATATTGCATGGCGTTTTGAGCAGGATCCGCAACTGACATGTCACATCGCTTGCTTGGGCCCATGATATTCTGTAATACATTACCATTCGGAGAACACTGGCTACAGTCCCGCTTTTTAAGCTGTCAGTATTTAATCTTCTGAGTAGGTCAGGGAATGCTTACAGTCCAGAGAGCAGGAATACGCCGGTCAAAGCTACTTTCTGCCCTCTCCGTGCATGTAACTTCCAAACGAGAGGGATGGGTAGCGCAACGATCATCAATCCTGTGAGTACATTGATGGGGGAGATGGCACGGTAGAATGTTATTTGATTCACGCATTCCCCGTAGACACTGAAATCCCATGCAGATTCGATGGGATTACACTGGAATATGCTTTGGAAAAACACGGTGATTCCCAGTCCTAGCACTAAAGCTCCGATCGTGTACGGGACGATCTGGAAATTGCGCGTATGGAAGATTCGCACGTAGAAAATCCGCCCGTAGAAGAGCAGGAGAGCTAATTTTGCTGGGGTAACTGTGAAAGGGAGGTCAAGCAATTCTAGAGCGAAAAATCCCTTGGAGCGTATTAGCAATGTTTTTAATTCGGTTCGAGAGGTTTGTACTCGACGATATGGAAAAAATCACCTTTCTCGTCAAAGTTATATCCTGGTGCGGATAGGCAAGATCGCCGACATGATGCCCGAGTCCTGCTACTTTGACCACTGCGCAGCGTAAGCCTATTTCTTTGAAATAGTATATTGCCCGACACTTACAAACAACGTAGATGACCGCTTTAGCGATGCTTCCAATCTGTAGGTCTCGAGCGTTAGCGGGGGCGCGTATCAACACGAAGCACACATACCAAAGCAACAAGCATCACATAGTCATCAGCGCCACACTTTGTGTGTTGTAAAGAATGAGTGTAGAACCGTGCAATGACAAAAAGGATCTGGATCACAGATAAAGTCATGCTTACACCAATCAAGGCAGAGCCACCGGTTGATAGTGCCTCGCCTTGCTGCCAGTTCATGCCACCCATAATGAGTTAGGGTGGCTGGTGTCCGTAATATAATGCAACAGCCTCCGTCATTCGTCGCTATTGATGCAAAAAGAAAATATCAAAGGCAAGATCGACGCAGCAGGCCCGTCCTATTTCAAAGGACGCGAAGATCCGAGATTGTGGGAAAGGGCTCCAAATCCCTTGGCAAGGTCTCGACTCCAAAAGCTTATTGATGTTCGGGAATCTACAACCGACATGTATCGGGGGCTGTCCCTGCCGAAAGGGGAAATAGTTTCAGCGAGCGATGGGAGAGCCTCCTCCAACACCATTTGATTCTTATCTATCCATGGCCTCGGGTCCAGCGTGGCTCGAGAAACCGGCGCTCAATATCAGGTTGAGGGCTGTGATGGAGGCCAAGGCGCTGGGATCGATGACCCGCGGGGAAGCCATGGATGTAGACTCCTCGGTGAATATGATTGGCTTATAAGGTTTAAGGTTAAGCGAGTTTCCGTGGATCCGCGCTTGATGACAACAACGGACGGTTGTTCCAGAACGAATTTGATTGACATCATGGCCGAAACCGTTTGTTCTAGAAATTCTACCCTCGATTAAGTGGGTCATATGCTTCTTGGACCGATTCCTCTTCCACACTTCGCTTTCTTTCGTCCATCTCGGAAGATTCCCGGCGCCTCCCAATTATACTTTACTGGATTCTGGAAGTATCCTGAAGTCGTAGCTTTTGGCGCATTAATGGGTCAACTCTCTTTCCGGATTCAGGTAACCCCGCATACGATAGAGCTGAGGGGTTGCACTTAAGCTCCCGGGTTTTAACGATGTCTCAGAGGAGGTTCCGGGATCACACTGACGATGAGATAGATCGTGAGTCGTAGATCTCTGTTTCCGCTCTCATTCCGCTCTTGAAATACTCTGGTTCCGACCGGTGTCCTTCCACTTAGGTTAGGTGTAGCCTCTTAGGTTAGGTGATAGCGTGTAGATTCCTAGAACAGCATGTACCCGCAAGATAGGGTCGAGATTTGGATCAGGGTTTTCGGTGACCGATGTCGGTGGGTATTCAAGAATTCCAACAATACGCCGACGGGTACATTTCTAAAAATGGAAATATCCCATGTGCTTGCTCCGATTTTTTTGAACTCGAAGTGGGTATGAAGGGGGCCAAGGGGGCCAAACCTTCAGCAATGTACAACGCATGCAGCTTAATTTTATCCCCCATCGGTCGAGACCTTTCTACCTTGGACTGCACTAGGTAAGAAGCGCGAGACGTTTACAAATACTAATTTCACCGATGTCCATGAAGTAGAGTTTTCAATGCAACACACTGGGCATGCCCTCAAGCCTGTTAGATCGCGTCGTCATAATGAGGATAGTGTATATTCCCCAATGGTCCGCAACGCCCACCCAAGCTCATCCCCACGGCATATATATTCCCCATTCAGAAGCTTCCCGTAGCCCGAGGTAATGCAATTTCGCCAAGACCTTCGTACCAACTAAAGAGTCCAAATTTCTCCGAGTACATCCATGGATGATCTAGGCCATCTCTACACCCTCTTCCATCGGTATGTGGGTAACGTTTGCTCCGCTGGTTCATGCCTCGTGGCGCTGTTGCATACGTGGGCTGCTATATACTTTCGATATGAACAATCATCAAGTATCCCAAGGTCCATGGATATCTACATTGATGACTATCATGGGGCGAATATCCGATAATTACAGTTGAATGCTCAGTAAATACAGACATCCTGGAGGTATGTGATTGCTGAAAGGGGTATATGGCAAGCAAGACTGGACATGGCAGAAATAAAGAAGAGATGATAATAAGGCTCAAGCCACCCGATCCTTCTGTTCCAATTTCCCCATTAACCGCTTCATACCCATCCATTCATCAGAGGGCACCTCTTCCGCCGGTCCACCAAGGCCCTTGCCCACTTCGAATACGGTAACTACTCCGTTGACCCCACCAGTGGCCAGGCGTCGGCCTTCTCGCTCCTCCCATGCAACCTTATTGAGACTGCGAGACATAACCGCACCAGGGCCACGCGAGGGGGTGGTTTTAACCACTGGAACCTCGGTATCCGTGTAAAGATCCCAAACTTCGAGGTTGCCGGCACCGTCGACGAGGGAGAATACACCCGGTCGGTGTGGGGACCAGCGTGCATCATAGACCACGTCCTCCCGGGTAATGTCCAGAATAGGAGACACAACCTGGGCGGAAGCGACGGTAGAGGTGGCGGACGCAGTGGTGGCTGGCGGCCGCACGCGCCAGAGCTTGACGCTCCAGTCCAGACTGGAGCTGAGCATCAGATCACCCAGGTCAACAGGACCCCGCGCAGGATGGAATGCGGTAGACATGATTGGTGCTGCGTGGCCGCGGTAAGCCAGACGGTGATCGGTACCAGCTTTCGCTCCAGCTCGGTCATATCGATGGCAAGGGTAGATACCACCTTCCTCGGTGCCCACAATGAAGAAAGTGGGATCCGACTGTGGGAAGGACATGGTGGTTGGTGCGAGATCTTCCGTCTTGGATGGGGGAGGTGTCGTCAGCTCGAGGTATTCTTGTGGCTGAGAGAGCATGTCCACGGTCCAGCCACAGACCACTCCATCGGTGGACGCCGTCAAAATGTTGTGTGCGTTTTGGGTGCCGACAATTGAGATGCTGTAAACTGGGTGGGTATGTCCAGATCCAGTCAATGGTGTCTTCTGCACGGGCGCCCCTCCACCCATGCGGGAGGATCGAGTGTCCCATAATAGGACTTGGCCTGAATATGAGCCACCAACAATGAGGTTCGGGTGGAATGGAGAAAATTTGGCTGTGAGAATGTCGGAGGTCGAGTGGAAGACATATTCAGGGCGGGACTGTAGGTGTTGGTTCCAGACTTGAACGAGTCCATCTGGTTCATGAGGAGCAGATGGGTTCTTGGTGTATGATGCAAGTACCAATTCAGGAAACTGGTCATGGGTCAGTATGCGTTGTTCGCCAAAGTGCGGAGATATCAAGTGATGCCTACCTTCTGCGAGAAGCTTATATCGGTGACCATACGCTTCTTGCTCCAACGTTCATCGTAGAACTGGCAGACCTCCCGGATGCCTCTTCGTTTCTTGCCAGTCTCCTCGTCTTCCTCTAAGTCTCCATCCACACCGCCCAACTCGTAGTCTGCAAGAACATCGTAGTCTTCGTCTAGAGCTCTCTCGATAACCTTTGACGATCGCTCTACGAAGTCCAGGAAATCGTCCGAAGAAGTAACAGCCTTCAACTCGTCGTCATCGAGAGAACGTAACGGATACCGTAGTTGGGCAGGTTGCGCAGCTGAACCCGCATTTGCGTCCTGTTCGGCTGCTTGAAGCTCCTCCTCAATTTCCTTGCGAATCTTTTGTCTGATTTCATCATCCCGCTCTCTGTCTCGTCGGCTGAGGCGCTTGCTTGATAGGGTCGTATCAGCGGGGTCTTCATTATCCGAAGCATCAGAGTCATCGTGGGCCTCTGTTTGTGTACCCAAGTCATCGGTCTGAACGGCTTTGCTGTAAGTGACAACCTCTGGTCTAGGTTCAGGGGGGTGCGGGGCTTCGGATGGGTAGGAGCTGTAGGTCTCTGTTCCAACTGATTGCACGGTCTGTACGGCGATGGATTGCAACTGCGGTCGCAACGACGAAGGGGTATTGGTCTCGGCATTCTCTCCACTCAATTGGCTGGCACTCAAGACTGAAGTCGGGCGGCTGCCTTTCCCAGACTGACCCTCAAATGCATGGCTGATGGTAGCAGACCCAGGGCGATCCACCAGACGTGTAATTAGCTCGTCAAGCTCAGCCCTACTGCCAGAGTGGCTGGGTACTGGGGAAGCAATCTATTCCAACATCGTTAGACATTCCGTTGTTTGTAGCTCCACTGGGCGCGGTATTGTACCTCTGAAGCATCCCCGACGCTGTTCCGATTGCTGGTGAATTCCCTCTGACGAAGCTCGCGTTGCTTTTTTAGCTCAGCCAGCTTAGCCTTCTTGGCCAAGATCTCATTCTTGCGCTGCTGCATAGACGACATCTTGAAAATCGACCAGCTAGGTGTGATGTAGCTGTAGTTCTCGTGTTGCGCTTTATTTACGGGGGATGACATAAGCGCCTCCGAGCGGCGCCGGAAAAACTCGCGCAGGGACAGAGAACCTCGCCTTGCCTTATATCCCCGAGGATTCAACTGCCATTGACGGTCTCCTGTTGAACGGTCTTTCGGTTTTCCCGCTTTTTAATTTTTTGTCCACTCCTTATCTCCCGGAGACCTCGCAATAATGGCTTCACAAGGTGTCAACGTGAGTTCTACCCCGGCAATGAGCCAACCTCGACCCTGCCCCCTCAAATGCGACATCGGATGTTGACTCCCATTCGCAAATCTATAGGTCCTCCGCTACTCGGCTCTTGTGGCCGGTCTCGTCTACGGAGTCTACCACCAGTCGTCCCTCAACTCGGTCGCCAAGCGCGCTGAGGTCGAGCACGAGTACGCCCGCAAGGAGCGCCTGATCGAGCAGGCTAAGGCCGAGTGGAAGAAGCGCACCCAGCCCCAGGAGACTCAGACACAAGCTACCGGCCGTAAGTGATCATATTTGTTTACATTGCTTTGGATAGCGATATCCGAGATTACCGAGCACATTCCGAAAGCGCAGTGTTGACCTTGCTTTCTCTCCAGTCATCACCGACCCCGAGAACCCCAAATTCGACCTCGAGGCATTCTTGCAGGCCAAGGCTTAGTTGTCTTGAATAATGGAAATGGTATAGAGGAGGAATGATACGCAACTCCTTGCGGAACTCGCACCTCCCCCCAGGGTATTAGAGGGATTTGCTCGGATCCATTTACTTGTACGATTGTTTGGGGCCAATTCCCCTTGAGTTGCAACATTGCGAGCGAAAGACGGAATGGTCTCTTTTTGATTCGTTTTCTTTTTTTTTTCTCATCGGTTTAGACGTTATCATTTGGGTCCTGTACATACCCTGGGCTGTCGTGCGTCTGTACACTACAGTTTGGACCACAAGAAAGAGCAAAAGATCGTTATGCATTCCGGCGTTACTTGGGCCTCCTCTATGGGGCCAGTCTAGTATTTGGTGGACGTGCCGCCTAATTCCCTCGTACCCTCAATCATGGGCTCATTGTAGACGCGTCATCCAACATCTTAGATCATCCTGTCTAGCAATTCTTTAACTCGCCAATCACTATGCAAGTTCAATTACGCCGGTTACCAAGCAATTTCATTGCATCATGGATCCCGTTTAATGGTCGCTCATCGACAGATTGTAGAACAATCGGGGTTGGATATAGCAGCTTAGCTTCTGCATCCCATTTCCATCCACAATCCGTGAATTTCTTTATAACGGCCGGGTCTCCTTGCTCTGCGGCCGTGGAGTCTAGACCTAAGTAGGTTGCTGCTGTTGGAAGTCGCAATGCCTCGTAGGAAGTGCTGACGGCGATCAAGGATTGGTCCTGGAAAAAGCCTGATTTATATATATCAGTATACAGAGCCTTGCGAAGTAGGAAGATAGCCAAAAACGCACTTTCGTATCTCTGGACTAAAGGTTGCAGCCCTTCTGACCAAGGAAGATTTCGCAGGATCTGGTAAATCTGATCATGTCGTTTTTGCCATATGGCTCGTAGAAGAGTCAAACAGCTCTGCAAGTAAGGGTCTTGGTGGCGTAGATTCTCAGGAAATCGCTGGCTTAGAGCACGGGCTTCGGGTCTATTTGTATTGAGGTCAGAGAGTGGATCTTCCAATGCTGTTGTGGACGAGGTATAGGCTACGGACACTTGTTCCGTGAGGAGGTGAGCGAAGAAGAATGTAGAGTAGAACAAGCTTAACAACTGTGGATCATCATTGCCTGCTAAAAGCAGACGAGCGTCTGTTTCATATCGCGATAAGATCTCAAATAGTTGGGACGGAGGCAAGTTTGACGCAGCCAGCTTCGAGAGCTGTTCGATGGAGGGAGGAGGGAGCTCCATTTGGGTTGGAATGGAGGGTCAGATAATTCTAGATTATAAAGAGGCCTCCAACACTCGAACAGTATTCAAAGCCCACGTAGATAAATTGAAAGCGAGGATATGTAGAAGTGGTGGATGCGGGGGAGATCAATCGGAGGTGGCACCTTTCTCCGATGCCAAGACCCTCAAGAAGTGACCACCTTGCGCAGCTCTCTCCCTCTTCCAACTCCCCCGAGCACCAAACTCAATTGGCAATTCAAGCCTTTCGTTCCTTTCTTTTCATGTTTCACTATTGATTTTCGGTTCTTGGACTTAGCTCCTTCTTCCTGGCCATCATGGCCAAGTTTTCTTCTCTTGATGTTCTGCTGAAAGGCAGCTCCGGCCAGAGCACACGCGGTCTCCTGCGGATCGTCATCCTGTTAACTATTGCAGCTGCCGCCGTCGCCAGTCGACTTTTCAGTGTTATCCGTATGTCTTTGAAGCAATTCTTTCCTTTTTGTTCCACCAAGTACTAATAATTGACTCAATTCTAGGTTTCGAAAGTATTATTCACGAATGTACGATTTCCCCTTGGCGCTTCATGCAGTATATACAACGTGGCCACCCGCCAGCATGCCGAATGAGATATTGACATCTACCGATTACAGTCGACCCCTGGTTCAACTTCCGAGCCACAAAATACTTGGTTGAGAATGGCTTCTACAGTTTCTGGGATTGGTTTGACGACCGTATGTTCTTCCACACTACTTCCGCTTGCGCGTCCTTTCAAGTCCCAATGGTATCACAGGGTCGTGCTGACGAAATCTGTCCTGCTATTTAGGAACATGGCATCCCCTGGGTCGTGTCACTGGTGGCACCTTGTACCCCGGTCTTATGGTGACCAGCGGCGTGATTTACCACATCCTGCGCTTCTTGACAATCCCCGTCGATATTCGAAATGTCTGTGTTTTGCTCGCCCCCGCTTTCTCTGGCCTGACAGCACTGGCCATGTACCTCTTGACTTGTGAGATGTCGACCTCGCCATCAGCTGGTCTTCTGGCTGCGGCGTTCATGGGTATTACCCCAGGTTATATCTCTCGGTCCGTGGCTGGTAGCTACGACAACGAGGCCATTGCCATTTTCCTGTTGGTCTTCACGTTTTACCTGTGGATCAAGGCCGTCAAGAATGGCTCAATCATGTGGGGAGCTCTGACTGCCTTGTTCTACGGATACATGGTGTCTGCCTGGGGTGGCTATGTCTTTATCACTAACCTTATCCCCCTCCACGTTTTCGTTCTTATCTGCATGGGTCGCTACAGCTCTCGCACCTACATTGCCTACACTACGTGGTATGCACTGGGAACGCTGGGCAGCATGCAGATTCCGTTCGTGGGATTCTTGCCCATCCGTAACAGTGACCACATGTCCGCGCTCGGTGTCTTTGGCCTTATTCAGCTTGTGGCATTTGCGGACTTCATTCGGGGATTTCTTCCCGGTAAGCAGTTCCAGAAGCTGCTTACTTCGATGATTCTGCTTATCGTCGGTCTTGGCTTCGGTGGTCTGATTCTGCTCAGTGTTTCGGGTGTTATCGCCCCATGGAGTGGTCGTTTCTACTCTCTGTGGGATACTGGTTACGCCAAGATTCACATTCCGATCATTGCATCAGTCTCCGAACATCAGCCTACCGCCTGGCCTGCTTTCTTCTTTGATTTGAACTTCCTGATCTGGCTCTTCCCCGCTGGTGTGTTCTTGTGCTTCCAGAAGCTCAAGGACGAACACGTGTTCGTGATCATCTACGCGGTGCTCTCAAGCTACTTCGCTGGTGTTATGGTCCGTCTGATGCTGACTCTCACCCCGATTGTCTGTGTCGCCGCTGGCCTTGCCCTGTCAGGTGTGCTTGATCAGTTCCTGGTGATGTCGAAGCCTACTGCTGAGACCAAAGCCAAGGCCAATGCAAAGGACTCCAAGGCCTACGGCAAAATGAGCTCCCCCGTTGTTGGTATTTACTCGTACTTCTCTAAGGCCTTCGTTTCAGGCTCGATGACTCTGTACTTGCTCATGTTCGTTGCGCACTGCACCTGGGTTACCTCCAACGCATACTCGTCTCCCTCGGTTGTTTTGGCTAGTCGCTTGCCCGATGGAAGCCAGCACATTATCGATGATTACCGCGAGGCATACTACTGGCTCCGTCAGAACACCCCTGATAATGCCAAGATCATGTCCTGGTGGGACTATGGCTACCAGATTGGTGGTATGGCTGACCGCCCCACCCTGGTCGACAACAACACCTGGAACAACACCCACATTGCCACCGTTGGTAAGGCCATGAGCTCTCGCGAGGAGGTCAGCTACCCGATCCTCCGTCAACACGATGTTGACTACGTTCTGGTTGTGTTTGGTGGTTTGCTGGGTTACTCTGGCGACGACCTGAACAAGTTCTTGTGGATGGTCCGTATCGCCGAAGGTATCTGGCCCGATGAGGTCAAGGAGCGTGATTTCTTCACTGCTCGTGGCGAGTACCGTGTCGACGATGAGGCTACTCCCACCATGAAGAACAGCCTGATGTAGGTTGCCCCTTACGATCCTCAGTCGAAGTCTCAACGCTAATCAATCAATAGGTACAAAATGTCTTACTACAACTACCAGTCTCTGTTCCCTCCCGGTCAAGCCGTTGATCGTGTCCGTGGTACGAAGGTGCCAACCGAAAGCCCTACTCTTGATACTATGGAGGAGGCTTTCACCAGTGAGAATTGGATTATCCGTATCTTCAAGGTCAAGGATCTCGACAACCTCGGTCGTGACCACAGCAACGCCGTTGCCTTCGACAAGGGTCTGAAGCGCAAGCGTGCTGCCAAAAGAAAGGGCCCTCGCGTTCTGAGAACCGAGTAGACTTGTCTTGCTTTTTCGTTTTGTTTTTGATTTGTTTTAAACTCGACTATCCTGCGACTGCGGTTCTTTCTGGCATAGCAGGTTATTTCATGTATTCTCCCCTGGTTGGATATATTCTTGGGTATAGTACTTGAGATAGTATACAATGAATGCCTTTGGAAAGATTTTCGTCTTGTATTATTAAACGTTCTACGGCTATCTACTTGTCTTGGTTATCATGTAGTTCTGTTGGTTTGATACACCAAGCTTTATACTTCATGTGTCTACAGCATGTACAACGCTACCTAGATACCCATACCTTAAGCAATAAGTGGAAAGGTCAATCCCAAAGAGAAGAGTGTGACAATTGCAGCTAGGCTATGCACAAGAAAAATACCCCAGCGAATTCATTCTGTACAGTACACAGACACGTAAACAAGTGCACTGTGCTTGCAGATCCAAGAGGAAGCATGATCTGCCCGAAAGACTCCGTAACCCCAAATTTGCTCCATTACTTGTTTCTCGCCGAGGAAGGGGGGTTGACCACACGGCCACTTCTTTTCACCTCCCACATGTCGCGAGGATATGGTACACGCAGAATACCGGATCAAAACTATCCCAGGCCCTAGACCCTAAACTTGGGGGTATCAGTTGGATTGGACTGGGATTTGTGATGTCCGGATCGCCCCATTGAGTGGATTTATTTCTTCGCGGGGGCGTCGGGGACTTTCACGTCGGAGAATTCTTCTTGTCCGACGGCGCTGATAGTGTAGGCATCTATAGAAGGCAAAATATTAGCATGGGTTCCGACAGATGTTTCTAATGGGGAGTATGCTGTCCGCAAGGTGGCGGGTGGGATGATTCGATGGCTCTCAGCGCAACGGACGAATCTTGGCCCGGCGGCGGTTATGGTGGATGCGGGATTGGGTGAGAAGGTCTTGATGGTACGTACAGACGCCAATTGAAAAGACGACTAGACCGAAGCCGGTGAAGGCGTTCTTGAACAGATATGGGCGGCGGGCACGCAGGAGGGCAGCGCCGGCCCGGTAGTCCTTTCCGTAGTATGTGGAGTTGAAGCTATGAGGATGATATATTAGTCAAGGTGGAGAGCTTCTTAGCCTTTAGGAGGGCTCAGTCATTAGCAACGTACATTCCATTCGCCATGGTGAGTGGTTGTGAGATCTTTGAAGGTCTGGAGATGGCGAATCCAAATGCGCGCAAAGGCCGGGATCGCCGAGTCTTGGCGCTGATACTGGTGAATTGTTTCTATAAGAAACCTAAATTCTTCTGCCTCTAGACAAATTTTTAAAACCCCATACAAAATAGAGACCAAGGCTGAAGGATCAGATCACTAGTCCATGTCATCGAATGAAACAATCAAGTCATCCACACGTGATGTCTTTGTCTTTTACTTCATGTCTAGCATCCTTCACTATGTATTAGACCAATACCAGTTGACTGATTGTTAGCGACAGGCAAACCGATATTCATCCCTAAAACCGAATTGACTTGATTTAGCACATCAAACCGTAGTTGTCATCTCTTTTTTGCATGATTTTTGTAGTTGAACCGCAAGTCGCGGATCACCCGTGGCATACAACTCCAACTTTTCTCGGCCCCTGCGCTTTACCTTCGTTTCTTCATATTCCCTGGAGATTCCATCGAGCTCTTCAACCCTTCTTTCACCATAACTCCCTGTCACCAAGTATCACGCGCCTTGACACCGATCGCTCCCATAATCTCATGCGCGTAACCTTTGCCAAGAACGCAGCTCCATTCGCGCTCCGGTCCGAGTAGGAAACACCTCAACACCCACCCATTGTACACCCGCCACGTCGACCTCTCCCGATCTGCCGGTCGCGAACCATTCCCCTCTATTGACCGAGAGCCACGATGGCTCAACCGACAGGCGATGTCGCCCACCAAATCGCCCAACTAAACGCCGCCCGGAACCTGGTCCTCGGTGACGCCGCTTTCTACCCGCAGATCATTAACGGCATCCTTCCTATCGTTGGACCTAATGCGAAACTGGAAGTACGTCGATGGGGCGCGGACTTCCTGGCAGAGACTTTTGCCAGTCCTCAACTGGCGACTGCGCAGAAGGAGCAGCTGGCACAAAATGTCCTGCAGAGCATTCAAGAGACCATGCTGCTGCCAGAGACGGACGCGGCCGTCCTGCAGAGCTTGGTGCAGACTGCAGCGAGCTTGTACCCACTTATTTTTCGCCATATGTAGGTTACTTCCAGTACAAGAGCGTAGTTTTGGGGAACAGGGTGGTCCAGATGTCCGGCTAATGTATGGATGCTAACGCGCTATAATAGTGTGAACCACCCCGAAGATAGTCAGTCGTGGGAAAAGATGAATACAATCAAGCAAGATATCCTCCGGCGGATGGACTCCTTTCCGTGTCCTGTGAAGATCTGCTGTGTCAAGTTCCTCCAGCGCGTGGTGCAGGTTCAGACGCCTGGTTTGATCGCCGATCCGAGGGTAAGTGCTGCAATCCCAACTTCTCTACCCAGCTCTTGCTCACTGTTCCCTAGCGACCAGATCAAAATGAAACCTCGTTGGCCATCGTTCCCCGAAATCACGCCGTTCTTACCATTCCACACTTGGAGGCCGAGGCATCAGGTCTACTAGATAGACTTTTGGGCGTGTTTCAAGAGGAGACAAGGTAGGATGAAAGATCTCAACGTGTAGAGTGTTTTCTTTGCTAATTCAATTCCAGTGACGTTCTTCTTGTCAATGCCACTTTGAACTGCCTCGCACCTCTGATCCGAACTCGCCAATCAATCGCAAACAAGATCATTAATACCGTTCTGGATTTCTACCCAGCAAAGCATGTCCGCCCACCATTTACGCCCGCTGTTCGCGTTGGTGTCAAGTCGATGGAGCGCACAGCTCGCGCATTACTGATTCATATCTTAAAGAAGTATGATCCCCTGCCCAGTTGCGTTCTAGAAATGATGCTGACAAACCGCTACAGGAACCCAAGTCACCCTCTGCTAGGAAAGATACAAGTGTATATTGAGCGACTCATGCAGTCTCGACTAGAGGTGGTGGATGACGCTTCTCGTAAACGGACATTACCCGTTGAACCTACAGACGGCCTTGATAACGCCAAGCGAGCCCGTCTTGATGCTTTAACACCTCCCGTACTCCAGATTCCTCCAATGCTTCCAGGTCCCGCGGCCTATGATAAGCTTTTTACGTTGACTCAAGATCATGGCCTGTCCTCCTTCGATGTGAAGCAGTTGCCTCCTGATCTTGTCGTCAAGATCGCCGTGCCCCTTCTTGCCCAAGTCAACCCATTAATGTTAACGCAAGCCGTCGATGTATGATATCCCCATGCAAACTCTATTGGTAGCAGCACTAACACATTCACAAGGCTATTCGTAACCGATACCAAGCAGTAACAAAGGAGCAGAATTTGGCACGTCAACAGATGCAACAGACTGCGGCAGCCGCAGATGATGACGATGATTATGAACCGGAATATCAGCCTATGGACGTATCGGAGAATACCGCGGAAGAGTCTAGTGCCGTCGTGCCGGAAGTGCCTGAATTCCAACCGGAGCTGGTATCTCTGGGTCCATTCGTTTTGCCCCAGCCACCACCACTGAGTGAAGAGGAGGCCGGCGAGGTCGGCCGTAGTGCTGTCGCGCGTGTGTTTTCCATGATCAATGTTGCTGAAACAGATTCGCCTGCCAAGAACAAAAACCAGCAACAACTCGGCTTCGCACGGTTGGCTGGAAGTAACTTTGACCGAGACGCATGGGTTTTACTCCTCACCCGACTGGCCACTCGTGCCCCAGCTGGCCTGGAAAGTGGTGATAAGTTGGGTAAAAAGGGTGCTGACCGAAGACAACCTACCATCTCTGACTCCATTCGCGAGACTCTATTCCAGTATATCCTGGAAGATTTTCGAGGGCGGTTGAACATCGGCATCACCTGGCTCAATGAGGAGTGGTACAATGATCGTATCCAGATGAAAGTCGCCGCTTCTAAGCGCTCCGAGGAGGAAGAATCCGAATCAACGGTGGTTTGCCATTATGATACCTGGGTTATGCGTCTTCTAGAGGGAATTCTCCTCTACCTTGATTCGCGCGATATCAAAGTGATTGTTCGTTTCCTCAGTGAAATTCCGGAGGTCACTGTCAACATTACCCAGAAAGTAGCCACTCTCGCCAAGGATCCTGAACGTGTCAATCTCTGTGTGCAGGCTTTAATGTGAGTTACTTTTTGCTTCCAGTTTTTGATATTCACTCATCACTGAACTTTCTTGCTATAGGTACTTGATTATGTTCCGGCCCCCAGCACGAGAGATGTGCTTGAACACCCTCGAGGATATCTATCAGACTTGTAAGACCCCCTTTGATCTCATACCCTTAACATTTCTAACACCCATTTTTAGACGAGGACTCGCGTCCAGCGGCAGGCAAGATCTTGGCCAAATGGCGTCCAAAGCAAACACAACCCACAGAAGCGGTCACCAATGGTGCATCAGATGCGGCACAGCCAGCTGCGCAGTAAAATTCTCTTTCTATACTATACGGCCAATGTGTACACAAGGATCAGAGATTCATGCCGGTATTGGGATTTGGCGTTTAGTCTACTTATTTTGCCTTCTTAAGAATACCAGCTTTGCGGCTGTTCCGGTTATGGGTATCGAGATATTTTATTCATTGGGAAATAAACGCGATGAGCAATGCCCAGATTTGATGTTTTAAGACCGGTAAAATGCTTTTATACACGTAATCCAGCGATAAACATTATCTCAGGCCGTGTCCAAGTATCCCAAGCTGGTTAGCAGCCATCATCACTGAATATGTATAAGAATCACATGTGCCGATCCATAGTCGTAAATCTTACTGTATTAACAGTTCAACTGTTGAAGGCAAAGGACTTGTTATAGTATATGTTTGTCGTCGTAGCTATAGTTAGTACTGTCTGCATCCATATAAAATCCATGCCTAGGGTGAGGCCCTGTCTCTTACAAGATGCTACTCCATATGCATATGCATGCCCAATACCTACAACACTCTATTCGGACCGTTTTGCCCACTGCTCTTTCCTGACGCAAGTAAACATCATGAATCGTTGCAATTTACCACAAATAGTGACAATGTCGGTATCAGCATGAACATCGGGAGGTCTAAGAAATACAGTCAACTCTCACCTTTAGCACACCCTCCTATCCATAGAAAAATGTGTGCTAAGGGCGAGAGGTGCTAAGGGTGAGAGGATGACATAATATAGAGTCTAGCTAGCCTTGAGCCTAACTACCTATTTAGGCATCTATCCCATGTCCTCTAAGGTCACCTGACGCTTCTCCTCGACCTGAATCCTGCCAGACTCGCTAATTAAGCTCTTAACTTAACGTATATAGTCTGATGTGCTCTTTACTTTACTTCCAATATATCCTGTAGATGACCCATTGCCTTAGAATCAGATAATATCTTAGGTGGTGGCCCGTTTTCTTCAATATTTTATGCTTTTAAGCTCTCTTTATCAATATATATCGTGCCTATTGATTTTATCTTCAACTACAATATCTTCCTCTTTAAGATCCAAGAATTGATTAGATAGTTTAATATAATCATAAGTAAGTATTCTTATTGCTTGATTATATAGAGTATATAGAGCTTACATCTCACCACTTAATCTAGGCTTAGAGACTAGGTGGCCGGTCTTAGTAGGGGTGGGGAAAGTATGGTTTTAGGCATTATGATTGGCTAGTGGGGCTGATTAAGCAGATTACTCAGCCAAAAAAAGGTGTGCTAAGGGTGAGTGTGCTAAAGCGGGAGATTTGTATGTAAAATCAATAAAAGTGGGTCCATCCAAGCGAATTGTGTGCTAAAAGCGGGAGTGTGCCAAGAGCGGGTGTGCTAAGGGTGAGAGGCGACTGTAGAAGAAATGTAGGTATATATAAAATGGATGGGTGGTATGTACACACAGTACTATAAACCAAAAGGAGGAAGAATCCAGTTCTTCCAATTCAAAACATCAAAATATTTGAATGAGAAAAACACCAAGTCAAGTCAAGATCAACTCCGCATGCAAGAGATTTTCCCCTACCTAGGTATCGTAGTAGAAAGAACGTAAAAGTAAAGACAAAAAAACCACATTCCCATGACCCGGACACCGCCCCATATGATGATAAACAAAAACAGTCCGTTTCCCCTTCATGCAGCTGTAGTGACGACACATCATTCCCATATGTAAAAAGTTTGAAGGTCGAGATCGGAATGAGATCTCACTGCTCCCATAAACAAAACACAGAGACCATGCCTTCTCGCCATCTCTAGCTCGGAACGCTTATCAAAACACACGTGCTATTGTCTTAATAGCAAATGAAAACAAAAAAAAACAAACAGGAGGGGAATCTTCATTAGAGAAAGAGGAGGGAGGAAGAGAGTAATTGGACAACACGCTGGCTCTGTTAGTGCAAACGGTTGTTTAAAGGTAGTCTGCGGAGATAAGATGAAAAGTGGGAGCTGATTATCGGGTAGGCATATGGCTTGGACCAGATCCTGTCGATAGCTCGGACTGAGGACGATAATGTAGCGCGTCGATTGTCTTAGAGGTCATGGTCGGGGAGATATCTGGCCTGGCAGAGGGTTGGAACAAGCCTTGGCGAGCAGGAGGTGGAGAGAAAATAGGATTGCGGGAGGAAGAATCAGGTACGGGAGAGCGACGCTCCAAGGCATGCCCGGCGTGGGGGTGAGTTTTTCGCACATCCAGTGGTGACGAACTTTGAGATCGGAAGCCAGATTTACGCTCGAGGTCATAATCCGGATTGCGGAAGGGGCCGTGCTGCTGGTGTCGTGACTCCTGCTCAGTGCCGTAAGGCGTGTTGTTGGCCGAGGAGTTAGCAGCGGAGACATTCTCCGGGATTGTGGATGCGGATCCGTTCGGCGCATTAATATCCACTACCCGTTTTTGAGCTGCCGGGGTCGCATATGATGATGCTTGCGGATGCTCAAAGGCGCGGCCTTGAGGACGATGATGTTGAGAGTACTGATGCTGTGCCTGTTGCTGATGAATTGGATGTTGTGGATTGGCCCATGGCGTTTGCTCCAAGAAGGCTTCTTCGGCTGCTGTTGGGAAAACATTGGATGACATCGCCGACATGGCAGGCCGAGGAGGCAATGCCGATGAATGCCGTGGGGCCGAGGCCCGTGTTTCAACAGTTATCTAGTTATACAAGTCAGCAACGGATATACTATACAATATATAGATATTGGCCAACTTACCCCCATCTTTTCAAGATCGTCATCCAATTCCGATGGGCGCGCGCCTAATAATGTGGGAGCAGCTGGGAATCCAACATATTTTGCGACACCAGCCATAACCGAAACCTCTTGATTGTAGGCGGTCTGATTCGCGATCTGCTGGGAGCGACGGGTGGGGAATGAGATGATGTGATGCGGGCTTAATTCATCCGTCTTGAAGCGGTCATGCTGGATAGCGTAGAACTGCTTGCTGACAGCGCTTGAGTGTCTCTCCCGGGCATCTCTAATGCGCTGGAAGAAGGTACTGTTCGCCTGGGCTCTCTCCGCCAAGCTCTTGTTTACCAGGGCCTGCTGGCGGAAACGGAACAGCGTACGTTCGTAGTTGATCTTGGAATCACGGTAACGTTCCACACATTCGATCTGGCGCAGATACTCGGGGTGTGTTGGGTTTGGACCAGTGAGCATTTCCTGCTCGCGGTTGAGGCTCGTGATTTTTTCGTCAAAAATCCTATATCAGGTAAGTAATTGACCAGTAAGTATGAGTTGAACAATACTTACTTGTCACGCAAAGCTGCAAATTCTTTTTCCAGTGTCGCTAGAGATTCCAGAGCAGCCATTTTCTTGGCGGCTAGATTGTAGCGTTAGTCAACCAAACCCAAAGGTCACACTGTAATTGGAGACTTACATTCTTCTTCGAGTTTCGCCGCTGTTTCGGCGTTGTTGACTTCCTCGCGTTCTGTGGGCTCTTCTTCTTCTCCAAGATTCTCATCAGCGACGTCCTCTGTCACAGCATCGCCACCTTCGGTCTCCTCATCCGCATCTAGGGCTCGTCTTCCTCTGCGCTTACCCCTTTTGCCTCTTTTGCCTTTGATTGGTGGAGCGGGAAGATCGGATTCGGGGACGTCGTCGACCGGCAACTCGTCGTCATTGGTAGCGATAGGGTCTTCAATGGGCTCCGGGGAGAGGGGCATATCGTCGTCAATTGGATCGCTCAAGTCGCTTTTGATTGAGCTTCGGCGTTTCTTGATAGGCTCTTCGTCACCGAGTTCGGTCCCAGTATCATCACCGGCTTCGACGCGTTTTCGCTTTTTGCCGGTACTATCGGGGAGGTCCATGTCATCCAGGTCCGGAATATCATCAGTTAATGCGTTGTTATGGGAGGATCGCGGTTTGCTTGGTGAGTCGTCCACCAGCTGCTCTTCATCGTCGACGTCAGCTAGGGTAGTGGACTGATGAAGCTTGCTTGGACTTGGGCCGGCGCTACCGGCACTGAGCACAATGTCACCGCGCTTGCGAATATTATGGGGGGAGTCCTCGATGCGCTCGGTTTCCGCCTCCGAGTCGTTCTCGAGCTGTCTTTCTGGTTTGATCGAATCTTCAAAGTCGGAGGGCTCATTGTCGGATAATTCATCAATCTCACTTAAGCTACTGGATCGACCATCATCCATAAGCGGGTCATCCAAGAAGGGATTTCGCTCTCCGTTGGTCATGGTAGACTCTGGCCCCGCAGGACCAACGGAGCTGTGCTCTCTGCTCTCGGCCACCTCCATCGGCAAGTATGAAGAGAGTTCAAGAAGCGAGGTAGTGCTTAACACGAGGAGATATTGTGGTTGGGATGTGTGTGTCGTGCCGAAAGTTGCTTCCGGCAAAGTGGAGAGGCTGTGGGGGAAGAGAGGGCGGCAAAGTCACCGATCGGCCAGGCAAGGTTTTTGTTTGGGGTTCTGTGTCAAACATATGATGGATTAGCTCAATTGTCATGCTAGCTGGGTAGAGACACTCCGGAAAGGCTGAGTAGAGAAGAAATGGGTGGGTGGGTTGCGAAAAGGTGGTCAGCGCCTCCAGAAGGCGGTGCGGAGACTGATCACCGCCGAAACGCCCCCAGAGTCGACACCCGTCTCTTAGAGGGCGAGTGAACGCGCAACACCAAGAGAAGAATTTAATAGCTCCCCAGAGAAAATGAAACCATTGAACGAACTTTGTCGTCCGGGAAGATATGCCCAAGTAGGGAAAAGTGCAGGCGACGTACCGTCTCAACAATGCGCCGGGAGCAACGCTGGTGAGCAAAGCTGCTCGCGATCGAACAGTATTCTCACAGCCACCGTGTTGCAGGAGCACTAGTGAAAAACTAGAGCCAAATCCACGCGTATTGCTCTTGTAAAATTCTTCCAGAAGCTATCGAACCACTGATGCGCCAGCACTAGGATGGCGAGGGGAGGGCGGCTAGGAAAGGAAGTAGGACCACAGGCGAGGGTGAGGACGCGGAACAGAGGTCGGCATGAAGATGTGCCAGATAATTCTGGGGAGGGCGAAAACGATCGTCAGGCTCGTGGAAAATCAGCTCCAGCGGGGAACAGGAAAGGAGGAAGCCCAAGATCGCTATGATGGGGTGCAGAGCAACAGAAGCGAGTGGGTTCTGCCATATCCGAGGTCACCGCCTGCAAAAAACCACCAATCACGTGACACTGACGTCGCCGAAGACGGTATAAAGGTCCATGGGACGACTTGGCGAATGATGGTCATTCTTCGCAACATGTGGCGGATAGCATGTTCAAAGGGTATGGGAGGTTATAAGATGGATAGATCTGATCTGATCAAGGTCGCCGGCGACAAGGTTCTCTTTAGACCCTGAACATTTAAGTTTATGTGAAATTGCCTGAAGCTGGGATGAACATGAAATTAGGCTTTCATGATTGAGCAGAAACTTCTGAATTTTTGAGTAGTTTCTTTTTCATGGAAATGCCATTTACTTCTATGTTATAACTTATCAGTGAATCCTTCACATATTCCAAGGTTGATGCAGTACATACCCCAAATCATGTGATGTGTAGTCCGGCCGCGCCAAGACTGATAAGCCCCAAGAAAAAAAAAAGTTCGGAGCTGTATGCGCAGTCTCGTCTCGACTCCACCCATTATACAACACTGAAAAAGGAATTAGGGTATTTCATATCTCCAAATCCCTTCACAATGGGCAAGAAATCCAAATCTCAGTCTACGGACAAGAGCCAGGCCGTCTCTGACGGTCCTTCTTTGCTTGGCGGTAGCACTCTGGACCCGACTTTGGCCTCCCTGTTCGATAAAAGTGTATGTTCTCATATCCCAATAGTGACGAGAAATCAAGACTAATAATTGGATATATAGGCCGGACCTGTGAAAGCCCCCGCGGTTCAATATGTCAATGTGCCCCCCAGGCCGTCAAGACAAGAAAAGGCCGACAAAGAGGACATCGCATCGGATGAAGGCTCGGAAGATGAAGTGATGGAAGACGCTGCCGATGACAGTGACGCTGAGTCAACTGAGGAATCGGCACCTGAACCCCAAAACCGCAAGCGCAAGCGGGCAGCCGCTGGAGAGGACGTGGAGGAGACATACATGCGTCGTATCGCCAAGGAAGAGGAGAAGGAAGAAGAAAAGAGAAAGGCCGAATATGCGAAGCGTCAAAAGCCTACCGAGGAAGATGGTAGCGAGGCATCTGAAGGCGAGGATTCTGAGGCCGAGGACAGTGATGAGGAGGACAAGGCCCCGGCTCCTGTCCACGAGAGTGTGTCAGGTACTCAAAAGGCAAGCGAGGTCGAGAAGTCGAATCGTACTGTCTTCCTGGGAAATGTCTCGAATGAGGCCATCAAATCCAAGACCGCCAAGAAGACCCTTCTTCGGCACCTGGCCTCCTTCTGCTCCACTCTTCAGGAATCGACTGGCCCGCACAAGGTTGAATCGCTCCGTTTCCGCTCTATCCCATTTGCTAGCGGTGGTGGACTCCCAAAGCGTGCTTCTTTCGCCCGCCAGGAGATTCTTGATGATACCACTCACAGCACCAACGCTTACGCCGTCTACTCTACCGTCCAAGCCGCTCGCAAAGCATCCACTGCATTGAATGGAACCATCGTCTTGGATCGCCACCTCCGTGTTGACAGCATTGCTCACCCGGCCGAGATTGACCACAAGCGATGTGTCTTCGTGGGCAACCTGGACTTTGTTGATAATGAAGGCCCCGTGGAGGATGCGTCTGGCAAAAAGAAGAAGCCCAGAGCCCCTGCTGATGTTGAGGAGGGTCTTTGGCGCACCTTCAACGAGCACACTGGAGGCAAGGACAAGAAGGCAGGCAAGAAGAGTGTCGAATTCGTTCGAGTGATCCGTGATCGCTCAACTCGTGTTGGAAAGGGCTTTGCCTACGTTCAGTTCTATGATGGTAACGGCGTTGAGGAGGCTTTGCTTCTCAACGAGAAGAAGTTCCCCCCAATGCTTCCCCGAAAACTTCGTGTCACTCGTGCCAGAAAGGTCGCCAAGAAGCGCGAGGACAGCGGCTCAAAGGATTCGAAGATGGCAGAAGCCCAGAGGACTCTCCAGGGTCGTGCAGGCCGACTGCTTGGTCGGGCGGGCGCTGCCAAGGTCAAGGCCGAGGGAAAGAGCACTATCGCTGGAAACTCATTCATCTTTGAGGGTCACCGTGCCACTGAGAAGGGTGCTTCATCTCAAATGAAGGTCCGGGGCAAGAGCCGTGGCTCTAAGGCCAAGAAGAATGCCCGTAGCAGCAAGCGGGCGGCAGCCTACAAGGCTGCGGGTGGCCAGAAGCCTTGAAAGTGAAAAGCAGCATTACTTTGTATCTATTATTGGCGTTGGAAAGGGCATTTAAAGTATTATGCAGAATCAACCATGATCTCTACGTTTCCAGACTTCCCATTGACTGTACTCCCAGTATTCTGGTTATCTCGTCGATTATGTAGAATGTTGTACGGAGTATGTATGATGTGATAGGGTCGAATATGGGAAATGTGGCGTTGAATTGCGGGGTGATAAGATAAACAAGGATGAAGCACAGACTTATGTCATAGCTGGTGGCCACAAAGCTGCACAAAGAACTGGCCAGATACTCAATATTTACTATTATCATACAGGATTATTTGATAAAACCCTGGTGGTAGCTAATCCTGGTGGAGAGGCAAATAGATCTTGGTTCAAAGCTATAGCTTTGGTGGGGTCAAACCTAGGCTCCACTCATTTCATCTTTATTTTCTATTCTGCGCATCTACCACTCTTTTCAATACATGAATTGACCTTCACTATCTATCGTATAACAGACTCACACCTCCGCCCACTAGCTCATTTATACATATATTATGTCCTCTCCATGGACCAACTCATTGGCTGGGTATTTCCCAAGTGTATGGGACGTGCTCAAGGTGCGATACCTGTTGCAATGGAAACTCAGTGAAGGGTTTCCAGCGGAGTTGGTAGACGAGATTATCGATGCAGCCGAGTATTGGCCTTCCACTGAACACCACATGGTCGAAGAATCGGAACGCCGGGTTATTCTAAATGACCAGGATCAGGTTTTGTTGAAGACCGTGCCACTTTGTTATTCGCGAAAGGTTGATATCTCCCCAAGCTCACGTTGGCAATTGCTCCGCTAATTTGACCCTTTCGGTACTTCTAGAGTCTAGAGGAATCGTCCGCACCCAAGCCACTTCCTCATCGAGGTCTTCATCCATGCCGCAAGATCATTTTCCAACTCTCTTCGCACGACCAGGGCGCCAAAGGCTACGGGTTGCGAGCGGACAGGTATACAGCCAGCTGGACTTGGTTTGATACTGAGCTGATTCGTGGTGCACATACCCGCAATATGTATGTCAATGGAGAGGAACAAGAACTACTGCATAATGAGCGAGGACAAGTCCGGCAACATTACGGACCTAAGGATGAACTTCTTCTACCACGGGATAATAAAGTGCAGGTCAACGGTAAACATATGGGGGATCTGCAGAACACAATCGTCGTGTGGCACTATCAGGATAACATCCATTCTGATTCCCCTGAGGCCCATGAGATTGAGGCGACCAAGGGTCGCGGGCGGTCCACGTTAGATGGACGATATGTGCGTGAGTTGGAGGTTGGTGACTCGATTGCACTCTGGGCGCGAGCACGATTTCCAGGCTGGAAAAGCTATGTCTACAAGGCGACGGTTCGAGTGTTCTGGGCTCTTTGATTCTTAAAGCGGTACAATCTCGTCTGTTTTGATCAGACGTATATCCATAGTACACATAAAATACCACTGCTTTGCTCAATTCAGTAAGAAACTATACTATCTTTCACAACACATGATACACAAGATAGGAATCAACTATACTGAGATCAGATGAGCTGTAGCCACACTTTACATATACTTTGGTTGCATGGGTATTAAGGGCCTTGTAGTTCAGGCCAGATATTGCGGCCCGAGAATCCAGGCTGAACTCGAGCACGCAATTTCGCCAAGACCTCTGGATCGACCAGAACAGCAGAGTATAAGACCAAACGACTGCCACGACCAGCTCTCTCTTCTTCTTCCCCCCAAATTCACCCTACCGACTACATTGAAGCTACTAACCATGCTCACTAATCCCTCCAAGTTCCCCCCTTGACCACCCCGTTGTCCTTCCCCCTGGAGGATTTCTCAACACCCTCACAATCCGCCTGACTTACCCGACCCAGCCGATAAGCCGATGGAAAGCGTTCCAGGCAGTGGGGCACCTGCGTCAGTCGCCTTTTCCGCCCTCTCTCTCGGCCGGCTTGTGCCCACCAAGCGAAGCGACCAATTCCATGTCGCAGATATCAGCCGAGGGACCAATCTATTTCAGCCTAGCCACGATCGACAGGTCTTCTCGACCGAAAAGCTGCTGCGTTTTCCACGATGTGTCACGGATACTGGAGGGTAGTAGGGAGGATCTGGGGACCTGGACTGATGTTCACCCCCAAGATGCGGTTCTGATACCGGCTGGCGACGTCCCGACTGGATGTTGGTTGCGTTATCTGCACCGCCAATGGTGATCAGTGACTTACGCATTCCTATATTCGTCCCACGGTCTTGGCTTACAACAGAACCCCCCTTTTGGATTTCCTGCCGTTCTGGCGGTCTGCGGGCTCCTGTTATTTAGATACCCGAATGAATCCCCATTTTTACGTTACACTTTCGCTTTCAACTTAAAATCCCGCTTTCCCCTCCTTCTTTGCTTTTGACTCATCCTTTGAGCTCTACCTTGCTTTTTTTCACAGGCTTCATATTTACAACTTCTCAATATGGCTACCAGGAAATGTGCTGCTGTTGTTGTGGGCGCTGGCCCGGCTGGTGTGGCTGTCATGGGCAATTTGCTGGAGCGCCAGCTGGGCACAATCGCCTGGATTGATCCCAGCTTTGAATCTGGCCGTGTTCACCGCAAGTATCGCGAGGTTCCTAGGTTTGTCTCCACACGCTCAAGAGCGTTCGCAGCAACTGACCGCCAATTTACAGCAACACCAAGGTCTCACTCTTCCAGGCCTACGCTACAGCCGTGCAACCCTTCAGAACCGTCATTGAGAACACTCGCCAACCCAATGCTTTCACCACCATGGCCAAGCTGGATCAAGAGAAACCCTGCCATCTCCACTATGCAGCCGACATGATCCGCGGCCTTACAGACGGTCTCATGAAGAGGGAGGACGTCTACGCATGCCGCGGCTTCGTCACAGCAGCCAACCTAGGCGACAGGGTTAGTCCGCACTTACATGCACACCATAAAGCCATACTAAATGACACCATCAGACTTCAAATACATCAAAGTGGATCGTTCGCATCAAGCGCGATGACTCCGCAGACGAGGTGGAGATCGAGACCTCTCGTCTGATCCTCTGCACGGGCTCCCACCCAACCAACATGCCGGTCCCGGTCCCCGGTCTGGATATCGAGTGCTTAGACCTCGACACAGTCCTCAAGCCCTCCGAACTCACCCAGATACTACCCACATCAACACCTACTACCGTCGCCGTCGTAGGCGCCTCCCACAGCGCTATCCTTGCCCTTCTCAATCTCCTCCAGCTAGCTAGCTCTTCACACCCGAATCTGCGTGTCAAGTGGTTCACCCGCCACCCGCTCCGCTATGCTGAGTACAAAGATGGCTGGATCCTGCGCGATAACACTGGTCTAAAGGGTATGGCTGCGGATTTTGCTCGCGCACAGCTTGAAGATGATAAGCTCCCTACCTCATCGGCTGGTGAGGTCATTACTAAGATTGATTGTGCGGGCGGCGAGGCCCGTGAATCTGCGCAGTATCGCTCCCATCTACCTGGCTGTGACTATATTGTTCAGGCTGTCGGGTTTACTCGGGATCCGTTGCCGCAGATTGCTAAGGATGGCGCCTTACTTGCTATGGAATTTGATCATGAGACCGGTCAGTTCCATGAGCGTGGGAATGGTGCTGTTATCCCCGGACTGTTTGGTTCTGGTATTGCGTTCCCGCAGCGGGTTGTTGATCCCTATGGGAATGTGGAGTATGCGGTTGGTTTCTTTAAGTTTATGAAGTTCTTGAAGAAGGTTGTTCCTTCGTGGGGATCTGCTTAGATGGGTCTTAGCATTTATTGCTTATGGAGGCTGGTCCTTGCTATTATTTCGATTTTTGTCATTGGGTTTTTGGCATGGAGTCTATCAATATTGGGGTTTGGTCATTAGCTTTGCTTTGATTGGGCTTTTATACGTTACCAAGTAGGTAGCTGTGTTACGTCTACTAAACGAATTCAACATCAAACAAATCTCAAATTGTGTACTCGTAGTCACCTATTATGATATGTCCATGAAAGCCTCAACTTCCCAATGTCATAGAATAATCATCAGTCGTCTGAATTCCCCTATCTCGGACATTTTCATCATCAAATCATAAACACATGAAAGAGTCCATCTCCTCCACTCTCTTCCACGCAACAAACAAAATTACTCACAAAAAAAAACAAACCAGAGCCTCATCACAGCACCAAAACCCCCACAATCCCAACAATCAAAAGCATCCCAGGCCTAACCACAGCCCCCGCACCAGTACTGTCAGAAGTTGAAGTCGATGTCTCCGTCGCAAACGTCCCAGTCCCGGTAGCCGTAGCCCGATACTCACTCTGACTAGCAACAGCCTTATCATCATACCCAGTAGCAGTAACAGTCCACGTATTGGTAGACTGCGACCAAGTAATCACCGTCCCACTAGGCGGCGCCGAAACAGTTCCACCAACATTACTGAGCGTCGAAGTACCATTCGAGGGAAAATCGCCCGGTCTATAGAATTTATCAGATGGATCCGTGAACCCGATGTTTTGGCAATCTGTTGAGCTGAGCGAGCTGTCGCAGGAGTCCCAGGCGAAATTGGGAATCGAGTCGTAAAGATTTGGGTAGTCGGATGGGAAGAATATGCCCCAGAGATCTGCGCCTGCGAGGCGGGGGACTGTGTTTGGGCAGACTTGCCAGGAACTGGGACTATGTATTAGTGGGATTCTTGTTGAATGGTCTGAATGGCGTACGCTGAGAGACTGGCGCTGCTTCCGCAGCATGCACATTCCGTAGCTGTGTAAGCGTTGTTGCCGATGTTGGCTAGGTCGCCTAGGTTCGTTACGGCGCTTGTGGCGGTGTTTACGATTTGGTCGGTGACGTTCATGATACAGGAGACTTGTTCCTTCCGTGCGGTCAATGTGCTTTGGAGGACCTTGCCCAGGTCACAGGAGCAGCGGTTCGGGGCATCATCTGGGGCTGGCCAGAACGGGATTGGCTCGATGGCACTGGGGCAGATGGCGAAATACTGCTGGACGAAGAGTTGGTATTCGCATGAGTAGACCTGGGATGGATGTTAGTTGACTACTGACATGCTGGTTGGGATCAATTCAATTGGGCCTGATCATGTTCATACCTGGTTCCAGCATGAGTGGGCCATGCAGTTGATATACTCTTGGTGCGCGACACAGCCACAGTCTACGCTGCAATTGGCGTCGCCATTACATTTGCTAAGACAAGAGCTCCACTCATCTGCAACGTCGCGATTGCAAGTCGAGTAAACAGATGAGGCTGCACAAGCGCTGGCTGTGATATTGGTCTGGGTGTAGGCTAGCTGCACGAAGCCGAGGATCGCGGCGACGATGATGGGGGTGATCGACGGCATAGTGGGGAATTTCTTTTCTTTTTGTGCGTAGGTGATGCACTTTAGTGTGAGTTTGATTTTGCTTCTTCTTGTACACTAAGCTTCAAATTGCTGAAGAGCCCTGATGCAATTGAGCAACTTGATCTGCACTGTTCGAACTTAGAGAAAGTTGGGGATGTACAGCAGGTTATATAGATCTGTCAACCCAGCTAATACGTAAGAAATGGCATAAAAATAGAGCAGGAAGTGAGGGAAAAGTCCCTCGAATATCGGCTTATGTATTGCATGTTGCAGCGCCCACTACACTCTTTCGAGCGGGACTGCTATTGCAGAGTGGACTGGCTTGTCATTGCTCACCTCTTCCTGGACACCGTCGCACAAGTAGAAAAACATAAAGACGCGGTCAGCCATTCAAATGCGTTGCTGAGATCCATGTCCCCAGGTGTGAATGCTGCATTATGCATATCTCACATGTAGACAGTCATGATTTTCTTCAGTTTGCAGTTGAGCGGTCGACTCGTCAGAAGGGACTTCGGTTTTGGAAAGGGATTCATTGTTCCTGTGACTCGGGTTCCTGGTCCCGGGCAGCGAGATGCTAAGTCCCTTGCTGTCAACACGAGGCGGCGCCCTTTCTATAATAAATATGACGATCCTTGCATGTGCATATGTAGATCCCTCGTAAGCTGGTTCTTTTCTCTGGGGCAATTGATTGCTAAGAGCAAGTTATTTGGGCTCTGGTTCTCCCTTGTTTGAGTCTGGGTGTCTTCCCTGTATGCCCAATGGCTTATCAGGTCTGAGGCCTGGGTCTTGCTTCAAGTCACTTGACAACAACTCTGTTTACTAACATTAAGTTCCAATTGTGATTTCAGTCAGATGAACATGTCGCCGAATTAGTCCAGACTAGAATGATATGGCCTGAAACACATGGAAACAGGGTTCAATTATCATTCGATCGTGGCGGGGTTTAGGCAGAGAAATAGTCGATTGACCGCTATTGTTCGATATGCCCAAGTGACATTTTGCAATTCGGATGAAAGATTAGATCCGATCCGTGTTTGCATCTGCATGAACATGTTTGTTTATGACAAATTGAACCTCACGTGAACTGTCGAGCCCCAATGACTCTCGCAAGTACAGTAGATTCCAGTCCAAGACTTATGCAAAGAGCCTGAACGTCATCGCTAGATAAGAAAACAAATTGGAAGAAATATCGTAATCTGATAGGATGAGAAGAAAACAGCAAGTGGAACCCCTGGTCGCTCAATGGAGCAACATCCCCTGAGACTATCGACGCTAAATATTCCGGTCTCCACTGTGCCAACAACAAACACAGACTAAAGTTGATCCTCATTTTCCCCTCCGAAAGTCCCATTTTATCTCGGCTAATGGGTTTGCCCTCCGCCTTTGACCGTTTGCTCCTGCGTATATTCTTTCCCCTTGGGTGTTAAAGGCTGGTTGCTTTTATTTGTTGATTTTGCAAGGGGTTGACTGTCAGGTTGTACAAAACATTGTTCGCTCAGCTTGGTACCCGCTTATCTCTTTATCTCATCATAAAGGGCCATCGGCAACAGTTATTACCTGCCACTAAGAATGACCCACCGTGTCGATCGAGGCGGAGCGCGCACGAGTCATGCCCAATACGTATGTGGCCGCTACGTTTGACGAAGTGCAAGATTTAATGTCAGGTTTGAAAGAACAAAAGTCCAGGAAATGAATTGGTGGAACTTTTTGTACATTAGTTTCCGTAAGTAAGATTAATACATGCAATACATTTGTAACATAAAACGCTCAGTTGCATCCAAGCACCCAAGATGTGATGTAGTTGAAAAAAGATGGTATAAAATGCCCAAAACGACATCCTCCAAAAAGGAAGCAGCAATGTTGGTACAGTGGATGTAGATCAATGCCAAATCGGACAAGACGGGAAACCAAAGTCGTTCCCCGTCTTCAAGAAAAGAAATCACACATGGCTATACAGAACCCGGGAAGAGAAATCCTCCACAGATTTACAGGAGAGCGGCAGCACCGGCAACAACGGCCAGCATACCAGCGGAGACACGGGTCATGCCAGCGGCATTGGTGGGAACGGAGGTCTGGGAAGCAGTGGAGCTGGCAGAGCCCGAGCTGGAGGAGGTAGAGTTGGCGGTGGAGCTGGCAGTGGAAGCAGTGGACTTAGTGGAGGCCGAGGTGCTGGTCACGGTGGACATGGTGGTGGCAGCGCTCTTGGTGCTGGTCGAAGAGGTGGAAGTGGACGACGAGCTGCTGCTGGTGCTGCTGGTGCTGGAAGACGAAGCAGAGGAAGTCGAGGTAGCCTCACTGGTGGTGGAAGCCGAGGTCGAGGTCGAGGTAGCGGTGGCAGAGGCAGTCGCGGTAGCGCCAGCAACGGTGAAGTAAGGCAGGAAGTTGTAGTCAGATGAGTCACTGTCGTCCAGGATCTCGATGGTGTACTCCCGGCCCTTGACCAGGTCAGTGGGCACATCCCAGGTGTAGGAACCGCTGTTGTCAATGTCGGCTGGGATTTGTCAGCATTGGATCTATAAGAGCATTGATAGGGTACATACAGGCAATGGCATCACCAGACTCAGCAGTGGTGACGGAGCCCCACTGGAGACGCAGGGAAACAGTGCCGCTGGTGGTGGGATCCCAGGTCAGGGTGGTGGCATCACCGGCCGTGAAGACATAGCCACCGCTGGGGTTGCTGAAAGGGTTGGCAGTGCTTGAGGCGGAGACCAGAGCCGAGAAGGCAGCAGCAGCGATGATAGAGTAACGCATTGTGTATGTGATTAATTAAACCTTGGTTGGTTGGATATAAAAAGAGGGATGCTGGATGATTTATACTGCGGGATATCAAAAGAGTGTAAGCGCAGAAGAAAGAGCGGATAGCGAAAGAAAGAGAAGCCCAACGAGCCGCGGGAATTATCCCCGGGTTTTATAAAAACGAGCAGCCGCAATATTTGCCCAATTTCGCAGCCAGGAAGACACCGGCTGCGCTAACAGTGGGACTAGCGCAAAGTCCCTGTGGTGAGCGGAGTCACAGGATCGGATTGGCTGGGGCTGGAGTAAATTGGTGGAATCGGTCCACGCTCGTGGCGCTGATCCACGAGTGAACGCCGTTCTTTCCCACCACTGAACGCCCTCGCTTGCAGTACCTTAAATGACATCTCCACTTGTCTGCCTCTCTCGGCTAAGGGTACAGACTAGGCACTACTTCGGGGATAATCGTGACCCCAAATGCTCTTTGACTTTCTGATTTCTGGGAGGGTTTTTCCCCTTTTTTGTCCAGTGGATCCCTCGATTTTTTTTTTCTTTTGAGCACAGTATTACGGTTCATAATTCGGATTGAGTTCTTAGGTCGGTCCCAATTTCCTACATTTAGCATGTAAATAAATACAAAATTACTACGATCCAAACAAAACACGTCCTAAAGCGCGGCCATGTTTATCACATTTTCCGCCACGCGACTGAGCCTCGGCTTTTAAACCCGACTAGGAGCTCCTATCACTCGCTAACTGATCCAAATCCTCGATGACATCCGAGGCTCTCCCAAAAATAGTCGATTTTTCCTGTGGTCCAATCCACCGCTAAGCATCGTTAGTGCTGAAATTCGATAAATTACCAAAATAACGCCTAAAAGGCTCCCACGGTTCGTGCACAGCCTCCCCTAAGAAAGAAAAAACACTAAGATTCTCGTATCTTTATTATTTCTACTTTTATTTTATTTTTTTCTGGTGTCAGCCTAGAGGCATCCCTTGGCCCGCCTCTTGGTAACCCTTTGTTCACTAAACAGCCACCGGAGTTTGTCCTAATACTCTCTCGTTAGGCAAGGTGATCATAGTACCTTTGGAAACCAATATTAATATTAGGTACATCAATGGGTACCTTCATCCCCAGATCGATTAATTAACGCGATGTATACGGGTACATGCAGGGCTAAGCTGTGACCTTTTCGTCAGATGCTGCATGCTACAAAGCGATGTACACCCCGCAAGCCCGCCATGACCTCCTGAGGCTGATTCCAAGGTAGTATTCTTGAAATGTATCGCGTGTTCCCGTTAAATGTCCGGGGTTGGCTGTGGGCAATGCAATTGCTACTTAAATTCTACCAAACCCTGGATTACTCTCCGTATACTGAGACCCTTTAAGGGTCTTGTGGCTAAACTGGTGGGTACTGCATACGTATGCAATTCCATATCAGCATATACACGAGGTGATACATATGGACGAACTGTGATCATCGGAATTGTAGATTGGTCAATGGCTCGGGTCGTGCCGGCCTCTGAGACACTTGCTCGGGTGTGAGTGCTGGTAGGCTCGGGGCCCATAGCCTATTTCCAAGGTTCGTCATCTCATCTATATGAATCTTCTTTATTGGCCAACCCGTGGATATTTGCTTAGAGGAGAGGATTTAATTATATTCGCGATAGATCGAGATCTGGCTAGTGTAAAGGGTATGAGATTACTAGCATGATATTTTGGTAATTTTCCGTCAATTCCTTCATAAACGACCTTGTCCTCTGGAAATTTGCCACGGAGACAAAAATAGACCTGAACTCGGGAACTGAAGCCCCGCGGTATCCGACCGAAAGTACAGGTCAGATGTCGGAGCATTTTCAGGGCACAATTGACAGGAATTTTCCACTCTTTTACAGAAGAATGCCGGTGTGCGTTGGAGTTCACGCTAAGCACCCATTTGCGGGGCGTTCGCGGTCGCTTCCAGTAAACCATTCTGGCCGAGCCAGAGAATCATCTCCATTGCCCGCTTGTCTTCCTCGGTCTTTTGCTGATCAACCAGCTATGTGGGCCATTAGTAAATATACACCTATATTTAGAAGGACAATACTCACAGCTTGGAAAAGTCCCTTACGTCCCTTCTTTTCAACGGGCTTGCTCTTGGGTCCTTGTTTGGGAGCATCATGGGAGAATTTACATTTGTCGCCCCGATTGCACTGCCCAGTGCGAGCAAAGTGACGACAGCTTTGCTTCTTGCCTTCACGAGGTGGTGGGGCCACCCGTTCGGGTCCCTCGCGCCGTGAACTAATAGCCTCTGGCGCAGAATCATCGCTGCCGGAGTCCGAGTCACTGTCAGACTCGGATCCGCTAGAGGAAGTCCAGTCGCTGTTGTCTGAGCCGTCGGACATCAGATCCATAGCATCCACACCATCAGCCGCCACGGTGGTATTTTGAGGATTAGTAACGGATGAAGACGTTTGTTCCTTCGATGTGTCCGTTGTAGCCATCACGGGGTCCAGTCCATCTGATGAGGCTGAAAGACCCAAAGATTCGGCGGGTGCGCCATTTGACTGATCTTGTTTCAAGCCCAACACCTTTTTTTGTAGCGCCGCAACTTTGAGGCGTGCCGCTTCAGCTTCAGCTTCGGCTTTGGCAAAGCGTTTCTGCTCTCGGTCCAGGGTGCGCCGGATTTTGTCCGCCTTGCGCTGTGCCCGTTTGGCCTCTTCTAGAGCTGGGTCCGCTTGGGCGTCGCTAAGATTTCGCCCAGTGTTTGATGGGGGAGTTTGTTTTTCTATTTCTTTGGCTTTCGCTTGCTCTTTCTCCTGGCGCGCCGCTTCTCGGGCTGCTTCTCGGGCGGCGTTCGCCTCTTCGGCAGCCTTCTTCTTTTCTTCGATCCGAGCTTGTGTAGGGAATTTCTTCTTTCGTTCCGCAATCCACGCGGCGATATCGGTAGGGGACTGCAGGGTGGCCGTTTTTCCTTTGTAGGTAAATTGTAACGGTCCAGCATCGGATGCAGCTTTGGCTTCCTCGTCCACATGCTCCTCTTCCTCGCTAGACTCATGTTCGTCCGTTTTAGGCGTTAATCCAAGAAGGTTGTGCTTTCTCTTCCTCTTCTTCGGCTGGCGAGTGGCATCTACCGCCGGGGGTGGTTTACACGGCAAAGGATTCCCAAAACTTGGAACTGGCGGCGGGGCAGGGACCTTAGGCACCGTGGATTGTGGTTTATTAAATGCAGATGCATGGTCTCGTTTGCCTGGGTGACGCGACTTGGGTCCATGATTGCCATGATTTCCATGGTGGTTACCTCGGTGTCCACCGCGGCCATGTCCATTTCCATTTCCATTTCCATGTCCATGTCCTCCGGGTGGACCGGCGTATGATGGCGGCGCTTCGGCGCCCCAGTGGATTGAGCCCATAATCACCGGAGTATTTGGCGGCGAGGCGTGTTGAGGAGTCGGTACCGGGGAGTATGCTGGCGCAGGTGGTGCAGAGTAAGGACCGGGATGTGCATGATTGGCGGTATTATAGCCAGGTAGTGGTTGGTAGGGTGCCGATCCAGCGGGCTGTGTGAAATGTTGAGGTGGGTAGGAAGGAGGGTTCGGAGGGTGTTGGTAGTTTGTTTGCGCATGAGAGTAGGGTGTGGGCGGCATGTACGACGTTGCGGACATAGGATGAGGCGGGTATCCATAATTTCCTGGTGTAGAGTTGTGACTCGGAGGATTGTACGAAGGCCGACCAGCGTCGGGAGAGTAGTGGCCAGCGCGGCCTCGGTTCATATGGCCTCGCCCTCGACCCCGTCCACCTGCTCCTCGCCCAGTCCAGTGGCCATTCCCATACTGTGCAGAGGGGTATGCTGGATGTTGCTGGGAGACAGTCGGAGGAGGAGGTGGAGGTGGTGGGAAAGAAAAGCCCTGGGAGCTCATGGTTGCCACCCTGATACAGGTCCCAGGCAGGGCTTCAGGACCATAACGGTGGTCATAAACAAACCCAGAAAAAAATCCGAAAACGACATCTTCTGCATGAAGTTTTCAAGCTCGATAACTGACAGCGCAGATCACGTGGCCGAGGTACCAGATACTCGATGCTGATTGGCGCGATTCCCGCTGCCTTTTTTTTTTCAGTGAGATTGTGTCTGGTGACCAAAGGAGCATAAGGGCTCTAGGGCAAAGAAATCTGTGCAACCCGGTAACTCTGCTTGGATTTCGTTTTCTTCCCATTCATATACGCCAGTCGCCATGTTCATTCTTGTATGTCCTTATGTGATACTGCCTGAAAGAGCCGTTCACTGACTGCGGGCAGACTACCATCTCCGATCTGATCCAGATTGCGCCCCAAGACTTCTCCAAGTTCAGTGCAGTGGCCATTGAAGATAATATTAACGAGAAATATGCCAACAAGGTTTGTGGTTATGCGAATGATGTTTTGATCGCTCGAACTAACATCATGCAGGTCATCCAAAAAATCGGCCTGTGTATCAGCTTTTATGATCTACTTGAGTCCTCAGATGGCCTGATTGGCCACGGAACAGGCCTTGTCAACGTTAATGGTCAGTCTAGACCCATATGATATCTCTATTCCAAGCTCATTACTGATTCAGTCTTAGTCAAATTTCGGATGATCGTCTTCCGCCCTTTCAAGGGCGAGATTATGCTGGGCAAGATTGCCAGCGGTACCGAATTGGGAATCAAAAGTACCTATACCTCTGAAGCTTCTTCTTTGCATCATTGTCTAACATACAGCAGTTGGTGTTGAGTTTTTCAACGACATCTTAATCCCGCCTGAGCTGCTTCTTCCTGGGGCCAAATTGTAAGTTCTCTTTTGATTCCTCGGAAACTGCACGCTAACGAATCACAGTGACTATGCGGACCAAGTCTGGACCTGGGACAATGACGACGGCACCACACTATATTTCGACGTGGGAGAAGTTGTCCGGTTCCGCATTGAGACGGAAGAATGGCACGATCAGATTCCCACTGGGCCAGACAGCGATCAGACCGTCACAGAAAGAAAAGCCCCGTACTCGATCATCGTATGTTCCACTCCTTGCTAATAGATGTATCTCCGCTAACCAAATATCCAGGGCTCAATGCAAATGGGAGGTCTGGGACCGGTTACTTGGTGGTAGTACAAGATAGTTGATGTGTGATGTCCAGAGCGCAGTCTCTTTCCTTTTATTTAAGTCAGATCAGATACCCATACCAGCCGGTACATAGACCGTTCAAATTGAAATCATTTAGAGGATTTTTTTTTTTAATTGTAAATACATGAAAGTTAACTTGTATGTTGTTCTCGAGACATTCAATCAAAATGCTAACTATATGGCGTAATCTATATTTACTCCGCAAACGGCTTATCGGCAGCTTTCAGTCATTTACCGTCTTTTGTTTCACGCTAGATAAATCCTAAACTCTTAAACTATAAGTTTATTAATCTGAATCCGGGGTTCCGTGCTTTGTCCGGGCTGCTTGATAATGATGTGATGATCGGTGTAGTAGATGGCGGAATCTCGCGATTATGTTGCACCATCACTCCGATCACTCCGGCGCTTCGGAGCGTTCAGAGTTTTCGCCGAGTCGATGGGGCGGCTACATCCGGCAAGTGATCCAATAGTGGATCTGTCAGCGTCTCTGGACCAGTCGTAACACGACGATCGATCATTTGCTTCAACGTAAAAGAAACTAGGTTCGATTTTTTTCTGCCAGTCCCATAGATCTAACAAAGTATTTCTTTGAAATCGCCCCCCAATTCTGCAAGGCTGTTCCTGGAAAGTTCTGCTTGCTAATCAAGGTTTTGCTTTGGAATCCCTCGGTGATCTCATTGATAAATCACAACATCTCTCCTTCTCTTCCTTCTTTTTACTCTCTATCAATATCATATTCTTCTTGCACAATGGGATCATTCGAGAACGGACAGGCTACTGAGCGCCGCTTTGGAACCCTGGCGGTTCACGCCGGTTCTCCTCACGACCCCTCGACCGGTGCTGTCATTGCTCCGGTAAGTTGATCATCTCCAATTGAAATAATTCACCAGCTAATGAACCGCAGATCTCTCTTTCTACTACCTTTGCTCAGACCAGTGTCGGTAGCCCCGTCGGTCTGTACGAGTACACCCGCAGCTCTAACCCCAACCGGTCAGTCGCAAGTCCGACCCGCATTTGTCATACAGTACTAACATACAGCGCAGGGATAACTTCGAGGCTGCCATTGCCGCTGTTGAGCACGGCAAATATGCCCTTGCTTTCTCTTCCGGCTCCGCAACCACCGCCGTCATTCTGCAGTCCTTGGCTGCCGGGTCCCACATCGTCTCGGTCTCCGACGTGTACGGTGGTACCCACCGCTATTTCACCAAGGTCGCCAACCACCACGGTGTTGATGTGACCTTTTCACCGGCCATTGAGGAGGAGGTGGAGAAACTGATCCGCCCCAACGAGACCAAGCTCATCTGGATTGAGACTCCCTCCAACCCCACTCTGAGCCTGGTGAACATCCGCGCTGTCTCCGAGATCGCCCACCGCCATGGTATCCTGGTTGTTGTCGACAACACCTTCATGAGTCCTTATGTTCAGAACCCCCTCACCCACGGTGCCGATATTGTCGTGCACTCCGTCACCAAGTACATCAACGGTCACTCCGATGTGTTGATGGGTGTTGCCGCTTTCAATTCCGAGGCCTTGAAGGAGCGCCTCACTTTCCTCCAGAACGCCATTGGTGCCGTTCCCTCTCCCTTCGACTGCTGGCTCGCTCACCGTGGGTTGAAGACCCTTCACCTGCGTGCTCGTGAGGCCACTAAGAACGCCACCATCGTCGCCCAGGCCCTCGAGTCTTCTCCCCACGTTATCTCCGTCAACTATCCCGGTCTTGACTCCCACGCTCAGCGCGCTATTGCCCTCAAGCAGCACCGTGACGGCATGGGTGGTGGTATGCTCAGCTTCCGCATCAAGGGTGGAAAGGAGGCTGCCCACAGCTTCTGCCAGCACACCAAGATCTTCACCTTGGCTGAGAGTCTGGGTGGTGTCGAGAGTCTCTGCGAGGTTCCCGCCAGCATGACCCACGCCGGTATCCCTCGGGAGGAGCGTGAGGCCGCCGGTGTTTACGATGACCTTGTCCGCATCAGCTGTGGTGTTGAGGACGCCGAGGACCTCCACGCTGATGTGCTTAAGGCACTTGAACTGGCCGTTGCTGGTTCCAAGGCTTAAATGACATTGGCATGCATGGAGATACTGAGCCCTTGATTTGCATTTTTCATGACGAAATTAGATAATAGACGATTCCCTTTTGATCCTCTGCTCCAATTTGGAGCTTTGGCTGAGCAATTTCCACATTTTCCTTTACATTTTTGCTTTTAAGCTACCGATCGCATACAAAATAAATCAGCTTTCATCTAGCAAACCAAGTTCCTTATATCTCCATAGAGACTTGAGCAAGAGGCCCTTGTATGACCCTCACGATGATGCCTTGGCTCAGGGTATACATTGGTCAATCCCGGCAAGTTTACAAAGATCTTGGCGCACTGCCCTAATATCGGCTTCGAGCTGGGAACTTGATTCACTGTCCTCTTCCCATTCATCTTCTTCGCTATCAGAAACCCACCTCAAATGTGAATGGTCATCACTGCCTTCCCAAGAGTTATCCGACGTCATTTTTGAGTCTGCTTCATCCCATATAGTGTTCTTTGCCATCATGTCGAGAGCTGCCACTCGCTCTTCAAGTGAATCCATCTTGATCTCAAGTAAATCATTGTGCTGTATGGTGTTGCTTGCAATCATCTTGAGAGTTGACACTTGCTCTTGAATTGATTCCATCTTGCTCTCAAGCAGTTCATTGCGCTTTAAGGTGGCGTTTAGTTCGGATTGTAATTGGCGGCATGTTTCTGAAAGTGTCTCCGTCTCTTCGACTACCTCTTCGTCGACTACCTCGGGCATCTCTTTGGTAGCTTTCATTTCGGCGATTTGATCTAGCTTCATATTGAAGTCATCAAATCTCTTTTTCAATGCTTCAAGGCCTTCCACGATAGCGCGTTCGTCTATCTCTTCTGCCCCTGTCGTCGGGGGGTAGGTTATCTCAAGATCATCCCTTCCCCTTCTGTCTACCCACGCTATTATATCCCTCGCTCTTTTTTCCCTTCTGTCTTCTTCCTCCATCCCCATGTATTTTAGGGCTGGCGGATAAGATGGGTATGGGTCCATATTGTGCGATTTTGTAAAAGTAGGTGTGGTGGTATTCGGTATGCTATATCTTATCCGTTTAGGTGCAAAGTGAGATGTACGATGAACGATCCTCTCTACTGCCCTTTGGAAGCTTTACTCCTAGATAGTTTGATACTATGACGTCTATCTTTATCGTCGAGCAAAATAATCCCATGGAACTTCATCTTGATCAACTCTATACTTCCGCCCTTAGAAAGGTGGCGGGGTATTAGTCATCAACGGCCCACCTTAGAATTGCAATTTTTGGATGAAATCACTAGCGAATTAAAGAGAAGCTCAGGAATTGCCAGCGCTGCCAGTGCGTGAACTGTGTTCAAGATCAAAAGCCTTCTATCTCGTATACTGGCCAGGTGACGGCTGAGAGCAAATTTTCACAAATATTAGGGATTTGGACTCGTCAAGTCCACGGCCATCAACACTCGATCATGGCATTCAGCTTTGGTTTCGCGGGAGATGACATCGATATTGATGATACTGATGTCAATGATACCCAAGATGTATTTGTTCCTACTGGTATCAGCAACTCGCTCCCTGAGCTGGTGAAGCCCTGTAAACATAATTTGGATGAATGGGTGAGTCTCTACAATATCTACATCTTTTCAATCAACCTCCAATCTAATTAATCACAGCTTTCAATTCTTCCATCGCAAATATTCTACAATCAGCTTGCAATTAATGGCACACCCATTGTAATTGCGCGTCGAGAAATCATCGACATTCGCACTCAGCTGATGGCGGAAGATACCGCAGATCATGAGAATGAAGAGCTAATCGCCGGCCTGGAGAAGGGTGATCTCAAGCCTAATTTCTACGAAGGTGGCTTCAAGACCTGGGAATGTTCATTGGACCTTGCAAAGTTGATTGCCAATGAAACATCAATCATTGAGTCATTGGATGATTCACAGACAAACGTTCATATTATTGAGGTTCGTATCAAGAAAGCCTGGGGTCGATGCATACGTACTAACATATGCAACAGCTTGGCTCGGGTACAGCGGTACCCTCATTGACTCTATTCGCTCATGTCCTGAGCAAAACAGAGTCTTCGGAGGGAGCTGCCTCGCAACGAAAGATCTTGTTCACCTGTGCGGACTACAATGATGCCGTCCTGCGCCTGGTCACGCTACCAAATCTTCTGTTGACGTGGCACCATATCCGCCAACAGTCTAATGCGGTGGTGCCAGACCAAGAGCCCATCCCAGTGCAACCGGAAGAGGAACTTGACATTACGCCTGAACTGATCAATGAATTCAAGGATGACCTCACTCGGCGCGGAATTGTCCTCAACTTCATCTCTGGCGCTTGGTCCCCTGAATTTGTTGGTATGGTTTTCGAGGCATGTGAATCCCAGGAGTTCAAGACGTTGCTGCTTGCCAGTGAGACTATCTACTCGCCAGCGTCATTGAAGGCTTTCTCAGAGACACTTCTTGAATTATTGCGCCGCTCGAGCACGTCTTCTGCGAAGAGCCGTGCGATGATTGCAGCTAAGAAGGTTTATTTCGGAGTTGGAGGTGGTGTAGATGAGTTCCTTGCGGTGCTCAAGGATGTCTCTGCAAGCGGACTAGCAGTAGAACAGAGGCTGGATGTGCAGTCGGAAGGTGTCGGCAGAGTGGTCTTGGAGGTCACACCTGCCAATTAACACCCATAAAACAGAACATAGATGTCAGACAAAATATACCAATACAGTGTTTAGTTTTTACCTCCCACAAAGCTTGTGATTTCGAACAAATGGAATTCAAATGATCAGGTGCCGGATGAAACTTCCCGGTCCCGACGTATATGTACATGTTTTGCCTCTCCAATTGCGCAGGTCTATTGTAGACCGCTGACTAACATAATAAGAAAAACCGAATTTGTCGCTTAGATAGCCTCATCGTGGATGGAGATCTCGCGACCCTGCATCCGTGCAATCCGAGACGCATCAATATCCTTGTTGCGCTGCTCGTAGTGAGCCACAACCTTGCTCAGATCAGCCTGCGAGCCGGGAGAAACGTTGAAGCGCCCACCGGAGTTCATCAGACTAAAAGAAATATCAAAATCAGTATCAATCCCATTCAACAAGAATATCCATCGCATACTCAGGCTGCATCAACTCATAGGCCTCACGGGGTCCTTGACTCTGGAGCAGGTGGCGGTCCTCGGCAGCCTTCTCGAGCATAGCAGTGTGAATGGCATTGCGCTGCTCGAATGCCTCTTGCGAAGGAGTGTACTTGCTGATCAGGCCGGAAACCCAGGAGTCGGAGCCGGATTCCTTGGTCGACTTGGTGATGCGGTAGATAATGAACGCGGACGCGAAGCTGCCAACGGTCACGTAGAAGCTGGGCTATTCGGTACATAATGCATGTTAGCGATGTTTCCCACGCAATTGGGGTGCCAGTATCTCATCGGATCCCAGGATTGGCTGGCGGGGGTTGAAGGAGCTTACGCCGAAGCTTTCGTTCACGGGCTCAGCGTGGGCGTGGGATGAGCCGAAGCGGCGGGGAGGCTGCGAGCGCAGCAGCTGCCGCGACGAGGCAGCACAGCGTCTGGCGGCGAACATGGCTGGAGAGTAATTGACAAGAGTCGGTTGGTGATGACCCTTTCGGGAACCGTGATAGGATGAAGTTGCGCAGAATACAAGGTCATGTGACAGTTACTATATCTGGACTAGTGTGCTGGCCTCACTAAGAGGTGAGATCACCACAACATCCGACCCAACCAAACCAACCTCCCTCCAAGGCTGGCATTTGGACTCCCTATTGTTTTCATCCGGTTCTATTTTCATCATACCGCTGGTATTGTGGAGGCCGTGCAGCTGATGCAAGAATATGAGAACCGGGGAGCGTCTACATCCTGCCGGGGTTGTGTGGCTGTTGTCCGACTGGATGCCTCATTTATTTTCTTCTCTCAATTCCCCCTAACATACATGAAGTGGATCCCTGGATGCTAAAACTCCTATAGTTCATACTGATACAGTTTAGTACTACCTGACTATACCTAACCAGAAAGCAGTGTCTGGCTATCGATTGAACATGTCAGCTTTGGGGGGGCCATAGGGTCCCCACTATGCCCTGTTCCATCCACGCCCGAACTGGTTGATGCCCAATTGCCATGGCGCACTACAATTGGGTCTCGCTTCGGTTCAAAATCGAATCCACGCTGTGCGTTCCCCATTGTAGGTGTGCCGATCATCGTTACGCTACCTTGTCAACCCGGTCGGCCTTGGGATGGGTACCAATATACCCACTAAGGTTCGGTCCGTGATGCGGCCTGACCACTGAGCGCTTCGTATCTCTGGTTGAATTTCTTTTCTCTTTTTTGTTTTTTCCTTGTGTTATAATACTTTCTCATTAATTCAATTGCCATTTTGTGGGAAACTCCCGAGGTCCATCCTTGCTGGTTATTTTACTCTCTAATCGCCAGATTCTGATCTGGACTTACCCGAATTGTCTACGTGCTGGAACGGGCAGCCTTGACTTCGTGGATTGCAATCATTTGTGCCCACTTGTTGTGTTGTGTGCTATTGATTCTCTGCCCGATTCGCATCCAGCGCCTTGACCCATTACACACCGCACTCCGGGACCCAGTTTACTCCCTTCTGTGTGCGGTCTTTTTGAGCTATATCTTGAAGCACACAGCACCTGCAAATGTACAGTCCAGACAGCCCCATGAATCGCCCGACTTGGATATCTACTTATCACCTGCAATCATTTCGTTTTTGAAATAGCCTTCCTATTGGAAACACGTCTAATCTGCCCATCACTAAAAAAAAAAACTTGGGCGCCCATCACTCCATCACAATGGGAGCCGGTGGCAAGAAGGCGAAAGCCAAAGACAAGAGCAGCAAGGCTGCTACCAAACAGAAGAATAAGAAGACCAAGAACCCAGAAGCTACAGATGATCAGACGACAACGGAAACCCCTACGCCTGGCAGCCCAGTTTTAGTGGTGCAAGACCAAGAACCCGTCGGCCAAGTACCGGAACCAGTACTTGAGCCCGCTTTACAGCTTGAGCAGGCTGAGCAACCTCAGCAACCTGAGCAACTTGAACCACCCCAGTCTGAACACCTTGAGAGACCTTCAGTATTGGATTATTTAGAAGAGCCATCTCCGGCAGAAACACCACTCCCACCATCACCACCACCGCAGGAAAAAGCAGTTGGCCATGCGGAACTTGAGCATATTGCCACACAGCCACTTGAATTTGACACAAATAAACAAGACGCTGTGAAAGACGATTTACCTGAAGCTGAAACACCCCTGCCCAATAACGAAGAATCTCACGAACCTGCCATTGAGGCCTCTGTCGCTGAGGAGCCTATTATTGAGGCTCCTGCTATTGAGGCCCCTGCTATTGAGGCCCCTGCTACTGAGGCCCCTGTTATTGAAGCCTCTGCTATTGAGGCCCCTGTTATCGAGACCCCTGTTATTGAGGCTAATGAGAAGTCTCTACCCAAAGAAGAGGGCATTCCTGTTATCGACGCCCCTCTTATCGAGGCTCCTGTCATAGAAGCCGCAGAGGAGTCTCTACCCAAGGAAGAGAGAATTTCTTTCGAGCCCGAGGAGCCCGAGGAGAGAACACCATTTACATCGACTCCATCTCCATCTGCTGCTTCATTTGTTCCATTCTCGCCCGTGCCAACCCAAGTACCCTTGCCATCGCCTTCTCTGACCGAAGCACGGTATATGTCAAGTGCTTCACCAGACAACAGCTATTATTACTCTGGATATTCTGCATCACCGGCGCTTGTTCCTTACGCTTCACAATACGCATCTGCATCCCCCTACGCCTCACCATACGCTTCTCCCTACGGATCGCCTTACGCCTCACCATACGCCTCACCAGTGCCCAAAGTCAGCAGCCCTCTTGCTCGCTCTCATTACCCATATATGCCTCCCGTCATGTCGCCAACCGCAACTCCTCCACCACCTCTCGCTCCGACAGCCCCAGTAGCTTCAGCAGCCCCTTCAATGGCATCAAGAGCACCATCGACCACTCAGAGCTACGCAACGGCTACTCAGAACTACGGAACGGCTGCTCAAAACTACGGAGCGGCTATTCACTCCCCAGTCATGAGTTCGGCGAGTGTCGTTTCTCCATACACTCATCCAGCCTACCCTCACTACCCCTCGGAGGGCCACTCTATGCAGCGAAGCTACAGCATTAACGACCCATCACCATACGCTGCATCATTCCAGGCTATCCGCGATCTCGGCTTGGGTGGTACCAAACCAACTGAAAATGGTGCCCCATCTCCCCCAGACAGTGAGGCCGAGCATACAGAGCTTCTTCACCGAATTCAATCCGCCCTTCCTGACATCAACCGCCTTCTCCATGGCTTCAAAAACACCCATAGCAAACTCTCAAGCCGGGAGGCGGAGATGAAGCAGATTGGAGACCAACACGAGCAAGCTTTGCTGCACAAGGATTTCTATATTGAGGCACTGCAAGCTCAAATGAAGAAGACGGCCACTGAAAGTGCCGAGGAATCTGCCAAGCTGAAGAACACGATCAACGAACTCCGCCTGGAACTGGGCAATTTGCAAGAAAAGAAGAAGGACCTCGAAGACGGCCTGGCTATCCACCAGAAGTCGAATGAGGAGCTCTCGCAGTCTAAGGTTGAACTTGAGGAGGAGATTGCCAAACTCAACACCACCATCCAGGAGAATCAAGATGCGCATGCGAAGGAGATCGAGGAACGCAAGGAGGAGCATCAGAATGCGCTTACGACTCAAAAGCAGGAGTTGACCGAGCTCTTTGAAGAGATCAAGAGCGAGGATGAGAAGGCGGCCAACGAAACTTTGGAGGCACGCGAAAAGGAACTCCTTGATCAACACGAGACTCACAAGGGAGAGTGGGAGGCCGAGAAGGGACAGTTGCATGAGTCGCTCGAAGCGCACCGCACTGAACTCGAAGCCACCAATGGCGACTTGGCTTCTAAGGTCACTGAGCTTGAGTCTAAGAAGACTGAGCTTGAGTCTAAGAAGACTGAGCTCGAGTCTAAGGAGAACGAACTCCAGGCCTGCCTAGGTGAGCTTACATCGGCGCGCGATGAGGTGACATCCAAGTTGGCTGAGTTGGAGGCAAAGGAGAGCGAGTTGGAGGAGGTCCGGACAAAGAGTGCCCAAGAACTAGAGGCACTCCAGCAAGGACATGCTGATGAACTGGGCTCTTTGCGAAGCTCTCACGAAGAACAAATGGCCGCTGCCGCAAAGGAATTGGATGACAAGATTGCTGCCATCCAGGCGCACCTCGATGCTAAGGAAAAGTCCTGGTCTGAGGAGCGTGTTGAGTTGGAGAAGCTGCTCTCCGAGAAAGAAAGCGAGCTGGCGAGCTCGGAGCGAGAGAAGGAGAAGTTGGAAGAGAATGGTCTAGTCAAGGAACAGCAACTTCAGCGTGCCGTTGATGGAATGCGAACCACCATTGACCATCTGGGCGACGACTGCGACCGGCTGAGAAAGACACTGCACAGCTTAGGTGAAGCGACCGATCTCAAGACCACCAAGGGCGATGAGTTCTTGTAAGTGAGCCTAGTCTCCGACTTCTCCTGTCTTTCTTTCATGATGATTACGATTACGATCATTTTACGTTCATATTCATGTCTCTCATTTTCTCTCCTTTGTCCATACGCCGAGACCGACCTGATCCTCTCATTTCTTTCATTTTCTCATTCTATAGAATCTCATGTTGATAACGTCATAAAATGTACTGGGTTCTAATAAGCTTCTTTGATCTCTAGTCAAGACTGTTTTACCCAGCTATCGCAGCTGATCCACGAGCTATCCAAAGAACACTTTTCTTACCTTCCCATTGATCCGCCCAAGGATATCCTCTCCAAGATCCCGTCTGAACTGCCATCCTTCCTCGACAACACCCCAGCATCTCGCGAACTCCGTTGTGCCTATGTCGAGCATGTGGTATCCAAGACCATAACCTACCGCGTCTTCCAACCGTTCCTTTTCACCCTGGGTCGCCGATACGATAAGGCAGACACTTTCTTCCAAATGTTATCCATGGACATCCGTCGGAAGTCCGTCCGCCGCGAAGCCTTCTGGCGTCAGCAAACTCTCAAAGCAGCCTACACCACCTCCGATGCTAAGCAATCAATCAACGTGGCGGCGGCCGTGATTGTGGACGAAATTATCGACCACATCAAGCACTTCGCTGACCCCAAGCATCTGGATACCCTCCTGACAGGCGTTCGCAAGATCGTGAAGCTGGCTGCTGAGACCTGGCGCCACGCTCGCGTCGAACGGGAGCTTGTTCTCGCCTCGTTCCCCGCTCCGGATGCTGAGAGCGTCTCTAACGATGGATGGGACGAGTACGGCGTCCCGAACGCATCCAGCTCGGGACCTAAGGGAGATCCTGCCCGTCATGTTGTCCTTCGCACATTCCCGAGTGTCATGCGTGAGGCTGCTCATGAGGACTTTGCTAGTGGTGAACGAGCTAGTCCTTGCATCTACTCCCACGGTGCCTTGCTTTACTCGGATTCTCCGATCGTCTTGGCACGTCTGCAGGAATTGGCGAAGAAGTCGACTGATACCTTGGTTGCTGATGAGCCAGTGCCACTTCCTAAGACTCCGAAGGGTTCCCGAGAGAATCTGGCGGCTAGGGTGGCTACTCTGACGGTTCAGTCGGCGCCGACTAGTCCGACTCTCAAGGGACAATTTTTGAAGACTTAGTTCCGGGATTTTGATTTTTCTTCTTCTTTCACCTTTTCGAAGGTGCTTCGCTCTTTCTTTCTTTATTATGTGTCTTTTTACCTGTTTTAGCCATGTGATGTATTATCTGAGGTGTTTGTTCTAGCGATTTGGCTCGATAGCATGTACTGGTGCGAGGATATATATAGCGTTTGATGAGGTTTAGAGATTTTGTTTCTACCAGAAGTTGTATAGGACATGAGATATGATTGATTAACTTGGGCTTTACTTGTCGCTCTTTTGTAGACCTCGGGATGGAATTATACTTTGACCACGCATGTGCGCCGGGCGTACCCATGGGGCGCTCAAAGTCAGGTCAAGCCTTAGCCGCCTTAGTAAACATCTGAAATTCAGTCCAAGCTGAGCCTAATGATTGTGGAATATTCGGCGGTTAGAAGACCTACCGAGCACAATTGAGAAGTCCCCTCTCCAGGGCTGGTTGCTTCACTTTCATCCTCCAAGGTTGTCTGCTATTTTCCCGAGACACGATATCAAGGATCAAAAGTCCACGTTCAATTCCGGGCCTAAACGTTCAATGTTTCTTTTCTATTTGGAAATCCTACTAGTGGTAGTCATCGCGGTAGCCTAACATCTTATGTGAGAACGTGAAAGTTAATCAAAGGGTGTCATTGTGGCTGCCTTTAGCGCTATCTCCCACGAATTATGATCCGTCTACAACCTTGGAATCAAGAACAAGAAAGACGGAGAATTTCCCCATACTCCATGACTCGAAGTTGCATAAGCCCCTAATTTACTCCATTAAGAGGTCAAACTCCTGAGGTTTGGACCTGCTCCATATATTCTCGATACCATTGTTTGGCACCCCCTCTCTCGGTGTTCGGGGTTCGGTGTTCGCAGGTTAGGCCATAAATCAGACATAGAGACCTCTTAAACACACCAAATAAACCACCAATCCTCACTCAAATACGCATGAAAATTTTCAGGAAGTTGTGCAATTGAATCTGAGCCTGATCTTCCCAACATGGTCATATCCTGCGTGGACGATGCTTCCTTCGGACCCATTGTGAAAGGGTGCCGGGGAAATTTTGATTTTACGCTGAAGTTCGAAAAGATCGTTCTCTCCATACTGCCTTCCGTCATCTTTATTGTTCTATCGGTTCCCAGAGCTATCCATCTTGCTCGGAAAAGACGGACAGTCGATGGTACAACCTTCCAGTTTGTTAAGCTTGTGAGTTTTCCCTTGTCTACTGAGCAGAGATGCGCCTAGACTAATATACCTGAATAACCTCGAAGGTAGCAGCAGGGGTTTATACGGCCTTTCAGCTTGCTCTGCTCATTATTTGCAGCGTTCATCCTGTTGAATTGACTAAGCTATCTACCGCAGCTGGGGTGTTAAGTTTCGTTGCGGCGTTAGTTATCCCCACGCTGAGCTTTTTGGAGCATTCTCGTTCACCTAGGCCCTCGATTTTGCTCAGTATCTTTCTTTCCCTGACTGTACTCTGTGATATTGTGCAGGTGCGCTCCCTGTGGCTACTGGTACATAACACTGACGGGCTAATCTATGTGAAACTATTCACTGTAGCCGTTGTCTGGAAGGCTGTTCTGGTCTGCCTCGAATCAGTGCACTGCCAAAGTTGGCTTGGATGGGACTGGAAAATACATAGCCCCGAAGAAGTCAATGGGCTTTATGGGCTCGGAACCTTCCTCTGGCTGACACCCCTTTTCATGTCGGGGTACAAAAAAGTTCTGAATTTATCGGACCTTTTCCCTCTAGACATAAGTGTCTCGGTGGAGGCTCTGAAAACGTCATTTGCCCACAATATCAACCACACTGGTTTCCAGGGAGACAAAAATGGCCTGACAAAAGCGCTTGCTCGCACTTTGGCAGTTCCCATTCTACTGCCAGTTGTTCCTCGCATCGCTATGTTAGGATTTACGGTCTGCCAGCCCTTTCTCATTCAAGCTATCTTGGACTACCTCGAAGAACCCAGCAACAGCTTGACTGTCAATAAGGGCTACGGTCTGATTGGTGCCACAGTATTGGTTTACACTGGAATCCCATTCTCCACTGCTCTCTATTGGTATCTACACGAGCGAGCCTTATTCAAGACAAGAGCATGTTTGGCTTCTGCGATATATCGCCAGACAGTCCAGGCACATGCTTCCAGTGTAGACGACGCAGCAGCTGTCACGCTTATGAGCACAGACGTTGAAAGGATTAGAATGGGGTTGATGCAACTCCACGAGTTTTGGGCTAACCCAATTCAGGTAGCTATCGCCTGTTGGCTACTCCAGCGGCAGATTGGGACAGCGTTTGTGGCCCCATTGGTCATCGTCTTCATTTGTATTATTTCATCCAGCATCATTATACGTTTTGTTGGACCTAGCCAAACAACCTGGATGAAAAGTATTCAGAAGCGGGTCGGTCATACGGCAAACGTCATCGCTAATATGAAACATTTGAGAATTTCTGGGTTCACAAAGCCCGTGGAAGATACCATTCAGATGCTGCGTGTCGAGGAGTTAAAGACCGGAAGCAGGTTTCGATCCTTTCTTGTGGGCTCCGTGGGTATTGGATTCTTACCCTTGCTCCTAGCTCCTGTTTTTGCATTGGCACTCACATCTCGCGAATTAAATGTCACGACAATTTACACCTCGGTCTCTTGGCTCCAGCTTCTCTCGGAACCATTGTCCGGGCTGTTCCAGACGGCCCCCCAGTTGTTTGCAGCAATTTCGTGTATATCGAGAATACAGCTGTTTCTCGAGGAAGAACCAAGAAAAGACTTCCGCCGACTTGCCGGAACATATGGATCGTCTGAGAAAGGGGATTCAGTTGAAAACTTGCCGTCGATTATTGAAGTTAAAGACGCAGGCTTTGGCTGGGACAAGAGTGCATTGACTCTGAAGAACATCGATTTTTCCTTGTCGCGGGGGTTAACAATGGTTATTGGTCCCGTTGCCTGCGGAAAGTCAACATTGTGCAAAGCATTGTTGGGGGAAACACCTATTGCATCCGGAGACACTTTGATACGAACCAAGTTTCCCAATATTGGATTCTGCGATCAAGTCCCCTTTCTACCCAACGAGCGGATCAAGCATACTATCATAGGTTTCTCGGACTTCGATGAGAAAAGATATGCCGCTGTCATTGAAGCAACCATGCTTTCTCGGGACCTTCTTCTTCTTCCTAAAGGAGATCAAACAAAGATCGGTAGCGGTGGAATCTCTCTCAGTGGTGGACAGAAACAACGTGTTGCACTTGCAAGAGCATTGTATCTCCAATGCGACTTGCTTATTCTCGATGACCCTCTTGGTGGTCTCGACGCCACTACAGAGGAGCGCATTTTTCATAATCTCTTTGGCCCTACAGGCATCCTCAGACAAAGAGAGGCAATTGTGGTACTTTCCACAAACGCCACTAGACATTTGCCATCAGCTGACTATATCATTGCGCTGGCAAGTGATGGTACTATCGTGGAAAAAGGTCGATTCTGCGACCTCGTCACAAATGAACAATATGTCCACAGTCTCGGATTCCAGGTCGACGCTAAGGGTATTTGTGATCCAACAGCAATGGCAATCCGACCTAAAAACAATGCCGAAGAGGAGTCACTTGAATCGCCTATTGTTAGCAACAACGAATGCACTGATGATACCGATAACAGCAAACTTAACAGGGCCATGGGTGACTTGACTGTTTTTGCATACTACTGCAAAAGCATTCGCCCTTTTTGGTTGGCCAGCTTCGTGGTATTTGGTATCCTTACTGGCTTTCTGTTCAACTTCCCTACGATCTGGTTAGGTTATTGGAGTGCGGATTCTTTCAATCAGTCAAAATCTTTCTACGCTGGGATCTATGGTCTTTTCCAATGCCTGGCTTTGGTCTCACTTCTCAGTGAGGCATACATTGGTTTTCTCATTATCATTCGTGATTCTGGGTCGCGTCTACACGAAGTAGCTTTGCGAACAGTGATTTCTGCCCCGCTGCGATTCTTCTCTCAGACGGACACAGGCATCATCACCAACTTATTTTCTCAGGACATGACACTTCTCGATGGGGAGCTTCCACAAGCTTTGATCAACACTTCGGTGGAGATCTGGATAGTCATAGGAAGTGCGGCAGTGGTCGCATCATCATCTGCCTATATTGCCATCGCGTATCCTTTTCTCTTGTCGATTCTTTACGGGGTTCAAAGATTTTACCTTCGAACATCTCGTCAGCTTCGGCTCTTAGATCTGGAGGCAAAGAGTCCGCTCTAGTATGACTATTGTTTCTGCAATTTTATCAACGCTCGCTAATTATTCTTCTGTAGCACACATTTCCTGGATACAGTCAAGGGCTCAATGACCCTGCGTGCTTTCGGCTGGACGGAGGATTCCACCCTCTTCAACAATGTTCTTTTAGACACATCACAGCGCCCTGCTTACCAGCTGGGCATGATACAGCGATGCTTGTCCTTCGTGCTTGATATAGTCGTGGCAGTTATTGCACTGCTAGTGGTTACTCTTGCTACTCAGCTTCGCCCCAGTACTGGTTTGACTGGTGCCAGTTTGGTGTCAATTATGAGCTTTAGTTCGAATCTGGCTTACCTGATTCAGATGTATACGTTGTTGGAGACCTCAATTGGCGCTGTCTCCCGTATAAAGTCCTTAAGCGATAAAACCGCCCCGGAGGATTTACCCGGCGAGGATATTCAACCCCTTATCACATGGCCAGAGAGAGGTATCATCAAAGTGAAGAATATCTCTGCATCCTATAGGTATGTTCTCTATATCTATCGCAAGCACTAAGGTTGTGAGGGAATATTTACTGAACCCGGTTATACAGCGGTACGGAATCAGCCAAGAACTCAGAACCGAGCAACCTTGCTCTCCGGGACCTCTCATTCACCATACCAGCGGGACAGAAAGTAGCTATCTGTGGAAGAACCGGAAGGTGAGTTGGAGAAACTCCTGAGGGGGCCCACCCGCAGAAATTGGGTAGTGCGGATCGCTGACACAACTATTTTATAGTGGAAAATCCTCCACCGTTCTCCTGCTGCTGCGTCTTTTAGACCCACTTCCTTCATGCACTGGGGAGCTCTCTATCGATGGCATCTCACTCCTGAAAATTGACCGCTCCACCTTACGCCAATGTATCATCGCGGTACCTCAAGATCCAACATTCTTCCCGGACCGCACTACCTTCAGAAAAAACCTCGATCCCTTCGATGCTGCAACACACGACGAGTGCCATTCGGTGCTAAAGACAGTAGGGCTATGGCCCTTGGTGACTGACCGCGGGGGACTCGAGGCCGGGCTCACCGCCGACATGCTTAGCCACGGTCAAAAGCAGCTATTCAATCTGGCAAGGGCAGTCCTGCGCCGGCGAGTTCGTACTCGGCAGATCGATGCTGAAGTAGGTGATGCGTATATGGATGCATCTACCTCTGCACTTCCGGCATTGGGTGGCGGTGTTCTTATTCTCGATGAGGTCAATAGCAGTGTAGATGCTGAAACACAGAAGACCATGCGGGATATCATATGGAGTGAGTTTGAAGGATACACTGTGATCATGGTCAGCCACCGACTTGAAATTGTTATGGAGTTTGATAAGGTTTTGGTCATGGATGGTGGCAGGCTTGTGGAAGAGGGTTCGCCGGTGGAGCTGATCAAGGAGGAACAGGGCTGGTTCAAAGATCTATGGATGGCTGGAAAAGAGTTGAAAGCTGTCGCTTGAAGATTGTAAATAAAAAGTGTCGCATAAGGACCTGTGATACCAGACTCCAATCTAGTTCATGACCTCAGGGAGCTATGTTCACTACTTTGACCTTTACATTGTCATCCCTTGCACTTTCTTCTGTAAACCCTGCAACGTTTGCATCATTTTTCTCCCCTAGACCGGTGCCACCTTGACCTTCTCATCGTCATGTCCCACCTTCCTCACCACCCTCGCCAACCTCGCGTCTCTCACCCTTCTCGCATCTCTCAAATCTATCTCATCATGGGTGAACAGGTAGATTTTACTTCTCTGTTATACACTGTTATGCCCCCTCCCACTTTGCTCTTGTTTTTCTTTGTTGTCTTGGCCTATTTCATAGGTTTATACATTTTTTGAGATTTACTAGGGAGTTCCTCAGAAGAGCAACAACAACGCCCCTGAGAAAGACGACACCCCCGCCCCCACCGATGACAAAAGCGCTGTCCGCAAGGAATTTCGTCAACCTTCCACTTTCTGGGACTGTGGCCGTCCAGGCCTTTGAAAAACTGACCCTCACTGCCTGATTCAGCAGATGAGGTCAATCTATGAGTACCGCATTGCGGACCTTGAGGCGTATATTGTCTCATTAAAGTGCCGCGTGACTTTCACCTTGCAGACAGATACCTATCAGCACAAAACCGATGAAAGTACAAAAGCTGACTGATGCTCATTTAGACAGACGCCGTCATCGTGCATTCAGCTCCTGGAGGCCGGCACCGCCACTTCCCCAGGCTTACCACCTGCCGCCCCTCACCGGGCCGCCGACTATCCATACAGGGGTGGTTGTGCCCGTGTATACTACAGTGCTTCCCGAGGCCAGTAGTGCTGTGACGCGCCTTTATCGTCAGATGTCTTTCTCTTCCTTTTATATACTTCGATTTTGTGAATCTAATATGGCCGACCAATGGTCTTCATTCTCCACAGTGAGCCCCTAACCTTTTAACTGCCCAGGGATGAATAGCCAGCTTCGTCATCAGCAACAATTCACAGTATACACTCAAATTTCGATCTAGGGAGAAAGACGGCTCGGTTCATGTTACACCTTCAATCATCTATACATTCTAGGGTAGCCTGTGAGCGAGTATACGTGAGTACTCGGAAACAACAATGATTCTAGGTAAGTTGGTTTATTGATTATTCGGAGTAGATCAGAATTATATAGTTCGTGCTCAGTTCTACAATTGAGAGAAACCTTGATTTATTCTTACTGTGCTCAGCACTATAGCTCAATTAACATTTGGACACAATGTGAAACATCGCCTATGACGTCTTGAGGCCCTAACTCTTTCCCCACGGCCCCGCACATGTTTCTTTTTCACAAGAACCATGGATTGGAATAAACCTTGAAAACTATAGGAACTTTTATTCTTCATAAACAAGTGGACACCATTCTGCAATCTTGAGAATCTTCAAGAAACAAAAACAAAAAGGGGGGGGGGCCAAAATGATAAGAATAGCGCTTGTCAGGTGTGGCTCGGGCGCCATGTGCGTACAGCCTCACCAGCCTGCGTTAGGAATCCAAAGAATGCCTTGTATGAATCATAGAATTTACTTGTTGAACTTGTATACCCTAGGAAGAATATTTATAAAAGCCTCTCTATTTCATGCATCAAGTTGATACAACTTGAATATCTCCAGTTGAGTCCTCGAATGTTACAGGCGGCAAGCAGCAGCGCTAAATGAGGCTCACAGTGGAGCATACAAGGCTGACCTCCCCTCAATCCTATCGCTTTCCTTTCCCCTCGCATGGGCGCTAATGCCATTTTGTTTTCCCTCTTCCCTCAATCTTTTGAACTTTTCATTAAACTCTCCACCCTTTTCAGAGTCTTCACCATCTTCAGTGTCTTCACACATTCCATCTTTCCGCTCTCATCTTTCCGCCCCCAATTCTCTCTTCTGTTTTTTACCCTCCGCTCCAGTGACACTCGGACCTGTCAGCGTGCATACCATTCTATTCTTGGTCTCAGCTCCGTTACCCAGGGAGGGAGAGAGAGAGAAACGACAAAAAAGATTCTCGTATATTGATCATCGATGCCCGCCAATATATATAACAGTTCTAAACTTGCGTCCAACAACTTGCATCCATTCAATGCTTTCCCCGCTTCTCGTCCATTCTCGCCTCTATCTGAAGGCGCCTCCCCTGACTCGATCTTCTCTACATGGGCCAAAAGGTCCGCCCGCGATTCCTTGAAAATGGAGCGCACCCCGCACAACAGACCCGTGGCCGTCTTGCCGGAATTGAATACTCAGGATCCATATCTGTCGGTGTCGTCCGACCAAGAGGAACTTGATTTTCAAGCATTTGCTCTCCGCTTGACACCTGTGGGGGGCAGTCCAAACCATGCCAGTCCCTCTCCGATCGGAGAAAGTGATGCCCTGAGCGCGGGCCCCACTATTCAAACGAACTACTGGCCCGCGGGCAATGACAACCCCAGTTCCTGTGCGTCTCCTGATTCTGGTGGTTTTCTGGACCCATCCAATATCGAGTTGAATGGGCCCAACTGGCAGGATCAAAGATCATACCACGTGGAGACAACTGCGCCGGCTGCCCAGGAACAGTGGCCATCGGCTGTGGTCGATGTGCCTCCTCAACAGTGGCTCAACGCAGAGCCAACTATCTTGAGCCCTCTTTCCATTCAAGATCATGCGACAGCACATAACCATGCGCCCAACCAGGACTCGCTAGCTAGTGCCGATCAACGTTACGGGCCAGCCGAACTGACTGTCACGACCGAGTATGCCCCAGGAAACGGCTTGGTGTCAGCTTCGACCATTCGGGGGAGAAGTCCGCTAAGGAGCCCTATTGGCATCACTGTGGAGAGCGTGTCGCGTGGAGATTCCCCGGTTGCGGGGAACCTTGTGCACAGTAGACGCCCGAGCCGATCGTCGATGCATCTCTCACCAGGTGGTATGTCCAGCGATTCAGAAGATGATGGTCATGTCGATGATGACCATCGATCCGTCTCGTCCCTTTCTGTCGCACGAACCAATGATGGAAAATGGATCCGGAGTCCCACAACTGGTTATGGCGGCCTAGCGCCTTCCTCTCGCGGAGATGAATATGTACAGAGCCCCAATGATCTTAAGGGTCAGCGCGAACGCGACCAGAAAAACCAGCATATTACCCTCTGGTTGAGTGCCGCGAGCACGGGATCAGATGGCGATCAACCTCCTACCCCTCCCCCTCATAGGAGACATACGAGTAACAGACTGCGGGCAAGGAGTACTGGAGACAAGCCCCTTCAGCAAGAAGACTATTTCAGCCTGAAATCTCATAGTGGCAATATGACCCCCGGACCTGGGGTCTTGGTCCATGAAAGCGAGGGTAGCGATGATGACGGTGATGACGTTTCTAGCGTCAAGTCCGATGCCTCAGCTTCTGGTTCTCCTCCAGCTGATGTCAACGAACCCGGTCGATATGATAGCTCCACACCTGAATGCTATGCTTCACTCGGGTCGACCGGCCCCACTGAGAGCTTTTGTCTACATCCTTGGCAAGATTATTCACGCGATTCAACGCAGAGGAAGGAAGCCATGCAACCGGGCAGCTCTACTGCGGCGATGATTGCGTTTGAAAAGCGGGCGAAGGATATCGAAACCGCGTCGTTGACGGCGACTGTGGACAACAACAGTCTATTTCATGTCAGATCAGCGTTTACGGAGATGAGCATTACTGCCGAGCCAAAGCCTAAAGAGAGCGTGGGCACTCTCTTCCAGCGTTCCTTCTTGACAGCAACCTCCAAACTGAAACGTCAAGCGTCAGATTTCTCGATTGCCAGTGCCAATACCAGTGCCCAGCCTAATAGCTCCGACGTACCACAGCGGAAAGAGAGTCACTCGCACCGTCATCGGCTGAGTTTATCAGGAAGGCAACATGGACGCGCCCCAAGCGTGACAAATGCTTTCTTTTCGATGAGCGGACAGATGGCGGCGATTGGAGGGAACAATGCAGTCCATGCCGTCTCGCCGAATACCGACGTGGCCATGAAGGGTAATCCCATGAAGGCTCGTGGTCGAAGTCGAAGTGAGGTCCCGCGACCTGTTAATGGGTTGATGGCTCTGATGACGACCCATGGTGGGCCTCCTGTTGCCAATTTCTTTTCTTCGCCAAGGACCTCGACCGAGACTGAACATGTGCGAGCCAATGATGTCGCCGAGGTCAATAACATGGGCGCTAAGGATGAAGATGATGATGAGGACCACATGGATGTAGCGGATGACAAGGGACTCGTTATGGAATTCCCACTGGTGTCACGCTTGCCAGTGCCAACGTTCGAAGGGTTCAAGCAACAGATCATGGATCTGAACCCACGACTCAAGCCTGCCCTGATCGAACGATTTGCACGTGAACAAGTTAATCGGTATGAGAGACTGGTGAATCTACAACGGGATCACGCAGCTGCCGTTACCCATCGTAAATGCAAATCAGATAACTTCTGCTTTGCTTTGGGAGGCAAGGCAGAGTTGCTGGAACAGCGCAAAGCGTCCACCTCCGTGGAAGCTGGGCAAACCCAATTCCTCATCACGGAATCAATCAATGGCGGGTCATATGTGGTAACGGAAGGCTCCCCCACTCCGGCTCAATTCCCGGCGGGTGTGCCCATCCCACCCGTTAACCGCCTGCCTGCCAAATTTGAGTGCTCTATCTGTTATGATGTGAAGAAGGTCCATAAACCATCAGATTGGTCCAAGCACGTTCAAGAGGATCTGCAGCCGTTCACGTGCAGCTTTCCCGATTGCACTGAGCCCAAGTCATTCAAGCGTAAAGCAGACTGGGTCCGACACGAAAACGAGAAGCACCGAAAATTAGAGTGGTGGGACTGCTCGAGATGTGACCATACCTGCTATCGGAAAGACAACTTTGTCCAACACTTGGTCCGGGAGCACAAGATGCCTGATCCCAAGGTGAAGAAGGGCACAGGGGGTGCTGAGGGGCAGTCCAGCCGTGACCGGCTAGCGAAGCTGCTCGACGAGTGCAGGCACGAGACAACAAAAACGTCGCAGTCGGAGCCCTGTCAATTCTGCGGGAACATCCTTGGCAACTGGAAAAAGTTAACGGTGCACCTGGGGAAACACATGGAGCAGTTAGCAATGCCTGTTCTAGAACTTGCCAAACAGAGCACCGCCACCCCTAGCCCAGCCGCCCCTGCAGGAGTGTCTAGTGGGTCTGCCGAAACACACCCCCCTCTTTCTGCACCGTTTCACGGGCATCAGAATACTGCAGGGGCGACGCTTCCCACTCCGCAATATTTCACTAGCAAGGCTAGCCCTCCTGTCAACGCAAGCATTCCTTACGACATGTCACTTCTTAGCTACCCTTCTACTATCTCGGGCACCGTTCTTTCGACAGAACCCGAACCGATTGCCGACACCTTCCCGGGTGATCAGTATTCCTACATCAGCCCGCTTGACCAAGCCACGCTCCACCCGCCGTCGGCCCAGACCCACCTCCCGCATCATCAAAACTCAGTGACGTACCCACCGCCATACAATGCGATCCACCAGCCAAGAACACCCGACGTGAACGCTTCTGTAATGCCGTCTTACCAACTTCCTCAGAGCTCGCTATACCCCGCACAGGCAAGCTACCCGCCATACCAGCATATGGCCCCAACCTCACCCTACCCTGGTTCCTATACAAACAGCTATTCCTCACAAATGTGAATGATGATGTGTGCTCAATGTCTTGATGTCTTTTCTGTCATTTCTGTTTATTTTTTCTTGTTTTTTTTTGGGACTTGATTCTCGCATTTCTGACAGTATACGTGTATACCCCTTCTGTCGATTTTTACTGTCGGTTAATTGCAGTATGTACGTCACGACAATGGATGTGCATGAAAGGGATGGGAATTTGCTTTTCTTTTCTTCCCCGATGATCTTTTTTCCTCTATAGTCTTCTCCATAGCTCCCTTTTTTCTTCTTTCTTTTTTTCCTTCTCGGCCTCGTTCTTATCTCTTACCGTGCCTTTCAGCCCCCCCACTTAGAACAATGGTGGCTATATTATTTCCTGCATGAATGGAATGACCCGATAATCGGATTTTATGTACATATTTTGAGCTGGGGAATTCTGTCTCAGACGCGTTGAGCCATGTGCATCGCATATGAGAGATCATATCCGGCTTTACCGGCGTTTTCCCCCGATACACCCCTTCTAAAAAGGGGGATTGCTCAAAATCCTTATCAAGGGGTAAACACTCCCTAGCAACGCGTGGTCATGTCAAGGTGTTTCAAACCGAAACCTTCGCTACCTTTTGCCATGCGCTCTTTTCCGTATCCCTTGACGGCATGGCAATCATGGCGAACGAGTGGATGAGATCGGCCCTGTCACCACCCGATCCGGAGCCCTTGCATTGCCCAGTTCATTAGCGACTAGTTTTTCAATCTAAAGCAGATCGCTTAACCAGGAAAGGAAATCAGAGAGCAAAAAAAAAAAAAAAAAAAAAAAAAAAAAAAAAACAAGGATGTACAGGTAACGGGCGATCAAAAGAAAGCATGGAACCATGTCGGGAACGTGTGTAGTTAGATCGGCAAAGTAGTGTATAGCCTTGTCAGGCATGATCTGCCCGGGTGAACCCCCCCACACTCACCCCGGGGCTGTGCAAATCCGTGTCAATCAAGGGATGTGCATTCCTGTCTTAGGATTTCCCTCATTCCTATCCCTTCGAGTCCGCGTGGTTGATGGTTTACACCGGCTCGGGGCGAGTGGATCTCTCGTGGTTGCGTATTGCGTGTTCTGATTCTTTTTCGCGTGCATGAATGTGCTGCACCTCGTTTTTTGATTTTTGATTTTTGATTTTTCTCATTTGGAAAGAGGGGTGTGCGCTTGCGTTTCCCATTTAACCCTGCCATCCCGGCCCGTTCTCTCTTTTGGATCTTGTATTCTCGTTGGATTGGTTGAGAGTTGGCTTATATATTCTGGGGTTTCGATATTCTTCACCCGGGTGTTCGATCTATAACCCCGAACCCACTCACCCCATCAGCTGGTCTACAATATGGAGGTTAGTCCTTCCCGCTTGCGGCTTACTCTTTGTTTTATCTATGTTCTTTTTATCTGGAAATTCCTCCCAGCTAACTTCTGTAACTTTTTTTTTCTTTCTGTAGGATATTCGTTGGAGTGATTCTAGTGACGTCCTTCAGGACATCATGGTCAACTCTGTCGGTAACCCACAAGATCTATCGGACTTTCGGTCAAATTTAGCTCTGGGAGACTCAGCCCCAAATCCTTTACTAGACTTACACTTGACTCCCGATCTGGCCTCGCTCGATTCAACCAGTCATCCTGCCTTTCTGAACCAGTGGCCCTCCGCTGGATCTCAGGACTTTTACTACCAAAACTACCCCGCTAGGTTCGGTGCGGACCAGGATGCGTGGAACCCGTTGCTAGCTGCTGGTGTTCCTCCTTCCTCGACTGGCTCCCATATGCACATGCCCGATGCTGACTGTGCTTTCCCGAAACCCCACTATAGAACCCCGTCTGAGGCTGGTAGTCAGTACATGGGTAGTTTGCACTCGGCGGACTCGGGGTATGGGAGTAACAATGGGGCTCACTCAGCTATCCCAACATCTTATGTGGATTCGTTGTCGAGTCCACAGATTGGTACCAAGGAGCATGCTTTTGCCGAGCCCACGCCGTTCTTTGACCAGTCTCGGATGGCTGGTCCCGGGTTTGCGCAGCACTTCAACGAGTCTTTGTTTGATGCTTCGGTCAAGTGCGATCACCCAGCTTGCTCCTGGTTTGGAAAGTGTCCATCTGATAAGAGGTATGCACACATCGTGGACTTGGTTTGGATGTGTGCTCATGCTATATATTCTAGGAAACACGAGGCTCGTCATCGAAAACTGTTTAGATGCGATGAGCCTAACTGTCCTCGCAAAGAGGGGTTCGGCACTATCAATGATCTGGCCCGCCACAAGAAATGTGTTCACAACAAGGAGCCTGAACGAGGGCCGAAGATGATGTACCTCTGCTATGGAAAGAACTGTCCTCGTCCCAATAAAAGATGGCCGCGACTGGACAACTTCAAGCAGCATCTTAGTCGAATGCATGCCGAAGAGGACGGAGAGAAACTCCTGAGGAGGTAAGTCCCACTTTCTCTTCCCTTATATGCTTCAGCCCAGCTAAACTTCCCCTAGGTCCATGGAGTGGCATGAGAGTGTCACTTGTCGTCGGCCGGACCCCAAACTCGAGGATACCAGCTCAGTAGATTCAATGATCGACGCACAAGATCATATGTCTACTCACTCTGGTGATATGGATTTGGAATCCGATGAGACCATGAACCACGCACAAAATAATGTTGACTATCTCTCCTCCCGGATGGCAACTCCTAGACCAGTCTCCAGCAATCCACCCTCTGAAATCAGTTTTTCGGATTCCCAATCACAATTTCAATCTTTGGGATCTATAAGCCTTGACGCATCACCTGTACAGGATGGAACCGATCTTGCTACAGAACATGGACAAATCAAGTCAGAGCCATTTGTTACCGACGCAGCCGATAATCTTATCAACGCAATGACCAGGATGATGAACAGCCGTGTTCGCAGAACCCAAAATAATGACGAGGGAATCGAAGTCGAATGCGATGCTACTCTGTCCCAACCTCAGCGACAGATGCTACAGAAGGTGCTCTCAGTAGCCCTAGAACGGCTCTCGGATGAAGCTCCAGCAGTCCCAGAGTCCACCGATGAAAAGCAGGACTGGTTCCAGTGTGACATTTGCACAAAGCGTACCCGACTACGTTGCGAGATGAAGTAAGTTCACAGCCCCCACATATGTTGTAGCCTAGTCCTAACAATCCCAGAAAACACCAGAAACGGCACGAGCGACCTTATGGTTGCACATTTCCCCATTGTGCCAAGTCCTTCGGCAGCAAGGCCGACTGGAAGCGCCATGAGACATCACAACACCTCCACCTCCCAAGCTGGCTCTGCGCCTTCCACGACCACTCCAAGGGTGAATCATGTGGACGCATCTTTTACCGCCAGGAAACATATTCCCAGCACTTGACTCAGCAGCACCGGATCCCTAAAATCAGGTTAAGGACCTCTCTCTCCGCAACTCGTCTTGATCTGGCTGAACAATCCCACTTCTGGTGTGGTCTCTGCAGCCGCACTATCCCGCTACAGAGCACCGGATCCACAGCCCTTGATGAGCGGTTCAATCACATTGATATTGAGCATTTCAAGAAGGGCGAGCGAGGCCATAATTGGGTCTTCCCGGAGTTCAGAGAGTCAGCCGTCCTGCCTGGTGCGGGATCTAGTGTTTCTAGTGCGAAGGATGCTGGGTCACCCTTGGGATCGGAGGTAAATAATCGCAAGCGCAAGCACACTGGTGCGCATTCGCTGTCGGACAGAGTAGATTGATTCTATTTCGTTTATAATGAACCTTTGTATTATGTGATGTCTCATCGTCATTTATGTATCAGCAGAGCCCCGGGTTGGGTATCGGATATCAAAATAAAAATGAATATCAAAAACAGATTATGATCCGTGTTTAGCTTGGTAGACTTTATAGAACAATATAGTACACGTCATTCATGACTCCTGCGAGGCTTTTATTTCTGCGCAGCTGCCAGCTCCCGGGCCTTTTTCTCTAGGCCGGACAGTTGTTCTGTAGGTTGTTAGAACGGAATTCCACGATCGCGAGGACCAACGTATGGCGGTCAAATCACGAAAAATAGACAGTAAATCAGACGGAGAAGACCTTACCGTTCTTTTGAAGCTTAATATCATCGGTCTCCAACTTCATCCATGACCAATAGATAATCTGGTAAGTGAGGACAGCACCCAAGAAGACCTTGCCAAAGGGGCGGACAAAAGCGCCATACGCCGAAAGCTAGACTATATCAGCATCATACCACCCATGAGCTCTTTGCATGTCATTGAACATGCAACGAAGAGAAAACTGGAGACAAAACATACCCCTTCCCGGTAGGCACTCTTCTTCTCTGCATTAAGTTTTGAGGCGGTGGAGCTCCATGTCCGAATGCTGGATGCGTTCCGGATTGGGCCTGCCAGCCGTGTGGAGAGACGAGTAGCTTGTTGTAGCAACATGATGATTCGTGAATGATTCGTGAATTGAAAGTATGGAATTACGGATTGCTGTCGGGAGTTTTGCCGCGGTCTGGAGTTGGTAAATGGGGTTTAGCGTGACTGCCTGTTTGGGGATAGCGCGCTTGGCGTGAAGTGCTGTCATCTGTACTTTGGACACCTGATCGCGATTATCATTCACGATGAGGGAATTTGGTATAGTTAAAGTGAATATCTATGGGATGTTGGAGTATAAGTTGTTTCATTCATTGGTATTTTAGATGTGGGACTTGTGTTTGGTGTAGGTATAGATGTGGCGGTGGTGTTAGAATTCGCAGACTCAAACACGATACTTTAACACCACTATTGCGTGGGGACAGGTTCCATCAATCACTTTCTGATAATAAAGTCCATTCAATAGATCTTACATGGATATTGTAAAGTGATTGACAGATTTTATTCTGTTAGGCTGTATGTTGTATGTATAGGTTTGCTTTAGCACTAGTTAGTCAGCGATCACATGATATCAGGTCTTGAATTCTGGCGGGCAGCAATGGAAGGGAGCCACAACCCAAAATAATGAAACGGTTCCGGCTTGCGCTACTCCACGTCCCTGACTGCTCTCTGACATCTCCTTCTGCCACCATGTCCTGTCCGGTTTTCCTCCCTCATGGGGGCCCGAATCCAGCCAAAAGAAGGCGAAGGCAAACTAAAAACGACTCGTACAGATGATTGAAGGCATCTAAATGACCTGATCTCTCCGATTTCATGAAGGAATCATGGCATTGGGGTGGTGCGCAATGACAGGGCGACTATTCACTTGGGGTGGTACGTGCACGGGTGACTAATCGGGCGCCACAGTTTGTGGCTGTAGTGAATGTGTTCAGCGCGAGTCCCTTCCGCCCTGGGGCATTCACTCATTATCGGTCGCGATACATAGAGAAAGAAAGGGCCACGATTTCTAGACCTTTTTGGCCTTACCATCTGTTACTCTTGGTGGTTGTCTTGATCACCATTTCTTTATTTCATTTTCACGCGTCGGTGCCGAGTCCGTGAGGCCCTGCCCTGGCCCCGACTTGCGCTCCACCATCGACTCGTTCCGAACCAACCCAACCTTGTTGATCACCAATTGTCATCAGACATTGTGGGTGCTCTCCTGCTGATTGCCCTGCTCAAGGGCTGCGCGTCACAATAGTTCTTGTCATCGCTGGACGAAGACTCGTTTGCCATTGGTAAGCTCCCACCCGACGTCCTTGTTCTCGCGATCTTGATATCAAAGACTCTTGGCTTTCGTCCGACCTGCATCGACTCGACCTACCATGCTCACTACGGTCATGACTATGTGTTTTGACGCAATGTCGCTGACGGATTCTTTTTTTAGTAATTTAATCATCTCCCCCGCCATCCCGACGCCATGCGCCGTGGTTCAAAGCGCTCCCTCGAGGAGCTTGCCAACAAGTCCGACTCGAATGATGAGGACTGGAGCGAAGCCTCCCAACATGCCGATTCGCGACGAGCCTCTCGCAAGACCAAGTCGAGCCCCAAGAAGCGATCCAGACCCGCCAAAAAACGGCGCCGCAACTCAGGCGACATCATTTCGGACGATGAGGTCCTCACTACCGACGATGAAGACTTGTCTATCCAAGAATCGGAAGATTCCGACGACCCTACCGTCCCTCGCAATGCACGTGGAACAGCACGCCGTCGAACAACACAAAACGCACCGCTTTACGAGGAGCCGGATTCCGATGAAGCATCCCCAGCGGATGATGAAGACAATGAACATATCACCAACTCACCACCAAAAAGAAAGAGGACTGTTGTGAAACTGAAGCTTCGACCAGAGATTCTGTCTCAGCCTGATCTCTTAGCCAACCGACGCACTACTCGCCGTAACCGGGGTGCTTCAGAAGATATTTACGCTTTGACTAATTCAGGCCGACACATGGAAACAGTCGAGCGCGGTACCATGAGCCCTGAAGCTGAAGTGAAACGACAAGGTTCTCGAGCTCCTCGCGAATCAGCCATTCCTGAGGAGTCCATGGGAACATCCGCAGGTACTCAGGCTTCATTTGAGGTTCTGGAAAGCGATGCCCCGGCTGAAGGCGACACTGTCTTTGGCTTGGATGGAGGACAAGACCAGGTCGACACTGAGATGTCAATGGATGGCGTTGTTCCTGAGTCTGAGAATGGAGATGCGAAGAACGAAGACAATGATGAGGATGAAGACGACGAAGATGCAGGCCCCATCACCCGTCGACGTACTAGACCGAATCTTCTCGAAATACCAGACGAAGATGAGGGTGAGGGTGAGGAAGCAGTCGTGGCTCCGGATGCTGAGGATGAGCCCCAGCTCCGCCGATCTGGTCGCAAGCAGCCATCTCGAAGTTCCCAGCGCAAAAATGGAGATGATGAGAGTGACTTTGAACCCGAAGATGAAGATTCTCCCGACGATGACGAGGCTTCAGAATCCGGAAAGTCTGCTGCGTCTCCGCAAAAGAGTCAGGGTCGCGACGAAGAGGAGGACAGCGCAGGTGGTCGTCGTCTGCGCAGTAGAGCATCTCGTTCTCGAGGCCAGTCGGAAGTTCAAGAAGAACTTGATGAGGAAATTCAAGAACTGCGGAGTAGTAACCGTCGACGACGTGGACGTGTTCCGGAGATCATCTATGAGAACAAGCCGCGACGTAACCGCAAGGATGTTGACTACCGTATCATCCGCCCTGATCTGATGATCCCCACGGACGATGTTGAAAACGAGATCACCGAGTCCCCTTCTCGTCGTGGACGCGGTGGTGGGGGTGGTGGCTGGCAGCGAACCCTCTTCCCGACTTCAGGTCCCTTTGGCGGCGGTGCTAATCCGTCTGTTCTCGGTCCCCCCGGTGCTGCCGGCGCAGCTGGAGGTGTCGATAGCGACAGTAGTGATGATGAGTTTATTCAACAGCCTAAGGGCGCCGGTCTTGCTGGTGGTCTTGTGCCCCAAACCCACAATTCTGAGGGCCAACACCTCGCAGGCACACCAGCAAACTTTGGCAAGCTCCAAGACAAGCAAACCTTGGCGGACGCGGATCCCTTGGGAGTGGACTTAAATGTCAACTTCGACAGCGTGGGAGGTCTTCAAGGACACATCGATCAACTGAAGGAGATGGTCTCTCTTCCGCTGCTGTACCCAGAAATCTTCCAGCGCTTCCATATTGTTCCTCCTCGAGGCGTTTTATTCCATGGACCTCCAGGAACCGGAAAGACGCTCTTGGCCCGAGCTTTAGCGAACAGTGTCAGTTCCGAGGGCCGCAAGGTCAGCTTTTACATGAGAAAAGGTGCCGATACATTGAGCAAATGGGTCGGTGAGGCTGAGCGACAATTGCGACTTCTCTTTGAAGAAGCCCGTAAAAACCAGCCAAGTATCATTTTCTTCGATGAGATTGATGGACTGGCTCCCGTGCGATCGAGCAAACAGGAACAGATCCATGCCTCGATTGTATCGACCCTGCTGGCGTTGATGGATGGTATGGATGGCCGAGGTCAAGTCATTGTCATTGGTGCCACCAACCGGCCTGACTCAGTTGATCCTGCTCTCCGACGTCCTGGTCGTTTTGATCGCGAGTTCTACTTCCCGCTTCCCAACATCGAAGGCCGGCGCGCCATCCTCGACATCCACACCAAGGGCTGGGATCCAGCACTTCCAGGCGACATCAAAGATGAGCTTGCGAAGATTACCAAGGGCTATGGAGGTGCCGATTTGCGAGCCCTTTGCACAGAGGCCGCTCTCAATGCTGTGCAGCGGAGATATCCCCAGATCTACAAGTCAGACCAGAAGCTTATCATCGAGCCGAAGAACATCGACGTCCTTCCCAAGGACTTCATGATTGCAGCCAAGAGGATGGTCCCTTCGTCAGAAAGATCTACCTCATCAGGAGCATCGGCTCTGCCACCCAATGTGGAGCCTTTGCTCCGCCAGTCCTTGGCTAATATTCAAAAGGCCCTGTCAGAGGTTCTCCCTCAGCGGAAGAGACTGACTGCCTTGGAAGAAGCCCAGTATGAAGAACCAGCAGACAACAATGGGTTCCGCCGTGAGCAGATGATACAGGAATTCGATCGGTCGCGTGTATTCCGTCCGCGCATGCTTCTTCGTGGCCCTCCAGGAATGGGCCAGCAGTATCTTGCCGGCGCCCTCTTGCACCACTTCGAGGGTCTGCATGTCCAGGCTTTCGATCTCCCCACCTTGCTCAGCGACTCAACTCGATCTCCCGAAGCTACTGTCATCCAGCTTTTCGCAGAAGTTAAGCGACATAGACCGAGTGTGATTTACATCCCTAATATTCAAACATGGTTTGAGACAGTCGGACCCACTGTTATCTCTACCTTCTTGGGTCTCTTGCGATCATTGCCACCATCTGATCCAGTTCTGTTACTTGGTGTCCTTGAGTCCAGTGGACAAGATGTGGATGAAGGTTTAGTCAAGCAATTATTCGGATTCTCGAAGAGGAATTCATTCGATCTTCCTTTCCCTGATACGACTGCACGTTCTGAGTACTTTGGTAAACTCATTGAATACATCAAAACTGCTCCTTCCGATTTCCCTGATCCTGAGAACCGCAAGAAACGCCAGCTGGAAGAGCTCGAGGTCGCGCCTCCACCTCCTCCCCAAAGCGAGCAACCCCTCAGCAAAGAACAGCGCAAGGCCCAGAAGAAGAAGGATCGTCAGACCCTGAACCTTCTCAAAATTCGAATCCAGCCTATTATGGATCAAATCAAGAAGTACAAGCGCTTCCGCAGTGGTGTGGTTGATGAAAATCAGATCAAATACCTATGGGATGAAGCAGACCCGAATATGGTCACCAGCGACTTACCTCCCGACCAGCAAAACATTTACCGACCATATGAGAAGGCTGTTGATAAAAATGGTGTTCCCGGTCTTCGAGAGGTAGCTACCGAGAAGTTCTACTACAACATGGAGATTGTGACCATGGAGAAGCGTCTCTCGAATGGATACTACAAGCGATCTAGTGATTTCCTGGCGGACATCAAACGAATTGCCAAGGATGCTCGCCAGTTGGGAGACCAGGACCGATTGTTGCGTGCGAATGAGCTGCTGTCCAACGTTGAAGTCGACATTACCACCATTGAGCAAGCTGATCCGGCTCTCGTGGCAGAATGTGAGGCCGTATACCTGCGAGAGACAGCCCGTGAGAAAGAAGCGGCCGAGCGTGCCCAGCTCGCACAGGAGGCAGAGGAGCAGCGTCTACGAGAGATCGAAGAGGCTGAAGACGCGGCCGCAGCAGCGGAGGATGCTGCCGCTAATGCTGCTCGCGGTAACACCGACCCCAACCTATCCAATGGCCCGGCTCGTCTGGGCGAGTGGGTTCCAGAAACAGATGCTCGCCCAGTAACACCTACCAACCAGTCACATGTGAGCTTTGCAAATGGATACCACAACGGCGGTGGCTCAGACCTGAATGAGCCTGGCCCTAACGGCCTGAGCAACGGGTCCCACCATGGCGATGGCGACGGTGACGTCTTCATGTCCAACTCTGAGGATCACTCAGGAAGCAAAGATACCCTGAATAGCTCGTTTGGACCCTCTGCGCAACCTAAGCCTGCATACTCTCACACCGCGCCATCTCAACAAATTCGCCGTGAGTCTGGCATGTCTAGCTTGTCTCAAAAGGGTCCCATGACGCCAATGGCTCCTGGGTCTCAGCCCGGAGACTACACCAACGAAGCGTCTACGACCCAGACTACATCATACAAGAAGTCTTCCGAGCACTCCTCGAATCAACAGGACAACACCCAAAGTCCCAACGTTTCTCGGCATGAATATCCCGATCTCACCCAGTATCCCGATCGTGTTTCGCAAGACGATCACCTGCCTGATACCCAGCAAGGTGGCAGCAGCCAACTCTCCCCTCGCCCCCGGGATTCGCTGGCCTCCAACCAAACGGAGGTTGACCACAGCCTACTGAATGGAAGTCAATCACAATCCAAGCCTCAGCCTCCGCTGTTTGACGATGCTTCTAAGCCTACCAACCACACCTCTCTCAATCTGCAATCACTGCTTATCGATGAGCCAGTGCCCGAGCTAGTCCTTGACCTTGACCACGTTGGGCGCCTTCACACCCAGTTGACCAAGCGAACCAAGGGACTCTCTGTTGAGCAGCTGGAGCAGATCAACACATTCCTCATGGACTATGTGTGGCACATGCGAGGTGAGTGGAACCGCACCAAGGTGTGCAAAGGCACCGAGGACACCTTTGAAGAGGTCCTAGAAGATCTGCTGGCCATGCAGGACATCGGGCCGATCAGCCAGAGCAGCGGGGCATTGAATTCAAGCTTCTAAGCTGATGTTGATGTCATGGCTATTTCTTTTCTTTATTTCTACATTCCTGTCCATACGTTAATCTTTTTATCTTTATCTTTTCTGAGGTCATCTGTCTTGCTGACAGCCCTGTTCATTTCTTTCTGTTTTCCCGTGTTTGGTGGGCAGGTGTTCATTAGCCAAGTGTTTCTTTGTTTCGAATTTGAAGGATATGATTTCCAGCAGTACGGGGGTTATTATGTTATGAGAATGTACTAAGTACATCTAGCGAAATGGAAATGGAAATGTCGTTCAATCCTGCATGACCCTATAAATCCTTCGTCATGTAGACATCTGGGTGGTATCGAATGGACACGACTTTTGCTGGAAAAGGAGCATCATAATTAATTTCAACTCGATCAATATGCCCAGTAACTCTCATACTCATCACAATTGCTAAAAATTGGATATTTCTGATGCTCATGCGATATGATGTTGTTGGCCCTATATACGGACCATGTGATCTCGACCCACTAAACACCTGGCCTTTGCCTTTACATGTCTTTGATACCTCCCACCTTCCTCACCCTTGCACCTTCCTTTGACAACTGGGAACTTGCTGTTCAACTATGATTGCAGCTTAATCAACATTCTTTTACTATTTAAACCTACATTCACCCCTTTCTATTTCCATCGCCACCGATCGCGCATACACGCCGCACCACATTTCCGCAATCATGGTGGACTGGCTCAGTCTCGCCGTTCCCCTCGCCTACTTAGGCATCCTGATCGGCTCTCTAGCTACATTCTCATCTCTCTACCGCAAGCGCAAGTACCGTATGTATCATCGCCAATTTCTAGCAGAGCGTCTTAAGCTCCGCCATCCCTCTCCCACCTGGCTCCGCCCTGCGCGCCGCACATAGAGCCTTATGGACTATTTTCTAATTTAACACCTTGCTATAGAAAAGGCAGCTACTCTTGAACCATGGTTCCCTGCACACCTCCAACGCGACATCTACTTCTCCCTCCTCCACCTCGACCCCTCCGCACAAAAAGAAAAGACCCCCGCCGTCCCCGAGTCTGTCGTTAAGGCTGCTCTCCTCCGTCGCGCGAAGGAGGATATTCGTCGTGTCCTTGCCCTCCGTAGCCAGAAGCAGGCTCTGTCTGTGCTGCTCCAACGCGGAAGTGTCGGTGATGACCTTTGGCAGCGCTTCTTGCGCGCCGAGAAGGAGATGGAGGAGGAAGTGAAGGATGTTGTTGCTGAGGTCAGTATCTTTGCGCCCAGATTCGGTTCCACGTTTTGTGGGGATTTCTTGGAACTTTCGCTTACTTTTGTGGTTTTAGGCAAATGCTTACGTGCCGAATTGGGGCCAAACTATTTTCCAGTCTGCCAATGAGATGATGAATAATGATATTTACCGTCAGCGTGTGAGCGAGCAGCAGGAGAAGCTTGCTGAGGAGAAGGAGTGGTGGAGTAAGAAGAAGGCTACTACTCAGGAGCAATTTATGAAGGAGTTGAATGAGGGCTCGGAGGTGGCTTCGCCCTCTGTGCAATCGCCTGCCCCTAAGTCTCCGGAGCCTGCTTCGGAGCCTATTTCGGAGTCTGTTCCTGCGGCTCCTGCGGCTGCTGTGCAGCCAAGTGATGATGAAGCGGTGCTGGTTGAGGCCGAGCCGTCGAATAGTGGCACTTCGTCTGGTGGAAAGAAGAAGAAGGGCAAGGGTAAGAAATAGATTATGGGCTTGTAAAATTAGGTTTTTTTTTTCTGGATTGCTACTATCTAAACCATTGAGCATTATTTTCATGAACATGTTGGACTTTTGAGCGTAGAGGGCTGTTGACTAGATAAGTCCTTGAACGCGCTATATAGATTCAGGGAAAACGAGTATATAGCTAGGTAGCAAGATGAGCAAGAAACGGAGAGTAGACAGGGTCTGAAGAGGAGAATAGTATACATTCCCAACCAAGATCTAGAAGAAATAAATGTAGTATACACGGCTTGATTACTATAGCCGAACAATAAAAGTACATATGCGCTGATCCATGCGATGGAATTCCGCAGCAAGTTACAGCAATTGGCTGTCTTCCACCCCTAAAGGCGAACCAAGATCGATATTCGGCAGTTCCATCTCCACTGCTGCTTGTGCCAATTTCCTTTCAATCTGCACAGGGTCCAAACGGTTCGTCCGACTTAACACGATACGCAGAAGCTGGGCCATAATTTCGAGCTGGTACTGCTGTGTCTCGTGCGGATCAAGCTGCTCAACGCTCAAGCCCTGAGCCTGAAGAGCCATGGACTTGCGTTCGCCGAGCAGTTTCAATAGCCGGTTGACTTGTCCAATGTTCTCTTTGCTTCGTGGAGTAGATGATAACCGACGAAGGCGATGTTTCGGTGTGTCGGCGGGTACACCGGCTAGACGTGCTACCTGAAGAACAATCAAACGAGCAGTGACGTCGTCCGGTGCAAACCCGAATGTTGTTCGCATCGAGTGGATGGCCACAAGCGTGCCCGGAATATCCTTAGATAGACAGAAACAACGCACAATTTGATCATAAAGGTCCTTGGAGAACTCGGTGTTTGTAATCTTGCGGGCGCGTGGGGTGAGCTGTGAATACCACCGCATCATACCGGCGAATAATTGACGAGCTGATGGGAACCCTGCATCGTACGAGGTGCGACCCCGGTCGAATTGCAGTTTTGCGCAGTCCCAGAGACAGGCGTAAGTCTCCAGGTCGGGCCGGACAGAGGCAGACATCTTTTGGAATTTCGTCCAGAGGGAGCGGATGTCTTGTTTGCGAAGTTCGGCGTAAAGGAGGTGGTTCATGAAGTATGAGTTTGGTTGGATGTGGGCGTCACCAAGGCACTTGACTAGATACTTGACCATATCGTCGTCACCCCGGCGTGTGTAGTGGAGGAGAAGGATAGAGAATGTCTCGATGCTAGCAGGTGGCACCTCACGCTTCATAAAGTGAGGAATTCGGCTAGATTCCACATCTTGATGCTTGACTTCAAGCCGAGGTGTCGTTTCAACTGGTTGGAATCGCTTCCATACGGCATCGATGCGATGTTGGATCATCGACCATGCTAGCCGTTCTGCTTTGTCTCGCGCTTGTGGATTGCCCTCATGGAGCCACCCTGCAACTAAGCCGTTGAGGTGCTTAGTGTCCGGTCGCACATTTCGCTCATACATCAGTTCAATCACCAGTGCAGCTGAGTCAACCTGTCCCATTCCGATGAGCTTCTTCATCCAGCTGGCGTAGAAGAAGCGATTCTGAAATTGACGAGGCAGCATCGTAAGTGCCGACAAAGATACCTTGTTCACGGCCTGCTCATTGATACTCGATGCATGGAGGTTGCCAGCGAGACCAAGGGCTGCTTGATACACGGCCGTAGAATCCTTGGCAGGGTCTTGTCCAGTCACCATCATATCCTTGAAAATAGCAACGGCAGTATCCAATCGACCGGCCGTAAGAAGTCCGATACTGATCTGGTCATAGTCGTCCATGGTCATATCGGGACCCAAGAACGTCTTTAGCTGCAGATATAATGCCCATGCCTTGACCTCCGCTTCCTTCCCAGGGACAAGGCCCCATGCTGTGATCACCGGAATGAGAACCCTTGGCTGTCGAGATTGGTCGTTAGAGAGAAACGCCAAAGCAATATCCTGGGCTCGTTGAGGATCTTTGGCAGCCGCAAAAAGCCGGACACCGAGCATCCAGTATTCCTCAAGATCGTCCTTATCCTGTGAAAGCTCTGATTGGTATGCCTCCCACTGTTCCAATGCCTGGCTGGTCGAGCCACCAGTATGCAGGGCTTGGATATATGACAGAATCTGTGATTTGGCGAGTGATTTCCCGGCAGACGTGGAATCTTGTACAAGGGTTTGCAGATGCGTTGAGCGGACAGTGTTGGATAATTTGGCTGTAGTTTGTGACTCCCAGACTGCCTGCATGGCTTTCGATGGCAGTGCATCCAAAAATCCTGGGATGGCTTGTTTGCATCGGCGATACGCTTTCCATAGCTCTTGACAAGCGCGCTCGTCGGACGTGTTCACCATATACAGACGAAGAGCTTTTCGGAAACGTTCAGCGTAGGGATGAGAGTCGGAGCCTGCTAATTTCCTGGCCTCCGAGGCCTTTCGCGCAGCTACCTTGCGTTGTTCTCTGGTGCTGTCCTGCCAGTTCTCTTGCTCGGTTGCCATGCCCTCAAACTCCTCCTTCAGCATCTCATCTAGCTCCTCGTCAAATACATCATCCAAGGATGGCAGCGGCTCGGTTGGGCCCTTTTCCTCCTCATATTTCCGAAGGGCCTCGAGCGCGATCTTTCGGTCCTCTTCTGGTAAGCTCTGGATGAACGGGCTGTCGGGGTGGAATGGTCCTTTTTCTAATATTTTAAGCTCTTCCTGGACCTTCGTGAGTTCATTCTGTATGTCCTCTCGCTCCTCGAGTTCTTCAGCCTCGGGGTCGACCGGCCGTCGCTTTTGGCCGGGGGCGTCTTGTTCAAAGAAGTTGACCTTATCGTTTGGCCCGCCGAAGTCGAGCCGACGCGCGGTTACAGCGCTGAAGGCGCGCAGGGAAACCGACGGATTGCGCGCCGCATACCATCGAGCTCCTCGAATAGCCTGGCGGAGCATATGGGGAGTGATTCGGTCATTTGGGGGAGTTGAAAAAGGTGGGAGACACAAGAGATTCTGCAAATCGGAACACCATTAATCCTGCCTTTTCCGGTTTAGCGCGCCCCGGAAGTCATTATCTCTCCTTCTCCGACGCGACACTCAATTGCGACCAGCAATGGACCCCGATGGCTTAGAGGATGCGCTGGACCTGTCTAAGGACAGGTCCCAGAACCAGGTATGCCTTTGGTCTTTCTATTTCGTGGTTGAAGCTCCAGAGTGAACCGCTAACGTGAAAAACAAGGGCGTGTACATTTACCAACCCGCAAAAGCTGGGAAAGCTTCCGGCGAACGACCCTCGAAACGCCGCAAGGTCTCGATGAACAAGGATTCTGTTGAGAAGCTTGATGGACCAGGCTTTGTGCCCTTGTTGAACGGAGACGAAAGCGCCGAATGTGTGCAATTGCGATACGACACTTACAAACAACTATGGTCCGAGCAGGAACACAAGATTCAGGTAGGGCATGAATCACCACAGGCCGAGAGATTGCTTGCTGATTTGGAAACTATCAAAGTCAATCCTTGAAGATGTTGATGCTGGTGTTTTGACGGACGTGCTATCTTTCGTGAGAGACATCGCCGCAGACGTAAGACGACCTTCCCCGCGGAGATATACTTAGTGATTCTGACCAGCAAATAGGTCCAATGGATGTATTCCGACAGCTCTCGTCACCGTGGGATCCAATGTATCCTCGCTCAGCAGACTGCTGTCTCGCCTTAATGACCAACTCAAATCGACCAATGAAGGAGGTGTGATCGTTCTCGAGTCCGGCGATGCGCCCAATCTGAAAACTTCCTTGAAAAACATTATTCGAGCGGCGGTAACCAACACTGAGGGTAACGATGGCTACCAGCGATTTCTCACAGATCGTTCTGTACGTGCTCACCGCTACATGGGCCACTCTTTCATACTAACAGAGGTTAGGGACCCCGAGTGCTCGGTTACGATCTGGATCTACTCCACGACTACGTCCAAAGAAGAGGCATTAAGAAGCTAGTTCTTGCTTTGCGGGACAGTGAAGCCTTTGATCCTGGTCTATTGACCGATCTTTTCTCACTATTCACGTAAGAACCCGTCAAGGCCAGCTACCGCTAAGATCGTTACTGATACATGCTTAGATCCTGGCTTGATCGGATACCGTTCACAGTGTTGCTTGGCATTTCCACGTCGGTAGAGCTCTTTGAAGGTCGACTACCCAGATCATGTGTCTCGTTGCTCCAGGGAAAGCATTTTGAAGTACAGGAGGCGGGTAACTGTGTGGATCGTATCTACGAGGCCCTTCAGACCAGCTCAGATGGAAGGATTTGGGTTGGTCGCAATATAACAAGCACATTGTTTGAAAAAGCCACCGACTATTTTCAAACACCTGAGGCCTTCAGTCGTATGGTCAAGGTAATGGACCCTCTCTAGTGTGTCAAACACTTGTCTAACTTTGTCACAGTACGCCTGTATGTCACATTTCTTTGCCAATCCTCTGGCGGTGCTTCTGGGAAATCCAGACAAATCTATCCTATCACAAGGTCAATTCTGTGAAGCCATCAGAAATCTGCCGTCTTTCAGAATGTACGTATATGTGCCCTTGATACATACTGAGCCCTTGACTGACTAGTTTTCAGGTTCTGTGAAGATCTAGTGGAAACAGGCTCTACTAATGAAGCGCGGAGTATGATAGAAGACGATGAGTATCTACTACGCGCAGCTTCAGACCACGTCGACGCAGGCCAGCAAGCAATGCGTCACATCTTCCGTGCAGTGCTTCTCATCCACACATGTCTTCAGCACACCCATGCCACCAAAAAGACAACCATTTCAGATCTCTCTGTTCGCGCCCTTTCTGGGGAGCTCATTGACTCACCGCTCGTGGAGGACATGTTGGCCACAGTGAGGACTCTCGACTCCGAGAAGCTGGGCGAAGTCCTGGACACCCTTCCCAAGACACTATCCGACGATTCACCTCTTCCTGGAATTCAAGCCGATCTGAAAGCCCTACTGGAGGCAAATCCTGACTCCGTACCACTGCGCAGTGAATACAACATCAACAGCTCTGTAATGAAAACGACTGTTGTCCAGCAACGGGTTCTGCTCACCAAGGGCACGGCCAACCTGCCTGAGCAAGATCTTCAGTACACTGAGATCATCGATCGCCTGGTGGGTGCGTTGCATGAGTATTTTATTGAGACATTGGTTCGGCCACAGGAGCTCTTCATGAACGAAGCGTTTGTCTTTGACCTGCGTAATCCCTTGAAAGAAACATTCACGCCTCGACCACGTTTTGCTATTGAAAGGGCCTTGGCTAGCCCATTTGATTACTTGATTTCCACTACTGCTGCTACTGCCGGGGCCAAAATCTCTGCAAAACAGCCAGCTGCTGCCATCCTATATCAGCTTTATCTCGAGTCTGGCGCTTTGGTCAATGTGCATGATCTATGGCAGGCTTTCTACGGAGTTTATGAAAGTGACCAAGGCAAGAAGGTTGATGACCGAGTGGTCATGTCGTTGTTCTATAGCGCGTTGTCTGTTATGAAGATGTTTGGCATGGTCAAGACTAGCCGGAAGAAGACCGATCACTTGGCTAAGTCGGCATGGATGGGGTTGTAATTTGCGAGCATTCAATTCTACGTTGATACCAATGAATCAGAATCCGGCTCAACTGATGGAATCCAGCATAATTCCGGTTATCCTGCTTAGGGTTTACTACTCGAGACTACTACTGTCCTATACTATTCCATGTCCCAGTCATGTCCCTGTCGTATTTGGCGAAGTGTTCGAGAATATTTTAAAACGGCATAGTAGGATGCACCGGATATGCCGCATACGATCCTGGATACTAATCAATCCCTCCCCCTGGCTCCTGTCCCGTTGGCACAACATGGTGCATTCTCTGATTATATCAGTAGGATTGTGCGGAACAACACGTCCTTTCTCCCTTCAATATTCTGGTCAATTAGTCGGATTATGCCTTGTAGATCCTCCCTTTGTACTTATAATGGAACTTGCATTTATCGTATTCATTCACAGTGTTTTGCCAATCCTGGCGGGGTATCATACATGTTATTAAGTTACCACAAGCTTTTGCCTTCCCAGACGGTTTCAATGGTATGATTGAATCCCAATTAACGATCTTGAAGCGGTCGCTGGATAATATCTTCTCTTCCAAGTGGTCGTCCTCCTTCACTTAAAACCATAGCTTCTCTTCGCCTTCGACGAAGAGCTTGTTCCTCCGCATTGCCGTCTAGGGGCCTACGCGAGGAGGATCCTCGATAAGAACCGGCTGTATCTTCTCCATCAACCATCCATACATCACTGTCCCCGTCGTCCTCATCATCGTCATCTTGTTCGTTCTCTTCCTCGAGCATACTGCCCATCAGCCCATGCTTGCGTAATTGCTTGATTCCTTCTGCGTGTGAGGTCAAGTTGCTAAATATGGAACTCATGACGGTGTCATCAGACCACCACGTTTTCAAAAGAATCACCACATCCTGTCGCCGTGATGGCTCGTCCAATGCACATGGAAATGGGTATTTGCTAAGCCATCGGGTCACGATTCCGGCTTCTAATGCTGCCGGGATGTTTTCTGGAAGCAGGATATTGAGAATTTGCAATGCCTTTTTCTCTCCAAGTGGCCGAGTCCTGGCAAGAACGGGTGATGTTGTCGGGTACGTTACTTCGGTATGCTCATCTAGAAAGTTGCAGAGACAGTTGATGATGGCTGTATATGCAGGAAGATCGCGAAGCCGAGTGCAGACTGAGGTTCGAGATACTGCAAATGATAAGCTTTGTATCCGTAAATCATGGCTTCATAGTATGCATACAGGCTCGGTTCAAGACAAGGAAGTTAAGCGCAGTTAGTGCTCGACCTTGTCGAACTTTGTTCTTGCTTGATAGATCATCTAGTAAGATATCACGAGTCTCGCCTTTCGTTGATCGTTCGGCAATGATGCGGAGGGCTCTATTGGTGTGTTAATAGTTGATGCGGCATCGGATGTGGGGCCTCCATACGCAGCTCGTAGGTCATGGCTTGTACTCGAGGAAAGCTTCAGAAGGGTATCTAGCTTGAGAGCTTAGGTATCGTTAGTAGTGTATTCATTCGATAGGCCGAGATGTGCTCACCTTCCTCAGTCCCTTCACTGATGATCTTCTCTTCCCGATCAACATGTTTAACTTCCGTCAGATCAACCACTTGACGGAGATCTGTAGCGATTCCGCGTACGGCGAAGAAAAGAGATATGCCTGGGAACATTAGTTTCTGATCCCGTCATCGTATCACCATTACCAACCTAGGCATAGCCATAGCACACCATCCCCGGAGAAAGGCGCCATCGTTGGTGGATGTATGGTTAGCTCCATTGCGGAGAGATGCGCGGCAAAATATCGGCGGCCGAGGGCGGTGTCTTTTTTTTCTTCAACCGCTGCTTTACAGCAACAGAAGAAAACTATACATCCCCACGCATTCGCACACCACAATGCCGCCCTCTCAGCTCAAGCAGCTGAAAGCGTCGCTTCGGGACAGTGGAGTCGTTGGTCCCCAGCAGTCCAAGAAGCAAAAGCGCCAGAACGCAAAAACCGGTGCTGCGGCGCAAAACCGGAATCAGCGCAATGCCGCTTTACAGGCTATTCGAGATCGATTCAACCCCTTTGAGATCAAGGTCCCCGCTGCTAGAAGCAAGTTTGAAGCGACCACTCGAGATGGAAACTCAACCAATGCTACGCGCAATAACCGCCCGGGTGTCACCAAGTCACTTGGTGAGGAAAGGGTATGTGAATGTCAAATACTTCCCACGATAATAAGCTTACAATTCCTTGCTTTTTTAGCGCCGAGCTACGCTTTTGCAAGAAATGAACAGCCGGAACAGAGTCGGCGGACTTGTTGATCGCCGATTCGGTGAGAACGATCCGACCATGACCCCCGAAGAGCGTGCTGCCGAACGATTTGCGAGAGAAAGCCAAAAGAAGATGCGCAAGGAATCGATGTTCAACCTCGAGGATGAGGAAGAGGAGTTCACGCTTACTCACATGGGTCAAAACTTATCATTCGATGAGGCCAATCGTGACGATTTTGAGATGGGCGAGATGGGCAATGACATGAAGGGCGAAGATTCCGACGACGAGGAAACACGAAAGCGCAAACGGTTTATCGATGAGGACGCAGATGAGGGAGATTATGTTTACGACCCAGATGCTGAAGATCAGCCTGATCGGAAGAAGTCCAAAGCCGAGGTTATGAAGGAGGTCATTGCCAAGTCCAAGTTCTACAAGCAAGAACGTCAAAAGGCCAAGGATGATGATGATGATTTACGGGATGAACTGGACCAGGAGCTTCCGGATCTTTTTGAGGCCTTGCGAGGCATGAAGGTCCCGGCCAAGCCAGAACCTGTCCAGCAAGACCTGGATACCATGAACCCGGAGCGTGCGGCTATGCTTCAAGGACCGGAGAAGACAGACACCGAGAAGCAGTACGACCAACGGATCAAGCAGTTGACCTTCGATGCGCGATCTGCACCAACGGACCGGACTAAGACAGAGGAAGAGAAGGTTGAGGAGGAAGCTGACAGGCTAAAGAAGTTGGAGGAAAACCGACTCAAGCGAATGCGTGGCGAGCAAGTGAGCGATGAGGAAGATAACGAGGAGGACAATGATTCATTTATGCAGGATGATGACGAGTCAGAGATTGATGATGCGACAGCCTTCGGCCTTCCAACATATGAGCCACGGGAAGAGCTGGCTGTGGAAGACGAGGATGATTTCGTTATTGACGATGATCTGGTCGAGACACGGTCCAACGCCAGCCTCGACATGGACGGAAGTGATATGGAGGAAGAGGATCTTTCAGATGACGACGAATCGGAACAGTCAGAGCAGGAAGACGAGCTCATCAATGGAATGTCTCTACCGGCTGCCAGTGCAGCATCAACAGCTGTCGCAGCCAACCAAACTTCGGATGGCAAGTTAGCCTTCACCTATCCTTGTCCAGATGACCATGAGGCTTTCCTTGATCTGATCAAGGGTGTGCCTAGCCAGGATGTCGCAATCGTGGTTCAGCGCATTCGTGCTTTGCATCACCCCCGTCTTCACCCCGATAACAAGGCCAAGCTGGGTCGTTTTGCCGAGATTCTTATTGAGCATGTGTCGTATATGGCGAATGAGGACGAAGAACTGTCCTTTGCTCTCATGGAAAACATTTTGCGTCATGTTCACTCATTGGCCAAGACACACCCCATGAACGTAGTAATGGCCTTCCGTGCTCGCCTTCGTGAGATCTCCAACGACCGTCCGTTGAACTTGCTTCCTGGTGATCTTGCCATCCTGACCGGTATCTCGACTGTTTTCCCTACATCGGATCACTTCCATGCCGTCTCGACACCCGCTCATCTTTGTATTGCCCGGTTTTTGGGACAATGCTCAGCCAACACTCTGTCTGATTTTGCCACCGGTGCCTTTGCCACGAGTCTTTTCCTCCAGTATCAGGCAGTCTCTAAGAGATATATGCCTGAGTTCATCAACTACGTGCTCAATGCTCTCTGCAACCTTGCTCCTACTGAGCTCACAGCTAAGCTTGGCTTTTTCCCATCCCGGAAATGCCAGGAGTCCGTTCGACTCTCGCCAAGCAAAAAGGTCACCCCGCGTAAACTGCAATTCCGCGATATTACTGCTTCTCCCTCGGACTCCCAGGCGGAGGAAGAATTGAAGATCTCCCTCGTGACTACTTTCGTCTCCCTCCTCGATACCGCCTCGGATCTGTGGGCTGAGAAGTCCGCCTTCACTGAAATCTTCACCCCTGTCCAGGCCATTTTGAATGATCTCAAGCAATCATTTAAGAGCAAGACATTCTCCGCAGCTCGAGACCCGATCCAATCCACACTGGACAAGATCGCCTCCCACCTGGATAAGGCTCGTCTCAGCCGCCGCCCTCTCCTCCTCCACGACCACCGTCCCCTGGCTATCAAATCTGCCATTCCAAAGTTCGAGGAGAACTTCAACCCAGACAAGCACTACGATCCGGACCGCGAGCGTGCCGAGGCCAACCGCCTCAGGGCGGATATCAAGCGCGAGAAGAAAGGTGCCATGCGCGAACTCCGCAAGGATGCCAGCTTCGTTGCTCGCGAGAAGCTGCGCGAGAAGAAAGAGCGCGATTCCGAATACGAGAAGAAGTACAAGCGTCTTGTTGCCGAGATTCAGAACGAGGAGGGTCGTGCTGCCAACGACTACGAACGCGAGAAGCGGGGACGTCAAGGCAAGCGTTAATAGATTTACATGTCTTATATCTCGATCTTTTCGATACCATTTGGCATCTGTTCTTGTTATGTTTTGTTTTTTCCTTGCATATAGTCTCTACTTTTTGCCCTTTTTTGCTGGGCTGGTGCATGGGTGGGGAATTAAAAGTCGATGTCCATTATCACAAATCTATCGAATCCTTGTAATGCGTAATCGTAGTATATGAAGTGAGAAAATCATGTATGACTATGCGTCATTATATCAACGGCCCCTAAATCCGAGTATGCACGGGCTATGATATGTACATTGTTAGACGAGACTACTGCCTCAACTCAACCCCAATGCTGATTAGATAATTACAACGCTCCTGCTGCTCATCTGACACCTTCTCCATCCGCGTATGATTCGTTCGCAAAAATATACGGTTATAAGCATCATCTCCGTCTCCCCAGGTCCGCCATCTAGGACTAGAAGCGACACGGTGGGTATTCGGATTCAAAGACCGAATAAAACTTGTCCAGTAGCCCTGAACCACGGGAACAATGGCCGCATTGCTGGTATAATACGAATCAGGAGGATTTGTGCTAACATAGTCTGGGCCCCAGATGGCATTCACTTCAACAGTGTGGGTTGTCCCGAAGCCCTTGGTGTCATCATCAGGGTCCAGGACGGCGTAGTGGTAGTTCCAGCTTGGAACACCTGCTGCAGCGTAGATGGAGGACATGTGGACACCCGGGCAAATGTATCGTAGTTCGCCGTATGCGTTGCTGGCGGGTCGCCAGTAGAGCCCGGCGTTGGGGAACTCCTTAGTCTGGTTTTTGTTGAGATATATTTTGTGAATCTTGGTCATTTGCTCTTTTGACATGCTTGGAAATTGGTCTTTGATGAATTCTTCTGCTTGGCCAACACTCGACGTCCCGACAGGAACGAAGATCGTGCCTTCGTTTGTGTCATCGCCAAATATCACAGGTACTTTGATAAATTTCCCTTGTTGGAAGAGTGTGTATGTGTGGTCTTGGACCAGATCTCCATCGATTGTCGGGCTGTATAGATATAAAGGGTTTCCTGGGGCTCCTGGTAAAGGCGTGACAATGTTCTCGCTCTGCAGGTCGCTGACATCAAGGCCACGGAGACATTCAAGGGTATTTTCAGTATCGTTACACCCCGTACGCGTAACCAGTCTGTTGTATGAAAATTGGCTTTCGGTAATATTGAGTACTGTTCCGAAGCTCTGTGATTCAGCGGCTGCTCCGATGAACAACCCCTCGTCTCGTCCTCCGTAGGCAGAGAGTAGGAAGGTGACTGATGCTCCGCCGGCACTGTCACCACCGATAACAATATGGTCTGGATTTCCCCCAAACTAAAAAAGCAAAAATGGTTAGCTTTTATTGATACAGGGGTTGATCATGGGGTCTTACCTTGCTGATGTGCTTCTTCACCCATTTGAGCGCCTTGAGTTGATCCTTCAATCCATTGTTCAGACTCGCACCCTGCTCTATTTCTTCGGAGGCAAGAAACCCATATGGTCCAACGCGGTAGTTGAAGGTGACCACAACAATGTTATTTCCTGATGCTTGAACCAAGCCAGAGCCATTATAGTTGGGATTTGACAGGGCCGCAAAGCCACCTCCCTGAATGAAAAAGTACACGGGCAGAGAGGCATTTGAAAGGTAAGCATCCGTAGGGGCATAGACATCTATAAAAAGACAATCTTCGGCATGATTAGATGGTACAGCTGCATTTCGATTTCCAGCCACTGGAATACACAGTGCGCCATGCTGTGAGTAATATGTCAGTGAAATGAATAGAGCTTTTTTGCGTTTTCCCAACATACCTGGGTAGCCTGTTGTAGCCCCGTGACCACGGGAGGGTCTTGAGGTCCCTCGAATCGCAAGTCTCCCACCGGCGCCGCAGCATAGCGCATCCCAACCCACTGAGAGATTCCCGAGGTTGAGCGTCCATGATAACTAGCATAGTTTAAATGCACCACTGGCGAACGACACAGCGCCAGTGAAACTAATGATAAACAGAGTAGAGCCAACATAGTGAAGTGGCTTCAGGTGCACGAAAGGAGGGGAAGTGCGACCTGCTACTTAAAACATGAAATAAACAAAGCCGGACTCCAGAAAAAGAACCGGACTCGAGTCAAGGGACTTCCCCTCAAAGGGGGAAAAACAAAGGGAGATCGGGCTCATTTGAGTAAGTCATGGGTCCCTAGATACCAAGAAAATAAAGCCGAGTCTCCCTTGCATATTCAGGTACCGTGCCTGTGTACGCCTACCGGGAAGTTTATCTGCTTAACCTTGGACCTTAAACTACTTTTGTATAGGGCATATATGAAGCCAAAACTTAGTTGGTCGCTAGATTAGCGGTATTAGGCAAGGCGCATTGTTCGCAAACCATAGTAATGTTATCGAGTACAGTACGTACCTGGGTACCTACTCGCCCACACTCCGCCGTAGACTACCATGACATGTAAAGGTGATCAAGGAATGACGGTGAGTCGTTACTTTTCATCTAGCATTTAAATGTTAGTGCATATCCCGGCTCGGATGGAGCGTTATCTTGTATTTTGAACTTAACTAGGCCATGTGCCTTTAAATGTATGGAACATCAGGTGCAGTAGCATTATGTCTAAATTACAGTTACTGCATGACACTATATGTAGTCAGTGAGGTGTCCAACTATTATCAATGGTATTCAATTATAGATACCCTTTTTCCATATATCAAACTCTGGTTTAGCTTTGAAATGGAAGCAGGCAATACGGTAGGTTTCTATAATGTATTCCGCGTCCATGTACCCCCTAACCTCCCTTGACAACTTGCGTCTAGGCCCTGAACTCATCGTCTGCAGGCCATGTAGTTCCCAGCCTGAATGGTGACCTAACGAGTGGTGATATTATCGACTGATGTTGGCACAATGAAATTAGTACCATCGCAGAACTAGCCGAACAGTCAGTATTTCTTGTCAAGAGATTTGACATAATTCTGAATACAAAAGTCAAAATAGCCAAGGATGGAGAGGAGTCCGATATTGTCGATCTAAATGTTGCCTCAGCAAAAGCATACTGTCAGAATTGGGAGAAACGTGGACGTTATGACAGCCTTTGCCCACATCCTCAGATAGCTCTTGCTGTTCCAAGATCCTTGATCATTGTTGATAAACGTTAATAATTGTTTTTTACTGCTTAAATCTCCCTTATAAATACTATATTCCAGCTCACAATATCATTTCTACAAAACGGGTGCTTAGTGGCTGGCGCAAGCTCCACTACGGCTTTTCCCCGCAACTTAATCTGCAGAAAATCTGTCCGCTCACAACACCTTTCTTTCCGCTCATTTCCACCATGGCACCCAGCGAAGATGAAGAAGACGATTACATGTCCATGGTAATTGAGGAGCCCACACAAAAGGAGTCCTTCACCCAACGGAAACGCAGGGAGCAACGCGAGGTACCAAACCACATTTGCATTCCTGCATTGCGCCCTTGGCAGTCGCGGATCACTAACCTTTCCCGTGAATCTAGGCCGAAGCCCGAGGCAGAGTCCCCTCCAAAGCTGAACGAGCAGCTCAGGAAGCTGCGCGTCGCGATGAAGCTCTAGCGAAGAGCACATTGGACCCCTCAAACAAGGGGTTCAAGATGATGGCGAAGCTAGGCTTCAAGCCGGGAGACTCCCTGGGGAAACGAGACGCGGATACACCTTCGGATGGAAAGATTGACCCGGCACAGGCGCGCGCTGAGCCGCTGAATCTCACTTTGAAGGATGGTCGGGGTGGTATTGGGTTGGATAGTGAGAAGAAAAGGAAGCTTCGCGAGGAGGCTGAGGAAGCGACTAAAAAGATTAAGCGGGAAGAAGGGGATTATCGTGATCGCGTCCGGGAAGAGCGCGAATTACGACGGACAGAGGCGCAGGTTCGTGCTGCGCAGAAGGTTGCTGAACGGTTGGATCTGGATGCGGAGACAGAGACTACCGATACCAAGGACGGAGAGTCACATACGAACCAAGGCGCGGATGAGGATGAGGATCACAAGCCCAGGCCGAAACGGGTGAAACCGACTTCACAGATCAATGTCCTCTACCGTGGACTCGTCCGGGAGTACGAGGAGCGTGAGCGCGAGAAACAGGCCCGGCATGCCCTCGAAACTTCGCTTCCATCGTCCTTCTTTCGAAATCCTAAATTACCGGGCTACAATGACGAGGACTTGGAGCGCGAGGACAAACAGGCTATTGGGAACCAGCTGGGGCCATATACCGCTGCGTTGGAACAGGAGGTCGAAGAAGAGGATCCAGAATTGGATGCCTTCAATGCTCTAGAGCCCTCCGAACGCCTCGAGAAGCTGGTGCGACATCTACGCGACACATATCGATATTGTTTCTGGTGCAAATATCAATACGAAACTGATGTGGAGCTCCAAGGTTGCCCTGGGCTTACGGAGGAGGATCACGATTGAACGATGAGTTATGGATCTCTCCTTTTTTGCTTTTCTTTTGATCATTTAGCGACGGCTGTAAAAAGCTCAAATATTTCATGTGCATTGATGTGCTCAAAACAGAACTCATTATCAATATAGATTCAACCATCCCAGGTAATCCTAGTATACACAGCCCTTGGTATCATAACAAATAACAAAAAAAGAACCCAGATATAACAGACCGCTGCTCCATATACTTCGGGTCTATCCTTCTCCATCGGCTAAAACTCCGGCGCACTGCGCCGATCATGCAGAAATAAAACAAAAAGCAAATACAGGTCGAGCAAAAATTGATGTTTATAAGCGACATCAAAGCTTTTGCATCAACTCGCTCAACGAACGATTTTTGCACTTCAGCAATGCCTGGTAACACCCTTCACATACGCGCAAGCAGCAGAATACACAACGATGACGGATCTCTCGATTAAACTTGTGGCATGTCTGGCAGGGAAGTGGGCACCACACGTTCTGCGCCACAGGCATGTTCCGATGCTCCTGGAAGCAGGCAAAGTGAACCTTGTTCAAGGGTGCCGCGACGGGCTCGATATCCAGCATGGGAGGCATTGAGAGCTCTTCGGTGGACAAATTGTCTAGAGGAGTTCCGGGGCCCTCGGGGGTTGGGATGAAGTCTTCGAGGGGGGTTAAGGCCTCGTTCTCGTCGCTCGGTGGAGGAGATAGGGTTACCGGGGGTACTGTTTGGTACGAGTGGTTTTGTGACCTGTCCACAATCACTGACTGTTCTGTCGGTCTGATCGTTTGTGTAGCAACTGGCAGTGGCGCCGGAGCGTGGACTTGTGTTTGGGGAGAAGCCGCTTGCGGTGATGGCTGCAATGGCGGAGATTGTGGTGCTTGCGCCTGAACAGATACTGGTACGGGTGCAGGGGCAGGAGCTGTCACGGGTGTCTGCGCAACCGGGGAATGGATTCCATTCGGCGCATTGGCAACTTTGCGCCGTGGGGGAACTTTGGTCAACATCCGCGGGGGAGGAGGGACCTGGTCTTTCGGTGGGGGCGGTAACTCCTTTGTCGGCGGGGCTTGTTGCGGTGGCAGGGCAGGAACGGCCACAGGAATCACCACTGGCTCCTCGGGAGTTTTCACCTCATTTGACTTCTTGAAGGAGAATTGGGATCTGGCGGCGGCACTGCCGTTCTTCATCGCCGTTAGAGACGGGACGCGTAGGCCCCGAGGGCGTTTTTCGGAATCGAAAATTGCCATGCTAGATAGACTTTGCCAAATTCCAATGGCGTTGAATTGGCAATATAGGAGCCGTTCGAGTTGGTGGGTATATGGTTATCAGCGCCACAAGGGTTGACGATCTCTAGGGCCCGATGGGTCTCCGTGCGCAATCTCGGGCTTCAGCTCAGGGTCCAGGAAATTGGACGAAAAGGAGAAGGACTGGAGATATTAAGAGGGAAATAAAATGATGGGCCAGAGAAAAAGAGAGAGAACTCGCGAGATCAAAATAGCCCCCGTAATCTTAATCCGAGGGGAAAAGAGCAGCAGGTTTTCTTGTTCCTTAGAAGCTTATATCCACTTTTTTTTTTCCTTGGAACCTCTTCCCATGGAACTTCCAATCGTTCTTTATTGAATATATTATACCTGAAATCGTCATCCCCATGCCCAATGATTCATTGTAAGTCGATCGCATCCAGCGGAATGCAGGACTTCACGATCGCCGAAGCCAGCGATTGGACATGAGGAATGAGGAGAGCTGATACCGGGTTGTGGGTCTCTAATTTCACCGTTAAAGAGACTTGAATTTGTTTCATCCTGAACGAATCCCAGGACCCCTAGTGGAGTCGATTGGAGCCATCACAAAGTCCCATCGGGTCAATCTATCGAAAGATCCTGCGCTAAGAACCAATAGATCCGAACCGGTGTCCAAGAAGTGCCAGACGTGGTTTATGCACTCAACCCCCCTGAACTCGCACTTGCCGTCTCGTTCATCCGGCATTCCATGCGCCAATGCGGTCCTTTTATTGGTGAGTTTCTCGGCCAAGTCCGCCATTTTACATTGGAATTTCCGTTGTCGTCATCTTTGCTTTTCTGGCCTACGCTATACAATCGCATGTGGAATAGATAAGTAAATCATAAAACTCCCGCTTGTGTACATTAGCTATCGTTTTCCGAAACGGGCATATACGACCGGCGTTCTCGTGCGGCCTACAGATCAGATTCACGTTAGTCGCCTTCGATTATGAATTCAGATACTTTGCTTACTTCGAGATATCGCTCGATCCAGGGCTTGGCGAGCGCCCATGCTAGCAGTCCGCCCGTAGCGAAGATGAAAAGAAAAACCACCGCTTCGTCTTTACGCGAATCTCGCTCTATACAACTAGTCAGCCTCACTCAAGTGTTGTTTTTGTTTTTGTTTTTCTGTTTTTGTTCACGGATGTCCCAAATGTCTCGATCGCATTCGATCCAAGCCACTATTCTTCCCGCATGGGCCGCACTTACGGAAGCAGGTTGTGAACACATCCTCCTCCTTGGCCCCTTTGCACGTCGGTAGCTCGTAGTTGAGGCAGAACTTGCGATTGCAGTCATTGCAGCTAAGTGCGCGATACTTCTGTGCTCGTGGGGTGAGCTCGTGGTCGCCTTCCGCTGGATCCGCCACGCTATCGAAGGCACGCTCGTAGAGATTTAGGACATTGTCGATGGAGGCCGATCCGGAGCTGGACTTGGATGGGTCAAGAGGGATGATGGTGCTATTGGAGAAGCAGGTGCATTTGCAAAAGGAGGTCGGTGCTGCAGGCTAGCGGTTAGCATCAGCTTGTAGGTTGGTATGGATGTACGCTCTTACTGGAGGCTAGGGTCAAGGAAGTGAGAGATAGGAACGTCAGAAGCAGCAGCAGGAAATGCGCCTTGCCGCGATACATTGTGAGAACAGGTATGTCGTTTAACAGCCAGTTCGAGATTCTGTATGTTTCATGGAGATGACGCGGTTATCAGTTATCGTCACGTGAGGGCCCACGGGAACTATACGTTTGTCTTTTGTCTACGAATTTGACCTCTCGAGAGGTCAAGTTGCTTATCGTCAACTTTTTGCTTGAAATCAGATTATAATCTAAGATCCCCTAATCAAAATACAAAGAGATGTTTGCCATAATGTGATATTCCGTGCCTTGATATCCGATGTGGCGGCATTTACGAGCATCTGACACGCCAAGTTCGATAAATTCAGCACCTCTAATCGAACGATCCACTGTTTAATGACCTATACGATATATTGATCATGTCAGACATTCTTTCCTATCAAAAGAGCGCCGTAAATCAAGAAGAGTGTTGTCTGATTTTGGCGGGATTCGAATCCGGGTTTCATCGATTCTACAGTGTGCGAATAGTATCACTAAAATCGCCGAGAAACTGCCAAACCTCTGCCAAAGCTTCTTTTCCATATAACACACCACATTTGAATGTTAAGAAAATTAATGGCATTTTTGAACTCAGCGGGTCAGATACTAGCTCCTTCATATCTCAAGATAATAGATATATACATAACGTGCAAATACATTTCGCTCTCAGAAAAATTGATGGAGCCCTCACTCAGGCTTGCCCGGCCTTCCTGAGGGGTGTCCCCTTTCATCGAATGGATCGCACAGCTGTTTCAAGCAAAATCGGCCGTTCAGGACATTATCACCCCAGTAGGTACCTATGGAGGCCATGCAATCATTCTGACGGGTTCATCATCGAGCGAAGAAGTAAACATCCCCCAGAGCCACCATCACTGTCCGAACACGTTTTCACTGACCCTCATTTATTCGTTCCTTAAGTGTATACCGAGGCTTGAGCAGATATATACCGACTGTGTCGCGAAGCCCGCTGCCGCGTATTCATCCTCCCGTGATGCCCTCTACAGACTCGCACCTGGCAGGGATCCTCCGCAGATTATCTCCTCATCGCCGGCGAATCAGGCTGCCGAAGTCCATCGCAAGAGCACTTTAGTCTGAATGGGTGAAATAGTTCGGTCACCGGAAAGTCTGGTTGTTGAACTGATTTTCGAGGGTCCTGTACGGGCACGTTGTTGGTGTGAGTGGTGAATGGTGATAAAAGGAGGATGCGTCTTGATAGCATGGGAAAGAAGAAGGGGAAAAAGGAATGGGGCATCACTAGAGCAGCAATTGTCCCTTTTTCTGAATATTCCCCTTAGTTAAGATCAGTCTCCGCTGAAGTCGGGTTGTTCTATAACCTGGGCAGGAGCCTTTGTTGATCTCCTGCCATATTCGCCATCTCTCTTCCACCATTGAATCTCGGTTTGAAGTTCCTTTACTCCAGGGTCATTTACATGAGAAGACATTCATTCGGTTAGTTACCGTTATTGCACAAAGCTGCTGTTATATTTTTGTTATCAAACATGCTCGCTCTCCGATCCTTACCTCGTCGGCTCTCTCGGGTTGCCCTGGTACGACTTGACCCCGAGAAAGATCTTTTGGAAACACAATTTCTAACAGTAGAACAGACAAGCTCCATCAACGTCAATTTGCAAGCGTTCCTCAACTCTTCGCGGCCGATCTAGGCGCTCCAAAGAACACAGAACATGTTCGACAGGTCAATCAGCACCTCAGAGACAGTGGAATTGTCAAGATCGACCTCCAGTTTGCAGACGACAACTGCAGCTATCTCAGACAGTTGCTTCTTCAGCTCCACAAATACCACGATCACGGGCTTCCAACGGCCCACAGTGCCAGTCGTGGCTGGTTCTGGGATGTGCGCCCGCAACTAGACACTCGGACCGAAGCTTATATCGCACGCTCCGAGACAATGAGCCAGTTTCCCTGGCACACAGACTGCAGCTATGAGAAAGCACCGGCCCGTTACTTTGCCCTACAGGTGATTCACCCTGACAAGTGTGGTGGTGGCACTCTCTCGGTCCTGGACACTGCCCGCCTGATGTCTCTTTTGTCACCCTCAGTCCTTGAGGCGCTCGGTCAGCCTGACTTTCGCATCAACGTCCCGCCTGAGTTTCTCAAGAAGGAAACTGTGACACACGTGGTCGGGAATCTGCTTCAGGTGAATGAGAAGCTGAGGACGACTCAGCTACGATTTCGGGAGGACATCATCACACCATTGACTGAATCGGCAAAAGTTGCATTGGAGGAACTACAGCGGGCTCTGGCGAGTGACGATATTCAGTCACGGGTGGTGCGCTTGACATCTAGTATGCTTCCGCGTGGGTCGATCATCGCGATGGACAATCGTCGCTGGTTGCATGGTCGGGATGAGGTTCTTGATCCTAATCGATACCTTCGTCGAGTTCGATGGGATGCACGTCCTTTCAATAACCTCTAACTACTGTTCTGTATAATGTAACAATGAACAGCCATCATTTTCCGCAAAGTATATGGTATGTATTTACCACAGTAATATTCAATAAATATTATCAAATCAATAACAATGACTGCTGCCAGTAGTCTTACTAGTAATTACAATTCCTGGCACCCTGATTTCATACTTCCGCTCCTTCTCATAAGATAAATTGAACAATCGCTCCTTCCTGTCATCCTTTTTACTGCTTTTCTAGTGTTTCACAATTCTCTCTCCCCTATCATTGAACATCTGAAGCTTCTTATCTCAACTCCAAGGAAACACAACATCAGCATCTTGCAAGGGTAATGTCGAGGTGAAACGGCCAATATCTCAGCTTTCCAAGCTTCGCTACACCAAATGGAGACTCGCACTGCTTTTTCAGTTCCATGTTGGGATTACTCTTTTCCTTGTTCTGCGTCTTGTTTATCTTGTTTTGAAGATGCAGAGTGCTGGCAGGTTCTCAATGCAAGATCTGATCCAGTTACTTTTGTCTGTTCCCTCTATGCAGTTCATCCGCGAGTCGAGCGCCTATTATACCTCAAAGCCACATTTTTCTGGGCAAGGTCTTGAACAAGCGCAATGGACGCAGGAGAAATGGAGAAACTACGGCATTTCGGACTCTCGGCTTTTCTCTTACAATGTGCAACTACCAGCTCCAACTGAGCACCAGCGATTGGCCCTGTTCCGAGGCTCGGAAATCCTATATGAGGCGCCATTGAATGACAGTGATAATGGATTCTACCCTGCGTTCTACAGCTTTGTCACCAATGCGAGCATTTCTGCACCTTACATTTTTGCGAACTTCGGTGCAGACGACGATTACGAGGATCTTGCAAAGAACAATATTAGTCTTGCGGGGAAGATTGCTGTGTTGAAGTCGGCCGACGCATCGTCCTATCTGCAATCACTCCATCTTGAGATGTCCCGTGAGGTGCAGATTAGGAATGCCCAGACCAGAGGCCTTCTCGGTGTCGTCATGTATCCCGATCCTCAAAATGACGAGCCCATCAATGAATTAAATGGGTACCGACCGTATCCTGATGGCCCGGCACGACCGCCAGAGATGATCGAGAGAGGAGGTATAGGCCCATGGGGTATGTTGACATCTCTGTTTTCTTGACCAATGGGCGTTGCCTAATCAGTTCCAGATTCGTACCAAGCCGGCCTGGTCCCCACTATTCCCTGTATGCCAATATCTTATGCTGATGCCATCCCCATTCTCACCGCATTGAATGGTCACGGTCCATCAGCTTCTGATATAAATAGCCGATGGGAGGGCGGAGGACTCGCAATCCATGGCGTCCACTATAATGTGGGGCCACCACCTCCCGCAATTTCGCTCCATCTTCGCACCGAGGCACTCCTACACACAGGCCGAGTGCACAACGTGATCGGTAGCATACCTGGTGACTCTGATGAAACTATTATCCTTGGCAATCATCGGGATGCTTGGGGGCCCGGTGCCGGTGATCCCAATAGTGGATCGGCAGCATTAGACGAGGTCGTTCGGAGCTTTGGTGTAGCACTCCGCCATGGCTGGCGACCTCACCGCACTATCGTTTTCGCCAGTTGGGAGGGCGAAGAGATAGGGCAACTTGGATCCCTACTTTGGATTAAGGAGCATTTTGAGTGGCTGAATGCTACTACTGTCGCTTATTTGAATGTTGTCGTGGCCGGTGCGGGACGAAAATTCCATGTCAAGGCGAGCCCCCTGCTGTATAGAACGGCGCTGCATGCGATGCAGCATGTACAGTCACCAAACCAGACAGTGAGTGGTCAATCAGTATTCGACATTTGGAACGAGACAGGGGCAGGAATCTTAGGCACCCCGGGCGGGGGTGATGCCATCCGGTTTCAAGGTCTGGTGTGTGCTCCGACTGTCGATTTTGGATTCTCTCAAGGCTTGGGAGATAGTGTCTTCCCTTATCACTCAGGATTTGATAATTTCCAGTGGATGGACCAGTTTGGGGATCCCGGCTGGGCATATCATTTAACCATCACCAAACTCTGGTCGCTAATGGTGGCACATCTATCGGAATCGCCGATTCTGGACATGAAGGCTACTGATTACGCTATGGCCTTGGAAAGATGGGTGAAAGGTCTTTTCATGGGTCAGTCATGGTCCGAGAAATGCGATCCAGAATCACTTTACAGTGCAGTAGCCCGCTTCGGCCAAGCCGCGAAAAGATTTGACCACGAGGTGGCGTCGCTGGCTTCGCAGCCACATCCTTGGTGGAACTCCTGGTTCGACCGCAAGTTAAGAGCAGCGATGAATGCGGCCAATCAGCGATACATTCGACTTGAAAGAACATTCTATCATGATGCTGGAGTCGATGATCGGCCCTCGTTCCATCATGTATTGTATGCGGCAGCCCCGTGGCATACAGAGAAGCCACCCTTGCCCGGGCTACATAAGAGCCTAGAGGCGGGTCTATACTGATGCATCGGTAAGATCTATCTTCGGACCTCATTCGATACGATTATAGATATTTCTTTACTGACTGCAGCAGAAGTGGCGAGATGTTTTGACTGACAAGATCATCGATGCTGCAATTTTGCTGGAGGAATACGATGAATCGGGGTTGTAGGTGCAACACTCGCAGATTGTCAGTGAGCTTCGAATGTAACCTCGAGGGTTATAGGGCGCAAATAGTATTGACATGAGCGAATACCATGGTATCCCAATAATATCCCTGTCACGTCCGTGCGACCTTTAACCAAATCAGATCTCCCTTTTAGAAACTATCTCGTAATGGATAAGATAACATGGCCTGGGGATAGTCTCGGGCTCGGCATGACCAGCCCTATCGTCAATAGTAATATAGCGACCGGGGTGTCTAGGCGCGATTTTGAGACTCAAGACATAAGCGTCACGATCTAAGCCGGCCTCCGTCGGGGCGAGCGAGCGTCAGGGCTGGCGGCTGTATGTACGGAGTAAGTATCTTGCGGAGATATCCAATCTACCACACGACCAGAGTCGAAAGAGCTTTCCTTGTTCTGGCAATTCTGCTTGCTTTTTTTTCTTCTTTTTTTTTTTTCTTCGAAATGTTCAGAATCCCTCAGCCGACAGTTGGTCCAACATCCCTGCTGACGCGGCCCACTGGGAAATCACATATCGCGTGGCCTTACCAACAGGAAATTGTCAAAGCTCATTATGGAGACCAGCTTTCGGCAATTAGTCCTTGGCAGATGTTGCCACTGATAGGTGTGCCAGCCTTATGATAGATGGCGTGAGACAGCCACCAATCAGCGCGGATCGCTTATAGATAAGTAAAGATTATCATACGTACTATGTTCCCGGTCGCTAGGCAAGGCCAATAATAAGCCTTGATGTCCCCTCCCCCGCCATCCAATCTTAGCAAAGTGGGGACAAGTCTTAGCTGTACTAGTCTCACTGCAATCTGCAATTCGTTGTTATCGTCCCCAGTCTTGATGGTCTGAACGAACTGCATTTGTTTGCCCACCCAAATGTCCTATATCCGGAAATCATCTGATCATGACTTCCAAGCTTATAATCTCGGATCATCAAAATAGGTTCTGTACCTTGGCAAAAAAGGTTCTAAAGTCTAACTGGAGAAACTCAAGCTAAAAACTAGTCTAATTGGTTTCTTTTAGTTCACGTTAGCGCCATTCCCGGCATGAGGTGTGGCGACCAATCAACACAAGGGGTATAATCGAGGGGACTTCATGAATGCAGTGGCTGTCGGAGCTCCGCGGTGGCACCGTAACACTGTCCTCGTGTAAGGTTAGCTCCTGCCCTGAGGAAGGGAGGAATGGCCATATATATGGGGACATCCCTGTTGGGAGAAAGAGCCTTGGTATATCCAGAACAGTGAAACCCCCTTCTTCCCTTATTTGTGCTCTGCAACTGCAGAAGCACTGTTCTCTTGCGACATGGAGACCGAATCCCCCGTCTTCCGCTATGACGAGAAAAAGGCCGACATTGAGGAACATGTCTACCCCTCCGAGGGGGAGATTACGGATGTCGAGCTGGAGGAGTTGACGGCCTTGGTCAAGGAAACTATCTCCGAGCACGAGATGGACGGCAATTTCCCCCAGGAGATGTTGGACGAGGCACGAGAGTTCCTGACTAAGGACCCCAAGCAGATCACTGCGTTGGAGGCCCAGTCGTTGCTCCATGATATTCGCAAGCAGCGTGACCTCTTGTTGAATGACTCGCCCTATCCCGAAGTCCGTGCTGTCGTCGACCCTACCGATGATCCTGAAGTGTCGGCCAGCACATTCCGTTCTTGGTTTATCGGCTTGGTTCTCACCGTCGTCTTTACCGGTGTCAACCAGCTGTTTACCCTGCGATACCCGACGATCATCCTCTACTCCTACGTCTCGCAGGTCGTGTCTTACCCCATTGGTACTTTCATGGCCAAGGTTTTGCCTACTCGCCAGTTCTCTCTGTTTGGCTACCGTTTCTCCTTCAACCCTGGGCCCTTCAATCAGAAGGAGCATATGCTGATCACCGTCATGGCCAATGTTGGATACGGAGGTTACATGGGTACCGCGTATACGACCAACATCTTCACTGTGCTGAAAATCAAGAAGTGGTATGATGATACCGCTCTGTACAATAAGGCTGGCTTCCAGATCCTGTTGACGCTGTCGACTCAGTTTTTGGGATACGGATGCGCAGGTCTGGTGCGTCGCTTCTTGGTCTTGCCGCCATCTATGATCTATCCCAAGGCCTTGGCGACAATTGCCCTGAATAAGGCTTTGCACAGTGATGACAGAGGCGAAATTGTGCACGGATGGACCATGTCTCGCTACCGATTCTTCCTGTACTCTTTCGGTGCCATGTTCATTTGGTATTGGTTCCCGGGATACATTTTCCAGGCTCTCTCCTATTTTAACTGGATGACCTGGATTGCCCCGGAGAATACCACTCTCGCGGCGGTCACCGGTAGTATCACTGGGCTGGGAATCAACCCGTGGCCCACATTTGACTGGAACTTGGCTTCTGTCGTCTACGATCCCATCATTACCCCCTACTATGCTCTGTGCACGATCGCCCTAGGAACGGTCTTCTTCTGTATCTGCGTGATCATCCCTATTTGGTGGACCAATGTCTGGCAGACAGCATACTTCCCCATCATGAGCAACTCTCTATTCGATAACACCGGCGCCACTTATAATGTTTCGAAAATCATGGTCGACGGTGTTTTCAATGCTGAGGCCTATGAAGCCTATAGCCCTCCTTACATGACTGCCTCGTACGCCGTCATGTTCTTCTGCTTCTTTGGAGCCTACATGGCCGGTGTTGTTCACATCCTTCTTTACAATCGTTCTGAGCTGGGCAAGGGGTTCAAGTCTTTGTGGAAATGGAGAAACGCTCGCGAGGAGCATGAAGATGTCCACAACCGTCTGATGAAAAAGTACAAGGATGCTCCAGACTGGTGGTATCTGATCATTCTGGCCCTTTGCTTCATCATTGGTTGTGTTGTCGCCCATGTCTATACCCCCGGATTCCCCATCTGGGGCATGGTCGTCAGCTTGTTACTGTGTCTCATCTTGCAAGTCCCCTACGGCATGGTGTACGCCATTACCAACGCCGAAGTGACAAACAATGTTCTCGCCGAGCTGATTGCTGGTTACGCACTGCCCAACCAGCCTGTCGCCAATATGATCTTCAAGACGTACGGGGTCGTGTCCTGCGCCCAAGCTATCCAATTCGTCTGTGATTTGAAGATGGGGCACTACATGAAGATTGCCCCTCGCGTCATGTTCAGTGCCCAGTGTATTGCCACTGTGGTCGCTGCCTTCGTTAGTATCGGCGTGAACGCTTGGGCGTTGGCTAACATCCCGAACGTCTGTGAGACGGGACAAGCATCCGGTTTCAACTGCGAGGGTTATACTACTTTCTTCACGTCCTCCGTCATTTGGGGTGCTATTGGACCCGAGAGACTCTTTGCCAGTGGAAAGATGTACAACGCCACGCTGTACGGATTCCTGTGCGGTGCTCTCCTGCCCGTGCCGTTTTACTTCCTGTCGAAGGCCTTCCCCAAGTCTGGTTTCCGTTACATCTACTCACCGCTATTGCTCTACGGAATGATGAACTTTGCTCCTTACAACTTGACATATGTCATCGCTCCTTTGATCGTTGGTACCGTGTTCAACTACTACATCAAGCGTCATTATCTTGCTTGGTGGGAGAAGTACGCTTATGTGCTCACTTCTTCGTTCGGGGCTGCTCTCGCTATTTCCGCTGTGATTATCTTCTTTGCCGTCGAGTACCACACAGTCGATATCAACTGGTGGGGAAACTCGGTTTCATTCGCTGGATGTGATGATAGTGGATGTACTTTGCGCGCTGTTCCGGCTGGTGGAGTTCCCGCATGAGATATGGATGAATGATAATGAGTGAAGATGAGAAATAGCTGTAATATCTATGCATTTTATATACGAATTTCGATATAATTGTTTTGTTATTTTACGCTCTTGGATCACATTATGTTTATCTTCTACTAAGTACAAAGAAGGGCATTTGCCTAGAGTATTTGTTCATGATCTTCCCTTCATTCCCTTCTTCCGGTTCTCTCTCTGTCTCTGCTCCTTGGCTGCATCACGCCGTCTCTTTTTCCATGCCCGGTTGTTGTCTCCCCGATTTTCCCAGAACCATTTTGCAAATTCAGTCTCGTCTTTGTCGCCAGATCCTTCCGTTCGCGATTTCGAGACTGGGGTATCGATCGTAATGTCTTCGTCCTCCATATCCTCATCGTTCCACTGCATGTGCCGACTAGCGGCCGCTGTGTCAGGGGTGGGAGCTGCACTCCGCATACCGCGATCCTGTAGATCCCTCTTGCCAAAGGGTGTAAAGGGAGTCTGGGGCTCGGGGCCTCTGGACTCGTCCTCAGACTCAATATCGTCGTTGTTGCCAAAGAAGCTGAACCCGGCCTCAGTGGGTGCTGGGGCCTGTTGTTCTGACTCTGTGGGGGCGGATCGCTTGAAAAGAGCCTCCAAAGGGTGAACTTCTTTGGGTTCTTGGGGCAAGGCCTCGGTCTCTTGAGCGGGCTCACTGGCTGATTCGGGATTCGTTTCATTGGTGGTCATGGTAATATCATTTTGTTTTGTGCTCTCTGGTGAGGATTCCTTTTGAATGGGAATGGCTTCTTCCGCGTCGGACTCTGAAACAGAGTCATCAGAGCTGCTGGCCTCACTCTCACCCTCACTTTCACTCTCCGAATCCGAACCTTCATCTGAAGAACCGCTTGACGATGTCCAGTCTTCGGACTCGGCAGATGATTCGGGATCTTGTGTTTTGGCTTTGGGGCTTTCAACTGGGGCCTTGCGGATAGGTTTCTTCTCTTTCACTCCAGGAACCTTGCCAGGCCGATAATCCTTCTTCCGGGCCTTCTCACTGACAGGTTCCTTTACACTACCCGTAGTGTCCACCCAGCCCTTCTCTTCGTCGAATGTAGCTGTCTTTGGGGTGTCATCTCCTGAGGAACGAAGGAAGCTAGGGTATGTGGTAGCTTTGGCAAACTCGTGTACCACAGACTCTGAACCTTTCTGCTTCTTCTTGGCCTTCTTGTCATCGGCAGCGGCGTCAGAAGCGCGATTAGGCGGAAGTTTTGTGCGGAATAAGCATTCGGCCTTCTCAGTGTACTTGGATTTGGGTTGGAGTTTTTCCTTCTTGTCGTCCTTGCTCTTTTTCTTTTCGTACTTCCGCTTGTCTTTGGCGGATTTGGGTTCAGTCCAACCTCTCTTCACTTTCCGGTCGGAGGGGAGCTCAAAGCCATCTAGTGTCTCGTCTTTTGACTTGCTCTTCTTCGACTTCTTTTTTTCCTTGGGAGCTTCAGGTTCGGCATCTTCTGCATCTTCTTTCTCAAGTGGCCGCTTGGACGGGCGAGCTGTGTCCACCTTGAACTTCTTTCCCTTCAGGATCGACCCATTGAGCTTCTTCTTGATCTTCTCGGCGTCCATCTTTGGCAGAGTAACGAATCCGTAACTGTTCTCGGGGAAGGTGGAAATGGTATGGTATGAGATATCGGTGGCCGTTGCTCGTACGGATGCCGGTAGAACCGCTGGAAGAATTTCGGGGGTGAAAGGGCTGATATGGAGTCTGATTGGATCTGTCGGTTCCGTCATTGCATCGTGGTCCAAAGGTTTCACGCAGTTGAAGATCATCTTTTTCTCTACAACTTTTTTTTTCTGGTTCGCCCATTCAGTGTATTCACCGCCTTCCTTATCTAGGCTCGACCCACTGTACACAAAGAACCCACTTGGGCATCATCATTGGGGATTGATGGGATGTGACTGGACATGAGAGATGCAGGGTTGGGTTTCAAGGTTTGTACCAACATTAACCTGTCAGCTGCCATAGTGTCGACGATAACAGCCCTAAATGGAAAAAGGTGGAACTTTGATGGAATTTGGTGTAGATAGTATGACCATGAATCTCTCTAGTCTGAACACTATTGACTAGAAGTAGTGATTCAATAAATTTACATAATAAATTCAAAAGTTGTTAACACCAAAAGGGAGAACAGATAGGCGTGTTATCCGGTATATACATGATCGACGTTGAAAAGCTTGGAGTCCCCAGGGCTGATGTAATCCCCATGATGACGACGGTCGTGTGCCATGGAAGGTCTGGCCCATGTGTCTCATGTGGATGGGGTCATTTCCATTCTCTCTTTCAACTCTTCAAATAACGGAGTTTCATTCCTACTTTGACTACGGTGTTCAACTTAAATGAGCATCCGCCACATCCGGTAGCTCGGAGCCCTTACGTATCCTTAGTTCTCGATCGGCACCGATCCGTTCCCCAGTCATCTCCTCCGCCCTGTCCCCGCTTCCATCTTTCCCACTTCCCCTGCATCTGTCTTCCCCAAATGTGTCACTGGCTTTAAGCCTTTTTGCTTTCCACTACCCCCCTTTATCCCTATTCCCCCTCCCCCTTGGGGGCCACCTCGGAGGTGTTCCGTCGTGTGTCGTTGATCTAACGTCCAACCCCTCCCATTCATCCCTTCACGATGGGAAACTCCCAAACCAAGGAATCGCGGACCACCACGCCACGCAACCGAAGCCAACAATGGTCATCGGATGCTTCCGGTCGCGCGTTATATCAAAGCTCTCGGTCGGGCAGAAGCAGTCGGCCGGACCTATCGCTTCTGGGAATCGGTAGTAGTCATCATGATCGCGATATGACCGCCCTCGAGCACCGGCGTGAAACCAAACAGGAACGGGAGGCACGTCGGCTGGAGAAGGAGCGCGCCGCTCGAGTCAAAGAGCGTGAGCGCAGTATGAAGGAAGAACATGTCGATGGAGGTTATCTAGTGACACAGGGCGTGTACGTGGGGACGGAGGACTTCAATAAGGCGGTTGTTCGGCAACTGATGGTAGGGCCACTTTCGAAAAAAGTCCATACCGGACAAGGCCATCGTTTGCTAACACCAGTGTAGATTGAACGTCGACTCGCTCCCTTCTGGAGAGGGTTGAATGACTACTCCGACTCATGGGCAGAGCATCAGCTTATGGCCGCGGCCCGGGGTATGGAGATCCCCCCACCGGACGAGATTCCACCCGAGTTAGAATACACCTTCCCCAAAGCCACACCAACAAAGGCACCGGTGGATATGAATAACATTCAGCATCTCACCGTTCCGATCACTTCCCGCTCTCAGTCTTACAACTCGGATGTATCGCAAAGTTCGAATCCCGGTCAATCATTACCCTCGGCGACATCTCCGATCGCATCTGGTACATCGACCTCACCACTATTCCGAGCCCGTGCAAAGACCATGGCTGCGTTGTCCACATCGTCGAAGCATGGCTCACAGACTGATCTCACCCCACGGGAGCTGCAACTACCCAAGGACCCGTTTGTCAATGGCCAACCGATCGAGGTCTATCTATATAAGGATGCGAGCGAATGCCCCATTTGTTTCCTGTACTATCCTCCTTATCTCAATCGCACTAGATGCTGCGATCAGCCTATCTGCTCTGAATGCTTCGTGCAGATCAAGCGCCCCGAGCCACACCCACCAGAGCACGGCGAGCCCGATGCGAATGCCCCAGCTCCGGCAGAGGGAGCCCGGCCCGAAGAAACAGAGTCGCAGCTAGTATCTGAGCCATCTGCATGTCCTTTCTGTGTCCAGCCAGAGTTCGGAGTCACCTACGCTATGCCCCCCTTCCGCCGAGGTCTGACCTACGGCGCCGATCCCAGCGCCCGCCCTTCCCCCACATTACTTCCCCAGTATCCTCCACCTCCTCTTTGGCCTCTGCAAACCTTGCCCCTATCCCCGGCCGTCGCCGTGCGACATCACTATCAACGACCGACCCTTCCGTCGTCACTACTGATAAGGTTCGACCGGACTGGGCCCAGAAGCTGGCCAACGCCCGAGCTCATGCGGCACGACGTTCTGCTGCTGCAACTGCTCTACACACTGCAGCTTACTTGATGAATTCTGGCTCCAATGATTCCCGTGGTCTAGGTTTGAGCCGGCGAGGGTTGCGGAGAGCCACCCACGGGGATGCCGGCCGGTCCGGTTCCCCTGCGCTTAATGCCCTTGCTTTTCTAACTGAGCGGCCAGATCGAACCCCACCTCGTGCACCCGACACTGATTCCGCCGAGGAAGGCTCGGGTAATATTGCCCCGCCACGGGAAAGCTCGAGGCGCACTCGAGTCGACGACCTCGAGGAAATGATGATGATGGAGGCAATTCGCTTGAGTTTGGCCACTGAGGAGGAGCGTCTGCGGAGAGAAGAGAAGGACGCCCGGAAGGACGCCAAGAAGAGAGAGAAGGAGGCGAAGAAGGCCGAAAAGGTCAACCGCAAGACTGGTCTGTACAGTAACAATGCCAGCAGTACTGCTTTTGAAGTACCTGGCGAAGCGTCACACGCTAAAGCTACCAGCACTTCTTCTTCCTCCATTGGCGAAGAAGCCTCGGCAGCAGACAAAGGCAAGGCGGTTGATCGTGCCGCCTCGTCAAATCCATCTATCTCATTGAACACTGCTAGCCAGACGGAGCAACCCTCGGTGACCACTGAGCAGCATGCCGCTACCGAACCATCACGGCCATCGCATCTGCGGAATATGTCGAGTGCTTCCTCATCTTTCTCTTCAATTATGGAGAATACCCCGGATGAACGGCCAGCTGGTCATGTCTCTGCAGATGGCAGCAATACTTCTCTTGAGCCCATGTTCAACTTCCGCAGTCTGGCTGCTGTGATCGGTGATGAAGACAAGAACCATGAAGCTGAGCACGTTGAGAATGCCACTCAACCAGATGCAGAGGGCTCGTCAAGTGCTACTCCATCGGTCCATCAGCCCACAGCCGATCTTCCCAAACCAGAGTCTACCCCTATTTTGAGCACCAAGATAGATTCGGAAGGTAGTGTCTCGCCCAAGGAGCTTGAGACGCGGTCTGTGGAGATAACAGCTCCTACGGCCAATCCCGAGGCGACATCTTAAGTTACGCTCGTTCATCTGTCCGTCCTCTCTCTTCGATATTTTTTTTTCTTCTTCTCCTTTTTTCTTTTGATCTGTCGCAGCATGAGATTAGCCGGCGCAGTAGGGGATCTTGTTCGGTTTGTGTACCAGGGCATTTCGCTCCTTTCATTTTCTTTGTCATCGGTTGACAATCTTTCTCATGGCTGGCTGTCTCCGTTCATTGCATCAGTTCCTACTTTTCATAGAAATTCAATCAAGAGAGTATCTTAAGTCGGACAATGTGTGTTTTTTGATGTTGAGTATAGGTATATGCAAGTGATTACCACATCCTGATAGCCAGTAGTCTATGGATAGTGTCAAATGTCTAATCAGTGGGGTGTGTGCAGTGTAACGGTACACGGGCGGGGCCGCGATGTAGCCGTGATTGGATATTAGAGCATTAAGGAACAAGCCAACCGCCGCTAATGACAAGGGTGGACCCTATCTTTCGAGTGGAGGAAATGTTCGAATATGAACGTATTGCCTGGATTTAATGAGCATGAACATTCATAGAAAATTCAGAATTGCGTGAAATTGTGACCAAGAAATTTTTGTATAGATATCGGATGCTCGGAACTTTGTAGATGCAGGACAAGTGGCTCGTGCCTTGTTCCGTTGCCACCGCAAACTTTTCTCGACCCAAAGATGAGCCGGCCCCACCACAAGTATACGGAGTAGATAGCGAAATACTCACTGTCGGGCGTAGGCAAGGATTATCTGTGTAGATTTTCCTGAGACAATCTGTAAAATGAATGATGAGTTCAATAATAATGTTAATTGAACGTCAATCACCCCTTCATTCCCCGTGCGGAAGCAGATGTTGGTGATTCTTAGTGCGGCCGCTCCCGGGGGTCTAAGTTTTGCCCTGAGAAGATTCTTATCTTGGACCCCCACCTTTTTTCTCTTTCGCCTTTCACCTACTCAACCCTCTGAGATCCCAGGCGACAAGAACTTCTCTGAGGCTTCGTCGACTCTTACCAATTCTTCCTTCGAGACTGAATTGAAAGGTCTTGTGCCCTACAGCCAAGACTGGAAAGATTCGACTTGCAGGGACAGACAGCCGTAAGGTCTTAAAAACTTTCAAAGAACAATGGTATTAACACACCAGGCAAGATCACACCCTTCGCTCGACGATGGATTCCCTACTGTACAGCTTTTTCTGCTGGGTATGTCTCTCTTCTCTTATAGCAACGAATGATTGACTGATCAAATTTCCAGCGATATGTCGTGTGGCTGAGCCGATTGCCTTGACGTCCATCTTCCCCTACTCATGGGTGATGGTCAAGGACTTCCACGTGGGCAGTGGGAATGATTCCTCATTTTACGCCGGAATCCTGATTTCCGCCTTTTCCCTGGCAGAGGCCCTCACAGGCATGTTCTGGGGGAGTCTCGCCGACCGCTTGGGCCGAAAGCCCATTCTACTCTCGGGTTGCTTTGGTACAATGCTCTCTCTGTTCATTGTGGGGTTGGCTCCAAACTTCTGGGTCGCTCTAGCGGGCCGCGCGCTTGGTGGAGCGCTCAATGGGAATATCGGAGTCATTCAAACGATGGTGGGGGAGCTGGTTAAACGACCTGAGCATGAACGTAAGTTGCCAATCTATCTTCTGTATATAACAAGCTCCTAATTGTCGTTCTTGCAGCCCGTGCCTACGCTATCATGCCTTTCGTTTGGTCTATTGGAACTATTATCGGGCCTGGTAAGCTACAGCTCATGACTATTCAAAGAAGATTCTAAGCAGCTTGCTAATTGTTAACAGCAATCGGAGGTTTGCTTGCAAGACCTGCAGATAACTATCCTTCTCTTTTCCCTCAGGATGGTCTTTTTGGACGTTTTCCCTATTTGCTACCCAATCTCGTCTGCTCCTTTTTACTTCTCCTGAGTATCATTGGCAGCTGGCTGTTCCTACAAGAGACTCATCCGGATATGCAACTTGATCGCGATGACCATTACGAGCCTACATCTGTCGACCAACCTCTCTTGGCGACCTTGGGAGCAACCGCCAATGGGGAGGTTGACCTTCGAGCTGATTCATACGGAACATTCAATCAGGTTAGCTCATACGAAGAAAAGGACTGGGAGGTGCAGGGAGATGAAATTTTCCCGTATGGGGAAAAATCAGCCAAGCCAAAGGCATTCACCTGGCGTGTCACTATGCTTATTATCGCTCTCGCGATCTTCACTTATCACTCGATGACCTACGATCATTTGTTGCCCATCTTTTTACAAGACGATAACAAGGGATCCGCTTTGCCGTCCTCTCTCTTCGATATTCCCGGGGGTATCGGTCTTTCCACTCAGACCGTCGGTATGATTATGTCTACGGATGGCATCATTGCACTCGTGATTCAAACCGTGATTTTCCCGGCACTGGCCCATTGGCTTGGAGTATGGCGACTCTTCGTTGTAGTGACCATACTTCATCCCATCTCATACTTCATGGTTCCGTTTTTGGCGTTCCTGCCTCAGAGCTCTGTGTTCTATGGCATTTATGCCTGTATGATTGTCCGCAATATTCTGTCTATCGTTGCTTTCCCCGTGCTCCTGATTCTCATCAAGCAAGCCTGTCCATCGGACTCGGTCATGGGTAAAATCAATGGCCTTGCCGCTTCTGCTGGTGCAGCCTCGCGCACGATTGCATCTCCCATTGCGGGCTTACTGTATGGAGCTGGTACAGAAATAGGTTGCACTGCTGTGGCCTGGTGGGGGAGCAGTCTTGTTGCCCTCTTGGGAGTATTACAGCTTTGGTTCATTCAGCAGAAAAGACAGTCGTTTGATACCGTCGAATCTGCTACAAGTTACGTCCCTCCGGCTTCCGAACAGCCATTCCATGAGACTGTTCATATCATTGTGACCGACACGAATGGTAATGTCACTCCAGAATCTTCACCCACCTCCCCATTGTTGGGAACGAGGCCCTAGGCATCAGATTCAAGAAGGCCCCTTCATTGATGATGTCCTTTCCTTCTTCTTCCTCTCGGTCTATATGTACAGTTTCTGTCAGGATGTCTCTCTCATTTCCTTTTTATTTTGAAGCAAAATTAGCAATGGGCATTTTGAGCGGCTTGCACTTACGGAGTTTGATGTTGATTTCTGCATCCATGATTTTATAGCTATCTGTATTTAGCTTCTGCCAGTGCAGGGCCAAAAATCCACCAATTCATCAAATATTGACTACAATTTTTTGCGAACTGCTATTAGTAAAAGCATGCATTCTTTGTACCGAGATGGCAGAAAGGTGGCAGAAAGGTGGCAGAAAGGTGGGCGGTATATAGGACGCGTTACGCTAGTCCAATTGAGGCATTTCCGACTATGTTTGTGGTAGCGACCCAGGGCGGTGAAGGACTTTGTATACAACTGGGTGGTGCCATGCTAGTCCCAATAAGGCTTAGCTCTGTTTACACAGCAACCGCCACGATCAACTCAAAACACATAAAACACTGACCCTCCACAACTCCACACACCACCCGAGGGCCTTTGCGATTGTCCATACATCGCCCTCATCTGCTATCACCATGGCAAATCCTCTTTCCCCCTCTCGTCCTCATTCCAGAATGCACGAGCTCGTTCGCCCAAGATCGGCTCATCGCCATTCCTCACCAAAACACTCGATGAACAAGCCGAGTCAGAATTTCGCGTGCCATCAAGTCCTTTGAAAAAAGCCTGGACAGATCATGAATCGCCAGACCCCAATTTGTACGACTCGAATGAAAACTACATTCCTAACGACAACGATGAGATTGATGCAAACAACGATAACGCCGCTTTTCAAGATGCCGATAGCTCACCATTCCGGGAAGATGCGCGGGAAGACACCGTCGATTACCAAAAATTGCAAGAGTACCAACAGCGCACACCGTCGCAATCGCAGCATCGCTTTGGGATGGGACCAGCAGAAGACCCCATGAGTTCTCCCTTCCGTCCTGAAGGGAAAGACGAAACGGTGGACTTTCAAAGACTGCGTGAGATACAACCAATGTCACCTGGCTTGAGTAAGCGTCTTGCCATCGATGACCCGGAAAGTTCTCCATTCCGACCAGAAGGGAAAGATGAGACAGTGGATTTCGATCGGTTGCGCGAGCTGCGGGCTGAATCGCCTGATTTTGATGAGCAGCCTCTGGAGCCAGAAAGTTCGCCACTTAGATTCAACCCCAGAGAAGAAACAGTCGAGTACCATGATATCCGAGATTACGAAGTCAAACGAGATTCTATGGGCAGTTCTCAGCCAACTCCTCCCAAGGCTCATAGTTCGCCTTTCCGACCCGATGCTGGAGAGGACACTCTCGATATGCGAAAGTTACGTCCGACACCTCGTCTATCACCGGGCATGGAAAGCAGTCATTCCAATGCTGCTACGCCTCGGAAAAGGTCGTTTGACCAGACTCCGCAAGATCATGGCGAAGACACAGAGACCAACGAGCGGGCAAAAAAGGGCATGCTCAGCCGAGCTGCAGGTCCCGAAATTCACATTGATCTTGAAGATGAGTCCAGCGTCATCCACGACCAAAGTCTGCTTTCAACTGCGAGTGCTTCTCAAGACCGGTCGACAATTGCAAATAGTATGATTGAAGACAAGCACAATGAGGGCATGAGTACAGTTCTTCACGACAATGATGATATGATGGACAAAGAAAACGACGGCCATGATGCTGGAAATGCCAATCTTAGTGAAGACGACCACGATCCCATGGACGATACTGGTTTGAGCAACTTCTCTGTCCTGCCAGACATGACCTCCTTTGCGAACCTTCGTGCCGACTCGCCTTTGAAGTCAATGCGTGGAAGCGTGGGCCCCAGCCTAGCTGCTACCGCAGACATGTACCGTCGCAGTGTGGATCCAGCAACTCCAGGCACTGCACGAAGATCGCATAGAGCTAGTGCGCTGCTTGATGTCGATTCACCGATTGGATCGCCTACCCCCAGACGACGGATTTCTCGAGACATCGGTAACCCGGAAAGGACCCCCAACTTGCTTGAATTTTCCGATCAGATGAACTTCTACCCTCGTCATTCCACGCAACAAAACTCTCAATACTCTCCTCGGCGGTCTCCCGTGAGGAATGTGCGGCAATCCATGCGGTCGCCATCGAAATTGTCTCTCCTGGATTTCGATATTCCGCCTGCACCAACACCCCGCTCCATTCCTACTGTCACACCCCGTGAATTAGAGTCGCTCAAATCCGGCTTTATGTCGGAGATCTCTTCGCTCAAGGCCACTCTCAGTGGCAAAGAGGCGGAGGTCGCCTGCTTAAAGACAGCAGTAGGAGACGCAGAGAGGCGGGTTGGAGAAGCCTTGGAAGAAATTCGCAATGAGGTTGCCCGGAGAGAGAACTTGGAGATTGAGCAGGCCGAATGGGACCGCCGAGGCAAAGATATGGAAAGAGTCCTGCAATCCGTCCGCAGTGAGCTGGAAGATGGCGAACATGAGCGAGACCGCCTCACTAGAAAAGCTGAAGATGCAGAAAAGAGCAAGGAACAACTCGAAAGCAGAATTGTAGAGCTTGAGACACAGTTGTCCGCCGCACGTTCTTCTACTTCAGAATCTGCTAGCCAAGGGTCACGACGACCCTCACAATCGGCAGAAGACACTGCACGGGAAGTGCAGGATGCCGTTGAGAAAGTCGCCCGTGAGCTTCACACTCTCTACAAGGGCAAACATGAGACCAAGGTTGCAGCATTGAAGAAGAGCTATGAGTCTCGCTGGGAAAAGCGCCTTCGTGAGTCAGACAACAAGCTCACTGCTGCCCGTGAGGAAAATGAACGGCTGAAGGCTGAGCGTAATGCTGCCGACTCCGACTCTATGGCGGCCGCCAATGCCAGCATGATCGCCCGTGAAAATGACGAACACGAAGCCGAAAAGCGTGTCTTAGAGGCTCAGATCCAAGGTCTACAGCATGAGATGGCGGCATTGAAGGAAGTCAGTGAAAGACTACGCTCCGAGCTCAAGACTGAGCGTGCTGAAAAGGGAGAGCTTGTTGCTGCTGTCGATGAGTGGCTAAACATCCAGGCCACCCAGCCTGCGCCAGTTCAGCAACAGGAACGGGAGCCTTCTGTCTCCTCTGCTGGTGTTCCCGACGAGGATTACCAGTCAACCAGTGAACCTCCCGCCGAGAACCTTCGTCGAAGTGTGAGCCGTTCTGGATCCAGTGGCATTCGTCCTCCTTCTACGACTGAAAAGAAAGGTCCACGTTTCGGAGCCCCGGGTGGCCATTCTCGCGGTAACAGCGGAGGGAAATCCGGCATTGCTGTGTTCACACCTGGGCGAGGTGGAATCATGAGCTCTATTGAGCGAATGGGACGTGGAGGTGTTTAAACAGGGGATAAGGACTTGGGTGTTACTTGTTATTTTGGTTTAATTGAGGTTCGGTTCGGGTTCGGGTTCGGGTTATCATTCTGGGCACTTGGTTTTCTTTGTTTTCTGCTTTTGAGTCTTGATTCCCCTTTAGCATGTGCCTTTACGTTGTGTATGACATTCTATGCTTGAACGTGCTATGAACCCTCCGTTTGATTGCTTTTGAGTTATTGATTACCGTTGTATGAAATGTGTAGAGTGATCAATGGCGCCGCAAGGTATTATTGTACATGACTAGGTTCCCATGGTTCAACGTAGCTTTTTCAATTACGTATCTTCCGAGAGTACTTTTTGCACTTCATCTGCGATGTTATACTCAAGCACATCCTTCGCGGGGTTCGCCGGGGAGAAAATGCCTGTCCAATCTGTCAGTAAATCGAGGTCTGACGGTAGGAATGAAAAAACACTTACCAACCAACCACAGAATCAAATACATCACAAATTCCCCCACAATGCCCTTCTCCTGCTTTTTCTGCTGGCGTTGCTGGGCCTCGTTGAGGAGAGCCTTGACCCGGGGATACCGCAGAGCCATATGTTTCTTTGCAGCAAGTTGAATGGCGTCCTTCTCCGTGAACTCCGCAGTAGGAACATTGCCATATACTCGCTTCAGATAATGGGCCAACATCATCGGGAATGATTCCGCATCTTCCAATGCCTGGGCTGAGCCTTGTCCCGACGTTGGTGGCAATGCATGTGCTGCATCACCTAGTAGCACGATGCCATCCCGATCCCAGATCGGCAACTCGGGCGTCGTCCATGTCGGGTATATTGTCTCTACATTCACTGATCGAATAATTTCCTGAATGACAGGATCACTCCAGTTCGCGTGTCGTTTCCGTAGGTCTTCTGTAATCGCAGTTTGATCTACAGTCTTAGGATCTGGGCTCTCTTTCGTCCCGTATGTGGACCACCAAGTGAGCGTGTCTCCAGGTGATGAAATGTGGTCTGCTGGTGCCCGGTGCTCATATGAATGGGAACTGGAGGAATAGACATAGCCGAACATGCCTGATCCACCAAAAGTGATTGTCATAGTACCATCTGGAATGTTGCGCCGTAGACTCTCTGTAACGGGTGTGAAGCCACCCACTCCGACAAGACCTCTGAATATCTTTTAGATTTGTCCGATTGAACATGTTGAGAGACGAAGAGCTTACTCGTATTTTGGAGGGTAGGGATCATCCTCTGCGTCCTCGACATCAAAGAGAGCCCGTTTCACTGTTGATTTGAGTCCGTCGGCACCTATAACTAAATCGGCTTCGACAGGCTCACTTCCGTCAACGAATGTGATAAGATGTTTGCCAGTAGAACTTTCGTTGGGAACTACTTTTGCAATCTTCTTGTTAACAATCACATCATCTGGGATCCGATCCCGCAGACATTGCCAGATCGAGTGACGGCTCATGGCCACCGAGTTCATTGCGTGCCCATCTACCTCCGCTGTTGCTTGCACCTGCATCAACGTCCATCCATAGGCGCTTTTGATGTGGAACTCCGAGTACGGGTATCCACTGCGGACGACGTCTTGTAACAGGGACTCGTCTAGTCGTCGCAGTACGTTCAACCCATTGGGCCCGACACCTAGTCCGCCGCCCACAACTAAGGTTGCGGATCGGGTGGTTCCTTCACCAGTGACAGAAGCAGGTCTTTCTTGGAATGTTGTGTCCCGGGCTGTATCATAGGCTTCATAGATGGTGTAAGTGTGGTTTTCTGCAGGCGCCGGTGGCTGGGGGAGATGCTTTTTGAGTGAAAGATAGGCTGAGCAGCCACTAATACCGGCCCCCACTATGATAATTTTCATATTGATATATTCCGATATTCGTATCCGTATGGATCAATCGAGAGATTTAAGATATAATTCGGTAATCTTGGCTGTATTGTATGCCATGAGATATCATCAGGCTGCCATGATTTGACGTGAAGTCAAATTCGTCTCTATACGAGGTCAGCTGATCTGGCCCTTTCTTGTCTACTCTATTTGCATTAGTCTTCATTCTGTCGCTTTTGATTTCAATACAATGTGATGCTGTGCAGATCAACCTGGTTTACGCTATATTCAAGTTCATAGTGGTCATGTGAATTTCTGACATTCCAGGTACAGTACGTACTGCATCTTAGCCATCCAATCACCATCCTTGGAATTTACAAGCCACGAAAGTGGCAACCTCAACTCCGCGTCAATGTTCGGGGGCAAAGTTCCAAAGTCAAGCCTCCACACCCCATCGCGGGGTGCCGATTTGCCTCGACAAGCTTTCCTAATCCGGTCCGATTCCCCTCGTCCGGCCCGTCACATACAGTACCCAACGGTACATCTCTGCAAACGTCACACAGGTCAAAGAGTGCCGATAATGCATGATAATGCGAGAGAATTATAGCCAATGATCTTCGTCAGTGATTTTTGTGCTTCTCTGGCTGTTTGACGGTTTGGAGGGGCTATGCGCAATGACGCCACTGATCCGCCCTTCCACCCCTCCATACCCGTTTTTCCAAGGATGATCCGCCTCTCGTCCAGTCTAAACCATCCAGGTCCTTAGTGCGGGGTGGAAGCTCTCCAAGTTGAGCTTTTTTCTTTTTGTCGACCTGTCTCCGGCTTGATACGTGGGGCAAGGGCAAGACCCAAGCCACTGCGCTATGTTTCCGTTCACTGATTTGTTCCGCGCCAGACCCTGAGCTTGGACCTTGTCTTTTTCTTGGGCGCCAAGGCCTCTCCAGCGCCAGCAAAGTCTGGGGTTGAGACCGGCGTGATGCCCGATGCGATAATCTCCGCAATTTCGGTCCTATCATTCAAGGCTGCTGCATAACATTCCGAAGGGCTAGGTGGCCGCTATTTGAACCCCGCTGACACAATTCTTGTTTATTGCTGAAACGCAGAACGTCCGCACTAAAGATGTGCCGAACGCGCACTCTATGCTGGGTCGGGGGGCTATCTCGGAAACCTTGCATTGATCTTATTTAAAAATCCCCGGGCTCGGTTTGCGACACTATTGCTAAGTTACTCCCGATTATAAGGATCATCATACCTTGCATATGGATTTGCAACAGAATCTGATCTAGGATTTTGTGGACGGGGACAGGTGGGTATCTCGGAACCAGGAAATCATCACCGGCCCCGGACTTCCATGTCGGCAGGATTGGACCCAAGGATCGTGCGCACGGCAACAGGATTCGGGAACTTGACCTTTGCCAGGATCGTGATTGGAGTCCCGCTTGGATCCGCTTTTGGCCTCGTGAGAGCCAGAATTCTCCAGAGGAGGCGTCTCCATACTGTATTGGTAATGCCCCGTGATTCTTGTCCCCCACATTTGTTGAACTAGGTCCGGTGAGGCCGAGACTTAAATGTCATACTCTTTTATGTTTTATAGGGCCCTTGGTTCTTTGGTTCTTTAGAGTACCCTGTCAGTGGTAGATCCCACATGCAGAAGATCCCACATGCAACAGTAGGTGCAAAATAATAGATGGCAGATTGCTCCGATGATCGGTACTTATTTATGCACGGACACACCGTTGAGCAATCAGATTGCAGGGTATAAATCCGGACCCTGCGCTATATACCTTGCAGGACAATGGCCGGGAGGACGCGGAATGTTGTCGTTTCTGTGCTGTAGCACACATGGATATATGGTTGTATCAGGGCCGGACATCTACGGCATGTTATTTAAACTTTGTCATTGATTTTATCTACATAATTTCTCTAAATCATATCTGATGTAGGTAACAAGTCCGGTTATCGGCAGATATTGACTTTTGTGGGGAGTCAAATGGGCGTTCGTGTTCTGGGGGAAACACCACTCCATTGGTCATCCATTGTTGCAGACTGTGCGTCCCACGGTCGAGACCCGCTGGTCTTAGTAATGAGGGTTTCAACTCACGGAAACCGGGGTACTCCAGGATTTACGCACTTCTAGTTATCAGGTTCTTTCTAAACACCCATCGATATGAGGCAATGTCTAGAAGCATTTCATAACTTATACCTTGCTAATCAAAATAAACCCCACTCAATAATTCAATAAAGAAACGATCAACGAAACCCTCCAGAACGGTAAGCCTGCGACAAGCCTCCACCACACTAACAGTTGGTCCCACTTATTCTCCGCCATCGGCGACTGGAGACGGCTTCTTTGGAATTTTTGGTCCTTTCCAGTGGATTCCTGGCTGGACCGGTACACATCTCCTGAAAATAAGTCCGTCCAGACCCCCCCAGGTTCCGCTCCTTAGACTAGCGGCTGCGATCTACCCCTGGTGACCCGTGGATTCCAAGGTTGGGGAGAAATTGTTGGCCTTTTGGGTATCTCTCGGCGTAATTCGGATTTCCTGAATGTGAGGCTTTTTTGGCAGTTACATCTTAGGCCTATCTGTGTTATTTGTTGCACTGGTCCAGATGTACATTATAAATTCTAATCTATGAAATCTGATCGGATTGGCCTCTGAATGGTCCAATATGGAGGGCTTGGCAGAGGGGCATGTGAGTGTATAGAATTCTAAAATGGTATTATAATGTACCTGTTACGCTAGGAGACAAGTGTCCTGGAGAAGACTTGTTATGACACACCCCCGACTCCACTTAGTGGATGGGGTATGCAGCGGAATTTTTTACCCTCAATTTTTTTTTCCTTTTTCTTTTCTTGCTTCTTCCTTCTCATGATATACTCAATTATCCATTCTTATTACCAGCCCTTCTCTCTACTCTCTACTCTCTATACTCTACAGTATAATTCATGTACTGCATAACTTGTATTGTAAACGGAAAAACCGGCACCGCGACGGACCCGTTGTCCCGTGACCGGGCCGAGCGTCTGGTACGCTAAACCGGATGCGTTGACTGTGACGACACATTCGTCGCTAGGTTTTAGTTGAATTTTGGTGAATATTTGCCTTTTTGGAGCCACGAGCCAGGCAGAAAGTGGAAATGCCTCTCGTGTGGGGAATTCCTGCCACTCTTGGTCTAGCGAATAGTTGATGCGCGATTTGGGGGTAATTTCACTGGGATCTGCCCCAACCTGGGTTCGTCCACTTATACTATATACTTAAGCAAATCCACCTCCCCCAGAACTCGCGCCCCCAGTTCTAGTAAAAAAATTTTATTTAAAAAAAAATTACATCTCCACTCCCTGAGGATATTTCATTATATTCCTCGAATGTACCCCATACGCCCCCGATCATTATGAATACCACTATGACAGATTCCGAGTCCGGCAAACGAAAGGCCTCTACCGCCGGCCTCTCCGCTCATAACCGCCCTGTCAAGCGCCGGGCCTCGAAAGCTTGTTGCTGCTGTCGCGCCCGCAAAGTGCGCTGCGATGTGGTAGAGAATGGTTCCCCTTGCACCAATTGTCGACTAGATCAAGTCGAATGTGTCGTCACTGAAAGCAAGCGGAGAAAGTTCGTCAACACTATGAAACACGCCGGAGGAAGAAAGAGTACTCGTCAAAAGTCCTTTTTAGCTAACGGAATATCGGTGCTACAGGAAGTCTCGTGTTGAGGTCGAACATGCAGCCCAATCCGAGTCCCCCGAGGCCTCGGAGGAGAACCTGCTGCATAGTATGCAGGGTTTGTCTGAAATGGCACCCACTTCACCCTCACAGGCGTCCGTTGATCTGGATCACGGACAACATATGCCACATTTGCTATGTGCGTACCCATTGCAAAAAAAAAAAAAAAAAGATATATACAACATATCTTGATTATGAAAACCATGCAACTAACTTGCAGATCAAACACAGGCACACCGCATTGGCTCCGATGATCAAAATCGTCGCCGCATGGCGCCCAACCCTGCCGTGCCCGCCACAATGCCCCTGGCAAACGCCACACTGCAAATCCAACAACTACTCGATCCCTCTTTTGGAAACAATCGAACTGCGAACGCCTTCCTCCCCGACTACATTCGAGGTCTACCCGCCCGATTCCAGAAGGAGGATATTGACTACTTGGCCGCGAAGGGGGCGTTGACAATTCCAGACGTAGGCCTACGAAACGAACTTCTCAAGGCCTACATTCACTATGTGCATTCTTATATGCCGCTCTTGGATCTGGAGGAGTTCCTCCAGACCATCGTTCAGAACGATGGAGTCCACCGCATCAGTCTACTTTTATTCCAGGCCGTTATGTTCGCAGGTATGGCCTTTGTCGATATGAAGCATCTGCAGGCCGCTGGGTATCAAACCCGAAAAGCTGCTCGTAAGATTTTCTTTCAGCGAGCCCGCCTCTTGTACGATTTCGACTACGAGGTGGATCGCATTTCTTTGGTCCAGTCTCTGCTGCTCATGACCTACTGGTACGAGACCCCGGATGACCAAAAGGACACTTGGCACTGGATGGGCGTCAGCCTTTCTTTGGCCCACACCATCGGCCTCCACCGGGATCCCGGCAACTCGCGGATGGATCTTCGCCGCCAGAGAATGTGGAAACGCATCTGGTGGAGCACGTACACCCGTGATCGATTGATTGCGCTGGGCATGCGACGGCCCATGCGTGTGAAGGATGATGACTGTGATGTGCCGATGTTGACCATGGACGATTTTGAATTCCAGGCCTTCTCACCAGAAATTGTGCATATGGTCGGGGATTCGGAGATTTTACAGAATGTCAGCCACCAGCGAGAGCTGGCGCTGATGTTCATTGAAAAGGCTAAGCTTTGTCTTTGCGTGAGCCATGTTCTTTCCGCACAGTACTCGGTGCTCAGCCACAAATTCGGCGGCACCATGGAAACCACCATGATGTTGGTTCCGAAGAAGTCCACGGCAGAGTCCTTCGAAGTGCGACGATGTGATCAAGAGCTGGAAGACTGGCTGGCCAATCTCCCGGTGGAAACACAATATACGCCCTCGGGGGTCTCGAAGCTTCCAGAGGCTCGTGAAGTTCTTCACTCGCACCGAGCCCTGTTAAAGATGGTTTATCTCACTACATCCAGTGCTCTCCATCGCCCACAGGTTCTCCCCGCCGTTCCCTACCCGTCCATGGATTCCGAGTTACAAGAATTGTCTCGCCAGAAAGTTCGATCTGCCGCCGTGGAGATCACCGCCATTGCCCAGGATCTCCATGTTCTGGACTTGACTCGATACTACCCGACCACCGGAGTGACCGTGCTCCTTCCCGCCGTCATTATTCATCTCCTCGATATCAAGTCTAGCGACCCAGGCGTACGGATGACAAGTCTCCAGCGCTTCTACCAGTGCATGCGCATTCTACAGCGTCTGCGGGAGATCTACGCATCGGCCGACTTTGCAACCTCATTCCTAGAAGCAGCCATCCGCAAGGCCGGTATCCAGCTAACGGTCGCACCACAAGAGGTGCAATCTAAGCGATCCCGCAAGACTGCCACCACCAATGATCCATTCGATGCCCTGTCTCGGAACAACACCCTAACTCCTCCTCCGGACTCCTTGGCCCAGAAGATCCCGGATCTCACTTACCCCCAGGCCCCCGCAGGCGGGCGTACTGGAAGTCTCTTTGCCTCAACTCCGCCACACTCCGACGGCAGCGATAATGGCAGTACCAACAACCTCAACCCGACCCACAACCACGATGCTTTTGCCATCCCCGAGTTCAACTCGGAGCTCAGCCTCACCGAGCTAATGGACCTGGCCAATGATGCTGAAGTGACCCAGAACGACTTCGATGCACTGATCAATTTCGATGATGCCGGGAATGAATTCTTCACCGATGAGTCTGGCCAACCTGGAGCCGCGGCTGAAGACAAGGGCTACGACTTCGGTGTCGAGAACATGAATGGCATGGGCTTTGACGCTGATCCCAAATCGATTGACTTTGCCAATCTGACGGAGCTACACGGTGATCATGGTTCGGGCGACCTTTCAGCCGAGGCTCATTCCCGGGCCGGTCTGACGGCCGATCTGGACACAGACCTTGGCATTGGTATGGATGAATAAACATGTGCAATGTTTCTTTTTTTCTTATGACTCTTGGTGGATTCTTCTTAGCGGAATTATTTAATTACTGTATTACAAGCTTTGCACATTGGAGAAAGGAAGATCGGGGTTCATATCTGGCGCATCCGGATTGATTTGGTTTTGGATTTTTCTCTATGATGATGACCACGATGTCCTTTTGTACTTTGGATATAGAGAGGGTTTCCAAAAAAAAACAGAAGTATGAGCAATATGATGATCATTCCATCGAATCGTTATAGCATAGTAGTCCTAGTAATGTTTTTTCCTTGAGATGATCTACATGCCGATACCATCGGCATCACATGCTGGACCCCGAGTTCATGCCATGGCGCAGTGATCGACGTCAAGTCTAGTGCACCGGTCCCAGGGTTCAGGGATCGACAGGGGAATTATGCTGGAGTTATGTTTGATATGCAGATGCGGCTACTGTCACACCGATGGGCCGAGGTTAGACGGCGTTGCCACTATATAGTGAACTTCATACCTTCAACGGGTTTCGGGATTGAAAAGTCCGACAAGGTATGGATTCACCCGTCAAACCGAGGAGTAGCGGTTCTCGTATTTGACAGTCTCTAGAAACCATGGTATGAGCTACTGAAATAGAAACAGACCCAACTCTATTTCTTAAGGACATTAGAAGAGGTCCAGAAATGCCCAGTAATCTATCAAATCTTTCAATAGCTGTCCAGTCATCTTTAAAATGTTTCACATAACAGAGTTCCTCTCAAATCGTTCATTTGGACACTTCAAATCTGAGTGAGACCTCGCCAGGCAATTAAATCCCCGTTCCAACACATGGCTCCCGCACACCTGAGCTCCTCTTAAGCAGCCTTGCAAGTCTAGAAGCTACCACCGATACACTCAGAAATTTTAGACCCGTATCGGCAGTTGGAGTCGAAGTTGAGGTTGCTATGAAGAGTGTAGTTGATGAGCCAAGACAGGAGGGGGCTGCGATGGTGCCGGCAATAACACTAGAAGACTCGGATGCACAAGCAAAGATACCTGCCCATGAATCGATCAAAGTGTAGGGGACAAGTTGTTTCTCTGATCGATAAAAGGAGTTATTCGAGAGCCAGAGCGGTATGGAGCCACGGATGAACCGCCTTGATGTACCCTCTATAGCATGGATGACGATGTCTCCAATGGTCCATGAAGGTATACGAGTATGTGCAGCCTATAGGTTATCACACCTACCAGTCCCAGGAGTTGTTGTTCATTTTGTCAGTCTCATCCACAATTCAAGTTGCAAGTTGAGGCTAACGCTCGCCATCTACCACCCGGTTGCACTATATAAGTGTAACGGGTTCCATTTGAATATGCGGAGGGTGCAAGATCTGGTAGTAATCCAGAGGAACGGCAGATGTATTGGCCAACTAATAATCGAACACCTATCGGAAGCCTTTCACAATACTTGTGACATTTCACTGGAGTAATGCCACTTGCAGCAACAATTTCGCGCAGAAGTTCCTAGATGCCACTGTCACTTACTAGTATTTGGAGCTTTGAGGTTGAAGAAGACATACACAATAGCTGTAAGTACTGTAGGAATTATTGCCCGAGACAGGCCGCGAGGAGCGCCCGTATAGTATGGTGTTGGTTGTTGAGCTAGCATTGACGGCAACGGAGGCCTGACATGAAACTCGTCTTGTCACCGAGAAAATGATTGGTGTAAGCTCTTATAGGTGTGACTTAAGGGAAGCCAGGTATTGACTTGGTGATCTGGGAATCAAAACAAAATCTGGTCAGGAAACCCAGCTTTTTGTCTATAAGAATAATTCCGACCATTTGAAAATTAGGCCAACTATAGTACAGACTGATCGTTCTCGACGGGGTTCATTACATTCGATAAATCATGCTGTTTACGGTAGATGTTCAGATTGTAGAGCCATATAGTATGCAATTGGATATAACATGTTCGATAAGGTCATAGTCAATGAGTTTATATTGGAACGACAATGTTCATTCGGTACAAGTGGTCAATTTACGGGGTTTGAAGTGATCTATTTGAGTTCCTTATGGAGAAATATATATCTCTGTAATTCATTCGTGCAATATTTGGTACCAAAACAAGGCACTTTTTTGATTTTTTCAAATTGATCAATCCATAGATGTTCAAAAAACGACTATCAGTACTTATCTACCAACATTGGGGACCTGTCTATTAATGGGAATCGAAGTAGTGGGGGTAGAGACATAACGCTACGATTTATCGCATCTGCCAAGTCTTTTGGGGATGCTCGCTTACCAAACATGTTATGCGGTGAGAGTTAAGTGACCAAGCTACGATATGGAATTAATTTGGGGATCCAAATGTTATCATGAAACCAAAATCAGGGCTTATCTGGCTGCCTGCTGCATACGCCCCAGTAAGCTCCACTGAATAAATGGACTGGCCCACTGCACCTCAATTAGCGGCGCCGATCCTTCCCCTCACCAAGGCCCTGGACTGTGCATCCCCTGGCCTTGAATCGCTATTGGAGATGTTTGCCAAGATCTTCTGCAGTGGATCTGTTAGCAATGCTACCCTTCCCCGGAGCTCATGCGGAGATGACTCGGAGAAGGCCCCAGGACCCTGTTAACCACCTCTGCACCTGCTTCTTACTGGCTTCGCCTCTAGGCAATGAGTCTTGGCTGGCCCACCTTTTCTCCAGAGGGTAATTGAGAATGGCGATTGCTTTGAGCACGGCTTTTGTATCGCCAGCTTCGCAAATAACGTTATCGCGCTGGTGCCCGGTTGTTTTTGACAAACCCCGGTGATACATCTCCTCACCCGAAACATATTTAAGTTATGATGGAGCCACTGTTGATTACTTCTTTTCCTTCATCCAGAAGAGAGGTGGGGTTGCTTGCAAAATATAAGGCGGATTTGATACACAATGCGCATTAATTCTTGGATTCCACTGCTGCTGCCCCTCGCGGCAGCTCATTCAGTGCCCAAGGGCACTGATTTCGCACGTCGCCAGCTGCCCAATCTGCCTACTGGTGTCAAGACGATCAAGACCGCTAATAATGTCACCATTCGTTATAAGGAGCCTGGCAAGGAGGGTGTTTGTGAAACTACCCCGGGTGTCAACTCATACTCGGGTTATGTGGATCTTGCGCCCAACGTGCACACTTTCTTCTGGTTCTTTGAAGCCCGGCATAACCCAGAGACTGCTCCAATTACATTGTGGCTCAATGGTGGCCCTGGAAGTGACTCATTGATTGGACTTTTTGAAGGTACGAGCTCCTGAAAGAAGAAATCAACATGTGTAGCTGATGAACGAAATCAGAATTGGGGCCCTGCCACATCAATGAAACCTATGAGACGTACCTGAACCCGCACTCTTGGAATGAAGTTTCCAATATGCTGTTTATTTCCCAGCCTCTAGGAACCGGTAGGAACTTTAGAATGTATCGTTAATGTAGCCATAATCGCTGACACTTTCAAGGTTTCTCCTATTCTGAGGAAGAAGCTGGCTCCCTCAACCCGATCACAGGATCGTTTGAGCCTGCCAGTGTGGCGGGGGTTCAAGGCCGCTATCCGGTGATCAATGCCTCCATGATCGGTAAGTAATATTGCTAGTAACTTCAGGCAACCGAACTGACGACCAAAGATACCACCAATCTCGCTGCCGAGGCTACCTGGGAAGTTTTGCAGGGATTCCTCGGGGCGCTACCTAAGCTAGACTCAAAGATCAAGTCCAAGGAGTTCAATCTCTGGACTGAAAGCTATGGCGGGTAAGTGCCTTGATCCCGCTATCTAGCCTCATACTAATGCCTTTTAGACACTATGGCCCGGCAGTAAGTTTGATCCCGAGGTTGCTTCTACTTGACCTAACATGAGCAGTTCTTCGACCATTTCTACGAAGAGAACCAGAAGATTGCCAATGGATCTGTCGAAGGAATTCAACTTGAGTTCAACACCCTTGGAATCATCAATGGAATCATCGATGAAGCTATCCAGGCTCCTCACTACCCCGAGTTCGCCGTTCACAACACCTATGGCATTGAGGCAGTAAGTTCTTTTGTTCCTGGAGTACCTTTCGCGGCTTGCTCAACTATCATTATATACTAATGAAGTTCTCAGGTCAACAAAACTGTCTACGACTATATGAAATTCGCCAACGAAATGCCCAACGGTTGCCAGGACCAGGTTGCCACATGCAAGGCCACTAACCGCACCTCTCTATCAGACTACTCATTGTGCACAGAGGCAACGAACATGTGCCGAGACAATGTTGGTACGTAAGCCAGAAAATTCATTTCTGTCTGCACTGCAATATATCTAATACAATACTACAGAGGGTCCATACTACACGTTCAGCGGCCGTGGTACCTACGACATCCGCCATCCAAGTGACGACCCTACTCCTCCCAGCTATTACGAGAAATATCTCGCCAAAGACTCCGTCATGAACGCCCTAGGCGTTGACCTCAACTACACCGGATCTAATGACGAAGTCTACTTTGCTTTCCAGCAGACTGGTGATTTCGTATGGCCCAATTTCATTGAGGATCTGGAGGATATCCTTACTCGCCCGGTGCGCGTGGCTCTCATCTATGGCGATGCTGACTACATCTGTAACTGGTTTGGTGGACAGGCTATCTCCCTTGCTACTAAGTATAAGCATAGTAAGGAGTTCCAGGCCGCTGGATATGCGCCGTTCTTGGTGGATGGCGTTGAGTATGGGGAAACGCGTGAGTATGGTAACTTTTCTTTTACTCGCGTCTATGAGGCGGGCCATGAGGTACCTTTCTATCAGCCCATTGCGGCCTTGCAGCTCTTTAACCGTACTTTAAATGGTTGGGAGTTGCCTACTGGTGAGAAGAAGTTGACTTCTGGCTTTGGGTCGAGTGGGCCTGCGTCTGCGACGCATACCCAGTCCTCCGTTGCGCTGCCGACTGCTTCGGGGGTCGCTGGTATGAGGAAGCACTGATGTTGACCTGTGTGTACATAGAGACATTGTGTACAGATTGATGATCAATCGTCCCTGATAGTAAAGAATTTGTTTATAATGAAGATTTTACACAATCAGTCCCTGGTAGTATTCTAGTGTCTAATCACACTAAAGTACACGATTGGCCAGCTTCATTCAAGACTGCTCAAGACCTTATCACCCACTTGTCATTAGAACCCTGTCAGTAGGGTCTCATGAGTAGACCAATCATACAATCATGTTCAAGTCGAAGGAAAAGAAATACAAGAAGGGGAGGAAAGAATTAGGTGGAAAATCTTGAAATTCTGGTCCCGATGGGCAAAGGCGTGAAATTCCAGCCGGGAAGGGATATCGATGAAAATCATTGAAAGAACAGCAAAAACACGCCTCGTAAATGCAACTGATGGAACATGGCATCCATTGCGAATGCAAACAAGAGCGACCGTCAATATAAAAGTGGTGGTACACGTAGTCGGCTCAGAGCCTTTAGCATCTATAGCTTTAAGACTTGTTGGAGGTATCCTCCTCATGAGACTCGGGCTTTTCATAATCATCGGTCTGCACGGTGGTGTCTCCCAGAACATCGGCAGTGGTCTCGTCGGAAAAGCGCAAGTCATCCTCAATGGCAGTGCTGTCCTTCACCTTGAAGAAGATGATCGGCGAAGCAATGAGCATGCTGCCGACTAGAAGACCCCAGCAAGAGGCGAACTCCGTCATGAAAGGAGTCTTTTGGGCATCCAGTCTAAAATTTCTGTTAGAGACTAGATTCCAGAAAGAATGGAAGTGAGACATACCGCCACATTCCAGCTGCGCCAGCAGACTGGATACCCTTGTAGAAGCCAGCAAAATTGGCTAGTTTGCGGCTATTATTGGAAAGAGAGCCCATGTACCTGAAAGGTCTAGATTAGTAAAAGAAATTTCCGCGTGTAGAAATGTGCCAAAAACTTACCAGTAGGTGCAGGTCTGGAAGGCCGCATCATAGAAGCCGTAGAACATGTACAAGAACATGGGTCCGATGTAGCCGCTGTCCATGAAATCTGTGTCGGCCTTCACGGTAGCCCGAGTGTATTGTTTCTGGAACACATAACCACCACCCCAGATCCCCATAGTGATGGCGAGAAGGATTCCAAAATTGACCTTGGCGCGGGCCGGACGGGAAAGGCATTTCATATCCAGTAGCTGACCGAAAATGAAGGCACCGACCATCTGCATAAGCCAGTACAGGAGACTATTCAGAGCGCGTGTTCGAACGGTGAAGTAGGCGAGATTGACCGAATTGAAGTGATAGCCATAGAACCAGTTACTGGCCAAGAACATGGGGAACATCAGAACGATATAAGAGTCGGAGCGCAACGTCTCCCAAAGACCCAAAAACTCCGACTTCCACGTGGGATTTTTGATCACAATGATGCGGGAACCATCCTTTCGTTTGATATACTTGGAGTCGGCGACTACCCAGCAGAGGGCAAAACCCACTGCCATCAATACCAGGAAGGCGATGTAGGTACCATTGTCCACCTTGCCAGCTGTGCTGTGCATGTTCTGACCCAGGGGGATCAAGCTGCCAATGACTCCACCCAGGTTGAAAATGACCCAGAAGACAGCAATGTACTTGCCCTTTTCATGCTCATGGGGGTAGCTCATCATCACGGCACCCTGGGCACACCACAGGAGACCAGCACAGACACCAAGTAAGGCACCGGCAAAGATGAGGAAGCCGGCATTCTGGTTGATATTATAAGAGAGAAGTGCGGCGACATAGAGGAAATACCCGAAACCACCCAGGGACAGGGTCAGGCGTAAGCCGATGCGATTGGCAATGGAACCCGCAAAAAAGCCGACCACGGCAAAGGTACTGTACAGGGCGGTGTTGGAATTGTTCACGTCGGTCGCATTGACCTGGCCACCTCCTCCCAGGCCACTCACAGCATTGAACATGCCAGGACAGAGGAAACAGACGCATGAGACGAGAATCAGCTGAGCCTCGGGCGATGCGAACCAGGGCGCCTCCCAATTGCCGATTTTCATCATTGGCTTATACATCCAGGGCTTCCCCACCACGGCATGATCCATTGCCGTCTCTGGATCTTCCATGTTCATTTGTTCAATACGTTTCTCCGCAGGCGGAGTTTCGGGAGCGTGCTGCCGCTCAGGCTCGGGAGAAGCCATTGTGGGAAAGAAGCCTGGGAAGCACAATTCACAGAGGGAAGAATTTGGGGGCGGGAAGGCCAGATCAACAAGTGTGAAGAATGAAATCTGGGAAGGAATGCTACGTCCACGTGAGAAGAAAAACCGATTTCCACAGGAATGTTTAGGAGAAAAGGTGATTATATGAAGGAATTTTTTCTCCAGAAAACTATAGCTTATCGATGTTTCACAGATAAAGAGCAATGATACGTTGGGGTAATTAAAGTGGATTTGGATCCATTCATGACCAATATCTGGTAAGGTCTGGTGGACATTGCGGGGTGGAAAAGAACCCATAGATGGAGACTCTGGAGAAATGGAGTCCATTGGCGAATCCCGTCCAGATGAACTAAGAGGCGCCAGATGTGACTCTGCATGCGGTCGCATCTAGCCTTGGCATGCAACACTAAAGCCTATCCACTTGACTAGTACGGCTTTATACTACGGTGATCCACTTGATAAGACGAAGAAAGAATTAGAATCTCTTATCATCAACTCATCATCATGCCAGATGAAGTCATCTAGCACGGCTATTCCCGGATCTATATCAACCTTCCGAGAACATTATGCCTCTATTCGGAATATAATAGGATCATCAGGTCACGAGCCACCGAGAACATGAACATGGCAGATAAGAGTTATGGAGAGCACACGAGAAAAGCAACCTCCAGGGTCCCAAGGTTAGGAAATTCGTCGCCGAAAAAAAGAGGAAATAAAACAAGGCATTTCTTCCAAATATTCTGACTTGGAAGTATGCAACTAGATACCTAATTTGACTCTAAGAAAGGTAAAAGTCTGCAAGACGCTGGTTGGCGCAGATCTCTGGCGTATTCGAACATCTAGGCGCTAGCATGGAAGTCAAAAAAACTAATCGAAGGAACCCTACACTCTTACTTCCAAGGACAGAACTTTCTCGATCAACTAGGATAGCCCGAAACTGCTGAGATTGTATTTGCCACATATGTGTTAATGTGCTCACCTTGAACACATTATCAGCTACCCAAAGCGTTAACATTCTGGAAGTTCTGTTTGGTATCGGTATTTGCGCGGTACGGTATATGGCCTGTTTGCATCCAGTTAAAAACAGCAGGCGGTGGGTGTATTGAGACCCCCAAAGAGAAGGCGGTCTATCTATTCTTTTTACATAAGCCTGCTTGCGGCCCCACGATCTAGATTACGACGCTGTGAGGTTACAGTTCTTTTTGCCCCGGATTTTGGTGGTTTGGTAACTTGATTATCTATTACCGAATGCAACTTCTAGTCGATGGCACCTTCATGCCAGCTTGACATCAGGCTCCACTACCCAATCACCTCTATACTATTGTTGGCCACCACATGGAAATCCAGAGATACAGGAAAGTTGGGTACCAGAACGAGAGGTACCAGCGACTTGTTCTCGTGTAACCGGATCCATGGTCGATGTCCAGAGAACAATCAGAACGAATAAGATACATTCAGAGGATCTCGTGGGGAAGTGGTGGGCAAAATCCGGTCTCGCCCACATGGCGCATGCGACGATACATTCTCGTATGAAGATCCCATGTAGTAGGATTCTGTTGGCGTCGTACACCTCTCCCAACGTAACCAAGACTTTCCATCGCCTTCAATTCTTCTTTTCTTTCCTTCTTCCCTTCCCTTTCCATCTCTTCTTAACCTCTCACCCGCCTACTCCTCCAACTTCCTTCAACCCTAAAAGCCTGCTCTGACGTAACCACCATGCAAGTCTCGACTCTGATTTGCTTCCTCTCCTTATCACTAATTTGAGCCCTTATCTTGACAGGCGTGTGATCATCAGAGAAGACCCCCAGACGGTGTCGGTGTATATCGCTGAGTACATCGTCAGTAAGTGAAAAGCCTCCATGGTTGGGGGGCCCAAACAGCCGAACTGACAGATCCTAGGCCGTATCAAAGCATTCAACCCCACCGAGAACCAGCCCTTCGTCCTGGGTTTGCCAACGGGCAGCAGCCCCGAGATCATTTACAAGATCTTGGTCCAGCGTCACCGTGCTGGAGAGATTTCTTTCAAGAATGTCGTAACTTTCAACATGGTAAGCTGATCATACAAAGTGGTTCCCAGAGCAATATACTAATTCATCATGGCACAGGATGAATACGTGGGTCTGCCTCGCGACCATCCCGAGTCCTACCACAGCTTCATGTACAAGCACTTCTTCTCGCACGTGGATATCCTTCCCCAAAACATCAACATCCTGGATGGCAATGCAGCCGACCCCGTTGCGGAGTGCGCCTCGTTTGATGCGCGCATTGCGCGCTACGGCGGCATCGAGCTCTTCCTCGGTGGCGTTGGACCCGATGGCCACATCGCCTTCAACGAGCCTGGCTCCTCGCTGAGCAGCCGAACCCGTGTCAAGACCCTGGCCTATGATACCATGCTGGCTAACTCGCGTTTCTTTGACAACGACGTGAGCAAGGTGCCGCGAATGGCCATGACTGTTGGCATTCAGACCATCATGGATGCACGCGAGGTGGTTATTGTCGCCACAGGTGCTCACAAGGCATTTGCCGTACAGAAGGGTCTGGAGGATGGTGTGAACCACATGTGGACTCTCTCCGCATTGCAGCTGCACCCTCACCCGCTGATTGTCTGTGACCGGGACGCCACTTTGGAGCTCAAGGTCAAGACCGTGCGCTACTTCGAGTCCATTGAGCAGGCTGGAACCGATGCCCGTACACAGGGTCCCTCGCTGGTCTATCGTCCTCGCACCTACGTCCCAGCCCCAGTGCCCATCAAGAAAACCCGCACGCAGGAGTCAACTCCTGATACCACCCCCCAAAAGGTGCCCAAGGATCTGCGCATCAATACTGAGCTTGGTCGGTCTTTAGAGGATGATGAGCTGACCCCGGACAGTATGTCTTCACGCATGGTTGACTCGGCCATTGCCGGTCTGGATGGCACTCTAAAGAATGACCTGATCTTCGATCGCATGGGAGGCAGAATGACTGCGATTTGAATACCATGACCTGAATATTGTGACATGCTTTTTCAAATGTCTGTCTTTGCTCATATTTGTTTTGTTTTTCGGGAGAATGGGGTGTCTGGGTCTTCTTACGCAAGCCAATTGCTGCATGGTTTCCGTTTTCGGTCGAGGAGTTATCTGTTTTTCTTTGTTTTGATTCTTCTGAAACTGATAGATAGGATATGACGAATATCCTCTTGAATATGTCATGCGATAAATCATTCAAGCGCTAGCGAATAAACATTGTACCAAATATTGCCAAGGAGTTTGCTGTTGCCTCGTGTGTCTAATAAATAAGTTATTTCACGTGATGTCTGTAGGTGTACTTCGACCTATACTTGGAGTTTGAAAGGCTGCACAACATAACGTGGTGAAATCTCCATCTAGGCACCTAATAATGATTGGATTGTTTTTTTTTTTTTGGCGAGGAAATTCATGAGGGATGCTTTCATTAGAAGATAACAATGCTTCGCGAGGTTCTTTTTTCCTAAATACACTTTATATCCGAGTCATGCATGGCGCAGGGAACATCACAGCTTGGCAAACACAGACGCAACGGCCCCGCTCATATCAACGAGGGTACTCTTGTTCTGCAACCAGGCCTCGATACCCCGACGGCCATTCTCCACGCCCAAGCCACTCTTCTTCCAGCCACCCACAGCCATCTCAGCCGGGCTCTCACCCCAGGTGTTGATCCAGGTGATACCCGCCTGGAGCTGATCAATAACCCGGTGAGCCTGGTTCAGATCCTTGGTGAAGACACCAGCTGCAAGCCCAAGCTCGGTGGCGTTGGCGCGCTTCACCGCCTCTTCAACAGTATCATAGAACAGCAGGGTCATGACAGGTCCGAAAATCTCTTCCTTGACAATGCGCATGGAATCTGTGCAGTCGGTGAAGATGGTAGGCTTGACCCAGTAGCCGGCCTGCAGGTCCTGGGGCACGGCGGGCTTATCGGGACCACCGCAGAGTAGGGTGGCCCGGTCGGTCTCGATACCGTGGCGGATGTACGCGACCACCTTCTCGTGGTGCACAGCAGAGCTCAGGGGTCCATAGTTGGTCTGTTCATCAAAAAGGGGGCCAGCCCGCACAAAGGAGATCTTCTCCAACAAGCACTTCTCAAAGGCTGCCTTCATGGACCGGGGGACGAACACACGGGTACCGTTGGTACAGACCTGGCCTGTGCTGTAGAAGTTGGCCATCATAGCTCCATCAACGGCACTCTCCAGGTCCGCATCGGGACAGACGATTAGGGGGCTCTTGCCACCTAATTCCATAGTCACATACTTCATGTTGCCCGATGCCGAGCCTGCCACCTTCATACCGGTCGCCACCTGACCAGTGAACGAAACCTTGGCAATGGTAGGATGGTTGGACAAGTAAGCACCAACGTCGCCAGCGCCGTTGATCACGTTAAAAACACCAGCAGGCAAGCCCGCCTCAGTATAGATCTCAGCCAGAGTCTGGCCGTGGAGAGGGGTGTATTCACTAGGCTTGTACACCATAGTATTGCCAGCCGCAAGACAAGCCGCTGACTTCCACAGAGCACTGGAATAAGACGAATGTTAGTATTGATATTTTTGATTCAAGCTTTTTCTCCTGGCTTATGTCCACTTACATTTGAATTGGGTAGTTCCAGGCACCAATGCCGGCACAAACACCCAACGGGGCCTTCTTACTGTACACCCATGCGTCCTCTCGCAACTGTGTAGTCTCGCCATTCAGGCCACCACCACCGATAAAATTGGCATAGTATTCAAGGACATCCGCACCAGTGACCACATCAACGGCACTGGTCTCGGTGAATGCCTTGCCGGAGTCCAGGGTTTCGACACGGGCGATCTCATCATTGCGCTCCCGGAGAAGGGTGGCAGCCTTATGGAGGATACGAGCGCGAGCAATGTGAGGGGTTTGCGACCAAGCGGGGAAAGCACGGTCTGCGGAAGCAATGGCGGAATCAATGTCGGAGGGAGCGGCCACCTGAATGTCGGCCAGTGGGGTTGCTGTGGCGGGATTAAGAGTCTGGAAGGTCTTTCCTGACGAGGCGGCCTGCACCTGGCCGTTGTAGTAAAGTTGACGGGTAGGGAATGGGAGAGCCATCTTGGTTATATTATGGGGGAATAATCAAGAGAAGAGGAGAGGGCAGTTATTCTTTTTTTGACCCAGATTATGGATTCCATACTCACACCGCCCAGATCCAAAAAAGCTAAACGCCCTGTGGGTCCACGCTAATCACGTAAAAGTCTGCGGGGATTCATAATTGGGACTTGGACACGCGGATTCGCCCAAGACTCAACAGGTTTCATAAGGCTTCTGTGTGGCTGCGGGAATCTCGGACCAGGAGTGGTATTTCATCGCGGGCCGATTCTGCCAGTGACGTAGGTACTCGAGACCTCGGCAGTCTGTACTATGATACTATGATACAATGCTCGATTTACCACTATAAACAAGCCCGAAGTCTTATCAAGGTATGGCCTGATGTTGAATACCCTTATCTGTGATCATTATCTATTTGCATATACTGTCAGCGTGTAAACAATCCTTTCATTAAAATCTTTTTTCTCAAACAAACCCGTTAGCGGCAAAGTGGAACCCATTCTTATCGTCGATATCTCCACTTTTCATGCAACCGACCACCAATTACAAGTGCAGATAAATGCAAAAAGAAAAAAAGATTATCAGCGCCGTGCCTGAATTAGGCAAGTAGATTGAGATTTTGAAAATCGGTTTGTGGACTTCCCTTCCTTACTCGACGCTTTTTCAAAGTTTCGATGGCATTATCCTTTCGAGCCATTATATAAGTCACCAGCGGCACCAAGATCTCCTCTCCCAGCGTTTCTTTTTCCTCTCCATATCTCTCTACCTTCAACATGGCCACTACCAACGAGTTTCCTGCCCAGGATGTCAACAGCTACGACTACATTGTCGTTGGCGGTGGTACTGCTGGCTGTGTGATTGCTGCTCGCCTGGCCGAATACTTGCCCAACAAGCGTGTTCTTGTTATCGAGGGTGGCCCAAGTGATTTCACCGATGACCGAGTCCTGAACCTCAAGGAGTGGCTTAACCTCCTTGGTGGCGAGCTGGATTACGACTACCCTACTACTGAACAGCCCAATGGTATGTCCATTTTGAGCAATATATTCCCCTGTGCCACAGTTGTCTCGTAGCATTCTAGCTCATGGACATCTTGCTGGTCGATCGACTTATATCTATCAATACTTACTCTTTTTTTTTCACTTCAAAAGGCAACAGCTTCATCCGTCACTCTCGCGCCAAGGTGCTTGGTGGCTGCTCAAGCCACAATACCCTGATCTCTTTCCGTCCATTTGAGTACGATTGCCGCACCTGGGTGGCCAAGGGCTGCCAGGGTTGGGACTTTGAGACCTTCACTCGCCTCATTGATGGCTTGCGCAACACCTTCCAGCCCGTGCACGGCCGCCACCGTAACCAGCTGTGCAAGGACTGGATCCAGGCCTGCTCCTCTGCCATGAATATTCCTATCATTTCCAACTTCAACGCAGAAATCCGCAAGAACGGTGAACTCACCGAGGGTGCCGGCTTCTTCAACGTCTCTTACAACCCCGATGATGGCCGCCGAAGCAGTGCCAGTGTGGCCTACATTCACCCCATCCTGCGAGGTGATGAGAAGCGCCCTAACCTGACCATTCTCACCAACGCCTGGGTGTCTAAGATCAACGTCGAGGGTGACTCCGTGACCGGTGTCAACGTGACCCTGCAGTCTGGTGAGAAGCGCACTCTTCGTGCTCGCAAAGAGACCGTTCTCTGCGCTGGTGCCGTGGACACTCCTCGTCTCATGATGCTCTCTGGTCTGGGTCCCCAGGAACAACTGTCTGCTCTGGGCATTCCCGTAATCAAGGACATCCCCGGTGTCGGCGAGAACCTTCTCGATCACCCCGAGAGTATCATCATGTGGGAGCTGAACCGCCCCGTCGATCACAACATGACCACCATGGACTCGGATGCCGGTATTTTCCTCCGCCGGGAGCCCGCCGATGCTGCCGGTTTCGACGGCCGTGCCGCCGATATCATGATGCATTGCTACCAGATTCCCTTCACTCTCAACACCGCTCGTCTTGGTTACGACGAGCCTATCAACGCCTTCTGCATGACCCCCAACATTCCTCGTCCCCGTTCCCGCGGTCGTCTGTACCTCACCTCCGCTGACCCGTCCGTGAAGCCTGCCCTGGACTTCCGCTACTTCACCGACCCCGAGGGTTACGACGCTGCTACCATCGTTGCCGGCTTCAAGGCTGCTCGCAAGATTGCTGAGGAGTCTCCCTTCAAGGAGTGGATCAAGCGTGAGGTCGCCCCTGGTCCTGACGTCCAGTCCGATGAGGCCCTGTCCGAGTACGGTCGTCGTGTTGCCCACACTGTGTACCACCCTGCTGGTACCACCAAGATGGGTGACCTTGTTCGTGACCCCATGGCTGTCGTTGACCCCAAACTGAAGGTTCGCGGCCTGAAGAACATCCGTATTGCCGATGCCGGTGTCTTCCCGGATATGCCTACCATCAACCCCATGTTGACCGTGCTGGCCATTGGTGAACGTGCGGCTGAATTGATTGCTGAGGAAGCTGGCTGGTCCCACTCCCAGCCCCGCCTGTAAATGATGACAAGAACGGATAGTATGTTTGAGCAAGCCTCGACATGTCGATGAGAAAAGTTCTTCGTCTTTTGGTTTTTGGGTTTTTTTAAATATTTAGTTTAGCATATAAGCGAACGGTGCAGAGCTCCCGTCTGCACCCTGGATGATACTTGCATATATTTTATATGCATCGGCCACGTCATATTAGACATGGAGGCTGACAACCAACACAAGGAAGATCTTACATATTGGAAATCTTGAATAGAGTTTCGAATAACCATATGGAAGGCTTGAAATCTTCTAATTGATTTTCTTATCTGATATTTGAAAAAACTGTAGCCTTGACGGGTGTAGCTCTTTAAAATGCAGTCTATTGTGATGCGCTGCATCTATGCTGAACGAATGCAATAAATGCCTGAACTCCTGTAGCACCGATACCAAGAGAATAAAAAAGCCCACAAAAACATGCCGAAACACAGCCAGAGAACCCCAACGCAAAATTGTGCCGGAAACAAAGTTAAGACTATCCCATGACAACTGTTAAACCGTCGCCTTGTCAGTATCATGAATCTTCACACCAAATTTCCATACTTGATCGACAGTCAGAGTAGAACCTGAGTATGGGTCTTCCTTTTCACCCAGAACCACCAAGTCAGCATCTGCACCGCTTTCCAAGGATCCCTTCACCCCCTCGACACCAAGCAAGCGCGCAGGGGTGGCAGTAACGGCGTTAATAGCGTCGACAGTGGAGGCACCTGACCAGCGACGGAAGTTGTTCACACACTCAATAAGAGTTGCTGAGCTACCAGCAATCTTATCCGATCCCTCCAGGGTCAAGCGAGCACCAGTCTTGACAATGCGCTCGCCATTGGTCCACTCATAAATGCCATCGGGTAGCCCACACAGGCGCATAGCATCAGTCACAAGAACCAAGCCCTCTGGATGAGCATTGTACGCGATCTTGATGGAGGTTGGGTGCAGGTGAATGCCATCTGCAATCACACCGTAGTAAGGGCGACGACGCTCGCTTCGGCCAAGCAGGCCAAAGACACCCGGGTTGCGGTGGTAGAAGGGTCGCATAGCGTTGAACAAGTGCGTGATCATGCTGGCACCCTGTTGCGTAGCTGAGACAGCCTGCTCGTACGTGGCATCTGAGTGACCGATGGAATAGATGATGTTGCGTTTGGCGATTTCGGGGATCTGAGCCATCATGTTACCCACCTCCGGGGCGGCTGTAATCATCTTGATAGGGCATTCGGCACCCATATTTTCGGCACCATAACAGTGGACCAGATCTTCGAAGGTCTGGGCTTCACGCAGAACCTCTGTTTTGTGGATGCCGTTCCGTCCGGGGCTGATGAAAGGGCCCTCGACGTGAGCTCCAAGCGATTCGGCACCATCTTGCGCAAGGTGGGTGGCACCAGAAGGACCAAGGGAGGGAAGAACCTGCTCTCGGATCATTAGTTCCATAAGTTGTTTTCCTTTGGGGGCAATTCGCGCACCTTCCAGTAGACCTCGGGGAGCGAGCTAACTACCGTTGGGAGGTAGGAGGTGACACCAGTGCGAGCCAGACCATGATTCACCATGCGCAGACCTTCATCATACTCCTGCTTGGTCTCACAGGGGACGGAGAAATCAAAGCCATGTGCGCCATTCAGCTGGACATCAATCAGGCCTGGAGCCAAGATGCGACCGCCGAGATCAATGATCTCATCTGGGGAGAGGTGCAGTTCATAAAAGGCCTCTTGATCCTTGAGGATTTTCCCGGACAGCGAGTCAATCCAAAGATCCTGTTCAACCAGAGATGAACCACGCACGATGCGACAGTTGGTGAACTTAGTAATCCGAGGCGAGGTGGTTGTTTTGCCCGGCATGGTGGGTGGATTCGATACTCTGTTGGGAGAAGAAACAAACAAAGGACAGAAATCAAAACAGAGAGGGAAATAGTCAGAGAAGTAGTTTGTATGAAGAAGGGACTGTACAATGATGTAACCGTTGTGAGTATAGTGATTGTACTCTGCAGGTGACATTAAAGATGGTTGAAAACGGGTATAGATGTAACCCTTAGACTAATCAGAGCAATTGGATGCAGAGTGACATCGAAGGTGGGCCATGCAAGTATTGTCATCCAAATACCAGACCCTGGGACAATGAAATACCGGGAGATAGATAACAAGTCAATACCAAGCGTTACTGGACAATACTGGCCGGAACACCATACTCAGGCGAAAGATAACCACTCATTTTTCTGCCGGTTGTATTCATATTTCACCATATCCTGCCATTGCACCCAAATCCAATCACCAATTAACTGTGCCCAGGTGTTATGTGTACATCTGAGTTTGTACCTGTACTTTGATATTCGCGTAGATGACTCAGGGTTTTTCCTTAGGTAAGAAAAAACTATCCCATAATTAGTTAGATACTGCGTACAGTCTAATCTCCCCATGCAGGAGTCTACGTAACTTTTCCCCAATGACGCACTATCTTATCTCCCATCTGTGCTCACTGTTTGCCGAATCCCCGACTCCCGATTGCGGCTCTGGGGCCGTGCTGCTTATTCCAGCCTGACACAAGTCTGACACTCCTTCTGCTCCGTCACCTGACTGCGACCTCGGAGTCCCCCAAACCCATTCCAAACCTCTTTCCATCCAAAAAAAGAAACAAACCTTAGAGCGTGGATCCTGTTCCTGCTTGCAGCTCCTTCTCTTCGGGTCTTCCTTAGCCCCCCCTGGCATTCCTCATTCCCCAGGGCCATGGCCCCGAAAGAGGACATGCTGCCCCCGGGCTGGGAGGATCTAGACAGGTATGTTGATCTCCTGTTCCGGATGGTTCCCAACCCTGCTCCCCACCCTCCTAATCTCCACGCGTTGTGGAACCCCAACGCTCCCCCATCCCCCTCTTCGGACCATTTAGACTATTTCCTTTTTGGTAAATATGGTCAAGGCACAGAGGAAGGGTGGTTTAGTGGAGTGAAAATGAGGTACACCATGCTGACATACATGGCAGGCAAATGGGCCAGCTCTTTATGATGGGCTTTGATGGTACCTCGGTCAGTCCAGAAATTCGCTCGCTCATTGAAGACTACCATTTGGGCTCTATACTTCTCTCCGCTAAGAATCTTAAATGTAATATCTAGATCTTCTCCCTTTCTTGATAGTCACTAATCTCATCAACAGCCGCGGAGGAGGCAACTCGGCTGGTCCTCGAGCTGCAAACCATTGCCCGTAATGCCGGTCATCCTGTGCCATTGCTGATCGCGCTGGATCAAGAAAATGGCGGGGTGAACAGTCTATACGATGAAATATACGTGCGTCAGTTCCCCAGCGCCATGGGCATGGCTGCGACGGGATCAAAGACATTGGCCCACGAGGTCGCAGTGGCCACTGCCCAGGAGCTCAAAGCCGTTGGCGTCAATTGGATATTGGGACCGGTTTTAGATGTCTTAACCAATGTACGGAATCAACCACTCGGTGTGCGCACCAGCGGAGATGACCCCCAAGAGGCATCCCACTATGGGGTCCAGTTTATGAAGGGGTACCAAGAAGCAGGGCTGGTCACCTGCGGCAAGCATTTCCCTTCTTATGGCAACTTGGAGTTTCTGGGCTCCCACGCAGATGTTCCGATCATCACGGAATCTTTAGAGCAACTAAGCTTGAGTGCGTTGGTGCCCTTTCGCAATGCCATTATGCAGGGTCTCGATGCCATGATGGTGGGCGGCGTATCCATATCATCAGCAGGGATGAATGTCATGCACGCCTGCTTGAGCGATCAAGTGGTGGACGATCTCTTGCGAAAGGATCTCAAATTCAAAGGGGTTGTTGTATCGGAATGCCTAGAGATGGAGGCTCTGACTCACAATATCGGTGTTGGGGGTGGCACGGTAATGGCCAAAAATGCCGGTTGTGATGTTATCCTGCTTTGCCGGTCGTTCCCAGTGCAGCAAGAGGCAATCAACGGATTGAAATTAGGCGTGGAAAATGGCATCATTGGCCGTCCTCGGATTCGACAGTCATTACTCCGTGTGCTGAACCTGAAATCACGCTGCACCTCTTGGGAACAGGCGCTGAATCCTCCCGGTCTCCTATCTCTCACGCAGATGCAACCCGCGCACACCAACCTCTCAACGCGGGCCTATAACAACTCCATCACCGTCATGCGCGACGAAAACAATCTGCTTCCTCTTTCCAATGTCGTCGATGCTAACGAAGAACTTTTGCTCCTGACGCCTCTAGTGAAGCCACTTGCAGCGTCTGCGGTGACTCTGTCCACAAATGAATCCATACATGGGTCTCTTGATCCGGCAGCTACATTGGATCGGACCGCCTCAGTGGTAAGTGGCGAAAGTGTCTTCAAAGAGTTGGGAAGATCCCTTTCTCGGCAAAGAAATGGCCGGGTACTGCATACCTCCTACACGGCCCATGGGGTACGCCCGATCCATGAAGATCTCATTAAACGAGCTAGCGCTGTGATTGTGATCACGGCAGATGCCAACCGCAATTTATATCAACAAGCCTTCTCCAAACACATCTCCTTACTCTGCCAGTCCCAGTACTCTCTGTCCGGCGAACGTTTTGAGAAGCCTCTAGTCGTGGTCGCTGTCAGTTCACCATATGATTTTGTCACGGATTCTTCCATAGGAACTTACATATGCACCTATGATTTCACCGAGACTGCATTGCAGACTCTGGTCAAAGTTTTGTATGGCGATTTGACACCAACCGGGTGTCTGCCAGGTTCGATAAGCCGGAGCCAGAAAATCCACCAGTCCCGTCAGCACTGGCTGGTCGAGAATTGGAATGAGGATCGAGATGCCCATGCTCTAGATGCGCTGTTAGACATTGTCCGCGAAGACTGCACGAAGGGCCAGCAGTCAGAGCTCCTCGGTGCCACGTCCAACAGCTTCCTTCTTCGGAAAGAAGACATTGACGAGGCTCATTTTGTGGTTCGCAACAGCAGCACACAGGCATTATATGGATTCTGTGCAACCTATTTCTTCCGATCTACCGGCACCGGAGTCATTGGATGTTTGATCGTCGATCCGTCGCGGCGAAAGTTGTCCATTGGACATTCTCTGCATAGCCGCGCGATCCGTACTCTTCTTCAGCGGAAGGGAATGAAACGATTCCAGCTAGGGTCGCGACTCCCAGGGATCTACCTGGGCATTCCGACCGTAAGCTCTGTGGAGCGCAAGCGACTGCGACAATGGTTTGCAAACTTGGGATGGAACACAGCACTCTCTCGCCCGGTGTGCAGCGTGGTGCTGCGGAATCTGGGCACGTGGACCCCACCGGACGGACTCACGGTGGCGTTGAAGAATGCTGCAGTGAACTATGACCTGGTCTACGGATGGGACTACGCCCGTGAGATTCTCGACCACATCAAAACCAATGCGCGACAAGGGGTCACCGACATATACCGCGTCGCGCTCGGGGGCGCCCCGAATTGTGGAATTATCCGCGCCAAGCGACCGTCGGACGAGATGATTTTAGGCAGCATCGTGATCTACAATGAACGCTCGGCGTTGGCGGAGCATATGCCGGCCTTACGCGCCAGTCAAGGCCCGGTCGGGGGAATCTCATCGCCCGTTATTTCCCCCTGTGCGGACGATTACTCGATCGTCATGCAGGGGCTGATCCTGCTGGCCATTAAACAGATCCAGAAACTGAGTGCGCAGGGCGTGGTGATGGACTGTGTAAGATCGGAACCTTTCTCTTCTCTCGATCCTGACTAACGTGATCAACAGGTGGATGGTGACGGTAACTTTGACTGTATTTCTTCCTTGGGCTTCAGTATGCTCCATAGTTTTGAGGAAGTCAATTGCGATGCGGGCACTTGGACGATGATGCATCCCTCCTAACCGCCTTGCTATATAAGGTGTTTTGTAACTCGGGCCTTTTTCTTTTTTCTTTTTTTTCTTTGGTTTTATTTTGATCGCATCTATGATATCCATCTGGGCATTGATTATACTGGTCCCGAGGTCTAGGGTTTGGAGAGTCAATGGGGGCGGTTTTTGCCTTGGTTTTGCCTCCCCTTCCCATATTCCTGTGCATATTATGACTCGGGCACGGTGGGTGGGACAGGAAGTTTGTACGGCGTCATTCGGACCAATATCACCTCTTTTTTTTCCTTTTTTCCTTTTTCTTTTTGACTTGAGATGTCGATCACGGGAGATCCGCAAGTGTGAAGCAAATTAAAAGCCTCGGGAGCCTAAGCCCGTAAATTGCTGAAACGGTGAACCGAAAGCATCGAGTGGAGCAACAGAATAGGGACCGCTCACTGGACCGGACGTCCGCAGGAGCTTGGGCGAATTAACTTCAGAAAAATCCAGGTCAATATAATTTATCCTGCTTTGATACTCTTGGCGCCGGAGGCGAACAAAAAAACCAAAGTCAATCCGGTCCTCCGTGCGAGGCTTGAGGGGGAATCGGATAGGTCGGATATGGGTGTTTCGTACTTTTGAAGGTTTTTCTATACCATTCTCGAAGTACAAACGTTCAAGTGTCTCGGGCATCGGGACGAGACTTCCATCCGGAGATCTGTGAACACCCTTGGTCGTACAATCTAGGATACGGATCTTCTCTATACGCTTGGATCGCGTACCCACCGGGACCCTGGAATTAACCGATTTAGGCCATTCCTGAGGATTCTGGATTCTACCCGTTCTAGAATGCGAGAAAACATAAACCACCGTCGCACGGAACATGTTCAACTTGGCCTGTTCCCCTTTGGCCTGTGAAAGGGCATTTGGCATAGAATCGACGCTCTTTCCTGGAAGTGGACTTGAAATGGACTTGATTCAAATCCACCGTAAGAGGATTGTTCTCCACATAAAGCGAGGATGATCATTGGCTGGTCTGTTCACGAGTCCCAAGTCGGAGATAATCAAATCGGGTAAATGCACGGGAGATGAGAGGTCGATCCTCTTCACATGGACCCAACGGTCTAGGCTGCATTGTTCCACATGCTTGTGATGCCGCGTGAGATTACACAAGTATGACCTGGATGCATCACCCGACCGAACCTGCAGAAGATCATTGCAAAAAGAAAAGAATCGTCAAATCAAGAGCAGACGTGGCCCACTGATTTTCCCTCGGCCCCCACGGGCAGAGCTGCGATCAGAGTTTGGGAGCTGAAGCAAAGACTCGGTTCCTGACTCCGACTGGATGCGGACTCCAGTTGTCAAAGTGGATTTGCCCGTTCGCGGTGGGACCCGGTCATGGCCACCAATCACGATTGTGAGAAGACGATCGCAGGTCACTTCCTTTTCTTTTTCGCTCGTGTCCTGCTGGATCGATGCATATGGTGGCGTTCATTGGGTGGGCCACCCCCTTCCCACGATGGCGCTGCATGTCAGACGGAACCCATGTTGATCATCGATCCTTTATGATCGTGGATTTGGTCAATGGGATTTAATATCTTTTAAATTCAATAGAAGAAAGTGGGGAAAGTAAGAGGGAGCGATAGAGGGCGATTAGAGGGCGATAGAGAGGGGGGAATTATGGGGAAGATTGGTAATGATGGTTGACTGAAAACGAACGTGTACGGGGTACAGTATACTATAAACCATAACTTCTATTACATGTTTGAGGATTTAGGATTAACAGGATATTCCATATGAATTTGGTGGCGTCTAATGATGACCATTCGGTGGATTCATAGTTCTTCACAACATGATCTTCAGGGCCCATACCATACACACCATAGATACCAGCGAATACCATCGGAATACCCCCTTCGAGTCCCCTTCCCTTATCATCCGTCGAATCATACCACGATTCTGGGTTTTTTTCACTTCTCATGGTTTGCCGACAGCCGAAAGCCCCCCTAAACCGGTGTTGAACTGATTAAAACCAATACGGAAACCCGTCTTCGTTCTCCGCAAAAACCGCGGCTCCACTTTTCCCCGAATCCGTTCGCATCTGCTCCTCTTTCCTCTTCTCAAGACATTCCATTCCCCTTGTCCTTCTTCTTTCTTTCTTGTGTGAGTTCTATCTTCATTTTGCCCGCCATGGAGGGCTTCGATACCATGGCTATGCCGCCTTATCTGGCGAGCCCGCTCTCCCTCGGCAATCTCCAAGGCTCCGACTACCTGAACGCCATGTCCGGCCTCGATCTCCCCGACCACCGTTCTACCTTTGACTCCGAGACTTTTGTTAGGTAAAGATTCCCCCTCCCACTCCAGATTTGATAGGGCGGATGAGAGGAAAGGGGAAGGGAAGGGAAGGAAAAGAGTGCAAACAAGACTAACCAGAGGTAACCATACAGTGGGGATGATCTCGCCTTCACCCAAGGTGGGCTTCCACGCTCCAATGTTCCGCCCTCCTTGGAGCGCTTCCCCTCGGGGTACGATGACCCTTTCACCGACATGGTCGCTCCCTTTGAGCCTGCCCCTCCGGAGCAACCACAGGACTCTTCGATCGATCACAACAATAAATTACTGAGCTTCTCGCTCCCCGTCTACCACTTTACCTTACTCGACTACTCCATGCGACGGACATCCTTGTCCGTCTCCGCCCAACTACATGGAATGTTCTTTTTGGCCGAGTCCCCTTATACTACATCACCGTCCGAGAATGCCCCGCCGCAACAGGGAGCCGAGTTGACCTGCTACCGTCGCAATCTATTCCAGATTACCGGCTCCGTCACCCTGCCCCGAGGCATGCGGTATATCATGACCGATAATGGCGATCGGATCCCGATTTTGGCTCAGGAACTGACTGTCTCGGCCACGGAATCGGTCGAAGGGAACCCTGTCAAGATCATCTCGGTGCCCTGGAAGACTCCCTCCGCGGCAGCAGCGAACGCCGGCACTGCCATCGAGGATCACAATAATGGCGCGGCCAAGGTCGAGAAGGAGCCTCAGGCAATCCCACTGGACATCATGGCGGGTCAGGATCTAGATACGGACTATGCCACTTTCCCCATTGCCTGGAAGCGTTTGCAGTTCCGGGTGGCCACGGCTAACAATGGCCGCCGGAAGGAGTTGCAGCAACATTTCGTCGTTCGGCTCAAGGTGGTCGCGACATTGTCCACCGGGGCCAAGATCTCCATCTCAGAAGTGCAGTCGGGCCCTGTCATTGTCAGGGGTCGCAGTCCACGCAATTTCCAATCCCGAAAGGATCTACCCCTCAGTGGAAGTGCTGCAGCATCACGAAAGAACCAGGCCAACTCGGCAGCTCTCAACCGCACCCCAACCAGCGAGTCGGTACCCCGCCGTGCTAGCGTCACCCCAGCTAAGGCCAAGGCCCCATCTACCACGGTCCAAAGCAGCTCCCCTGAGACCACGTCCGTTCCACCCCCCACCATCATGCAACAACCCCAAGCAACTCCTGATTGGACCCCGATGCCCCATGTCGCATCTAACCCCGTAATATCCCACCACCAGCCTCTATTCCCTCATTCCAGTCCGGAGCAACTTTCTCAAATCAGTCAACAACGCCGGGTCAGCAGCACAACGGGTGCCGCCGCAGCGCCTATCAACTTGTCTCTTTTGGATGATGACGACGGGGGCGATACAGGTCTTCAGCTAGATCAAAAGATCATGAATCCCTACCCTAACGAAATGTCTCAACAACAACAACAACCTGGGGCTATGGATCATGCTGCACCACCGGCCAAGATGCGCAAGATCTCCCACAACATTTCTCAGACTCCGTCCCGGAGTGCTACCTCATCCATCCCTCTGCTGGAGACTGCCAATCTACCCCAACAATTTGTTTCTTCGCTACCATTTCCTAACGAGGGCACCGACTTTCTCTACGAGTACTTTCCTTTGGGATTGGATGACTGGCAGGCACCCGTAGACGCCGTCTACCGACCACATGTGGTACATCATACCAACATGCCTGAAATGAAGTTTGTGGCATCTAGAGGCCGCAGCAAGCGCTATTTTGCCGCCGAGGATGTCTTTTAAGTCTTGATTCATTGGCGCTAGAGTGGTGTTTGTTCTTTTTCTTATCCCTCGGGATTTCAAATTGGGTCGCATTTGCATTTGCCGGAGGGGGCCATGCGATATCCAGTTCCTGCTTCCTATCATCGGTTCTAGAGTTGTTCTTCTTTTTTGCGCCTTCTTGTTTGTTTTTATTTGTCCATCCTTTTGTCTCTTCTCCCTGCAACCGGAGAAGCAAACTTCATGAGCTCAATTCATGCCGATATGCCGGAATACGGAGTTGGGGTAGATTTCGGCGTTCGGCATTCTTGGGATCTTGTGGGGTGGTCTTTGTCTTTTTTCTTTCTTGGATCTTGTGAGTCCCCTGGTGCAATCTTGGCAATTGTGGCGTGTGAGGAGTTCTCTGCTTTTGGATGTCTTTATAGGATTATTTCCTGGTTAATGGTGATGCTCAATGACCCTAGTCTGTTTGGAGTATTGAACCATTCTTCTCGACAAGAAAAACAAAAACAAAAACATGTCGAGATTTGGATTGGGTTTTGGGGTTTCATTGGCACTTGGTTCTCGGTTTCTATCTGGTTTGGTCGTGATTCTGGTTATATCCCATCGAGTTATGATGTTACGCTGCTACTTATTGCCACTCAGCCTGGATTTGCGCGAGTTTTGCCATGACCTACGAGAGGTTTACTGATGGCATACCAGGTTCAATTGTCTTTGTTTTAAAAATATATATACATATATCATATCATCTGCTTGATTCCCATTTGCGTTCACTAGATAACAAACATTGTCAAGTTCCAAGGTCGATATAGGTATATTTTCACTTGTTCTATGTTCTTTCTGGGTTGGAAGGGATTACGTTGGTGGCTATTCATCATGTCTTTACAAACGCCTGGGCAACTAGATGAATGTCCCAATATCACTTTCATTTCAGCTGATCACTTATTCCGCTCATAGATACCCCAGTCCGTCTCCACCAATGGCTTCTAGATCGGCCCGGATCTCCCACTCCGTCGCGCCGACTCGGCCCGCGAAATCCGCCTGGCGCTGTTTCCCCAGACTCAGCCACTGCCGAAGCAAAGTTCCATCAACCATTCCTCGACCAGAGGCACCATCACTCTCAACTGCCCGGAAGGCGCGAGGGTTCAATCCACCAGGATGTTCAATTGTGTTGGTCAACTGAGATTGCAAAGCAGACAGGCGACGATATGATTCTTCCGTGACGGTCGTCACCAGGGCCAAGGATCCATTTTGTGATGCAATTAGGACGTTGTGAGTCGAAATGGCCTGGTCCACGTCCATCTCATCCGCCGTTGACTCCACAAGTTCAGACGACACCGCCGTGCGGGGCAACAGGGTGACCGTTGAGGCAAAATTACCTGTATAGAACTTGCTCCTGTTGAGTAGTCGATCTCCATTGGATGACTTGGGGTCTGACATGGAATGTAAGTATGGTTTCACATTTCGAGCCTCATTCTATTACGCACCTTCAGGGTCGTACTGCAGCACGTGCAGGTTGCAATCACTGTCTGCAACCAAAATGTAGAGCTTATTTCCATCCGGTAGGAAATCTGCAGCCGCGACTTCTAGATAGTCGGGATCTTTGCCGAAAAGAGTCATTTTGTAAGGCTCTTCCTACACTAGACGTTAGTAACCGGTAAAAAAAGGGATTTACGTCAGTGAGGAGGGCTCCTATACCGAATAGCCTGCAAACCAAAGACCCTTGATTGCATCGCCCATGATGACCATGCCTGTACCCTTGAGTTCTTTTGCAACATTGACGTAGCATTGCATATCCATGAACGCCACGGGGAGGAGACTTCCGTCCTCTTTAAGCCCCCTGACCATGCATTTTTGCCCTTGAGCCACGATCACAAAGCCCTGGCCGCCAATGCCGGACAGTGCGGTCACTGCACCTTTGACGACCTCTTTGCCAATGAGCTTGAGTTTGCGGCCCGTCTCTGGTTTACCAGGCTCTGGAACCACCTCAATCACGTCGAATACATAGATGCAGCCACGGGCTGGAATGTCTTCGCCCTTGGTGATAGCCGTTCCCACAACGATCAGATCTTTACGCTCATGTGTGTTTTCTGACACCTCTAAATTCACGTTCTTCACCGCTGTCACATGTTCAGCGGGCTCCAAGGGGTAACTATGCATCGTGAGCTTTGAAATGAACTCCACTTCCAAATTTTTGAGGCCTTACCTATCGATAACTTCCCAGGTTTTCGGACTGATGATTTTGACGAAGCTCTGGGGAACTTCAGGTAGGAATGATTTCGCTAGAAATTGTATTAGAAAGGAAGATACACGATGCTACGCAGAATGCCGGGAAGCAAACCTTCATCGCGCCATTCAGGGTGTAGCTCATCATTTTCAGGCAATTTGAATCCCACGCTGGAGCTGGTACCCAGAACATAGGTCTCAGATGCTGTTGAATAAGTCAAGAAGTCCACTTGTTCTTCCAAAGAGACTTTGCGCAAGATCCAGGAATGGTCAAGTTGGGTTTCTGGGGGTATTTGACACGCTCGGATGGTATGCTGGACGGAATTGTAAGCATGGGTATACTTTATGCTAGGAAGGAGCTCGTACCTCGGCATCCACATAGATGAAACCGTTTCCACAGCCATTTACCGGTGAATCAAACCCACTGAGCCATCGTGTGAATTCACCGCGGAGACGAACCACGTGGGGGGAGCTTTTCGCGGTTTTTACGAGGAATCTACCAGAGTCACCAGGCATAAACACAGTACTGAGCCCTGAAACATTCCGCAGGGCTCGTAATGGTCTTCTGCGTGGGGATATTTCGGTTTCGGTCTGTGATTCATTTGGGACAAGCTTAGAAAGGGTATGGTGGCCTTCACGGAAAAATTGAAGACGATTTGGTTGTCCACTCTCGGCCTCGGACGGGATGAAGACTGGCTTGTACACAATTAAGTCGTCGTTATAGGTTCGAAGCTGGATTCCGTGGGTTAGTATCTGGGTTCAAGCAACCAATGTTTTGCGTGCATCGTACAATTAGGTATGGTTGGACAAATGAGGAATCACCGAGATCAGCTGCCAGGATTTCTTTCAGCGGCTCTCGTGCACTTGATCTTCGAGGTGGATCTGCCGATAGCACAGGTTGTAAACAGTCAAGGCCGTCAATGACTGACAGTAGTTTCATGTCCGAGACGTTGAATATCTGTAAAAGAACGGTTAGAAATACCATGATCATCTAATACCTTGCTGGAATCACCGACCGAGAGCTTATGTTCGGCGTTTAACAAGAACAGAAGAATACTTTGTTCAGCAACGCTTGCTTTTGAGTGGAGAGCGCCAAATGATTGGTGTTTGTCATGATAAAGGCAGCCCGTATGCCACTTTAACAGGGACATTTCATCTGGGAGAGACACCTCTTCCAGATCACCGCTGGCATCTGTCTGGAGCAGTAAAAGCGAAGAATCGTCGCGTAATATAGCCAGGTAAGGATCGGCAAAGCTTGCGCTCACGGCAATACGCTCTTCATCAGTGTCCTCGTCCCAGATGGGATAAATTTGCGCTAGCCCCAAATCTAAAAAATATGTTAATCTATGATTCCTATCTGCGGAACGTACTCCAAACATACCTCGGTCATGGATCCTGACTTCATTTCGCAAAACCTGTACAAGACGAGATTCCTCGGCCAAAAGCCCAATTTCGATAGTAATATCCTCACTCGGATTAAAGTCTGGTGCCTTGAGAGGTTTCCAGGCTGCTTCCTCTACCATGAAAACCTCTGATACCTCTTTGTCTGTATCAGTAATCCGTGAGGCAATCACATATTGACGGGAAGTTGTTCCATTTGAATCGCCCACGTGCGAAGAGCTTTCTTTGCCTTGAGACATGGTGGCCGACCATACTCCATCGGCAGCATCAAGACTCATGGACATTGTCGTCAAAGGATCAATTTCCCTTTTAATTACAACAAGCCCACCACTCTTTCCAGAGCCTTGTGATGCAACCAGCTCTAGTGCGGCCGAATTCCCTTCATTGGCGGACACATCCGAGTCATTTGACACTGAGCTAGCTTGGCCCAGAGTAACATCCCGCAGAGGGCCGATGCTAGGGAGTCGATCATTCAGTTGGAAATGATAAAAATCTGGCGTTGAAGTCTCCGAAGCTGGGCGCGTGTCGGTTTGGGTTCGCTCAGGCACCGAAGAGTAGAGGTCATCTTCGTAGCCATCATCTTCCATTTGATCCTCATCTGATGAATCATCCAGGCTATCGGTAACTTGCTTCGATTCTAGACGTGTTTTTTTGCTAGAAGTTGAATGGGACCATCCAAGAAGCACTGAGTCCGCATCTTCGCTACCAATGAATATATTTCCATCATTGAAGCAGGTAGAGCAAGAGGCAGCCGATTTCAATATACCCCCGCCTGCTTGAGCTGGTAACGGATGAATTGACATACCCGATACAGATCGACCATCTAGTTTGAATTTTATCAGGGCCAAATCACCCGAGGCAAGCGCAAGAACAAGGTCACCACTGCCACCACCGAGTCGTTCCACAACGCAACCCTCTAGGCGAAAGGCCAAGTCGGATTGGTCACTCATGGAAAACGCGGACACTTGACGAGAGAATTCGTTCACCCCAACTGCATTTGTTTTACCGGCTTGGTCCACGTGCACAATTTCATTGGAACCGATAAGCAGAGCGCCTCCCACAGGAGGCGGCAGTGCTACAACCTTGAATAAGTCACTGGGAAGCCGAGAGACTGAGAGGAGTGTTGTCGATGCTCGTTGCTCCAAGTCTAACGTGAAAACAGTGTAGAACATCACATCTTTTCTCTCGTGAACAAGGGCATTGGAGGTTGCAATTTGAGAATATAAAATCCCAAATGTTGGCTCTCTGTATTCGTAGAGGAACGCCAAGCTAACAGGGTGCAACAATGACGGGTCCAGGGCTGTCAGTGGTAAAACGAACGATGCAGCGTAAGGTGTGGGATGAGCAGAGCCACCCTTGCTCTTCTCCAGGTCTGTTGCCCCATCTGTTGCTTGAGTAGGCCGCTCGCCGTCCAATTCAGAGTCGTAGTCGTCCATCACAAGGTCATCCCCTGCCTGGTGGAAAGGTAAAATGGCCAAGTTACGAACCCCGAAATTGAAGACCGCACATCGGCTGCTGGGGTCCACACTAAGACTACTACCACATCGACTCAGGTCTGGTACCCAGGGGCTGCGAGTCAGGTCATCTCGTTCATAATAGTGAATAGAGACGGTCGAAAGGTTGTAGCGCTTTGGGTCCCACTCAATCAGACTGAGCTTGGCATTTCGAACAGCCAGCAGGATGGCCTCTCCGCCACTCTTGGAATTCAAGATCTTCACTCGACTCAGATCTGTCACAGTTCCTGGCAAGTTGTACTCCTTTTCCAGGACCAGTTTCGGCTCAGGTGGATGGAAAGATGCTGAGTGGGTCTCAGTGCTCTCCGATGAAGGCTTCAGCAGGGAAAACACCTGCAACAGGGACGATCGCACAACAATCAAATTGCTAGCAGTTGATGATAGGAAAGGCAGGGCAAGTGCATGGGTAACGCCCGTTGGGGGTAAAAGCTCTGTATAGCACTGCATTGCAAAAATCCAGTGCGCTTCAGAGCTCCAATCAGCAATTTACAGGAGCAAAATTCACGGTGCACATGGCAAAATCAAGCCTAAATTCAACAGCGCCAGAGCACATAAAGCACAAACAGGATATGAAAGAAAAGAAAAAGCCTTTTTGAGTCTCACAATGGCTTGAAGGATGTAGTCGAATGATGTGCATCCAGGGCGGACTCAAAGAAACAAAGCTCTAGATCACGTGATGTTTACCTGATCAGGATTAGCTATGACGACAATGTAAAGCCAACTTTCTTACTCACTCACTTGCTTTCTCTCTCTCTTTCTCTTTTGTCTAAACATCTTTGAATCCATCTCTACAGTGTAAAGTTAGCACAACAGCTTCTCTCTGCCTAACCTGTCACATATGGGACATCATCTGTCTCCACTATGGCGCTCCTTCAGACCTCACTGATATGGGTTGTGTATGCAGTTGTCATTGCAATCCTACTGGCGATAGCTTCGGTGTTTATCTATGTTTACCAAACACCTCGTGATCGTTCTCCGTCTGTAACTCTGACCTGCATCATTGCCATTACCAGTCTTCTGGCCACTGTGCTTTTGCTGCCGGTGGATGTCGCACTTGTATCATCAACCACGTCATCCCGCCTAGGCCGGCGGAAGGACTGGGCTACCCAAGATACAGTTGATAACATCACTTTCTCACTGACGATCATCTACTACATACTGTACTCACTGGATGCCTTGCTCTGTCTCTTGGTGATCCCTTTCACCTACTTCTGGTACGAGGAATATGATGAGGTAGCCAGTGAAACAGGGGAGCAAACCGTGGGACAGCGGCTCTGGGGGTCCTTCAAGTACACCTTGTCATTTATTGCTATTGTTGTCATCCTTTTCCTGGTTGGATTTTTTGTCCCGGTTTCCAAGGACAAGGTTGGTATGGACTTGGATTACTTCAAACGCCTGCTGACAGAGAATCGTAAGTCGTGCTGCCTTTTGAGTCCTCCATACGATGACACTAATAACAACACAGATGGTGAGCGTGCTTTGACATTTGCTTTGGGCCTGCTGATGACCCTTGGTATCTGCCTTTATGTCTTGTATACTTCAGTGGGGCTTGCTCTGTTCCCCATTAGTTTGATTAAGACTGCACCATCAATCTCGAGCCCCACTCTGCGGGCTTCCACAGTTCGCCAATTAGAAGCCAATCAAGAGCGACAGAGGCAGCTCGAAGGTCGCTGTGGGGGAAATCCTGAGCTTCTTTCGTCCAAAGATCGCAGAGAACTAGATACGCTCACACGAGAGGAGAGAACATTGATTAGGCGGCAACGCCTTGTTGATGAAGCTCAGGGAGAAGGTCGGAGTTGGCTGATGCGAGCATGGTTCAAGATTGAGGCCATATTCCGCCCTTTCAAACTGCTGGGAGGCCTCCTTCTCCTGTTGATTGCCTTTGTTACATGGGTGTCTATGCTGTTGACAGCTATCGACAAGGCAAAGAACTCGGTTTGTAAGCATCGCTGTGGATACATTCTTGGTCATATCAATGTCTTTAACCCAGTCAATTGGGCACTTGTCCAATCGGCCAAAGTCTTTCCAGTTGATTATGCCATTTTTTCTGTTCTTGTGCTGCTGCTGTTCTGTAGCTCCGTTGCTGGCATTTCTGTGGTTGGGATCCGCTTCCTTTGGATCCGAATCTTTCAGATTCGAAAGGGTCACACGTCACCTCAAGCTCTTCTCTTGGCAACTGCGATGTTGATGCTGATTATCCTGGCGCTGAACTATTCTATTTCCATGGTCCTCGCTCCACAATATGCGACGTTTGGCCCGCAGACTTTCTGTGACCGTGCTCCGGGGACACTGCTAGAGCAGCCGGATTGCTCGAATTACAAAGCTCTCATCAAGCCATGTTCTGAACTTGCGGATAATCCCGCCGCACAACGAGTGTGCACTCCCAGTGTTGTCAGCACCTTTCTCAACCGTGTCACTCTCAATTTCCCTTTCTTCGGTGTTGTATTCTTTTGGGCTCAGTTCTTCTTCCTCGGTAAGTATGCGCCTGGGTGCAAGATCCAGGAATATCTATATGAATTGGTGCTTGATTACTAACCGATCATCTGTCCACAGGTCTCTACCTTGTTGTCTTTGTGACATCTCTCTTCCGATCACCAAAATTGGATGAGAGGCAACTTGACGAAGATGCCGAGGAGGCCGAAGAAGAGGGTCTCCTCGCTAACACAGGAAGACGATTCAATGCAACCTGGCAAGATATCACTGGCCGAGCCGACCGCAACAGCTCTGGGAATTAGGGAGACTTCACTAGGAGGAAAGCAGTAGACTAGCTCGAAATTACTAACTGCTTCTGCGAAGCAAATTTCTACTGGAATTAATGTTATATCTGACGGATTCACACGGACCTGATCTTGAACTTAATCTAGGCAATACATGATCATTCTCGGCACATAATCTTCCCGTATTTTTATCCGCAGGGTGAGACATGGCCCAGCATGTAACTTATTAAAATCTAAGTAACGCAAGTAGTGGGGGATCGCTGTTTCATGATTTCGTAACCCAGTCAAGCTTTCAGCTGCTCATTGAGCAAGGCCAGGGCACTTTGGAATGCTTTCACCACCTCCGTGTCTGGAATGGGGGTCCGAGTGATCAGCACTTGAGCAGGGAAGAAGATGGGTGTCATGAACTTACAATGCTTTTTCTTATTCTCCACGCTGACTTCAGAATGCTGAACGTGCTGCATCTGTGTCTTGAATCTTGATGATCTTTAGAACTCCATTTTACGAAGACCATGGGGTACAATTCTCACCTCTTCAGGGCCCTCTGTTCATCTTGTAACATGGCTGTCTGGGACCATGCTGTAAAAACCTGATAGTTTCTTAGTGTTGGGATAGTATGGCAGATGCATAATGTCCTTACATCGAGCAGTTTTGTAGTTTGTGCACGAAGGTCTTCCTCGACACGACTATGCTCATCCATAGCATCAGTGTATTTTTCTTGCAGCTGATCCCAATCACAATGATCCACTCCTTGAGTTAAACGAGCCACTAGCATTTCTTCCATTTCCAGGACGGGCTCAATTGGACCCGGACTGTAAGTTTGCTGGGGCTCTTCCGTTACAGGTGGTCGCGAGGCAATGTCATGGCCATCGTCTGTCGATGCCATTTTGGACAAGCTCGTCCTGACAGAGTAGCTTAGCAAAATTGAAGAATCTTGGCGAGAACTAGATCATTTTGTAGTATCATGGAGATGATTGGGTCTTTATCAACAATCCAACGTGATTTCACCCGAATAAACAGCTGCCACACACCGCGTCAGGTGACGACGTCACCAGAACCGACTCTCCCCCAAGATCTTATTGCAAGACTCCATGGTTTTCGTTGGTAGCTCTCGTAGCTTACACAATACACCATGGATGCGCGACTCTCAGTCTTTCAGCTAAATTCCTTCAACCGTCTGCGATGAGTTGTCACATATGCACATCTGCCCACTCCCGCTTGCCAATCCTCTGTCCGACATGTGCCCGCAATCGTCTTTATCAGCTACGTCTCGAACACACTCAGGTCCTTCTTGAAAAACAGTCCCTAGGCAGCCAAATCGAGATCGCGACCGCCCATAGCCAGTTAGGATCCTCAGAAACCGACCATGACAGCTCCTGTCGCTGGGCCCTCCAAACCATTCTAAGTCAACAAGCTGGCTCGGTCTCCAGGGAAGATGCTGTGGCGCAGCAGATAAACACTTTGAAAGAGGAGGTTAGGGCAAAAAGGGCCGATATCCTGGAGCGCAAGGCGCGGTTGGCTCGCAGGCGTTCTGATGCTGAATCGGCCCAATACCAACTTGGGGAGCGGGAGGCTGCTATCTTGACAGGCCTGCAGAACACCACCAAAAGGACGGAGCATCTATGGCACACATTACATAGTAAAACGGCAGAAGCTCGGATATTTCTTTGCCGTGAGGCAGCTCACCTGTATGGGTTACGGCAAAAAGCAACCAAGAAAGGCGACGCTAGCCAGACCTATGTCCTTGGAGGCCTAGCAATCGTAGACTTACGGGACATGAACGGAAAGATCCCCAATTTTCTAGCCGCCATTACTCAATTTTATACTAACAGTTATACAGGCTCCACGGCAGCTCAGATATCTACGTCACTCTCCAACATTGCCCTCCTCCTGGTCCTCGTTTCGCATTATCTTTCACTGAGACTCCCCGCCGAGATCATTCTGCCCCACCGGAATCATCCTAATCCAACCATCTATACTCCTGCTGCATCCTACGACTCGCATAATGCCACTGATGGAACCTATATTCCTCAACCCCCATCCAGCCCGGCAGTGCCCCGACCTGCAGACACTCGCTCGCGTCCAAGGCCACTATTCATCGATAAGCCTCTCCAACGTCTCGCCAAGGAAGATTCTTCCACGTATTTCCTCTTTCTTGAGGGTGCCACTCTCCTTGCTTGGGATGTCGCATGGCTGTGCCGGACCCAAGGAATCAACCTGACTTCGGACTCATGTGAAGAGGTCTGCAACATTGGAAGTGGACTGTGGCAGTTATTGGTTGCCCCGCCAGCTCAGACATCCACTTTGATGCGGGCCTTCGCCGGTCGAGATACGCAGGCCAAGGTGAAACCTGCTAAAGATTCTCCCCAAACCACAATCCAGCGCATGAAATCATTTCCTATGCTTGGGCATTATTCCCATGGGACAGTTCATTCGTTTCTCGGGGCATCGGAGGGATCGGAATTCATGCGAACATGGAAGTTACCCACTCCAACAAAGATTTTTGATAACTTAAAGTCCAACCTCCTTGGCGAGATGGCCAGCGCAGAATGGGAGGTATTGGAACAACAGGAATGGGAGGATGAAAACCTCGAGATTCAACAACCATACACGCCAGAGAGCAAAACCACCCACTTACCCAGGCCTTCCGAAACAAAAGCGACCCCAAATCAGTCATCAAGACCAAAGGGCACAAGTGGTTGGACGAAGCTCAACAATAGATAATATAGCAGAAATGAAAACAGAGTCTGTGATCAATTTACAGAGTACAACAGATTCCTTAAGGCTTAAATGTACAGATTATCGCGCTTTAGGTGCAGTATTTATAAAAGCAAAACATACCAAGGTGTAGTGTTTTTGTACGTCTCATGACCTTCATACAGTAGACGGATTGCGGAGTTACTGAGATGCCGAGATAAGATTGTACCGCGTGGCCCGAGTCCCTCCGTTCACTTGCTATGCTTTCCGTCGGGATCCTCTTCTGCATTTCTGGAAAACTTCTGAATCAAAGTCCAATTGCATGAAGCGGTCCTAGTAATATCGTCGGACTCTCGTGGACGCCACATCGGAATTGAACCTCCTATTTATTACTGGCAATGTGGCCGGAACCCACCCGCATTTAAAAGTCCCCAAACATGCAGAATGCTCAAGCATGGCAGAATCCCGGCGAAGGGACTCTGGGTCAGTATTCGCAGGACTGAATCCCCCCAAATTAGGTCTGACTTTTCATGTATCTGGCAGACCTCAAGCGCGCGCTCTCCGCCATCTCAGAAATCCCCGAATCTCTCCTAAGAGCCGAGCTCCGACGACGAGATGCCACAGGTTCAGTGGAGACACCTTCATGTGGCTCTCGGGCGCAGGGCGCCTATAATACACCATTGCATGTCATGGCACTGTTTCTCATCTTAGGGCTAAGTACATTCGGTATGCGCCAGTCATTTCTCTCTGATATGTGGTACTGGATGATTGACAGACTCATCTTACACCAGCATGCTCATTTCCGGTCCTTGCTCGCCGCTTTCCTGGTCTTCCAATCCCACGTCGCTTCCTGTTTATCTCCAGACACTTTGGCACCGGAGTCTTAATCGCGACAGCGTTCGTGCACTTGCTCCCGACTGCATTCGTTTCCTTGACGGACCCTTGTCTCCCTCGGTTCTGGAGCCATACATACCGTGCAATGGCGGGTTTTGTGGCCATGATATCGGTCTTCGCTGTTGTGGTGGTAGAAATGTTCTTTGCCATGAAAGGTGCAGGGCATGTGCATGGCAATGATTACGATACTTTGATAGGCGACATTGGCCGCGAGTCTATGAGCGACTTTGGGCATGACGCCGCAGATTATTCGCGTTTGGAAGCGCAAAGATCGCGTGGAAATATACGTTTAGACGGCCTACGACAGAGTGGTCAGAACGAGGTTGACGGTCCTGCTTCTGCTTCTTCGCATGGCTCTGAGCGGCTGCACTCGGCTGGTTCCCAACTGGACAAACAGGAAGACGATGATACTGATCTTGATGAGCTTGATGCCTACGCTGATGACTCTCCGCCTCGTGTGCGATCCCGGTCACATTCGCTTCATCATCACCGCCCTCAGATGAGTGGTCATTTTCGACAGCAGTCCGGCTCGGAGTTGCCAATGCAGAACCCGCAACGTCAGCTTCTCCAGTGTCTACTGCTGGAAGCTGGTATTCTTTTTCACAGTATCTTCATTGGCATGGCACTCAGTGTCGCAACCGGGACCTCGTTTGTTGTACTTCTCATTGCCATCAGTTTTCATCAGACATTCGAAGGGTTTGCGCTGGGCTCACGTATCGCATCACTCATCCCTGATCTTTTCTCCCCCTCTTCCGCAAAACCCTGGCTGATGTCACTGGCTTACGGAACAACTACTCCCCTTGGTCAGGCCATCGGCCTGGTCTTGCATAATCTCTATGACCCGGCAAGTACCACGGGCTTGCTCATGGTTGGTATTACCAACGCCATCAGCTCTGGCCTTCTGCTCTTTGCAGGTCTTGTGGAGCTCCTGGCGGAAGACTTCTTGAGCGAGCCAAGCTATGAGACCCTCAAAGGGAGACGGCGTGTAGAGGCATGTATATCGGTTGCCTGTGGAGCTCTCTTGATGGCATTTGTTGGGGCTTTTGCCTGAGTGGCTAGATACATGTCAGGTGTGTACTGTTTCTGAGTTATATGTAGCCTTCCCTAGAAAGCTAGAATTATCAAATGTTATTCTTCCTGTGCTTCACATTCAAGTCTTCGGTGAATCTCTCCTAGAACTACAATTTTTCATTTCACCCTCCCCCGTTATATGCTACAAAGATCTTGTCAACTTCATGAACTGTTCGGAGAAATATTAAATTCTCTACTTCCAATATCTATTTCGAATATTTGCGTCGGTTGGTATTTCGCAGGGAGTCGATAGTCATGTCATATCCGTACATCATTAAAATTATCTCTTTAGAGAAGAGACTCGATCACTAGGGCACTGGCACCGCCGCCGCCGTTGCAAATGCCAACGCAGCCAAGCTTGCCCTGCTTCGCCTTCAAGACACCGATCAGAGTGGCCAGGATACGAGCACCGCTGGCACCCAGTGGGTGGCCAATGGCAACTGCACCGCCGTGGATGTTGACCTTATCCTCAGAGAGGCCAAGCAGCTTCATGTTGGCAAGGGCCACCACACTGAAAGCTTCATTGATTTCAAAGGCATCAATGGAGTCCTGAGTCACGCCAGCGTGTTTGAGGGCCTTGGGAATCGCCAATGCGGGTGCTGTGGTGAACTTGCTCGGCTGCTGCTCAGCATCACCCCAGCCACAGATCTTGGCAATGGGCTTCAGGCCGAGCTCCTTCACCTTGGCCTCGGAAGCCAGGACGACGGCCGCAGCGCCATCGTTAAGGGGAGAAGAGTTGGGAGCAGTCACTGTGCCACTGCCGGGGATGAAAGCAGGCTTCATGTTGCGAAGCTTGTCGGGGTTGAGCTATCCTCACAGTAACATATTAGCGAGAGATCAAGATGAAACGTCTACCAGATTCCACTTACGTTTTTGGGCTCGTCATCCTGAGACACGGTAACACCGGGCTTGCCACGGAAACCAGGGAGCTCAATGGGAGCAATTTCATAGTCGAAGGCACCCGCAGCCTGGGCAGCCTGGGCCTTTTCGTAGGTGCGGATGGCATAGTCATCCTGCTGTTGGCGGGTGAACTCGTGATCCTGTGCGCACTCCTCGGCCTGCAGACCCATGAGCTCCTGCTTGCCATAGGCATCCTGCAGACCATCCTTCATGATTCCATCAACCAGGGTCTGGTGGCCGAACTTGGCACCAGTACGGGAGTTGGGGATGTAGTGGGGGGTGTTCGACATGGACTCGGCACCGCCAGCCACGACAATATCAGCGTTGCCGGTCATGATGGTCTGGGCTCCTAGGATAATTGCCTTCAGAGCAGAAGCGCAGACCTTGTTGACGGTGGTGCAGACAGCGGACTCGGGGAGACCAGCGCCAATGGCACATTGGCGAGCAGGGTTCTGTCCGACGCTGAACAGGGGTTAGTATTGACAATAATCATTGAGGGTACGAGGGGGCTTACCCAGCGGAAAGGACATTGCCGAAGAAGACCTCTTCAACATCGGAGGCATTGACACCCTCAGCACGCTCCACGGCGGCTATATATTAAGTTAGTATATGTGAAAATCTATTTTGCCTCTCTGAATTAAAGTAGATAGCAGATAGCGTTCGCAATTGGGAAGGGTCATCATACCCTTGATGGCATGAGCACCAAGCTGAGGAGCAGTCAGACTGGAAAGAGAACTGTAGACCAAATGCTGTTAGAAATCGCAACACAAGTAGAATTGAATATAACATACCCAAGGAAGGAGCCCACCGGGGTACGGGCGGTGGAAACAATGTAAACAGGAGGAAGGGAAGACATGGTGAAGTTTTGGAATATAGAATTCTTTGAAGAAGGAAAAAAGGGGAAAGGAAAAGGAGAGTATAAAAGGAAAAGAAATATGGAGGGGCGGTTATGATTATAGTGGGGAGTGAGGAGCTGTACGGTGTAGGCGCGAGTACTTGAGACGCTCGGACCAAGTGGAAAGTTGAGATTCAACTCCTCCGGCGTCACGCCAGCACTAAGTCCGGCGCGGATCTAGCTTTGCGCGTCACCCATCTTTTCTTTCTCCACCACAATGGATGACCTCTACGACGAGTAAGTTATCCTCTTTGCTCCCCTCAAACATTAGTTAACTCCTGCAGGTTCGGTAACTACATCGGAGAGGCCGAGTCGGACGAGGAGCAACATGACCAGGTGCCGCAAGCCTTCAAGTTCGACGAGGCTTTTGACGACGAAGAGGAAGATGAGGTCATCAATGACCAGCAATTAATGGAGGTCGATGGTATGTTAGCACACTCTCAAGAAAGATCATGAGAAAAGGAGAAAGAAAGAGAGAAAGAAAAAAAAAAAAAAACTCTCACCCTTTCTAATCATGAATGCTCACCAATTTTTACTGCAGAAGGACCTTCAAACGCCGTGATCCTGCACGAAGACAAGCAATATTACCCCAGCGCTCAACAAGTATACGGTGCCGATGTTGAGACTCTGGTTCAGGAAGAAGATGCGCAACCTCTGTCCGAGCCGATTATCGCCCCCGTCCAGCAGAAGAAATTTGCGCTCGCAGAAACCGAGCTTCCAACGGTGTATTTCTCCCGGGAGTTTATGTCCGATCTTCTTAACTTTCCCGAGCAAATTAGAAATGTCGCTATCGTGGGCCATCTGCACCATGGCAAGACAGCGTTCATGGACATGCTGGTGAAACAGACCCACGACTTGACGGAGCGGCTACAGAAGCGGATAGGCAAGCGCAAGGAGGAACAACTCAGATACACTGATGTGCACTTCCTGGAGCGAGAACGTGGCGTGTCAATCAAGGCGGCACCAATGAGCTTGGTTCTTCCTGGAACCAAGGGCAAGTCCCATCTCCTCAATATCATTGACACCCCCGGACATGTGAACTTTGTGGATGAGGTGGCTGCATCGATCCGCCTTGCTGATGGTGTCGCCCTGGTCGTCGATATTGTGGAGGGCGTTCAGGCGAACACTGAGCAGATCATTAAGCATGCTGTCTTGGAGGACCTTCCACTGACCCTGGTTGTCAATAAAATGGACCGCCTCATTCTGGAGCTTAAACTGCCACCGAATGACGCCTATTTCAAGCTGAAACATGTGATTGAGGAGGTCAATACGATCATTGAGAACGTTCTGCCAGGCCAAGGTGAGCAGCGCCGAGTAAGCCCGGAAAAGGGTAACGTTGCCTTTGCATCCAGTTCAATGAACTGGTGCTTCACTCTACAATCATTCGCCCGGATGTATGCAGACACTTACCCACGTCTCGATTCGACCGAATTTGCTGCTCGACTTTGGGGCGATATCTTCTATAACCCCCGCAGTCGGAAATTCACTCGCAAAGGCGTGGAAGAGAATTCGAAGCGTTCATTCGTCAAATTTGTCTTGGAGCCGATCTACAAGCTTTATTCCCATACACTCAGCGAGAGTCCCGAGGACCTCAAAGAAACACTTGCTAGCGTGGGTGTCAGCCTAAAACCTTCCCAATTGAAGACTGATGCGAAGGAGCTGCTGAACCTCGTTTGTGAGCAATTCTTCGGTCCTCCTACTGGCTTTGTGGACATGGTTGTCCAGCATGTCCCTTCTCCGGTTGATGGAGCCCAGAGAGTATTGGATCGGTATTACACTGGTCCATTGGACTCAAAGGTTGCGTCATCTATGGCTGCTTGTGACCAGGACGGACCCCTGGTCGTTCACGTCACCAAGCTGTTCAGCACCACTGATGCTACGGGATTTTCCTCCTTTGGAAGAATCCTGAGTGGTACCGCTCGACCCGGCCAGCAGGTTCGCGTTCTTGGTGAAGGCTACACACCCGAAGACGAGGAAGATATGGTTATTGCAACCATATCAGACACTTGGATCGCGGAAACGGCTTACAACATCTCTACAGATGGTGTCCCTGCTGGCAACTGGGTTCTACTTGGCGGTGTGGACAATTCGATTGTAAAAACGGCAACACTGGTGCCTCTCAAACTGGACGATGATGAAGAACCCCATATTTTCCGGCCCATTCGACACATGACCGAGTCTGTGTTCAAGGTTGCGGTGGAGCCGGTGAACCCGTCTGAACTACCTAAGATGCTGGACGGCTTACGCAAGATCAACAAGAGTTACCCCTTGATCTCGACCAAGGTGGAGGAGTCTGGTGAACACGTCGTCCTAGGTACAGGCGAGTTATACATGGACTGTGTTCTTCATGATCTTCGACGACTGTACTCTGAGATGGAGATCAAGGTCTCCGACCCTGTCACTCGTTTCTGTGAGACGGTGGTTGAAACCTCTGCCATGATGTGTTACTCAATTACCCCGAATAAAAAGAACAAGATCACAATGATCGCCGAGCCATTGGACGAAGGCATCGCAGAGGACATTGAAAGTGGCAAGGTCAACATCAAAGACCCCATCCGCAAGGTTGCTCGCTACTTCGAGGACCATTACGACTGGGATAAGCTCGCTGCTCGCAGTATTTGGGCATTTGGCCCTGACGAGATGGGACCGAATATTCTTCAGGACGACACATTGCCTTCACAGGTAGATAAGAAGCTTCTGGGGAGCGTCCGAGACTCAATCACTCAGGGTTTCAGCTGGGGTGCAAGAGAGGGTCCCTTGTGTGAAGAACGTAAGTTGTATCTCGCACCCTTCCTACTAAGGCTACCGATACTGACAAGATTTAGCCATTCGAAACACCAAGTTCAAGCTGACGGATGTATCCCTTGCGGATCAAGCTATCTATCGTGGTGGAGGTCAAATCATCCCGACAGCTCGCCGGGCCGTGTACTCGTCATTCTTAATGGCTTCTCCCCGGCTCATGGAGCCGATCTATTCCTGCACTATGACGGGTCCCGCTGATGCTGTCGCTTCAGTGTATACTGTCTTGTCGCGCCGACGAGGTCACGTCCTGTCTGACGGCCCCATTGCTGGAACCCCTCTCTATTCGGTGCGCGGTCTCATTCCGGTGATTGACTCGTTCGGTTTTGAGACAGATCTTCGCATCCATACCCAAGGTCAGGCCATGGTCAGTCTTGCCTTTGATAAGTGGAGTGTGGTACCTGGAGATCCGCTGGACCGTGATGTCCAATTGAAGCCACTGGAGATGGCCGGGGCCATGGCCACAGCCCGAGACTTTGTCCTGAAGACGAGACGGCGCAAGGGACTGGCGGAGGATGTGACGGTCAGCAAGTTCCTGGAGCCGGAACTGTGGAAAGGATTGAAGGAGAGTGGCGTTTTGGACTCATGATCTTCACCAAGAAAACACGCTGACAACCAATTTACTCTGGGAGGGGATTCTGGGGTTACGGAGTCATCAATTATTGAGCACGTTGCTCTCTTTGTAATTCTAATGCGCTCATCAATAACATGCAAGTGTATTATCAAAAACAATTGGCATTCAATTTTCGTAAGATGGGGCTCGTATCAACCGGGACAGGAGAATCTAGGTCACCACGGCCGCTGGGCTAAGTGCTTATAATAATATTACAGTCAAGGGAAGTCAGCTGGGGAGAGCTTCTTATTGACAAGTCTCCATCATCTTGGTGATGACCTGCATCAGGGCGCCATTCTCCAAGGCTGCAGCAACTCTTTCCTTATCCCCCAGCTGCTTATTGACCTCATCGCCTGTGCTATGGGTTCCTTCCTTGATGCGCACATCAACCCGGAAGCGGGGCGGAAGGGACTGTTCTAAGCGCACCCGGACTCCGAGACCAATGACCGTTGCTAGACTGCAGTGGGTGATAGTTGGGGTAATCAAGACAATGACGGTCTGAAGAGGGGAATCTGAAACGTTGGGAAGGGTTGGCTTGATAAAGATATCTGGAAGGGAGACGACGGCCAGTTCTCCCAGGGACAGTGGATGCTCTGGATCCGAGATTGACTTGATCAAGTCTGAAAAATGGATTCATTAGATCCGTTCCAAAAAATGAGGTGGCAATAGTGGTCTTACCATAAATCTCCTGCTCATCGATTGGCTCCTCCAAGAGGTCGTCATCTTCGGAGTCGGACGAGAGAAAGTCGGCGGGATTCGGAACAGCAGCAAAAATGCCAGAGTGACAATCGCCTGCTTTGACAGCGGAGCGAGTCCTGGTGGGGAGATCCGCCACGTTCAGGATCGTGGGGTTGGAATTCTGTACCTCCGCCATGATTGAGAGGGGCAAAAGCTTAGGAAGATTTCGATAAAGAAACTTATCGAAGTCTCACGTGCCTGCCGGTAGATCCTCGGTCCATTTCTTGTTTGGGGAAAGCGTGGGATGACGATTTTCCAAGGTAAGCTACGGGTAATCTATGGGTAATCTATGGGAAAGCTACCGGTCATCCATGGGTAATAGGTAATATATTAGTCTTTTTAGTCTTCGGGAGCGTCCTCGGGATTTGTGGACTATTTATTCTCATGATTATGGTCTGATTAAGATTAGGGACAGAATGGTTATTTGAGCCTTGCCAGACTCCCGGACCACCGTTCATAGGTGTGACTCTTGGAACCAGGGAAGTGGGTGGGATCGACCAAAACGAATTTGAATTAATAACCCCTTTGGATGTTATCGAGTCAAAATCAGCCTGAAAGGGGAGTTGGCTGGACTCTCTGCAGAGATAGATGACTCCACCTAGGAACCTCTGTAACCATGGCGGTTCCAGCTTAGGTCCTCTTCCAGAACCCTACCGGATGGATCCACTTTTTAGTTTTGGCTATTTCGCCCCTTTAGCGCCCTATGTAAGAGGGGATCAGAGCCACACACACAAACATGAGCACACATAGATTCTCTTGGAGAGGGGGGATAAGAAAGGTAAAACACGGCGGTTTCATCTTAGGATAATGGGGACAAGGAAAACAAGGATTTATAGAAGCTACGGACACCTCGGAACTTAGCCGTGAAGAACCTGAGAGTCATTTCTTTTTTTTCTCCGATCCTGCATGGTATTTTATTTTCTTTTTCTTCCGGTGAAGTGAGAATGTGATGTAGAATGGAAGTTGGAGATTACTGTACAGATGCTAGGGTGGAGACTTGCCCATGTTCCGTTGTTTTTCCGAAGTTTTTTCTTTTCTTTTTCTGTTTCTGTTTCTATTTCTATTTGTATCGTTATTCCTTTGCTCACATTTTTTCCAATCAAAGTCTCTTATTCTATAATTCTAGTTCACAAGTAGGATTACAGCCATTGTCAACTACAGGTATACTGCAGTACAGGAATACTATGTAACGCTACGGAGTACCACGTGTTGATTAGTCATCGATACCGGTATCAATTACGTCGTAACTTCAGGAGGCAATAATCTGGATCGTCCGCCTCCACCCACCGAATCCACTGCGCCGGCGCTATTGGATGTTCATCACCACCTTGGCACCCCTCTCAGCTTTCCTCTCCGCCCTTTTCCAATCTGTTCTCCCCCCCTCCTTCGAATGCGCCCCTGATGTCTCCACCTTGATGCTTCGTGATGCCCTGAGCGACTGCTGTAAGCTTGCTTTTCCCCTGACCCCCGGGCTCTCCATGACGCGATCGCATGATTCGGCATCTAACCTGAACAATTGATCTAAGCATTCGCATCCTTGTACCGACTGGACCAATTTTTGGACTTTTGCGACGCCTACAGTCTCTAAGGAATTTCGCAATTTCGCTCCGGGTGGGCCGTCTTGGTTGTGTGGAAGCTGTCGCACGTCTTCGGAGGTTGTGCGTTGATCGACGTGCCGGCGCAACGGCGTTGCGCTTGAACGCTACCAATCGCATCGTTTAATACCATCCTTGAACCTATACCGGAGGCAACTACGAAGCACGGTTATCCTGGAAGTACTCCTTCGTTTTGTAATCCGCTTTTTCTTTTTTGCTTAACCTCCGAATTCCGCGGCCGGTCCTTGCGGATAACTACACGTCCAATATCGCTCTACCACATACCATTTCCTTTCCGGATTACCTCGGGGGGAAAAAAACACCAAGAAGTGGAGCACGAAACGGGAGAGTGAGAGAGGAAGAATTTCAAATCCAAATTTCAAAATTCAAGATGCAGGGCTACTCATTTGCACCTCCGACGGGACCTCCCCGAGAGGGCCAGAAAAGTATATTCTTTCCGAACCCTGGCATCAAATAGGGCCAATACTGAATGGATGTTGATCTAATCCTGATCTAGATTACGTGTTTGTTGATGAGCATAATCGTCACAAGAGATTAAAAGGTAAAGCGTATCATTGTCTAGTGGGCCTTTCCTGGAGTTAACTGGAAGCAGTAATGCGAGCGTGCAATGGCTGCCGAAAAAGGAAGATCAAATGCGATGCTGCAACAACAAATACCTGGCCGTGCTCGGCATGCACTCGTTTGAAACTGGTCTGTGTACCTCCAACGATCGGACAGGAGGGCGAATTTGGTCCAGAAGGCCACGACGTGGATCCCACCGAGACAGGAAGTAGCTCCGGTCAAGAGGCTTCTCACCATTCTTTCTCGGTGTCTCCTGCCTACAGAGATGGTAATCATGCCCCCATGGGGGCCCTGCCTTCGTACGATGGGATGGGCATGTACTCCCAGTTTGTCCATGCCCCTCCGGGTCAATCTGGAATGTATAATGATATGCGATCACCTCCCATGGTCATACCACCTCAATCTTATCAACAGCCCCCAGTTTATCCAGGGACCCAGTCATCTTCTATTGGGACAGCAGATCGGGGGGTCTTCGTGGAACCTGAGTCCACGGCAGAGAATCTCAGCGAGGTTTTAGGAGAGCTGAAAATCGATGAGACGGGTATCGGTATGGTGTTGCTTTCGTGAAAGAGCCAAAAGATGTGGAATTGCTAATACCCTCCCAGCTCCCTATATCCGAAGGCAGCGAGCGGATCGCATCGAGCCTGATGCCCCCATTCAAGATGACGTGGAAGAAAGGTTGCCGCCACTCAGCACAGGCGCAGGTGCCACAATTCGAATTCCACCAGAGCTCATGCCTGCAGATGAGGATGTGATGGAATATTTCAAAATCTACTTCGATGAAATACATCCCTATGTGCCTGTCATACCACGAGCCCATTTCTACTATCAATGGCAAAATGATCGCCGGTCTATCTCTCCCCTTCTCCTTGAGGCACTATTTGCCTGTTCTGGTCGGTTATCGGAAGAGCCCGCAGAAGGTGCCCAGTGGCTTGCATTGGCAAACAGTAAGTCAAATAGAAAATTCATCAAGAATGTGCATCTCTTTTTCTTTTCTTATTTGCTGATCTCGCCTCCCTTCGCAGGACATGAATCGAGTTTCATGGATGTTCCACGTGTCAGCACGATCCAGGCCATGCTTCTCCTCCTTAAAGCCCGGGAGTCATTACCCAAGAAAGGGTATTACTACCGGTCCTGGCAGACTGTCAAAACAATTGTCTCCATGGCCAAGGATCTGGATATCCACGAACATTATAGTAATCATGCCGAAGGAAGGCCTTGTGATCTGAGCCCAATTGAATGCTTGATTCAAACTCGGATATGGCAGGCCCTTCTGGTGGTGGAGGTGATGATTGGAGCACCCCAGGGTAAATATTTACCAGTCTATTTGTGCATTGCTCTCTCTAATCGGCTTTGCTTAGGTCGCTCGGATTATGGCGTAGACCCCCAAACTGTGGATATGCGTCCGTCGTTGGACATCAGAGGCTTGGATGCCTATGAGACTGATCGCTCACGGCAATATGCTTACTTTGTTCGCAACGCGCATCATATCCGCATCATCACAGATATTTATCATAAGGTAAAAAAGCAAAAGGATTGGGGGGCCGATCCTCGGTTCACGCAAAGAAACCCCCTTTTCGCTGATTGGCTTCGCAATCTACCACCAGATTTGCAGGTCAATTATCCACCTGATGGCTCTCCCCCATGGCTCCCGTCTCATTTTGTGGGCAATATGCATTCTCACTGTCACTTGGCAATTATCCTACTTCACCGACCACAGCTTCAGGCATCCCAGTCCTTTACCGCTGGGGGCGAGTGGAAGATCCATTTCTCCTTGTGCTATTCATCAGCCAAGAGCCTTTGTCGCTTACAAGAGGCTATTTTGGAACGGTTTGGATTATCTGGTTTGTTATACATGCAACGGGGGATCAACTTCGCCATCTATTGTATTCTCACCTGTACCATGCTTCACCTGGTAAGTATTTGAAGACAGATCCACGGCTACAGCGTGCATGGAGCTATCTCTGATATTTGCAGGTCGCCATCACCTCACCCGATCCTGAATTCAACTCCGATGCTCGAGAGTTTTTCACCCGCCACATGCGTATTCTTGAGCGATGCTCTACCGCCTGGCCCATGCCCGAAATCCAAGCACAGATCGATTCTTTAAGGCTGGCCTTCTCCGCCGATACCAGCCGATCCTTTGAGCTTAAGCCCAGTTTCCCGTATGGCAGTCCTTCGGAGGGCTACCAACCTAGTCCGCCTATGGATGCACATTATCATCCGCATTTGAGCCAAGTGTCCAGCCATGTCCAATCCAGAGTGGGTTTTAACACACATCCAATTACTCCTCCGATTTCCGCTGGTGCTGAAGACTCGAAGTCCGACACATCCTCCCAGTTGCAATCCCTTGGAATGGTCCCCCATCAACCGCCGACCACTCATCCTCTCGAACAACCTTTGGTTGATGAGAATAGTTGGGACCCGACCAGAATCATCAAGTAAGTGACTCGAGTGTCTCTCCCCTTGCTACGGTCCATTTACTTACCCGCTACTCTCCACAGTCAATGGGATATGGCCTTCTCTGTGAACCCCTCCACCGTCAGCACCAACTCGCCTCCGATGCCGATGAGTAACCCAGCGCAACCAATATCAAACATGGTAAATCACCAATACCCAATTCAGTACGACTCGCCGTCCAAGGTGACTCTTCCCCCGACGCAATCAGTCTCCCCGCCACAGTTTCAAGCGCCCCCAGTTGTGTTTAGCGCTCGTGACTGGCAACAGAGTGTAGCAAGTGTATATGATCCGCAGGGTTTGAAGCGACGATGGAATTATTCAGTTGACATGGGATCCGACAACATGACCAAACGTCAGCGTGGGTAATCCATTTATACCACTTTACATCAGGATTCACTCTGCGTTCTGCTATTGACGCATTACTGTCTGCACCCTCTTCAACCTCTTCTTATGCTTCGCTTCTTGATTCCCCCTTCAGTCCTGCTCATTCGAAGTTTGTCTATACATATTTTCCCCCTACATGTCTGGTTGTACAGCTACAGTGATATCACGCTTACGGCTCTTGAATTTGGAACGAACCCTTTCGAAGGATGACCTCGACGAAGACTTTGCGGATTGAAATGACGATTGAATACATGAAATCCTTTGTACATCATAACAAGTTTTGGCTTCAAAAGCATCTTTGATTGGATGGTATCTACAAATCAACTCTGGAATTGTGGTTCTGACGTGTTCTCCTCGAGCTCCATGCGTAGACCTTCTTGCTCTCCCCAAATTGATCGATGCACCTTCATCTTTTAAGTATCCGGGGAGACGCATTCAAGAACATCAGGTATGCAGCAATGCCGTGTCCTTGATGGGTTTGGTTCTGAGGTATGTTTGGTCGACGGAGACGGTGTGAAGCTCGAGACAAATAAAAAGGTCTTCTCGAAGTAGGTCAAGTGATGTGTTGTTGTTAGATGCTCGGTATCCTCATTCAGGGATTGAGAGTCAAAGGGTCCAAGAACAGCCATGGTGTGATGTATGACTGATTCACAAAGGCTATGTCAGCCTCGACGGCCGATTCCAATTCTCTCTTCGCGAGATCGAACAATTCGGGCCTTATCCCCAGGAAGGGGTTTCAACTCATCACTCGGGTCATATTTGGTGGAGTTGTTTGCTTTTCCTTGCTCAGAGTGTTTGTTCTCCTCCTGTTGGCGAAGCCTCGCCTGTTCAAAGGCAGCGATATCTTCGGATGTGACTGTGATGGCGGTGGGCTTCCGGCGCAACATGATTGCAATGTTGGATTGCTGCTGAACTGAGGTGGAGGAAGGACGGGGATGGTGTGCACACACGTGACCATGGAAAGTCCCAAGTTCCCGAATCCCAACGTTGTGCTTTTTCTCGGTCTCTGGCTTTTCCCACCACAACGCGCACCATGATTCCACTTCGGCAGTTAGTTCGCCATAGCGACCGAGTGCGGTTGGGGGTATCTGTTCCTATTCGCCATTTCTCTGTTTCTCGCTCCGTCGCCGTCGAGGGTGACGGTAAATCCCGTATGTTCTTCACCAACCTTGGGAAACTTGAAGTTGCTTTGAAAACCAACAGAAGAACCTTAAGGGCGTTTTTAACGTGTTTGGGCTTTAATTAATCTGGCTTTTAAAGAAACAGGAAAACCCTCCTCGAATTCAAAGCCTGCCGCATCAAACCCAAAGTCTCCGAAGTCTACCGCGACTCCTTCCCTCAAGCCTCGCCCTTCAATCAAGCCTCCAGGATCCGGGCCGCAAAGCAGACCCCGGGCCGCGAAAGCTCTGGATGCGAGAGCATTTGCTGCGCCAAGAGCTGGTGTTGAACAACCCAAAATCATTCGCAGTCCCCGGCTTCGTACCGCTCGAGGAGGGAACCAACCCCAGGGCAAACCCAAGCCTGCGGCCAAGAAAAACCAACGGAAACCTCGAACTAGAGTTTCAAGAAAAACGGAAACTGATGAGGGCGAGGATGTCATTGCCGCTGCAATCCAACAAATTGAGCAAGAACAAGTGATCAAGGCTCGACCGACTCCGGTTCGCTACGAACCTCGGGAGATTGATTTCTCCTCCCTCCAAGAGACCTGGCCATCTCTTCCCACTGACACAAACGCTCGATCTGCTGCGGTTCTGGAGAAACTCTCCAACCTCAGTGGTCGCTTCCCAAACGGGTATGTCCCTCCCTACGAACTGGGTAGACGGATCTGGAAAGGCCAGAATGTCTTGTTCCATAGTGAGGTGGAAAGGATGGAAGCAATGGAAGAGGTTAAGCGACTGGTTCAGGCTCGTGCGGACAAGATGTCTCAGCAAAAGGGTGATCTCGTGGAGCCTCGTTCTGTCGAGTTCAATGCCATTAAGACGGAAGAATCCAAGATCTTGCTTGAAACGTATGCCTTAGGGAAATACCCGACGGTGGAGGTTGTTCAGGGCCAACCTGCGGTGCTTGGAGAGGTGGTGAAGAATCTCCGCAACAACGGAACATACCAAACTGCAGGCAAGAGGCCGCAGTTTTTGGCTAAGGTCGAGTCCCTACTGGCCTCCAGCCGTGTCAAGCGTTGAGAATTGCAAGTGGTCTGTACTATATTGGCTGGATTATCTGGGCGCTTTTTGTTCCTTTCTGCTTTCCCCTCCGAGGGTTTTTGTGGCACTTTTGCCCTGCTCCTGTATCTAGAATTACATTTGTGACTATATTACAAAACTAGCATTTTCATGCCTGCTCCAATGTCTTCTTAGCTGCGTCAAAGAGGTCCTTGACTTCTTTCTGGCCTTTATCCGTCGCCTTTTCCATCTGATCATGAGCCTTGCGGACGTCATCTGGTCGCGCCAATTTCTTCTTTTGCAGATCTTGTAGACGTTTGTGCATAGCTCCTCTGGAGTCTCGGACCGTGCTTGCAGCCTTCTCAAAGGCCTGCTTAGCCGCAAGGACGCTTTGGTCCCGGGATTCCTTGGTCGGTGGAGGGATCGGAATGTTGAGCTGAAGAGGGTTATGGGGGTCCGGTTGCGGAGTCAAGGACAAGTTTGAAGAGATAATCGCCGATGTCACCGGTTTGATATGCTGCACGGGAAGCATGTTAGCCAGGTTCAGTGGCGGTGTCACAGTGTGGCACAACTCACCTCTTCTTCAGCGACCAAGATTGTCACCATCCGTCCTCCTTTGGGCACAACCTGGGCCAAATCCCGCAACTTGGCCGATTCTTGGCTGTCTTTGCTCAACTGGACTTTCAACCCTTCGAGCGATGCGGTATTGAATCGCCCACCAGCGCGAAGCTTCGACAAGTCATCTTTCAGACGAGCAACAGCGGTTGAGATGCCAGTCTGAAGTTGAGTCAGATCTGATGGGTCTTCAGCAGCAACGGGGCTGGGCTCAGTGTCTGCTGGGGCTTTCTTTGCCTTGTCCTTCTTCTTGTACAAGGCGGGTGAACAGGCGAAGCTCCGACCCTGGAGGGAAAGGGGAGACTTTAACGGGGGACATGGAATCCGGGAGTTTCCAATAATCCGTTGCCGGGAGAGGGAGAGAGATAATCGAAGGATACGATACATTGTAGAGGCGGTAGAAGGAAGGAAAAGTCTTGATCCAAAGGATGCCGGACTACTAGTTCTACGGACTAAAAGAAAAAGAAAAATTCTACCCACTTAAAAGGCCCATCAGTACACTCAATCACAATGTAATTCTGATTCGTCACACATTAAATTTGCAACGTCGATCTTCGTCTACATAAAAAGCATACTTTTTCAAAGTGAAAAAAAAAAGACAAATAATAAAAGAAAAATCACTGCGCCCAAAGTTGCCCGGCTTTAAACACCAAAACATGGACCAACATGTGTGCCCCCATCTGATCTATATGGCGCAGATTGTCCTCCAGACGCTATCCGAAGGAAAGCGGGGAATTAGACAGACGTTGACCATCCTATGTTCATTGATCAATTTAGCGGGTGGCCATGGCCTTGGTGATCAGGCGCTTGAGGGCCAGCTCCTTCTTCTTAAGGTCCTCGGGGGTGGAGTCCTCAATCTCAAGCTGGGCCATAGCGTCGCTAAGAGCAGACTCGATCTTCTCCTTGTTGCCACGCTTCAGCTTCATGGACATGCCGGGGTCGGAGACGATCTCCTCAACACGGGAGATGTAAGACTCAAGCTGCTGGCGGGACTCGAACTTCTTGGTGAAAGCCTCATCGCTGGACTTGAACTTGGCAGCATCCTCAACCATCTGGTCGATCTCGGTGCTGGACAGCTTGCCGACGGCGTTGGAGATGGTGATGTTAGCAGAGCGGCCGGAGGTCTTCTCAGTGGCGGTGACCTTCAGGATACCGTTGACATCAACCTCGAACACACACTCAAGAGCGGCCTCACCGGCACGCATAGGAGGGAGAGGAGCAAGGGTAAACTCGCCGAGGGAGGTGTTGTCGGCGCAGTTGGTACGCTCACCCTGGTAGACAGGGAACTGAACGGTGCTCTGGTTGTCAACGACAGTGGTGAAGGTGCGCTTCTTGATGGTGGGGACGGTCTGACCACGGTTGACGACAGGGGCGAAGATGTTACCCTCCATGGCAACACCGAGGGACAGGGGAACAACGTCAAGGAGGAGGAGGTCCTGGGTCTCGGCGGAGGTGGCCTTTCCGGAGAGGATACCGGCCTGGACGGCAGCACCGTAGGCAACAGCCTCATCGGGGTTGATGCTCTAGAATGGAATTGGTCAGTTCCTGTTGTAATATAAGAAAGAAAGATAGATGATTTACCTTCTCAAGCTGCTTGCCATCGAAGAAGTCGCTCAGGAGCTTCTGGATACGGGGAATACGGGTGGAACCACCGACAAGGACGATCTCGTCGACCTTCTTCTTCTCCATACCAGAGTCCTTGAGGACCTGCTGGACAGGGTCCAGAGTGCCAGAGAAGGCCTTGGCGTTCAAGTCCTCGAAACGGGCACGAGTGATAGAGGAGTTGAAGTCCTCACCATCGAACAAAGAGTCGATCTCAACAGTAGTCTGGGTGGCGTTGGACAGAGTACGCTTAGCACGCTCGCAAGCAGTACGCAGGCGACGGAGGGCACGGGCATCACCGGAGAGGTCCTTGCCGGTCTTGCGCTGGAACTCCTTCTTGAAGAAGTCGAGCAGGTTGGTGTCGAAATCCTGACCACCAAGGTGAGTGTCACCAGCGGTGGCCTTGACAGTGAAGACACCACCCTGGATGTTCAGAAGGGAGACATCGAAAGTACCACCACCCAGATCGTAGATCAGGACGTTGCGCTCCTTGTCAGACTTGCCGGAACCCAGACCGTAGGCGATAGCAGCGGCAGTAGGCTCGTTAATGATACGGAGGACATTCAGACCGGCGATGGCACCAGCATCCTTGGTAGCCTGACGCTGGTTGTCGTTGAAGTAAGCGGGCACAGTGATAACGGCCTTCTCAACCTTCTTGCCGAGCTTGGTCTCGGCAACCTCCTTCATCTGTTCCCAATTGTGAGAAAAATGATCGATTCGATTAATTATAGACAACGAGCACGTACCTTCATGAGGACCATGGAGGAGATCTCCTGAGGGGTGAAGGTCTTGGTCTCACCGAGGTACTCAACCTCGACGGCAGGGCTGACACCCTGGTCGACGACCTTGAAGGGCCAAGACTCGACATCCTTCTTGACAATGGGGTCATCGAAACGACGACCAATCAGACGCCTTCGCATTACTAGTCAGATACAACCAGAAAAAGAAAATTCCCAAGACTCAGGACTCACTTGATGTCGAAAACGGTGTTGGTAGGGTTCATAGCAGCCTGGTTCTTGGCGGCCTCACCAATCAGACGCTCCTTGTCGGTGAAGGAGACGAAAGAGGGGGTGGTGTAGCTACCCTGATCGTTGGCAACTGATTCATCCCCAGTCAGTATGCACAATTATCACTTAGAAGTCTCGGAAGGAAGAACGCACTGATCTCGACATTGGTGCCCTCGTAGTTGGCAACGCAAGAGTAGGTGGTGCCTGCACATTTCAGTCAGAGAGATTTGAGATTTGTGGGAATATTGCAATTATCATACCAAGATCGATACCGATCGCTCCGTCGTACACCGGAAGGTCCGCCATTGTGAAATTGAGTGGTAGAGTTGGAGGAATGGAAAAAGGTGGGAAAGAGGGGTTTGGACGGGTCGAAATTTTTTTTATAAAAGCAATGCCCACACTATGGGCAGGGCAGAAAACTTTGTGGTGGCGGTGTATCACGTGGTGTGGGAAGAGCCGAATGATGACTGATCAAGTGTTTACATAATGTAGAATCAAAGCTAACTTTTACGAACTAGCTTATTTAGATACACGTAAAACTGTTCCATATTGAAGGTCGTCATAGTAAACATAACCTTGAATTGAGTAAGTAAATTACAAGACTGCTCAAAGTAACTCCCATAGAAAAGACATTTCAAAATATTTGGGGGGAAATGCTAATAACAAGGTACATAAACAAGCAGATCCCATTTCCATCATAACACCTCTCTCCCAATTTATCGCAATAGGTTAAAAAATATGGTGATCCGCTCATAATCCACCTCGGAGCCGGGGGGGCCGGATTTAGGTGCTCCCCTAGCTGGTCCAGCAATGGCCTCAAAGTCAACCTTTGTAGTACCTGGATGGAGTTGGATATCGTACGCCAGCGTAGATGCATCTCCAGTCGCATGAAGGCGTTGAGTGCCCATCATAGCAACGACTTTGACCTGCCGTTGCGCTGTACTAGCCGTTAATGTGGGTCTGACGGTCAACAAGTGGTGTGAAGGGGGTAAAGGGATAGTGATGGTTTGTTGAGACCATGTGGATGACGGAGGAATGTCCAAGCGAAAGTCTTCTTTCAGAGATAGCGAGGGATGCGTGTGGATTTGAACGTTGCGGATGAGTGCTGAGTTGGCATCTGGGCGGTTGGTTAGCGAAATGGGTCTCATATATCCCTAGCTCCACTGAAACCAGGAAAGCAGTTTCAGAGGTAAATGAGGATTAATTCTACCTTGACCTGGTCGTCGCCTAAGAGAATCCATAGGGGACAGCTCAGGAGAGGGATGCATCAGTGCTGTAATTAACGATCAAATGTTAGCATCTAAGCCAAACCCCAAGCTTCAGTTATCGTGCAGCCTCGCCTTACCATCTTGATGGGGAAGTCCGCTTGTGGAGTCTAAGGGGACCCCATGTAGGCCAGCGGACGAGCGTATCTCGGTCCGTTGAAAGGATGCTACTGGTGTTTCGTCTTTTACAACACCACTCGTGTCGCGGCCATTTGCCAGACCGTGCGGTGGCTCCGAAGCCGACGGGGTGGTGGCGGCACTAGACTTCGGGCTCTCGATATTTCTCCGAAGAGATCTCGTTCGAGGTGACATATGATGTGTATCAACCTCTTGGCTGGTGGACCCAGTGCGGACTAGCTCTTGTTGTCGTTTGAGGGAATCGCTATCGACAGTGACCCCGGATGGCGTTTTATCGTCCCTTGAGGGTTCGGGGGTCTGCCGAGCCATCTTCAACGTTAACCTTTGCGCCCCCAGCTCCGGATTGTTCGAGGCCATTTTCAACTTGATGCGAGGTAATTCGGGGTGACCATCTACCTGAATGGGATCCGGGACAAGCTTCTTGGCCTCTGCCACTCGGTGTTGGAAATAATCCTGATAACATGTCAGCCCATCTTGGTCGAAGGAGGCATGGTCTAGAAAAAAGTCTTACCTCAAGCACACCCGCAAGAACAGAAATTTCGCTGCCATCCTCGTTATATTCACGGGCATTTCGCCACAGATAACTGACCTCCTCTTCGAAGGACAGCCATGTCGGAAACGCAGTCATCTTAGTACCTTTCTTTCTTCCGTCGGTACCACGGACCTTTTTTTGAATACTGCGCAACGAGACTGGATGGTGGATGACTTCATAATAGTCCCGATACAGGTTGCGGTCTGGTTTACCGATGAATGGGTAAGCTACCTCCTCGCCACTATAGAGCATGATAAGTGTCACGTCAACTACACAGCGTGGGTCACCGAATCTCACTCCGAGTCCTTTAGTCGGAATAGCTCCGATAGGATCTTGTCCTGCGCGGCTTGAAGGCTGTCGCCTTCAAAATCCACCTCGGGCTCATCCTCGTCATCCTGTGATCCAGAGCTGAAGTCTGCTTCGGCGTCGTCTACTGGTTCGGAGGATGCACGGTTTGACTCGTCGGGGTCCACAAGATCATCGTCCTAATGCATATCCACGAGGGTTAGTCCCCTCATTGCGACACGAGGCGTAGCTGATCGCAACTTAAGTCGCGTCGCCCGCATAGGTTAAGAGGAAGACAATCTACGCGATCGAAGCACGGTGGCTATCACGAGCGTCATGTTGCAGATCCATCTTGTTTGTGGAAGAAGTACATCAAGGTGACTTACAGACAGTTTGCGACGCTTTTGACTGCGCAGCTTCAGTTCGGGGGAAGCTACTGCCGCGGCCACACGCCGTTTTGTGCTCATCTCGGGGGTAGAGAAGGTAGTCCAGAGAGGGTTCCAACAAAAAAATGTAGCACAAATGGGAAAGCAAAGAACTCAAAGGATGCCCCAGAAACTCATACCTCGACGTGTGCAGACGCGCTGCGATCGTCCGAGTGGACCCGCCGTCTTAGGTAAGTGGTATTCGGCGCGTCAGCGTATTGGCGGGAATGGGAATACAGTGATAATGTGATTGGAACCTCTTATTCTCTTAGATTCTTGGAGATGATCAAGAGGATATGTTCAATTGAAATAGAATACGAACATTGATGTTCAAGTGCAATCTCACGCACTCCATAAAACACATATAGAAATTCAAGAACAAGATACAAGCGTTGACACCTCAGGCCTCAACCTTCCCCTCCATCTTCTGCTCTTGCTCTCTCTCTTCCGCGTCCCGCAAAAACAAACTGGTTCGTGTCTCCAAAACACTCACACCTCCACTTTTCCTGTTGGAATCTTTCGTGAGCTCATACCCTCTTGTTCTAGGGGATCTTTCAAAAAGAGAGTGAGTGAAAGCGAGTCAAGCTTCCCTCCAAAAAAAAATCGATGCCGTGCGCCGAACTTCACATATTAACTTACGTGCCATAGAAGCAGAGATTCGTCAATTTCTCCAATCCCCTTTCCTTTTAAGATATCCTGCTTCTCCAATGGATATCGATCCGGTCAGAAGAAATAAGAAGCCCCGGCTCTTGTTAGAGTCGGAGCGCGATCGTCTAGATGAATTTATCGACTCCATTCACTACTCGGCAAGGTACGACTCCCTCACCCTCCACTTCATACCCGGCAGGTAACTAACGCAGAAGTAGATATTCGGACGACAAATACGAATACCGTCATGTGCAGCTTCCCAAGAACATGCTTAAGAAGATCCCCTCAGACTACTTTGACAGCTCGAAAGGCACTCTGAAACTGTTGTGGGAGGAGGAATGGCGAGCATTGGGAATAACACAGGTACAGTCGGTCCAACATTCAGTCTGGTGATAATCTTGCTAATGCAGGAGTTGGCAGAGTTTGGGTTGGGAACACTATGAGGTGCATGAGCCGGAGCCTCATATTCTCTTATTCAAGTCCGTATTCCCCGGATTTCCCCCCCCCCCCGTTGTTCTCTATTGACCTTTTCCAGACGGCCTCTGAATTACCAGCCGCCAATGGCACAATAGACTCCTGATGAATTCGGTTGCGCAGCGGAGGTTTCCCCTCTCTTCCCTTTCTGAGACACAAATGTGATGAATCTCTTTTCTTTCTTTGTTTTATTACATGGACATGCATCCGACCAGTATGTTCACTAGGATCCACAACGTCTTTCTCTATGGAAGTTCTGGAATGAGATATGATTCAAAATGTTACCATTGCTCATGGACTCGGTAAAGGTACTTGATCTACGCGCAAAAGTGAACCCACCCTGTCATAGATAAGTCCCCTTTTTCTCTCTTGTTAAACCACATTCTGGGCCAGCCATTCGGCCCATTGAGCCGCCGTGAAGCTGCTGCTGATGCTTCGCTCCTCTACTCCCTGGGCTGCGTGTTAATATCTTATGAGAATCGCTACAGTCGAGGCTCTCTTACATTGAAAAAGACGGTGGGAGAGACATGAACTCCGATCACTCGATCCGTCTAGCTAGCATTAGGCGAAGTCCTAGGATTAGGGACATCAGTAACTTACTTTGATGATCCATTTGAGATCATTTGTGATCTGGTTTCCGACGTTCAAGTGTCCATCTTCGTCGGGTACTTCTGGGATCCTCAACAAATCCAAGAATTTTCTCTCGTCCACGCCAACAGATCCGGCAATCTTGGCCAGCCGTCCGTATGTGGTATTGCGGGTTTCGTTCACCACACTCACATCGAAAAATTCAGTCTGGTGTTTAAACAATGCGGCGCTGAAATCCCAGAACTTCTCAGGGGCCAGACGAAGAACCGCTACTCCAGCTTCGTGAGTGAGTGTGGACGAGGGGTGCCATGGCTGGATATGCTGCCGAAATAAGACCTGGAGCCGGGGACCATACTGCAACGCAATTTGGGGACTCATCGCATGAAAAGTGTTGAACATCTTGGCAGAGAACTGAAGACATCTTAGTATGATGAACAACACCCTCTGCGAATCTAACTCACTGGGCAAACATAGTCAAGGTCTGGAGATCGTCAGCTTCACATTCTTGTTCACTTGTAGATATACCAATTCAAACATACACAATTCCAGCGTATGCTGGCTCTCCTGGGGAGCACTAGCGGAAAGCTTGAGCCCTGCAAATTTAGGAGGGACCGACATGGTTTGGGAGACTATTGTATTTGAAGGAGAAAGACGTATACGGACGATTCTTATAGTAAGGAGGGGTGCTGACGTTACCCCGCCTCGGCATTACTCAGTATTCATTATTACATCACAGAGCCTTTTGATGCTGGGCTGATTCTCCTTCTGATCCACATTGAAGATGTATATGAGATTCATATACCATAATCTATTTGCCCGAGTTTGCTGAAATTCGAGCGATGCCGCATCTTCTACCTACCATGGGCATTCGTCTCTCTATATATACTTCGAGTTGAAATTAGACATCAGAATCTAGATGGATTATACACGTACAATTAGATAAACATATCAAAGCAGGCGTGGTCTATTTACCAGTCCTTGTTTCATAGCTACGTTCTCTGCAATATCAATTGCTAACAACACACGGCCTGTTGTGAAGAGGGTATGTGGTTTTTTCTAGTTTGCTTGACCTAGACAAGGGACATCATAAACAAGGGGGTATGTATTCAATCAAAGGTCAGCGGCCCCCAAGCGGTCTTTGCTTCCTTAAGTTTACATCCCGCAATGACATCTCAACCGTGCGCCATCCAGACTTAGAAGGGTCGTATTCACCGCGGACCTCAAATCTGCAGAATCCATTTGGCCCCTTGAGACCGACAGGGCCAGAAATGAAAAATGTTCCCCTAATAGGTGTTCGTGGGGTCTTGGCCTGGTATTCGTTTAGTCGCAACCGAAAGGCAAGAGATGCCAGGTGTAGATCTGACCCAGTACCTAAATCAGGCAAAGGGAGTCGTTGTAACGACGATATGATGGAAGAAGGATGAAGCTCAATGTCTTCATTTGGAGGAAGATTCCCTGTGGTCTCTTCGGGCACGGCGGGTTGAAGGCTGGGCTGTTCATGACTGAGGTTCTCGTTATTTGAAAGAATCCGCCGTTCACTAAAGCTCTCCAGAGCATGAGGTGTATCGCCCCTGAAGCGAGCTAGTTGTCTTCTCAACAATACTAGATAGGCATCTTTGATAGCGAGTGCCACATGAATAGGTTTCATGAAGGTCTGTACCTTATCGCCGATTTCGGGATCGATGGGTCTCGTAACCCAAGCCACACCATCATCTGTAACTTCGATGCTAAGTCAAACAGGTCAGTACCTCCGGATTAGTCGGTGTCCAAGTATACATACCCAGATCGTAGATATTCCGGAGGAGCACGATGCGGAAATTGATGTACAAGCCAAAAGCCAGTCAGGGAGAGGGGACTGCCGAGTATCTGGGACAACTGGCCCGAGGCACTGTCTCGAACAATAGCGGCAAGTTCATCTGAAATAATCAGCCAAATAAAGAAACCACATGGGTGGTCACCTACCTCTCAGTTTCTTGAGTTTCTCCCGATCCTTGGATATTTGCACAAACTCTTGCCATTCTGGATCCGAAGCAGTATAGAGCTCGCCTTCTTCCAACCAGGACCAAGTCAGCGGGACAAACAAGGGCGCCCCAAGTTCCTCCTCATCTTCCAGCAACTCTTCACCCCTATAGGGACTCCGGCGCAAACCAGTTGCTTCCGGAGTTGACTCGGGCGACGCATCGATCTCGCGGGTATCATCGTCAAAGCGGACTAGAACGAAAGAACTCCATAACTGATATGCGGCACCATAAAGAAGACACTTGGAGAAGAATGATCTGACATTTTTTTGATAAGCATGGTCTCCACATCAATCTAGACGGGGTCAGAGCAACTCACCTCAGCCAAGGCCGTCTGAACCTCACATGCCGGACAGTCGGGGTTGTATGGATGGATTCACGAGGGCCAGAATGGAAGCGAAAGAGGCGGGCTTGGCTTCGGAATATGTGCCTGAGCCGGAGCATTGAGACAATTCAAATGAGTATGCTCGAAAAAGATGATGATAGAGAGACATTTGAGGCGCGGCTCTTGTGGCGTGTGACCACGTGATATCTTATCGCAGCCGGGAGACCTCCACGTATTCGGGAACGTATTGAGCCCTTGTAGCTTGACTCCGGGAAGCTTTGATCCTCCCCTGAACGAGGAATCCACACATTCTTATCGCACGAAGGCCTGCTACGACAATACTATTTCCAACTAGCTCCCCCAAAGGCTATTTTTAAAGGAGAACTGACAAGATGTACTGGGTCTCCAAGCTTCTTGCCCTCGCGGCGACAGGTGCTTTGGGGACGAATGCGATGGAGGCATCGATCTTCAAGTTCCCCTCTAACGTTCCTTTGGACTCGGGGTCTGTGACAGTGTCTGAGGAATTCGCGCAGCTCGCTTTGAAGATTCGCATGGAATCTTCTCTAGCGTCGGTTCTTCAAGGCATGGAGACTGAAGCGGATCGCCTGGACCAATTTGCCGATACCCAATTGCCTCTTTTCGGTAGCAACCACGAAGTACCTGGCAAAAGTTTGGTTATCTTAGAAGGATATGATGGGGAAACCGGTATGAAGAGCAGGCTGCTAGGATGGGTGATGTCAAAGCTAATCTTTTACTTCTTCCACTAGACATGAGCATGCGCAAGAAGCAATTACCCAATCTTTTCGTCCCTAGTGCCTCTTACGACTTGATCAACGGGCCGTTCACATCGCTTGTGGAAAGCGACAATAAAGGGAGCCACTGCACTTACCATAAGGGCGATGGCAAAACAAAGTCTACTTGGGTACGAAATTTCCGCCCTATTCTGGCGCTATTGGACGAAAGAAAAGGCTTTCCAAACAAAAGAGATGTTCATTGCGCTAACAGCATGCATTAGACCGCCAAAGACTGCCTTTCCAAGAACCCAGTTCTTTCTCTTGGTCAGAACTTGTTCGATCATAACCTTTTGGATCTTACCGATTTGATAGAGACATGGGTGAGCAAGGATCAAAAGACAACCGCTACCCGGTTATCGTTCAAGGTATTTATCTTCTCCTTGACTTGGAGAGACTAGTGCTGATTTTGTATCTTTCTTCTTGTCAACAGGCCGCATCCGATGATAACTTGCGCGATATCAAACCTTTGGAGTCTATTTTCCAGTATTTGGCGAAGATATCTTCCGCTGACAAGTGGGATGTTACAGCTGTGATCCTTGCCGGCTCGGAGCAAGATTCGGAAGCCCGTAGGAATCTTTCCCAGCGTGACGAGAATTGGGCGGACACATTCTCATCGGCGTCCGAGGCACAGAATGACCTTCGAGACCTGTCTCTGCACTCGAACCTCGCCCCTGTCTGCCATACTTCCAACTCATCTTGTGCAGAGTCAACTAACAACTGCTCTGGGCATGGGTACTGCTACCTGAAATTTACATCTGGTGGCGAGGCTACCACCGGCAACTGTTATGCATGCCGCTGCCAACAGACTCTGGTGCGGAAAAAGGATGGCACTACCCAGAAGGTGCAGTGGGGTGGGCCAGCGTGCCAGAAAAAGGATATCAGCTCACCTTTCTTCTTGATTGCCGGAGTCAGTGTCTTTGCTGTCATCATGATCAGCAGCGCAGTTGGAATGCTGTTCAGCATGGGTCAGCAAGAGCTGCCTAGCGTGATTGGGGCTGGAGTAGGCGGGTCGAAAGCGCAGACATGAAATTAAGTTTTCTGACCTTTGTCTCTCTTTAACTTTCGGTTTCTTTCTGTGTTCCTCTGCAGGGCTACCGGCTTTTTCGTGTATATTTGGCCCAGGTGTCTTATTACACTTTTCTTACTTTGGGGCTGGGCTCTTTCTCGGCATATCTAGATTCCTGTCATGTGTGTATAGCTATCCACCGGTCCTAAGTGAGCCCTGGAGATGGGACTGCATAACGAACTGATGCTATTTCGATCTATGCTCGATAATCCTGCTTGGCCGTCGAAATTGTGAGACTGATTGCTTTATATCTCAACTTAAACTGATGACATTTGGACACCTAGCCAGATTAGTATATATGTATCCTTAGTGCTAAGAATCCATCGTGACGTACTTCCAAGTTCGCTCGATGTCTAAGTACCATAGACCCAGATGGAAAAAGATGTACGAGTGGTTTGATCGCGAGCAGCTTTGCGAATGGTGAGAATTCAAAGTATACATTGGAGGGATTGAGAAAATTAAAATTGGAAGATACATCCAAAAAGTGACTCGTAATTGGTCGAGATCGAGGTCCTAAGTTTTCATCTTTACAGATCAGGGCCAAGTCCCTGAATACCCCCTGAACACCCCACTCCTCCACGAGAAGCGACTTGACAGGGAAGACCAAAAGAATGAAGAGAAGATCGTTAACTCATAAATGGCCCAGAGTGGCTGATAGCCCGCGTACGCCCGCAGGACCCCAGTGAATCAATAAATTACACAAAATCAAATATTCGACAATGAAATGGCTGTGCTGAACAAACATTCCAGATGTTGATGCAGCATGCAGGTATCTGGGGAATCAAGGAATCGTAAGTAGAAATGGTGGTGCAAAGTTCAGAGCCCGGCTTCAAGTTGACCAGGTGTGCGGGACTGTTCAACTGACGGTTGGTCAGTCAAGGCCCCAGGAGAGGGTGTCGAGGAAGTATTGGAAGAATGCCCACGCAGACGCATCGGAAAAAGCCGTGACCAATAAGACTGGCGTGGTAGACTTTCCGGAGTTTCAGGGTCTCGGGGCGTACGCCTCGAGCCGCTTTCAGGTTGTGAAGACTCCAAGTGGACTTCTGAGTGTGGATTTTGGAACATACGTCCAGGAAGGGCCATCTGCAATCGAAATAGAGGGGTCTGATTGCTCCTGGGGTGAGTTGCACGAGGTCTCGGCAGGACATCGTTACGACTTGATACCGTGCGACGGCCTTGCCGATCCCCTGATAATGTTCCTTCAGTTGCGTGTGCACGAGGCTTGGGGACATAGTAATCGGCTTTGCACAGGGGACAACAAGCTCTCCGACTAGTCAACCAAGGATCGACACACGAGGCATGGAAAGCATGTCCGCAGGTCAGCCCACGGATATCATCATCGTCCTCAATTATGTCCAAACAGATCGCACAGGAATCCCCCGGGTTGGGAAGTAGCTCCGGCGGGACAGCTTTACGAATATGATCGCCTTCTTCGTCTTCTTCTAGGTCAATGTTCTCATTGACCAAGTTGTGCTGCCACTTCTCTTCCGTCACGTCTGCGCCCATTTCTCCCTGGGAAATGGTTGCGGAATGAGTAACCTTCTCCCTAGACTGCATGTTTGATCCGGGTTGCGGATGGGAGGATTCCTGGGGATTTAAAATACCACTCCCATGCTCTATCTCAGCGGGGGTAAGTGCAGATATTTCTGCACCATCTGGTGCAGATACAACCCCCCTCCTCATGAATCAAGCTCTGCGGCCGGCTGTTAGGAGCGGTGATGCCTCCTTCTGTTGAAAGACCTTGGTTGGCGCGCGAAGACCTCCAGACTTTGTATTTCATCAAGGGAAACCTCGCATTCACTTCGTCCATCGTCATCAGTCTCTTTTCTCGTCGTCTCCGATGGGGCCGAGGCATGGCCACCAGGTCAATGGGTTCACCAGTCTCCTCGCTGCGCAGCTGCCGATTCCGTTGGTTGTACCGGAAACAATACTTGACCCCGACAATAATCCTAAGTTATCGTCAAAACTTCAGTTCTCTCACCAAGAAATCGAAGGACTCGGGTGGTTCAGAAGGAACCCGTGAAAAGAAACATACCATAGATTGGTGAAAACAACGCCAAATCCAAGGGCCACGAAAAAGAGAAGAGGGGAGCTGGTCGCAGAACCAGAGCCACTTTCACTGTTACCCGTAGTAGTCGCTGCAGGACTGGCAGCGGAGGTCGTAGTTGCATTCATTTCTCTTTTTTTTATTGTTTTTCCTTTTCTTTTCTTTTATACAGACGTGGACGAGGTAATTGGTATTCAAGTGAAAGATGGAGGACGTATTTCACTTATAAGGGTCTTTGAATTGTAACCCAGCATCCCTGGGCCCCGAGGTTCAGGATGGCCTCACTGCGAGGACAGAAATTGATGAGCTGCCGCTCAGGAGAGTGGACTGGAAGTCATATAGCCAGTGACCACGACAAGGGCGGGTACAATGGATGATCGACCACGTTAGGGTCGTGTTTCTTTGTACCTAGGCAAGGGTCTCATGTCCCCGTGAAAAAAAGATAGTATGGGGGTTCAAAAGGATTACCCCGAGCCAAGGAGGCTGTAGAGAGGGGGAAGGAGATCGAGACTTGAGGCTGGAGTCACGGGAACTAAAATTTCATTACATACCGTACAAGAACCACAACTTTGTACCTGTACCTTTACACTAGTAAAGTCGAGATTCATAAAAGAAAGAAAGATTCTTATTGACACCATATATGTATATAACGAGAGTATCATTCGGTTATCCGAAAGAACAAAACACATTTCACCAGCCACCTGGGCACCTTACAATAGAATACCAAAGTATACCTTAGTCTCCCTTCCGAATCTGTATCTTAATTGCAACTCTCCCACACAGTACACCAGATCATCATGGCTGAATCTGTAGCGACCGACCCCTCGAACCCGGTGGTGTTCTTCGATATCGCCCTTGCAGGTATGTATCCATGCTCTCACCCGAACTTGCAAATTAATTCCCATAGGCCAGCCTCTGGGCCGAGTGAAGATGGAGCTTTTCGCCCATGTGACTCCACGGACTGCTGAGAATTTCCGACAATTCTGCACGGGGGAGAGCAAGAACTCCAAAGGACAGCCCCAGGGCTACAAGGGGAGCAAATTTCACCGCGTGGTAGGTACTCTACATTGCAATTCAATCAGAGGTGCTGACAACAGTAGATCAAAGATTTCATGATTCAAGGTGGAGACTTCATCAATGGAGACGGCACCGGATCGTGTACCATCTATGGAACGCCCAAGTTTGCGGACGAAAACTTCGCATTGACTCATGACCGTCCAGGTCTCTTGAGTATGGCTGTAAGTCTTCCCCTTTATCTCTTGAGGATTCTTTTGGCTAAGAGGTTAGAATTCGGGACCTAATACCAATGGTTGCCAATTCTTTGTCACCACAACCGCAACGCCTTTCCTGAACAATAAACATGTCGTGTTTGGCCAAGTCGTTGATGGGTTAGACGTGATTCGTATGATCGAGAATACTCGGACTACAAGGGACAAACCAAATCAAGACGTGACAATTGTGCAATGTGGAGAAATGTAAATACCAGATAATTTGATTATGAAAACGAAGCTACCTCAAGAAAGGAAAGGAAAAGAAAGCAATCTGCATTTCTCTCTGAATCGACTACACTAGATATACACGGTCATGGTTCGGAATGGGCTAAGACGAACACTCCTTCATCCAAACATCCAAACATCCAAACGTAACAATTGGCATTTACTAGAACATCACCAATAGATTTGGAAATGAGCGCCTTATGGATCCAAATCCATATCCATTGGATCATCATCATCCGGTTGCAAATTGCTATTGTTCACGTCTGAGTGGCTGGTGGATGAGGACTGGCAGGCACGAGCGCGCGCTCTCGATTCAATGATTGCTTTGCGCACACTATCTTGCTCCTTGGGAACCGTCAGAGAAGACGGTTCGGTGTAGAGGACTAACTCTTTGCCTTGCGCTGGGTTGGATGACAGCACCGACTTGGGCATCGAGATCATTCTGGCCGCCAGAGGGAGAAGCACCAGAGTATCGGGCGGATCTGGTTCCGCCAATTCATGATCCAAATCGTAGATATAGGTGGTGTGTTCGGTGTCATCTAAGTGCATGGCCGACTCGTGGGAAGGCGTGTCATATTTGGTCCGAGCACAGGCGTCATGATCTGCCAAAGAATGGGTTAGCTTATTCAACTCCTTTCTCTCCTACTTCTTGGAGGTCGGACGATCAAAAAAGGGAGAGAAAGAGCAGAAGCGAAGCAGAAAAGGTAAAACCCCTACCGATCTGAAGAAAGCCGAATCTCTTGGTTAGTGGTTGCGCGCCATCTGGATCACCATCGGCGGGACGCTTTTTGCCTTGGGACTTCTCTTCACTCCGTGCCATCCACACCCCCTGTCTTGCACCGGATCCCACTGCGGAACCCCCGGGATTAGATGCTTCTGTTTGTTTCTCTGTAGTTTCTCGGTTGATATTCCAAAGATCCAAAGAATTCGAAGCGAGGGAGAGGGGAGGGGCTATAGTCCCATTCGTTAAATGCGGGTTCCTGGAATTCAGAGGGGGGAAGTGGCTTTGACTCATCTCTTTCGGATTCCACCTTTCTCCCCTCCTCGCTTTGTTCGCATTCGCCCACTCTTGTCTCCCCCCATTGTCAGGATGGCGTCCGATACTTCCACTTGGTCGGCCCAGCGTGTCCGAGAGACCTTTTTCGACTTTTTCAAGGAGAATGGCCACACTTTTGGTAGGAGACCCCGCGATAATTTTTATTTGCCCCTCCAAACTGACCCCCCGCCACTATGGCTCGCAATTATAGTGCCCTCCTCTTCTGTCGTTCCACTGTCCGATCCGACCTTGCTCTTCACCAATGCTGGAATGAACCAGTTCAAGTCGATCTTCCTCGGCACCGTGGACCCTCAATCAGACTTTGCCAAATTGCGCCGCGCCGTGAATTCGCAAAAGGTATAGAAATTTGTCTTTCAAGACCAGCAAAGATCTCTCTACTAATCATTGGTTTTATCGCTCTGTTTGATAGTGCTTGCGCGCCGGTGGAAAACACAATGTAAGTCCTCTGGAACTACCAGAAGCCCCTCACCGTTGCTAATGGCCTCTACGTAGGATCTCGATGATGTGGGCAAGGACAGCTATCACCACGTGAGTACCTTTTCCATGTCTTTGTTCATGGACAATACTTATATCTCGGAACCAGACCTTCTTTGAGATGCTTGGTAACTGGAGTTTCGGAGACTACTTCAAGAAAGAAGCCATCTCGTATTCATGGACCCTCCTGACGAAGGTCTATGGCCTGGACCCTGACCGTCTCTACGTCACCTATTTTGAAGGAAGTGAAGCAGGTGGCCTGGAACCAGATCTCGAGGCAAAGGAACTCTGGAAATCAGTCGGTGTTCCAGAATCTCACATTATTCCCGGCAACATGAAGGATAATTTCTGGGAAATGGGTGACCAGGGCCCGTGTGGACCATGCAGTGAGGTGCACTACGATCGAATTGGCGGTCGTAATGCCGCTGATCTGGTTAACCAGGACGATCCAAACGTGCTGGAAATCTGGAACAATGTGTTCATCCAATATAACCGAGAAGCAGATCGGTCTCTACACTCCCTGCCCAATAAACATGTCGATACAGGAATGGGCTTCGAGCGACTCGTGTCCATTCTTCAAGACAAGTCCTCGAACTATGACACCGACGTCTTCACCCCCATCTTCCAAGCCATTCAAGATATTACCGGGGCTAGGGAATACCGTGGACTGTTTGGAGCTGAAGATACGGACGGTATCGATACTGCCTATCGTGTAGTGGCGGACCATGTGCGGACCTTGATGTTTGCAATTTCGGATGGTGCTATTCCCAACAATGAGGGTCGTGGCTATGTGATTCGTCGAGTGTTGCGCAGAGGAGCTCGATTCGCTCGCAAATACTTCCAGGTAGATATTGGAAACTTTTTCTCCAAGTTGGTCCCAACAGTGGTGGCCCAACTTGGCGAGCTGTTCCCGGAGCTCAAGAGAAAGCAACAGGACGTGATGGAAATTCTTGACGAGGAAGAGCTATCCTTTGCCAAAACGCTGGATAGGGGCGAACGTCAATTTGAGCAATACGCCCAGCAAGCTAAGGTGAAAGGTTCTGATAAGCTCCATGGTGCCGATGTATGGAGACTGTATGATACCTTCGGCTTCCCTGTCGACCTCACTCAGATCATGGCCGAGGAACGTGGGCTGCGCATTGATGACGTGGAGTTTGAGGAGGCACGCCTGAAGGCAAAGGAAGCTAGCAAGGGTCAGAAAAAGACTGCTGCAGATGCCGTCAAACTCGATGTTCATGACCTGGGAAAGCTGGAGAAGATGGTGGATGTTAAGAAAACGGATGACTCTGCCAAGTTTGGACGAGGTAATATCACTGCCCACATTAAGGCGATTTATCACGGTAAGACCTTCTATGACAGCACCAAGTCTGCCCCCGATGGAGAACAGCTTGGAGTCATCCTTGACTGCACCAACTTCTATGCCGAACAGGGTGGTCAGGAAAGTGACACTGGCAAGATTGTCATTGATGGACAGGCCGAGCTCGAAGTCGGTGATGTTCAGGTGTATGCCGGATACGTTCTTCACACGGGTTTCATGAAGTACGGAGCCCTTTCCGTGGGGGATACTGTGATTTGTGAATATGACGAGCTTCGTCGTTGGCCCATCCGGAACAATCATACCGGTACTCACATCTTGAACTTTGCTCTTCGGGAAATCTTGGGGGATGGAGTCGAACAAAGAGGATCTCTTGTGGCAGCCGAGAAGCTTCGGTTTGATTTCTCCCACAAGGCAGCCATCTCGGACACCGACTTGGAGAAAATCGAAGCCAAGGCTACCGAATATATTCGTCAGAACTGTGCTGTGTACTCCCAGGAGGTTTCTCTAGCGACGGCGCAGCAGATATCCGGTGTCAGGGCAGTTTTTGGAGAGACGTACCCCGATCCGGTTCGTGTCGTCTCTGTGGGTGTTGAGCTGGAAGAGATCTTGCGGGATGTCCAGGATCCCCGCTGGCGAGAGGTCAGTATCGAGTTTTGCGGTGGCACACATGTCCAGAAGACCGGTGACATCAAAGACTTGGTTATACTGGAAGAGAGCGGCATTGCGAAGGGAATTCGCCGTATCATCGCCGTCACTGGTGAAGATGCTCACGAGGTTCAACGGCTTGCCCAAGAATTTGAGAAGCGCCTTGACCGGTTGGACTCGCTGCCTCTGGGGCCTGAGAAGGAGCGAGACGCCAAGCAGGTGCAGGTGGAACTCAACCAGCTTGTAATCTCTGCAGTGCAGAAGGCGAAACTCCGGGAACGGTTTACTGCCATCAACAAGCAGGTCCTTGATGGCCAGAAGGCCCAGCAGAAGCTAGAGATTAAAAAGGCTGTGGAGGCAATCACCACCTATTTCCAACTGCCGGAAAATGAGAACTCGTCATGCCTTGTTGTAAAGCTTCCGACGCCTGCAAGCGCCAAGGCAGTCAGTGAATCTATCAACCATGTCAAATCGAAAATGCAAGGTAAGAATGTGTATGTTCTTGCCGTGGACTCCGAACAAACCCGAGTTGCGCACGGCTGCTATGTGTCCAAGGTATGTAATCACTGCTTCCCTGTTGAGGATGGTAATATTCCGTTCGGGTTTAACGCTATTCAATATAGGAACTCGGCGACCAGGGTGCCAGTGCAAACGACTGGGCTGCTGTCGTCTCTAGTGCTGTGGGCGGCAAGGCTGGAGGAAAAGGATCGACTTCTATTGGCAATGGTGTCAACACAGACAAGGTGGACGAGGCTGTTTCACTGGCTTCGGACTACTTGAGTAAATTCAAGCTCTAGTTTAGTTTGTTTGTGATTCTTCTGGTGACTACAACGATAAGATTGATCCTCTATGTCTGCAATCTATGTCTGTTTTCTTTCAGCTGGGGACTTTAGTAAATCCAAATGAATTGACCAAAATAAAAAGTTTGTCTTTACATGAGTGGTTTTTTTTTGTGAACGAGTCACTACTATATGGTATGTACTAAAGTTTAGATACATTCTCAAACTCGATGCAGACACACAAAAGCGTTTTTAGGGTGTTCAGATTTCCGAAGGCAAATTTCCCCACAAAATGGAATTTTTACCCAGATGCTACGAAACCTATTCTACTTTGGTCCTTTTTTAGGCGAGTGTATTCTCCGTCAAAGCTTATGCTTCAAAAATATTAAGCAATAGCCCGAACGAATACAGTATAGTGTAGCGGTATTAATGTATATAGTGGTAGTTATTTTAACTATGACTATTACTAATGGTCACTGACTATGGTCCTATAATTCTTCAAGTACATAGCTAATCAGCACGTATTTTATGATTGACTAGTTAATTATGGGCCTAAGAATATTATAAAATAACTATGATATAAAGATTAGGTATCAGTCTTTGCTGCTACGAGGAGCTTGCAATCTAGAAGAGATAAGATCATAACTTACCACCATCTGGCCCATAAGTCTATTGTTACGTACTCTATATAGGTCGATGAGATAGGGCTGGTAGAATCATATAAATAAAGACTCTTCTATATAAAATAACTAAAAGGATATCATGTACCTATAGTATTATTATAGTCAATCATAACATATGATGAAAGATTATTTTCTGTTATGATGATTACCAATTTTCTAAGGTAGAAATAATAATATATCCCAAGATATCCCATCGTAACGGTGCTGAATCACTTTGATTTAGCATCTAGATCAAAAGTGAGCTCTAGGCTTGCCTAATAGTCCATAACGAGTGAAATACGAGAAGTGAGATCATTATGAACAGCTCACTTAGCTCTTGGTTCTATAAATCAAGGAAGAAGAAGAATCCCTATCTATTGATTCTTTCCTTCCTTGAATATTAGTTTTGAAACTAATTTGAACTATTTTACCTTGGACTCTAGATCTATCCTATAATAGTACTATTTTCTATTCGATTTGGTTCTTCTTCACTATCTTCTTACCTGGTTCTTTTACTCCTTATATTTTCGTTATTTTCTATTTATTTACAGATCTACCTCAAATCCAGTATCAAAGCTTAAATAATTTAACTATTAAGTTTTTTTAGTTCTAGGTTCCTATAATATATATAATTAGTAGATAAAAATCTAGGAAACTTTGAAATATATAAGATTTAATAAAAAGAAAGACCTATCTAACTATGCTATACTATATTTCCTGTATTCGATATTATTAGATTAATCTACGAATAATATTTAAATAAACACTCACTATAGTATGTTTTTATAGCTTTGAAAGGAGTAGAATCTAGGAATTAACCATAAGAATAAGTGGGTAAGTTAGAGGCTAATCGTACTAAACTTACATTAAAGTAGATAATAACTATAAAGGTAGGACTTAATTACTATATCTATTTTATTATAAAAGAACAGATAGTTTAGAAGTCTATTATAAGTAATGTATAAGAAGAAGTAAACTTATTATGAATAGCATACTTTACTCTTGAGTCTTGATTCCTCTATATTATGGAAGAAGAAGATCTATATTTTTCTAATTATTTTCTTTGAATTAGTTTTGGAATTATCATAAACTATATTATCTTAAACTTTAACTCTCTACTAATTTAATATTATTTTATATTTAATTCATACCTTCTCTACTATCTTTTTATCTAGCCTTTTATCTCCTATGGGTTCTAAATCTTCTACCTTGGGCTATATAATAGGATAGTGAATATATATCCAACTACTCTAAGATTTAAGCTAAGAAAAACAACTTTAAGTATCTTAGACTTTTAGAAATTATAAATCTTCAATATCTCTTAAATTTCCTTCTATCTATCTTTTAAAGAATCTTAGATTAATACTAAAACTATATTAATTTATAAGAGTATTTTTCCGAAAGAAAAAGGTTAAGTTAAGATATCATTAATTTTAAGATAGATATCTAAAACTAAATTAGAATTACATATTAATTTTTTATATAGAATTCAAAATCTCTTAGAGAGTACCCCTAAAGAAATAAGAAAAACTCAGCTCTTATTTTTCTCTTCAAATTATTACTAGAGTCTAGACTAAACATCTAAAAGTATATAAGATCTTTATTCGTAACTAGAATAAAATAGTAATTATTATTATTCTATATTAAAATCTTCTTATAGAATTACCTTTAAATGAAGTGATTTAATAGTTAGTATCAAATTAGACTTAATTTTAAAAAGAGAAAGAGACTCTAATGAAAAAGCTTCTCAAAAGAAAAAAAATTACTTATATCCTAAATATTTAGCCCTATCTTGGAAAGTAAATTTATTATTATAACTATACAAGCTATTATGAATAACTAAATTACTTATAGTCTAAATGTAATGAATAATCATTCAAATTGAAGCTAAACATTTCTAAGAAAGATTAGAGTAAATCTACTTACTTTATTATCTCTTAATTTAATAGGGATTTTGTAGCGTTTCACTATATTATACTATAATAATAAACTCATAGTTAATTTTTATCAATCTTGATATAATAGGTAATATTGATATTATTATTCTAGGATTCATTTTAAATTACTAATCTAAATCTATAAAACTTGGAATCTTGTATATCTGGATAATAAAAATTTCTTAGAACTTATAGAACCTTTATAATACTTACTACTTAAATAAATAATGAAGATATTATTGAAATAGTAAAATAGGTAAATATTAGAATAGGAAGAGACCTACATATAAAACAAGCTTAATTCAAGAAATTTGAGATCATCATAATAATATCAAAATATATAAATTATTAATTCTACTCATAAAATAAGTCTATCTTTCAAAAGCCAATTCAAAAGATATTACCCATTAATTAAAAAATCATAAGGCTATATATAAGTCTGTACATTTATTATTCTAAGATAAATTAGAATCATTTATGTTAATTTTAGATTTGATCCTTAAAAAGTCTTATAATAGTTCCTATATTTTTTATATTATAGAAAGGTAGAACTCTCATTTATATACTATTAGTAAATATTAAGATAGTTAGCATATTATATTTTAGATCTATCGAAGTTAACCCATAAATATACTTAGATATTTATAGATTATTTAATATATTATTCAAATGATATTCTTATATTCTATAAGATAAAAGATAAGTATATGAGTTATATTATCTATTCTATTCATCTTAGGTTAATTTTCATAGATATGTTATCTTGAAAGAATATATAAAGATAGATTTTGAAAGGATAGTAACTATTTTTATAAGGTATTACCTAAGACTTTAAGAGAGTTTTAGGCCTTTACTAGATCCTCTAACTTTTACTATAGATTTTTATATAATTTCTTTTAGATTACTTACTTAATCTCTTATTTCTCTCTTAAAATAATTAAGGATAGAAAGGAGCCTAGTTTATATATATTAAGTAATTAATATGAAAATTTTATTTTTAGCTATATTAGCCCTCTTTTTCAATTATCTCTAGTTAATATAGTTTATATAAGTTTATAATATTATATAACTTATATATATAAAAGGAAATCTGGAATATTCATTACTATTGCAATTCTTAGATTAAGCTATTATGATATTATAATCTTTTTATTAGTCTATCTATTATCCTTAATAATCTATCTACTAATCCTATACTACTTAATATATTACTTAATGAATTATCTATCTTATTGTATAGTACCATATAGTCCTCAAGATTATCTATAAATAGAACTCTTGACTATAATAACTCAAATAGGAAATTCAAAGATTTCAATATGTAATTTAATCATATATACTCTATTAGTATTTCTTTTTATTTTTTTTTAAAAATCTAAATATTAACTGATATAAGATATACCAATTAAAAACAGTTAGAAAAGGGGGTTTTTAGATTATATAAGAGTTTAATAATACTTTTTTGCTAATATTAGAGCTACGCCTTTATATAGGTTTAATTCTTCCAAACATAACTTAGCTTAAGTATTTCTATTTATATACAATATAATTTTATACTACTTTTTATATAAATCTATTTTTAAATCTATTCATAAATATTCTTCGCTAATTTTAAATATATATACTACTTATTATCTACATTTATATTATAACAGAAGTTTAATCTTTATATTAAATATTCAAGTACAAGCCTTAATCCTTAACGTATTTCACAAGCGAGCAGGCCACTCGGTGCAGCGGGCCACCCTAAAACACATAGTAAATGCAATTTAATATTTCAACAACAACGCAAGTAAACCATATCATATTTTCGATACTATTTCCCTACGGCAGCCTTAGGTAGACTCTAAAATTTGGTGTAGTTTAGGTTTTTATAGGGCTACCTTACACAGTGACCTAGCTCTTTGAGGTTAAAATATATATATTCGTATTTCTTTGGCCATATAAATCTTTTAAATTCCAGGGACGTACTAGAGGTAGTATAAGGAGTATCTTTCTATAAGGAGAATATAATAGAAGCTCTTATTATCGAGATGTTAGGATGTTTTTTATCTCATTTACTATATGTGTTAGGGTGGCCCGCTATATTGGGTGGCCCGCTCGATTGTGAAATACGTTAAGCCTTAATAAACTTTTATAATACTAAAATTTCTATTTGATTATTATATCTGCGCTATCTAAATAATTATATATAATATATTATAGCTCTAAATTAATACTATAGATTAATTTATAAGAAGACATAAATACTTTATATTAGAAAAACAGATTAAAGCTAAAGAGATATTATACTCTTAGTATCATTAAATTGGGCTTATCCTAGTAATATAAGTTAGAATGATTACAAAAATACTATAACTCTTATAGTGAGTGTTTAAGTAATAAATAAGAATGTAGACATAAATATAATAGATAATTTATTTCTAATATATCATATAATTAGTGATTATAATATCTAAGTTAAAAGCTTTAGATTAAATTTTAAATTATATAATTCTTTTTTTAATAAACGCGTTCAGATATATAGAAGAAGAAAAAGAGAAAAAAGAGAAAAAAGAATAACCTATAGTAGAATCCATATAATTAGAAATATCTATTAGATAGGAATATATATAAATTTATTTAAAAGACAAATCTCTTAATACTTAGAATATAACTCTAGGTATATATAAAGATATCCTAAGATGCTATAATTATAAATAAATATATAAAGTCTAAGGATTTAGGAATACATAAGGATTATAAATAGGTAATTTAACCTGAATATATAGATATACTTTGATTAGTCTTTCTTTAGTTTATACTTCTAAGTTCAATCCCCATATAATAGACTAATTAAAAATATTACTAAAGAATTAGGACTTTTAGGTTAGTAAAAATAGATAAACTATATATTAAATCAGAGTTTCTTAGTCTTTGGAGGTTCTTTATCCCTCAAATTTCGTTATAATAATCAGAGGAGAATATCAACTATTATTTCTTTATAAATATAGAAGTATAGTAAGGAAGGAAGAAGAGGATCTATAAGAGGTAAAGCCTAAGTAGTATAGGAAGGAAGGTATTTAGTCCTAATTAGGATATTAACAAGAATTTAAGCCCTTAATATACAATTATTTTAAAGCTTAGAGACTAGATACTCTTGAAGATAGCACTATAATAACTGATTTAGTCCTACTTGATCTATGTCATGTAATATCTAGATTTGATTTAAAATCTTTGGATCTAGTATCTTTAATAAGCTATATATATAAACTAAGTTAGAGTTTTAGATCTATAACCCTAAAGGCGCTATATTAGATCTAGCTCTTTATATAGGCTTGTAAGATTATATCTTAAATTGGCCTATTAAAGATTATAAACTTTCAAAATTAAAAGCAATAATCTTTATATAATATAAATATAATTTGTGTACTATGTAAAATAAAGAGAGATAAAAAGAATTTAGTCCAGATAGTATACTATTCGATCCAAAGATTTAAGTATAGCTAAATCTAAAAAGTTATATTAAGGTATACTGATCTCTTACGTTGAATTTCTAGATATTTAGCTAGTTAACTAATTATATATAATATTAAGCTTTAATTGTATACTCTAAATATAATACGTAAGGGGGTAAGAGGATATATTACTTGACTTAAGTTGAATAATATATTAATTTACATTATCAAAATTTGACGGGGTATATAGCTTACTTACTATATACATCAGATAATAAAACTATAGACTATTAATATTATTAGTACAAAACGTTATAATACTTATTCTAAATAATTAAAAATTGGAAAATAAACGTCTTTTAGTTCTAATAAACTAATAATCATGTAGAAAGAATCTATATATCCTTATAATAATCCTTAGCTAGCTATTTAAGGGAGTACATTTCTTATGATATATAATATATTTTATGCTAAAATAATATCTATATAGTTATCTTATGTTACCTTCAATTTTATCTTAATCTTAATCTAAATTAATTATAAAATTTATTCTTAATCGATTCTAAACCTTATTTAGAGAAATTTTTATAAACTCTATTATAGAACTATAGATCACTATATAAGGAACAAAATTATTATGTATTTATAACTTCTATTTTTAATAACCCTTTAAAGCTACTGTAATAAGATAAATGAATATATCTTAGAATAAATATTTAGAAAATAAGAATATATTTAATTATAGATTTACTTTTTATGAATAGGTTCTAGTCTAGTTTATAATTGTTATGTACCTTTCTATCCTAAACTACTAAATCGAGAGAATAAACTAGATATTGAAGTGTTATCTTTATAATTTGTTAATAAGGAATGATTAATTCATTCTTTAATAAATTTAAATCTTTTATTGCTTTAAAAGAATCTTAGCTTGAATTATATACATATTAGAATCAATAATAAAAATAGGTTACAAATAATAAAATAATAATTAACAAAATAGGAGTACTTTGAGAAAATATAATTAAAATAATATAAGACTATTATTAAATACTAAAAGAAAGAGAAATCAGGAAATAAAAGGTGTAAAACTATATAAAATATATTGTAAAGAGAAATATAAAAAAAAAAAGAGAAAAATTGATTAAGCCCTAGAAATAGTCTAAGAAGTAATTATATAACTCTAGTATACTCTCTTGATATAGAATAACTCTTAAATCTATGAAAGTCTATTAAAATCAATTGAAATAGTTGTTAACAAGTATAACTAAATAATTAGATATATTCCACAAACATTATTTTATAAAGCTTATAATAATGATAATAAACAATACTTATATATTAGTAGATAAGGCCTTAGTAATAGTAGTAATAATAGTACTTTTAGTGCTTAATTATATATCTACATATAAGCTAGTTCTTACTACTTATTACGCGGTGCTAACTATTCATAGCAAGTATCACTTATATAGGTTATATATATATATTAAGGCTCGTCCTTAAGTCTAAGTTATAGTTATACTATCACCACTAGGCCTTATATAGGCTTAGATCTACAGAGTAGATTCTTATTAGGTAGTACTAGATAGTAGCGCCTAGTTAAGCTATACTTAGGATCTATATTAAGGGATAAGAGACTAAGTATACCTTTCCTAGACTAAGGTAGGATCCTACTCTATCTCTAGGTTAGTTACTTAGACTTGATTACTAAGCACTAGTGCTTAAATATATAACGTATTTCCTAAGCGAGTCGGCCACCTGGTCAGCCCGGCCACCCTATAACATATACTAAATGCAATAAATTATAACTCAATATTTCAACAACCATAGCTTCAATTAGACACTTTTAATAAGAGACTTATTCCTTACACTATCCAATATATACTACCAGGGTTCAAACAATTTCTGTAGATCGTTAGTTGAAAGATATATATCTTAAGGTAAATCAGCTAAATCACTACGTATTTTTAGGTAACATTATAAAATCCTGCATTAAATTACGCCAAATTTCTGTATTTAAGTTTTTATAGCCGTGAAAAATAGTACCAAGAACTTAATATAGCTCATATTTATCGTTGCTAGGATATAAAGACAATAAAATGATATTTACTATATAGTTTAGAGTGGCCGGGCTGACCAAGTGGCTAACTCGCTTAGGAAATACGTTAGTTACTCCTGATAAGTAACATATTTTTTAAGCGAGCGGGATACCTAGTTAGCTAGGATACCCTATTAAATTATACTAAATTATTCTAATATAATATAGTTAAATCACGTGTTATTTAAAGTGTATAATATTTAACTAGATTTAGAATAATATATAATCTTATAAACCTATATTCTATAATCTAAATACTTTAGTAGAGCTTAACGTTACGAATTTTATACTTATAATCTATTAGTTATTAGAGCTTTAATGAGCGCTTCTAGAGTAGCTAGAGTATATTGAAGTACTTCTTAAAGCTCTACTATAGATATACCTACTAAATAAGCTATCTACCGCCTAGATCCTACCTTTTTCTGTTGATTCTCTTATTTCTAATATACAAAAGCTTATGTTCTTAAGTAAGAATAGTGGATTAGATAGTAACTTAATATACTATAGAGTTTACTATACTTATTAGGCTTCTAGAGTGTTCTTTTAAGACTATTTCGATTAAAGAAGCTTACTATTAAAGCTATGTATAATTAAATAGTATTATCAGCTCTTATATACTACTTTAGCTATCTCTTAAAGGGAGTAATATAGAAATATATAAAGATTAAGCTTTAAATTTATCAGACTACATAGAATATTTCTAGTTTAAAAGCTTAATATAAATATATAAAAAGATAAAAAGTTAAGTTTATTAAGATTATTAGCTCTAATCTATATGAAATATTTCTTTTTTTACGTATATATATATTCTAATATAGTAGAATAATCTAAAAGAGATTATAATAGATATAAAGAGTATAATAATATATAAATTATAATTATCTTATTTTAAGTATAAATATTATTAAATTCTAGATTCAAAAAACCTTTATAGTTTTGAAGAATTAGAAATTAATATCTTTTCTTTATGTCTAAGAAAACTATAGAAATAAAGACTGTTAAAAGCTAATAAAGCCTAATATTATTAGATATCTTTACTAGGTTTGAGTTACTAATTACCTAAAATTATATTACCTAAGGCTTCTATAAAGATTTACTTCCTAAAGACTACTTATAAAGAAAGACTAAATTTAAATACACTAATATATTTAACTATAGATGCCTACTTATAATTTCTAGACTATAAAAGTAGATAGCGCTAATCGCTAATATCTACTCTTAATAACTCTTATAATCATAGTCAAGCCTATCTTATTAAAATTATATATATTATCTTTATGATACCTATTATTAGATAATATCTTTTAAACTAATTTAAAATATTCTTTAATAATTTTTAGATCCTTATACCTAGCGCGTTTATAATTGTATTACTTAAGAAATTATAGATTAACTATTAGGTATTATTCTACGAAGTTTAGAGCCTAGTTTCTACTAGTAGTCTAACTTAGGGTTATTCTATATAAAGAGTAAAAGATTAGTAATATTATTTATAGATTTAGATTAAGGCGCCACTATATATATATCTATAGAGATAATCTATTTTATAAGCGAATTATCCTTTATTTTGGTTAGTTTCAAGGAACATACGCGTAAATTAACGCGTTCTTTATCTACTAAGACGCGTATAGAGCGTTAAATATAATATATTGTATATATTTACTACCTTATAAACTAATAATTCCTCCTCTGGTTAAATAGATTATATAGTAAGATACGCATCTCTTACTCTTATTGATTTTAACGGTTTTAGGAGCGAATCAGTGATATAGTGGTGGTTAATTAAAGAAGGATAGTCTAATTAATTCACACATTTTATTAAGGTATCCTAGCTAACTATGGTATTTCGCTTACTTATATAATATATTATCTTTTTATTTAAAAACAGGTTTACTAATTATACTTAGGTGGCTAATACCAGCCTATCTTATATATAGTCTTAAGTTATACTATTCCTATCCTAGGAATTAGTTAATTCTTACCCCTACTCTTATTATAGGCTAGGTAGGCCTATAATAAATAGGGAATATTAGTATTAATCAAAGCTTTAGTTCAATAGTTTTATAAGGTATCAATAATTTATTTCTTCTATAATTATAACTAATCTTCTTTAAAGAGTAAGAATTTAGACTAAAGAAATACAATATTAATTATGATATAAAGATCCCTTATCTCTTAAGCTATTATTCGTAAGGAATCAAGACTTAAGCTTAGTATTTAATTTTCTTTTTGTATTTTGCTCTAGCTCATTATGATATCTACAATATTAATTTAAATAATCTTTTATAAAATAACTTAATAATACTCTTAGAGGTTTTAATATATCTAAAATCTTATAGATTGATATAGTATTATTTAAAAACTTTCTTAATCATAATACTATATGAATAAAATCTTTACTATCTATTATTCTAGGGTACGATATTATATATGATTAAATATTTTATTTTAATAATAAGTATACTACATATCAATTAATTAAAGCTTACCGATAGCTTAGATAATAAAGGTCTATAACTAAAATAGAAACCTATTATAGGGAGTATTATATATACTATATTTATTCTAGTTCTACTACTTTATATACTTTAGGCCTTTATGATCTAATTCTATATAAGACTAACTATATATAATTATAATCAAGACTTAAAGATATTTAATATCATATACCTATCTATCTTTAAGAAGTAGCAATCTACTTTAAACTATTTTTTTATAAAATTCATAAGGAACTAAAAAGAAGCACTAAGGAGATATAATGGAAAAGATCTTTATATCTTATTTTATCTTTATGCAAAACATAATAAGATAAGATTAGTAAATATATATATTCTTTGATTCTAATAGACTACCATATATCTTAATATACATACTAAAACTTATATCTAGTCATTTGAAGAACCCAAAGAAAAATCAAATATAAATAATAAGATTTGATAAACAATTAGATAAACTTAACTTAGATAATTAAGATAGCGATCATAACTATAATTATAAGAGAGTTTGATAAAGATATAAATATAAATAATAGAGAAGTAAAATTTAAAACCCTATAGTAACCAATAACCTAAAGGATATTACAAGTACTAACTATAAGATAGTTGAAATAGTACTTTGAATAAACTATAAACTATAGAGCTTAATATAGATAAACTATAAGGCTTAATATAGTAAGACTTCCTAAAGAAGAGTGAAGAAGATACAAGAATACTAAATTATATTTTAGATGTAGACAACAAAGACACTAAATAAAATATTATTTGAATAAAGTAGTTAATCTAGTAGATAAGAGCTTTACTAAGAGTAAGAAGGCTATAATGAATATTAATAGTTATATACTTTTAATGACTATAGAAAGGAATAGAAGAGTAAGAAAATACTACTAACAGAATAATATATCAATGGGATAAGCCCTTAAAGAACATTCAAAAAATAGAAGATTATACTAAAATTATAAGTAAGTTATATCTAAACAATCTCTTTGGAAAATATGAATCTATAATAAGATATCTATAAATATAAATTAATAATATAACTTCAAAGTATATACTAGTAAGTATATTTTAAAATTAAAATAAGTATATTATTTATTAAGTTTAAAGTACTAGTTAGTTTAGGAGCTTATATAGATAGTTTATAGACCTCAATTATATTTAAAGTTTTAGAGTAATAATACATACTTATCAAAAATAGTATTTATTATTAGTCTAAATAGAGAAAGTCTATTAAGACAAAATTTTATATATAAAACTAAATTATAGTAATTAATAATTAGGAGTTAGATTAGATCTATTTACCCTAATATATTACTACTTTGTATCTATAACATAGTTAGTTGTTATATAAAATACTATAAATATTAATTAGTAAAAAGTAGTGAGTTAATAGAAAAAAAGTATTATATATATTAAATTAAAAATAGATAATAAAAAGAGTATATAAGGAGAAGTGATAATATAATAATAAAAGATAATAAGCTAATAATTCATAAGTATAGATGATATTAAAAATCTAGAATAAAGACTAAGAATAACGGATAATAAATCTATTAAAAGTATTATCATATACTATAAGTCGTTAGCCTTTTATATAGTAAATATAAAGAGTACTAGAGAACAACAGAAAAAGGACGCTAAGACTATTATATTTTAGTCAATTAATAGAGCTTAATCATAGTTTTTATTATAATAGTATTTGAAAAATTTACCTTTATTAAGATAAAACCTTTACTGTAGATAAGAACTTAATAAAAGATATATATAATAGTCTAGGATACTATAATAGAAAAGCTAATAGCTGGGTAAGTATATTTAGTTAGAAACTCGATTATAAATATAGAAATTTAATCTATATTTACTAGATATTTATTATAACTAATAAATTATAGAAGAAAATGTAAAAGAATAAAGTCTTATAATAAATACTTAATAATATAACTATAGAATAATCTTATATAAGAAAACCATTATTAATATATAGATAAATATAATATGAGATTAATATAAGAGAAGGTTATCTATAATGATCATGATAAATTTACTAAGGATATCTAAGAAGTAATAAAAGAGATAGTAAGGCTATTTATTTACTAATCCTTATTATAAATATATTAGTAAGTATAATATATATCTATAAGATAAGCTAATTAGATATTTATTATATAAAGAACCATAAATATTATATTATAATCTTTAGTATATAACTATTAGAATTAAAACCATATAATATAATTAAAGTTATTATAGATAAACGGACTAAATATATATATAAGCACTACTCGCTTATCAAGGATGAAGAAGAAAGAAAAGAAGAGAGTATAAGCTAGTATAGGATATTATTACAAAAAGAAATAAATGGATAAATAATATAATATTATAGTTTCATAGAGAAGATAAGAAGAGAAAAGAAGAAAGCGCTATTTATATATAGAGGGTCAATATTACCTACCTATATATAGACTCTAAGAATATAGATAGAAAGCCCTAATTTTAATTAGATATATCCTAACTAATTATAATAAGGTATTATAAGATATTATCAGCGTTATATACTAGTTAAGGATTAGAGGGGAAAGGAAGAAGTATAAGTTACTATAGCTTACTACTATAGGAAAGAGTGAATAGATAGAATAATATAGTAGTATAGTAGTATTGAGAAAGGAAGGAGAGAATAAGAGAAATAAACGCTATTTTATCTATAGAACTAGGGTCATCCAATCTCTAGGCTCTAAGAGGTATTTTTTAAAACTAAGATAGATAAATTTATCTTAAATATATAATATTAATTTATAGATTAGATTATTAAAAATATAAACTCTTACTATTTATTATCTATAAATTAATAACTAAATCAAGTAAACAGACTAAATATTAGAATAGTTATCTATATAACAAAGGATTATCAATAGGATAAATAGATCATTATTCTAATATTTAGTTTATTAACTTAAGTTAATTATTAATTTAGAGATGATAAATACTATAATAAGAATAATTATAGAAGACTATATATATAAAAGAGGACGAAAATATATCTCTTATATAAGAGTATTAAAACTAAGCTATAAAGATCTTTTAGACTTAGAAAAAAATTTATTTAACTAATTATTACTTATAAATATATAATAATAAAATATATAGATTTAAATTCTATATCTTTTAACCTATATTATAAAAGGCTAGAATTACTACTAATGTAAAACTTATAGAAGAAATTAAGTAAACTCTAAGATTAGCATAATCTTATAATATAAAATAGTTAGTTAGGAACCTTAAAGGTTAATAAAATAATAAGAGTGTAATATACTAAAAGTTATATAAGAGTCTTTTAAGAATCTAAAAGATTATCTTAAATTAATCTTTTAGTTTTATTAATTTAGAAAAGGACTACAAAAGTTAGTAAATAATAAGGTATAATTAAGTCTAGTTTAGCAAAAAGATAACAAGTGTTTTAATACTATTATTTATATTAAAGTAGAACCTTTAGTTATAACTATAAAGACTTAAGTATTATTATTCATAAGCATTATAACAGGCTAAATAGCTATAGCTTTAGTAATATTATATTAAGACTTAATATACTTTTCTTTAAGGCTTACTTCTTATAATATTTTAGCTTTTTTAGCTTAATAATATTATTAGGATTATAGATACTAAAGTTATTAATATAATTTAGAGTAGAGACCCTTAATATCTATAATATATAACCTTAGCTAATGTAGAATAATAATTTACTTTAATCGGTTATTATAGTTTAATTAAATAACGCTATTTAATATTAGAATATAATGAAAAGTAGTATTATAGACTTAATACTACTATTAATATAGATATACTTACTATAATAATTAGATAATAAAATAAAAGAAGTATAATATAAATAGTTATAATAAGTATAAGAAATAATAATATAATAGTCTTTAGCTTAAGTATATCACTAAGACCTTTTTTAATAAAAATATTTAATAATATAGTTACTTAAGGAAATTGAAGAATAATCACAAAAAGAAAGAATAAAAGACTAATAATATATCTATAAGAGAAGTAGCTTTAAATGACCTTTAGGGTATAGGCTCTACTAGAATATTCTAAATTAGAAATAGGCTCTAAAATTTAAAGTAGCCTTTTAGTAGTCTTCTTTTTCTCTATTTTAGAAAAATATTTAAACTATTTTATTTAGTAGATAACTCTCTAAACTTAAAGCTTCTAATATTTCAAACTTCATTATTAAGATAGCTTAGAAGATAAAGTTAGGGTTAAGATTAACTATCTTAAGGATTACTATAAGATCTTCTTCTAGGGTTATTACGCTTACTTAGATTAAGATATATAAGGTAGTGATACTTTTAATCTTAATAGAGCTAACTCAATAGGTATTTAATATCTCTTCCTTAGATAGTAAGGGATTAATGGATAAAAATAATTAATATAAAGAAGATTAACTCAGCGAGGTTAAAAATATATACTTAAAATAATAAAATACTATATAAAGTAGATATAAACTAATATATAAGGACTTTTCTATTTAATTAAGTATATTAATTTATTATCCTAGAGTAACTATTATAATATAATTCTAATATATAAAATACTTTTATATATAGCTATATAATATAAAGTTTTTATTCCTTCTAAAAAGGTCTATAAGAAAGTAAAATCTAGAATTATAAGAAATATAGCTAATTCTAAATAAATTCTAGAAACCCCTAGATACTAAGAACAAACTAAAGGAAGGTTAGGAAAGATAATACTTATTTAAGATTAGAGTATATACTTTATAACCTTAATTAAAGCTTTGAAAGCTCTTTAATAATATATTGTATTAATTATAAGCGCCTATTTTAGCTTTAGGAAGGTAATACTAGATATAACTATTGATTAATAATAAAAATTATATTTTTAGAGAAACTTAAATAGGCTAACTATATTATATAAAATAAGGATAAAGTTAATACTAATATATATTAGGAAGAAGATAATCTTATAAAATTATATAGAAGTCTAGGATTTATTCCCTTCAAGATTAGTTCTAATGTAGAAGAGAAATAAAGTAAAGTTAAGATCAAAACATATTTTTTATTTTCTTAAATTTATTAACTAGAAATAGTATATTAATATAAGTTTCGTATATCTATTAAGTATATTTATTTAAAAGGCCAATCTTTCTTTCTAGATAGAAAATAATATATTCTTTTAATAATATTTCTTTTAATTCCTTTTACTTCTTTATTGATATTATCTATAAATATTAAAATTAGTATAATTCTACGTTATTTTTATTCTTAGTTTACCTAAGATTAAAGTACAGTAGAAAAAATATTATAGATTCTAGTATATTTTATAAATAAAATAATTTACAGAGCTTTAAAAAAATTAATAAATTTAGATATAAGCTTTCTTATATATTAAGTTCTTTAGGAATAGGCTTTTATTAAGAGAGAAAGAAGATCTCTCTTTTTAAATATGATACCTATATACTTTTTATTATATTATTTCTAATATATTTTATAGTAATCTACTTAAGCTTTTCTCTAATTACTCTTAACTTAGCTTCTAGGATCTTTTTTTTGTTTATCGCTAATCTTAGTATGTATATATAAAAATTAGATTAGTAGTTTATTAAAGTAATAAAAGATATGTTTTATTATAGAATTAATAGTAGTATAATATATAGACTCTATATTTTAAGTAAGTTTAGCTTATTAGTTTCTTGCCTTAGTTTAGCTATCAATTTAGTAAGAGTAAACTACTATAAAAAGGCATTATTTTAAATATAAGAGATAATTATTATATGGTGCTAACTAGTTATCGTGAGTATTACTTATAGTAGTTATATATATATATTAAGGCTCGTCCTTAAGTCTTAATTATAATTATACTATTATTATTAGGCCTTATATAGACCTAGATATATAAAGTAGACTCTTATTAGGTAGTACTAAATAGTATATATAGTTAAGCTATATTTAGGGTCTATATTAAGTAACTAGAGACTAAGTATACTTCTCTTAATATGGTAATTATCTTAAGTATAAGATAAGTATAAAACTAGAACTATAGTTTTTAAGTAATAATATATAATTAAACGCGAAGAAGTAAATATATATATATAGTAATAATTATCCTTATATATCCTAGTCCTCTCTACTAAGGCGATAGAATTCCTATCCTATTACTAAGATAGGATATTATATATTAATAACTATCTTATAGTAGTTAAGAGTATACTTTATATTAATAAGTAGTAGACTAGAAATAGCCTTAGATAATAAGGAGCGGGAAATCTAGTATATAGAGTAGCCTATATAATAGATTTCTATAAGCCTTATCGCTCTTAGGATTCTATCTCTAAGTTACCTAGTAAGATTACTAAGCGCTAGTGCTTATTTAATCTATAATATAATTACCTTTTATTTAGATATAGTATCTCTAATTATACTTCAGTAGCTAATACTAACCTACCTTATATATAAGCTTAGGTCTACTTATTCCCTTCCTAAGAATTATCTAGTTCTTAACCCGCGAAGTAGGTCCATAATAATAATATAAGCTAGACCAGAATTATTTATAAAGACTAATCTGTGATTAGATATAATTCTATCTAGAGGCTAGAGCTTTATGTTTTTGCTTTACTTTATTATAGAATGGCTCTATAAACTAATTTTAATTTTTACTAAAGAAATAATAATAATACTTTTTTAAATGATATAAGTCTATTATAACTTAGAGGCTAAATCTTAGTTAATCTTTTTACTTTTCTTTTATTTCAAATATGGATTTCCATTTCTTATATTAAATAGACTTATAATCTATAATTTAGCTATAAATTTTAATAATTCAAATAATAAGACCTAATTTAATAGTATTTTAATATCGTTTTATTTTTATTTAACTTTTATTAAATAATAGGCATACCTAACTTCTATTTTCATAACTTTATTATAAGAGAACCTAATCTTAGTAAAGTCTATCTAAAATGCTTTAATAAGTTATATTATGATTACTTCTATCTTTTAACTTAGCTAAATTTAATATTTATTAATATTTAGTTATACTCTTATTAGGCTTAATATCTTAGTTATCTTTAGTCAAGATATATTATTATATAAGATAAAAAAGATCCTTTTAATTAGATTTTATAGAATTCTATTATGGAATTATCTTTTAATAATATATTATATATATTAGATATACCTTTACGTCTAATTATATTAATATTAATATATATATAATAATTATAGCTAGCACTTCTTATATATAGAGAGATAGCCCTTATCTTAAATCAATACTATAGTAAAATAAAGTTTAAATAATTAGGATCTTAAGTATTCTTAACTAAATAATCTTAATAAAGTATATACTAGATATATCTTACTAAATTAGTATTTCATAATAAAGCTAAAAATAGTAACATTATAATATATTTAGTAAGCGTGTTAGATATATAAGCGGCCTAGCTATTATATTAAATTTTAATAATTCAATTTACTATAATTCTACTATAATAACGTACTATTTAATATATAAGCTATTTAACGAGATTTAGATAGCGTATATTTATATACCATCAAATATTATACTTAAAGCATATAGGTAGAGCTTAACATCGCGGTTCTTAAGCTTATAATTAGCTAGTTAACGTAATATTTAAAGATTAAACTTTAGATATTATTCTATTATAATTCAATTATTTAAGCTTAGCTATAGATAGTTATTAATTTAGATTAAGTAATCTAGGTAATAGATTAAAGGTTTTTTCACTTCTATTTCTCGCTAATAGCGCGTAGATTATAGCTTTCTCTTATGAAAATTATTATATTTTATATTATAAATATATACTCTTTTATAAGCTAATTTAAAGTATAACTTAATAGGCTTTAGGGGCTTATTAAATACTATTCTAAGAGCTTTTTAATCTAAGAAGCTTATTACTAGAGCTACTTTAGCGTTCTAGGCGTTTTAGATATGAGTTTCAACTTAATTTACTTCTATAAGTTACTAGTAGAGTTAGAGTTTAAAGATAGATATTAAGATTTAAAATTACTTAATTAGGGTTATATAGGTTTAAACTAATTATAATTCAAACTATCTTTTAATTATCTTTAATTTAAATACTTTAAGATAGATAAAGGGATATTTTTATGAAAGTTAAACTTATTAATATAATTATAACCTTTTTATATTTATATTTTAATAGCTTAACTATATATATATACTTTAAAATAGTAAAATAATCTATATTAGGAGACTATAAAAGATATATATTATATAACTTAACCACTAGGTAGTATACTAAAGCCATACTAATCTTTAAATCTATACTATAATTTAACTATTTATACTTTTTTGCTAATTCCCCTTTTATCCCTTCTATATTAATTATATAAGGTATATTTTCTAATTCTCCTAATATAAAAGCCTTAAAATCTCTAATTTTAAGGTTTTTATCTAATCTTTCTAGAATTAAGACTAATTATTATACTAAGACCTAGAGAATTTAGGCCTATTCTCTTCTTTTCTCCTCTTTATTATATCTCTAAATTCACTAGTTAGTATCTTTAGGTATTAAAGTAGTCTTACTAGATAGCTACTTTTTAGTCCTTTTTGCCTTTTTTAGTTATTAATAAGCTTAAATTAATATAAATTTACCCTAAAGCTCTTCTATATACTTAGCGTTAGCTAGAGCTCCTTCCTAGAAGAGTTTAAAGTTATATTTTAGTGATTTAAGCTCTTTAGTCTAATCTTTATCTTAGTCTAATATTTTCTAAATATATTTCTTAAGTTTATATACCCCTTAAATAAGCTTTTTAACTAATTAAGATAGTAAATTAATAGTAGAAGAGTATAGTTCTAGGGTATAACTATATATCTTAAGTATTAGGTTATTTTAATACCTTTTATTCTATCTTTTTTATATTAGTCTAATAATAATATTAGGGTTAAAAGGGTAAAGCCCTATCTCTTAAAAAGCGCTTTAGATTATATATTATTTAAACGCTTTTTCTTAGATTTAGATAATATCTTTAAGGAATTACTACTTTACTAAATCTAGGCGGAAGTATATACTAGATAAGGTATTTTTCTTCTAGAATTCTTACTTTAATCTTAAAAAAGGCTTTTAATCTAAAGATTAAGTAAAATATAATATATATAGGTAGAAGCTAATTAGAATAATTAAGTATTTTTTATAAAAATTAAGGAATTTAAAGATTAGATAGGATCTATACCTATTAAAGAAAAGTATCTATTTTCTATTAATTCCTATTTAATCTTTTATATTCTTATAAAATATATATAACTACTTAAGGGTAAGGAGATTAGATATCTACCTAGTTAGAGAAACTTAGATATTATAGCGCTAATTAAGCGCTAGATTATTCTAGAACTAGTCTTCTATATATATATAACCTTTAAAGATTAGATATAGGACTATAATCTAGCTATTAGTAGTAATATATTTAATTAAAGTAATAATTTAACCTTAATCCTTTATAGTATACTTCTCTAAGCTATATTAATATTATATAATAATCTTCTAGGCCTAACCTTAATCTAATTAGAGCCCTATTTTATTAAAATTATAGATATTCTTTAGACTAATACCCCTAATCTAGCTACTTATATACTTAAACTAGATTATAAGATATAAGATATCCTCTAATTTAAGTCTCTTCTTATCTATAGGCTTCTATTTAATCTAAAAGAAGTCTTCTAGAAGATATTAGATAAATTAACTAGCCTATATCTTACTTACTAGGTCTTTCTTTAAGTATACTAATATTAAATTAGTATAATATTTAATCTCTTAGAGTATATAAGATACCTAGAGCTTATTAAGCTACTTAATATATTAGATTAAAGTAGCTTCTTAAACTAGATTTAGCGCTTTATTAATTAGAATATTCGAAGTTTAAGGCTTATAACTATAGTAACGGCCTATAAGCGTATTATAATTTAGGTTAAAGGCATAAGCTATAGCACGTAAATTAGGGTTTTTCTAGTTAGATATAGAAGCTAGGGCCTTTATATATTAATCCTTGATATTAGAAGATATATTAAATATATAACGTGGACTTAGTGGGTGAATTAGTCTAAAAAATTAAATTACGGTGTAGATTTAAAGATTAGTGTAGCTAACTAAAAGGGTACCCCCCACTTTTAGTCAGTATACTACCTAGTGGTTAAGTCATATAATATATATTATAAGTATATAGGTATATAAATTATAAGTATTATTATCAGACGATATAAATTAAAATTTAGACGAAACAATATCTATTTTAGGATAAAAATATAATTATATTATAATCGAGTATTTTAATAATTATATAACTCAAATTATATTATTAAAACAAATAATTTCCATATATATATATATAATATAATTTTGGCTCTTATATCAAGCCCTAGAATCATAAATCAAATTTTAAGCTTATTTAAATCAAATTAAGCTAATAAAAAATATAGGTTACTAGTGAGCTACATAGCTATATAGAATAGGTTATGTGATTGCAAAAATACTTAATTATAATACGTTTATAATATTTTCCCGAAATAGATATTATTTCGTCTAAATAATAACACTCTAAATTATAACTACATTTTTTAGGGATTGCTACAAAAACCCCCTTTTAGCTATAAAACCCCCCTCTAACCACCTTTAGTTAGCGTATATTATATAAGTGAATATTAGTATTCTAGCACGTATAGAAAGAAATACTTTAAGGCGTATACTATAAGACTATAGTTTTAAACCCTCGAAATCCTCTATAAGCTACTATTATTTATCACTCTATTTTAATATATTATAGGGATCGTGGTAGTATATAGAAAGGTAGGCGGTAGTAGGTAAGTTAGAATACTATAGATAGCTTATTTTAAAGGTTAATATAGTAGTAAAATAGCTTAATCTAGAGCTTTAAAAATAGGTTTTTATAGAGCTCTTAATATTAGTAGCTTAAAAAGCAAATATTAAGGGTTTAAAACATCATTTCATGGAAAAAAAACTTATAAATATTTCTTTCTATATATATTAGAATCCTAATATTCACTTATATAATATACGCTAATTAAAGGTAGTTAGAAGGGGTATTCATATAGCTAAAAGGGGATTTTATAGTAATCGCCTATCTAATATTATCTAGGTTAATCCCCTTTTTTAGGATTATCTTCTAGACTAGGTTAAACTAGTCTTAAACTATCCTTAGATCCTTATACTATATATATTTATAATTATAATATCTTAAGAATTAGGTAGAAAGCTATAGATACTACTAATATAAATAATTAGTAGTAGGGTCGTTCCTTAAGTAGCGAGGAGAAGATCTACTATTTCTTATACAGTCTTAGTTCTTAGAGTAGCTCTATATATCTAGAGATATAATCTAATTTTAAAGCGTATTTCTTTCAATTTTAGTTAATTTTATAAATTTATATATAATTTAACGCGATGTTAAACTCTATAGAGCTAATCTTGGAGTATGGAACGTAGAATATGGTATATAAGCGCTACCTTATAAATTAATAATTTTTCCTGATTTTTAATAGCTTCTATAGTAAGTAGGATATAACCTTCTTACTTTATTAATTTTTAACGATTTTAGGAGCGTTATAGAGGCATAGTTATTAGTTCAAGAAAGATAGTCTAATTAATTAACGCGTTTTTATAGGGTAGCCAGGCCGCTTCTATAGCTAACTCGCTTACTATATATATTATACTACCCTACTTACCAAGTTTTAATTTTTTTATTATTTTATAAAGGCATAATATAAAGTAGTATAATTTAAGAATACTTTAATTATATATATCCTTTCTCTTAAATAAAATGATAATCCTAAGTCTTAAAGGAATATACTATAATATATAGCTCTTAATCTAAATATACTATAATTCGTCTTTAGATTAGTAGATTTTTTGGACTAAAAAAGCTATACAGATAAGTCTTCTTTTTATCTAGCTAAATCAGAATATTAGCTATATTCTATTCTAAAAGTATTGATTTCTAGTCTAATAAACAATTAAGGGTTAAATTAAGCTAGAAATATAACTATTTACAAAAAACTTTATAAAAGCTTTAAAGGACTTATATATCATATTTTAATAGTAAATTGACTAGACTTTTTTAATTCTCTTTTAAAGAGAGAAATAAGAGTTTAGAAATATTTAAAAGGACTTATATAAATATCTATAATAAAAGTTATAGAACCTAATAAAGACTTAAATATTTCTAAAAGTTTTAGATATTAACTAAGAAAAAATAGAATTATCTTTTCTTAATTTATCAAAATATTTCCTCTCAAAATTACATATCTAATAAATCTAATTTAAAATAAAGAGATATTTTAATAGCTTAGTAAACAGCGATACTTCTCATAAATACCCTAGTACTTATTTAATATAATTTATATATCCACTTCCTACTTTGGAGGATATAAGAATATTATATTAATAAGTAGTATACCATATGACTAAAATTCAAAAAAAGAAAATAGTATAAATATAGTTTTAAAATATAATTATCTTTAAAATAAATATATTAGATTTAAAACGCTACTTTCTATTTAGCTTTACTTTTTATCTAAATATATTAAATATATTAATATATTAATTTTACCTAATATATCAAGAGCTAGATAATCTACTTAGAATATTAGAAATAGGATATAATAAATACTAATTTTTTATTGAAAGCTTATCTAAATAACTATAGTTATATAAATATATATAGTTAAAATGTAGATGAAGGGTTCTATCTTTTTTTTATATAAAAAGAATAGGAGCTCTATAATGATATTTTATAGATTAAATTTCTAATCTTTAAGACTTTTCACTAAGTAATCTTAGAATATTTTTAATTTACTTTACATTAATATATATATAGGCTTATATATAGATTAAACCACTAAATTAGATAAGCACTTACTTAATTAGTAGATATTATCTTTAAATCTACTTCTAAAAAGGTAGAGTTATATTCTTATAATTTTATCATAAAGTCTCTACTAAATTAAGAGATATTAAAATAATAGGCTTTACTTTAATCGCTTTTTATTTTTTTTTATTTTTAATTCTATAATAATTATTTTTTGTATATAATTAAACTAATAATGATTTAAATTAAAATAAGCGTATATCTTTTAAATTACTCTTATAAATTCTATATTTCGAAATTCCTCTAGGGTTTTCTATAAAATGTATTCTACTTAACATATTCTATAAGCGAGTTAGCTATATAAGTGGCCCGGCCACTCTAAAATATATACTAAATGCGATAAATTATAACTTAATATATCAACAATAATAGCTTCTCCTATATTCCCTCAATAAAGATATTTTTATAATACCTTCTAAAGTAAGCCACCAGGGTTTAATAAATTTCTAAAAAATAGCTAAGTCAAGGATATATAGCTAGAGCTAAAATAGCTAAATTATAGCGTATTTTTTAGTAACTTTATAATGAAATCTTCTATTAAATTACACTAAGCTTCTAGACCTAGCTTTTAATTAATATAAAGTAATAATACCGAAAACTTAATATATTTAATATATATAGTTATTAAGATAACTAAGAACTAATTTTTAGTTTTCTTATCTTTGATCTTAATACTTTTATCTTTTTAAGATAAATTGAAGACGAACTTAAGAGATTCTAGAAAAGATATAGTCTAGTAACTAGAGAAATTTTACTTTTTATAGTTTAAATCTTTTATAACTTATACTTTTTTTAGGCTTATTATAGTTGCCTTTCAAAAGTAAAAGATATAATATCTTGTATATCTAAATTAGGACTTATTCTAACTTAGAAGAAGTAATATATATAGAGTCTATATTTCCCTTAAAAGCGGTTTTATATATATTCACTATCTTCTTAGGTAGCCTAAGTTAGAAGAATTAGAAATTATAATGAGTAAAATAAGCCTATATATTATTAGTAAAAATAGATATTAAACTAGATAAAATTATTATTCTACTATTTATAACAGCTATAATAAAACTAAAAACTTATCTATTATTATAGCTAATAATACACAAAGGGCTTTCTTTTAAGATTTAAATAATACTTAAATAGGTGAACTATTAATTCTATATAAATTATAATAGTAATTAGTCTTTTTGAAACTTAATTCCAAGTATATATACTTTAAATCGCGCTATCTTAGGTTTTAACTAATATTTATATAGATATAGCTTCCTATTAAGTTAATACCGCTTTTTTAATCCTATAAAGTAGACTAATATATATATATATATATATATATATAGGTATTATTATTATATACTCTAATATAATATTTAACTTAATAATAAGATTAAATAATAATTAATATTAGGCGTATTTTATTAGCTATAATCTTATACGATATATATATACTTATAGTCTTATTATATATTTGTTTAAGTTATAGGTTAACTCTAAGATATATAGCTATAGAAGTTGATTAGAAAAAGAAAAGGGAGTTTAATAATAAAATAATACTAGAGATATTATAGATATATTTAAAGGGCGCTTAATATATAAATTAGAAGTTAATATTTTAGAATTTTAAGATTAAGATAAAGGAAAGAATAGAGTTAACCTTATTATAATTTAGAAGAACTCTTTTAATTTAACTATATCTTATATATACTCTTCTAGCCTTAAATATAGTATATTCCTATAATATAATTAAGTACAATATTAGATTTTTAACAGATAATAAGTTATCTTATTATAATAGATATTACTATAATAGCTATATCTACTAAACCTTTCTATAAATATTTTTAGTATACTAATTAATTCAAAGAATAAATAACGAGTATTTAATATAATAAGGAGCCTAGTTTCTATATATAGACTCAAAATATATAAAGCTGAATAGATTTAGTAATATTAGATATATAGTTATTTATACTATATTAGTAAACTAGTCTTTATTAAAAAAGTAATAAGTATATATTTTAGATTATAAGAACTATAATAATAGTAGAAACGAGCTCTAAATAATAGAATAAAGCTTTTTTATATAGGCTAGAAAAATAGAGGATTTATAAAACTAATATAGTTAGTATTATAAGTGCATATTTGTTAATAAGATACTCTAAGTATTAAATATATTAATAATCTAAGCTCTATCTCTAATCTCTTTATATAGAATATATAGAATTAAATAGGATAGGATCCTATCTTAGTATAGGAAGTATTAGGATATATAAGGATAGTTATTACTGAATATATACTTAGTCCTTCCCGTTTAATAATATATTATTACTTATAATCTATAATTTTAGTATAATCTATATACTAGAAGAGATATACTTAGTCTTTTATTCTTTAATATAGATATAAGTATAGATTAAACTTAATATACTACTTAGTACTATATAATAGTAAGTAGATAAGCCTTTACTCTAACTTTATCTTATATATATCTTAGTATAGAGTAAAGTACTATATCGTTACTAAATAGGCCTAGTAGTACCTTATATTATAGCTATTAATAAAAATAAGCTAAATTAAATATTAAAATTCTACTTTTATTACTACTATAATATTAAATATATATTAAAAGTAAAAATAAATAAAGAATCATAGTTTAAATCTATTATAGTTATCTTAAATATATAATTATATCTTCTAGACTAACTAGTATATCCACTATAATTTAGAACTTTATCTATATTATATATTAAAAGATACTTATTATTATTAGAGCCTAGAGGTTAGATAACCTTAGTTCTATAGGTAGAGTAGCGCTTCTTCCTCTTATTATCTCCTTCTTTCCTCTATACTACTATAATACTATTTTATTCTATCTATTTATTCTTTCTTATAGTAACGAGCTATATTAGCTTATACTTCCTTTCTTTCCTTTCTCCTCTAATACTCAACTAGTATATTGCGCTATAACTATTATTAGAGTTATATAATTTCCCTAGAGTATATCTAGCGCTTAATTACTAGATAGTATTTCTCTTCCTTCTATATAATTCTATCTATATACTCTTTCGCCCCTCCTTTTCCCGCTTCTAATAATTATTATCCCTTAGCTAATATCTAAGACTCTTAGAGATATTTGGGTTTTATTTCACTCTATATATATATTCTCTTAGAGATAATTGATTCTCTTCTTTAGTTTTAAAAGTAAATAGGAATAGGAGAAAATATAATATATATCCTTAATCAAAATAAAGATAAAGAGTATTTTAAAGCTCTACTTCTAGCTTACTTTAACCCTAAATTACCTATTAGATTAAAAACTAATACTTTAAAATAATATATACCTAATACTATATCTTAGCTTATAAGAAAGAAAAAAGAGATTTTTGCTCTATTATACACTAGTTCTAAATATTTATTAATTTAGATATAAATTAAAATATACTTAATCTATGTTCTATAGTGTACGCTTTAAAGATTCGGTATTTAAGATTTAGTATTATAAAAGGTAGATATATAATCAATATATATCTAGATTATATCAATCTTAAAGCTTTTATATAATGATAAAAATTCAATGATCAATAAATAAGATATTATATAATTCTCTTTTTAATTTATTAGTATTCTATACTAGCAAACTATGACTAGATTAATATTAAATAAAAAATCAGAGTTTTATTATTGATAAATAATTTAGACCTCATTAGATCAAAATCCAAGATCTAAGAGATATCTCAGTATATATAATGATGTCTAGCTAGTTGTTGTTATTCCTATATCAAACCTAAGATTATCAGAAAGAATCAAAGAGATATCTAATAAGTTATATTGTCTAAAAATAATCTGATAATAGAGATATACTTGATTTTACTAAACTCCCCTTCTATAATAATAAGATATACTTTAATCATTAGGAAGGCCTGAAAATAAGACCTAAGTAGGTACTAAACAATATTGAATTTAGCTAAGTTATATAATAAAAGTATTATATTATATATTATATCTTATCAGTTCTTTATAGATAAGTTAAGTAAGAATTAGGGGGTTCTTATTATAAGATATTTAAACTATAAAAAGATAGATAACATAAAATAAGCTTAGTTAAAGCTTAGTATATAGTCAAACCAAGTCCTACTATTATATTTATCACTACTTAAGGATCAGAGGAGAATAGAAGAAGCATAAGCTACTATAGCTTGTCTATACGAGAAAGAATGAAAGATAGAATAATATAGTATTATGGTGGTATAGAGGAGAGAAGGAGAGAACAAGAGAAAGAAGCGCTGCTCTAACTATAGAACTAGGGTTCACCTATCTCTAGGCTCTAATAATATTACTAAGATAAATAGCAAAATTATAGATAACAAGTCTAATTAATTAATATAAATAACTCTAATACTTATTCTTAGTAAAGTAATAAAAGGATAAGTTAGTACTAGTCTCTAAGTTTTAATTTACCTTTAATACTAGATTTATGATAAATCCTATTAAAGTTATACTTTTATAATACTTCAAGTTAATTATCTTAAGATTTATTCTAAATGATTTATTTATTTTATATATCTAGGAATAGCTAGCTAAGAATTATAATAGTATAACTTAGGATTTATCATAAATTTAGTATGAAAGGTATATTAAAACTCAGAGACTAGTTCTAACTTATTCTTTATTATTCTTTTACTATGAACAAGTATTCGAATTGTTTGTATTAGAAATTGTACTGTCTATTAAACTATAGCTTTGTTATATGACTATAGCTTTGTTATATGTCATATCTAACTTACTTAATTTGAATTTGAATTGACTATAGGATTTTTTATAAGTTATTGTAAATCAATATAGTATAATTCATAAAATTTAGATAGAATTATTTTTAATTATAGATTAGTTTCTATCTAGCTTGTATCTTCTTTATGTAGAAGATATTATTTATTTGTAGTATCCTAGTAATAAGATATAATCTTATTAATCTATTTTATCTAAATATATAGAATATATATGTTCAAGTACTATTAATTACGTAAGAAAGTATATATCTTTTATTGTCTTAATAATTACATCAGTCTAAATTTATATATATACATATATATATATCCCGACCTAATACTAAAATTAAAAGAGATCTTAGGAGCTAAAAAGATAGAGGTATAAAGATAGAAACAATCTAAGAAAAGCTAAAAATAAATAAATAACAATTTACTATGAAATCATATTATGATTTTGAAACCCCTTAGTAAATTAGAAATAAGAACGAAATGAAACTTCAAAGAGAATATTACGTTTTACTAAATGGAGAAATCTATCTTTTAACAATAAGAAAATTAATAATAAAATAAAAATCAATATACTAGCTTTAATTATTAAGCTTAAAGAAATATAAAGATAAGAAAATATGTTTTATTCTAATCTTTCAAATCTTATTGATTAAGTTCTATATAATATAGTTTTATGACTTTATAGTTCATATAACCTTCTAATCATGAATACTATCTTGATTCTAAATCATAAAAATACTATACTTACTGACTTTTCAAGTTTTGTATCTAATATTTTTCTAGAATTAAAACAAGAGTTAAATTAAAGGGCTATTGTATTCTAGCTAAAAATTATAAGATTATATCTTATTTATCTTATATAGGGAAGTAAGAAATAATCCTAAAATAACATCTAAATAATATATATTGGGACTACTATATTCTTTATCATTAGGCTATACGCTATTTAATAACTATAAAAGTACTGTTGTATTTTTAATTAAGATAATATGTTATATACTTTAATCTGTAATAAATTAGTATTTAATCTAAAACTTTTTTAATTAACTTCTATTATAAATATATTCCTAAACAATATTAAGATTAGCTAGATCTTCCTAAATAAGAAGATATTTATTAAACCAAAACTTCTTATATAATTAAGTTGAAATTATATGGATTTGATAGAACTCCTACTTCTTAATCTTCATCTAATACGAAAGTAAGATCAAAATACTAGGATCCTAATTATTCTTGGATTTTCTAAATAGTCTTAATAAAGTATCTACTAGACTTATCTTACTGATTTAATATTTGATAATATACTTAAAAGGTAATAAAGCCATGTGTTATCTATCTAAATCATCACTTTCATAATTCTTTACTACTTTTTTTACTCTACAAAAGCTTATTAATCAGTATAATCTAAGAGTATTTGAATATATAACTACTTCCTTCTAAATAACAACGCCAAGGCTTAAAGAAATATATTATATTATATAGCTCTTGATTAAGTATACTATAATTTCTCTAGATTAGTAGATTTCTAAGACTAGAATTTAATAGGGTGAAGAATCCCTTGTTTGTTTAGCTAAGATAAAGTACTAGCTATAACTATTTCAAGGTACTAGCTTCTAGTCTAATAAGTAATTCAGGGTTGAAGTAAGCTAAATATAGAGCTAATTTAAAGGCTTTCATAAGTTTCTAAAATGCTATATATATATATTTCGATAGAGTATATATATATATATATATTATCTATGATATTTATAACTATTACTTAAAGCTTTAATTATGATTTTATATAGATTATATATTCATTTAAGCTCTTATAAGAATAAGAGTTATTATAGAGAAAAGAATAAAATATATTCTTTAAGATATATTAGCGTTATACGCTAGTTAAGGATTAGAGGAGAAAAGAAGAAGTATAAGCTACTATAGCTTACTACTACTAGAAAGAATAAAAGATAGAATAATATAGTATTATAGTAGTATAGAGGAGAGAAGGAGAGAATAAGAGAGAGAAGCGCTACTCTATCTATAGAACTAGGGTTCCCCTATCTCTAGGCTCTAATATACCCCTATAGCGCGAAATTATACTAAGTCTCTATCTATATACTATTTATAATAATTTAATAAGCTAAAATCTAGGACTACTATTCCTATAGTCTTTTAAAATAGCTTCTATTTCCTAATCTAGTTAGGCCCCCTTTTTAAGTTTTATTAGGGCTCTATAGTATTTAAATTTCTCTACTAGAAGAGCCTTTATAAATATATCTACTAGATTTTCCTCGCTTATAATTACTATAAGCTTAATCTAGTTCTATCTAATAGCGTTATATATAAAGTAATATATAATACCTAACTACTTAGTTAAAGGCTTATAGCTATTATCTTTTACTAGTATAGCTACATTATTACTATTAAGTTAAAGCTTAATTAGCTTTATATTTCTATATTTATTATAGTCTTAGAGACCTATCTATAATATAATTTTCTCTAGAAAGAGAGCTTCTTTAATAGCTAAATATAGTACTATAAACTCTATATATATAGATAATAGAGATATAATCTTTTAAAGTTTAGAGTACTATAATATAGATATTCTATTATAGAAAAAGATATATCCTTCTACTAACTTCCTTAAATTAAGATTATTTATATATAATAAGTCTATATATCTAATTAAACCTTCTATATTAACTAGTATATATTATTATACTTTAATACTTAACTCTAGTATATCTACTAGATATCTTATAATATACTTCTATAGCTTAATAGAAGCTTTTATTAGGTATAAGCTTATATACTAGAGTATATCTATAATAAAGCTTAGATTAGGTTATATATAGCTTACTAGCTAGCTAAGCTTACTAATATCCTCTATTAATTTCTTAGATTTAGCGTTACTAATTAGTTTACTAGAGATTATTATTAACTCTTTAAACTACTACTTTATAAGTATTTCTATATCTAGTATTATAGGTATCTTTATAGCGTTAGATTTAATTATATTATTTATAGAGAGTATATCTTTAGTATATTAAGTCTAGTTAATTTTAATATCTCTATTTTCCTTACTTATAGAGTATCTTAGGAAATATCTTAGATTACTAAGATCCTTAATCTTAAAGTATTATAATATATCTTATAAAATCTAATTATTTTAGTCTCTACTTATATAAAAGTAGTTATCTATATATATTAAAATAAAGTATATATCTTTATAGAGATTAATATACTTAAGAATATAATCCTTATCTTTTAGGCTTTTAAAACTAAGCTTCTATAGTATAGATTTAAGCTCCTCCTACTAGAGATATATAGCTTATCTTAGGCTATATAAAGCCTACTTAATTAGATAAATTCTAGTGCTAAATCTAGTTAGTACTTATATATAGACTTCTTAGTTATTAATTTTAGTATTAAGATAGATAGATATAATATTAAACTAGTGTATTTCCTAGCTATTCTTCTATACTATAATAAATATAAGTTTTATAGCTTAATTAGTTACTACTAGCGCGTAGCTCTTATTAAAATTAAGTCCTAGCTTCTATTAGTTATTATATATAACCTAATAAGCTCTATATTATATAATATATTCTACTTTATTAAGCTTTAAGTTAAATACCTATTTTCTTAGTAGAATCTATATTCTTTATAGAGATATAGGTATATTATCCTAGGCTCTAGTATCCTATAGCTTTTAGAGCTACTCTTCTATAGTAGAGTACTAGAGATCTACTTTTAGAGATACTATAGCTACTTTATAAGTCTATAGAATATTAATCTTCTATTCTATAATCTTATTTATCGCCTCTATATCTCTATATATAGGTATTAACTAGTCTATATTATTTAATACTATTATTATAATATTATAGTTAATCTATATACCTTCTTTATTAATAAGATTAACTCTTATATTATCTATAACTTAAAGATTATTTATTTTTAGGGCTATTATTCCTAGTAGATCTAGACTTAAGCTTAGTAACTACTTCTCTTATATATCCTATTTTAGCTTATTATAATACTTACTATATTAACCTAAATTCTCTTTTATAGAGTATCTTAGTAGTATCTTATAAGTTAGTATACTATTATTTAATAATCTTCCTAGATATAGTCCTTTATTAGCTAGATATCTACTATCTACTACTAGTATATCTTATATAGAAGGAGTTAGAGATAGAGCTTAGAATATAGCTAGTATTACTAAATATCTCCTAATTATTATAGGAGTATACTATTTTTATAAGTCTCTAATTCTCCTAGCTTAAATAGAAAGCTCTATTTTATCTTATAGAGATTATTCTTACTATTACTATAGCTACTACTTTAGGATAGTAATATCTTATAGATTAGTATATAATAAGTTAGTATTAATAGCTAATATAAGAGGCCTAGTCTAATTTTATAGAGATATAGTATATATAGATATAGCTTATAGAGTAATATCTAGTATAGCTTCTCTTTTACTACTTAGATCTAGAGATTCTTCCTTATTTAAAGTAGTTAATTTAGAGTTATATATAATATTATTAAATCTAGTACTATCTCTACTTTCCTAGAAGATAATATTATAGCTTATATATATCTTATCTATATTTAGGTTATAGATATAGTAAAGATAACTACTTTCTCCCTTATATCCTACTAGGTAATCTATCTAAGCTTATACCTTTATTTTTTTAGCTTTAATATACTTTTCTAGGGGGATATTAATATATATCTTTAAGTACTATACTTATAGATACCCTAGTAATATAGATTAATTATATTACTCTATTCTAGTCTTCTAGAGCTCTATAGGTGATTTTAAGTCCTTTCTAGGTAATTTTAGTTAATTAGTAATATAAGTAGCTACTTATATTACCTTAGGCTATATCTCTTTAGCTATAGTAGTATCTATAATTATAGTTCTTATAATTTAAACTAGATATCTACTACTTTACTTACTAAGACTATTCTACTTATATATATATAGAGCTAAGACTTATATAGATTAATTAGTTAAGGTTATCTAGTCCTTAAATTTAAGGAATTCCCTATCTCTATCTATTCTCTATTCTTATAGATAAGATATAGTTAAATTCTTTATCTACTTATAGAGCTTAATAAGCTCTTATAATATAATATCCTTAGTCTATAAGTAGCTAATAAATCTATAGTATAAATAGTTATTAGTAATAACTAGAGTATATTTTATACTACCTAAGCCTATTAGCTTTATATCCTATAAGTCTATATATAGAAACTACCCTACTCTTATTATATATATCTAGTAGTGTCTTAATATAATCTTCTTTAACTTATCTACCTTATAGGCTTTATAATTAAAGTTAAGATTACCTTTAATATTAAATTCTCCTTAATTCACTACTTACTTAGGTCTTCTAGTATATCCTAGATATCTATATATAATCTCTAGAGATATAGCTACTATAGCTATACTAATAGCTATAATACTACTTACTACTATATAATATATAAAAGATATATCCCTATAGAAGAATACTCTTCTAACTATATTATTATATATTCTAGAGCTATAGTTAAAGATTACCTTTAATATATTATAATATATATAATCTAGGTCTCGCCTAGCTTTATAGGCTAAGAAAAGGTTATATTTAACCCCTAGAGAGTAAATATAGGATATAAGTATATCTAGGTATATTCTATTATCTTAAACTATAGTAATCTTAATCTTATCCTATCCTTTATCTTAACCTTAAGCTCCTAGAATACTACTTTCCTATTTATATATCTAACTATCTATAAAGGGCTTATACTCTATAAAAAGCGATATATTAAAGTAGATATAGTTAGTATAATCTATATCTATTAGCCACTACTAATTAGTAAGTTCTTCTAGGATATAATTCACTAGGGATATAATAGGGATTACTATTATAATATTATTTAGTATATACTATATAAAGTTATAATTAAACCCTACTTCTATTACCTAATACTCCTTTATAACTAAGTATTTTTTTATAACCCTTATTAGGGGGCTACTCTCTAATAAGCTTTTATAATAATCTTTAATATTAATATATATATTAAAGTTAATATTATTAATCTAGAAATCTTTTTAGCTAAAGATAGATATCGCTATATTATTAAAGCCTATAGATATAATATTATTTATATATAGATTATCTATTATACTAGATATTAAAGTTATTACTATAGTAGCTATAGCTATAGTAGTAGATAAAGGTAAGATCTAGTCCTACTATCTCTATCTTAATTTTAACGTTACTAGGTACTTATATATCTATATACTAATATAAGGTTTCTATCTTTTCTACTAAAGATTAGATTATAAGTAATAATAATTATTCGCGTTATATAGTATATTCTAATAGTAGGTATATATACTATTTATCTTATCTTTCTTAAGCTATTATTAGTAGTATATATTATTAGATATCCCTAGAGCTAGATAACCCCGCTACTTATTAACTTATAGCTCTTTAGGCGGGTCTCTAGTATCCCTAGTATCCCTCTTCTTCTTTTAATTAACTTATATAACTATATATCTTATTATAGGAGCTTATAATAATATAACTTATTCTTAGAGATTATATATAAGTTTATAGAATTATATATCTATAAAATTTATAGGAGAAACCTTCTTAATATATATAGACTCTATTATAAAGTCTTAGATAGTAGAATATCCTAATAGCTAATCTATAATCTAGAGGAACGCTATATATAGTAGTAGATATATACCTTTCTTATATATCTTTATATTCTAGTAGATACTATATCTATATATCTCTTTCTATATAGTATTAAAAACCTTATCTATAAAGGTTAATTTTATACTATATACCTATAGCTTAAGGTTTAGTTCTTTAGAAATATCTAATAGTAACTATATACTAGTACTAACTAATAGCTTAAACTACCTATCTACTTTAGGCTTATTTATAAGTAGGCGAGGAATAGCTAAATCTATTAAGACTTCTATACTATAGCTCTTTAAAGTTACTAGTATATAGCTTTTCTATATATTATACTAGTCTAGTTTCTTTAAGATTATTCCTATATAGTATAGTATTAAAGCTCTACTTAGTAGACTAGTATATTATAAGGTATAAGTCTTTATAATTACTAAATCCTAGTCCTAAGAGGCTTATATTCTATTAAAGGCAACTTTATTATTATTACTAATAGTTATAATTACTAGATTATTATAGTTAAATCCTTTAATAGAGAATAATATATTACTATATATAGTGCGGATTAGTCTACTTAGTAGAGTAAAAAGAGGGGTATAATTAAAGGGATAACTATATACCTTTAAGAAATATTAATAAAAACCCTAGATAGTATATCCTAGAGTATAAATCCTTATAAATTGCGTAGAAAATATATCTTAATACGTATTCTCTATATATATATAGTAGAACTCTCTACTAGAAGTCTTCTCTAAGATAGGGGTCTAGTTACCTATAGTAACTAAGATATAAAGGCTTATTAGAAGACTTCACAAACGAGGGCTTATAATCTATTAGTGTTATACGCTAGTTAAGGATTAGAGGAGAAAAGAAGAAGTATAAGCTACTATAGCTTGCTGCTACTAGAAAGAATAAAAGATAGAATAATATAGTATTATAGTAGTATAGAGGAGAGAAGGAGAGAATAAGAGAGAGAAGCGCTACTCTATCTATAGAACTAGGGTTCCCCTATCTCTAGGCTCTAAGAAGATATATACTAGAAGCGAGAAAAGAGTGGTAAAAGAGAGTATAAAACTATATAAAAAGTATTATAGAGAGAATATAAAAAGAAGATAAATACTATCTAGTAGGTAAATACTAGATATAGTCTAGGGAAGTTATATATCTCTAATAATATATAAAATAATATAAATTAGTTATTTTATTAATTTTATTTCTCTATTCTTAAGATTATTTTAGGATATCTTACTAAGTTATTATATAATATTATATTTAGTATATTATATCTAAGAATAATTCTTATAAATAAGAAATAAATACTAAGATTTATAAATATAAGCTCTAAAGAAATACTATTATTTATAGTAGAGCTATACTATTATAGAATTAATTCTTAATTCTATTATAGATTTTCTAAGTTCTATTACTATTATTTCTTATATTTATATTATCTTTCTATTATAAAATTCTTATCCTTATAGTATTTATCTAAGTATTAGTATTATATACTAGTAAGGATCAAAAGAAGAAGAAAGGTATAAACTACTATAGATTACTACTATAAGAGAAAGTAAATAAATAGAATAATTTATTATTATAGTAATATAATAATAATAATAGAAGAATAAGATAAAGAAGCACGACTTTATCTATAAAACTAAGATTACTTACTCTTTAGGCTCTAATACTAGTAGTTTATATATTAAATTACGAAATATTATTACTATTATAGAGCTCTTGATTTATTCTAATATTAATATATATCTATATACTATATTAGCTTACTTACTCTTATTCTTATTATTATTTTAAAATCCTATTCCTTTGTCTAGTAAAGGATCTATCTTATAGAAGGTATGATCTTAGTACCTAGACCTCTTATAGAGGCCCTAAGTTTAAAAGCTAAAGAGTAAGTAGCTTATATTATATAGTCTAATTAGATAGTATAAGTAATAGCGCTTATAAGATAGTTAGATAGTAATAAGTAATAGTATAGAATTTAGCTTATAGAAGAATTTTTGTCATAATAGAAAGAGTAATATATAGATTAAATAGATTAGCGAAAATTATTAAGCTAGAATATATATACTAACCTATTTTAGGCTCTTTTTAATTTTATAAGGTTATAGCTCTAATATTAAGGATATAGTACTAAAAACTCTTATAATTATTAGTATTATTCTTAATATTACTACTTAAATATTTATATAAAAAAAATATTATCTTAAAAGCTTTAATTAAATCAATCATTAATCATAATATAACTCTTCTAGATAAGCTTATATTACTTTATTAGGGATAATTAAAAAATAAATATATCTCCTAAGCGAGTTAGCTACCTAGTCAGCCTAGCTACCCTAATTAAAATATATAATTTAATTAGTTAGTCTTTCTTTAACTATCTACTATACTACTAATTCGCTCTGAAAAATTATTAAAAATAAGTAGAGTAAGAGAGGCGTATCTTACTATATTATATATAAGCTATTAAAAATAAGAAGACTTTTAATTTATAAGATAGTAAATAAAAATAATATACTATATATAATATAATAAGATTAGTTAGATAAAGTTAAAAATTATATTAATATATATATTAATTAATTTAAACTAATTAATATTAAAGATAATTCACTAAAGTAAAGATCTTTTTCTAATAAATATATATAAAGTAGTACTCTAGCCTAAATAAATATAAGATATAGTAAATCTTCTACTTATAATATATAGAATAACCTAAAATTAAACTATTAGTAAAAACTAGTTCTTAAATTATATTTAATATTACCTAGAAATTAATATATAATACTTAAAATATTAAAATTATAAATATACGAAGTATAAGGATCTAAAGATTATTAAAGAATAAGTTTAATCTAGTTCCAAAGATAATTTAAGAGAATAGGATCTATTAAGATGATATATATAACTTTAATAAAATAGGCTTCGCGATAGGCTTAACTATAATTATAAAAGTTATTCTAAGATTAGATTTCTATAGTTAGCGCTTAAAATTATATTCTAGAAATTATAAATAAATAATCTTAATAAAGTCTATAGATATATCTAGATTCAGCCTTTTTTAATAATTATCTTTAAAAGTAAACTCTTTGCTAAAAGCTATACTAATATAATTCTAGATAATTAGTAACTCTAATATAGTAATAATAAATAAATTATAGATAAATTTAGATTATTCTAGCTTAAAAGTTCTTTCTTTAATTGTTCTAAAAGTAAAGAGAAAATCTTAACTACTTATTATTAATAATTATAGGAGCTATCTAACTCTAAAATTAGATAAAATTTACTCTAAAAATAATATAATATTATGTAGGAATATTGAGAGCACTCTAATCTATATACTACTATAATTTTTATATCTTTTATAATCTTTTGATATAGATTATGTTATAGTTTTAAAGTATATATATAAAAGAAAGATTAATAATCTAATATCAATTAGAATAAACTATATTAATAAAGTTAATTTTCTTAATCTATATCTAGAGGCTTAAATTATAGCTTTTAGACTAAAAATAATTTAAGATAGCTTTATAGTAACTAGATTAGTCTTATATAATCTAAATTATATAATTTTAAATATAGAGCGATAAATTAAGAGCGTTGTTATTTGGACCGGGTAAATTACTAGTTGGACCGGGGTATTTCCACTTTGGGAATAATATTATAATTGCATTTTAGATAGTAATACTATGCTATCACATGATCTACTACCACATAACCACATTTTTCGAGGTATCGTCACATCATCTCGCGTTAATGTATGTAGTTAACGTTTTAAGTCACCCTTAGATCTTAGTAAAGAAGTTTCAATATATAGTCTTTAGGCACTTTCAATATATTAAGTAGTATTTAGACTATATATTATAAATTTAAGGTGTATTTATAGACTAAGACCACTAATTATTACTATATAAGGAGGTATTATATATATATATACACCCTACAGCGAGTTTCAGTTTTAAGATAGCGAGCTATAAGATACCTTAATACCTTAGAAGCTTTTGTAGACTAGTAAAAGTATTAGAATCATTTACTTTAGATACATTTAGGGCATCTCGACGTGTTTTTTGCCTTTATAGTTACATCACTAAACAAGGTCATGTGATAAGCTAATTTTACTGTCTGAAATACAAATACGATGTTATTCCCAAAATGGAAATACCCCGGTCCAAATAACAATCCTCTAAATTAAAATAGAAACTTCTATTTTAGGAAGATAGGGTAGATCTTAAATTATAGTCTATAAGAAATTATAGAAGAGATGATTCTAGTTATATAGGTAGTGGCTCTAATATTAGGGATATAATACTATTAGACTCCTTAATTTAAGATGTTTGAAATAAGAGATAATAGATTCTAACTTTTTACTTAAATATTATTAAAATCTTTATAATTATCATATAAACAAAGAGATTTACTAATTAAGACTTTCTACAGATTAAGACTATTAATTTTAGAGACTTCTTATTCTAAATAATCTTAGAATAATTATATATCAAATTCAAGATAGTAAATAAAAAGACTTATATTTTTTACTTAGAATCTTTGATTAAGTTAATGAAATTATTTATATCTAATTAATAGATAACAAGTTGAAATTAGCTTTTGAAAAGTTAGTTTATCTTTTTTCAAATTAGAAAAAATAATGGTGTATTTATTATTATAATAATTTAATATTAGATTGAGCTTACTTTAGTCTTATTTTCTCATATTTTCAATCTCTTAAGAAGTTTCAAACTATATATCTAAGAAAAATATAAATAAAAATCCAATAAGCTATTATATATATAAACATAGTCTTTAAAATTTCTAGTCCAAATCCTATTAGTATTTCAAAAAAGGAAATAAAAGCATGTTAATATATCAGGCCTAAAAAACCAAATTGGGGGAATACCTTCTAACTAGATAGTATATTAAATTACTTAGATCCTTATTTCTTATATTGTTTATTAAGCTTAGAATTTATATATTCTTTTATCTTTCGTATATTACTTATTATGGACCAGCTCTAGGTAAATCTAGGGCTCACTTTTAATCTAGATATTTAATCACTTCTAAATCATTACCGTTTAAGGATATCTTATTATTTCTACCTGATATCTTTTCTTTCATAATAGTTTGAACTATTTTGATATACTCTTAGATAGAATTAAAGTTTAATTATATAAGAAACTTATAAGATTAGCCTATAATATAATTTACCTATGAAAAGCTACTTATTTGGGTAGGCTAGATTTAAATATCAAATCTTTAATTTAATTTAATTTAATTTAATTTAATGGTATATTATCTACTTTTAGATAATATATAAACTTATATTTTAGACTTTATTGTTTTGATACTTTAGGTTATACTTAAGTCTATTATAAAAATAATCTTATTAGAGTTTATATATTATATTCTACTAAATTCTAATTTCATAAAATTTCTCTTTAATAAGTTAAACTGTTTACTAATTATATTTAGATCTTTATATTTATAATATCTTAATATCTATATAATAAGCTCTAATTATTATTTAATACATATAATAATCTAATTCTTATAGATAGTTTATAATTAAGATTATTCTATAAGTTATATGATATATAAAAGGTTAGCTATTTTCCTTAGTTAGGAAATTACTTTATATATAATTCCAGAAATTATTTAGTATTCCAATGAATTCCCTTGAATTTAATTTTACATAAACTTTTATATAGTTTAATAAGATTTTTATGGCTATCGAGATAGGCTTATTAGATTGAGGAAGATATATTATATATATATAAATATATATTATCTTATAGATTAATAGTCTCTCTTACTTTATTATGGCTTATATGGTGATTAAGATATACCAATCTTTATATTATAAATATTTTTTACTTTTATAAGTGAATTAGTAGTATAATAGCTATTTAAAGATAAATAGTCTATATAATTAATATATTCTAATTAAGATAGTCTAGTAGGGTCAATTAGGTAGCTTATTAAGGAATAAATTATTATGATATAGTGTCTTTAACTACTTATTATATTTTCTTATAGAAGTAGACCCTATAAGGCTTTCTTAGAGATATACTTAGAAATAATAGCTAGAAGAGTAATAACACTAATTCATAGACTATATTTGAAAATTATTCTTCTATAGCTCTTATACTATAATTATACTAGTTTTCTATGTATATCGATCTCTAAGGAATAAGGCTAGAATTAGTTATAATTTATCATCATTATATTATATAATTTAGAGATTATCTATTAGAGAAGATATTATTATTTTACTATTTATTACTCTATACATAAGCTCTATAGGAGAGCCCTTTCTCTAAACCTTTATTAGGGATATCGCTAAAGTAAAGTCTTAACTTTAGTAGAAGTACCTTTATATATATATAGGAGCTAGAGGGTATAATAGAAGGATCTATAGATTTATATATACCCCTATTCTAGTAAATCTCTAGTAAATCTTTAATACTAAGTAATTCCTTATAGTATTTGATTAAATATTAATTTAGTAATATACACTTTAAATATTAATCTATACCAAAGGACTATAACTATAATATATACTTAAGGTCTATACAATAAAACATAATAAATACTAATTATTTACTTATGTCTCATCTCAATTTTCATATTTAATACATAAATAAAGAGTTCTATCTCCTTTTATAAAAAAAGTATAAGAGCTATCTAATTACTTCCTGAAGATTAAGTTTATCGACTTTAGAAGATTATCTATTATATGACTATAAGATAATCTTAAATTTTTCTAAAATAAAAAATATGTAGACTTATATAAAAATTTAAAATCTTTAATTATTTTTAATTAGATTAGATAAATTACTATCTACTATGTTAATAAGTGATATATTAGGATAAAAAGGAAATTTCAGTTTTATTAAAGCTATTATTACTAAGATCTAAAATAACTTTTATTCTAACTTAGATGTTCTTATTATAGTCTAAGCTTTTTTTTATAAATTCAATAGTACCTTCTATATTTATTAAAAATATTTCCTTATATAAAATCTTAAGTAATGATATTGATTTAGCTATTATGATAAGATTAATATAAGTCTATTATTATTTTATTACTATGAATGCAATAGAATAATAAAAAGCCCTATTAAATTGATAACATTTATTTTAATTATTTTTTAACTTCATGATCAATATTCCATTCCATAATCTTAATATAAATATATATTTCATAGATAATCTAGTTATTTATAATCATATCTATAGTAATTTAGTGTTAAATCTCTAATCTTAGTTCTAATGATAAATAAAATAGGAAAAATAATTAGAATTTAAATTTTCTTTACTTTTATATAATAGATATCGTCTTTTTTAAGAATGTAAATATATATTCAAATTTAGCTAGACTTTGATTATATAATGAATATATGGCCTTGATTTAATATGTAATATTTATCTTAATATAGTAAAATTTATAATTAAAAATAATAAGCTATCTCTCAAAGTATCCCTACGAAATAATGTAGATCTAATATTATTATATGGCTTTTTTTCTAAATATATATTATATATGTTCAATCTAGAATATTCTATTAATTTAATGTATATATACTAATATACTGGGAACCCTTACTTTGTTCAACAAATATCAAGATAAAATTATCAAAAATTGATTTAAAAAGGGTTAAATGCCTCTGTTTATAATATATTTATCTTCCTATAGTAAATTAGAGGTAAATTAGTTATAGAAATTAGAGTACTAATGGCTGTCTCTTTCCTTTTCTTTTAGATTCTTTTTAAATTAATAATTACTTCTTATATTTATTATAATTTCTCTGATGGTAAGAGATACTCAATTGTTCATATTCATGTTATAAATAATGCTAGATATAAGATTAGAGTAAGACAAGAAGTTCTAATACTCCTTTTATAGATAGTTTGATATATATATTTACCTTTTTCTTAGATAGCTAGGAACAGCAGAATTTGAGATCAAAAATTTATAAGAGGCTAAATAAGAAAATAATAAAGGAAATATAGATTAAACATAAGATAATACTAAATTTATATAATTTAAAATCATAGATAATATTCCTTATATTAACTATAAAGAAGGAAAGAATATCAACAATAGAGATTTTTCTTCTTCCTTGTTATGGAGGAATTTAGAGCTAAGTTAGCTATCGATAATAAGCTCACTTCTTATATATATATTATTTCTAGGCAAGTCTAGAGCTTAATCTCAATCTAGATAATACATTACATCTACTCTAGGCTCTGGCACTATTTTAGGATATATTATAATAATAAAATCAAAGGAAAAGTTAGGTACTGATTTCTCGGATAGAAATAACAAGAATATTAGGACTATAATATTTTACCTTACTATAGGTATATATTTTGATATCTTGACATTGAAAACGAAGCCATATTTAGAGAACGAAGCCATATTTAGAGATAATAGTATATTGAGATTATAAAAAAAAGGATTAATATGATAGTGTCTAAGTATATTATTAGTTCATTTTCAAAGGAGTACTAATATAATATTAGTATGTCACTTGAATATTTATTCATATATATAAGATACAGTAGACGTATATTATAAATATATAACGTGAAGTCTATAACTTGTATATTCAGAGGATAGATTAGTAAAATGTAGTGAGGAATACAACAAGAAACCCTATACTATTGCTACTAGCCTAGGTAAAAAAAATCTTCACATTCTCATACACCAAAAAGGTCACCCAGGTGCTTGGTAAAACACGCAAGAGATTAGGTCCTAAACCTTTGTAGAAGCCAGATATGCCTTCACGAGCCCATACCTGCATGATAGCATCGGTGGCACCCCGATACATTAAGGGGGCGTCATAGGTTTGTAACCGGGACCTTATAACCTGGTATGGATAAGTGGCACAGCCAGCGAAGAGCTTTGAGAGGCTGGACAGGGCGAGGAAGTCCACGTTATTGAGTTTTCGTGTCTTGTTTTCATGTCCCACACCCAGAGATGAAGAATTCTCAGTTGCATGGGACCGTAGAACCTTTAGTCGGTCATAAGCCATGAATTGAAGAGCACCGTGGCTGACCCCGAATAAAGCAGGGACAAGGCCGCGATAGAAACCCGGTACACCCTCGGTACGGTATATATGCGTTACTCCAGCTGCGAAGGAGGAATAGGCACCGGGAAATTGGGAGCCGGTTGAAAGCATGCGGGTTTTAATAACCCAAATTGGGTTCGTCAGAAGCGATGTAAGGGCACCTAAAAACCATGCTGGGTCAGAATTGGAGAAAAGCTTCCGTAACCTTCGGCGTACCAACCTGCTGTTCCCGAAGCCAAAAAGTAATCAAAGGATGTGAGTGCCGAAGAATTGCCTCGGTAAGCGCACATGCCATTCTTCAGGCTGCCATAAAAGAGGAAATACAAAGCCCAGCTTGTGGAATTGCCAACGAGGTTTGGAGCTAGTCCACGGTAGAAGGCAGCAAAGCCACCTTCGTACCTTGAGATGTCACGGACAATCTGAATTGAACTGCCGAGACGAGTTGTAGCATTGCGATCAACTAAAGAACCGAAATGTCAGATGAAAGAAAGGAAACGGGACAAAGAACGCGAGTTATATACCCTGTAGTCTGGTCTTCACCAGATCGAGTGGATGGAGGCAGAGCGTGGAGACCACCCCTGCCGTGAAACCCGCTACGGTCTCCACAAAGGATGACGACAAGCCATCTTGGCCCGTCATGAACCCTGTAACCTCGAAGGATTGAGGGTAACGTGTTAGTAGGTGAAGGTTGTAGTTGTTGAAGTGTGTAAACTATATTTGGTTGGAGGTTTCCGTCGGTTTTCTGCCACGGATGCGGAGAGCTATGAGAAAAAGGATAAAGCGTCATAGATGGTCTAGACGTGAGATTCACAGAGGTTCTACGGGAGACATGATTGATTGTATAAACCGATTTGATCATCTTAAAAATACATGGGTTTACAGCCGGATGATTGCCCGACCATATTATAGCTCTGGAGCCAAGAGAGGACTGCAAAGTCTCTCGAGGTTTACGAGATCCAGTCTAGAGTCCCTCCTCTCGACATAAAGGCTTGTAGGTTTAAGCCAAGGGCGAGAACAACCTAACCGCTGGGTTAGATATATGCGTGTAGGAACATATTGAGGGAGACTTCGAGCATAGCCGGGGTTTTCAATGCACAACATACTTGAACAGAGATGGCTTGGGTTCGCTGTAAGAGTAGCCTGTTTTCTCAAGATCAGTTAAGTCCCTTGACAGAGAAAAGAGCGAAACGTACCCAGGTAGATAATAAGAGGCAGGTAGCCGCTGGTGGATCACCAGATTAGTTCGGTCGCCGCTGAAGTGAACAGGTCAAGTTGGGTAAAGGGCTCACTAGTGAATCGCAACGCGAGAGACATCAATGACCTTGGAAACGCGTTCCTATATGATGGAAACAGCACCTTAGCATTATTGAAAAGGAGTTATCTTGAGGCTCTTTGGTCATAACCAACCTTGGTCTCTTCGGAGAATTGAACCATATTGGCAGTAGTTTTAAGGTGACGAATCAAAGGGTAATAGAAGGAGTGAAAGAAAAAGACACGATTCAGAGAGTATCTGGCAAAGCCTTTTAACCCAAACTCGATGGATAAGGTAGATGGAAGAGGAGTGTGAAGGAGAGACGGATGTGGTTGCGGGAGAGAGAGAGTTCAGAAGTTTTCGGCGCGGAACATGATTCAAGATTGAGCTTCCTCTCCTCCTTTCAACCATCTCAATCCCCTACCCTACCACTCCACCAACTCCCCAATCCTATTTCTCGAAATCACATTTCTCTTAGGAAGATTTGAATTTGTGATCTTCTATCATTGCTGTCTTGCCGACGAATTTTCCTGACTCGTTGGCGCCATGTCCGGCGCAAGGCATTGGTAAGAACCTCCTAGGCTCTGGCGCTGGGATCTCGCGGCTAACTAAGCACAGGGAACAGGACAAGGAGGCTACCGTATATATTGGAAACCTCGATGAGCGCGCCTCAGATAGCCTAGTATGGGAGCTCATGCTCCAAGCCGGGCGTATCGTGAACGTTCACTTGCCCAAAGACCGTGTCACCCAGTCGCATCAAGGGTACGGCTTCGTGGAATTCATTAGTGAGGAAGATGCAGAATACGCCTCAAGAATAATGAATGGAATCCGTCTTTTTGGAAAACCAATTCGCGTGAATAAGGCGTCGGCCGACAAACAGAAGTCTGTGGAGATTGGCGCCGAGCTCTTCGTTGGCAACCTCGATCCCATGGTCACCGAGCAAGTTCTTTTTGATACATTTAGCCGCTTTGGCAACCTCATCAATCTTCCCAAGGTTAGATCTAGCCTTCTAATTCGAGTAAAAACATGTGTTTCCAACAAGCTGACTGGGTTTATAGATCGCTCGCGATGACAACAATTTGTCCAAAGGTTATGGCTTTGTGTCATTCGCCGATTTCGAGTCTTCTGATGCCGCGATTGCCAATATGAACGGGCAATATTTGATGAACAAGCAAGTCTCGGCGCAATACGCTTACAAGAAGGATGGTAAAGGAGAGAGACATGGCGATGAGGCAGAACGAATGTTGGCTGCGCAGGCCCGGAAGCACAATGTTCGACCGCCAACCCAACAGGCTCCATCGGCCTTCCCCGGGGCTGGTCCAGGTGCTGCACCGCCTACAATGTCAAATGGCGATGGTTCCCGACCAGTGAGCATCGTGCACCAGGCGTCTGATCCTGGCATAAGTCGAACTATGCCCATGGGTTACCAAAGCGTACCTCCTCCACAATCCCGGCCTAGCCCGTCCCCTTCATCACTGACTACCCCGCCGCCGGGCTTACCTGCCCGCCCACCGCCATCTCAAGCTGGATATGGAGGTCCTCAAGCTTTCCTCCCTCCTGGGTTCAGTGGCACAGGCCAGCAGCCATCCTTTGCACCGCAGAGTGCGCCGCCGCCTGGATTTGCCCCACCAGGCTTTGGACCCCCGACAGGTGCAGCTGGTGCACCGCCTCCACTGCCGCCAGGCTTTCAGCAACCAGGCTATGGAGGGGGCCGATGAGCGCCATCGGTTTGATCAGCATGAAGTCATTTCTTAGCCTTGATTCCTTCTTCAACCTGTTATCTACCCACCTTGCACAGTGGCTCTTGGGAGTACGATCAAATGATCCACAGAAGAACGAGAGCGTGAAGAACGTTCCTGATACCTTGATGGAATGCTTCTGTGCCTTTCGGCTTATGGCAATCAGGCTGCACCTTTACCCTAGAATTACGGGCCGTGGGAATGAAGCCAGCACGGATAGGTGGATTTTCTGTAGAATGGCCATAGATTACACACGATCGGCATTCCCCACGCAATTGTTCTATCTAATAGTTGAACGAATCGCATGGAAAAGAAAAGGGAGACAAAAAGACGGAGAGCTTAGTGAATGGAAACAGATTTGTCACGTCCTGGTGCAAGCTGAATGAAGTTGAACAGAGAGTGTTGAAACCACCACGATCTCCTCGCTGGGGATATGTAGACTTGGGGCAGGTATGGCGAGACATAACAACCGGAGAAACAAAAAGAAAGAAGTAGTCAAATCTTGACTTGCAGTAGATGCGCGGCGCAACTCATGAAAACGAAACGAATTTAGGATCCCGGGGGCGGCCGTCAGGTCCGATATTATTACGTGCGAATCGCTGTTCAGTATAGATGCGCCGGGCTTCGTCAAAATCCACCTTGCGGTTTTTCATGATCCTTCGGACTTCTTGCTTTGCTCTTTGGTCTAGGCCTGCTCTAGAGTCCCCGTCGGCAAGATTAGCTGTGATATCGAAATGCGACGAACTCAGGCCTGCTTCCAGATCCCCGGTGAAGCTGGAAGGGAGGCGATCATAAATGTAATCCGGGACTGGCAGCAGAGGGATCCATCGGGATCTGGTGAGGTACAGCGCTGGAGAGGTCAGTGACCCTGGACCAAGTGAGGACTGGGCCGGAGCTTACCTGTGCCCGAGATGATTACGGAGAATAAGAGCGCATAGAAAAGAGTGTAGGTCATGGTGGACAAGACGGATCGCGCAGTTGGCCTGATCTACGCTTCAAAGAGAGATTCACGGTCGACCACGGATCCGAAAAAGGGAAGTTGCATTCGTCATCGTCCAATATTGGCCTGTTTGATCAGGCTGCAATATAGCAGTAGCGTCATTTAGTGCCTTGTATGTAAGGCATATAGTCTATACCCAAAGTAGCCGGCTTAGCGAGGCTCATAGGAAGTGCTTCACACACCAAAAATCACGGGTCTTGAAATCAATCTCAATCCCTTTTGACCCCAAATCCGTCATCATGGCCGCCGAACGTACCAATGTCTCCAACGACCTGATCTGGCAGATCGTCCGTATGTTTTTCTCCCCTCGAAATTTGATCGGAGGCTGATCCGCTGGAGAACAGGCAACCAGAACGCCTATCTGGTCCGCCGCAACACCGGTGGTGGCTCCCAGTTCTCCCGGGACCCCCTCAACCTGGTCAACAAGCACTCTTTCAAGGTATGGAGTGGAGATTTTCTGTGCCACCTTTTTCTGGTAGCTATTTTGGTGGAATTGCGGACTGACCCAAGCTTTTCTATGGTTATTTTTAGTATGCTGGCTTTGTCAACAACAAGGTATCCATATCTACGACCCTTTAAGCTCCCTTGCAAGCTCTAATTCCTCTTCTCAGGCTATCGGTGTCCAGGCCGCTGAGAACGGTGGTGTGAACGTGATCACCAAGAAGCCCGGCAACCCCCAGCAGCCCCGCCAGACCGAGGTCACCGTCAACTACGGCCCCAAGACCTCCAACCGCAAGTAAGCAGACCACATGCTTAAGGCATTTCGTCTTCATAGAGGCGATACTGATCAGATACAGGATCTACAAGGGTGTTGCCGCCAAGACCGCCGGGAACGGTTACCGTGCCGACATTCGTGAGGAGGCCGTTGCCCGTGTCAGCGCCGTCCGCCGCTCGCAGAAGCCCAAGAAGGACACCCCTGCCCGCAAGCCCCGCAGTGTCAAGGCCCGCCGGGCTGCCGAGAAGGACGAGTAATTCCATCCCTCCCAAAAAGCATATGGGTGAATAACTGGGAGAGCGCGGATTGGAACGGATCCAATTGGCGTTTGAAAGACCGCCATCATGCTGGGTATACCCAGCAGAGGTGTGTAAACTAGTGAACTTTCCCGGCAAAGGAGTATTGTTCTCTCTCATCCTTTTTTTTCTGAACCTTTCAAAAAAGTGAGAAGCGGGAGAAAGAGAGCAAATCCAATGCAAGACCAATAAATCTTTCCATCATTATCCCCAGTAGAACGATTAATCCCCGGGATACGGCGGAAAAGGTCTCAACCTCCGGAGCGGGTGCTATGTGTAGATGCAATCCGACTCCGGTAGACTTACCGACGGGCCGACTGTATAAACATTTGAGCCTCCGGTCTGGATCAGTGGGGGAGAGGAACGATGTCGTTCTGTGACGTATGAACAGCCCCCGATAATCCCGCCTTTTCCCGATATTGGAACCCGGAGAAGAAATCACGGGCAAAGACGAGAATCATCGGATGGTACTTCGGGATTGAATAGCATGAAGATGATACCAGGAGAAATACAGTCATGTATATGAGGTTACGTGATACGTAAATCCAGCCCAGTCTAAGCCTACTTGAGGTACCGGTATAGGGAGAGATTGGGAAAGAGAAATATTCCAATGGAACCCTTTCTCTTTAAACAAGTCCAACTTTGAAGAGGAAAGTATGAGGAGATAGTAGATAGTAGATCCCAAGTAGCTTCGAATATGAGTAGTTTTTCAACTCAGATACCAATATTACCCAGTCCCTACTTAATTCTAAGCTTGGGTCCCACTTGGTCAATTCCGGGGTTTCTGACCTTCGTACCTTGCCCCTCTTTCCTTCCCCCCACCATATTAAACCTACCTTCCCCCCTTCCATCATCTCTTCTTTTTTGTCAATCTTTCTCATACTCATACTCACACATACCCTTCATAATGGTTAAAGCTGGTAGGCTTCTCAGTTGGTCTTTGATCTCATCATCTCTAATCATACCTAGTTGTTCTTGGTGCCTCTGGTGGCATTGGCCAGGTAAGTCCATTCCTTTGCTTTCGGGATCCCCCATCAAGCTTGCTAAACGTCATTCAATAGCCTCTCTCCCTTCTGCTGAAGGCATCTCCCTTGATTGATGAACTTGCCCTGTACGATGTCGTCAACACCCCCGGTGTTGCTGCCGACCTTTCTCACATCTCTTCGGTGGCCGTATGTTTTCCCGCTTTAAATACCCCTCCCCTCGGAAAACACTGATGCTGACCCAACCCTTTTGCCATCCCAACAGAAAATCACCGGCTATCTCCCCAAGGATGATGGTCTGAAGAACGCCCTGACCGGCGCTGACATCGTGGTTATTCCGGCTGGCATTCCCCGTGAGTTACTTCTCCCCTGATGATGAAGCAGATGGCAACTAACAATCTTGCAGGCAAGCCCGGTATGACCCGTGATGACCTTTTCAAGATTAACGCCGGAATTGTTCGTGACCTGGTGAAGGGCATTGCTGAGCACAGCCCCAAGGCGTTCATTCTGGTTATCTCCAACCCCGTCAACTCCACCGTCCCTATTGCCGCTGAGATCCTCAAGGCCGCCGGTGTCTTTGACCCCAAGCGCCTCTTCGGTGTGACCACTCTGGATGTGGTTCGTGCCGAGACCTTCACTCAGGAGTTCTCCGGCCACAAAGACCCCTCCAAGGCTACCGTGCCGGTCATTGGTGGCCACTCTGGCGGGACTATTGTCCCCTTGTTCAGCAAGGTTTCCCCAAGCTTCGAGATCCCCGCGGATCGTTATGAGAAGCTGGTCCACCGTACGTACATGCCCTACTTGATTGCGGAGTGCAGTCACTAACTTTTCCCACAGGCGTTCAGTTTGGTGGTGACGAGGTTGTTCAGGCTAAGGATGGTGCCGGTTCCGCCACTCTATCCATGGCTTTTGCTGGTTTCAGGTACACTGTCACCCTCACCCTCAACACATTACACCACTAACTCCAATGCAGATTTGCCGAGGCTGTGATCAAGGCCTCCAAGGGCGAGAAGAGCATTGTCGAGCCTACTTTCGTCTACCTGCCCGGTGTTGCCGGTGGTGAGGCTATTGCAAAGGCTACTGGCCTTGATTTCTTCTCTACCCCCGTGGAACTCGGCGTAAGTCTTTGCCCATTCCCTAGCACCCCAGAATGTTCCTACTAACATATTGTCAATAGGTCTCTGGCGCGGAGAAGGCTGTCAACATCCTGGACGGTATTACCGAGCGGGAGCAGGAGCTTCTTAAGGCCTGCATTGCGGATCTTAAGGGAAACATCGAGAAGGGTGTCGAATTCGTCAAGAACCCACCCCCAAAGTAATGCTCCCCCCTTTCTCCCCTTTCCAACCCTATGTTGCCATAGCCCTATCGGCTTTCCGCGTCCCCATTGGAAAAGCATTGCTAATTATGGTCATCCTGGAAAGATAGGCTTTAATCGTGAGGTTATGACATTATGAAAGAGCAGACATGAGTGTCGTCCTGGTGTGGTTAGACTAGGGTTTCACTCGCAATAATAGCAGAGGTCAAACAATGAATTGAGGCTCAGCCAATCGCATTTGTCTATTGTTCCTGAGTCTTACAAGGTCGTTCGTAGGAGGTAAACCCCATGGCGTTATTGGAGATTTGCCCTGTGCCCAGTCCAGCTGAGGCAAGGAAATTAAAATGGTTCAAGTCGATCACGGTCGAGCCTGGACCGTTTTGATCTGAAATGTTGCTCCTGGAAGGTCCGATGTCTCCGCTTGCACCGTGGTATTGATACCCAGGTTCGCCAATGCACCACGAATGATCCCACAGGGGAACCATAAATACTGGAAGTCGGGTCAGCTAAGTCTATGTGATCAAGGGAAGCTCGTCATACCGCTTGTGCCATTGATATGGCCTCGCCTCGCGCCGTCATGCTCATCCGGGAAAAAGGTCGAAATGCGCTATCGGTCAAAACGTAGACGCCCTGCGTGACATTAGCGTTTTTGTGTAAGCCCCCGGTGATTCTGTGTTTGTCGAACATACTCGGTGGTTGGTTTTTAGATTATCCACCTGTTTTCTGAATAGCACTGTCCATAAATCCTTGCAAAGAAACTTGATGACATCGAGATTATCGGTAAAGCGAGGACGATCACGGGAGAACCTGCAGCCAAATTAGTGACCCAACATTCCCATCTGCGCGCGCGCGTCCTTTGCCGCTAGACTTGGGGGCAGAGAGAATTTACCTTTCTGCCAGACCTTGTCCTACTCGATACCCTAAAGATTCTAGGCGAAAGTATGTGGTCTCCCGAACCTCCTCCTCCTCGGGTTCGTTCTCATCCGTTGACAACTCCTTGGCTAGACGTTCGGCCATTGGGACCAGCTCAATGAGAAGAAAGTCGAAGCAGGAGGAACTGAGTGCACGAGCATTGGGATCGGAGACACTCAGCGAAGCTGATGCGTCAAACGACATGGTGACGAAGAAGCTGAGGATTGCGAAATTGGGGGGGAAGTTGGTGAGGGGTGGGTTTGGCCAAGGATGGAGAAGGCGGAGTGTTTTCTTTTCCAAGTCGATTGAACTAGAACTTGACTTCCCGCCACGCTTTAAGTTGAATGCTGTAATCATTAGATGTAATAACATATAGTTTTATGGTGTCCAAGCCAGTGTATTTCTGAAATTCCTAGAAAAAAAATATTGAAAAAAAAAAAATGATAATTTGAAAAATGATAAAACTTTCCGAATAAGAATCCCCCAAGACCACGCCAGAAACACCAGGCATGCATGCGAAACGATCCGAGATAAATAGAGTTTAAAATAAAAGCTATGATGATGCACCTAGTGCGATGGAGGATAAGACCGACCACTGAGAGGACTGCTGGCCACGGGTTGGTGAGGATCTTGCGATGAAATTCCTCGAACTGCAAAGCTCAATGCTGGTCGTTTCAGCGGCGGGCCAGGAGATTCGTCATCATCGTCATCACTGCCAGTCAGATCGATGAATTCCGTTGCTGAGCGTTTTTTGCTGGACACACGAGCCATCGAGGATGGGGTTGACGTTTCTCGGGACTGAGCAGGTGTCCGCTCCAGTAGAGTACTGGAAGGCATAGGTTCCTGCTTCACCGCATTGTTCCCCGACTCGCTGATCTCAATCAAATCATCATCGTCATAATCATCCGTTCCCGGAGTCACGCCACCCAGCTTCACGGTGTCCGAGTTATCCAGCTTGGACCATGCACCGCTTGGCTCCACGACCACTTGGTCCACCTCTGAATCGGTGGATTGGAGGATTTCATCCACATACCTGGCCAAGTAAGTCAGTACAAGAACCATCGCGAATGTCATTCAGGGCTGCATCTTACTGATCTACCTGTAGAGACTCAAAACTGGTGGACTTGGCACACACGGGGCAGGTCCAGGTCGGTGCTTGTTTCTGCAATTGGAGAAAAGAGGATGCATCGAAGCATTGATTGTGAGTGCATACCACCGAGCGACAAGGGACCTGGATGCGTAGGGTTGATAGAGGGCATTTGAGAGACATGATGCTTGAGGTGGCAACGATGTCAGAATCATCCGCGCGGTTTTTCACTGCAGTATCAATTAGCAACAAAAACTTTGTGAAAGATCACTTTTGCAGACACCACTTACTCTCTCGTAGCACCTGCTCTTTGGAAATAAGCTTGCGTGATTTTAATTTGGCGACAAGCTCCTCCACCGGGTGTTGCTTAACCATGTTGGCTAGCACGAAGAATTTCTGACCAACACAGTTAGCAAATTTCCTCACTCTGCAGCAAGCTGTCCACCCCCCCCATACACCCAAGCAAACTTACCTTTTGGGTCAACGCATAAGTCATCACAATGTTATTTGGGTAGTTGGCTTTCTTGCGTAAATAATTCGTCACATCTGCAGGCTGGGTGGTACCAGGTTTGTTCTTCAGCCCCCGCAGATTGGCTTTAACTTCGTCTAGATTCGCTTTCAGCTCCACTTGGTGGGGAAAGGCGATATCCGACTTGGTGTACTGTTTGAGCCCCGAGTCGGCTGTACAGTAGACCATCACCCGGATATTGGCATCTTTCTCCAGATCGGCGATATGGGATTGAGAAAGAAAAATCTTGAGCTCTACACTATCCCTGGTTTGCTCGCGAACTAGCCGGTATAAGAAGCCAAGTCTGATTCAGAGGGCATGGAGGGACTTACCCTTGCATTCCACGACCGGTGTGAGGGATTTGAGGACTGTGAAAAAGGGACTCTCTTTGAAGCCAATCGGACCTGATTGAACCGTCAGTTGCTGGAATGAACCACAGTAGGCGTTTTGGATCGAACCAGAAGGATGGGGATGAGGTGACATGGAGCCACCCAATGCAGTTTGAGGTTGGGATGGTGATGGCTGCGAGATAGTCGGATGTTGAAACTGGGGATTGGGATTGGCCTGGAAAACCGTAGATCCAGGTAGACCAGTCTGAAGAATGCGATGTCTTAAAGTATCATATCGAATGCTGTTCCCTTCTGAATGACAGAGTCGCTCGAGATCTAGAATAGTCAGTACCTGCAAATGACGTATTTAATTTTGATATAGATGAGGCGATCTCAAAAAGCAAGAAAGAAGCTCACACACACACACACAAATGAATCAAATAGGCGGATAGGGGGAGAAAGAGAGAGAGGAAGAGAGAGAGTGGGCGTCTCTTAGGCGGGGGAAGGAGATAGAAGAGAGGCGGAGGCAGAGGAACAAACTGACAATCAATTATGCGCACTTGTACTGCCGCCTTCAACCCAGATACTGGGAGGCCCTCATTCCGTAGTAGATCTTTCAATTGCGGCAGTGTCAGGGTCTTGATGAGATTCACCAGGTTGGGAAGCTCGGAGGACTGGCCGGACGCCATCGCGTCCTAAAGGAGAGAAAGGCCTCAGGTAAAATGTACCAGACCAGATATAAGCGATATACAGAGATGCATGTCAATCGACTCTCAGGCTGCAGACCTGCAGAGAGAATCGAGTCTCGAACCTTTGTCGTCGCAACTTGGGGAGGTTTGTGAGGAGATGACATAAGACGGGGAGGAAAGGTATCGGCGATAAGGAAAACGGAAAAAAAAAACTTAGCAATTTTACCCCAATTCTCTTGTCATTCCTTCACTTTCCCTTCACTTTCTGTCATCATTCTTCAAAATGGCCAAGAGTATCCGAGCCAGTGTCTCCAAGCGCAATCGTGCCACTCTGCGCAAAAAGGTGTTTGGCCCCGTCGTTGACGCCCGCACTGAGCGACTTGCCGCCAAACTCCAAGAACTTGCATCGCAACCTCGCCCCAAGGCCCCCGAAAAGTCAAAGAAGGAACTGGAATCAGATGAGACTGGTATGTTGAACTGATACAATGAATATCGCGCTTTCGAACATTCTTTCTAATTTTTCTTACAGCCGAGCAAAGCTCAGGTGCTAAGGCAGCCTCGGCTGATGAAGGTAAGCTACACAGACCCTGAGGCTTTCAAGGTGAAATGGTTAGCATGGAGATCACTAACGTTGTCTTTACATAGCCATGGATATCGATATCAAATCCTCCAAGAGACACCAGAAAGGACGTGTGCAGAAGACCAAAAAGCCCCGCAACAACATCGTGTTTAAAGCTCACCCGTCCAAGACAAAGAAAGGCCCGAAGAGGAAGTGAACTTGCTTGCAAGCATGCAATACAAAAAAGATAAAGATATCTAGTGGGAGACCTGCGACATGAGAGCTACCAAGGGACAGAATTGGGTGAAAACCGGAGTTGGGGAGTCTTCAATCCATTGACCATCGGGGGTTTTTTTTTTATTTTTTGTTCTCTTTCCCCTCCTGTTCCCAATGTTTTCTCTATCTACTTTCAAAATACATCAATATATACAAATATACACATTCACACCAGTATATATATCCCAATCCTTCGCTCGATCACATGTTTGGTGGCGATAGAATCCCATATCGATAACCCAAAGGCGGTGTAGTCGCCATTGTAAACATCACCGCGTTCTCCTTTCCGGATGCGCCTATGAAACCACTCGAGTGTGTGCAATGGCAATCTTTCCAGGTCGATGGGTAACTATACTCGCCAATCTCCTGGTGCCGGTGGGCATTCTCACTTTCTCCACCGGGTTTTTCCCATATAAACCACTCCTCCCGGGTCTAGCTATCTTCGATGAGTCCGATGCGGATGTCTCGCCGGTCTTTGACAAGGTGATTTTTATGGTGGTGGATGCGCTGCGGAGGTATGAGTTGGAACTCAACCGTATGCGAGAACCGAGTGCTAAATAGCTAATTCAGTGACTTTGTCTACGCAAATGAGTCCGGGTTCTTGTTCACTCAAAGGTTAGGCGTGTGATCTCTCCAAAGAAGCTGAAAGTTGACACTTGGAGCAGCCTGATTCGAGCGGGCGCTGTGCTGCCTTTTACTGCCCATGCTGGTTCTCCGACGGTGACAATGCCGCGGCTGAAAGCAATGACCACAGGGTCTGTTCCTTCGTTCCTGGACGTGATCCTGAACATCGCCGAGTCAGATACCACGTCAACTCTCGCATATCAGGACACCTGGCTCGCGCAGCTGAGGGCTCGAGGAGATCGGCTTGTTATGTATGGGGATGACACGTGGCTCAAACTATTCCCGGGGATGTTTGAGCGATCGGATGGAACCACGAGCTTCTTTGTCTCTGTCAGTAAAGCCCTCCATGACACACTATCGAAGCTTGCAGACTGAGATTCGCCCCGTAGGACTTCGTGGAAGTGGACCAAAATGTGACGCGGCATATTCCCACCGAGCTTGCTGAAAGCGATTGGTCCGCCCTGGTTATGCATTACTTGGGTCTCGATCACATCGGCCACAAGGCAGGCCCGAGAAGGTAACTCCCCATATGCTTGTCATCTTTATCCTCAAATCGAGGTGTCTGACCCTCGACTAGCCCATTCATGCCCTCCAAGCAGCAGGAAATGGATGCTGTCGTGAAGGCCATCTATACGGCGATGCAGCAAGAGCCGCATCTCCAGTCCACACTTTTCGTCTTGTGTGGCGATCATGGTATGAATGATGCTGGGAACCATGGAGGCTCATCTGCGGGTGAAACCTCACCAGCATTGTTATTCGTCTCGCCAAAGTTCGAAGCATTGGGCAATACGTTGGAAAGTCCCGTGGAAGCCTCCGACGATTTCCAGTACTACCGGTCGGTGGAACAGGCAGATATTACTCCAACTCTAGCGGGACTTCTCGGTCTACCTATTCCTTTGAACAGCTTGGGGGTGTTTATTCCCGAGTTTCTGAACATGTGGGATTCTGGTATGTATATCCTGCTCCACGGCGGAGATAAAGTGGCGGTCTAAATGTGCTAAATACATTTTCTCGTCAGGGTCACATAAACTGGACATCTTACATCGCAATGCTCAACAACTACTAAACACAGTCAAAGCTACATTTCCGGGTGTCTCATTCGATCCGGAGGACATTGCCTCAAGCTGTTCATCTGGTGCAGTCTCTGGTATTGAAGGCGCACAGTGTGCGTGGTTCCAAATCCACCAGCTTTCCCGTAAAACATCGGTGGAGGATGCATTCGCCATTGTTGGTCCCGCTTTCCAACGGTTCTCACGAATTGCACAGGATGTGATGAGCAGCACTGCTAGTGATTACAATGTATCTCGACTTGGTCTAGGCTTGTTGATCACAGGCATCGCGGCGTTGATTGTCTTCCCGGCTGTGTACCAAGACTGTGCCCAATCTACTTATACGGGCGGATTTCTAGCACTCCTGGTGGTGGGTTATGGAAGTATGATGTTTGCAAGTAGTTATGTTGAAGAAGAGCAGCAGTTTTGGTATTGGATCTGCTCAGGGTGGATTTTTTATCTTCACATCAGAATGACACGCTCCCGGCGCACTCGCCGCAGTGCATTCAATTGGAGCAGCATAGCCACGCTAGGACTGATCGTGTCCCAGCGCATCCTTCGACGGTGGAATCAAACCGGCCAAAAGTTTACGGCCGAGCCAGATATCGCTCGCAACTTTTTGCCTAGTCATCCTCTGTTTCTGTGGGTGTTGGTGATCCTCACATACGTCGATGCCGGCAGGGGTCTGTTTCTCAGCTTGCCGACAGCGTTCCCACGAGTGGTTGTATTGCTTCTGCCAGCCTTGGCTTTCATGTTCAAAATGAACTTTGTGGCAAATGACTCGCCTGAACTGCTAGCCGATTCCGTTTTGTCATGGATGGAAAAGTCGCTAAAAATCGTGCCATTGGTCTCACAGGCTAGACTCGTCTTTGGCGGGATTGTATGTTGTATCATTTTGGCAACTGCCATGTCAAGTCGGTCGAAAACAGCGCCCGGTAAGATTTCAACTCTCAATTGTCCCCCCTTGCACTCATCGAGAGAATTCCGACTGACCTAAATCACCAGCTTCTAACAAGCTTGTCCATGAGGCGCTTAATTTGTTTCTGATTACGCAGTCCCGAGCCACCAACATCCCAGTCTTTCTTGTGTTTCGTATCCAAGCCTTTCTTTTGATCCCAATGGATTTGACTGGGCTCGAGGTGACCATCGTGACGCTAATGATGCAGTACATGACTTTCTTTGCGTTTGGAGGATCGAACGCAATTTCTTCTGTGGACTTGTCCAGTGCATACAACGGAGTCGGCAGCTATAGCGTGGTCATGGTGGGAATTCTGACCTTTGTGAGCAACTGGGCAGGCCCCATCTGGTGGGTTTCGATGGGTCATCTACTCCGATCGCATGAGGCCGTCGGATCTCATGATCCTGCCGCGTTGCTCACTTTTCACACCGCTATGTCACTGGTCTCGGTGATGGCCGCGTGTACGGCTTTGAGAACCCATCTGTTCATCTGGACCGTCTTCTCGCCGAAATATCTGTACTCCATAGCGTGGGCAACGGCCAACCATGTTCTGGTAAATCTGCTCGGTGGGGTTGGGCTTCCTGCTCTACGGAAGCGACCATAGGTCATTTAGATCACTCAATCCTTAGACATAAAAAACCATAGACCCCACAGTCACAACCACTAAGCAATAGAGGCTAGACTTAGAAAAGACCGCTGAAAAGATCATCGATCGCATTTTTCTTGCGTTTGGTGGTTTTAGGCTTGGCAGGCTTCTTCCCTTTCAAAGACCGTTCCGCGGAGGCTTGACTCGGTTCAGGCAGCACGTCGCGACGAATGCGCTCTCCTCGGTCCTCCACGGGAATCGGAGCAGCCACCTTTTTCCCTGTCAACCGAGATCGCGATTTGAGCTTCCGATCGGCTCCAGTAGCCTTGGCCAGACGTGCCAGTGCGGCCAGAAGTGCGATCCCCAAGGTCGCGAACTGGTTCTCAGCGACCACTGTGGAAAATGCTCTGTCCAGTTAGCCCCTGTCTCTTTCAGGTCCAGGATCGAACATACAGGTAACATCGGGGTATGAGATGCATGGCCAGATGCTGCTGGTAGCGCTCGACTGCGGCCGAGTCCAACGATTCCAAATCCAACGTGGTGCGTTTTAAGGTTGACAGCCATTTCCACCATTTAGCTCTCTGGTGTTGGTTCTTGTTGCGATGATAAATTAGATGCAGTACGGAATGAACCGCGGAGATTTCCTGGTGGTCCATGGCGGTGGAAAAGCTGAAGGCTTTGAAGATTGAAGTCTGGGGAGATTTAAATTTGCGGGCTCCACAATGAAAATGTACTCCCACAGGGGAATGTACTCATTCATTAACACTGCTTATTAACATCTGAAGTGATAAGAGATAAAAAAAACATGAGAACCAGAAAACCAAAAACCAAAACAAAAAGACGCAAATGAAACATCAAATGCCCAGGAACTCATAAGTAGCCTGGCCCTTCTATGTATCGCGTATGGACGACTCTCCAGAGATAGTAGCCCCAAGGGTCTAGCTGAAAACGAGAATCCGCTCAAAAGAAAACACGAAAGGTTCACCGCTGGTAAGATGCTGAGTTAACCTGAAGATTAAAGGGTGGAATAGTAGCTGGAACCCAGAGTAAAATGTTGAAAAGTAAAATCCTGAAGAGTAGAATGTTGAAGTTGAGAAAGATACGCAGATGCAGATGCGGAGGCAAATAGAAGCAGGCCCTTATCTAATCATGGCGATATCGAGGTGAATCGGGGAATCCCCATTTGGTGCGCTCTCGCTCTCGACCGCGGCGCCGATTGCTTCGGATGGGTGTATCGAGGGCTGTCTCGGGCTGGAAATTCTCGGAACGTCGTCGATCGCCAGGCATGGGCCGAGGACCACCTTTGTACAAACCTATTATACGTTATTTCAGAACTTATGCAGATATCACAAGGCCCTTACCAGTCTGCTTGCTCCGTTCAACACCCTTGGCAAGCGTCCAGAAGTTGTTCACGGGCGGGAAGGGTGCTTCTTCACCGGCATGGGGTCCACCGATATAGAACAGCTTGTTCGGATTAGTATATCTCACATCTCGTCGGAACTGACACTCACCTTGGGACGGTTATCCGGGAAATCCAACATGACTGGACTGTTCCGAAACTTCTCAACTAGCAAAGTGTAGCTCTGGGTGGCTAGTTGGAATGTCAATACAATACGAAGATATTAGGAGAATCGGGAGTGACTGACTTGCGTAAGAAATCTCGGCGACTTTGGGTCGACCCTCATTGAAGCCTGGCCTAGAAGGCATGCATTAGCCATGTTCTATCGATGAACGTTTCAAACCTACCAATGCGTTCCATTACGTCGGGTGAAAAACTAAGTAATGAAATGAGTAATTGAAGCAACTCCAAGTAGATCGGATAGCATACCGGAAGGATGTCCAGGGGCTAAACGCAAAGGAATGGTTAGCAAATATCTGGAAAGTGGAGGCATCGACCGACCGAAGCAAAATTAATGAACGCATAACCGACACTAAAGACATGATATGGTTAGTGTCCGATGCAAGTCAATCGTTCCTTCATCTCTTCATCTCACGAACTTTAAACGTTGCTCAAAATCTATTTTCAAAGACAATCAGTTGATGTCCATTCAGAATAAGAAGTGGATCACACGTACCCATACGCAGGTACAAGAAATCAAAGGCTCCTGCAGAAGTCACGTCCAAATATGCTTTGAGTTGATCCTGTGAGGTTGGTCAGTGCATGCTCCAACCCAGGTTAGGAGAAACGTGTAAGTACCCATGTCTGCGCATTGGGGATGTTCTTGAGCATAACCTGTTGGGACGAACATCAGCGATCACAAATCGAAGTGGGCCAGAGGTCATGCTGCCTACTGTGCATCGAGGATCTTTGCCTTGAGCAATTCTCTGAGGGCTAATGACTTGCTCATCATTGTCAACCTGCCGTCCAGGGGTCCGAGGAGACCGATCTCGATTGTCATCGGGGGACAAGTAGTAATCGTTGTTCAGATGATGGCCGACCCGGCCATCTCTGCCTTGTTCCTGACAGGTCCAGTGGCGAATCTTCTGGTGCTCCATGTCTCGATGATAGACGAGAACCTCGATAATAAAGTGCTGAGTAAAAATGAGTTACTGCCATTAAACCAAAGGGGGGAGAAGGGAAGACATACTGAGGTAGCGATAGTATTAATAGCCCGGGTCGCATTCGCAGCATGTAGAGTGTCGTAGTAACGCACGACAAACCCATGCATACTGAATCGAGGCGCCTCAGTGGGGCTTTCAAGGTTGACTGCTCGAATGTCGGCGACAGGTCCCACTAGTTCGAGCACACCCTGTAAAGTTGGTACAAGATTAGGAAGGGGGACGGTCCTTCCGGGTCCGCAGTACACGATTACCAAGACTTGGTCCTCAAAGATAGAGTGAGTGGGTCCAATCTTCGCGTGATGCTTGAAGTGCCCTTCACCGACAGGCTCAATGAGCCAATCCGGGTGATCATGGGCAATATTATTGATCGCTCGTTGACTCTGGCGCATATCGGAAAAACCGATCCAGAATTGACCTCTGTTGCGTACATCGTGTAAAGTAGGACCAAAGATGGTTTGAAACTCCTTTTTCTCTTGTTAGTCTTGGTTTCTTTTCTTTTTTGTTGTATCGACCTCGGGAGTGGATAGGTGGGGAGATGAGGGTGATTTAGTATTAATAGCTAACTAACCTCATGGTGGCAATAGTTCAGAATATAGATTGCAGGAGTGTTGGTATCCACATTCTTGACAATGAAACGACGGTCATAAGGGCGCATGTCCTTTAAAGATGGCACGCGAGGCATAGAAGAAACTTGCGCAGTAGCTCCCGGGTAGGTAGACCTGTTGCCCCGATAGACATTCTGCATGGACGGAGTAGGCCATCTAGTCGGAGAAGCTGAATTACCGGAACTGACCAAGTTACTTCCAAATACTGGACTGGGGTTGGCAGCGTGGAAGTTGCGCATATCGTTGCGGCTCTGTGGAGTGACCGTGACCGTAAAAGGGTGGTTGGGATAGGCCAGATAGTCAGTCGTCTGATCTGGAAGGACTGGACCAGAGTAGCGGGTCTGAGTATGGTGAATGAGGTGATCAGGGTTGATAGAGTGCGTCTCCAGGTGCAAGGGTGCCGTAAGATCAGGGTAGATGGGGTCCTGACGCTGCAAAGGGTTCACTTGGCGAGAAATGAAATTGGTTGCCGCGGACTTTGCAGGGATGGGACCGAAGGCTTGGGACTCATAGTTTGTTCCAGCCGGGAAATTCTGCAACATATCAAAATCATCCTGCTTGGTCTGCCGAGGAAACGTCATTTGATTGAAGCCATTTCCTGAGTAGGAGTGTTCAGGGTATGGGCCACTATTCATGTCAGTGGGAATCTATTTCAATTCTTTTGGTTCATATCCTACGGAGTTCCACAGTCCATACGATCCAGGCGAGATAAAACCATAGGCAGATTGTTGGACTCCGAGTCGGTGAAACTCGAGCCAAAAGTCGCCAGTTGAGTACCAGGAGACCTCAATGAGCCGGACTGGGCCGATGACGAGCTCCCACGAGGGAGAGCGGGATCAGCCGACATAGTTTCCTCGTAATGCGCGTTGTGTCGCGTTGCGCTTAGATTAGAGACTTGGCGTCCGCGTCACACGAACTCGATCAGTCGCAAGAAGGGTTGCGTCGAACGAAGTATGGATATGAAGATTTTTCCTCGAACAGAAAGATTGAGGGAGAAAGGAGAAGGGAGCAGGGGTAAAAAACGAAGGCGGATGAAGGAGCGAGGAAGAAGTCCAAGTCTGAGATCCAATTGAAGAGACCACAACAACGAAACATCGCTTAGTCGGCAGCTAGGCCGAGTGGTCTTGTCCCGGAAAGTGAGGCTCGAGTAAACATCATATACGGACTTTCTTCCTGTAACAACAACTGTGAGCTCTTTATCTCTGAAAAGAAAGCTGGACGATGACTTTTCCTAGAAAAAAAAGCAGAACAGAATTTTGAGTAGAAATAAGAAATTCGGTGAATCCCATTAGGCAATGGGAACTGGATAGCGGATCGCGTGTCTCGACATGTATTATGAATGAAGCGAATGAATAGTGCAAATGTATGCATCTAGTGGACATCATTGAACACTTTATATGGTTAGAATCATTTGGGATCTATGCATGGGGTGAGCAAAGTAGAGTATCATAGTAATTATACCTATGTCCGTGCACGGGCGCTAGTGACTAGCGTTGAATGCTTAATTAAACCACAAAGGCGGTGAGCCAGGCGGTCACACATGCCGGACTTATTACACCCACTGGGGCGATATCACCTGGCAGCATCGGGAGCACAGCTCTAAACAACACAATGCCCTCCATGCCCCCTGCCCTTGCAGAACCCCATGTTCTGAACCAAGTTAGTACTTAAACCCCAATTGTCTAATGTACCCTACTTATGGCATCCACAAAGATCATCATATCGCCTTCCGACACCGATTACCTAGATCAGCTAATCCCCTCCATTCGCGAGTACAGCGTGGGGAATCGGACTCCCCAGTTACTCCAATCCTTGTCCAGATTTGCAAGTGACAAGGAGGCAGAGATTGAGAGGATATGCAACACAAATCACCAGGAGTTCGTCTCGTCGGTCAACTCGTTACTTCGAATTCGGGAAGGCACGGTATCCTTAACGGCAGAGATCCTGGACCTCAATCAATCGATTCAAACAAGTACCGAGCGACTAGCTGAACAGAAAAAAGCCTTGGTAGAATCACGGGGCCACCGCCAAAATATCGATGAGACCTCGAGGGCGATTCAAGATTGCCTGGAGGTGCTACGTCTCGCAAATCAAGTTCATGACCTGCTAGCCAAGAAGAACCACTATGCGGCCTTGCGCGCCTTGGAAGAGCTGCAGAATGTTCATTTGAAGGGGGTGACCCAATACAAGATCGCCGTCATGATTCAGCGCTCGGTGCCGGCCACCCAGCGCGCAATCGCCGAGGCTGTCATGTCAGATCTAAATACCTGGCTCTACCGCATCCGCGAGATGTCACAATACCTTGGGGAAATTGCGCTCTTTCACACCGACCAACGCAAATCACGGCTCAAGCAGAGAGCTGAGAAGGTTCCGTACCTCGAACACTTCAACTTGAACTCTGCCATCGAACTGGTAGCCGATGAGGACGAAGAATATGACTTACTCGAGAACGAAGATTTACAGGTGGAGTTCACTCCATTATTTGAGTGTCTTCATATCCATCAATCTTTGGGGCAAATAGACAAATTTCGAATTGAGTATGCCAATACTCGCCGCCGCCAAAAGGATCTTTTAACTCCACCCTCCATTACTCTCATAGATGAAGATGGGGCCAGCCTTCACAATCTTCTGGAGGAAATGGCAGGCTTTGCCATTGTCGAACGAGCTACGATGAAAAGAGTGCCTGATTTGAGATCATCAGTTGATGTATGCCCTTTAACCTGCTTCTTAGCCAAATTCGTGTGACATGACCTAACCAATCTATTTGGGGAACAGATCGATGAGCTCTGGGACTCCATGTGTCAGGCCGCGGTGGGCGTGATATCCAAGGCTCTTCCCGAAGTAGACAATGCCGAAAATATCCTAAAAATCAAGAACTTGATTGCTTTGTTCATGCAGACCATGAATGTGGGTCCCCTTAATCCTACTCAATGCTTTTTCATGCTGATCTTCTGCGCAGACTTGGAATTTCCCGGTCCGAGTCTTTGACGACTTCCTATTGAGACTGTTTGAGAAATATGCAGAGCTCTTGAAGAGGAGGTTTAGTGATGATTTTCAAGAAGTACGGTTGCCATGGTTTCTTGATACCCCCTTAACATCACAGCACAAGAGCTACTCGCTGACATGCGTAGATTGTATCGACGGACGATTACATGCCAATGCCAATTCAGACTTTGGAAGAATACGACAAGGTACTCAATGTGAGCTGGTATAGTCCCGACAAGCCTCGCGAGGAGCAAATGTAGGTTTATACGGCCCCTTCCTTTTGGTCTGATTTCCTCTCGGCTAACCATGGGATTAGCTTCCCCTGTATCCTGCCATTCTCAAGAATGTATCCACTGTGCTGCATCGACATTCGAAATTTCTTGAATCAATTCTATTTCTTCGCAAATGATGACTTTTCGCACCCAAATGTCATTGATGAGACCTTAAAGGATGTGGGTGTCTTCCGCCGTAACTTGACCTTTTCACTTGATGCTAAATTAACAATAGGCATTGGATGATCTCCTTTCACGCAAAGTCTGCGATACTTTAGTCGAGCGTCTTTCCTCGCAGTACCTGGGGCAGATTGTTCAAATTCTTATCAACCTGGAGCACTTCGAGTCGGCTTGTCATGAGCTCGAATTGCTTCTTGCGGCTGCGAGGTCTCAGAACTCCACGGGCACATCTATTACTCTTCTGGCAACTGAAAAGTTCCGGAGCAATAAAAAATCCGCTGAAAAACGCATTTTTGAGGTCGTCAACTCCAAAATTGACGATCTCATCGAAACAGCAGAATACGAATGGATGTCTCCCACTCCCCCAAGCGAACCCAGTAACTACATGCAGACCTTGACTCGGTTCCTCTCTAATATCATGAACTCTACTCTGCTGGGGCTGCCCACCGAAATCAAAGAGCTCATATATTTCGACGCCCTCAGCCATGCGGCAAACATGATTTTGGTATGCGCTATATGCTGTCTAGTTTCCCTAAATTCTTTTAGATCAAGCTGACATGGCACAAACAGGCGCAACCGCTGGCATCGGATGTCAGGACCATCAACCCCAATGGTGTGATGGCCTTGGCCAAAGACGTGGAGTACTTGGCTCAGTTTGTGGACAGTCTCAATGTCCCTATCTTGCGTGAAAATCTCGATGAGCTCCAGCAAACCGTGCAGTTGATGCAAGCAGATAATGCGGATGAATTTTATGATATCTCGACTCGGAACAAGAAATACGGACGAGTGGACGCTATGCAGGGGCCCCTATTGCTTGAGAAGTATGTTCCCTCTTTACCTGGCCATGCGACAGATACTGACCCATTTTAGGCTTACGAGGACGATTCAAGCCCCTAGCAAGGTGGACAAGTTCACCACCCTTTCTTCTCGTTTCAAGAAGAACTGAGAATTTTTATTGCTTACATCATTTCTACCGGGAGTCATCTTCGGGTCTTTTTTAATGGGTTCATCGGCCATGCGGCCTCCAGTACTGAGAAGTATGCCCATCCCTCTCAGATATCTGAAACAATTATGAGAGAAATAATCAAAGATGACGAGGGGCTTCAAAGTGGAGTAGTCAATCCATAAAGTAGAGCTCCCTTTTTGGAGGGGTACGTACACGTTTGAGACTGCCGGAGAGATCATACAAAGCATCCAATTACGTTTTCCAGACCGGCAGTGTCCACTGATCATGTATATGTTCTAAGGCTGTATTGTATATACAATGCTATAAACTATCAAAGGAAACCGTGTCACCCTTTAGCCAAGTGCTGGTTCCCCATCCAGTTGCAGTGTGGCCCTAGTCTTGCATATAACATGTATTTGGATAGAGGATGTCCGGAAATTCAGAAAGACACAACCATTAGGCACAGGATTCGCCAGGAAACGCGCGTAAGCCCTTGAAATAACGGAAGAAAAAGAAAAGTACGACTGTCCCCACAGGAGTTCAACTCACTACACTTCATTAGCTCTGCGGGACACCTGTGAGAGGGCAATATCACGTACCTGCTGGGGAGGGAGATGCGGGTATGGAGCATACATCCCCTCAAACATTTGGGATTGAGGCTGACCATATGCTGCAGTGGGGTCCGATTGAACGGGGCCAGGATACATAGCGGGCTGTGGCCGATATTCCTGCTCTTGGGGCATTCCATGCTGACCGAGGGAACCGTAGTCCGCAGGACCCATGTGTGTCGGAACACCATGCTGGGATGGTGGAAGCTGACCCGGGGCAACAGACGGTCCCGGAGCACCCGCCTGGCTGGATCGCTTGGCGTGTGAGGCTGCTTCTTCACGAGGAACAATGTCGATCAAGAAGTCGAACATGTCAGACTTGGAAAGAGCGGCAGCGATGTCTGAGCGCTGTAAAGTTCGACGCTTGTTGTCTTCAGCATGAATCCATGCGCGCATTGTCAGCTCCGTGATGAAGATATCACATCCCTTCGCGAACAAGATCGGAGCCTCCGCGGAGATCATTTTGACCTCCGGGTCGGCTTTCATCACCTTCTTAATGCGAGCAAGCGGTAGCTGATGGATCTTGTAATCATGATTTTCGCCCTCCAGATGGTTGATGACATGCTGCCAGTAGGTCGTCAAGATATCACGGGCGGTCCCTTGCAGACCTTGATTCACCTAATTTGGTGTGAGCTGGGTAAGGATCGGGTCGCGGCAAGAACTTTACATTGGCCCAGGTTCCTGTGTACAACTCGGCTAGCGGTGCGTAGCCTTGCGCGGAGAGCTGATTGAATCCGGGTTTGATTAGCGGCGATTCCGAGACCTCCCACGCAATTATTCGAGAGACCGCATGGGACTCGGTTCAAGTTCCGAAGCATACCTGTGCGCTGGCGCCTGCGAAACAGATTAGCCTATATTCACGCGACGAGTTGCAAGATGGACGCCTCGGTTGCGCGCCAGAGGCGATGCGCGCCCATAGCTACGAAGCTGATACCCAATCATCTAGGAAGGTGCAGCGGTGCTCATTTACCATAGTGTCCACCATTCCTGGTATCATAAACAGGTGCTTGCTGTTGCCCCTGTTGCTGTCTGCCCTGCTGGCCGGTGCCCTGAGGAGCTGGTTCCATAGCGAATCGCGTTTCGCGCCCGACGAAGTTGAGATGAGATTAGAATTGGATCCGAAAACACTCGGAAATGTATATCGCGAAAGAGGGACGCAAAGAAGAAGCAGTAGTCAGTTTGACTTGGGAAGACGTCCGATAACTCGTGGGAGGGAAAGGAAGCGCGTGTGCCAAGGGTGCTCTCAGCTGTTCTGACGTTTTCGGGTTTCCCAACCCCCGCTTCCTGAACGTCTCGTATTGATTTACCCAGGAGAACCAGTAGGTATCTCGCAGTTTGAAGATAAATTATATTCGATCATTACATCCAATTCCTCTCGATTAAAAATACAAATTTACTCGCACAAGATATAAAACCGCAGTTGTTGCGGACTGTAAGTACTCGATACTGGCATTCACTAGCCCGTAGCACGTACTGTCAAGTACCCGGTACTTCCTTACCGGAAGGTATTGTATCACGTGGACTTGTCGCGGGTAAATGGTTTGTCCGTTCCGAGCAAAGCAACAACAGAAAAAAAAAAAACCTATAAAATCCACTTTTCACTCAGCTCCTTTAAACTCTTCAATACCTCCTCCCTTTTACCCATATTGGTAGGGATGGCTGCAACTCATGTTGAGGTCAATACTCAACCTCATGATGAGGTAGACTTGACTGATGATCAAATTCAAGAACTGTTGCTTGAAGCGGAAGGCCGCCTTCGCGGCTCCGATGTTCAACTCACTCCAGACTCCGATGTTGCATCTTTAAGGTATGTTTAAGCCGTCCACTGATGATCGCATCTTTTCACAAGATTGACTTGTTTAACAGGATTCCGAAATTATCTTCAGCCACCACCCTTGAGCCCTATGTTCGCCAGGGCGATGAGTTTGCAACGGTCGATTCGGCCCAGCTGATCGATCCCAAACAGAAGGAGCTGGCTAATTCATTACACTTGACTCAGCAAGCCAAGAAAATTAGTAAAGTATGTCTCCCTTATCTTCGTTTTCTCCGGACTTGTCCGACCCCTCCAAACTGCTATGAGGAAAATTATCCCAACGCACAAGCGCTTGATGCAGCGTAACCAGCCCGTCTTGGGCTGTGCTGCACCAGTGAGAGCTTCATATTCATAGTTACTCTGAGCAAACCCCACAAATCCTATGTGATTCCTGGAGCATATAGTTACAAACATGGACTAATTGTTCTCCTTTTTAGGAAAAGGCTACCGCTGGACCCCAGTGGTTCGATCTCCCCAAGACGGAGTTGACTACCGAATTTAAAAGAGATCTGCAGTTGTTGCGAATGCGCTCTGTGTTGGATCCCAAGCGGCACTACAAGAAGGAAAATGGCAAGGCGAAACTGCCTGAGTTTTCTCAGGTAGGAACCATCATCGAGGGCCCCACCGAATTCTTCAGTGGCCGCATTGCCAAGAAAGACCGCAAGAAGACCTTTGTTGCAGAGGCCATGGCCCAGGAACGGGAAACCAGACGCTTCGAATCCAAGTATCGCGATATTCAAAGCACTAAGCAGAGTGGTAAAAAGGCCTTTTACAACAAGCTACGGGCCCAGCGAAACCAGAAGAGCAAGTGATTATGATGCTTCAGGACCAAGGAAAGATGAAAAATCTAAACATGATCACCACTCTTGCCGGTCACCGTCTAGCTTGCAGTCCACTGGCACAGGTTTATATTCAAACCTATTTGAATATATCCTTCCGTTGTCTATGCCTGACCAAATACTCTCAGAAGAGTTCGCGTCACCAGTTGCTGTTACCCAATTTAGCTGCAGATCTCGCGGTTGGGGTATACAGGAGGGCTTCTTACCTGCATATCTAAAGCCGCTGTGCGGCCAGCTTCCAAGACCTCCTCATGTGTTGCTTTGCCCTCCTCCAACATTGCACTGAGTTCACTGGCATCCTTGCCTTGAAGCAATTGCTCATCCCCTCGAGGAACAGGAGCCAGCACCGCACTGTTTGTGACCAAGGTGAATGCGAGCACACGAAGGCCGCAGTGCCTCGCGACCACGATTTCGGGCACGGTGGACATTCCCACCACATCAGCACCCATCATCTGAAGCATGCGGCTCTCGGCCCTTGTTTCGTAACTACAGATCGTCAGGGGCCTGGGTCAGGGAGAGGGGGTGCTTTCTCTACTTACGTTGGGCCTCCGACAAAAGCGTAAACTCCCTCGTGTAATCTCCTGGTAGTCTGCGAAGGGATGATTTCTTTCCACACTTGATGGACATGACGACGCAGATCAAGGTCATATGCATCTGACAGAGGTGGAAAGCGGACACCGAAATCGTCGACATTGGGGCCTCTGAGAGGATGTACTCCCGCGAGGCCTGCCAGGAAGATATGCTGAACCGGATGTCAGTCAGATCTAGTCTTGTTGGCGGACATAGACAAACTTACATCATTCAGTAGCATAATATCACCCACGTCATAGTCTTGATTGAGTCCCCCAGCCGCATTGGTCACTGTTCCTCATTAGTAGTTACAGAGAGATATCTTGATTCGTGCAGCTCACGCACGACCGTGTCCACTCCTAGGAGCTTGAACACGCGAATAGGAAATGTCACTTGATCCATCGAGTTTCCTTCGTAGTAGCTAATATGTCCATGAGCCGTGAAGCCTCGACAAGCTTGGATTAAACTCACTGGGCACGGCCAACCATGAACACCGCCGGAATCTTCTGGCCCAAGAGGCCAAACACCAACTTGCCCGCATGTCCCGCAACTAGTCTTGTTAGTCTTTCGGACCGTTCCCTCTGAAATGATAGACTTTACCGGTTGGACGAGGGAAATGAGGAATAGAAGCGTAGTCGTATTCCACGCGAGGGTGTGCCTGGACCGTGTCCGCCAGGCCACTCAAACCAGAGCCACAAACGACAGCAACCTTGGGTTTTTGCAGACCCTCGGGAACTCGGCTATTCAGGAAATCCACTGCCTCGTGGGCTTGCTCGAGGACAGACAGATTGGTTGACGCCATATTTGGAGTATTGATATTAGGATACAAATACTGCAGTGAAAGAATAGGGAAGGAAAGTCCAAGCAGAAGGGTGGAGCTCGAAGAAACTCATGATACTGCGGAGTCGACACGGTCTCATTGGTCAACCGAGTTTGTGTCTCATACAAACACGGATTCATCTTTCTTGATGTTCGATATAGAAGCATCATCCAGCCATCTTCAATCTTGGGAATAGATGAACCATGGAGAATATGCTACATTGAGTAAAGACGAATTAAATCTATATTGACAATACATATTTATACAGTACATGAAAAGTTCACGGCAGATGCGGAGTCGACTTCCAAGGTTGCTCTATGGCTCCTCTTGAGATACCGAACCCTTCTCTTGACTTGATACGTAACATCTCATGAATTTATAGACATGGAAATCTATTCATGCATCTATATAATCGAGATGATCCCTGGATCAAACCATGTCGGCCATGGGATGTTGCCGTTTGGTCCATGGTCCCCAAAGGCGGTCAGGCCGCATCTCCAACCGCGAAAAAAATGAAACCCGCCAAACACATCAATAGGGACCTCACTTGTCACAATGTTCACAAACACAACACGCTCCTTATTGGGAGCTGGAAAGCGTCTGCGGGTATGTAATATCACAGCTACTCTCCTTACCTTGCGCTGACCAAGTTGGGGTAAAGGTACCCGTGCCTATTCGCTCGCTATCATCCCCGAGCCAACCTAGTGCGCCAACCCCAACCGCAACCCAGGAGACAGCACCCCAGCCTGCCGCGACCCCAGCTCCTGAATCTGTGTAAGTTTCCACCAAACACCTCGAATGGTCCCAATTGAGTCGAGCAGAATGGCTGATGACTTCCAAATTTAGATCGACGCCAACCCCGGAGCAGCCATCCGAGCCACTAGTCAAAGAATGGTCAGTAGAGCGCGCCCATTGCCTATCCCGATGGCACATGGATGTCAAGACCGAGTGAGGGAGATCAAGCAGGATGCTTACTGGCGATTAGGTCCGAGCGACTGGGAGCTCTGGGTAAGGGCACCAGACTGCCACGCAGCGTGCAAGCCATTTATATGCGACCCCTCCGGAGAAAGGCGGAATATGGCCTCCCGGTTTGTGATCTGCAACTTCGATCCTACAGCGTCGAAAATGTGGAGTTCTTCGCCGACTTCGCCATCCGTGCTGCCTATTACCTCAACCTCCCCGTCTCCGGTCCCGTCCCTCTCCCACGCATCGTCGAACGCTGGACCGTCCCACGAAGCAATTTCGTCCACAAGAAGAGCCAGGAGAATTTTGAGCGGATCACCCTCCGCCGGCTTATCCAGATTAAAGATGGAAACCCAAAAGCAGTGCAAGCCTGGCTTGCTTTCCTGCGGAAACACGCATTTTATGGTGTCGGCATGAAGGCCAATGTCTGGGAGCATGACAGCCTCGGTACGACTCTCCGATCCTATCCGTTTCCAGCGCAAAGTACTAACCCCCCACAGATGTTGGCAAATCGATGGACGAATCTCTTCCGGAGATCGAGAAGGCCCTGGGCTCACACCTCGCCCAATTTGGTCAGCGCAAGGATAACTCTGTGGAGAGCTCTATCTTCGACACCTTGGACAGTGACCGGTTTGCTGAGCGCACAAGCCGATAGAGGAACGGCGGTTCCAGAGTTGGACTCGTGCTTGAGCTTTGCATTTTGGAGAAACCCTTGGCGTCTTGTAGTTTTATCATATCGTGTTCATCTTTGTGGGGCTCTCCATGCCCCCGTGTATTGTATACTTTCTCATCATATCCAATCCCAAGTCAAGAAGCTAGGGGATTGATCTCGACCATTTTAATTTCCCGATCCTATCAAACCGCGGTAAAGACCCAAGCTCTGTTTTTTCTTTCTGTTCACGTAGCACGAAAAGGACTAACTCGACTCTTATGGGCTTGATTATGTTGCTTTTGAAAGATATCATGTCTCCAGCCCTCCAGTCACGTGATCACATGGCATGTTTTTTGCGCGGAGACGCGGAAAGAAGAAGATCCTTTCACCCCATTTGGCGACAACTGCCGTGGTATATACTCCATTGAAGATGCGTACCTTGAACTGTCATCATGGACATGGCTCTGTAAGGTCGGTGGGGGGGCAGTTGCTTCGAATGCGTCGGCAACCCTTCCAATGGCACCGATCAATCAGTTCGACCACTTCGACCACCTCGACCACCACTTCGGAGCCCGTTATCTTTTCTGGGATTCAACCGACAGGAGTCCCCCACCTAGGCAATTATTTGGGTGCCCTCCATCAGTGGGTGAAGTTACAAAATAATGCGAAACCAGGGGCCAAGCTGTTGTTTTCCATCGTCGATTTACATGCATTGACCGTTCCGCAAGACGCAGCTCAATTGAGGAAATGGAGACGGGAGGCCTTTGCAACATTACTCGCCGTGGGATTGGATCCCAAGCGTTCCACTATCTTCTATCAATCAGCCGTAAGGGACCCCGATCCATGATATCGGAGAACAGGAGGCTAATCATACCCTGGACAGGTACCGGCTCATGCGGAATTGATGTGGATTCTCAGTACTGTAGCCTCCATGGGATATCTCTCAAGAATGACTCAATGGAAGGTAAGGCGAACTTGACTCGTATTGACCCTTACTCAGCGGCTAATGTGCTCCTAGAGCAAGCTTCAGTTGCCTGAGGATATCACCCTGGAGCATTCGGAAGCCCGGGCTCAGCTACGTCTGGGTCTTTTCTCATACCCGGTACTTCAAGCGGCCGATATCCTTGTCCATAAGTAGATACTCCCCCCTTTGACTACGAGCGAATTCCCCAAAGCTAAGATCCTACTAGAGCGACCCATGTCCCCGTTGGTGAAGATCAAAGACAGCATCTGGAGTTCTCCAGGTATACTGCGAATAGCTTCAACCATCTCTATGGGCCCATCTTCCCCATTCCAGAGGCCCTCATCTGTAATGACCCTTCACCCAGCCTTGTCTACCGTGGCTAACCCAACCCAGCTCCCGCCAAGCGAGTGATGTCACTTAAAGAGCCTACTGCCAAGATGTCCAAATCCCATGCGGATGAGCGGTCTCGTATTTTGTTGACGGATTCTCCCTCGGAGATCCATAAAAAGGTCAAGGTTGCTCTGACGGACTCGGAGCCGACGGTCAGTTATGATCCTGCTCGCCGACCTGGGGTCTCCAACTTGATTGAGATCCTGAGCCACATTGAGGAGGTGCCATGCGCGGCCCTTGCTGCAGAGTACCAGTCCGCCAGTCTTCGTACATTGAAAGAGCACGTTGCGAGTCGAATTGCGCATCATCTTCAAGAAGTTCGAGAACGGTACGTTGAGATTATGGAGGATCAGAGTGGGTACCTGGACACGGTTGCCCAGGAGGGGGCGGAGGTAGCTCAGGCCAATGCGAGCCAGACCATGCGACAGGTCCGGGATGTTATGGGTCTATGAGAAATATCCCGATATGCCGGGGATGCATTTGTACGATAGAGATTTTCTCCTTTTTCTTGGCTAGGACCCTTACCCGATCTATGTATATTCCCTGAATGATTGGGTTATTTTCCTTGAGCCTCAGAAGGGTCCAAACCCTGTATGGTCACCTCATTGTTCTAATGTATTAAATAAATGGGGCGACATATGGGAGTTCCAGGGTACAGGTTTGGTAAGGCATATGGGGTCCTGGAGTCTGGATTTGGTAATTGATCCCCCGGTCTCGGAACAGGTACAGTATTGTACCTGTTTATTCGAAGTTCTGGTATCAAGATCTTTTACTATACTCTACATATTCTACTTATTTCATATATTATACCTCGCCATCTAATAGTCAATATAATATTCAATAGACATAAGCACGTGGCGTTAAAAAGCTCTTCCACACGCTAAACCCGAAACAGTGCAAGTGGGAGCGTCATCCATCCGCGTCATCAGTTTTCCGCTCAAACCACGTACGGTGCATACGTATGCTTTTGATCATTTTTTCTCTCTCTTTCTCTCTTCATTCTGTCTGTACATAAGTAGCTATGCAGATATATGTGTGCCACATGGCCTATGGCCTATGCCGTAAGTTCAGGTCAATGACGATTCCGAGGCTGTAACCGACGAGGCTGGTGACGCGCCCACTTAGTGGGGCTCAGCGCTTTTCAAGTTGATACTCTCAAGGCAGCATTGATCCACACCAATCAGCGTCTATAATATTGGGCTTGGGGGCGATAATTCCGCTGATTTCCCTGGAACCGAGAAAAGGAGGTACCTGATGTACGTTTATACATAGTAATAAGAACGCCATCAGGCTTAGTGGGCATCGTCGCATCCACTCTTCCCCAAAGACCCTGATTCTCTTTCTCTCTTTTTTTCTCTTTCTCCTTCTTTATACTCCTTGCATTTCCAATATAATTATCGATTTTGCGACCTTCCTGAAAGCTAAAAACCTCCGAACCGAATTAAACAACCGTCGATCGCATACCAGTTGGACAAAAGCCAAAATGAAGAATGCTTGGGTCCTATTGGCGACATGCGCCCTCCCCGCCTTGGGCTTAACATTACATGAGCGAGACACTCCGGCCGTTGTTGGTTTCGATATTAAACGGAGAGACGTTACGAATCCTGTCGCTAGAGATCGTGCGAGGCGGAAGCGTGCGGATACGGTCAGCGTGGGTTTGGATAATGAGGTATGAGATGAAAGAAAAAAAAAACACTCGAAAGTGAAAAGCCACAAGACATGAAAACTCATCAAGGTATAGGAACTCCTCTATTTGGTCAATGTCACTCTCGGTACCCCCGAACAAAGCTTGCGCCTAGTCATCGACACCGGTAGCAGTGATCTATGGGTCAATACTCCCAATTCAACCTTCTGTGAAGAGTATTCGAAATACTGTAATTATTTCGGCACTTATGACTCGAGTGAATCGTCCACCTACTCTTATGTCTCCTCGGACTTCAATATCACCTATGCCGATGGCTCCGGGGCCGCCGGCGTCTACGCTACCGAGACTCTTCACATCGGCGACACTACACTGAAAGACTTGCAATTCGGCATTGGTGACACCTCGACTTCGGAAGGTGAGTGACCCCAAGAAGCTGATTGATTGGAAACCCGAAACTAATGTAAACTCGCAGAGGGCGTGTTGGGTATTGGATACGTCACAAATGAAGCCCAGGTGGGCACAGCCGGGGAACAATCCTACGCCAACCTCCCCAAGGCCATGGTGAACAAGGGATTGATTAATTCCAATGCCTACAGTTTGTGGTTGAACGATCTGGATGCCAGCGAGGGCTCCATTTTGTTTGGCGGCGTGAACACCGACAAGTATCACGGAACCCTCGAAACCTTGCCGATCGAGAAAACCGGCGATGAATATACCGCTTTTTACATCGCCCTGACCGGCGTCGCCTTGACGAACTCCTCCGGAACTACCAACTACTCCTCAAGCGCTCTTCCTGCCGCCGTCCTGCTCGATTCCGGTAGCTCCCTAACCTATCTCCCGGATAGCATCGTCGAGAAGATCTTTGATGATCTAGATGTCACCTACGAAGAGTCCGACGGGTATGGTTTCGTCCCCTGCAGTATGGCCAAGAAGGATTACAACATCTCATACACCTTCTCGTCTCCGACCATCACCGTTGGGATCGCCGAGCTGGTCCTAGAATTGGAAGAAGCGTACTACAGCAATGGCGAAGCTGCCTGCACCTTTGGTATTGTCCCATCCGGAGGTACCACCTCGGTGCTGGGTGACACCTTCCTGCGCAGCGCATACGTGGTGTACGACCTGGCCAACAACGAGATCTCGTTGGCCAACACCAACTTTGACTCTACGAGCAACAACATCAAGGAGATTGGCACCGGCTCGGATTCGGTACCCGGAGCCACTTCGGTCACCAACGCAGTGACCACTGCAGCCACTGGGGGTGATGGGGCCCGCATTGGAGGCCCGACTGGTGATAGCACCGCCGTCATCACAATGGGCAACGGAAAGACCAGTAACCCTGCTGCCCCAGGCCCAACCAGGATGCCCCATCATATGGCTTGGGGTCTGGCTGGAGCCGCTCTCCTGGCTTTGTGAGTCGAAGTGAACGTTTCATGACTCCATTTTCACTTCTTTAGATGTTTTTGCATGTTCTTATACGGTGTATTGGTGTCGGCTTGAGGTACATACTTGTCTGATAATTTCCGTTCATGTGCCATGATGAATCTTATATATATACCTATTTCTGTTTATGATCCATACCAGTCCATATAATCATCCATTTTCCAAACCGGTGAGGAGTAAATTATAGGTATAAATCACATATTGGAGGGTTTAGAAAACCAAAATTTTCGATGCGTGATTGGATATCCATTTTCCGTCAAGCTTGGCATTGTCACCCCCAACATCTCGCGACACCAGAATGCCGCGTATCCCAACCTCGGTCCTTATTAAGGCTTATCAAGAAACCCCACTTCTGCCTTTGCTGCTTCAGGAATGTCGTACGCTGACCTCCGCTCGAAATGAGCTACGGTGGCTCCGTGAGCGCGCACTGCGCGATAGCCAGCCAACGCGACTGGGATCGCCAGGATGGCGAACGCGTCTTAGATCCATGTGTCAACAGCGCTCACGAGGGGTACCGCTCCAGTATATTCTAGGGGATCAACCATTTGGAGACTTGGAGATTCTTTGCCAACGAGGAGTATTAATCCCGAGGTTTGATGCTTCCCGGGCCCGATTCCAATGCAAGATTGCTTAACGTCGCCTACCAGGTCTGATACTGAATCATTTACCTATCAAGCCGCCCATTTGATTCGCCAGATGGCGCTGGATAGCAATGACACCCTGTCATCGCGCAGGCAAAGGCCTCTTCGGGTATTGGACCTGTGCACCGGCACGGGCTGCATCGCGCTATTGCTCCATGCGCTTCTCGCTCCGAACTTCGAAGACATGCAAATTTTGGGAGTTGACATTAGTCCAACGGCTTTGACACTAGCCCAAAAGAACCTGGCACATAATATACGCCTGGACTTGTTGACCAGTCGCGCCGTTACCCAAGTTCACTTCCATCGTGCCGACGTTCTTGGCGTGGGAGACGAATCTGAATCTGTACCGAAAATCCAGGAGGTCCTGCGTGAATACTTTCCTCAACTTGAAAGTTCCGATGGATCAACGTCGGAATTTGAATGTGATTTACTGATCTCAAACCCGCCCTATATCTCTACTGCGGACTTCCGCAACGGCACCACATCTCGCAGTGTTCGACGTTTTGAACCGCAATTGGCATTAGTACCGCCTAATACTCCTCAGTCGGAAATGCCTGACGGTTGCAACGTGGAGGATGTTTTCTACCATCGGATTCTCACTCTTTTCCTTCAATCACGAGCAAAGCTTACCGTCCTTGAGTGCGGGGATATCATGCAGGCACGTCGAGTGGTCGCCATGTACCAAGCAATGACTACGGATCAGGCCAAAGAGGTTACCATGGAAGTTTGGCCAAACTCAGAGCAGGATTTGGCAGCGAACGGTTTTCACCCTCATGATGGATCACGATGTGTGATAATTCAAAGGGCGAGATAGGGTATGCGTGATATTGGAATCATTGGTGCTCGGCCTGGACGAAGCTAGCCATCTATATACGAGCCGCGGAACGATGCAGCTTTGAACAGAATGCTTTGTAGAGTAGCTTCCGAAGACGGAAGGGTATGCTCCGCTCCACTCGCAACGCTGTTAGATTGCTGTGCCATTGGACTGATTGAAATTGAACATGCGGCCTAGTAGGTCCAGATCGTTATCCATCATAAATTCACCGAGGTCTACATTGGTCCATATAGGGTAGTCCGTATCGTGCGTGGGAAGTATATCCGGGACAGGCAACGGCATTTGAGGACCGACAAGAGCAGTGTTACTCTGTTCGCCGGAAGCTACATTGGGTCAGTATCATGACGAAAGGTCTCATTCGATGAGCGTAGGAAACTTACTAGTGGCTTTGAGGATCATGGACAACTGGGCCAAATACTCGACACAGCGCTCAATCACTAGATTTCCTGAATCTAGATGACGCAAAGCGTCCGCAGCAAGATCAAGGTATGGTCGGGTATTTTCAATCATGCGCCACTGGTCTGGGCTGTGCTGACTTTCCTTTGATGAAACAAGAAGAGCTCCAAAGATGACAAGACCGGCATTAAAAGCTGTGGAAGAGGTCAGCGATCGGAGCCGTGGAAGTGCGTATCAGTAGACCTACTATAATAAAGCGAATAATTCCAGGCCCCAAGGAGGCCTCGATGCCAGCCACCTGATGAGGTGATGGTATGGACGGTCGAAATTATTGACTTGGCAGACTCGATGCAGTTTTGCACGCCCGTGAAGCCCATCTGGTGGACGAGGTTGTTTTCTTGGGAAGCCGAATCATCTGCACTGTATGCATCCAAAAAACACTCTAGGAACTTGCGATAGAGGAGAACGCGTAGGTTATGATACCGGACTGAGAGAACAATGCCGAATCGATGACGAATCTTGGATTCTGGGTCCAGGTGCACTAGATCCTCGGCAAGTAAAGGTTCATGCCAGAGTCGGATACCGAGAGAGGGCACAATTGAGAACCGCCATTCCTCGAGCTGACGCTCGCCCTCCAGGATTTGAGGCACCGCGTTCGCTGGGCTCAACGAGTGTTCAAAGCCCAGGTTCTGACAGTAGCAATTGTCAAGGACGTTGAACATCACAACATATAATTTTCTGAGCCAATGCATTAGCTTGAGCAGTAAGATGGTCAAATCCGTGAACTGACATTGCTGCTGTGAAGAACCAGCCATCCAATTGAGGATAGGACTCGGATTCTGGTGTGCTAGTCAAAACCTGCATATCTTTGACAGGCATTTCTAGCTTAACGTATGTTTCCGGAATAGTACAAGGCCGGCCAAATGTCATGCTCAACGTTCTGGGTTGACAAATTAGTGCTTCTGCATAGAAACATATGATACAAATCCTTACCTGTCTAGTAGGATGCAACCGTACCAGGTTCGCTTGCGGATCTCACTTTCCACGGGCGAAAAACGTCGGTTGGCCTCGGGGGAATGTAAACCAAGTTGGAAAGCCGCCGAAATAGCCAGACCGTGCGTGGTCCAAGCTTGCACGGATTTCTGGGTTCCTTGAAGATATTGACCCTGGACCAATAGGTACTGCACTATTATACCTCCCGTTAGTGAGTATATACCAGAGTCCACAAGAGGTTACTAACCCATCTCTAGACTTGCATTCCGTTTGGAGTCTCTTTCACATAGCCCATTCGCCCTCTGAAAGTATATATCCGACTCCTGGATCCTTTTACCGGTAGGGAGGTCACCTTCTGTATGAAGACTCGTGGCAATGGCCAGAACAATATTAAGCAATCCGAGCCATGTTCGGCGCACTCGTTTGAAGTTTTCCTCTCGCATCCGAAAATAAGTCTCGCAGAATGATGACTCGTGGATGAATGGTAGGAGCTGGCCAGTTTTCTCAAAATACACCTGAATCAAATTCCAAGTACGTTCCTCGGAAGGCAAAGCGAAGATGTTGATTCCATTTTCGCTCGACATTTGCATTCTACCCCGCGGGTCTTCTTGCGAGGGACGAGATCTTGACACGTTCAACATCCCGCCACCAGCTTGTGATGGGGAGGATATAGATGGAACACGGCCACCCTGTGGGTTTCCTCTTGCAATAGCTCGAGAAATATGACGCATGAATGCAATGTTGGATGACGGGCCTGACAAGAGGTTAGTCGAACTCAATTCGTATACATATTCGAGTGAAACCCCTACCAAAAAATCCACAATCCTCTTCATCTGCAAAATTGATAGCGCCCATTCCATCAATTGAGTTCTCTGAAGCATCTATCTCTCCAAACTCGGCCCTCTCCGTAGGATGAATCGCGTGAGAGGAGGGTGGGAGGCCCGACTTCGGGGCCGGAGATGATTCAATTCCATGCCCTACCCCATAGCTGACCACCGGAGGTCCCTCAGCTGTTGCTGAAGGAGTAAAATTACCTTGGTTCTGCTCCAGTCTACGGATGGATGCCTCAATGTCTAGGATTCGATGTTCGAGTCGAGCCAAGTAACTGTTCAGCCAGTCAGAATTAAGCTTATCTCCCCGGATGATGATTCCCCAATGTATGGAAAGTGGATCACCTTTTTTCCACAGTCAGATTGTATGATGTGCCCACATCCTGATAGACGCAATCACATTCGAGCTCCTTGCACTGGGTGCACGGTCGACCTCCGTCGCACTGTCCACGCGTTAGTCTTGAGCAGCGATCGAGCCGACATACTCACCCGGGATTTCCGATGACGACAGGAATTGCAGGCTAAGACTGCACGCCGGCGTTTAGGGGGATGGGCCGACTGTGACATGGCGCATAGAACGGGGATGAAAGAAAGAGCGGGGAGATAGACATCATTAGTGCTCCACTTTGACCTCGGCAGCGGTGAAGCTCTGAACATCAGTGTCTCCTTTCGCCCATGAGGAACCATGGAAAGACAACCAACCATGAACCTCGTTCAAATGCTTGGCAGATCCCCGCAATCTCGGTGGCTGCGCTAGATGGAAATCTGGAGCTGCGAACCAAACAACACTTCCCGAAGTCCCCGGCCATCATATCATACAGTACCTTACTATGTACATCCTATCTCCCCGAACTGGCTCGGCAGTTATGCATCATGCGGCTCCGCTCATATGTATGCCGGTAACTGTTGGATGAATTCATTTAAATCGCCATTGATGTTCCATCCCGGCATAGGCCTACGCCAGAATTGGTATACAGTCTATCGACAATCTATTGAGGGTAATCCTTCATCATGGTTGGTCCTGCACTTTTTCCACTTCAAAATAGAAAGAAACAATATCACTAACTTTGACCAGACTCCTCGTACAGTACATGTCGGCATTGTTGGTGCGGGTATTGGTGGGCTGGCTGCTGCGATTGCAATAAGCCAAGCCGGCGCCCGAGTCACCGTGTTGGAAGCGGCTGAAGAGCTCGGTGAAGTATGTCCCCCAGCATTTGAATCATGACGGATAGCAAGCTTATACAAGTGACCCATCAAATCAGATCGGAGCAGGAATCCAGATGACCCCAAATGTTTCCGTGCTTCTTCAGAGATGGGGCGTTGATAAGGTCATTGGAGAGAACTTGGTGCAGTTTGAAGAATTGAACATGCGGCGTAAAGATGGTACACCAGTCGGGTTTACCAAAATCGACACAATCGAACGAGATCTCCAAAGACCATGGTGGGTGGTTCACCGGGCGCATCTTCATGAGGGCTTGGCTACGATTGCTGCAAAGGCCGGGGCCACGATCAAGATTGACTCACGTGTCATCAAGATCGACCACCAAGCTGAGGAGGTCGCCGTGACTACTCAGAAAGGGGACTCATACACATTCGATCTCTGCATTGGTGCAGATGGAATCAATAGTATTGTCCGTCGAACATTGTTCCCAGACGTGCGGCCGGAACCTCCAACCACCAACTGTGCATTCCGAGCCATGGTGCCATACGATCAAATTCGCCAGGACCCAATTGCCAAAGAGCTCATCGAAAAGCTGACCATGGAGGTGTGGATGGCTCCTCAGTCCTATATCATTACATATCCAATTTCGGCCGGCACCATGTTCAACTTGGTCCTTTCACACCATCGACCGGAAAAGCTGCGGGCTACCGAAGACGACGTGCCCATTGAGGAGATGCGAGAGGTATATAAAGATTATGATCCACGTATCAAGCGCATCGTAGATATGATCCCGGAAGTGGTGAGTACCTATTCACAAGACATGAAATACACCTATACTCATTTCTGTTCTAGTCGCGTTGGCCACTCATGGTGACTGGACCCCTGAAGTCTTGGTCGTCACCCCGGAAGAACGTGGTTCTTATGGGCGATGCAGCCCATTCCATGGTGAATCACATGGCGCAAGGGGCAGCCACTTCAATGGAAGATGGTGCTTTCCTCGCCAAGTGCGTTGAGGCCGTTGTTCAGGGCAAAATCGGTATCCAAGAGGCCGTCAAGATCTACGAGACAGAGCGCATGCCTAAAGCATATGCTAAACAACAAGTGTCCTATATCAATGGAGCCATCTGGCAACTGCCAGACGGGCCTTTGCAGCAAGGACGTGACGCAGCCATGGCACCCGAGCTGGAGGGCACGTACTTCGTGCGCAGCAGCAACCTGTATGGGGACCCACAGACCGTGATGGACGTTTATGGATATGATGTTCAGGGACATGCCGAAGATGCGGTACGGAAGTACTGTGACGGAGGTAAAGAACCAGCTCATCCCGTCACGGGCGTCACTCCTTCGTTGCAGCGCAAGTATATGGACTGGTTCTTGCCAAACAAAGCCAGACAAGCCGGAAAGCTGTAAGTGCAAAGGAGTCCTCTACGTATATAGGCCAAGTCAGCAACCTACATGTGAGAATTCACATACATGAGACAAGACATGAAGAATTAGACTGAAAAAAACCCAGATTTGTGGTCATGAACGAGCATTCTAGTTGTATGAAACTATGTACAGAAGACAGGACAGGCTACTCTGGGCCCTTGTCCCTTTCTTTTGAGGAAATATTAAAAACGAATATACAACACAATATTAAGAATAATGTAGTTGGAACAGAGGGTTCGCCCGGCTGAAAAGAATTTCCGGGGACCCATAATGAACCTATGCAAGCAGAGCCCAGAACTCCAAAAAGAAAAACCCAAGATTCAATCCCAAGACTCAACGGTCATATCAACGCGTGTATCATGACTTGCTCTCTCAAAGGTTCTTCTTCTGGTCGGCGGAGTAGTGGCGGTCATCATCTCCCTCCACAGTCTTCAAAATGGCTTCCATCTCCTTGGCCTGGCGTTTCCATTCTTGGTCACCCATCTTGGTCTCCCGTCGGAAGAGCTCCTCATTGGGTTTGCGGTAGCTACCACCCAGACGATCCCACAAGGTAGTGAACTGGCCGTAGTTGTAGTTGAAGTAGAGGTGATGCATAGTGTGACAGGCGGCTCCGTTCACAACCGGGCTGTTGGCGACGTACTCGCCATCATGGATGAAAACAGTCCAGAGGTTGATGAAGCCAAAAAGAAAGACATAGGCCACTTTCTGCAGAGGGAAGAGGAAGGGGAAAACGTGGTATGGAACACTTTGGGACCAGCCGTCCAAGGGGTGGAAAGCGTGGGAGGCGAAAGGGCTAGGCATGATCCATTTGTGGTGCGGCTTGTGGAGGGTTTTGTAGACTCGCGGGTGGTGAAGGCCACGATGGATCCAGTAGATGAAGAAATCGGTGAAGAAGATGAAGAATGGGAATTGCAGGATGCTGTAATACGGGAACGGTTCCTCGGCAACGGTGTCATAGAGCTTGGCGTAGCCCCGGACTTCCAGAACAAAGAAAGGCGCAGTCAACAACGCCATTGGGGGCATGGCGCCCATGGCTTGCTTCATTTCCATGGAGATCTGGTTCCGCAAAAACTTGGGGTGGTTGTAGGTGGTTTTGTCCCAGATGAAAATATATGAGAGCGTCGCAACAACGAAGTAGACGAGGAGCCCAAAGATCCTAGGTTTGTGTTAACGGAGAGCCACAACAAGTGGCGTCAGGGGGGTCGGCGCATACCAAGTGATCAAGAAGAAGCTGGTGAATTGGCGGTAGATGTTGTTCCGCGGCCACGCACTGAGGTAGGCATATTTGGAGGGTTCGAGATGAATCAACTGGGTTGCTGGCTCGTAGATAAAAGGTTCCGCTGCTCCGAAAAAGGATAGGGAGCTGTTGGCGGCATTGACGAAGCCCGGGAAGGAGACGGAAGAGGCAATTGAGTTGGGGAGAAGAGTGGAATACATTCGATCACCAATAAAGGTGTCCCACAATTCTAGAATGATATCCATGATCAACTCACACCGGGGGAAGTAAGAAGAATGTGGGAGGAGGCAATTGGTGAAGAGGAAAATCTTTAAAAGGGAGAAGTGTACATTAAGTCCGAGGGGCGAATAATAATTTCTGCCCGCATCACACCAGCGCGGAACGGCATCTGCCGCTGGGCCCCTTAATAATCTAATAAGATAACGAACTTATAAGAAGTACGGAGTACGGAGTAGTGATAGTAAACTAAAGTATAATGCTGCTAAATTGATGATTTCGGATAACAAAATTCTGTAGAGGATGATACTACAAAATATCATGCCACTGTACAGAAGTGGTGGTAGTACGCAGATGTCTTTACCCCTTTTTGGCTTCTGCAGGAACCGGGAGTGGGTGCCATGGGACCAAGGCACTCAGGCACCAAGGCCATCAGTGGTTCCCCGTACTCAAAAGACGCAGCTCTCGGTGTAAATTCAAGTCTTGTTCTGCAAACAGGGACGGGCTTCAGGTTATTGTTATATTTTCATATAGGAATATTGAAGAGTTGCTTGTATTTGTGAGTCAACTAGTGTGTCTAATTGGACTCTACTTAAGTCAATTTCATTTCAATTCATGTCAATTCGATTCCATCCGATGATGTATTTAGTTCCCGGCCAGACCCCGGTCTTTGCGCTCGCCTATTGCGTCGCTTCCAGCGCCAACGGCAGTAGCCGCCCAATTCTGCCCCCAAACTTCAACCCAGCCTCTTCTCCCCTCTCTAACCACACCTTATCCATCCACGCCTCATCCACGAATACCCACCCGGGTCTTTCTTTGTTCTCCCCTGAACCAAATTCTTTTTCTTGGTTCCTCATCATTGCCGTGGCTAGCTGCCTGGTGTCGCTCACCAAGCAGCAATTGCCTAGTGATCGGCTTCGTGACCCTGTCCCCAGCTGCGATTCGTTGTCGCAAAAGCTGTCGCTGATCCGACGTTCCCCCCTCAGCTCCGAGTGTACCTCACGTATAGATACCCGTCGAAACACCCGCTTTTAACACCACCAAATCACCATGTATAACGCTCATCGCGGGATGGTGCCCGCTCCCAACTCCCGTCTGACGGAGTTGTTGGATCAGCTGCGCCAGGAATTCGAGAGTCAATCCCGCAGCACCGGCGAATTTGAGCACCAGTGTATGTGTTCCATCTGCCATCTGCCATCTGCCATCTGCCATCTGCCATCTGCCACCTGCAATCTACCATCACCTATCCACCTGCCCCCTCTTCGACCTACGCTTTGCTTAGCTTCTGAAATGCGCAACGTTGGAGCGACCCCTTTCTCTTTAAAGTCGCTAGTCTGTCTATGGCTGCGACTTCTAGGTCACGAAATGCGCTGAATGGTTTTCTAACTGATAGATCATGCAGTTACCGGCCAACTCCAGGAGATGGAGATGATCCGTCAGAAGGTGTATCAACTGGAGCAAACCCAGGTCAAGATGAAGCAAGAGTGAGTGAGACCTTGTCTTTTCCCCCGCTCTTTATCGCTGTCCTGCGCAACTTGGTCCTTGTACTAACCATTCGCTTGTCTCATAGCTACGAAGCCGAGATCCGCATGCTGCGACATGAGCTCGAGTCGCGCGGTGTCCAAACCGTCTCCCACATCGCACCTACGGCGCATACAGCTCCCCCGGGCCAGCCACCACAGGTCGGCCACGGCCCGAGCAACTTGTTTAGCGGTATTATGGCCAACGCCAACCAAGGAGGTAGTGGTCCCGGTCTTGCTCCTCCCCCTCCCCAGGATCAGCAGCCTCCCCCGCATGCCCTTCAACAGCCTGTGGCGGCCGCCCAGCCTGGACAGCCCCTGCAGAGCTCCTTTGGAGGATATCCACCGGGCGCTGCTGTGACCGGTATGTGAGAGTTTTAAGGGAATTGACGCCGAGTTGCTGACCTATCTTTTCTTAATCTAACAGGCTATGGCGGCCCCCCACCGCCCCCCACCGCCTCTCCAGGTCCTGGCAAGCCTCGCCGTGCAGCCCCCGGCCCGGCCACCCCTCAGCCGACTCAGCTCGCCTACCCTGACCCTCGTGCCTCTCCTCAGATTCGCCCGACCCCCCCGGGTACTCAGGCGACTGCCCCTGGTCGCCCGGATCGTCCAGGCAACATGCTGGCCAACTGGAACCCGGAGGACTTGCCTCCGTCGCAGAAGCGCGAAGGTACAGACTGGTATGCGGTATTCAACCCTGAGGTTCAGCGTGTGCTGGATGTCGAGCTGGTGCACCACCTTAGTCACGACAGTGTCGTCTGCTGTGTTCGGTTCAGCCGTGATGGCAAGTACCTGGCGACAGGTTGCAACCGGTCTGCGCAAATCTTCGATGTGACCACCGGACAGAATGTGGCAACCCTGCAGGATGAGAACGTCGACAAGGATGGTGACCTTTACATCCGCAGCGTGTGCTTCAGTCCCGATGGAAAGTACCTGGCGACCGGTGCCGAGGACAAGCAGATTCGCGTAAGTAACCACCCCGGACTCCTATGGAACTGGGTTGCGCCGGGAACTCACGAGTTTACTGACAATCCGAATGTTAGGTCTGGGATATTGCCTCCCGTACCATCAAGAATATCTTCACCGGTCACGAACAAGACATCTACTCGCTAGATTTCGCCGGCAATGGCCGCTATATCGCCTCGGGCAGTGGTGATAAGACCGTGCGTCTCTGGGACATCCTCGACGGCAAGCTTGTCTACACCCTCAGCATTGAGGATGGCGTCACCACGGTAGCTATGTCCCCCGATGGCCATTACGTGGCCGCGGGATCGCTGGACAAGAGCGTGCGGGTGTGGGACACCACCACTGGCTACCTGGTGGAGCGACTAGAGAACCCTGATGGACACAAGGACAGCGTATACTCGGTTGCCTTTGCACCCAATGGCCGCGACCTGGTCAGCGGCAGTTTGGATAAGACAATCAAGCTGTGGGAATTGACTGTCCCGCGAGGCCTGCATCCCCACAGTGGCGTCAAGGGCGGCAAGTGTGTGCGGACGTTTGAGGGCCATAAGGTACGTGCCTTTTTACTTTCTATTTTACTTTCCTGCTTCTTTCCTTTTGCTTTTTTTCAATTTTTTTTCTTCTTGCCCGCTCTCCCCTGTCACTTGTCGTTTCCCCACTAACCTTCTTCTAGGACTTCGTGCTTAGCGTGTGCCTGACGCCCGATGGCCAGTGGGTCATGAGTGGTTCTAAGGATCGTGGCGTTCAATTCTGGGACCCGGTCACTGGTAACGCCCAGATGATGTTGCAGGGCCACAAGAACTCCGGTGAGTGAGAATTGCATATCTTATCAACGCTTGTGTCATGACAATTCTAACTCTGAGTCTTCTCCGCGGGATGTAGTTATCTCCGTTGCCCCAGCCCCAACTGGCAATCTGTTTGCAACTGGCAGTGGAGACATGCGTGCACGGATCTGGAGGTAAGTTCTACTACTCGATCTCCCCGTGGAGCATCATGCTGACCTTTTCAGATACTCCAACTATACTGGACGGTAAAAGGGGGGTTAGGGGATGTCTTGGCGCAATGTGACATCTTTCATTATGTTGTCTTATCTTTTACATTCGGACTCCTTTTTTTATTGCTTGGATTTTGGATTCCACTTGCAAGCCGGGTTGGGCTCTTCGAATTTGCCGGTGTCTTTGTTATTGTCCCCCCTTTTTTTTCTGTGTTTTCATTGGAATAATGCCGCAAACAAAAATGCAAATATCTTTTACTGCAAAGAGTAACACCAGCACCAAGTGGATGGGTCTGTAGTACAATAGAACATGTCGAGTGCCGTGAGTGGATCCCCAGGTACGAGCAGGTCCGTGTGTTCTGACTGGTAAAGGAGTCTGTCAAGTTATCCTGTTTTTATTATTTTTATTATTTTCATTCTATTGATCTGTGGTTTCTTTTCGCCTCTGAATCCCTGCAGGAACACTCGACGTGCAGGAAAGCGTATAAGGAAAGGGAAAAAAGAAAAGAGAAAAAAAAACCATTGGAAGGGAACACGAGGAGAGGATCGACGATCTGGAGCTGAGAGATCGAATGAATTTCCCAGGCCATGGGCGGCTAGCTGGGATATTCGCTGGACGAAGATCGGACGCTATTGGCGACTATCGGACGGGCGCATCCGGATGCCCCAATCAGCAAAGGCTTACTCGTCGCCGATCCTTGGTCCACTTTGAAAGCCCGAAGGCCCGGGCCGCCCTCGAGGTGATTGATTTGTTTTTTTTTTGTTCTGATGGATCGTGTATGGTGCATTCAAATCACACAAAGTCCAGAGAAAGAAGAGTAGGAATCAGAAAGACAGAAAGAGAGGGAGCGAGAGAGAGAAAGAGGAGACAAACAGGGTGCAAAAGTCCAGTCATGTGTCGTGTGGAGTGGAGGATTAGTAGTCGCCAGTCGCGGCTGTCAACATTTATGCTACACCGAGTTTTTTTGACTTGGATTTAATTTGATTACATTTCTTTTCCATTATTACACTAGTCCCTCGGTACGAAGGTCTCGCCAAATCAATATTAAATCAGATGCGTCCCATTATGCGGGCTTTCAGGTCTCCACGGATCCCTGGACGATCGACCATGCACGTCTAGCCTCGAACTACTCCCCCCCTTCTGAACGTCATATAACTGTGATCCACTAGTGGGCAATCATACAGATCTATGCACTTATTCGGACTTATATAGATCAAACCCTGACCCGTGCTTGTTTCCTGGTCGACTTCTGATATCCTTGACCTTTCTTCTTTATTTTAACCTTCCAGGCAGAACCCAAATTGCAAAAAGAAAAGAACTTCTTCTGGTGATTGTGACTGTCGAGGACACGCGTTGAAGTCCCAAAGGAAAGGGAACAAAAAGGAAAGAAAAAGGAAGAGACAAAGGCAACAAAGAAAAGACATGGAGACCCCCGAGCCAGTGTCGTCCTATGAGTTCTCGGGCCATGGCCATATGGGCCCTTATGCTCATCGGCGGATGGACTCCCCCCTGTTTCCTTACTATGCCCATCATGCCACATCGGCACCATATTCCCTTCCATACCATGCTCCAACCTCAGGTCCGTACAACTTTGGCCATCTCACTCAGCCTGCACACCCATATGGTCATTATTTCGGAGCCAGTCAGCCCCCACTCGCATCTCCGATTCGCCTGACCGAGCAACCACTGCATTCGCTTCCGGAGATTCGACCGGCAAAGAATGCCATCAATCAGACAGCCAAGGGAACCGATTCCCGGGGCCTTGGAGCTGTGGCCGTGAAGAAGGGAGGCGCTGACTTCGAGTTCTCGACCGAAGTTGATGTCTTGATGAAAGCTATCCAGGCTAAACCGGACACCGGTTCATCCCCTGTACAGCAACCAGGCCAGCAGATCCAGCAAGTCCAACAGGTTCAACAGATCTCTCAGATCCCACAGGCCCAGCAGTCCCTGCCACCACTGCAGCAGCTAGCATCGCCGGGTTATCCAAACTACCCCATGTCGCCTCCGCGTTGCATTCTGAATAACGACGGCCAGTTGTCGCGATCTGGCAAGAAACGCAAGTATACCTGTACCTTGCCGAACTGTGGCAAGAGTTTTGCGCAGAAGACACACTTGGATATCCATACGCGAGCGCATACAGGCGACAAGCCCTTCGTGAGTAGAGCGTTCTCAATAGTAGAGGGGTCATTCCAGCTGATGCAGTGCAGATATGCAAGGAGCCTTCATGTGGACAACGATTCTCGCAGCTGGGTAACCTAAAGGTGAGTCCTGCGGCCCCTCGGCCCAAATATGAGAGCCTGACCTGACTGAATCCATTCTACTAGACCCATGAACGCCGCCATACGGGTGAGAAGCCCTACTCCTGTGATATCTGCCATAAAAGGTTCGCTCAGCGGGGCAATGTTCGGGCCCACAAGACAACCCATCTCCAGAATAAGCCATTCACCTGCCTACTGGACGACTGCGGCAAGAAATTCACGCAACTTGGGAACCTGAAGGTAAGCGATCCATCGACTCACTGGCCCAACTTTCGGTTCACCAGGCTCACATCCTTCTCCTTGATCTAGTCCCACCAGAATAAGTTCCATGCATCCACCCTCCGCTCGTTAACGATGCGATTTTCCCAAATCAGCGACCAAGGATCCGTCAATCCGCAAGATCATGAACTATGGGAGTACTTCGCTTCCCTCTACAAGAATAGCAACAAGGGCATCAAGGGTCGAGGCAAGGACCGGCGGATCCTAACCACCAAGCGGTCCATGACTGGCGACTCGATGCACCGTATGCTATCCATGGAATCGGACGAAGATCCTTCGCAGATGCGCCGAGGCAGCTATGAAGATACTCTGTCCATGTACACGGGCGGGTCCAGCAGTGATGGAGACGAGCCTGGTCCATATTTGATGAACCGGCGGTAGATTCTTACATTTCCTCTACTTTCCTCGGTTTCATTTTGGGATTGTCTTTTTTCTCTCTCTTGTTTCCTCTTGTTTTATCTCTCTTTCATGCGAGGATCAATGGCGCGATTCGGATCCTTTGATCTGGATCTATATACCCGGGGTTTTTCTTGGAGGGCTTGGTATGGTTTCATGGGTTTTCTTCTGTTGATTTCTGTGTTCAAGATTTATATGATTTATGAGCGTTGTATGTTCTTGTATTCTATTTGAACGCTATGTATACGAAGCACAGTTTAACAAGGTTTCGGGGAGAGCCGTGATTCGAAGGTTTATTCTTATTGTTAAAATTATCATTCTGATGTCTATAATGTATCTAGATTTAGATCCCCGGGAAGGTTTTTTTTTTTTAGAAAGTACTTAGCCCGAGTTCGTCTGTTTTGACCGCTTCTAGTCAACGGATTCTTTAGTGTTTGCCTTGACAGCTGCCTGACCACGCTACTATCACACGAGGTGGAGCATTGGGCAGGTCGAGTTCCAAGTGTCGGATTCAACTAGTTCAGAGGTGCGTGCACAACGTGCCACCGATAAGAATCTTAGCTAATACCTTGCAAGATTGTGTTTATGACAGATCTCTTATGGTATATGGCATGCATAAGAATTAAATAGATCTATATGATTTCTTTTGCTGCAGTGGAATGGGTTGGGAGCACAAACTTGTGTACAACCTGTTCATGTAGGACAGGAGATTAAGATCTTCTCCTTTGTTCCCCACATGGGTTCGTGCAGTGACACTCGATTATAAAAAGCAAAAAAGAGATCAACAGAAATGTGGGAAATATAATAGAATAAGTAATAGAAATTGTAATTGTGACAGGCTAGGAGTGCTCCATCGTGACAGACCCACTCCTCTCTGCATCCTGTACCCCTGTCATACCCGAGGACACACTATTGCCCATCTGCATCAGTAATCTTAATGTCCTCATCATTTCCATCATCGGCCTGCATGGGGGCTACTGTGCCCACCGGAGTGGCGTTTGCTAGAGAATCCATGATGAAGGCTTCTTCGACAGCAACCTTACGTCTGAACACACGAAGCCAGCGACGACCCCATTGGCGGATAATAGCGTCTTCAGGCAGATCACCGCTACCATCCCCGCGCTCCATCAGCTCGTCGTTGCTACCTGCAGCCACTGATACAATCGAGTCCTCAATGAACTTGAATAGCGTCTGCATCTCACTCCGCTCACGGGACAGTGTCTCCTCGAGCACACTCAGCTGTGGTTCATATAAGCCGGGCTGGGTACGAGCCACGACAATCTGGCGCATACGATTGGTAACCTTGCCGACGGTAGCGGAGATCATTTCAAAGATATGCGCCTTGGCTAGCACCGTCCCGGCCTTCAGGGACTCCGAAAGTGCCCATTCAAGGACGGAATAGGGGGTGATGATGGTGTAATTGAGGAGTTTGTCGATGATGTTGATGGCGATACCGGGCTGATCAGCCCAGTACTCCATCACGGAGGCAATGATCTGGCAGCGGGCCCGCTGCGATACCGGTCCGATAGCCAGTAGCCGCTCCTTGTTCCGTTCGATGCACGAGAGGACGTGAGAGAGGGATTTGGATCCCACAAAACAGATGGAGGTCATCAAGGCATCCGTTGAAGGGACCTTGGGGTCCTCCACTCCCAGACTTTGCGCCTGTTCCTCGATCGCTGTAATCAGTGGCTCGATTTCCTCGTCCCCTGCTTTCTTTCGAATGAGTTGCATAATCTCCTGTCCCTCTTTGGAGTAAGGTGTCACTATCATTTCATGGTCAGTGTCAGGGTCTCTGTGTGCAACAGTCCTTCAAAAGAGAGAGAAAAAAAAGGGTTCACTAACGTTCGGAAAGATATTTGAACTCAGGGGTGTCCTTCTCCTTCTCCTCGGTGATCAGAGGGAGGTAGGGCTCCAGCAAAGTGCCCTTGATACGCTGTGCAAAACTGAGTCGAATCTCCTTGTCCAAAGCACCATTGATGAAGGCCAGCTTGGGATGAATGGCAGGAAGGTCAAGATCATCAACCCTGGATCTAGGTTAGCATCCACCATTCTCCACGATAAAAATTCCACTACTTACCACTCGCTCCATTTCCATGTGAAACCAAAGTTGCTCAGATGGTGAGCAAACCAATCAAGGAACCGATTGCTGAGTTCCAGATCCATAGTCTCGAGGTTGTTGTACAGGAATCGAATAGCACGACCCAAGCTAGGCGCAATGGCGGCAGGGCCAATCTTGCAGCACTCAGTCAAGAGAGCATGGTAATAAACGAGCTTGTGCTCAGGGGTGGGAAGCTGATACAGCTGGGAGAACACGGCATCCACTGCAACGTCCTCTGGCTTCCACGACTGACCCTGGCCCGCAAGATCACGCATTCGGTCAAAGGGCGTGGCACGCTTGACGAAGGTGTCCGGAGTAAAGTAACAATCCACGTCAATTAGATACTTGGCTGTAGCCACGCGGTTGAAGTCGAGAAGATTGATAGTATCCACCAACGCATCTCTCAAGAGCAACGACGTGACATCCGAAGGTGGAGGCACAGTATCGATTTCTTGGTTGGCAAACACGGAAATGTAAACCTCGGGGAAGAGAGGACGGGCACCATTCTGGACAGGGTTAGGAACATTGATCTGTGGGAATGAGACCTTGTTCACTGGTTCGAAGAACTTTTGACCAAGATCCTGCTCATCCTGCTCAATTTCCTGGACGCCCTTCCAGGGACGGGGGGAGGCACTTCAACTCCCAGCCCCGGCTAGCCTCGCCTTGTAGTTGACTTTGAAGAAGACTGATCACGCTGGGCCCAGCGGCTTCCTTGTTCTCCTCGGGGCTGAACGTATTTACCAGGTCCACCAATGCGTGCGGCGTAGACGCAATAATGTCTGTTTTCTCAAGAAGTCCCATAGCCTGAGTCTCGAAACCAGTGGCAGGGGAGGACATCACATAGGGAATAGTGAACAGGATGACTTTGACAAGCTCCAGACCGAGCAACTGTAACCCAATCGTTAGTTTCGAGCGATTCACCTCTGAACAGAGCCCACTTACGTCTTCCGAAGATGCCGTTTGGAGATCAACCGCACGAGCGAATAGCTCTTCCAGCAGCGGGAAGATACCATCCCCCTCAAAGAGAGGTTGCAAGCCTCCCAAGAAGCGAAGGACAAGCTTCACCTCTCGCCATGACCCCGAATCAATGTGTTTCTGCAGAATCTCGCCTGCTTTTTTCAGCACCTCTGCGCCTAATTCAGCCTTGAGATTGTAGGCGACCAGAGTTGTTGCCGCCACGAATGGGATTTTCATCGGTTGCTCCTGGACGCTGCATTGAGGTGGTGAGGTCAGTCCAATTACACGGGCTTCTGAGTATTGGTGTAGGTAGGCACACGTACAGGTCCAAGGAAATGTTAACAAAGGTGTCGCGCAGCTCCTCATCATCAAAGTTTTCCGCGACCGACTTCGCGATTCCAATAATATCATCTTCCACTTTCCGGGCAGCCTATTCAATGGGCCCTGCGCATCAGTATCCAAGTTCCATAGTTCTCGTAGGCAGAAAGCACGCGATGCAAGGGCAGTGGGTTCATACGGATTCGGCGATGGTCAGCAGCTGGCGGCGGACCTGGACAAACAAAGGCTCTTCATATCTGCGTCTTTGAGGGCGGCGATCAAAATCATCATCATCTGCCAACTTGTCAGTGAACGTCACAGGGAAGCTTGATCGTGTCGCTCACCTCTGTAGCGGCGCTTGCGCCCACCACCACCACCCCGGGGGCCATGATTCCGGCGCTCGTAATCAGCCATAACGTGCAAGGTCTGGAATGGACAATGGGTTTCGAGAGAGAAGAATGGTGATCAGAAGACCCGGAGCTCCTAGTAAATGCAAATGGCAGCTCGGAAGTGGGGAAAATCCGACCCGAGCGACCATCCAAACAAACCAAGTGAAACTTAGAACTGGCGACCAAGTGATATGGTAGACGATAGTCTCGCTAAGACTTCATCTGCAAGGTACTACAATATCCAATCGGCAACTGATTCATTCCTCTAACATGATCACATGTAGACTTTATCCCGGCCAACAGTGGTTTCCTTTTACTTCTTGCTTCCATGAGCTCTCCAGTGCAGCTAGGCATGTCCCCAAGTTATACAAAGTCATATATGGTGATTCATTACCTCGAAAGGTTGCTATGGTTAGTTAAACACGTCAACTGGTCTGGGCAGTAATCAATGCTTCGTGGTCGGACACTTATATCAAAATGCTAACAAAGAATGCCTTTCTTACATGACCGAATCCGAACAGGGGATCACTCTGCGATACAACGGCACATCTCTACGGGCCGCATAGAACAAGGAGCCCATCCGATTCGAATCTGGAAAGTGTAGCTTCATCACCGGTCAGGGGAGGAGTCATAAAGAAGCCTAGCCAAGCTTCAAGAAGCCTGGCAATGACATTTGCAAAAGAGAAACGTAGGATCAAAAACATGACACAGCAAGGGAAGGAAAGAAAAAGGGAAAGAGGAAAAAAGGGAGGAGGAAATAGAACAAGAAAAAAAACGGGGTTTCTAGCGCTGCAAAGTCGAAGGAATTGCGTGGTAAATTGGGGGGACCACGGTCCCGGGTAAAATTGAAACGAAAAGCCTCCGAAACCCACGGTGATGCATATCGAATGTCCCGGGATCAGGGGCTTTCTGCATAGGGATTTGCTTTCCCTCTCCCCGAATGAAGCTATGCAGTCTTCAATCCCGGCAGACTTGCACAGAAAGGGTATCACTTTTTCCTCCCAAGTGTCGCAGACACAAAAAAAATAAGAACTCCAGGCCATGACCTTACCACCATTGCGTGACAATCATCAGCCTCCCATGCCCCTCCCCAAATGAATCAGATCCAGTTTTCTGCCTAGCCATGAAAAAGGACGTTTTCCACTTTTCCCATCGCTCCCCCACCACAAAACTCCCTGACAGATGTTGCAGTCCCGTCATTGGCCCGCTGGTTCAATAAGAGGTATGGAAACTCAGCAAAGCCTATGCTCTCTTAAGTGAAGAGCGCCACTCGAAACATGATGGTACTCGGTCGATAGGTCCTCGAGAATCTCTCACGCGCTGTGCACAAAGCACTACGAACAGACATGTCTCTCGTTGAGGTATCTATCCCCTCAGTCGAGATGAGCCATCATCTCCTCCTTGGAAAGGGGCTTGAAGTTGTTGATATCAAGGCCGCGCGCTTCCAGGGCCGGACGAGCATGAGGAGGGACGATTTGTTCATTCAGTTCGGGCGCGATCGAGAGTTCTGTGAATAAATTAGCGAAAGAGAGGGGCAATTTAGGTCATCGGTCATGGAACTTACCATGCCGCGAGAAATCGAAGAGAACGGGCAAGTCTTTGGCCGGGTTGTTGTGATGGCGCGAATCGGGGAAGCGCGTGGCCGGATCCCGAAGTTCGTCAAAGAAGGGGTGACACATGGCCTCGATGGCCGACAAGCGCTCGGTGGGAGTGTACTCCAGAAGTGCCGAAATCAGGTCAATGGCCTCCGGGGGAGCTTTCCGGAATACCTAGGGATAATCAGCACCCGAAACGTTGGGCTGTTGGAAGTGATAGTTACCTTATTGAAGGGATGCGGCTTGATTTGAGGGAATTTGTGCTCCATGTAATTGGGATTCATGGTCCGGATCTGCTCGCGGGTGGGAGTGCCAAGAACCTTGATGATTTCCACCAGCTGGTCAATTCCTGATTCACCAGGGAAGAGGGGTTGTCCCAGCATCAACTCCGCCATAACACAACCAGTCGACCATACGTCTAAATGGGGAGAAAAAAAAAGAAATATAAGTCATGGGCTCAGGATCGTTGGAGGTAAAATCGAATCATGGAGAAAGGGAACGCACCGATCTTGGTTGTGTAGTTGGTCGCACCGAAGATCAACTCCGGCGCCCGGTAGTAACGAGAGCAGATGTAGGAGACGTTGGGCTCGTTTTCAATCAGAATCTTGGCAGATCCGAAATCGCACAGCTTCAGGATACCAGTGTTAGGGTCCAGCAGGAGGTTCTGGGGCTTGATGTCGCGATGGCAGATTCCTTGGGAGTGGATGTAGGCCAGCGACCGGAACAGCTGGTAGATGTAGAGCTTGACCTCGAGCATGGGCATAGTGGTCTTGAGTTTGTTGAAGTAGCGCGAGGCACGGTACACGGTTTCGGGGACATACTCGAGAACCAGGTTGAGGTACACTTCATCTTTCTACAATGGAGGGGGGAAAGGTCAGTGGGAGCACCGGGCGGGAGGGCGATTTCATCACCTACTCGGTCACCGTTGGAGTAGTAAAAGGCCTTCAGCTCGACGATATTAGGATGGCGCACAATCCTCATAATTTGGAGCTCACGATTCTACAAGATCATCAGTATCTTTCTGGCAGCCATTTTTTCCGGTTAAATCCGCCCTTACCTTGAACCGCTTGTCCTGGAGGACTCTCTTAATGGCAGCATCCTCGCCGCTGGGGGCCATCTTGGTCTGGAAAACCACACCAAAGGATCCATTGCCCACGATCTTGCACTGAGTGTACGAGATCTCTTTGTGCTCGCCAGTAAGGCCATCTTGGACCTTTTCACGAATAACCTCTGTAGCGGGGAGAGAAGGGCGAACGTTAGTTGGAGGGGGGACGAGTTCCAACGCAATTGAGGGAAGACTTACCACCCATGCGCAAACTTGGGAATAACCCAGGCCGACTCTGTGACATGGCGGGGAGTGCTATGGAGGAAGAGGAAAGGAACCCGTTTTGGGCGTGGTAATCGGTGGAGTCAAGCTGGGAGGGGAGGGAGGGGGTGGGCGGAAGGTCCGAACGGGGCGAGATGAGAAGAATAGGTGGTCGAATGCCAAGAATGCAGGAAAGAGGGAAAGGAAATCCCAAAAAGGTGGAATGAATTGGTGTGTAGGAGGAAGGGAGGGACCAATAACGTCGAATTGAGGAAAATCCAAAGGGTTAGATTGGGAGTAAGAAAATTGGGTAAATTGGGTATTGGGGGTGTTAAGGTGTTAAGGATTCAGGGCGACTTCGGAAAAGGTGACGTTGACGCTTGGAGAGTTCAAAGGAAACAACGTTTTAAGGGCCACAGAGGGGGAGGAAAAAAACCAGGAAAAGTAAAAAAAATAATAGGAAAATTTAGGGAATTTTTTCAAGGTGATTATTTCCAACAAAAAGGAAGTTTCCCCCTAATAAAGGAAAGAAAGAAAAGGTGCTGGAGAAGAGAAAAGAGAGGGGGCGGGAGAGTCCAATGTGCAATACCAGCGCCATTTGACTAGGAATCCCTATAACTAGTAGAGATCTATAGGGCTTAGAAAGGAGGGGATAGCTTTTATTTTTTTGTTTTTATTTTTATTTTTGGGTTTGTTTATTATATTGTTAACATTAAAAATAAATTGATCTATTCCTACAGAGACTGAAATTCCCTCTCCTCTCGTCTTTTTCTCCGCCTTGGATGCATGTCGATTGTGATTTTGGATCCAGTTATTACGGAAATTACCGAATAACCATTACAGCACCAATCTTACGGGAATGATCTCATCGACAATACGGATGATTTGGGTTACCCGGTAATGATACACATCCGACTCCAGGGTGCATCTTTCAAAAGTGGATATAAGTTGCTTTATGACAGCCAAAATCCACAACATGTACACTCTCCTTCCTCTCTGTCGCTCTTCTTTCTCCCTTCTTGTTTGGGGGACTTTGCTTGGAAAGGTCACGTTGAAACGGAGATACTGATGTTCCGCGAGTCCCGTGTCGGCTGACCAGCCGTGATTTTCCCAGGAACGACGCTGATTGGCTGTACAAGGTACGACCTCGTGACCATCATGTCATCGAGTCCAGCTGACTACTGCATACAGGTGCGAAAGAGGCGAGAATAGAAAGAAATCCAGAAAGAGCTTGGGCCAAGTGGAGCTTAGACACTTGTTAGTCTCAACTAGTTAAAGTTCTATGTATACCTGGATTTCTCAATCATCTGATAGATTTCCATAAATGAGGGGAGTGGATACGTCCTTAATACCTACAGTAGATGACCTACATGCTTTTCACAGTGTTTACTAAAGGTCTCTCCTTTTGCACTAATTGTGTGATACACATATTACTTTTTCGGTCGATCTAGTTTCAAAGCTTGAGCCATGCCATGCGAGATACGGCACGAACGGGACCCGGCAGCTCAACACCGAACTGTCGATCCCCGACTCATTCGAGTATCCCAGCGTGCAGGGATTCCTCTTGGCATGTGAGATAGAAAGGCTCATCCAGCCGACGTCCGGCTCCGAATGATTGGGATTCCGGCCGGAGATGAGAAAATTCAAACCAAAGTCAAACCCCTCTTATGCCTCATATCTCTGGGTACATAGCGAGGACTTTACAGGACTAAACATAGTATAGGGGGTGGGAAAAAGCAAAAGGGAAGCTAGGAAGCTAGGAAGCTAGGGAGATCTATAGAATGGGCTGCAGAACCCGAAAGACTGGGCTAGAAGCCTTATTGCTTTTTGCTTGTCTCCTTTTGGGATAAAGATGGCTCGCTGGGCTCAAGTGGATGCTCTAGATTTCTAAATCTATAATTTCTTTTTTTTAAATGTGGGAACCATTGAAAGGGCGTCTAGGAATGTTTCGGTTCCTGACACTTGCCCCTGATGCCATGGCCATCTCACACAACAGATCGAGTGTTCGACACAAGTCTGAGATCCACCAATCATGGCGAATGACAGAAAGCACCGCAATCCCAGGCCCAACGCACCCGTTGAGGACCAACCATTCGCTCGATGCAGAACCCGCAGATGGTAATGCACCTGGCTGAAAAGGTTCAAGGTTGAGAAGCTTACAAGCTCTGCGGTACACATACCAGATGTACCAACAATACCCGGCAGAACAAGGTCTTTTGCGGCATACCGGTAATTACGCAAATCATCCCGACCCTAAAGCAAAATTACCTAGCACGGAGAGCACCGCACATCACCAGATCAATCCGGGGGCTGTGGCATATTAACTCGCCACAACTTTGTCAGGCGACGCCGCTGTCATCCGGGAGTGACGTAGGCAAACTGGTGAGACGGTGGCACGGCCCAAAGGTCGAACGGAAAAGATGTTCTCTCGGAAGATCTCTTTGCGCTACGCTCTCTGGTTCGGGATCCAGTACCAGATTCTACCCGTGAACCAGTCTGCCTACATTCAATACTAATCTCGCCAATGGATCAGAGTGGAACTCGCAATTCCACACAATTTACCAATCTCTTGGTCCACATACCTGTACCTGGCAGGCCCATCTCGGCACTTCCTGCTACATGATCTCTCCTGCAGATGGAACCCATGGAAAGGGGCGGGAATGGTCCGATGTCCAAGGGCAAGCAAGGGCCACGACATTCCATGTCTCTGTCAGACACGTGGATAACATCATGAAACTCGCATTGTGAGAGCAAAAACAAATGGACCCAAACATATCACAGGGCCGTGAGATGATTCTAGGGATTTAGGAATGCACTAAACTATGCGAATCATGAAGGCCTCTTGGGATCAAGATGATGATGTTATCCCCGAGTGATCTACCCTTTTCGCGACGATCCAAATTTATACCCTTGGTCTGATCTCTCCCCAACGCGTCTATTGACACTATTCCAGACACGGGAAGGCACCCACGTCCTAGGGAAATCATCATCCGTTAGTGCGAGAACTAAAGATTAGTTCGTCTCTCAACGTGCCTTGCACTAATTTGACCATGTCCCAACCCATAGGGCGAACGCTTATGAGATTGGAAAATTGGCAAGAGGGAAACCCCCATATGCAGATGGACCCAGTGCTGTGTTAAAAAAAAAAAAAAAAAAAAAATACGAAATTAAATGGGGGAAAAAAAAAATAAAAATTTATCGAACAGTCCCAAGTCCGACCCAGTCCCAAGTGCAACCAGTTCGGATACGCGCCCATGTGGATAATCCCCTCCTTAGCCCCCCGTAAAACCCATCTCATTTTACCCAGCCAATTTCGAGGAGAAACGAAGAATTACCGCGCAAACGAACAAGATCCAGCCCTGATTGGTTGAACCCCGAGGGGGAGGGTCTCGGGCCCCCGCCCTCAAACTGTAAATGTTGAGACCTTCAGTTCAGTTGGTCCCCGCAACGCCTTTGTCTCCGGCCCTGTCATTGTTCCGATGCATGTCGACTAACCCGGGAACCGTTGGGAAATGATGTCAACTGGGTTTTGAGGGCACTCCCGAAAGAGAGAGGGAGAGGGAGACAAATGCATATATCTATGCCGGGAAGCCATATCCACAGTGCATGTGTGTGTTGTGCAGGGCTCGAAACGAAACTATAGGTGCTGATTACGTACTTTCAAAAGCACAAGACTAGCATTACAATCCAAATGAGCCTACAGCCTTGGAAACCATTGCATGGGTATAGATGCAAGTTCAACATTGGAAGACCTGTGATCTGATCCTGCCATGCTACGCCTCTGGCTTATACAGTCAAAGGTCTCTCTAGCGGAACCCACGTCCAAAAAGCAGGGAAATGGCCATGGTATTTCGCCGAGACATAAGTGGGGTCTAATGGGGTTGAACGGTTTGCTCCCACAAAAGGTGCATAAGTCCAAGCCCACATCTGCACTCCGGAGTCTCTTCGTTGGAGGGCGCGGTTGAAGTTCTCCAGTCCGCCCACTCACTAGTGGATACCATTTTCTCGGTTGCCATTTGGTCCCAAGTGGTACGTATTACAATACCAAACATAAACCACTCAGGGCACATGGGCACATGGGCACCTGATGATCAATGCATACTGAGTTTGGTACAGAGTCATTCCATATATAGGTGTAATGCCGCAGCAGAGAGGCCAAGACGTGAGCCTCTCTCTTCACAATTGGATGGGCAGGCATCAGTCAGCTTAGGTATTCGGGTATCTTCTCGGGTATGTTTCGGCACGTAGCCATCGGAAATGACTTGCTACTCATTTTGGGTCATCTTTGGGTCGATCGTGGAGGGATCTCCTGATGCTTCGAGGTTGTGATCCATTGAGCTGACAATATACTCTCTCTACAACCCATCAATTGTACTATACACGCAAAGGCTCGACAATAGTGTTTTACATTGGTCCGTCTATGATGCGACAAAATAACCACTCTCCAGTGCAGGCACCTCCCACCGCACAACCCCTCGCCATCCCGACTATCCAGGTCATGGAAGAAAATCAAACCGAAGAAAAACAAGACATGAAACCACGGACCAAAAAAAGGACATTAGCCGAAGATGCGGGCATCAGATGTTGGTGGAGAAGAAAGTTATCGGAAAAGGGAAACGGAGTGTGAATCTATACAACAAAGAACAGGGGAAACAAATCAAATGGAATATCCATGGCGCCAAACTGCCGCCTGCACTAGCAACCCGTGTTCAAAAGGATATACCCAGGGGGGAAGTGATATGCCATGTCAATCCAGACATTGGGGGGAGCGAGAAGACTACTAAAACAGAGGATGAAGGGTGATTAGCCCAAGAAACGTGACTTGTCACGAGACTTGAGTGATGAGTGAAGAGTTAAGGAGTTTAGAAAGGAGGGGGGATCATGCTGGCGGGGTCAGCATTCTCCTGTTGCTCCATCAACTCCTCACCGGCGATCTCGAGAGACACAGCAAGGCCAACCTTGGCGGTTTGCTACGGAAGAATTAGTATCAAAGGGCCATGACATTGTTAATACGGACAGAGGGATCCAAAACATACCTTGGACTGGTCAATCTCACCAGCGAAGCTGAGGGAGATGGGCATAGCAATGCGCTTCTCAAGAAGACAGCTGACCTTGCCGGCGCTATCGACCTGGGCACGGAACGAAGAGGCGCGGAAGTCGTACTTGGCACCAATGGCAGTGGTACCTTCGCGGCTGGGGCCACCCATCATCATGGCAGCAGCGTTGGGGGCGAACTGAAGGTTCATATCGACACCGGCCTCCACACGCTCAGAGAGCTTGCGCCAGTAGGTGGCAGCAAAGGTACCCTGAGCCTGGAGTTGAGCAGTGCCGATCCAGTCGTCACCCTTGTACTTGGCGCAGTATGAAAGAGCAGTCTCAGGACGAGCGTTCATAGCTTGGCGCTGCCAGATTGCCTCGAAACCGAGGGCCAGGGCGGGTGTGATGGACTGAAGGTAGCTTCCAACAAAGATACCGGTGAGGCCACCCTCAAGGGTAGAGGGGTTGAAGGCCTTCAGGGACGCAGAGAAATCAGCACCAGTGTAGTCGTTATCAATCTGAAGCAGACCCTGGGAGCCGCCAGCCATGATCTGCGCGTTGGTCTTGGTGACCAGCGCCGGGTTCCAACGGTAGTTGCAGACCGCGGCGAGGGTACCGTCGTTTCCGAGGTTACCTTGCATGAAAACCTATTGACAGATAAACCATCTAAATTAGCCACTGATCCCAGATAAACTCGTAGATGAAGCCACGAAGGAAAAATGAATCGATGGTTCTTACCTTGGGGCTTCCGTACATGGTGGAGAAGTTGTAGGGAGGCAGGTTGCCGGATCCGCCCATCGCGAACGCGTGCGACACACGGAACAGAGGAGACATGCCGAAGACCTTGGTCAAGTCGGCACGGAGACCAGTGAACATGAAGTTGGTCAACAGCACGTCCTTCTGGACCTCACGGGCGAGACCATCCACGGTACCCGGGTTGGGCAGGTTGAGCAACGCCCTCCGGTCAGAGAACGAGTTGTATGCATCCTTGATCGCCGCGGCCGCGGGGTTTTCCGTCAGGAAGGAGAGAGATGATGTGATATCGGACATTTTGAAGGTTGGAGATGTGGAATTATAACCGGTGTCGTCACGCGATGCCGGTCAATGGAATTTCGTTGCGGACAAGGGCAATGGGTAGAAAGAAAAGATGAAAACCAGCCCGGAGGATCTGAGACGAGCGAACGACACAGATCAGGATGTAGGAGATGGGAGGGCTGTATGGACTTTTGATGATTCACCGGGGAATCGGGGGTTGACTATGAAGGAAACGGAGCTGAAGACCTGACCGTGAAAAATGCCAGTTCCGTCGGCGTCTTTGGTGGCTGCCGTCCGCCCTTGTTTATGTCAGCGCCGCGGCCAATTGGATCGTGATTTTGGTTACTTTGGCAAAACACTCATCGAGTCAATTTGAATGTGAATGTCGAAATTGTTGGTTTAAATTGACTGTGATGATCTTCGCATATTGATGGCACTTGTCGGATGGTAGGGAATTACAGGTTTCCCCGAGGAGGTTGAAAGTAAGCGGCAGTGTTTACTTGGGGGAATACATTCAAGGACCAAAAAAAGGTTCCACCCGATATCTACTCTCACCGTTATCATATACCGCTTCTGCCCGAGTCCAGACTTAGCTTCCAACTTTCTCCTTCAAAAGACTTCATCTCCCAGGAATATCTTTGGTGTAGTATCCATTTACTGTCAATCGAGGATTTCAAAAGCAATCCTCTTAAGGCGCCACGTTCCGAAGTGAATATCTGCGTCATTTAGGTGCAGCCCCGCGATCATGGACACCTTACTGTAAGTCTCCTTGCCCTGGAGATTGAGGGCTTGCAGGCGCTGGCCATGAAAAATATCATGCTGCTGCCGCTTGAAGATCTGAGAGACGAAGCATATCACATACCGTGATCATGGCTAATATCTCTGCAAATCGCTCTAAATATCTTGCATCCTTGGGATTCCAAAACTGACGTCAACCAGCACAGCAGAAATCGTGGCCAACTCGCCCCAATTCCGGCGAAAGTCCTCGATTTTCGTCGATGCAATCCATGATCTACCTGAAAAGGCCGATCTTGCCCCGGCACAGCTGTACAGCACAGAATCCGGTCGGCTTTTCCACTCGGGCCGGATCGTCATCATCACCGTGGGTTTACCCGCCAGAGGCAAGACGTACGTCAACCCTAATCAACTATACAATCACCTGGCATGGGTTCAAAAAGCTAATATTATCTCATCAAAAAGACACATCTCTGTTGCATTGGCACGATATCTTCGATGGTCGGTTCTCCGTGTGCTATGAAGTGCCAGATGCCCCGACTCCTCGTAAGAACATGCTAACAAAGATCAACAGGCTTGGAGTCAAAACCAGGATCTTCCATCTAGGTGACTACCGACGTGCCACGATTCCATTTGGTGAGGATATGCCTGATGATTATTTTTACGTGAACGGTAAGGGCAGTAATGCACAACCGGAATTTCAATGATGCTCACAAGGTCCTTAGCAACCGCTTCATCTGTCCTTCTCCGCCAGAAGATTGTCAGGAAATGCCGAGAAGATATTTATCATTTTCTGAACCATGAGAATGGCCAGATTGCAATTTACGACTCCGTAAATCCATTAGCCTCGGGGCGGCGGTCACTTGCCAAGGAGTTTGCCAAACATGACATCGAGGTAAATCAAGCCCACTTCAACCTGACGTGGAAGCCGGAACACTTATCAGTTATCTTCTTTTTAGACGCTGTTCATTGAGTCTTGGTGCGATGATGAACGGATTATCGAGGAGAACGTCCGCAGGGTCAAGATTTCTTCCCCAGATGTGAGTCTGATGTCCAACATTTATATATTCAGTTCTCTAATTATACTCTAGTATGTTTCATGGAGTCCAGAGGATGCAGTTAAGCATTACCTTACTAGAATATCCTCTCGAATCCCCCAGTTCCAGACTATGGAGGAGAAGGACCTGAACTACATCAAGGTTTGTATTTTTGTCTAGTACTTACAACTGGACCCTTTGCTAATCCTTATAGATGATCAATGCGGGAGAGCGATTGATAGTCAACAACCGCAGCTTCGGGTACCTCTCGAACCGCATTGTGTTCTATCTGTTGAACCTTCACATCAAGTCTAGACGCACGTACTTTGCGCGGGTACGTGACTTCCTTCTATCCATTAGGAGCATCAAACCGACTAAAAATACAATAGGCTGGCGTCTCATTAGAGGCAGACTCTTACAAAGCCGATGCCTCTCTCTCCGAACAAGGAGAAGATTATGCTAAGAAAATGACTGAATGCTTGCTTGCTCATCGAGAGGCTGAGAACCAGACAAAAATCTCCCAGGGTGAGGCTGGGAACGAATTGCGGCCTTTGAAGGTCTGGACGTCGACGAGACGCCGTACAGTGGAGACGGCGAGATACCTTCATGAGAAAGGATACAAGGTCCGTCAGCGGTCTCAAATGAGCCAACTCAACCCGGGAGTCTGCGAGAAAATGTCAGAAAGGCGCATCCGAGCCGAATACTCGGATGAGGTCTCCAAGCACGAGTTGGATCCTTACCACCACCGCTATCCTCGTGCCGAGGTAAGTCCCTCCCCCAAGGAAAGACCTTAGGACGACACTGACACTGATTAGTCTTACCATGATCTTGCTGTCCGCCTGGAACCGATCATTCTTGAACTGGAGCGAGAGCAAAACGATCTGCTGATCATTGCCCACGAAAGCGTTCTCAGGGTCTTATATGGGTACCTCATGGCTTGCAACGCTGCTGATATTCCCTTCCTAGAATTCCCTCGTGATGAGATTATTGAGGTATTTGATGGCAGATCTGTCTTATGTTCTTGTGCAGCTAACCTATCATAATTTAGATCATCCCGGAAAGCTACCAAAACGAGGCACAAAGAATTCATATTCCCGATCTTCCTGAAGAAATCATTCCTGCCTCCCCTGAAGACCTGAAGATTCCAGTCCCCCCAAGTGGAGTTGTCTCTCCGATGCAAGGGTTGGGAAGTCCACAAGATGGTCTGGCGACTCCCCAGAGTGGTTACCGTACTCCCAGTGGGATCCGCACTCCTCGTGAACCCGAAAGACTATCACAGCAACATGTCGAAGACGTTGTTTAGGGCTAGCAACGCCCCTATGCTCAATTTGACTTGACTTAGTTGTGTAGGCCTTTTCGGTCGCCACAGCATGATTATTCCTATAGGTTTAATCGTTAAACCTCTAGCCTCCATGCAACGTCGATACAAACACAATATTATCTCCTGGTTGTAATTCGTATGCTTCTTCGCCTTCCAGTTCCCAGTCGGCGTCGTTGATTAGAACAAGGATTCCTGGCCGACTACCCAAAATATTAGTCTCGAATTGATAACAATTGAGGAGAAAGAACGTTAATGTTACGTACACATTGTCCTCCATGATGAATAGTTCCTTCCTCTGGTCTTTCATCAGGTTGTCGACCAGGTACCGGAGTAGATATGAGATATTTGGCTGACTTCCATCATCCAAGCGGCCGGGCACTGTAATTTTATGCTTGCGCTCATTGGAAAACAAAATCTCTAATCCGCCGCTGTAAAAAGCAATCAGTATCGAGGAAGTTAGTCTGGGGATGCGGGTATAAGTACGTAAACTCGACAGTGATGGGGATAGGAGCCACGCCCCCGCTTGTGGGATCAGTCATGGTTTAGGTCGTGATAAAGCCTGGGGTACAAAGTCGGACTCCAGGGGGGTGATATTATTCTCGCAATTGAAATTGACGAAGCTCGACAAAGGATTGGAAAGAAAAGAGGAAGACAAGGAGGGGCATGAGGCGGTAGTCTCTTATCGATAAGCTACTTCCACAATTTATCTTTTGCGACAGCTCTTTTCTCCACCAGTGTCCACGTCCAAAGCACATAACCTGGGTCATTCGACTTGTTGCTAGCTATGGCTTCTGTCGTATCTGATTACATCAGTGTAGGTGGAAACCGCCACCCTGGAGCTGCAGATTGGGATGTCCAGACAGGCGTGCTCGCCTTTGGAGCGGACAATAATGTCGCCTTGTGGGAGCCTCTAGTAAGTCTATTGCGGCTCAATGTACTTGTCATCACACACGTTGGCATACTAACGGACTGTCAAGAATGATTCTCAGCGGGGTGTGCATGCGCTTCTCGTTGGGCATTCCGACAAAGTCAGCGTGGTCAGATTTTACACCTGCCCCTCATCGGGGACGAGATTGCTTCTCACCGGTTCCGTCGATCGCACAATTCGAGTTTGGCACCAAGATACCACCGAACCTCGCAATTACAGACATGCCTTTACTCTCGAGGGTCACACAGGGTCGGTCAACGCGATAGCCGTGGCTGACGGGACGAACATTGTTGCATCTGGAGCCGCAGATGGGACCGTCCGGGTCTGGAGAATCAATGCAGTGGAAATGAAGGGCGAGATGATGGAAACCATAATTATGAAACCTCGCTTCTTTCCACTTTGTTTGTCTCTACGAGCACTCGAAGGCGAAAATTGCCCGCTAGTTCTAGCTGTCGCAGGAACGACAACAAAAGTTCAAATATACGTTGCAGAAGAGTCTGTCGATAAACCGAACTTTCAACACCGTGCCGTTCTTGCAGGTCACGAAGCCTGGGTCCGGTCTCTCTCATTCACGGTGGACAAACAGAGTAAGACCAACGATATTCTGCTTGCATCCGCCAGTCAGGATAGATACATCCGTCTATGGAGATTGCGTCAGGGTGAAGCAAATGCTCCTGCACCTATTGACGATGCCGATCCTTTGCTGGGTGGCATGGAGCCTACACTGTCGAACAAAGCTCATGAATTTGAGGCAGCTGGCTTGAAGTATTCCATTACCTTTGAGGCTCTTCTTTTTGGCAACGAGGACTGGATCTATACCACTGCATGGAATCCCGATCCCAACCGATCCCAGCTTCTCTCGGCATCTGCAGATAACACAGTCACCATTTGGGAGCAAGACTCGATATCGGGAGTCTGGATGTCGATTGAAAGAATGGGAGAAATTAGTGTCCAAAAGGGATCAACCACTGCGACTGGAAGCGCTGGTGGCTTCTGGATTGGACTGTGGTCGCCAGATGGCCAGCAAGTGGTAAGCCTGGGCCGCACAGGCAGCTGGCGCGTGTGGCAGCATGACTCTGAAGCAGATGTTTGGGTGCAAAAGTTCGGCATTTCGGGGCACGTACGTGCAGCCAACGGCGTACAGTGGGATCCCAGCGGTGGCTATCTACTCTCAACTAGTGCAGACCAGACTACACGTCTTCATGCCGAATGGTTGCGTGATGACAAATGCTCGTGGCACGAGTTTTCTCGCCCCCAGATTCATGGGTACGACTTGAACTGCATTGACACCTTGGGGCCCTCCCAATTTGTCTCTGGTGCTGACGAAAAGCTTCTGCGGGTTTTCAACGAGCCAAAGCAAATTGCTGATCTTCTTGGAAAGCTCACAGGGTTCAAACAGACCATCGAGGGCGATCTCCCAGACACGGCCGAAATTCCGGTTCTCGGCCTGTCGAATAAAGCACAAGGAGACGAGGCACCAGTGGACGAGGATGAAAATAATGGGGTGAAAACCTCTGCACCCGCTGTCAATTTGAACACTGACACTCCGCCATTGGAGGATCAACTAGCTCGATACACACTGTGGCCGGAGCACGAAAAGCTTTATGGCCATGGATATGAGATTTCAGCAGTTGCAGTAAGCCACGACCGCAGACTCATTGCCACTGCTTGCAAAGCCACTAGTATCGACCATGCAGTGATTCGACTATATGATACATCAGACTGGCATGAGATCAAGCCTTCTCTTACTGCACACTCTTTGACCATCGCCGACCTCTCATTTTCCGACAACGACCAATATCTCCTCAGTGTGGGTCGAGACCGACAATGGGCCGTTTTTGCACGAAGTGAACAAGACCCAACCGTATTTACCAATTTCATCTCCAACCCCAAGGGTCACTCTCGGATGATTCTGGGAGCTGCTTGGGCACCAGTGACTACAAACTACGTCTTTGCCACGGCAGGGCGTGATAAATCAGTTAAGATTTGGCAAAAGACAGACGATACTTTCACCTGCAAGACCACCATTGCGTTGACATCCGCTGTTTCTGCGATCTCTTTCCTGGCTGCTCCGTACAAAAACTCATTTATTCTGGCTGCGGGAGAGGATAGCGGTGCCGTTTCAATCCACCGAATCAACATCGATACTCTGGAAGCACAGCTTGTCGTGGCTGTTGACCAGACCATGGCACCTTCCAGAGCCATCACACAGCTGTCATGGCGACCAGTGTCGGCCGAAGAGACAGACAGCAAACCCAATTTTGATCTTGCAGTGGGTAGCGAAGACACCTCTACACGGATTTATGCCATTTCGAACCTGGCAGCGTGACCTATGGGAAAACTTGATCACTGAATAATGCGCAATGAATGTGTAGAATTGTACATAGATTTGAGGAGTCGTGAAGTATAAAATACAGAATCGAATTAAGTGTATGGAGAGTTACATGGTTGATCGCCATTCTGTGAATGCCGGTGAAAGTATACCCCCATGCCCTGACTCTTCAACCTTGATCACCTCAATGACCGGGGACTTCTCCCGTTTCCGAATCTTCCAAACCCCATCCTGCTGAATAGTCTGCTTGAGCCCTAGGAAGATATCCATTAGCTTCTTGGGTGGGGAAAGAGAGGGTAATAGCATACAGTCCAAGAATGCTGCAGCAAAGTTGATACAGATGTTCCCATCCCAGGAACCTCTCCCGATTTTCTTCACCTTGCCAGGAATACTGGCTGTATCGAGCTCTTCCAAACGATGTACGATGCCGTGCTGATCTCGAAACCCGACGATGATTGTGGGTACACCGAGCAAAAAGGACTGTGCCCAGAATTTCAACAACTTTCGCTCGTATTTGAGCATATCGCGGTCGTTGCGAATCTCAGCCGATGTCTTCAACTCGACCCAGTGGATCGGATCCTCCTTCCTCTCTGGTTTGCAGTCCCACACTAAAACGGTCATATCAGTTGGACAATCCCGCATTCTCCCCTGGTCCTCTGACTACAACTCACCGGCATCGACTTCACCCCCAAGGATCATGCGTGTGTTGCCAATTCCGGTCTTTACCACCGAACAATACTGCGCACTATTATTGACAACCTGGTTTGGCCGTGCTTCGATTTCTGCACGGGTCATGAAGTCCCATGGCTTGGGAAGAACAGACAGGACCTCGAATTTATAACCTAGTATTTTTAGCGACCATTGTTGAAAAACCTTGGATGAATCCTACCCCAATACATCATCATTTCCTGTGATGCCATGCCCGGTGGCATTCTTTGATTCTTCTGGATTTCTTTCTGTTCATTCTTGTACGCGTTGTTCTCTTCGATGAAGCTAGGAATGAGATGTCAATATCGGTGGTCTCGAAAAACAACCCTAACTTGTCACACGCACATTGTACCCTAAGTCAATGTTAGACACCATGAACATGATGAAGGAGCAATCAAGCATACCTGAAAGCATGTCGCATTCATCTCGAAGCTAGAAATCGAATCATTAGTATGGAGCATGAATCTTGATGGACCTCTACCAGAAACGTACCCATTCATCATATCGTAGGGAGCCGCCAAGATCTAAAAGGTATTAAAGCCATACGAATGCAACACACGCCTCATCTCCCGGAGTGTGTGAGATATATGCAACTAAGTCATAGCACCTACCTTGGTCATCATTCCACGCCAAGTGACGATATCAGCCTCGCATTTCTTTTGTGTATCCTTCTCTAGGGCAGTGATCGTATCTAGTAATGCATCTAGATGCTCATCACCAGCGTCATTGAGCTTTTGGAAGGTGTTAAATCCAAGATTCAGATCAGCTGGTAGACTAGGCGGATAGTAGTACGACAGGGATGATTCCCCTAGTGAGAACCGACGCTGATTGTCATAGGAGAAGCAAGTAATTTCCTGTCAAATTCTCAGTTCCTTGGCTCCTTAAAAACAAGACTATCATGAACTTACTTTCGGCCGTCGAATAGTAGTATTTGAACCGACGAAGCGGTTCACTGGCTGAATGTCAAAAGTGGATTGGCTCATGATGATAGGTCCAGTCAACTTGCAAAAATGTCACGTCTGTTTTGTATCATGTTCAAGTGCAAGAGAAGCAATTTATCCTTGGTGACAGGGTCAACTGGTCAAGTAATATCAGACTCGTTCGGCTCTTTCAGGGTTGCAAGGAACCTTTTCACCACCCGTTAGAGTTAGATGAGGAGCACCAGTAAAAAGCCCCAAGCTTCAAATGTACGGAAATGCTAACAAAAGAAGCCAAGAAACCAATAGACAAGCTTCAGCAAAAGAGAGAGGGTTGTGAGGAGGAAAATGGATCAAGGATCCCCAGTCACGGAGCCGCGTTCCCCACTAAACTCTGGGAAGTTGGGACTGCGAACAGCTTTCCCGTTCCCCATCGTTAAGCTTGGATCCTGCACTCCTCTCCCTTGCTTTGCACTGGAATTTCCCCCCGAAAATGACTTCCAAGATAGATAAGACTATTGCCCGCCAGCAAGAAAAGTGAGATTTGATTCCGATTCGCTCCCCAAAAACCGAATGGATCGGTATGCTGACAGCCCACTTTCTGGACAGGATCGCGGCCGGCGCCTACTATGAAGCCCACCAACAACTACGAGTGATCGCGGCTCGCTATATCAAGGCCTCCAACTGGGACGCCGCCGCAGAGATCCTAGCTGGTGGTGCGACCGCTCTACTGAGGGCTGGAGCCCAGCAGGGTGCCTCGGCGAGTGGTGGAGACCTGGCGATCATGCTGGTGCTCGAGGTTTACAAGAAGGCAGAATGGCAGATCTCAGGACGTGCGGATGATGCAGAGAGCCGTTCCCGAAAGAGTGAGTCGTCTACTGAGTCCTTGCACAGAAGTACTACCGACGAGATGGCTGACTGGTTGTGATGATAGAGCGCCTTATCGAGATTCTGCGCGAGTTCCCTTCGGAAGAGCCTACAAGAAAGCGGTATATTCAGGAGATTATCGGATGGAGTGGGCAATACGGGCCCCTGGAGCGCGGAGATCCGGACCTGCATCATGCAGCTGGCTCAGTCTACGCGGAAGGTTTGTTATTCGGATCTTCGTCTTGGCCAATCCTATCTAACCAAACGCCTGTTAGATAACGAGCCGTACGAGGCCGAAAAACATTTGATCCTAGGAACGTCGGAATCGGCGGAGACTCTAGCGAAACTTGAATACGAGTGGTACACTCATGACGAACCGCACACCGCAGCGCTATATGTGTCGCGCGCCATCTTCCCATACCTCACGACAGGCAACCTCCGCAGTGCTAACAAGGCGTTGCTCATCTTCACCACTCGGCTGTCAACATCGAATCCGTCTCTTGGTGTGCAAGAGGTGAGCAGCGCCAGCTCCGATGTTCGGGTGTACCCTGCCCTCCCATTACTCAACTTCCTGAGCATGTTGCTTCTGACGATTCAGCGAGGAAGTGCCGATCTGTTCCGACAGCTTACCGCACATTATGCGGCACAGATTCGGGATGTGGGCATATGGGACGAGACTCTGGCACAGATTGGTGAGCAGTACTTTGGGATCAAGATCCCTCGGCAGGGCAACCCCCTGTTTGACATGATGAGCGGCATGTTGTTCGGTGGAGGCCAAGGCAACGCAGGCCCATCTCGGCCCGCTGTGAAGAAGGTTGAGGCACCGCCGTCGAATATGGACCTTGACTAGCTGGTCAACCCGGAGTGCTCAAGGGCTGATTTCTCTCACGTTGTGCATGTCCAAGTGACCGTGTAATGAAAAATGAAAGTACATGTAGCGCATTTTTACATTGATCTTCTAGACTCGTGTCTGGATTTCTGGTTCGAACATCCAATTGTCGTCGTCCAAGGAACTCGCCTTTTTGAGCAAACTCTGATGTACAATATTGAGAATTTCTGTACAATCTGTTAGTACTTGATCAGGAGACGTAAAATCACCGCAATTTACCATCAGGCTCACCACTCGACTGTCTGTTGCGATGACGGATCATCATCTCGACCAGCGCGGCCTCGTAATCTAGACAACTGTCAGTTGACAACCAATAGACACTACAAATCAACGAGCACACATACTTTCTTTCTCCCGTTCCATGTCCAATGACTCAAAGCTTGTTTCGCCGGCCTCAAGCTCATCCAACTCTTCACCATTATCACCAACAATGCTTCTGCTCGGTAAAGCAGGCATGTCAAGCTTGTAGCCTCCGTTCTTATCGCGTACCACAATGTCCTTATTCTCTGCCAATTTCGTGCTTCGAGTGGAGGAGGGATCAGAGACGGTTGGCTTCAGCCTGTTGGAGGGGCGGTTTGAGAGGCCATTATGCCCGGGCGGTACGGCCCCATTGGGAGGTCCTGCAGATGCAGGTCGGCGGCTCAGGTTCTGGTGGAAAAGATTCCGTCGAACCGATGTCCCCATGTTCATTATTTGTGTATTCCGTCGAGGGATGAGGTTGTAGCCGAGGTCGTTTGTTTTGAGGGGTTGCAGATTGTCTCACACAGAGAGGAGAGTAGGGAATCCGAAGAGGTGTAGGCAGTGCAGATAGGTTACTCGTGTCGCATCAAGTCGGAAGGGGCTATGTAAAAGAAAGAATATGCTTAGCTGTAGACAGAGTCTGCGTCAAGCTAAACATGCGAGAGTTGGAGAATGCAAATGCGGTGGACGCCGAAGACGGACAGCCATGCAGCGTGAAGGATTGAAGTACATACCAAATAAAATAATAAAACTTAAAGCGAGGCTGCAATCACTAAGGGTATGGTATTTAATCAGTCTCAGTGAAATCTTGTTGATTTGCTATAATCTATAGATCAATTCCATTAAATAAGCTGACCCTCAGAGGTTTGGTGCACAGGCCAGTAGATAAGTTATCGCGGCACGCGTTCACCTTTCGCGTCTTCAACTTTCACCCCACGAATTACCTACCCAAGCGACTCGCCCAACATGGTTCAAGCTGAATCTTCCTCAAGCGCTGCACGCAATGGTGCTAAAGCCTCCACTGCAGGTGCTCCTGCAGACTACGAACTCCCTTGGTCAGGATATCTATTTGTTTCGCATTAGGCCTAGTCGCTGACTTTTCTAACTACAGGGTTGAGAAGTACCGCCCCGTCTTTTTGGATGATATTGTCGGCAATACCGAGACCATTGAACGTTTAAAGATCATCGCCAAGGATGGAAATATGCCTCACGTTATCATTTCCGGCATGCCAGGAATTGGAAAGACAACCTCGGTGTTATGCCTAGCTCGACAATTGCTTGGAGACTCGTATAAGGAGGCCGTGTTGGAGCTTAATGCAAGTGACGAGCGAGGTCAGTGGTATTCTGTCTTCTTGATAAGCTCTGAAATTAGGCGCTGATGGAAATATACTCCAGGTATCGACGTAGTGCGCAACCGGATCAAGGGTTTTGCCCAGAAAAAGGTCACTTTGCCCCCAGGTCGTCACAAGCTGGTCATCCTTGATGAAGCAGATAGGTATTTGCTGCTCATATCTTCACTGCTTGAAGGATGGTTTGGCTAACCTCGTGCAGCATGACTCCGGGTGCTCAGCAAGCGCTGCGACGTACAATGGAGATTTACTCGACTACCACTCGATTCGCCTTTGCCTGCAACCAATCGAACAAGATTATCGAGCCACTGCAATCTCGCTGTGCTATTCTTCGTTACGCGCGATTGACCGATGCCCAAGTTGTCAAGCGACTGATGCAGATCTGCGAGGCCGAAAAGGTCGAGCACTCCGAAGATGGTATTGCGGCCTTGGTGTTCAGCGCCGAGGGTGATATGCGTCAAGCGATCAATAACGTTCAGAGTACGTGGTCTGGATTCGGCTTCGTGAGCGGAGACAACGTGTTCCGTGTTGTCGATAGCCCGCACCCCGTCAAGGTCCAGGCCATGATCAAGGCCTGCTGGGAGGGCAAGGTAGATGCTGCCCTAGAAGGGCTTAATGAACTATGGTAAGTTGATACTTCCTTATCTTAGGTGGTGTGCACGTAACTAATGTTCTATAGGACACTGGGATACTCCTCCCACGATATTATTAGCACTATGTTCCGAGTCACCAAGACCATTCCTACTCTCTCAGAGCATTCGAAGCTGGAATTTATTCGAGAGATTGGGTTCACACACATGCGCATTCTCGACGGAGTGCAATCTTTGTTGCAGCTGAGCGGATGCATCTCGAAACTCTGCAAGATCAACATGAAACCCGAGCTCTTCGAACCCCCCAAGGCTTGATCTAAAAAGCAATTTGATATTCCACTGCATAATTCATGGCGTTGACGGTGTCTACTAGTTAGTTATAGGGAATCGAGCGCTGGGCCTGCCCGCTTACGAATTACGCTTCTTTTTACTTGCTCCAATAAACATCCTTAGTATGAAGTTCGTCCACGTATTCCTATAAAGCTTTCTTTTCAGACGTGGCTTGCAGTGTGGTTCCTCCAAACATTCTCAATGGCAGTAGCGGCTCCCAGTACCTTCTCTTCTTCCAATTTCCTGCCGATGACTTGGAGATTCACAGGATATCCAACTACCTTTTCTGCATCGTAAAGGTTCCAATTCCATTCATCCAATGCATTCCTTGGGGTGTAGTCTTCTGTCGCCAATTGGTCTCGATCTGCCCTCACCTTGTCAACCGGAAAGGTCACGGCTGGGTAGTCTAGAAAGTTCCAGATCTTGGTATATCCTACCCATCGAAACATCCGGTGTGGGACAGTCGTATGTGGCAGCGTCGGACCCAGCAGAACATCAACAGGCTTCCCAGATGAAGATCGGATAGCGCTCCACTTATCGAGATATTTTTTCTGGGCAGCAAATTTCCGCTTGTTCAGTTGCCAATAGTCGTATACCGAAATTGGCTTGCCACGGTTAACTAGAACTTCCACATGGGGAATATAGGGTTCACCAGCAGCTGCGACGTCTCGACGAATATCTTCTCCCCCATCGGCGGTATAATAGAGATCCATCAATTCGATACACGCTGCATGATCCGATGTATCCCAGACCAGAATCTCGTGGCCGGCAGACTTCAATTTGACCGCTAATTCTTCTAAAGCCCGGGCAATTGGTGGATGAACTTTGACGACACCGTCATCCATGATCAGTCCTATGACCATGGGGCGAGTTTGAATCTCATTGAATGTAGTCTCATTCCAAGGTAGAGGGGTACATCGAGGGTCCGAGTCCCAAGGCCGGGCATTCGTCACAAGTCGGGTGATATAGCTGAGCGACTGGAGATCCCGAGTCATTGGCCCCACGGCAGATGGAACATGCTCTTGACCTTCCGTTGAGACTGGGACGCCTTCGTAAGGAAACCGACTACTCTACACGTGGGTTAGCGGTTAATATGGCTGGTTGTTTGAGTCTCGTATATTTACCGACGGTTTCAAACCATATAGCCCAGCTATGCTTTGAGGAATTCGAATGCTCCCTCCAATATCCGTACCAAAGCCCATCAAAGATCCATGCAAGGTTAAAAGTGAGCCCTCGCCCCCAGTGGAGCCACCTGGAGAGAAGGCAGGGTTCCGAGGGTTCGTAGTCAGTCCCCACAGCGGGTTTTCAGTTTCGGCCCACTAGGATTCTGATGAGTTAATTCGAACCATGTAGAAAGCGGTGATAGAGGAGAGTAGTGTTTACCATGATACTCTGGGGCAAGTTGGTCTTTGCAATGACAATCGCACCCATGTCCTTCAAGATCCGAACCAGAACCGCATCTTGTTGCGCTGGGTTGAAGGACCGGCCCACATAACCCAAGGTTGTGTCGACATCTTTGATATTGAATTGGTCCTTCACGGTAAAAGGAATTCCATGTAGAGGACCTTTAATCTTATGCGTTGCCTGGAACTCTATATCCAATTTTTTGGCTTGTTGCAATGCATCCTCGAACACCACCTCGGTGAGACAATTGGTCTACTATTCATTAGTAACCTCTTGGAAGATAGTGTTATTGAACTAACCAATTGGTGTGCCACTACAGCTCTGGTTGGAAAGTTAGTTGCGTCGAGAGGGGAAGTATACGGATCTCACCGTTGGATATATGCGTGGATAACTTGCTCGGCAGAAAAGTCACCGTTTTGCATCCTTTGTAACAACACTTGCACATCGTCAATATCAGTGATTGCTTGAACTTCATCATTCACATGACTGCGTTCATGAACGTTAGCAACATGAGCCCCTCGATCTTCTACATTGATCAGATACGGAGTCAGCAGCTTATCTCTGATCGCCCGTTTCTGGGAGATAATCTGCTCCCACTGTTCAATGGCCATCGCGATGATTATTTGCCATCCAAACCTCTCCCATGGGTTTGGCTCTTTAAATACGTCGACCCAACAGCATGTGGTTCGGCAAGATGGCCGTGATCGTTATCATGGAGTGGAGACGGGAAAAGCGGAGTGCAGTCTAATCGAATAGCTGCATTTCGAGTAATCGGAGACTCCGACTTTTTTCTTTTTTTTTTTTTCCTTTTGCTTTTCGGAGACTAGATCAAGTTGGAGTCGTTGGGGTCATTGATGCGATTCCCCTCAAATCTCTCATACTCTGATCAACTGAGCAGCTTGCACATTGCGGCCGTTCACGGCAGCTTAAGCGGGGAACGATTCCCAACTGAATGTGGGTCGCGGATCCTCAACCTCGACCCATTCAGAACCACCAACCAGCCTTTCCCTTCCCCCTCCCCCAGTATCTCCAAGCTTGATGGCGCGACCGAGGCATCCTGGCCATGGATTCCACAACAGGGTCGCCGAGCTCTGGTGCACCTGGTGCGATTCGCACTCGCAATAAACCGCTCGCCAATATCACCAAGCGGGCGTGCGACCAATGCAAGTTCCGCAAGATTAAGGTAAATGGGATTTCCAGTTCTTGGGCCCCTCTACCGCGCAGGGAAAAACGGGCGCTAACCCGCCACAGTGCAGCTTGTCTCAACCCTGCAAGGCCTGTCAGTCCATGGGATTTGACTGTACATTTCTGCAACCGCAAAAGAAGCGCGGTCCAACCGGACAGTAAGTCATGATCGATGATGGCACTGGAAGTAGTCTGACCAATGCTCAGTCGCGTGTCGCAGATTCGACAGCAACAAACCCATCTCGTCCCGAATAGTCCACAGGACAACCAGATTGGCAAACCCGATGCCTTCCAATATCACATCCCAACCTCCTCGGTCGAACCTGGCCAACCCGTTTCCCTGTCGGCGTCATCCTGGGCGCCCACTCCCGACGTCCCGATACCGGTGAACGGCGCCGCAGGCCTGGCGCCATCACCAGTCGTCGATGCGTGGGGTTCTGAGAACACATCATTGGAATCTCATGGAGGTAGTGCGGTAGGCTGGAATGACCACCAGGATGTGGAATATTGGCTGCCCGATAATTTGGGCGCTCAGGTGCCCGTCTTTGAATTCCCAGGAAGCAATATTTATCTCAAACCATCCCTACCATCAATCATCCAGCCAGTACCTGACGTCCCGGCCATCAACATAAATCCACATGAACACCAAAACATCTATTCTCCAGCGGTTGGGTCCGCCGGGTCATTGCCCTCAGAGAATCCGGAGGGAGAAGACTTCTGGCCTGCCTCGATCAACGAAGCGAACATGATTCCTTGGATTGATGTGTACTTTGACCGATTGCATCCCACTGTCCCGGTATTGAGCAGGGCTTCCTTATTCACGCGCATGATGTCCCAAGAGCATCGCAAAAACCCTCAATTCGGAGCGATGACACTTTCGCTATGTGCATTTTCACTCACCCAGCCAATCGAAATAAACGAGCGCCCGACTGCGTCCCGCGCCACTCAGGCGCGGTTGATGATGCATGAAGCCACTAAGATGCGGAGCTGCTCTGACTTTGGCGAGAACCCCACAATCGAGGCCGTTTTGACGAGTTTCTTCCTTTTCGGCTGTCTATTTGGAAGCAATCAGCATAACGCGGCTTGGCTTCGGATGCGGGAAGCTTTGGATCTTGCATCCACCTTGGGCTTGAATGACCCCAACTCATATCGTGATCTTCCTGGTGAAGAGAAAGGTCAACATTTAAGAACTTATCTTGTGTTGTCCATTACAGAAAGGTAGGGTTGGGATCTCCTTAACATCAGCTGATTTCTCTGTGCTAACCAGTGTATTTCAGAGCGTATGCCCTTCAAAGGCTCCACCCAGTGACCTTTTCAGGGAAACCTGGGTTCAGCATGCGTTCCGTGCACGAATTTCTTCATAACGCGACCCATAGCCTTGTCTCAGGCATCATTGTCCACAACGAGAAAGATGCCGAGGGTATGATGGGTCTTGCGAGAATGATGGAATTGTTCGACGCCATTGATGAAGATTTCATTCATTGCTGGAATAGACGGTGCGACATCAATTCCGGCTTCTGTCAAAAATTTACCGAAGCCAAAGCACTATCTATGCATGAAAGTCTTGCGCGAGTTAGCCAAGCTGAAAGATATAAGGGATATGATTGGTTCGAAAGAGCAAAAGGAGATGCCAATGACGGCAATGCTCTCCTAGCAATTGGCCTGCGAGAAACTCAAGCTGCAGATGTATTCATCACACAGAAATGGATCCATAACCGTGTTTGGCTTCTATGCCTGTATCACGGCCTGCTTAGAGCGAACCCGGAGCGACCGGAAATGACCTTCGGCTACGCAGTCACTATCGCAGAATCGGCGCTTCAAACATGTCGCTCATTAAGACTAAGTTCTATGGAAGCCCATGGAATCGGCCTTGTATGTAACCGACCCTTGTTGAAACGCGTGACGATGTTTGCTAATAACTTACAGACCGAGAAATTGTATGACATCGCTATCGGGGCCACCGACATCCTTTGTAACATCAGCCCTCCCTTTGGTACAGGAATGACGCCTCTGGGAGCCTACCCTGAATCAATCTCCCCAACCTCAACACCGCAGTCTTTAGCAGAAGACTTTCTACTCCTCTTCAGAAGCTTCCGAGGTGGGAATCATCCATTCTTGGAGAAGTACCAAGCCCACCTCCACTCGCTACACATTCCTGCGAGCAAGGTTACCGGCTGGGCTCAGCAATGAGACTGAGGCCTTTGGATTAAATTATTATTTTTTCTTTCTATCTTGTGTAAATAAGGCAATTGATCTGTAGACATGTGACGATAAACTTCAAGATTCTGATATTATTCTCTGTATTAACGATACATAGTTCCCATAGTTTCGGTACCATGGCCAAGATTAGTTCATCCCCAGTCCATCCCAAACGTCCGCTCCTAAAAGTATAGCAGAGGATTTGCTGCCTTGATCATCGGGCTCAGCAAAGAAACTGACACCGAAGCATTGGTCCGAGGGGTAATAGATACGGGTTGTGATGACCGTTCTGTCGTTCACGAATACCTCCAATACGTTGTGATCAAAGAAGGCATGAACTTTGAGAGCTTCTTCGACCTCTTCTTGATTATCCAGGTAAGTAAAAAGAGTGTGTGGAGCTGTCTCCTGCCCATGATTGATTTCTTGTCCAACTGGGGGTCGGTCAATGGTGAATGTTTCACTATAAGAGTCCCAAGCAAGCGTTGTACAATGTTCGAGATCTAGATTATGCATTGTCAGTAAGCTTACGGGACCTGAAAAGAAGACTTTCACTCACCAGCGCTGTGTGCAATCTCAATACCCACCCGCCTACATGACTGGTCAACAGAAATTTCAGTCTGGAGCTCCCATCTTTTTGTTCTCAGCGGCAAGTAGGTCGCAGGGGCTGAGGCAACTCGAGCTGTCAAGGGTGACTTTGCAAGGTGGCCATTTTTAGCTTTTTGTCGGAGACGAGACAGTCGCGAGTCCGGGCTAATTCCCAGTGTATGAAGGGTAAATCCGCTTCCCAAAGACTTGACCAATTCGATTGAAGTTATTGACTCTAGCGGCGAGCAGCGCGCTTTTGTGACATTATTTATTGTCTGAAGTGTCGTCACTCGAGGCAACGACATCACACCGCTCCATCCCTGGCGATGACGGAGACTGTCAGGAAGGTCATCCTCGGTCACCCAACCATAGACGATTCGCTGAGATGTCTCGGGATCCCAAAATGAGTTCGCCGCATATAAGCAGCCATGATCAAAGAATCCAGCGAAACCATAGGTTGTGAGCGCATCGCTGGCATTTGCGTTTGCCAATGATTTGATAGACATCCACATAAGACCTCTTGGGTCACGTTTATGGCGAGCTTCACCGGCATTCCGACTTGTTATCTCCGGGCGCAAACTTCCTTCAATGCCCATGACGACAAAGTCACGGGCATGGCCAGAGTTGTTCGTCAATGTCATTAGGTTTGCAACCTCCCAGTTGACGCCAAAATCACCAGACCATCGTGAAGGATGGAAATTGAGGCCGACATTGACCAAAGAACCGATATACTTCCATTGCCGAAGATCATCCGGCTGGACAGTATAAACGAAAACTGCGGGGTATTGACCCTTCACACCACCTGATATGAATCCATACAGATGAGACCGTGAGTCTGAGTCATTTGTATGTTCTCTTGCCCATGTGGTAAGATAAGGATCTCTCCAACCGGTGACGGGAAGGTTTTCAGGTGGTCCCGGGAGAATCGGATTGCAGTCCTGGCGTTCCCATATTTTCCCGCCATTGGTTGAGACGGCCAGACTCAAAGACTCGCAGCCCGTGGTATAGGGTAGCGTGTGGTGAATCGGAAGATGACTGACAGACGTGTAGAGGACCGTCACAGCCCCGGGCTCTCCATGAATACTGGTTGGCTGGAAACAACCAGTGAAAACACCACACTTATCATACTTCGTCGACGGAATTAAAGCAGGCGTTGGGGATACATCCCACGCAACAAGATCGGTTGAAGTAGCATGGCCCCAGGACATGTTGCCCCAATCATTGCCAAATGGATTCCATTGGAAGAAAGCGTGGTAAAGGCCTGTGGCAGGGTCGTATCCCAGACCACAAGGATCATTCATCCAGCCATTCGGGGCGCTCAGATGATAAGATGGCTTCAATGATGCTTTCGAAACCTGCTGCGCATGGTCTTCCAGAGACGAGCGCAAATGCTTCTCTCCAAGGAGTTGATCGATCTCTGGCGAGCTCAGAACAGCAGACATACTGAACCCGTTCGGCTGTGATTTTTGGGGGAGGAAGTGGTGCACTTCGGTCGAATCTTAAATACCCGGCACTGATATTACGACTTGTATCCATGCGCTTGAGGTTTGCAATGAGGAGACTACTCGGAGAAACCCATGGCACTATCCCCAACTAATTGATAAAAAAAATCAATTTGACTGGATGATGTAGAGGTCATGGAGTTTGTTCCGTTCCGGGACTTAGTCGGGGATATGCTCGGCATCATTGCAACGGATTATCGTCGGCGAAATTCGAAATTGACACTTGACTAAAACCCCAGGATCGGCACGAGTTCGATTGCGGAGCCCCGCTATTATGCTTCAGAATGTACTACTGCCGGTATGAACATATTTCTATCATCGATACTTGGTGAGGCATGATTTGATTGCTGCTCTGGGAAACCTCGGCGAAACTCGTCTTAGTAACCTATGTCTCAGACCTTGCGGCAAAAAAAGGAAAACATGGGGAAAAACCCATCATCTCAACCTGTGGGGACATCCTACCACCTCCTGTCATGACATAAAAACAATTGGACTGGGTAGGTATAATTAAGCCCGCCATGAAGGCGGAGTCCATGGCGTCAATATCTTCTCCAATTGCCCTGCTCTTGCACTGGTTCTCCACACTTCGCAGGGCCATGTCTACCGACAAGAAGAAAATCCCTTCAGCCGAGATCGAACATATCGATCGCCCGGACCATCACCAGAAAGGCACAGTCAATACGCTTCTGGTGGTGGCCTGTATAGTATTTGGTGCTGCATCCTTTATGTTTGGATATGACGATAAAGTCATCTCGCCCATGATTGCATTGCCAGCATTCGTGAGTTACGCATTGCCTCAATCAGGCAGCCTTTTCTGAGACTGATCGTCTTCCAGATTGAAAAGTTTCAAGGTGGTGATAATCTCGCCGGTAGCCTTGTTCTGACGGCTCGTAACCAGAACCTGGTGATTTCCATTCCATTGGTGGGCGATGTCGTTGGAAGTCTTTGTGCCCCTTTTTTGACCTTTCACTTGGGGCGAAAATGGCCTTTGGTGGCATCCTACACGCTATCTCTAGGTGGTAGCTTACTTCAAGTCTTGGCGCCGAATCTTGGAGCTTTTGTAACTGGCCGAGCTGTGAATGGCGTAGCAATTGGCATTGCTATTGCCACCGCCCCTCTATATCTCTCCGAGGTAAGAAACTGTCCACAAAAACACCAAGAATCATGATGTTAAATCTGGCAGGTGGTTCCCGCTTCTATTCGAGGAAGATGTGTCAGCTCTATCAATATCCTGAATCTTATAGCCGGAGTGATCGGCACCGTTGTGGTCTGGGGCACCAAGAAAATTGGTGGCCATTTGTCCTATCAAATCCCACTAGCTATACAGTGTGTCATTCCTGTTATGCTGCTCGTCCTGACCATACCACTCCCCGAAAGCCCGGAATGGCTTGTATCAAAGGGAAATATGGAACGGGCGCGACATAACCTACGAAAACTGCGCGGCTTCAGCGATGAAAAGGTAGAAGAAGAGCTCCAACTCATGGAACTGTGCGAAAGAAAAAATCGTGAGATGCGATCTGATGTCAAGTTCTGGCATATCTTCCGTCGAGATCACCTCCGACGAACTTTGGTGGCAGGGTCATTCTATTCCCTGAATCAGATCTCCGGTATCATCCTTTCCACAACCTACACAACCGTTTTCCTCACCGAGATCGGAGCCTCAAATACATTTACATTGACTATCATTGCATCCTGCTGTACCCTGGCTGGTACCCTTGCAGCCCCACTGGTGATCGACCGTGCGGGCCGACGCCCCACGGCATTTGTCGGCATGGGCATCCTCTTCCTGATTGATGTCATAGCCGGTGGCCTTGCCTTTGACACTGGAAACACGAGCTCCATTGTTGCCATTGCAGCGTTGGGTTTTATTTTTAATTTTTTCTGGGCCTCATCTTTCTACTCTTTATCCAACGTGATGCCGTCTGAGATGGCCACTACCAAGCTCCGTCACTACGTTATGTCCTATACCATTGCCTGCCAGGGGATTACAGCTGTGATCACCACTCTTGTCGTCCCTCGGCTTACATCTGCTGATGCAGCGGGTCTTGGAGCCAAGACGTATCTCGTCTTTGCAGGATGCATGGCCGCCATAATCGTCTTCATGTACTTCCTCATGCCGGAGACACGAGGCCGCACATTTGCGGAAATTGATGAGATGTATGCAGCTAAGGTTCCTGCTTGGAAATGGCGGTCGTACCAGACCACTTTAGAAGCGAGAACAGGGGCATCGAACATATCCAGTGAGAAGAAGTTGAGAGGAGAGAGAAGTCAGAACGATACATACATAATATGAACAAACTCAGCAAGCACGATATCGGTGACACGTGATGATACAGTATCCGATGTCGGCTTAGATGAACATTTTAACGGCGCAATCATCAGTACAAGCATTGATACAAGGCCAATATCTACACTATAAGTGAATGACAGCATTGTCAAGGAAGCGTTAAACCAGAAGCTTATCTATTTTGTCTTTGGTAGTTGCAGTTGGCTGTTCACTTTCGTATACTTGGAGATCCACCCCGCCATGAGCTCATACCTAAAGATGATCTTTATACATTACACACAACCACTAGTCTTGACCGAAGGCGATACGGAGCACAAGAGTGAAAATACGAACTTTATATATCTTAAGCTTTTCAATTGTTTCAATATTGAGTATGGTAAATACCTCGCAACCATTTCAATGCATACCTCGAGCATACCCCACCATTTGCGCCAAAATGTATGAAAAAGACTGCAGTAGCCAAAGCGAATGCCTCGAGGAGACTCCGGAGATTGAATGCAACAGAGGAGAAAATCATGATTGTTAATAGTCAAAAAATAATTAATAAAAAATCGGGTTTACTCAGTAATCACTCTGGCTCGACGGCGATGACTCTTAAGGTTGATCCACCTTGCGGTCCACTCGCGAATCTTTTTTTCCCTCTCGTTTCCTTTCTTGCAGATACCCATACCCTCCCATTCCAAAACCGATCATAAAAAATGCCCTCTCGGCAAGAAGTCTCCTACTTTGGAGCTGGCCCAGCTCCCCTGCCCACCTCCGTCGTCGAGGCTGGTGCAAAGGCCTTCGTCAACTTTAACGATTGCGGTCTCGGTCTCGGTGAGATCTCCCACCGTTCCTCCGCCGCCAACAAGATCCTCGATGACGCCAAGGCCAACCTCACCACCCTCCTCGATATCCCCGACAACTATGAGATTCTTTTTATGCAAGCCGGTGGCAGTGGCGAGTTCAGTGCCGTCGTTCAAAACCTCGTCCCCGTCTGGATTGAGCGTCGCCGTCGCCGCGCCGAAGCCGATGTGTTGAAGGCCAACCCCGGTGCCGAGAAGTCTCAGGTGGATGAATTGGTGTTCCAGAGACTGCAAAAGGAGGTTGACGAGGAATTGAAGCTGGATTACCTGGTTACCGGTTCTTGGTCGCTTAAGGCTTCGCAGGAAGCCGCCCGCCTGGTGGGCTCCAAGTACGTCAATGTTGCTCTGGACGCCCGGAAAGCCAACGGTGGAAAGTTCGGTACTATCCCCGCAGAGGAGACTTGGTCATTGACTCCCACCAAGAAGGAAGGTGGAAAGGGTTCCGCATTTGTCTACTTCTGTGACAACGAGACCGTGGATGGAGTGGAGTTCCAGCAGTTCCCCAAGTCATTGGAGGCTCAGGGTCAAGATGAGGAAGATGAGCGTCTGGTCGTTGCCGACATGAGCTCTAACTTTATCAGCCGAAAGGTTGATGTCAGCAAATATGCCGTGATCTTCGTGAGTGCACCCAAAGTAGGAATTTGGGCCGGGCAAGCTTGACTAACCAATTCGATAGGGCGGCGCGCAAAAGAATATTGGTGTCACTGGCATCACTCTCGCCATTGTTCGCAAGGATCTGCTTCCCCCTCACACTGCCACTCCTCCTCCTGCTCTCCTGCACCGTTTGAACATTGGTGGTCTGCCCGGCCCTGTCGTGCTGGACTATGCTACTATCGCTAAGAACAACTCCCTTTACAACACCCTCCCCATCTTCAACCTCTGGATCGCTGGCCAGGTGATGGCCGACTTGGTGGGTGCATTCGGTGCCCAAAAGGTCAGTGGACAGGAAGAGATCGCCAAGCAAAAGGCAGATCTCATCTATGGAGCCCTGGACAAGTACCCGCAAGTGTACCAGGTTGTTCCCGACAAGAGCATTCGCAGCCGCATGAACATTTGCTTCCGTGTTCACGGTGGAGATGATGCCAAGGAGAAGGAGTTCCTGGCTGGTGCCGAGAAGCGACTGCTCCAGGGCCTGAAGGGTCACCGTAGCGTTGGCGGTATGCGTGCCAGTAACTACAATGCCGTTCCTCTCGAGAATGTGCAGAAGCTGGCCAAGTATCTTGAGGATTTCGCCACAGGCAACTAGACTACCCTGGTGCCATGTTATTGACTCATGAACGGATCAACCTGAGCATTCGAAGCGGACAAATAATGGGTCATTGGAGTGAGACGCCCAGGCCTCATGGAAAAGCTTTTCACTATTCAACATAACTCCCCAATATATGGTATATACTTGTATGCCAGAAACAAAACATAATGATACAGATGATGAAACCTTGAACAAGTGCTCATAGCTTCCATACGGCCCATTCCTTTAGATCGAGTTCTTTAATCACTCCCTGAACTGGACCCTGGAGTTCTTGTCCTTGAGCCCAAACCTTTGGACCTGCCATATAGCCAATGAATCCATCGGGACCTGATACCAAGATCAGTTTCTTCCGAAGCGAGCCGTCCGAGCCACTAGACTTCACAGCTTCGGAGATGTCATCCTTCCTGATAAATCGATTTTCCTCGTCCAGATAATAATCCACCTTGACCTGGCCCGGATACTGTGACTTGAGAGCCTCAAGCTCTTTCACAATGAGCGACGCCGCCTCTCCGAGTGGTGCTGGTGCTGGTGCGGCCTGCTCAGGAGCGACGGTCCTGGAACCAAACCAGGGGAACCAGGATCCGCGGGACGGCAGAGCCCTGGGCGTATCACTCACGCCCCCAAGGCAATCTTCTTTCAATCGATTAGCCCAGAGGATGTGAATCTTTGGCCGGGATTCATCATTGCGGCGGCTCAGAAGCGAGTGTCCAGCCTGCAAAGCAGGTGCGATTCCAGTCCCTCCAGCGATGAAGATGATCTCCTTCGTCTCTTCAGGGATAACACACTCGATTTGTGGCCCTCGCATTTCAATATCCGCTCCTATACTCAGGGTATGCAAGTATCGGGAAACCTCTCCGAACGGATCTTTCCGTATAAAGAACTGCAGATACCCTTCATTCTCCTCGTCCACGGTCAACGTTGTCGCGGATGTCGTAGGCAGAGGTGTATAATCGCGGCCGATTTGTAGTTGGGGTTGCTTGAACATCACACTCCATACACCAATGCGCCATGCATTTTCGTAGACGTCGTAGTTGCTACCACTGGGGTATCGCGGTCGGAGGGTGAATAGGCTGCTTGTCGCCGAGACCGGTTCTCTGGATACGAGGCTGTATTTGGTGAATGTCTCTTCATTCAGAGTTGTCGATCCAGGGCCTTGTGATCGGACATAGGCGCCAGCGCCGGCAGCTGTGGCGGTCACGAAGAGAACCCCCAACCAGCGGTTTTTCCGAGAAGCGGTCGCAGAGGTGTTCGAAGAGGCAGTAGACGCATAACGGCGAGGTCGGATTGCATGCTGAATGGCTCTGCAGCTGCAGCGCTGAGAAGGGAGTACCGACTTCATGGGTGGTTTAGATCTCAACAATTGAAAAGCGCGGGGATTTGGCGCAAAGGGGAATCCGATTGGGCGATCGTTTCCCCGAATGAACTGCACCCCTTGGCAACTCTTGCAATCTCCGACACCCACTCTCTCTCCCTTTTTCCATATACACATTCGAGACGTTCTTTCGAGGATATGGAGAGATTTGTCTTTTAACCAACCCAGTCGAATAGCGTTCGGCTTTGAAATCGGATCGCATCACCCCCCCCAAACCATCTACAACAAAGAAAACACACACACAGAGAGAGAGAGAAGAGGATGTCGAACACGTTCGCTTATGAGTCCAGAAATGGCAACCTCAGCGCTCCACGAGATTCACTAGAACTAGCTTCACTCGCTTCGTCCTCCCCCGACTCGGTAGGCGGTTCCTCCCGATCATCGTCCCCCGACGGCATCTCGTCATCGCGCAAGCTCTCGCTCGAGGATGAGGATCCTCTGGCCGGCCCCGCAGGAGATGGTTACCTAGAATCAGGCCATCACCGGGGTCTCCGGTCGTATTCGATTTCCTCCGCATTCGATTTTGGTGGCAACCTCTTCCCACTTTCGCAAACACAAGGTGGCTATGCTCCGTTAGGCACCCCGTCGTTGGATCGCCAAGGCCAGGATGGGTCATTGGAGCGAAATAAGACCTTAACGTACCTGAATGGTCTGTCGCTCATTGTTGGTCTGATTATTGGCTCGGGAATCTTCTCGTCTCCTAGTCAGGTCAACGCCAACGCAGGGTCTCCGGGCGCCGCACTCATTGTTTGGGCCGTGGCGGGTGTGCTCGCCTGGACGGGGGCTGCTAGCTATGCGGAGCTAGGAGGCGCAATACCATTGAACGGTGGTGCTCAGGTCTACTTGTCGAAGATCTTTGGGGACCTCATGGGCTTCCTCTTCACTTGGTGCGCAGTCTTGGTTCTGAAGCCGGGGTCAGCAGCGATCATCGCTATTATCTTTGGAGAATATGTTGTACGAGGATTTGTCGGTGCGGATGTGGTCATGGGCAACCCGTGGGTCAACAAGGGTGTTGCGCTTGGAGGTTTGGTGCTAGTGACGCTATTTAACTGCATCTCGACCAAGATTGCGACTCGTATCGGCGATCTCCTCATGTTCTTCAAGTTTGTCGCTCTCCTGTTCGTGACCGTGACCGGCATTGTGGTCGCTATTACGGGCTTTTCCGCCAAAGGAGAGGCCAATGAAGAATGGAAAACACACGGCTGGTTCGAGGGCACCAACACCGAGATCTCTGATTTTGCCGTGGCGTTGTATGCGGGCCTGTGGGCGTTTGATGGCTGGGATAATGTAAGATGCCCTTTGCTAACCGAATTGACCTGTCTGCTAACCCTTTTCAAGACCAACTATGTGACTGGTGAGTTCAAGAACCCGAATCGGGATCTTCCCCGGGTTATACATACCGCGATGCCATTGGTCATTCTGTCTTACCTGATGGCCAACGTCGCCTATTTCCTCGTCCTCCCCCATGCCACCATTGAAGCCAGCAACACCGTCGCGGTACAGTTTGGTAATGAAGTGTTCGGTTCCGTTGGAGGACTCGTGCTGGCGCTCGTTGTGTCAGCCAGTTGTTTCGGTGCCCTCAATGCAACCACGTTCACCAGTGGTCGACTCGTCTATGCGGCCGGCAAGGAAGGCTATCTTCTCTCGATCTTTGGTCGCATTGGCTTCTCTAGCTCCGCTTCCCAGGGACCTCCTGCGGGCAGCCGTCTTCGCAGCCGCTCCTGGGCCCGCAAGTCGATTTCCCGTGTCCTGGGCGATGATGCGCGACTCGGTTACACCCCCATCAATGCCATGGCCTTCAATGCGGTCTTGACTGGAATTTACATTGTCGTGGGCGAGTTTGGTACCCTAGTCACCTTCTATGGGGTTGCCGGATATACATTTTATTTCCTGACTGTGTTGGGCCTGATCGTATTGCGCATTCGCGAACCGCATCTGGAGCGCCCTTACCGTACCTGGATCACCACGCCCCTGATTTTCTGCTGTGTGAGTCTGTTTCTCCTCAGCCGTGCCGTCATTGCCGAGCCTCTCCAAACCCTCATCGTGGTGGGCTTCATCATTACTGGTATTCCGGTCTACTATTGGCGCATCTACCAACGGGATGGACGAACTGGGATCTCATGGAAGTTTTGGACATGGTGCTCTCGGTAAATGTCCCCTTGGTCCGCTCTTATGATATTTTGATACCTATGCATATACATCCGGGTGTATGGTGACCGATGGATTTCTGTATTATTATTTTGTGCCGCAATTCTTGGATTCTTGCACAGCCTGTGAATGGCGTACGACGTGATGACGGTGGTTTCTGAGAGTCTTCTTATTTGTTTTATTACTGTGCATCCTGGTAGCAGGAATCAGACCCCATAGATCCCCAAAATATAATCTTTAATCTGGACGGATTTGGCGATAGAAATGATCTCAAGCTCTGGTCCAGTCACGATCTAAGGCGACCAGCTTCTTGGAATGTTCCAAGCTTCCCGTGAACAGGATCCAGTCATCCGCGGAACAATGTTTCATCCAATCAATTTAGGTCATGCGGTTACACTAGTCCATTCAGCTGCCCTTGCCAGGTTTAGGCGTCTATCTCTATGGCATTCCTAGGAAGGATGCTGTGTCTCCCGAGAGCAACAAGGAAGGCCTTAGTTATAATTATAACCAGTTCTATGTTAGATCCTCCCATACTGATCATGATTCTAGAGGACGCCGAGTGAGTCTACTACCTCGTATTGACTCGGGTGAGAAGCATCTAGAATACCTCCCGGCTTGTGTGACCCGGTCCACATTCTGCTTTAGGCTATAGGTCTGTATAGTGCTATATAGGAACGAATCTCTGACTCAATACCTCGGGATGCCAGTGGTTGGAGATACCATAGACCCAAGGGATGCACATCAGCAAACCCGTCAAGCCTCAACCGTGGAACTAAACATAGATCAGATTATGAAAAACAAAACGTGGTAGAAGCAGCCATGTGGCTTCAAAATGGCCCCCACGCTATATTGTGGCGGCGGTTAGCAGCACCGTTGGGCCTTTACAGTGAATCAAACCTCTTTCGCCCCCAACACGCAGGACCAGCTTAAACACATGGAAGATGCAGGGGCGCAACGTGGGAAATATCTTATTTTTATTTATAGTTGCGGCTGTAGTTTATCCTGCGATGACATCGTTTCCTTGTGCCGAGGTTTTTTTCTTAGGTCTATTCTTAGCTATAATCTGACTGGTCTTCCACTTAATCCTACGCTAGTTCACTCTCGCCCCGACGTTCAATAATCATTCATGATTAGCATAACTGTTCATTGATAAGCCGTATTGTAAAAACCCGTTACAGGCCCATCAGCCGAATCATGTTTCATGTTTCAAAAGCCAAGGAGTTCCAGCTGAACATGAATAATACTACATCATCTGCTCGCATGTCACCTTGCATTAATAATGCGCAAAAGGCAAAAAAGGCCCCGATCGACTAAGATGGGGTCATCTTAGCAATTTACGCGCTCAGCTTCAAGGTAGTAGATACCTAAGTCTTTTTTTATACTTCTGACTTCTGCACACTCTGAATCATGGTTTCGGACTCCCGCAACCGGGTACTTGCTACCTAGATCTGACTCGGGTTCCTATCTACCTAATTCACAAAGAACCAAAGTAATAAATGATTATAATCAAACCCCTCGTGAGACTCTCTGCCCTGAGTCAGACATCTTGCCAGGGGTTCGTCTAGAACATTGCCCGAATTGGGGTTAATGAAGATTCTGGCCTGAATGATTGAGAGCAAGTATAAATATAAGGCCATGCGATCAACCTGAGCTATGGTCTCTACTCTATTCACAGCTCAGATCTATACAGTCAAACCTAAGTTGGTGTCCAAACTATATATCTATATATCTCTATATCTATACAAACAACCGCATCATCCATCTACACTACCCAACACAACCACACTTCCAATACTTCAGAGATTCCTCTCTTTACTTCCCCATTTCCACCTCAAAGACCAATCTCAATCTCAGTCTCAACCTCAACAATGGGTCGTGGTGGATATAACTCGCCTGCTGGCAAGTCTGATGAGACTCCCGCCGCGCCACCAGCCAAATGAACCTACGTTCTACAAGCAACCGGTCATCGCAACTCCTCACAGCAACACAAAAACACATGGCTCACTACCGAGCCGGCATACTTTTGAACAATATCTCAATGCGTCAACGAATTCGGATTTCCGGTCGTCCCTTGTCGACGCAGAACCGGCAAAATTGATCAGCCCGCCCACCCACGGAGAGAGGGCAACATGGCCAGAACCGTGGACATCTTCGCCCTTGTCTTGTCCACCGCATTTGGACGGGTAGATCATTTGACGAAGGGAAATGTACATCAATGAATCATGTTAGAGTCTGTAGGGCAACCTTAGAAGTCGGAAATGGCATAGAATCGGTGGACTGTATTATAGATTGAATGTTTGTATAGAATTAGATTGTTTTGTCGTTCCCGGAATCTAAATATTTTCTTGAGCTACATGAGCCTTGTCTCGACTAAAGTAGGAAGCATGGAAACAATCCAGGAAGAGAATATGCGCAGATATATACATCTATCGGGCTCTCCAATGGGTAAGCATGAGAATGAGAACACAGGAATAGAGTGCGGAATATCGAACACAAGATGCGATTCGGTGGGTCTATCGATCATGAACCATGCCGCATGTTCATGACCAATAGAGCGTGACAGAGGGTGAGAGAAAAAGGGAATTATTTACAAGGAGAGAGCCCACAAGTCCACAAGTCAGGCGGGTATGCGAAGGTGCCCTCGACCGAGCCAAAAGAGAAACAAAAAAGAAGAGGGACAAAAAATGACACATGAGAACAGATGGAAAAGAAAAGACAATGGTATCATGACACCATGCTTGGCTCATCACAGATAAGTAGGAAATGTGAAGGAGTGGGAAAGGGTATTATACAGTCGAGGGTGTGGGAGGTTTTGATGCAAAGTATGAGGGTGAGAAGAAAAGAAAAAGATTCTGAGCCGGCGTGAAGAATCTATCAAACATTAAATTATGGGGAGTAATGAGACGAGGTCTCAATCCGACAATTCAATCGGGTGTTCGGGGGAACCATCATGAGGTTCTGGTGATGAGGGTTCATTCTGCTCCGAGATCACAATAGAAGGTGGTTCTGCGGGAGGGCTTGGTAATGGATCTTCGGGACCGATGGAATCCGTGTGTGAGGGAGATGAAGGTTCGGGGACCGTTGACAGACCGCCATCTGCACTGTCTTTGCTTCCAGTAGTGGCTCCGTTACGTCGTCGCATGCGACGGTTGCGCCGCTCCTCGTCGGCACTCTCTCTTCGTCGTCGTTGGCGTTCGCCACTGGCGTCAGAGTTGCTTCTCAACCCCATGAGCATGCTAGCTGCACGGTCCGCAACGTCTTCGCCTTCAGAGATTTGGGCCTCCTTGGCGCCCTCTTCTCCCTCAGCCACTGGAGGGCTCAAAAGACCATTTTCATCAGTCTTGACTTCGCCTTCAGCAGGCTGATCAGTGGCCGCATCGCCTTCATCGGCACCAGATGTGCCGGGCGGGTGCTGGCCAGAAGCCACACGAACCTGGTGGCGTTCCTTGAGACGAGCACGACGGCGACGATCGCGCTGGTCTTTGGCCTGAGGCGCAGCAGCACGCAACTTCTCCAGTAACGAGTCCATCGCACCACTTGTGGCGGGGGAGTTCGGAATTTCGGCGGGAGCAGCGCCATTGGCAAGATTGACATTGATTCGCTTGCGAGCGAGAGACGCTTCGGTGCGCTTCCGAGCCTCCTCGAGACCAATATTCTTCTCTCGCGATTTTTTCCACTCAAGCAAGAATGAAGCCAACTTAGCGAAGAAGTCTCGTCGTGCGTTTTCGTCCGTGTTGTCTTCGCCGTAGAATACCATGATATCATCGTAGGATTTGACCATCTCGTCTAGGTAAATCTGCATTTGTTCAGCCTTGCGGCGAGCGTCCTTCATGCTTCGCTGGACGACCTGGCTGACGCGGTCCTGGGGATGGAACTTCTTCGGATCACTCAGGTTGCCCGCATCCAGACTGGATTGGACGTTCTTGATATTGCTGATGTACTTCTTGGCATCGGTGCACAATTGGTCCACGCTGACCTTCTGAAGGCCAACCACACCGCTGATCTCCTCGAAGAAGCTCTCCCACTCGGGATACTGGTTGCGAACGATACGCTCGACTAGGTCGGCGAAGGTGGTCTCGTTCTTGTCATCCTTGACCATACCTAAGCGAGCGAGCGAACTGAGCTTGAAACCCTGGGCCTGTTTATTGGCGTCGTTCATGAAATTTCCAATATCCAAGATAAGACCAAGAACGTTCATCAGAGCAACGGAATCCCGCAAAGATTCGCTGGCATTGACAACATCCTGCAGCCTAGTCGAGATGTATTCATACTCGTGCTCAAAGGTCCGAGTTAGTGCAAGAGCCCGCATTCTCGCTTTCCAATAGTGATTCAGCTCATAGGAAGTGGCCAGATAAATCTGATCCTCACGCGTGAGCTCAGTAGGGTCTTGCTCACGCTCAGAACTGGCAGCACCCGGGACAGTCCAGTCCTGACTATACGGCGCCATCAGCTTTGCAACGTTCTCCGGGATACTGCACATCTCTTCTCTTTGCAGGAAATCCATGACAACCATGTTATCCAAGATATCTCGGTCACAGTGGATGATCATGCGAACCACATCATCGGGAGGAAATTGTGAGAATTTCGAAAGAGCAATCTGGAAATTCTTGGACAGGTCGTTGGAAATGATCTGCTTCTTGTCCTTGCGTTTTTTGGCTGCAGTGCTGGCCCCAAAGATCTTGGTTTCTTTCGCCATGAACAGCCGCTCAACCTCGTCCAATACACCTTTCTTGGCTAGATCGGTATACTTCTCTTCTTTGTCCTCGGCTGTTGGGGCGTGGCCAGCCCAGACAGTCACTTGGGGAGTATCCACTTTGTCCCAGTGCAAGGCCTTGAGCTTCTTCTTAGGACGAATAAAAGGCATATGAGTGGCACCAGGAACTGGGTCTCCGGCCATGTAGTTGGGTCTCCAACCAGCACCCAGGGGAGCACTGGGCGGCGGCGGAGGGGGTGGTGCGAAGCCCTTGGCTCCGGGAGCCGGGGGAGGCGGCGGCGGACCACCGATAGCTCCTCCCGGGGGAGGTGGAGGAGGGGGTCCACGGATGGCCCCTCCTGGGGGAGGCGGAGGGGGAAGTCCAGATAATCCACCTGGAGGAGGTGGAGGAGGGATGCCAGAAGCACCTCCGGGAGGAGGGGGAGGGGGAGGAAGTCCCGGTTTGGCACCGCCGGGGGGAGGAGGAGGAGGAGGAGGAGGAGGCGGCGGGACGGATATTCCCTTTGTACCACCTGGTGGAGGTGGAGGTGGTATAGCAATGCCTCCAGGGGGCGGCGGAGGTGGAGGAATTGCAATTGCTGCGCCACCAGGTGGTGGTGGAGGAGGTGGTGGTGGGGGCATTGCCTTTTTGTCTAAGTCCGCCTTGTCCTCGGATCTGGGTGCTTCTGTAGGGGTGATATCGCCGGCGGCGGCATCCTCGATGTCTGCAGTACCTGTTGCCTCGGAATCCTCGTCGTACTTGGGCACCTTGAGAGCTAGCTCGCCCAATAAACCGGTCGCCTGTGCAGGGTTCAGGCGTCGCTGGAAACCCATCATACCACGAGACTGGTCTTGCGCTGCTTCGTCACCCTCCTCCACGATGGTCGGCACTGCCCCATCGGGATGCTGATCCATCTCAGGCACATGGCTTCGCTTGCGGTAGACAGATCCCAGGGAGCCCGAGTCCATAGTGCGACGGGTTTGCTCAGCAAATTCCTCGCTAGCATCCGCACTACCATCCATCCGCTCACGGAGCTCACGCAGTCGGTCCGATGGGCCGTTATCAAGTTGGCCCCAAACCTTGCCCTCAAGCTTGAACTGGGTCTTGGTTCTCTCCAGCTGGCGCTCCAGGCGTTCCATGAGACGTTCCCGATCCATAATTCCAGGCATTTGCGATGGATCGGCTTCGCCTGTTTGGTTAAGCTTCCGAGCGTTTGATGCAGCGATGTCTTGGGCATCCCGAAGCATCAGATACAGCTCTCGAGTCTCTAGTTCATTGCGTTGCAATTCTTGGGCACGTAGCCGTTGAACCTCTCCTACCTCGGCTTTCATCGACTCGTTTTGACGTGTCTGAAGCTCGATAATACTAGTTTGCTCCTCAATCTGCTTCTGCAGTTTCTTGACGAGACCATCTGCACCGAGCTCTATCTGTGCTTTCATCTCATCGCGCTCGGCAATGGCTGCCTCGGCGATTTGGCGAGCCTCCAGCGACTCATCATACACTCGCCTTGCCTCAGCATCTGTATGGAGTCGATCCAAAAGGCTTTGCACGGTGAAATTCAGTCCCTGGCGTAAGTCAAGGTCGGGAAGCCTGCGGTCCATAGCAACATAGCTCATCATGGCATCTACGAGCTGGAACATGCGTAGGCCCTCTTCACCAGAATTCTCCCGGATGAGAAGCATGTGCTGCATAGCCGACAAAAAGTAGTCATGAGACCGAGTGCCGTTGATCTTTGTTGCGATGGCATCCGCAATCTGAAGAGGGTCGCTCATATCCTTGACTTCGCCCTCAACACTGTCCTTCATGCTGCTCCCCTCCCGTTGGAGCAGATCTTCATAATCGATAGCCTCATTTTCACGGAAGCGTTCGATCTGCTTATCAATTGCCTCATATTGGAAACCTTCCATCTTCGTCAAAAGACGTACGATTCCACATGATGTGAATTGGGCACGGATATGACACCGCAATTGCAGGTCAGTCTCAGCACCATCTACCAGCATGTTAATGAGCATCATCGTCGAGACAGCATACTCCATCAGGAGATTCTCCATGCCAATGCCTCCACTGCGGTACTCCTCGCTGGCGCCGACCAAACTTCCCATTTTACCACGACCATCGATGGTGACCTCGACGATTCGCATCCAGGCATCGAATCGGCCGGTTTCGTTGTGGTCGTGTTTGACCTTGTCCATGGCCTGGAGGACCTTCCGGTGGCCTTCTCCATCGGCCCAGTGGGACAAGAACGTGAGGACTTCGCTGACAAGCTTCCGAGTGTTGAGGCGAGGGGATGATAGAGAGCTGACAAGGGCAACAAGCACACCCTGGTGCACAAGCGCATCATCCGCACCATATTTGTTATTCATGAGACCCTTCAAACATTTGGCGATATCATATTCTCGATCAAGATCCTTGTCGCCCGTTGGGGGAGCTGGGACTGGGCCAGATGCTTTTCGTCGATTGATTTTTTGAAGAACATTTGTCAGAGCAACTTGACCCTGAGCTTCAACAAAAGCTTTCACCCAGCTAATCGGTTGGGTTCGCAGACTGACACTCAAACTTGCAAGCTGCTTGGAAGTAATTGTGTCGTCCATAACCTTCTTCACATACCACTCCGGACTTCCTTCTTCGTCAGCACGCTCCAAGAGACCCGACAATCCATCATGACCGTGAGTTTGACGAGCATTTTGCCTTCTCTTCTGTTCTCCTTGTAATTCCGTCAATCGGTCCTGGTGAACCAAAGTCCATTTTTTCGAGGCAGGATAAGATAGCATTTGCCGCTTGGCCTGTTCAGGAAGATTTTGCCAGCCTCGTTTATTCATGAGTTCCAGAAACAGCTGGTCCACTATACGATCGTCTCTTGGCCGAGTCAGGTATTGATCAGATGGACGGGGTACGGCTGCGGGAATATTTTGCGAGGCTTGCGAAGCTTGCCAGGCAGATTGCGCATTGGACAATCGGCCAGCACTTCCACTGGGGGCAATTGCATTGCGATCACTTGAATGCGACGGCGTGAGCGTGCGGCCAGAGCCATCGGAATTAGAGAAGTAGTTGGAACCGCGGGTATTAGAAGAATGAGATGAATATAAGCTGGCCTGGTCAAGTGATGTTCGGGAGTTCGACGAAGAATCAATAGATGAGTTGTGACCCAGGCCGTTATTGGCACTTGAGCTACCTGGGCGTCCCCATTGTTGATATCTAGTCCCGCGATCGCCTGACACACTGCTCGTCATAGTCGTGTTCGACCCATGTGGAGGCGGGCGAGGACCAGAGGGATGCGATGACGTTCCATTTGGCGCAGAAGTAGAGGTCCATACGGGGTATTGATGATAGTCGCCGCCTGTCTTGCCAATGTGGTTGGGTGAGGGTTCTTGACGGGATTCAGGTCGGGTGTTGTCGATGGGGATGGGCGTTCTCGTATCGGAGGGAAGACTTTCAAAGGGGATAGAAGTGATGACACCAGCGGTGGACGACATGATACTTGGGTCGAGATCATGGGTCATGTCGACAGACTGGATTGAAGAGCGCTTTGAATAGCGGGACGAGCGAGAGCCGGCGGCGCTGCCCGGCGGGGCCAGGCTGTCGTAGGAACCTCCATACCCATCGTAACGATCATCCGGTGCCTTGTCTTTGTACAGTTTCCTCCCAAAAAAGCTTTTTCCGGCCGAGGTCTGCCTGGACTTGTCGGCATTCGCGGGCATTTTGGTGAGAGAGTGAAGTGGCAGAGCGCAGCATCAAGGGCGCCCCTCGCACACTATCCAGAGGTCACGCGCAGTTGGTTCAACTCGAATATGTAGCGTCGTCGTGGGGGCGGGTCGCCAAAAATTTGGTGAGCGAAGACGAGAACATTCACAAAAGTTCGAGGTGGTTTCTGTTTTTGTCCCTCCCTTGGGCTTCCGTTAGTATACCCGTTTTGGTTGTTATGGAGCTCGCGCCGATACGGATTGTTGAAAATAAAGCAACCGTGGGGTGGGGGGAGGTATCTCACTGGACAAGAGTAAAAGGGGAGGGGAAACCGAAACTTGCAGGTATGCACCAGGCGAGTCCAGGGTCGATCAAAGCACGGGCACCTTTAATTGCAGATTAGGGGATTCATCTCATTAGGCATATTAGGGGCTTAGTTGCGGGCTTAGTCACCTGTCACTTCGGACAAACTCCCCGACCGGAGATCACGTGAAATCAGGTGATGGCTGTGGGGAAAGTTGGTTTCTAACCGCGTCACGCGTATTCTGATTCCTTTCTATAGAATTTTTGACATTTCTTATTTTCCGGGGAAAAGTAACAACCGCATGATAACACACTCAATTCTCATTGGTTGCTGAGGGGGATAGAGTCCTTTTTATCGCGGGGTTTCTTCGATCTTCGGGAGGATCTACTTAGGCCCCCCTGATACCAAACCGTTCGGTAAACATCTCCGCTATCTTATCCCCGAGGCCAAGTGAGGGCTCAACCAAAGATTCCTCGCAGTGCCAAAATAAACACAAGACAGCTCCAAAGGGGTTGTTAGTTCACCATCATGGGCTCTGCATCAAGGTTTGCAAAGGTTGGTATTGTTTCTGATATCCCCGGGGCCCTTTTCCGTCGAATTGCGGCGTCGTCAGCTCTCCAAAGGCAGCCATTCGAACAAAGAACTGACCACACTGCTTCTTTATAGACCATTCTTGTGCCTGCATCAATTGCGTTGTCGGTCTACTTGCTCTTCTCATTTCTGATTATTCCGTTCTTCCGACGTTACCACCAACGCTACTCCCAATACCTCCCTCTACATACTATCTCTGCGCATACCCTTTCGCTCCGGGATCGCGTGGCCGACGCAATTATGCGCTTTTTTCTTCCATCATCATGGCGACGCGGAGCACACTTGGATGACCATGAAAATATCGACATTGACGATGACGAAGGGGAGCTCATGGTCGGCATGGGCATGGACGCGGCCCGCCGGGAAGCCTTGGATCGTCACCGCAGTACCACTACGGATACCCAATCTCGGCTCAGTCGAGAGCTAGAGGAAGGGTTTATGGATGATAGCGACAACGAAGACAGTGAAAGAGACAGTGCAGGAAATCGACATTAAAGTTTCATCTTGGGCCTGTAGCTTCACTTACGGCTCTCCAGTCATGGGCGGCGTTTTCTTCTCCATTTGTATAACTAGCGACTCTTGAGATCTCCAAGAAATGCATATAGCCTCTCATATAGATTTGAAATCATTCTCTTGGCTTGAACTATAGAAAGTTGGTCTTCACAGCTTGCAGACCATTATATTGTTCTCTACTTGGCAGGATACATGCAACATCATTTGATAGTAAAGAGGAGGGCAGTGGGAGCCACTGGAATTCCAGGGGAAGGTTCAAATCAAATGTGAAATCGGTGTAGACAAAATAAAGCATGCATACAAGGGATCCACCACCCTTCTAGCCGGCTTTGCTCTAGGAGCTGTCAATCGTTAAGATCGACAGTGTCGTAGGCCCCACTCGATGATCACTGGAGGGGACCGATTATTCTTACGTGAGCAGATAACAGTCAAGGGTTCTACAAGGACAAAGAGATCTGATGAAAGATATGTGATTTCATTGGTATCGTAAATGCTAAATTTTCAGCATTACCTCTGCCTTCAGAAGGGCAAGGTGGAAAAGATATGAACAATCGAAGAAATAAAACCATTGCGCGTCAAACTAAAGGGGTCCTTTTTGTTCCCATGCAAGCACAGTCAAACAATTTACTTGCGCTGACCGTAAGCCTTGGTGGCGTAGTCACCCTTGTGAACGATCAGGTCCTGAGGGCGGTAGTCCTCACGACCGGAGAAGTAGCTCTCCAGGATGTCCTTGGTACCGTTGGCGTAACGGACCTGGGCATCGATAGAGGTACCGGACATGTGGGGAACCATGGCGTTACCACCGCCCCAGGGGTGCTCAGCGTAGCGGAGAGGGTGGTCCTTGGGGGCGGGCTGGGGGAACCAGACGTCACCACCGTATCCGCGGAGGTGGCCGGACTTGAGGGCCTCGGCAACGTCCTCCTTGACAACAATAGCACCACGGGCAGTGTTGACGAGCCAAGCACCTAATTGTGTGTTAGCAATCATGAACTATGGCCGGAATTATCTCAATAGCAACTTACCAGGCTTCATCTTGGAAATCAGCTCCTTGTTGAACAGACCACGGGTCTTCTCGTGCAGAGGGCAGTTGATGGTGACAACATCGCACTGAGCGAGCATCTCCTCAAGGCTGTCAACGCGACGGCAGCCAATCTCCTTCTCGACCTCGGGGCTCAGGGGCTGGTAGTCGTAGTAGAGCAGCTCCTTGCAGTCGAAGGGCTTCAGACGGCGGAGCACACGCTCACCGATACGGCCGACAGCGACAGTACCGACAACCTTGCCCTCCAGGTCGTACTCGTTCTTGGCGACGGCAGCGACGTTCCAGTCACCGTTGCGGATCTGGTCGTGGGCGGGAACGAAGTTGCGGACCAAGAGGAGGATGGTCATGACGACGTGCTCAGCAACGGAGACAACGTTGGAACCAGTGACCTCGGCGACGGTAATACCACCGTTGGTCTTGTTGGCGGCGTTGAGGTCAACGTGGTCGGAGCCAATACCGGCAGTGACGGCAAGCTTCAGCTTCTTGGCCTTGGCCAGACGCTCAGCGGTGAGGTATCCAGGGTGGAAGCTATTCAGGTATTAGCGGACACAGCACAACAGTGTAGATTGCGGGGTGGCGAACGGAGTAGTGATGATGACCTCAGCGTCAACCAGCTCCTTGTCGAAGGTAGAGCCCTCGCCCTCCTTGTCGGAGGTGGTCACCAAAGTGTGACCAGCGTCCTCGAGCCACTTGCGGATACCGAGCTCATTCTCAGTGGTACCCAAAAGAGCGGGCTGCTGCTTGGAGTGCTCGCCACCCTAAAAGCGAATCAGCAATCTATATTTGAATGGATAGATCATCATTGACTTACGTCGTATAGAACCAAAAGAACTTTACCCTGAAAGGAGGCAGATGCGGTTAGCGTACGTGCATTGGCAAAAGCACCAGTCGGCCTCGCAAAATTATTGGTGGCGGTAGGCTTAAAAGCCCCCGAGAGCAATTGAGTGGCAGGCCGTCGCAATTGACGGGAAAGGGATCGAATAAATACCATTTTGAAGAGTGTTTTAAATCAGAAATTGATTGAAATGTGTGAATGGAAAGAAAAATCTGGTGAGGAAGTCAGCGAATGCATTTATATGCTTAAAGACCATCAAGGTTGAGTCGATGAAGTCAGAGTGGTTGGAGTAAACCGGCTGCTGTGAAGCGGGGAGAGTGGGGAAGCGTTGCAGGACATGGCCCTGACTTTGGATTGATCCTTACCCGAGTATAAGAAGTACCGGATCGAGGGAGAGAGAGAGGGTTTGAAGTGATGGGAGAAAGACAAAACTTTGCTGGGTTTGGACAAGTATTATATAGATTTCTCCTTTCTCCAATTGAGCCCCTCTTTCTATTGTACACATCAACCTGGGAAGCCACAATGCAAAACACGCCGTGTTGCCAGCGGACCCGGGACGGGAGAGTAGCCGGATGGGGTACTCAACCACTCACGGTCCAAATCTCTCCGCATGAGGGACAAGGAGGGGGAGGAAATTCAGTGGTTCGTGCTCTAGCTGAACTGTAACAGCAGTGATCCTCGTGTTCCAGGTCATCCGTGCATTAGTGTGATACCTTCTTGCTAGTACTTCATTAGTCTACTCATAATTCTGTTTGATAAGCGCAACTGATGGAACCCAGTTGTTCCGTGATCCTACAATAGCGGATGTGCGGGGAACCTCAGTTTTGAACTACAAGCTGTCAAGACTACTCTGTGGACTTATTATGAGAATAATACCGGAGGCACTCCCGGGAGCCGTGTCGATAGCGGTAGCACCACAGTGTATACATGCCGAAGTACCTCCAAGTGTCAGCCCACGCTCACAAGGTTGTTCTTCCGTGATGGCGGGAACCTTGAAATCCCCCGCAGCGGGGTTGCTGAAGTAATGAGGGGTAGCTCTCACCTTCCAAAGAAAAAAAAAAAAAAAAAAAAAAAGATTGTGCAACTAGCAGTCCGGATTTGTACAAAGTACCTTGGTTCAATCTGAACATAAAACTCCAATTATGACGAAGCTTCAATTCTGCGGAGCTTCTAAAGATGCCGGGTTTCCCATGGGGCTGAACTGAATTCCGAGCCATTTCCGTCCTTCTGCCGAATTTCGGCCATTTACCTTTTCTCCAACTCCAGACCCGCCCATAGCGACACGTATTCCCTGCTTTGGTGAGGAGAGTGCTTTCGTTGGGGATTTCGCCCTCACGGATCCACCATTCCGTTGCGAGGCTGTGTTTGCGGAATACATAACCTGATGGAGAATTTGGAGTCGCTCGATGGGGGTTTTCAAATCTCTCCGCCAAAGGAATTGAACGCGCATACCTGGTTATGATCGCCCTCTCCTTGCACTTGAGCGCCATTGAGTGATTTTCATCATTAGTATGATCAACAATTCAACGAAGCAAAAGTTCAAGCTGCAAGACATGTATCGCCAATTCGATCGTCACAATCGGCCTGGGAACCAGAGAGATCTCGATCAGGGAACTTGACGACTGCGATAACCACGAGCATTTGCGAGTCCGATCTAATGATTATAGTCCGAGTCAATTACTGCAAACGTACAACACAGGGAGCTCTGGAAAATGTGATTGTGATTCTACGAAGCTCAATGACTTCATTCATCTTATCTTCTTTGTTCGCAATTGGTCAAAAGCTACATAGCGCATGTCGAACACTTCTCAGCAACGGCGTGATGTGAGAATTACGATCGTCACTTGCTAGAGAAAATCCTTGAGCGAGCTTTTTAACAAAGGTGATAGCTAATTTTTGATGATTGACCTTCAGTAGGGACTATTACCCCATTGGCAACCTCCGATCGGCCAGCCTTGATTCGCGCGATCGCCCTACAAAATTGTCAGAAGACTCGGGCTTCCCAGTAAGCGTCCTGGAACCTGGAAAAGGAGGAGCGTTGCAAAATTTGGGAGGGCACGTCTACCACTCAAGTCCTACATGACGGTCTACATGGATCGGATCCGGTTGCACCGCTACAATTCGTTCTATGGCTCTAGTGCTATCGTTTGATGGTTAAACCAAGCAGCCAAATGAACAGTACGAAGTCAAACAAAGCGCAGGGACTTTTATACATACCGGGAAAGGGTCAATTCGTCTTGAGCATGCTCTCGGCGTGAATACGAGCATTCCAAGATTGCCAGTGCCATGGTATATATTACTAACCTCGGGGATGGATGAAAGAGACCATTCCATGGGCTCCCTGGTTGTAAATTCTCATGATTTCATGCCATTTCATAGCATGAAAACCCAATTAGTTGTGCACAGGATGTGTGCGTTGAGATAACGGAAGGAAACCTGGGGCAGCAAATCAGGCACGGCGATTGCTAATCCCGCTAATCTCCGCTCCGCGCGCTCGGAGATGTTGATCTCGGGAATTTCGTCATGATCGCGTTCCTCTCTTATAGTATCTCTTCTTGTCAATCCATGTCATACCTTTTCTTTCTTTTATAACCACCGCTCTTTCAATGAGATTACGGCCAACAACTGTGCAGTCGCTTGTGCGCGGCTGCAGTAGGCGCACCCATCAAACCCCCAACTTCACCCGCCTTTTGTCAAGCACCCCACGTCGCCCAAGCAGGCATCGCGCTCGCCTCGAGATTCCTCCTCCATTTCCCGTCACGAAATCATGCCCTGAACCGACATGCAATTGCCCATCGACGCCATCCATGCCGGAAGGATTGCCGATTGACCATGAGCATGTGTTGAACGGGACAATGGTGGCATATGCGCAGCAGCTTTTGATCTGTACTGGACAGAGAGACTGGACAAGTCGGATTGAAAATGATGGAGAAAATCATGGCTGGGGTGATCTTGTAAGGGGTCTTAAGCGCCTGCTTGGTCGCGGAGGCCCATATCTGGACGTATGCGAATGCCCTGATCTGCTTGCTTGAACTGTTCGCTAATCTGTCTCTTTCTAAATTCAGCCCTTCAACAATGTCCTTGTCACCAATTCTTCCATTAAACCTGCTGCTAGCAGCCCCACCACCGCTTCCGCATTTCTTTTCCCGAGCTTCAAATACATCCCCTCTATCCCAGTCGAAGTCCTATCATCTTCCAATACTACCGACTTGACCACTTTTGTTCGCGCATTTCTCCTCCCCAAGCAGCTAAATAGCATGCACCTGGCTTTGCCCGAGGCCAAGCAAGCTGACATGACCCGGGTACCGGATTTGGCTTCGAAGTTTACAGGCATCATCGATATCGAACATTCGCCCACCGTTTTGATCTGTGGACATGGAGGTCGTGATATGCGCTGTGGTGTCATGGCACCTGCGCTTGAGACAGAGTTCCAGCGTGTGCTTCAAGCACAAGGGTTTACCTCCACGGATAGCCATGGCACGACCATTGACGACCCCAAGCATGCCCACATTGGTCTGATCAGCCACGTTGGCGGACATAAATACGCTGGCAATGTCATTGTATATATTCCACCAAAGATGACGGTGGGAGGCTCAGAGCCTCACCCGCTGGCGGGGAAGGGGATTTGGTATGGTCGCGTGGAGCCCAAGCATGTGCAAGGTATAGTGGATGAAACTATCCTTGGGGGCAGAGTAGTTGCGGACCACTTTCGTGGTGGAATTGATCGGAATGGTGACATTTTGCGGTTATAGACTTGGACCAGGGACCCAGTACTTGTACAGTTTGTATTGTTATTTCATAAGACAAAAATATATCACAATAGACAGTCGCTTCTCCAGAAAGTCTTTCCCTAGTACCTTTGTTCAAAATGATCGACTTTATGAGCACCTGGCGCTAGTCCCGATTGGGTTTAAAGCTGTGCGGGCTCCGGGGAAGTTTTGAAGACGAAGAGTACCGACAGTCACTCCCAACAATGAAGTGGTGCTGGAGCACCTGATCTCATACGACCGTCAATATAGCATAATGAGATATCGATCATTATGCAAACTCTCTCCCGAATTCGATTGACGCCTTTAGCCGCACAGGCGCGGCGGTGCGCCCGTCCTGGCCTGCGCCCATCCGCTCTCTCCCCGAATACCTTCATTCGCCTCGCCACGAATACTGCCAACCTCCGAAAGCTTGATCTTCCTGCGTTAGACAAGAAGTGGCAGGCTCAATGGAAATCGGACGCGATCTCAGCGCCAGGCAGTACCGAACAGGCGTCCGAGCCCAAACCGAAGTCCTACATCTTATCGATGTTCCCCTACCCTTCGGGCACGCTACATATGGGCCATCTTCGCGTATATACGATTTCAGATGTGCTGTCACGGTTTTATAAGATGCGTGGGCATGATGTTCTGCATCCGATGGGCTGGGATGCCTTTGGGTTGCCAGCAGAAAATGCCGCCATTGAACGCGGCGTGGATCCCGCAGAATGGACACAGCAAAATATTACGAAAATGAAGGCTCAGTTAGATAGTATATCTGCTGAATTTGACTGGGATCGGGTATGTTGTGAAATTTGGACTCGGTGGCTTTCAATGCGACCAACTAACTCTTGAGCTCTCTGTAGGAAGTTGCTACTTGTGCACCAGATTTCTACGAGCACACCCAACGGATATTCTTGATGCTACATGAGAAAGGACTGGCATACCAAGCTGAGGCTCTGGTTAACTATGACCCTGTCGACAAGACCGTACTCGCCAATGAGCAAGTGGATGCCAATGGCTTCTCATGGCGATCGGGGGCCAAGGTCGAGAAATTGAATCTCAAACAGTGGTTCTTCCGGATCACAGACTTTAAGGAAATGTTATTGAAGGATCTGGACTCTCTCGCTGGAGGCTGGCCAGAGCGTGTTCTATCCATGCAACGGAACTGGCTTGGAAAATCGAACGGTGCTAAGATCAGATTCCCTGTGGCCGTTGACGGCACAAAGGTCCACGTTGACGTCTTCACCACACGACCAGACACCCTTTACGGTGTTGAGTATGTGGCTCTGTCACTAGACCATCCCATCGTTCTGAGTGCTGCGGAGAAAGATGCCTCGCTTCGCCAGTTCCTGGATGAGGCAACCTTACTTCCGCCTGACTCCAAGGCCGGCTACCGCCTAAATGACATTGCAGCAACTCATCCTTTGCTGAGGATTGATAATGAAAGCCCTCAATTGGCGAGGGATCTCCCCGTCTTTGTTGCGCCCTATGTTCTCAGTGATTATGGCGAGGGTGCAGTCATGGGTGTGCCAGGCCATGACGCTAGAGACATGGCGTTCTATAAGGAAAATGCGAACCCCGAGTCAATTCCTATTGTCATTGAGTCAGAACCATCTCAAGAAATTGTCACCGCAGTCTCTGCCCAAGATGCGAAGGCTTTTACACATGAGGGTTTCCTCACCTCACAGTGTGGAAAGTATCGAGGACTGCACTCCAAGGAGGCTGCACAGCAGATTGTCAATGATCTCAGCAAAGAGGGACAAGCCAAATTCACCGAAACCTGGCGGCTACGAGACTGGTTGATCAGTCGGCAACGGTACTGGGGTGCACCTATTCCCATCATCCACTGTGGCGAGTGTGGCCCGGTTCCTGTGCCGAAAGAAGACCTTCCTGTCAAATTGCCTAAGATCCAAGGAGATTGGTTAAAGGGGAAGAAGGGAAATCCCCTTGAGTCATCCGAGGAATGGCTCCACACAAATTGCCCCAGCTGTGGAGGGCCCGCAAAGCGTGACACAGATACCATGGATACCTTTGTGGACTCATCTTGGTATTTCCTCCGCTTCCTGGACGCGGCAAACAAAGATGCCCCATTCTCGGCTTCTGTCGCGCGGCCAGTAGATGTCTACGTTGGAGGTGTGGAGCATGCTATTCTGCATCTGCTCTACGCTCGGTTCATTTATAAGTTCCTTGCTCAGTCAGAGCTATTCCCAGCCGCCGCACCTGGTGAACAATCGGTAGCAGAGCCCTTTAAGATGCTTCTGTCCCAGGGTATGGTTCATGGCAAGACCTTTACGGAACCATCGACAGGTCGATTCTTACTTCCGCATGAGGTCGATCTCACAAAACCTGACAAGCCCTTGATCACGGGCACCCAAATCACCCCTAATATTTCATTTGAGAAAATGTCAAAGAGCAAGCACAATGGCGTTGATCCCACGACCTGTGCATCCAAGTATGGTGCCGATGCCACACGTGCGCACGTTCTCTTCTCGGCACCTGTTAGCGAAGTCCTGGAGTGGGATGAATCCAAGATTGTCGGAGTTGAGCGCTGGTTCGGCCGGCTTTGGAAGCTCGTCCTTGACACTCAGCAAACACTGACTGATGCATCCTTCGCTATTTCCTTGGTTGATCTAAAAAATCCCGCCGGTCACGCCATGTCCTTGCCTCGGTCACTCCAAGATCTGAGCAACTCCGATGCGGACGCTGTACTAGCGACCCATAACACCATCTCGTCTGTCACTAGCTGTATCGAGAGCAACCCATACGGTCTGAATACCGTCATCTCGGATCTGACCAAATTGACCAACGGCCTGTCCTCGGCATCTCCCTCTTCTCCCCTCGCCCTCTACATCTCCGTCTCTTCCCTCCTCCGCCTTCTAGCACCGATTGCCCCTGCGCTAGCCTCCGAGTGTTGGGAAGTATTGCATGACTCTATTATGAAGCAATCCGACTCTGCAACTCCTGTGCCATCTATCTTTTCGTCACCTTGGCCTACCGCCCTTCTCACTCCCGAACAAGCCGAGGCTCTATCCTCCCGTGGTGGCCAGACGGTAGCTGTTCAAATTAACGGAAAGCTCCGCTGTGCGGTTACCATTCCACGCTGGCCGTCTGCTGAAGAGGCCCCTCCGGCTAAAGGCAAAGCCCCGGCTGCTTCCAAGGAAGAACAAGACTGGATTATCGATCGAGTCTTGGAGACTACCGAAGGCAACCTGTGGCTGCGCGAAAAGAACGACTGGGAGAAGAGACGACGAGTCATCGTTGTCAAGGGCAAATTGGTGAACGTCGTGTTCTGATCCAGTCATTAGATGTGACCCGATCATCCATTCTAAACTGTAATTATCAATTCGATAGACCTGTATATTAGTATTTTTCATCTCCAAACTTCAATAATATCAGTATTGTCTAGCTTTAGAATGATGTTGCTTATGGAACAGGAATCTGGAGAAACGAGGCTCTGGATTGTAAAAGCTAACGACCTATGGAAGGATACAAGGTGACTTGTATGGACAGACATGTGACAAGCCATGCGCATTTGGCGCTGTCCACAACTGAGGACTCTAAGCGGCATAGAAATAACAATGACTTTCACGGACTCGGAAAGAGGGCTGGACGAGACGGTTTATACCCTTTATGTAAGAGTATGACATCCTAATTTACCATGAAGTAGCTGATATCAGCGAGAGGCTTTTACCTCTTCCAATTTTAATTCGAAACTTCATCACGGCTGAAAGCACACTCCGTTTTCTCAGGCTCGTGAAACTTCCTTGTAAATCGGATGACCCAATTTCTGAGATCTGCAGACATAGTCACCTATGGGGATACAGGGCATGTCCGGCATTTCATAGAGTTTGAAGTACGAAAAGCAGGTGCCTTTGAAACAGCCGCGAACTGTCGATATAATTTCTTGCAGCTGAGAGCCAAGCAAGCCTGCGAAACCACTGAAAGGTGAGGAAATATTAGATCTAGCAGCTCTAGTGGAAGATCGAGAATAGATGGGCCTCTTTTCCTATAGCTAATGAGATCCCAAAGGGTCCGAGCTACCATCCCCGCCACCAGAGCTGATATATTCCAGGCCAAGGCGTTAGTCGACATGGTGTGTCTTCTCGAACATTTGATGGGGGGAGAAAGACTACTGTCGATTCAAGGAATCACGTCAGCATGACCTCTCGATATAAGTAGGTACGTCTATGTAGTTTCAGGTTCTTTCAAGAGTCGGGATAGTCCCAGAACTTTAGTTATTCGTATATTATCAGAGTCAAAATAAACATAAATCTCATTCTGACAGTAATCACAGCAGAAATGTTGGTGGTAAATCGGGCCCTGTCAAACAATATTAGATCGTCGCTTGCCTTGATGGACTAATAAACTTACCCCAAACATGCAAAGAGTCGGGAGACGCCAGTGACCGATTTGTCGGGTACTCATCATTCACTAAATCGCCATCCACGTAGTGCTCGAGAATAAACCGCGATGGATCAAACCTATTCTCGTCAGCGAATTCTCAAGTGGATTCCGAGGTCCATACCAATAATCGAAAATCTGCGAGCCCATGACGTGTCTTCCCACGCCCCAGCAATTCTCATACCCTTTATGACGAAGCCAGTCATGTCCCAACTTTTGGGTGTCAAAATCGTGCGTCTCAAAGGACGAGTGATGAACGTGAGACTTGGGACCTTCGAAAAAGAAGAAGCAGTGGTGGTCCACCTTTTCTGATCCCCGATCAAGATGGAGGAATGTAGTAATGTCACGCCCGGTCTCGTCATAAACCAGCTATTTGTACCAGAACAGATTAGTGCGGGCAAATATAGGATGCAATCATTGGGATCACTCACGTCGCTGGGCTTGAAGTTGAAACGCGTGGTATAAAAGTCAAAGGCCTTTGCAAAATTTGTGACACACATGCCGAAGTGCCCGATCTTATGAACAGGTGCAGGCCCTACATAGATCAGTCAAAGCTCATTACCACGCTGGATATCAGCTCACCTTTTTGAAATCTCTGAAAATTGTTCACGGATCGATATTTCTCTGTTGGCTATAAGAAACGACATGTTAATGCTGTCAAGCTAAAGGACTCCAACCAAAGTCAACCTACCATATTGTAGTCCAATTTAGGAAGTTTCTTGACATCATCCGATAACTTCTGTCCATAGACAAGATGGAACGGGAAGTTGTCAACCGGATCCCTAAAGGTCACACAGTAACCCCCACCAGGCGCATCAGTCAATGCAGTGACCTTGCTGGCCCCAGGCAATGTCTGAGAAGCATATTCAAGATCTTCCTCTGACTCAACGGCAAAGGCAGTGCCTCCAAATTCATCCTCGTCACCTTCTGTAAGGCAATAAACAAACGGCTCAGGGCCAGTGCCGCGATAGTAGATGTTCTTCCCTACTTGCTTCTCTTCCTGGAAGCCAAAGTCCTCCAGAAATTGCCTCGCTTTTTTAATGTCCTTGTGGGTATAGTAGACATGCGCGATGCGGAGTAAATTGATGCGGCGCGAGGCCTGATTGTTGCTATTCATTTTGGAGATTTTCTTGTAGATGTGTTAGAATCCGTGGATTCGTAGGTTCAAAGAGCCCCAGGAATGGCTCTTTTCAATGTTTTGTCTTACGGAAATCCTTACCTTTCGCTGGCTTCCCTCTAGATCCGGAGTCGGGCTAACTTCGGTCAGATTCCCCGCATAAATAGAAGCAAACCTTAAAAAGTGCGCGCCACTTGATAATCGGCCCGAAATCGCCACGAAGCTTGAGGATATTCAATAAATTAACATAGACAAACTTCCTCTTTAATATTCCTGTTTTACTGAAATTCCTTTGTTGAACCCTCGTTGACCTTGACACATCTCCAACATGGCCCCTACTTGGACGCACCTCATTCGATTCATCGCCGACGAGGATGGACAGGTGCATATTGGACAAGTGGACGAAACACAATTCCCTGATGTGGGCCTTTCCATACTGAATGGGGAAAAAGTGACCGCCAAGGAGATCACGGGCTCTATCTTTGACGGTGTGGTGCAAGACAAAGTTCTCACTGTCGCTCGGGTACTATTCCCATGATCCGTCCGTAAGAGGATATTAGTTAATCATTCCTCTTTAGATCTTGGCTCCTATCAGCATCCATGAAGTCCCTATCATTCGCTGTATGGGGCTCAACTACCGCGATCACGCATTGGAAGCCAATATGCCAATCCCGGATGTGCCTGTGCTTTTCATCAAGCCACGCACAGCTCTGAACGGCCCTCATCCAGCGAAAATCAACGTACCCAAGATCGCTCAGGATGGTACCAGCGATTATGAGGCAGAATTGACGTTCATTCTCTCCAAGGATGGAAAAGACATTCCTGAAGAAGACGCTATGGATTACGTGCTTGGGTATACTTCCAGCAACGACGTCAGCGCGAGAGCTCAACAGTGGAAGAACAGTCAATGGTCGTTCGCCAAAGGTATGTCATAAATTCTCTGATGAATGAATCTAGACTGATAGCCATAGGGTTTGATTTCTCCTGTCCAATTGGCCCGACATTGGTCTCTCCATCAGCCATCAAGGATCCACACCAGCTCTCGATCAAAGCCATTCATAATGGAAACACGGTGCAAGATTCTAACACGCGGTAAGTACTTTGTTTCTAAATCATATATTCCCTACTAATACATGGCATGAAACAGGGAGATGATTTTCACTATTCCCCAGATTATATCGTTCCTTTCCCAAGGAACGACTCTGGAGAAGGGAACCATCATTATGACTGGCACAGGACCCGGAATCGGCGCCATGCGTGATCCAAAGGTGGTACTGAACCACGGTGATGACATTCGCGTGGAGATTGAGAAGATTGGGACGCTGGTGAATACCGTTCACTATGAATAGACCTGTCATTTAGAATCAAATGTTTAAGATACAAATTGCATCCTTATGAGATAGATCCCTCTGTGGGATGCTGAACTAGCTTTGAACTAATCATGATCAAAGAGCATTGCATTTCTGGTTTTATTTTTCTACCTGGCTTGAATACAGTATCAAAAACAGATTACCCCTTAGACACTAGCAGTATCGTGTTATCAGTCGTATTGGAAACTAGTATTTAATGAGTCATTATAGATTATGGTGATTACGTAGAATGTTCTGGCGGGTCTAGAAAGCGGGGGCTTAGGCATCTTTCACTTCCCCGTTATCCATTTGGTGTTTGGGCAGACTCGAAAGAGCCAACGTCCAACAACTCGAAGTCAATTCATTACTTGCTTAACTTGAATCCATCCAGTTCACAATGCAACTAAATTCTAAAACTGACTGGGACAAAGGTGATAAGGATGGGCTTGTCTCCGTCGGTTCCCATAACCTCTATCTGTCCGTTTCGGGGCCAGATCGCAAGCCTGGAGAGCCTATCGTCGTGCTCATGCAAGGCGTTGGCAGCACGATCGATGAGTGGGTTGCAGTGCGAAAGCTTGTGGTTCCTTTTGCTCGTTGGTTGAACTATGATCGTTCAGGGATGGGTAGAAGTGAAGGTCCTAAGCAGACACCACCAAGCATATCTGCAGCATCGGTCGCAGTAGAGCTTGATACTCTCCTTAGGAACGCCGGCGTTGAGCCTCCGTTCATCATTGTCGCTCACTCGTGGGGAGGCTATACTTCCCGCGAGTTTCTGGAACTCAGGCCCAATGATGTCGTGGGCATGGTATTCGTGGATTGCAATACTGAACGTTTCTTTGATAGTGGTGCATGGGATTGGGACGTTTTCAATCCAGTCCTCGGTGGTCAAGATTTTATTGAAACCACCGGTCTTGCAACGTCCCATATCCTATCTAAGGAGGAGTGGAAAGCCGTTCAAGACGAGCAGGCTGATCCCCGACATCAAGCTACCGAGGCTGCTGAGATGCAGGCGGGGTCAAATGATAGACGGGCATTAGACCATAAGAATCAACTCGAAAAGCAACTTCTTAAGGATTATCCAGTCAGTGTCATCATTGCGGATACACCTAAGGATTTTCAAAAAATGTATGACTTTGGAGTGGCCGCAGGCAATGGAACAGAACAAGAAAGGGCTCTGTTTCGAAAATGTCTCGATAGATGGCGCGAGATGAATGAGGACTGGCAAAGAGAGCTTTTGAAGCTTTCTCGCCTCGGCAGATCTGTCCGTCTACATTGCAGTCACAATGTGCAGCTTTTACAACCACAGAGCATAATTCAAGAGATACAGTGGATTATGGATAGCTATAGATAACTTTGGTCAGCGCAATTGGGGTAGGGCGCTGGGAAAGAGAACGTTAAGGTCTTAGGGGTGATCTGTTCTCGAAATCTACTATAACAGTTGAGCCATAATGAGAGTAGCTTTTTTATTTAGTCTATTCATTCTTCTTTCGCCCAACTCGCCGGATATTTAGGATTTTCGGGGCATTTCGTACGTTTACATTTGCGACAAAGACGGATATAATATCCATCATCCTACACAATGACTATACAGCAACTTCAAACCAGATCTTCACGTTCATACCTTCCTGACTTTCAGCGTTCCGGGATATTTCCGGTCGGATTTAAAATCACCTGATGAGCAGGAAAGTGAATTTATGATTTCCCACTTGTCAAGATGGCCCGAAGTTAGTCCGAAAAGGAAGCTTGCATAAAATTTTATGCCGGCAGATCAGCATAGCCATCCCCATGGGGAACTCAGTTTAATATGAGTCTAATATGGACGCGGGGGCGTTATCTAGATAAGTTCTGAAGCAGCCACCTTCGACTCCTAAGCTTCACGGATATATGCAAGGGTCACGCTAATGCCGAGAACAAGCCAATGCCGAGAAGAGCGTCCGGCTTCCCGAGACATTTCGGTCGAATTACCTCATCGACTTTTGTGTTTCAAGCCTGTTACCCTTGGAAATGTCGATCATATCATCCCCAGGTCGGCCTGTCTTCGGTCAGTTTGCGGGGATCTGTAGATTCCCCCACACTTGCAGGTGCGGCCACAATCCCTTTGCACGGACTAAACCATGGCACCACAAGAGCTTTATACCATTTCGAAGAGACCGGCTTTGAGAGAGTTTTCATATATCCGGACTTAAAAGATTAATATAAGGCAAGCAGCGGGAGTTGAAGACACACAGCCTCAAAAGGATGTTGAATCCTAGACCATTGCTCTCGAACTCTCTCAAGATCAAGGCTCCACTACTCCAGACTTCTCGATCCGTTGTGTCTCAACTCCGGCTCTCATTTACTTCAAACAAACCTTGCTACAGTAACGCAAGTCACAGCCTCATGACTAGGTCTTCGGTTCCAGAAGGGGCTCCTTCCTCTCTCAATAAAAGTTTCCTGTCAAACGGCACCAATGGAGCTTCCATGTCCACCCAGGCTCATGGCAGCGAGACCGAATTCCTGATCGTCGGTGCGGGGCCGGCTGGGGCATCGCTAGCATGCTTCCTGACTTCATACGGTACATCCAATCGCCATACTACAATTTGGAACAAGACTCACAAATGACTAGGTTTGAAAGGGCTCATGGTCAGCGCTGCACCTGGGACGGCTAATACCCCCCGGGCGCATATTACCAACATGGCGGCGCAAGGTATGTATCTAATTCTCCCATTCAACAATGGTGCAAAGCTGAGCATTGATCACCAGAATGTCTCCGGGATATTGGTCTTGATCAGGAGATGGAAAATGTTGCATCTCAAGGAAACCATATGATACATACTAGATGGTGCCATAGTATGGCTGGCGAAGAATACGCTCGCATTCACTCTTGGGGACATGATCCAAAGCGCATGGTATGTTTATTCGCTGGTTGTTCGTTCCTGACCTTAGACTAATGAAAGAGTATAGGGAGACTATGAGTCTGCCAGTCCATGCAAGCCCCTCGACCTTCCACAAACACTTCTTGAACCTATTCTCGTCCGCCATGCTACGGCTAACGGTTTCAAAGCTCGCTTCGACACGACCTTACTAGACTTTACACAAGATGCAGATGGTCTCTACACTGTGGATCTGCGGGACAATATCTCGAAGAGTGAATATCGGGTTAGAACCAAATATATCTTCGGCGCCGATGGGGCTCGCAGCCAGGTTATCAAGACCATCAACCTCCCCATGTCTATCAAGTCCGGTCAGGGCTTGGCCATCAATATTCTCGTCAGAGCAGACTTGTCTCACCTTATGAAGCACCGACAAGGCAATCTTCATTGGGTGATGCAACCAGATCGCGAGCACCCACAGTTTGGATGGCAGGGAATTGTACGCATGGTCAAACCTTGGAACGAGTGGATGTTCATCCTCTTCCCGGATCGAGACTGTGATACCAATATTCAACCATCTCATGATGAGTATATGCGTCGCGTGCAAGATTTTATTGGAGATGATACCCCAGCCGATATTCTCGACATATCCAAGTGGTATATCAACGAGATTATCGCGGAGCAATACTCTGTCGGAAACGTGTATGCTCTCCTTTTCGCTTGTCTCTTTCCAACCTAGCTAACTGAATCTTTCTCTAGTATGTGTCTTGGAGATGCAGTTCACCGGCATCCCCCAATGAACGGTCTCGGTTCAAACACCTGCATCCAGGATGCGTTCAATCTAGCATGGAAGGTTGCCTATGTGCACCGTGGTCTTGCCGACAAGTCAATTCTTGACACATACAGCGTCGAGCGTCAGCCAGTAGGGAAATCCATCATTACCCGAGCCAATCAAGCCTTCCGGGATCATTTCAATATCTGGGAGGCACTGGGTACTCTACCGAAGGAATTATCAGACCGGAAAGCCATATTGGAGGAACTCTCGAGTGAGACCGAAAAGGGCAAGATCCGACGCAAGGCATTCCGTGCAGCCATCACCTCAACCTCCCGCGAGTTCCACGCCCTGGGTATCGAGATGGGCCAGTGTTATTCCGGCGAGGGCATCTACACCGCCGATGAACCGCATCCCTACGCGCCATCTGGGCCAGCTGCAGAGGACGACATTCTTTACTACGAGCCCAGTACCTACCCCGGCCGTCGACTTCCCCACGTATGGTTGAACACAGCTATTCCCGGTCCCCGGAAATCCACGATCGACCTGGCCGGACACGGTGCCTTCACGCTCCTGATCCGCGGACCAGGGGGTCAGGTGTGGAAGGATGCGGCAGTGAGTATCTCGAAGCAGCTGGGCATTCCCATCAATGCTTACAGCATTGGATATCGGGAGGATTGGGAAGATGTTTACTTTGAGTGGGATCGTCTGAGCGGGGTGGAAGAGTCCGGGGTTGTTTTGGTGCGACCCGATCGATTCGTCGCGTGGAGGGCCCAAAAAGCTCTCCCTAGCACGAGCGATTGTGAGCATAAGTTGGGTTTGGTCATGCGGTCTGTTCTGGGGCTTTCGTGTTCCAATGGGATTCATTAAACATCCCTTGATTGATCTTTGATTTCCTTGCATTTACAAGTAATTGGAATTATTGGGGGATTTTGTAGTCTTATCTATATTTGAGTTTCGTTCTGTATCGCCTGGCCATATACATACTATTTTGATTATCGAATTTCGAAAAATTCAAGAATTTTCAATTCCATACAGAGGTACATCTGATGTTAAACACTCGAGTGTTCTGATTGGCGCGTGGGTGCGTGGCCCGACCCGCTCAGGCACCGTATACTGTAGTATGATCACATCCATGAAGGTTGATGAAACATAGATTCGTATAAAGAATTCGTTTCAAACCTTGGAACCCTGGAACTTCGTCCATGAAATTCTTGCGCATGGACCTCGGAATTATAATACGCAGAGCCGACTATAAGCGGAGGGGCTTTTACTCCCATCAAAACGTAATCAACCCACCTAGCATTTATATATATCTGCCCACGTACTTGACTCAAATATCCGACCCTTGAAATGTTGATTCCATCTCAAGGTTTCTTGGACGCTGGCAGACATTAAAATGATACAGTAGATAGATGATCTGTCATCACATATAGGTATTTTGTAAATGTGTATAACCTGGGTGTCGCGTAGGTGCAAGCACTCGACTGCAGCTCAACCGTCATGCACTACACCAAAATCAAGCGATGGAGGCTTAGGTAGGTACTTTACAAGATTCGCAATGAAAATAATCTATTCATTAATCTGCCTATCATACTGTGCAGAAAATTCCCCTTCTTCGTGGGAGAAAAATATGTCCTCTTAAAAACTACATGACCCAGGCTCACCAAAAAAGACTCCCTGCATGACGCTCAACGTAGGACCATGCATAGATACAAATAACAAAGAAAGAAAAATCATGTTCATCCATTTCTTGATGCCCAGCCGAAAAGCCGATCATTTCGAGGACGACGCAGATGAGAATGAGACCAAAGCGTGATACGAGTCTGTCAACGGCCATAGGCAATGCGCAAAGGCCACAGCACCCGCAACCAGGAGCAGATAGTAGGCAATTGTCCAACCAATGCTCAATTTACCATCGCCAACTCTGATAAAACGACCGTCTGAATCTTCTTTGCCACGAGTGATCGGGGGACCAAGAGGTTCACCAGCCTCCACTCGGCCCCAGACGCGTGGCAGACCGCACCAATTGCAGAAGCTGTGAATCAGGATGACAGCTAGTAAAGAGGATGTACGCAGATAGACAAAAGTTGCGTACCATCCAAAGACGGTCGTGAAGCCAAACTGGAAGAGAGAGCGCAGTAGAGCGGCCAGCGCCGGAGTGTCCGGGTGAGTAAGACGGAACTCATAGAAATGGTGGACATGCGCAATTCCAAAGTACAGCGGCGAGACAAACACAATGTATGCTGGAGAGACATGAGCTAGCAGGTGCAATGGAATAATGCCCGAGCGGAAAATGATCTCCTCAGTAACGGGGCCCTGGTATTTGTTAGTTATCGAACCGTTGGATGCGTTCTTCCCCACAGGGAAAACCCAAAAACGAGAGAAGAAAAGATTGAACCTACAGCAATGTAATTTCTCCATCCAATCCAGCCACTTAGGCTTTCAGAGAGTTTACTGAGACGGAACCAGGATCGCCATTCACCCTCCACGATCCCTCGCTCATAAAGCGGGCCAATGAATAGAATGGCAGTCAGGAGAAAGCAGCGGGCAATATCGCTCACACCGATGGGCCACCAGCCCATTACAGTGAGAGCCGAACCAAGGGAATGATTGCCCTGACTTACCACTAGCCAAAGAACGGCTACCGAAGTCAGGATACAAGAGGCAGTGACGGCGCGAATCCGCGCGCGAATCACCGATGGGGCATCCCGGCTGAGGCTGGGAGATGGCCGCGTGGTGGGCGACAGATAGAGAGGCACCACATAGGACAAAGTAAGGGCGACCTAAATAGTGCCCAAGGTTAGAAGTCTACTAATGATGGGTCGAGGTACTCAATTACCGAGAGCAGAGCGACGGTGTGTACCGACAGGGTCGGCTCATCTGAACGGGGTTAGCTGACCTGTCTGAACTTTGCGGAGAAAAGGAGGGAAAAATCCCCAAACCCAACTTACCCAGATGCTTAGTGTACAGGCTTTTAAGGCTTGCAACAAAGTTGACGGGAGCCATAGCAAGTCATGAGCCAACTAGCGATCAGTAAGGATGAAGATATTTTGTAAAAAGTTGGCATTTTCAAGGCAACGACGCCTCGACCAGTCTTTGTTGGATAATGACAGAACGTGACAGAACCGGAGTGCATCGCAACGGACAGAGTGGGCAGTTGGGGGCGGGTGTTGGTATGACAGTGTTAAATTACAAGTATTGTGGGTATTGGTGAACCTTGGAACAATCGTAACAAGATTTTTCTTATACCAAAGGAACCAAGTAAATAGATCAAGTAAACAGATCAAAGTAAATAGACTAATGCCTTCATAGAGTTCTTGTCCCAGTGTCAAAGTAAACACTGTCCAGAACACATGGACCAAGCGCCTCCACACGAGTACAACGTAATATGATGCATCAGCTGCAGGTTATCCCTGTTCCCACCCATCTTTCATTTCCCTGAGTCAATGCGAGGGGATCGTGGGCTTAATTCTCCGATTTCACGAGTTTCAATAGCAGGTGGGACATGATTCCGACATCTATTGAATATTTAAAATTGGAATCTGTGAGGGAACAATTACTAGAGTTTGGATTTCCCCTCATAACGTCGGCGCTAACAGGGACAACTCATCGAGATCCACTGGGGCTGGACCCGCCTGAATCGCGACCTTTTGATGGTTCGTATAACGGTGGTTCGATCAGCCATGAACTTGTAAAATGTATGGCACGTTCGTGAATTTTTTAGAGATTGGATCAAACTGCACAATATATAGGACCAGGGGAAACAAGGAGTCTTGGTGAAGGAGTCCGGTGATGGGACGTGCAGCCGTGCATACGGCGAACGATGATAGGCGAAGGCGTGTTTTACTGCATTTTCCCTGTCTTTGGTGGGCGCTTCACCGCCGCTGGGCAACAAAATTCCTGCCCCTTGATCTTCCTCAATGTCTCATGTTGCTCCTGTTGTGTTTTTCGGTCGTTGTGCGCCTCTTGTTTTGAATTTTGTTTTATGACCCGGTTCACGCTTGACGCTCTTTTAATGTGCTGAAACGACTTTCCACGCTACGCTGATTATCTCGTCATTCTTTCATTACGCTCTTTTTTTCTTTTATCGGTGCTTTACCAAACCACATTCATTCAACCGTATAGATCGGTTCTCGATATCAGCTGGAGGATCTGACATTCTTTTCATCCCAATTCGTTCCAGGAAAACAAACAGTCTTTTCGGGTTCAACGTCATTGTTTATTCTAGTTTTCTGTTCGACTTCGACCTGGTTATCTACGTTTACGCCCTAGTCCGATCCTCGACTTTTTGGATTATGCTTTAATTGTTTCGATATGCCTTCTCACATCCAGTCCACCTCCCCTCCTCCCCGGAGACGGAGAGCTTTAGGAGAGCGCAGTTCCGCTCATACCAACGAAAGATCACCCACTCGATCATTACATAGGGTTCCAACGCAAGAAGATGTGAATGAAATGTATATGGCGACACCATTTCCGACAAAACCAGAACAGATATTATTGCCAATTCCTGGCAAAGGCCAGCAGCAGTACATCGCAGATACCGGCCTCAGGTATGCCCATGCTGGTCATTCATCGTCAGCCTGGTCGCCGACTTTCAGCCATGGCACGGACAGCAGCGCGCGGGAGCAATCCGTTGGCGAGTGGGATACATCAACGGTGGACCCTGGCAACTCGCCGCCGGAGATGTGGGATGAAGACCCAACATCCAGCAAGTCTTCTTTACCGGACTTCCCATCAGCCAAGCCGGACGACTTCTATTCGGATGGATCAGAAGCCGAATTCTCAGATGATGACTTAATTGTGCTGCCAACCGCGACACCGACAATTAAAGCGGTTATATCAGAGCCACCGACGTCTCCCAAATCCGAGCCCGAAGATGCATCAACATTGGGGTACTCAAGCCCCAACATCCAGCCAATTGGAGCTCCATCCAGCCCTAACTTCGTCACCCTGGATAACTCGAGCGTCAACTTCCTGCCTCGCGGACCTGACTCCAATTCAGATTCCGATCCACGAACGGACTCCCTATCATCGTGGAACTCGCGAGGAACCGCCGTGAGACATGCTGGTGCAGCGCAATGGATCTTCACAGCCTCATCAGAACGACCGAGCCACTCCCGTTCGCCGTCATTCCATTCGAGTCCTCCGACCCAATCGGTGGCATCATTCCGCACAGCATCCCGGCGACTTTCAGAAAGCCGATCGCGGTCTGCGACTTCGTCCTCGCGCAGTCTTCGCTCGGTGTCCGACATCCAGACCGCTATGGATAGTGGTGTTCCAATTCAATATCCTCGAATTCGTGGTCCGTCGTCTAGCTCTCGAGCAGAGACCTCTGACTCCTCAGAGCGCGACTTCACCCCAGGTCCGGCTTCCGGCCGTTGGAATCCTCACCTCTCCCGAGTATCGTCAATATGGTCCGCAGAAGAGTTTCCCGATCAGCCTGTTGAGGTCGAGGTCTCAAGCACCGACTCGGAGCCTGCAATCATATCATCCGCGATTCCGTCATCCGTGGCCCTGAACTCGAAGACAAGCAAATCCACTGTCTGGTTGGTGAATGAGGCAGATGATGACGAGCACTTGGACAGCCTGACAAACCTACCAAGTCGGCGTGGCTTCCCGCAGAGCTTGTCCTCGGGCTCCAAGCGCAGCAATAGCTTGCGAAGTAACAGCCTGCGCAGCCTCAAGCGCCCAGGCACTGGCTCAAGTACCTTGTTGCACATCCTCCCCACATGGGCGAAGATCTACTACCGCTCTGATGCCCTCGGAATGCATCCGACCTTGTCAATGATGGACCCCAGCCGGCCCCCCTCTGGTCGCCCGGGGACCAGCAACTCCAGTGTCTTCAACCTCGTGCCGAACCCGCTCAATGTCCCTCGCCCTCGGTCTCCAGACCGTCCTCGCTCGCCTGAACGTGTTCACTTCGCTCAGCGACGCATCGACAGTGACCCACGAGACCCGCGCGCTCACTGGGTCGCATCTCCAAAGCCCGAGGATGGAGAAGTGGTTGGACCGCATCGTCACCGACTACGGCATAGCTGGTCGCCGCATCTCTTCACTGACCGCCGTACTATCCAGCACTCGGCCAGTGCATGGACAACTCCTTCATTCGACTCCACGACTGAACCAATCTTTGGTCGGAGGAATATCCAGGTCTACTCATTCTGTGTGGGATTTATTTTCCCCCTTGCCTGGATCATTGCCGCTTTTATCCCTTTGCCGCCGAAACCCAAGATGGCACCTGAAATGATTGAGTCAGACGATGATGTGGAAATGGCCCTTGAGTCTCAGTTGATGGTTCTCCAACAACGACGGTATAATAATACACGATGGTGGCGGAATCTCAACCGGTGGATGATTTCCCTTGGGGTTGTGATCATCGTTATTGTGGTAAGTTGGTTCTTCCAAACAAAGTTATGGCACATCTAACAGTTTTCAGATCACTCTGGCTGCTATTGGAAAAACCACTGGCTTCTAATAGTATTTGCTTTGTCGCACACATCTCTTTTCATGATCAAACATTCTTTCGATCCTCTACGCTTTCACGACTCGGACGCTTCCTTTCGTCTGATTTGCATTCGACTCATTTGTTAATCCTTTCATTCAATTTCGGAGCCACGCTCAAACATATTCCCCAAGTCGGACTCGACTTCAGTTCACTTTTGCTACAATTACAACCCACAGACTTTATTTTTATTTCCCTGCTCGATTGTCACTTTTTGACTCCATCGTTTCAGACATTCTTGTTTCTGAACCATGTTTTATCCATACTCTTCGCTGAACATTTATTGAATACGACTGCACGAAACGACTGTACGCACATACATAATTCCCCTTCCATGTTTGTGACTCTATTTATTTCTGAATTTTCTCATTTGAGACCTTCCTCAACAGCAACAGCTGCCTTATCTCATTTTTGACCTCATCTTTGTTCATTTCAAGGCGCTTGACACCTGTGTAATCTGAATGCACATTGCTTGGATTTCCTTCTTGTGTTTGATATTTGCTTATGTAATTCACCTACACTTGTATCAGAAAGACCATGTTATTACTTTTTTATGAATTTTGTCCTTTTGCTCGGTTTGAAATGGGATTGAAATCGTATTTACTAAAGGAGAAACCACTTTTGTTTATAACTCAGAGTACGTAATGCTAGCAAATAACTTGAATCCTTAATAGACATGTAAATATGGTAACACGTCTTGAAGCAGCAGCAAATCATGATAACTTTGCACACAATGAATACAATCTATACAGACGTAACACACATCTAAGACATTCTTACAGCTTACGGCCAATCTTCTGCTCGACGGCAATTTTCAGTTCCTCGCCACTGGGCATGGTCACCACGCTACCACGACGGCGCCGGGACTCAATCTCCGTCATAATCTCCTGCACGGCCTCATCAAAGTCGCGCTCAGGATCGTTAGGCAGACCCAGAGTTGGAGGACGCACAGTCTCTTGGCTGACGGTGCGCATCATATGAGGCCGGTTCCGGCGCTTCAGTCTAGAGACCAGACCGGCTCTGACTGGGGAGAAGGAGGCGAAGGCGACGAGCGAGGCCATAGTCCAGACGATGCCGTAGAAGTAGACACGAGACCAGACAGCCATAGAGTCACTGAAGCTGAGGAGAACGAATGGCATCACAGTGAAACCGAGGGTGAGCTGGGTGGCAGCCCAGCTGGCAAGGTCATAGTAGCGCTTGGAAGGCATGGGCTTGGAACCGTCAGGGGTAAGGAAGAAGGGGCGGACGTAGCGACGGAAGTCTGAAGGAAAGTTTAGTAAGACGCTGGGCGAGGAGAGAAAATATAATTCGGTGATACATACTCTTTGCCACAGTCTGGATGAACGAGCCGAGCACGAATGTCATGTAGTAGCCTGGGTAGAAGCCGTGCCAAAGAGCGCTGGTAGCGAATGTCGCCATGCTAGCACGGAATCCGGGCTTTTTGCCCTTAGGAGTGACGCGCAGGTAGATATAGTTGCGCAGCCAGTGGTTGGTGTTCTTGTTCCAGCTACCAAGGTAGGCGTACGAGTTCTGGGCTGTCTCCAAACTCCAGGGATCGACGTTCTCCAAACGATTCCAGAACACCTTGCCGGACTTGGGATCAAATCCGTTGTATCCTAGTCCAGACAAAATACAGGCACCCTCCGTCAGAGACCAGACACCGTAGTACTTCAGGCGGGAGGTGAAGCCAAGCAGATACACGGTGAGCATGCGGCGCGGGAAACCGAAGGTCAAGAACTCATCCGAAAGCACAAATTCGGTGGTGAAGATTCCACCGAGGTATACAAATGCTCCAATCCAGAGCAGTCCGGTGACGGCCTTCTTGAAGGCCGGGGTACCACTGCGCGGAATCTTGCGCTTCTTGCGAGTCGCAGGCACCTTGGATGGGTCAGTGCGCGGGGGAACGTCGAACAAGGTGGTATCGAGCCAGCGACGGTAGTCGACATACTCGAAGGCGGGGCCGGCAAACAGCGACGGGAAGAACAAGACATAGCCAGCGTAGTCCAGAATACTAGGGAACTCGCTAATGGCCGAGTATTTTTGGGGGTCGGAGAGCTGTTCCTGCGGCAGGCGTCCGTCATGGATGTTCCAGCAGAACGACGTCAATTTCATCACGAGCACCATCTGAGCTCCCGTGATGTCAACTGCCCCAGCGTCATCCACCATTTGGCGGTAAATATGGCTGACTGACATGTGGCCCATTAAGAAGACAAACCCGATCCAGGGCATCAGCGAGCCGTCCACATAGTAGGCGATGACGTAGGTTCCAGCTGCGCTGTATAGAAGTGTGCGCAGGCCATCCCAGAGACCAAAGAGTCCGATAATGTAAAAGAGCGAAGCACCGATGATGAAGACATTCTTTTTCCATGGCTGGGAGTCGGGGATGCGCTTCAGCACAGCGGCCAGTGGATAGGAGAGTAGGAAGGAGCCGATCAGCTTGACTATGATTCAGGTTAAAAGCTGCACACGGTTTTTGTCATCAAGGAGAACCACGTACGCTCATCCACCGAGGCGCCTGTGAGCTGCGCAGGCTTCTCAAACACTGCGGAGAGAAGTCAGTTTCAGCTGTCTTGGGGGAGCTCTATAGCTCTTCAATTCAATGAGGGGAACACATACAGCTGTCTATAAAGGACAACATGATGTCGACCCAAGTAGAATACGTGAAGCCGTATCTTGGGATGCGTTCATGGGTAGAAAGAAAAGAAAAAGGAAGAGGAGGATTCAAGAAAACAAGGTCAAGGGATCAACTTGGAAATTGTCATGTGGGACACGGATACGCCCAACATTCAACAACTTAATCACTTCTCCACTTCCCCCTACGGCAACGGTAACAACCTCACCCGTTGTGATCCCACTTTCCTAAAGCTCTAGAGCGCTTCACCGATCTTCGAACTCCTCCTTTCTTATTTGTTGCCCCGCCCGCCCGGCGCATTCTCCCCACCATGGATGTTGTCGCAGCCGTCTCGGGCTACATCTCCAAGATGGTGACGGCTGGCGAGTCAACCTCGGGGTCTTCATCTGCCAAGATGAAGATCTTGCTTCTCGACAGTGAGACAGTGGGCACAATGCAATGAACTAGCTTATTGGATCGAAGATTACTGACTTCCTTGGCTATAGGTCCCCATTGTCTCGACCGCCATCACCCAATCTGCCCTCCTCAATCACGAAGTCTACCTCATTGATCGCTTGGACAATGCCGCGCGCGAGAAGATGCGACATCTGCGATGTCTGGTTTTTGTGCGCCCTTCCCCAAGCTCCATTCAGCTCCTTGTTGATGAACTTCGAGACCCCAAATACGGCGAATATTACATCCACCTGAGCAACATCATCCGCAAGTCATCCCTCGAGCGCCTTGCCGAAGCCGATAGCCACGAGGTTGTTCAGTCGGTGCAAGAACAATTTGCCGACTTTCTGGTGGTCAATCCAGACTTGTGCTCTATGAACCTGGGATTCCCCTTAAGCCGGCTCTGGAGCCACTCACCCGACCTATGGAATCCGGATTCGTTACAAAGAGGCACGGAGGGGGTGCTGGCACTTTTACTGTCCTTGAAAAAGAACCCATTGATCCGCTACGAGAAGAACAGTTTGATGGCGCGCAAACTAGCTACAGAGGTTCGGTACCACCTCACGCAGGAGGAGCAATTGTTCAACTTCCGCCGGACGGATACACCACCAATCCTGCTTATTTTGGATCGACGCGATGACCCTATCACCCCGTTACTTACGCAATGGACATATCAAGCCATGGTGCATGAGCTACTTGGCATCCGAAATGGACGAGTGGATCTGCAGGATGTGCCAGAAATCCGACCGGAGCTCAAGGAAATCGTGCTAGCTCAGGACCAAGATCCGTTCTTCAAGAAGAACATGTATCAGAATTTCGGCGACCTCGGTCAGAATATTAAAGAATATGTGGAACAATACCAGACTAAAACGCAGAACAACATGAATATCGAATCGATCACCGACATGAAGCGGTTTGTGGAGGATTATCCGGAATTTCGCAAGCTCTCGGGCAATGTGAGCAAGCATGTCACCCTGGTAGGCGAGTTAAGTCGTCGTGTGGGCGAGGATAGCTTACTGGATGTGAGTGAGTTGGAGCAAAGCTTGGCTTGCAGTGATAACCACTCCAACGACCTCAAAGTATGTATAGTGTGATCCTATAGGCAGAGTCATGTTAACCTGACTCTTTACTTCCAGTCCTTGCAACGTATTATTCAGTTGCAAAATGTGCCTGCCGAGAATAAGATACGTCTGGTGGCTCTCTATGCGCTTCGCTACGAGAAGCAACCGAATAGTTCTCTACCAGTCTTGCTTGACTTGCTCGTGACGGCTGGCGACGTCCCCTCTAACAAAGTCAACGTTATTCCCAAGCTTCTTGCGTACCACCACTCTCTGCAAGCACCGCCAGTTGCGGGTGGATTCTCTGATCTTTTCGAATCTACATCATTCTTCTCTGGTGCTCGTGACCGCTTCAAAGGTCTTAAGGGTGTTGAAAATGTCTACACTCAGCATTCACCACGACTGGAGGTGACCCTCCAGAACTTGATTAAGGGCCGCCTAAAGGAGATGCAATACCCATTTCTGGAAGGCAGCGGGCACACTCGGGACAAGCCTCAAGATATCATCATCTTCATGGTTGGCGGCACCACCTATGAGGAGGCTAAGATGGTTGCTCAGGTCAATGCGAGCTCTCCTGGTGTCCGTGTTGTCCTAGGCGGCACTATGGTTCACAATAGCACCACTTTCCTGGAAGAGGTCGACGATGCTGTCGGCAGCTGGCCAGAGCCCGGTCCCTCGACAGCTGCAGGACGGCTGCGACGGGAAGTTGGACGTTGAGTGACATATTAGTGCTGGGCATATACTGGCAAACTGCATTATACTGGACTGAAACATCTATTCTCCCAATAAAATTTGATAGAGAATTTAGCTTTCCATAATATCTACTAGTATTGATTGATGTAGCGTAATGTGGGTCACACCCCGGACAATGCGGAGACTGAGATTTGACCTTCCCACTTTTGCTTCTTCCATATCCCCTCGCGTCATGGACCAGAATTCCCCGCAAAGGGGAGGTCCCACTTCGCCAGCTGCCTCTCGCGAACCTCGACTACATCTCCCCTCGACGACCGACCCGCCAGGCCCCCAGAACCCCCCAAAACCGCTCGTATGGCTGGTAGGTGGTTCCCCTACCCCAACCCCACTTTGGCTCTATGCGCCCAACCTGCAACATCGAATTGAATACAACTGTCAATACGAATGTTAAAACTAAATTGCTTTTGATAATACCAGATCTTCGGTGCGACAGGCCACATGGGCCGCTCGCTCGTCAAAATCGCCCTCTCGCGCAACGACCTAGTCTCAGCCGTAGGGCGCACCTATGAAAATAGCCCCGAAGCTATGAAAGAGCTCGAAGACGAACACGAGAACTGCCTCGGCCTACTATGTGACGTACGCGCGCGCGAGACCGTCAAACGCGTAATCGACCAAACCATTGCGCGATTCGGACGCATAGACGTGATCGCCAATTGCTCCGGGTACGGCGTGATCGGAGCCTGCGAAGACCAAGACGAATTCGATATCCGCAATCAATTCGAGACAAATTTCACAGGGACATTGAACATGATCCAGCTATCTCTCCCGCATTTCCGAGAGCGACGGGCAGGTCGATATCTCATTTTCAGTTCAACGTCCGGCGCACTTGGGGTGCCGGGGTTGGGACCGTACTGCGCGTCGAAGTACGCCGTCGAAGGTCTGATGGAAAGTATGTTGTATGAGGTGGATAGCTTCAACATCAAGGGGACTCTTGTCGAGCCGGGTCATATGCGACGTGACGATATTGGGGATCTGGTCTCACCTTCATTTATGGCTGCCAATCCCTCCGAACACAACCTCTCCTCGCCGCTGCCTCTGTACGGTCATTTCTTGGTCAAGAAGCCTAGTGGACCCTATAATACAACTACATCGCCTGCTGCGCATGCCCGGCGCATGCTCATGTGGCTTGGTGATAAGCAGCCTGCTTCTGCGGTGAAAGCGGCCCACCTTGTCTGGGAACTTGGGCACTGTTCTTATCCTCCCTTACGACTGATCCTCGGTACCTACGCTGTTGAAAGTATTCGGGATAGGCTGAAATGTATCATTGAGGAGATTGAGGATTGGAAACATCTCAGTTTCCCGTTGGGGGAAACGCAGCCTGGAGGTGAAAGATCATCTGCACAGATCGAAGGCAATGACGCTGCCAGCAATGCGGGCTGAAGGGTATGCAAATCAATCCTCAGAACGTTAGGCTTGCTGCATGTACCGCCTCCTGCGCCCCTAACTACTCCTACCTACGGGCCATCCTGCCCTATAATGATCGACTAGATATCATACTATCTGAGGCTTGGTCTTGAATGGGCAAGTATCGATTGGGAAACCTGATTTCTCAGAAATCGATCCATGGGTCAGATATGAATCTCATTCTCGCGAGATATCGGAGGGAATATTGTATCTGACACTTGGGAAAGCCACAATCGGACCAATGCCATGACTTACAATTGGTGATCAATTCATGGATAGACAATCATAACGAATACACAATTCCACACATCTACTACATCGCTTTCCCGATCATATACTTCATGAACTCGTTATCTTCAAGTATTTTCAAGGTAAAGTACATATGCACCTCGCTGATACTATGTAGAATGTAAAGTGTACCCAAAAGAGACATACTACATAATCCACCAGATTAGACTTGGTGATAGGGGACATGGCATAGACATAAATCATGCAATGGAATCTATGTATATCGTGAAAGAAATAGACAAGAGTTAACAAAGTGGGCATGATCATAGAGCAAAGGGTTGCACAAGTGGTATTGACAGGGTTTTATTAGCTGGCATGGATGACACAAGTCTCCATCGCATGCCAGATGCGGCGTCGTCTCACAACGTCTACTCCGAACGTATCCTTGACGACATCATCATGAGCATTGGAGTCGTCCTCCCGTTTGCTAAGAGAATCAGAAGGCCACAGGATGCGCGCCTCCTCGACACTGGCACCAAATTCGTATTCGCCACGACTTAGCACCGTCACGCCAATGAAGGCCTTGGTCGACTCGCCACTTGGTAAGATGGGGAGGGATTGTTGGAGCATTCCAGTCCATGCCAGGCGGCGTGTGAGGTCCAGAGCGACATTATTTGGTTGGTGTCGCAAGCTAGGCTGAAGGCGGAGAAGTGGGTGAATAGGACGTGAAGACCGATTGCGGATAGTGACGGCCAGGGTAAGGAGATCGTCTGCTTCGGCTCGGAATCGTGAGCGACCGGTCTGAGTGATCTTCTGTGAAGATTCAGGGCTGGATGATTCGGAGGGCGAAGAGAGGGAAAATGTTATGTCGACGTCCTCAAGACGCATGGCTTCCACCATTCGAGCATTGAGGCGGATATTCCGAAGGTCAATGGTGCCCTCACGACCTGTAGAGGCCTCCTTCCAGTGTCCGGTCATTCTCTTCAGTAGTTCTTCTCGGAACCAAAAAGCTTCGCGAGAGGCTGCCTCGGCTTCGAAGGATAGTTTGTTGACGCTGACCACAAATTGTCTTCGAGTGCCAGTGTTGACGACGGGAATAGAGGCATGGGGGTTGTCTAGATAGACACGCGGAAGTACGAGGACAAATCGAGAGGTTTGGCCAGGCTGAAGATGCCCATCGACGGTATACTGGCCAGTGTGAATATCCTTTGACAAAGCGGAATGCTCGCCAACTCGCAACCACACAGAAACAGGACTTGGCCATGCATTTCGCAGATCAAGCAAGACAACACAGTGATCCGGGCCGTAGGCTCCATTTCCAAGACGGGCAAGAACCTGAGAAAATGGATCATGATCGCTGGCAGATAATGGTGAATCTTCTTGTTGAACTGGGTCCGACGGGGGTTCGAGGTGATTTCGCCAGGCAAAATCACCACTGAAGGGCAAGATATCACAGCGAGCCACTTCTACGCTGGCATTTACCGTGACGGTCAGCGGCACAAACAATTGCCTAGTATAAAAGATATCAGGCAAATCAGCCTGCTTGGCCCCAACGAACGAATAGTCGATTTGAACAGTGGTATCCTGCAGGCCAGGCTTGCCCAGCACATCGACCGTGAAAGTAGCCTTCTGGCGGGCCGGGATAGAGCAGTCTTCAGAGTTAGAACCCTCACGGCGCCATCGCAGGGCTGGCTGAGTTGTCAATTTCAGCTCCAGTTCGTAGATTTCCACCGGCAAGAGATCTCTGTTCTTAAGGGCTGATTGAAGTTGCCGGGTAGTCGAGTCTTGGAAGGTGAACAAAACAAAGTCCACGGGGCAAGAAGAGGTATTTTGAAGGGTAATGGTGAATGACTTGATCTCCCCTTCTAGAACCATCATCGCGGACTGTGAGAGCGACATTGATTCGATCAAAAGTGATGGCTGTTTGCCGATGACCTTAACCTCACATGTTGCTGCCTCAGGACCCTTCTTGACTGACGTCTTTCCATCTTTAGAAGTTTCTGAAGCCCAGGACACCGGTCGCTCTGACAGGGGCTTTTTCGAAGACAGCCCTGTCCTTTTGAACTTGACATCGGGTTCAGGCTTCCAGAATTCCTTAAATATGGGGAATCTTCGCATTCGGCAGTTCCGCGCTTTCACGATGCAACCAGTGATGGTGAGTTTTCCTTCCTCGCGAGCGGTGCCCAGGACGATGATATCTTGCAGGCAAAATGGAGGAAGAATGATGTTCTCTGCCACGGCCTCAAACTCCACACCTGTACTCTCTAGTCGCAAGTGCTCGATCTCAACTTCAAATTCGTAGGGATTTTGGAGAGTTACCCGGAACGAAGCGGGCTCATCTGTCACACTAAGCATCTCCAAGGCTTTGCTGCTAGGTTTCGCGAAGGGGTTGTAGAGGAAAGGATCCTTTTTCGATTTCTCTGATCCAGCGGTAACAGCGTGCAACTCTGATTTGGACCGCCGAACAGGTCTCCTGGGATCCGGCAGTGCTAATAGCTGGACGTCACGTACGAGGAAGTCGTCCCAGTACTCTGCTGTCATATGAGACGCACCTAGCCTGTTTGCAGCGCCAACGGTGCGTTTGATATTGTTCAAGAGACGGACTTGCTCTTCTCGGGGGAGATATGGTGGCATCTGGTTTGTCTCTCCTATCATCAAATCCCCTCGAATAGTTTGCAGAAGCTCGACTGTGAAACGAAGTACACCTTCAAAGTCAGGTAAGGCTTCACAGCAGTTGATGCATGCTTTGAGAACATCAATCTTGAGATTGAGATCGCCATATCTATCAAGAACCACATGTCGGAAAGATCGCTCTGCAATGCCGGCAACCGATTCATAGTCAGGACATCCTTCTGATCCGCCAAGTGCGGATGCTTGGCTCTGTCGCTTTTCCCACTCATAGTATGCCGAGGGCTGGACGCCATATATCTCGCCTATGGTGGCTAGTAGAAGACGTACACTCTTTTCCATATTTCCTGGGCCAATATCAAGGGCATTCACATCAAAAGTCGTATCGCTAAGAGATGCTAATCCCGCAGCTGGATGGATTCCAACCTCTGCGGCGCCAATTTTCCGTGCCTGTACCAGACTGGGCACCATCACAGTGAGAAGCTCGCGCATGATAAAAGCCTTCTTTCGAGGCAAATCAAGGGCATTGAGAACAGACACCACGCCCACGACGATGGGGACCACATCGGTGGCAGGCAAGTCGGCACTAGGGGCAAGCGGTAGAGCTCGGTACAAGAAATTTGCAAGCTCAGATTTGCGAAGCAGAACTGTTCCACGTGGGAGTTCTGGTTGAAGTATAGGAACTAGGGGCTCGTTCATGACGATATGTTTCAAGGCGTTGTCGTCCAACGCACCATCACGGACCCGAGCTGATACCAAGAGCCTCGATAACCGAATGACCGTCTCAGAGAAGACCAATTGTGGAAGAGGTTCATCTGTAATGTGGGCGGCTCGATTGTATAGATTGAGAATGTTGTTTGCAAGATCGGGTAACAAGTTCGCAAGATTTTGGAGAGAAATAATGCGGTTTCCAGCTGTAGGAGCAGAAACCGAATCTCGATGGGACTTTGAAGATTTGTCGGCAACAGGGTAGAGGACCGAGGGAATCTAGATTGCAAGTTAGGGGCCTTCGTAATGTCTACTTGGTTGTGGCATGTATACACATACCTGGAAATCCATGCCTGCCCACCCAAGCATTACGAGGCAAAGAAGAATGGACTCCAGCGCTTTACCGTGCCAGATATAGTCGCTGCCTGCGCGTGCATTGTTCGTAGCTTCAACCAACTCTTTCAGGGCATCATGCCATCTTCCTGCCTGCAGGAAAAGCGTTCCAATGACCACTCCAGCCCGTCCCTTAATACGATTCTTCGTTCTGTCAGTCGCACTCACTCCGCTAACTGACATACGCTCACGACTATGCTCTTTGGGCGAAGCTACTGAGGGGCTCTTGCTGCCAGAATGTGTGCGATTAATGTGAATCGAGCGAGTAATCTCATCAAACGTCGTGGCGGTTTCAGAATTGGGCGTTTGTGCGCCCGAGTCGGACAATGGGGTGTCTGGTGTACCATTCGGGTTAGATGGCATTTGTGCAGGCAGGGTCATCCGGTGTAGCAGTCGGTCGACCGGTCGGGGACGTAGCTCTGGATTGCGGGACGGTCCCCATGAAGATGTTCGGGGCGATTCTATGGTCGGGATGGCTTGGATCGTTTTCGCAAACTCGTCCAACTCCGAAAGCAAGACCGAGGTTATGTCGCACAAAACCGTTTTCATTGTAGTGGCCTTCGAAGCCTCTGGACGAGGTACCCAAAGTACGTTATCCGGGCCATTCGTGAGTTTCTCTAAGCCATCATAGTCAAAGACCAGAAGCTGATTCACGAGTGCTCGCGGGCTCCTCTCCTTCACTGCATCGAGCTCTTCCAATAGCTGATCGAGCTCCTCCGGAGTGGGATGCTGTTTCTTCGATTCAGGGCTCTGGGAAAGCTCGGTACCATCTGCAATCGCAATGATCACCAAAGGCTCTCTGTATATCTCGAAGGGAAATAGCTCGAGGTGCGACGTGGGGGGAACCGAGAAGGACAGGTCGTATAGGATCAACCCTGTAGGAAATGCAAGAGGGGAAAACATATCTGTAGAGAATGATCAGCTCTTCATTCATGTCATTTCGCATTTCGCAATCTCTTGGTACGAGAGCATGGTTATTGCGTACTTCGATTTGGTCGACCATCGGGACTAATGTCCCCTAACCGCACGACATTTTCGGCTTGAAGCCTAGCTGCGAAACTCAAGAAACGGGATCGCTTAATCCGTCCAATTGGTAGTAAAAGCGCCCTCAAGCGCACTGGCGCAATTGGAGACAACGGGTCGACCCCCATGCTGTCATTTAAGAGAGACCGGAGTACTGGCGGTGGGAGATGTTAGGGCCGCATCCACAATACTTCGACTCTAGGCCTTGTTTTGTTTAAAAAGAGCAGTTGTAGAGAAGATGTAAAAGCAAGTGTAAGCTGTGGCACCAGAGCCCACTGCTAAATTCATAAAAATCCAAGCTCAAACCACGTAGATCAATTGCCCACCTGCGCATGGTGCTCCTGAAGCCGCGATGGAAACACTGATGACATAATCGTCGGCTGATCTAATCTGCTGATAAGGGGCGATAAGGCGATGCCACCTCCGCGGTCCGATTCCTGGTGATCACAGTCCTTATTTTGCTGACCAACTACACTCGGTCGTTTCCTTTTTCTTTTAATTTCTTCTTCCTTCTGTTTGCTTCAGCATTAGAAGCTCGTTTCTGTTGATATCATTTCAGCGCCTGTATCGACCATGCAATACATGAATATGAGATAGGCTTCCTCATTGATCTCCATGTCTGGACTGCTTTAGATTTATACAGACAACAATATGGCTTTGAATATCGATTTCAACGCGCTGAAGGCCCGGACCATGGGGTCCGGTGCTGATGAGGAAGCAGTCACAGTCGATACTCGAGGCCTGATCTCCAAAGTTCTAGCTCGGTACTCGGGGAAGTGGTAAGTTGTTTCTCGGGTCATACACTGGCTGTTATTTGCACTCATGAATAACACGTTACTCAGGACTGTTCTTCGTGAGATGATTCAGAATGCTGCCGATGCCTCCGCAACTAAAGTGACGATCAAGTTCGAGACGCTGCCCTCTACAACAATCCCGTCACCGTCATCAACCGACCCAACGGAGCAGATAAAGCACACTATCGCCAACCATACCCTCCGGCGTCTATTGATCTCAAACAATGGTCTACCTTTCAGCGAAAAGGACTGGGCCCGGTTGAAACGTATCGCAGATGGAAATCCCGACGAAACAAAGATTGGAGCATTTGGTGTGGGCTTCTACAGTGTCTTCGACGACTGTGAGGAGCCATTTGTGTCCTCTGGTAGTCAGGCCATGGCCTTCTACTGGAAAGGCAACGGGCTGTTCACACGACGGTTGGACTTGGGTGAAGCCTCAAGTCAGGACACCACTTTTGTGCTAGACTATCGCAATGATTCCTCTCCTATTCCACATTTGCTGCAGCTATGCCAATTCTTGGCAAGCAGTTTGACTTTTGTCGCTTTACAAGAGATTGAGTTATTATTAGACGATTGGAGCCTCTTACGATTATCGAAAAAGACCGCCCCGGGTGTCAATGTCCCCATTCCCAGAGACATCGAAACGAGGACTGCAGAAGGTCTCATGAAAATTACTGGCATAACCCAAGAAATTGCCCAGGTTGATGCGGCTTGGATGCGAGTTGTAGAGTGGAATCCTCATGCCAGCTTGATCAGTCTTGACAACCTTCGAGATACCACCAGTTCTCTACGCAGCTTTTTCTCAAAGTTCACAAGTCAGAGCGGATCTGACAAACCCTCGCAATCTCAAAAGACACAGCAACCTGAGCAATCGGGCAACATGACCTCTTTAGTGAAAGCAACGGTGTTCTTGCATATCAATACTGCATCGATACAGCCTTCAGTCAGCTCGAGTCTAAGCAAAGAACTGGAACGAGCCACTCGAAAACCACCGCCTAAAAGGGCTACAATCGCAATTCTGACCCCGTCATATGACGCCAACGTTGCGACAGGGGCATCAGCATCGCAATCGGAAATTCTTGCTTCCATTTTGCCTTCGAAAGGAGGACGAGTCTTCATTGGGTTCCCTACTGCGCAAACTACTGGCCTGAACGCCCATGTATCGGCGCCATCCGTCATTCCTACAGTTGAGCGTGAAAGTATTGACCTCAACACTCGGTACATTAGTAAATGGAATATTGAAATGCTGCGAGCTGTTGGAATTGTCTGCCGAATCGCGTGGTCTGCAGAGATGAGTACCATCAAATCCAAATTGGCCGCCAAGGTTGGACCCGCGCGTTCTTCAAAAATTCGCAAAGAAGATATAGTGGACGTTCTTCCCGAAGCAATCCATACCGCAAATCAGTTCGTCTTTCGCGAATCGACACCGTCATCAGTTCTCGGTCAGACTATCGAAGATGCGTTCTGGATGTGCAACAAGAGTGCCTCCATCGAGATTCTTTCGACATGTGGCGTAATTCCTAGCCATCAGACACGCATAGCCCCCAAGGATCTCAGCTTCATGGATTCGATTCCCGCCTTACCTGATGATTTTGTACTCCAAGCCAAAGATTTTGTTCGCAGGCTGACAGAGTTTGGATTGGTTACGGAAATCACAGTTTCTGACATCAAACGGGAGTTAGAGGCTAGTACACTAAGATCTAATCAGATTGTTGAATTCTTGACGTGGCTGGGTCGCAAAACCGTCGCCGGGCAGCTTGATAGGCTTTCGGTTCAGAGTCTTCTCCGGGTTGCAGTGGCGAACGATGAAGATAAGGCTGGGAGCCCTACTCGACTAATCGTCTTTGCCGACATTACCAGCTTCTTGAATCCCCAACGGATTACTACCGATCTCCCTATACCATCGGCAGTGATGCCTTTTCGCTTCACTAAATGTCTGGGTAAACAGGAACTTGAAGCGTTGGGGTGGGCCGAATTGCAACTTGTACCTTGGCTCCGCTGGCTAGTGATCAATGCGGGGGATCGCAGCCTATTGTCCGCAGATCAAGACATCACACAAAGTGCCTCGTTTGCTGGACAGGTCCTTCCTCTTTTGTCTAAGCAGTGGGATACCCTAGGCCAGTCATCCAAGCAGACCGTGATTAATACACTTCAACCTCAAACTGTGATTCCGACTAGACTTGGAATGAAGCAACCTGAGCAAACATATTTTGCCTCCGTGCGCCTTTTTGATGATCTTCCGGTTGTACATGGCTTAAATGGCGTCAAAGAAAAGTTACTATTATCGCTTGGAGTTCGGAAGACCGTTGAGCTAGGAGTTATCTTTGATCGTCTCATCAATGATCCCCCAACCTCTGGCGATGTTAAAGGTTCCGCGACGCGGAAATGGAGTCATGTGGATTTGATTCGATACCTCACGTCTGTTCGGGAAGACATCCCTTCAAACGACATCCAGAGACTCAAAGATACAAGCATTTGCACTGCGGAGATCAGGGGCGATGCACACGCTGCGTCTGGTACTCGCTACAAAATATCTGAGTTATATGAACCCAAAGACCCCCTCCGGGCTCTGGGGCTCCCCATAATTGAATGGCCGGGGATTTACAACAATGCCAGCAACGAAGGGAAATTTCTCTCAATGATGGGCTTGAAGCGGCACCCAACGGGAGCTGAGCTCGTGCGCCTAATGATCAGTAGTGATGCAGAGAAGAACAGTGCCCGCAAGACCAAGGCCTTGTCGTATTTCCTCAATGAGTACCATACCAACGGTTATGACGCTTTCGATATCAATGCAGTCACGGTCCCCTTTCTACCTGTTGAAGGTTCGGAAACTCTCGCTGCGCCAAAGAAGTGCTTCACAGACGAGGGTGCCGCTTTGTTTGGCTTTCATATCCTCCGACAACAGCTTCATCCCCATGCTTCTAAGCTGGGCGTCAAGCCCCATCCTCCTATGACAGAATGTCTTCAGACCCTGATTCGTCAACCTCCGGCAACTTCAAAGGAGGCCAGAGTGGTTTTCAAATACCTGGCTAGTAGAGCGTCCGATATAAGCCCCCAGGATGTCGAGCGAGTTGGATCGTCTCTAATTATCCCCATTGCAGTAAAAGGTCAGTCGGAGAAGGGCTCTCGGACCCGCTTTGTTGCCCCTAAGCTCTGCTATCTTGGTGATGGGGAAGACTACAAGGATATTTTCGACTTTGTGGATTTTGGACGGGAAGCCAATTTCTTCCTCTTGGCCGTTGGCTCCAGGCGAGAGCCGACGAAGATCGAGATTGCACGAATGCTTGTGAAAGAACCTGCTCGAATTTCATCCGCGTTTCAAAGCTCCGAGAAATACCTCATGCTCCTGAGGACTCTTGCGGAGAACCTTTCCCTTCTCAAGAAAGACAAAGATTTATTTAATGACATGAGAAGAGCAAGATTTTTGTTGGCTAGCCGTGATATCCCTCCTCAATCTGCCGACAAACATGATAAAGGAAGCTCGACTGAAAAGGAGACCCCTGATCCGGAAGAGGATCTAGATATTCGAGAATGGGATCTTGCAGCTGCGAAAGACGTTGTTGTTGTGGACGATTTCCAGAGCTTCAATCTCTTCAAAGAGCATATACTTGCTGCACCCCAAGAAGAAACGTTAGAAAACTTCTATGTGGCTCTCGGTGCCCTTCCACTTAGCAAGCTTGTCGAAGAGCAAGCCCGATTTGGAGGTATTGCGGCCGATCAAACCCCAGCCGTGCAATTACACAAGATGATCCTTGAGCGGGTACGGCTTTTCTTGCATGACCAACCGGCAGATGCCATTCAACATGGAGCTCGATGGTTAGAGCATGATTTTAGCGTTCAAGTGGTCACCTCCATCACGCTTACCCGATCCCTGAAAGGCAGACGAGTGTCTCATACTCAGAAACGGAAAGCCATTATGGCCCGTCTGTCCAACAACTGGGGCTTGTGCATCTGTCCAGGCAAGTTGGACCTGTATGAGATCAGTCAGTCTCTTGTTCACTTGATTCTCAAACGACCAAAGCTTCATTCCACCCTGACCCTGGAGATGCTGTTGAAGACGGACCTCCTAGAGCTTCGTGCTCGGGGCTATAATGTTGAGCGCATTCTTAGACAGAAAGCCCACGAGGCTCGAATGGCAAGTGACAAACGACAGAAGCGGTTAGAGGAAGAGAGACAGGCCTTGCAAGAGAGAGAAGCTGCGTGGGCGGCCGAGCAAGCCCAACGGGCAAAAGAGGAAAGGCCGGAGCCTCAGTCACAAGTCACTATGCCGGGTGTTTTCCCCGAGTCACCAAACAACAAACCATCTGCCGAAGAAAGGCAGATTGCGCCTTCTGAGCCCACGATGCCAGAACGAGCTCCTCGTGGGCTGTTTGCTAATCTCACCAAACGGTTTGGTCTGGACGGGCGTCCAGGATCAATGTCCAACCCCGAGCAATCCCAATCATTACTCCCTGAATCAACCACTAATACTCCTCCGCCTCCACCATATTCATCCGCGGATCCTCAGAAGCCACGCCCAGAACAGCCCGTTTCCGTTGATTCTCCGCATCGGATGCAGCAAGAGCTTCTCTCCGCCGTGCAGGCTTGTCGCCCGCATGGATCGTCGAATGTCTTTAGCCGACCAGAGACTAACCAAATTTCGGCAAGTCAATCCTACTGTGATGAGCGACCAGGTCATGATCTAGAGTTTGTGGCGACGCTGCCCAGTGGTATCAATGTCTTATTTACCAAGACAATCACCGAGCGGTCTGCATTCCTAGCGAAGAACCGCACAAGCATCAACATGTTTGCGTCGGTTATTCTTGATTCTGGTTCAATCTTTTCAATGCGTGCGGATAGCTTGAGCATCTTCTACGATCCAGGTGGCAAGACTATCGCATTCAATCGGGCAGGCAGCATCTTCTGCAACTACTTCTACTTTCAGAAGCTGCAGGAGCAAGCGCTGCTTCAGAGTCCCTCGCCCGATCGTACCGATGCCATTGTGTATTGGTGGGTGGTTCTGTGTCATGAATTGGCACACAACCTTGTGGCAGACCACAGCTCTGCGCACAGCTACTATACCGAGGGATTTGTGGCCCAGTATTTCCCCAAGGTGGCCGCGAAGCTCGCCACACTCCAGCCTATGCCAGGGCCCTGATCTGTTTCATTTTCATACTCGAATATCCCATGTTGCTATGCTTGTAAATCTCTCCCGAATTCCCATAAATATAATAGTGGCGTGTTCCAAACTTCTCCGGCGGTACCCGCTTTTTGCCTGCACATGCCCAACCTTAAAATTTTTTCCTTTCATTGCCGCTCGGAACAATACATTGTTAGCTTCATATTTCTATTGCAAATTATCCGCGATTTTGAATCAGGCTATGGGCCGTTAAAAGCTAATTCTCGTCTGCGTCGTCTTCCGCGGAAAACACGATTGGTGCCAGTCTTGATAAGCTCTATCCGCCACTTTCAATCGAGACATGATAGACTTGGACCCCTAAAATCATTGTCTGTGGCATAGCGCATACCGTAAGACGGAGTTTCCTCTCGGCATTACTCGGTGGACCCTTGTTATCGTCAAGCTGTCAGCCTGCACTATATCAATCGTCACCCCGCAGTCAGTTTGTCCATCCCACCATGGCGCCCTTACTAGGCGATTGGGATGGGTCAACCCCGTCAACCACTCCAAATGGCCCTTCCAAAAGCGTCTTGTATGTTGATGCATACGATTCATTCTCTTACAATGTTGTTTCGATGCTAGAAGAGACACTAGGGGTGAAAGTCACCGTTATGACTATCGACTCCGAATGGCCCGATGGCAATATGCACGAATTTCTTCGTCATTATGAGGCCATCGTTCTAGGACCAGGTCCGGGAAACCCCAACCTGCCAAAAGATGTCGGGATCATGAGAGACATCTGGAATCTCCAAGATGCCGAACTGCTTCCGATCTTCGGTATCTGCCTGGGTTTCCAGAGTCTATGCTTGCATTACGGAGTTCCGATTGAACGCCTTCCATATCCACTGCATGGCCAGGTGCATCGCATTTCAACAAGCTCTAGCGATATCTTCCGCGGTCTTTCTGACATAGAGGTGACTTTGTATCACTCCCTCTATGCCAACCTCGATGCGTTGAGTCATTCTCAAATTTCGTCCGCCGACGATCTAGACTTTTTAGCCTGGTTTTCTCTTGAGAATGATTCGGTTCGGAGGAAAAGAATCCCAATGGCGGTTCGTCATCGGCAAAAGCCCTTTTGGGGAGTTCAGTTCCACCCGGAGTCTTGCAAATCAGAAAAGGAGGCTTGCAAACAGCTGCTCCAAAACTGGTGGGCAATGGCTCTCTCATTCAACAAGATTATTGGTCGTGAAGCATATGGTGCTTTGCCCGAAACTATCATCACTCCCCATGATGAAACGAGCACATTCCCTGATATCGCGTATGATATGTTAAGATGGAGCTCTTCGACTTCACCGACCTCGGCGCATCGGTCTCTTCAGCGAGGAGATTGGACCGCAGAGACTATTAGTGAGGCTTTTAACAAGCCAGGATCTCCGACAGTGGTCTTCCAATCAGACAATCGATTTAGCATTGTCTCGATTCCCAGTCCCGGCTCTTGGCGACTAGAATACAGTGTGGAGCAGCAAAAGTTAACTCTGTATCAATTATCTGGTGACTCCCAAATACTTGAAAAGAGCCTAACTGTGGCTCAGCTTTGGGATGCCCTCCGATACTTGATGGATATGAAGAAGGTCAGCTCTGGTAGTATCGACAGTCCCTTCTGGGGTGGATTCTTGGGCTACTTCTCCTACGAACTGGGTCTCTCGTGTCTTCCTCATCCTAAGGAATCAGCACAAACATCTACATATTGTGATTCTCCGGTCGAAAATTCATCTTCCGGCCCGCATGTGGATGACCCTCCGGATGTCAGTCTGTTATGGTGTGAAAGAAGTATTGTCGTGGACAATAAAACTGGCAATGTCGTCGCACAATCTACCCGCGCGTCAGACGAATTCGCAGGCAACTGGCTTGACGAGACATTGCAGCTACTCAAGGGCCCATCCCAAATCATGGAAAGTACCGAGAAGTCCGACCTCGAGTTTTTGGATTCCATTCTCCATCGTGGTGTCATCTCGTTCCCCGAAGAAATGGATTACAAAGAGCGGATTGCAGCCTGCGATGCCGAATTGGAGGCAGGTGAATCCTATGAACTATGTCTCACAGCCGAGACATCAATCACTCTGCCAGTTCCCGCGGCTGAATCCGACCGCGCTATATTCCCTTGGAAATTATACAGGCGACTAAAGAAGTACAACCCTGCTAGATACAGTGGGTTCGCAAACTTAGGCCTGGTCAAAATTGTCAGCAGCAGCCCGGAATGTTTTCTTGACTGGGATCGCAAGTCTACTCTTGAAATGAAGCCCATGAAAGGCACGGTCCGAAAGACACCCGATATGACCCTTGCTCAGGCCAAAGAAATTCTATCCTCAACGAAGGAAATGGCCGAGAACCTCATGATTGCCGATTTGATTCGACACGATCTATATGGTATCTGTGGTCCTGGGGGCGTACATGTTGAGAAACTGCTTGAAGTCGAAGACTATGGCCACGTCTACTCCATGATCACACATGTTAAGGGCAAAATTCGCCCTGATCAACCAGGGTATTCAGTCCGCCACATTCCCCAATTCAAGTCCACCAACATGGCCATCCATGGCCTCACGACTCTGCAGCGTTGCCTGCCCCCAGGTTCCATGACCGGTGCGCCTAAGGAGCGCTCATGCATGCACCTTAAAGCCATTGAAGGACGCAAGCGTGGAATCTATTCCGGCGTCATGGGCTACCTTGATCTGGGTGGCGGTGGCAGCTTTGCGGTCATGATTCGAATGGCCTTCACCTGTTCTACTGATCAAGACAAAGAGCAAATTTGGCGAATCGGTGCTGGTGGTGCCATTACAACTCTTAGCACGCCCGAGGGTGAATGGCAGGAAATGCTGACCAAGTTGCGTACTGTCGGCAACATTTTTGCTCCATTCGATAGCCAATGAGAGTAGTATTTTGCTCCGGTCGCTTTCGATCATTCCTGATTCTTTCTTTGTTCATATCAACATGATCGCGGACCACATTCAACGTGTCTTCAACATCCGCATCTCCTATAACATTTGGGGGCTGGGTTTTTCAATTAAAAATTCAACATAGAGCGCTGGAGCTGAGGCATTTGCTTTTGTTTTTTTGCCTTTTATCTTTGGGTCTATGTACCCTCACTGTATTTATTCGCTGTGGTCTATAAAGGTACACAGGCTGTATAGAGCTAATGCAAACAAGTAAAACATCTAAGGATAGCTCCGCGTATCTAATCTCTTCTAAACTCTGGATTGTTCCCATCGTCAATACCATTCCCTGCACTCTATTCTCCAATCCTAAGGGTTCCTGAACTTTCCTGTCTGTGTTTCGGAATTTAATTGGACCCCTCCGTGCCCGGCATGGCCAGCCAAGATACCTCAATGGAGGAAATCCTCTGGCGGTCTCCCCCGCACGTCCAGATGATGGGGGGTTTCATCCACTCCAACAATAGTATGGCTACTACTCACATGAAGCTCCAGTGAAATTACTAACGTATCGGGTGTATTTAGTTCTTTTCTACTTTGCCGAGTCACCTTTCTTTGACCCAACCTCCAACAATGCATCCCTCGCCATCCAAGCCAGCTATAACGAAGCCTTCCGCCACTTCGTCGAGACACGCGAAGCCTTCGAGGCCCGGCTGAAAACCATGTCCGGTCTAGAATTCATTGTCGCATATGATCCTTTGCAAGCGGCCGCACAGTCTGATACGCGCTTCGCTCACGAGCCGTCCAATGTCTGGGTCATTCGAAAGCAGAACCGGCGGAAGCGAACTGGTATGGACGATGAGGTATCCGTGATCTCGACCTACTTCCTTGTCGGAGATTGTATCTACATGGCACCATCGGTTGCTAGTGTGGTGGGAAACAGAATTGTATGTTCCACGTTCTGCTACTGCGAACTTTGCACGCGACACCCTACTAATCCTCATTTTTCTATTTCAAGCTTTCCGCCGTCACATCTTTATCACGACTTATGAAGACCGCTTCCACCCTTCCGACTTTCACTCCGTCTTATGGACACACATACCTTCCACCCATGGCCCGGGCGACCACCGAGACCGGTGCGCAAGCGTCACAGCAAAGCAAAGAAAACACGCCTATGCCGGATGCTGCGCCACCTTCTACTGCCGATACACAAGCTACAAGTAGAGCTGGGCTGGGGATATCGAATACTAACTCCAGCTTTCAAGATACTCGGAGTCTTGCCGAGTCCTTCAGCCTATTTACTCAATATGGCGACGAGTTCATGGATGAAACCCCGCTGGTTGGTGAACCAGGCTCATTCATCATGTCACGAGTTGGCGGTGAAAACGATCGCGCAGCCAAGACTGCAGCTGCATCCAAGGCATCACTTGGTGTAACCACCGGCACACCCGGGGCTGGTCGAGTCTCAACCCCGCAGGTCCGGGTTGATACGCCTGGGAAAGCATCGGAGAAGAGTAACTCGCCACCTAGCTCGGGTGAGAACAAAAATAAGCGGAAGAAGAACCGGGTTGCGAGCTGATTTTGTTTTTTATGATACCCCTCGCATGGTGGGCAATCTGGGCGTTTTCTTGGTAGATTGGCATAGCCACGAAATACACGGTGCAATCCACGCATAGTATAGCTTGGTTACACATTCAATTTCATTTGAGTTCCTTGTGTTTTTTTCTCATTACGATTGCTTCATTGTAAATACCAATCGGTGTGTACTACGGTACATAAACTATGCTATTTGTACATTTTGTTTCCAGAGACTAGATATCGAAGCAAGCTCTTTATATAGTCGTTGATAAACTATAAGCTTAATCATCTTATCCCGGGGTAGTTCATTCTCGAGGCAGGGGTATACATTGGACGGATTGGAGATTGGAGATTGGAGATCCCCGCGGGGTCTCACCAAGCAAGTCACCAGTCATGGTGATCACTTATGAGTCAGAGCCCAGCAGAATGAAACTAATCCCATAAAGGTAGAGAAACAAGCAATAGTAGAGTATGAAAGAGGAGACAAAAGCAATGAACGGGCAATTGTAACCAATAGAATGGCCAACGTGAGAGGTGGTATCTTATCGTGGTGGAACCGGTTTCCAGTTGCAGTTCCAACAAGTACTTCCGCCCTCCTCTCTTCCATTCCAAGGATTCTCCTTTCTATACTCGTGCTACCTCGATAATACCACTATAAATATATACTCGAGCCTTTCATCCCATCCAATATGGCTCCTAACAAGCAAGCTGTTATCTGTGTTTTGTGAGTCACCCCTCCCCCTCACCAACTCGACTCCTCACCAAATCTCCCCCTCACTCAAGAGAACCACGTACCAGATAGAACCACCAGAACAGAAACACTATTAAAAGCAGCCAGACTAACATATACTTTCCTATAGCTGCGGCGCGACAGCAGGCAAAGACCCAATCCACTTCGAAGCAGCCCGAACCCTCGCTCAGGAATTCCACAAGCACAATGTCCAACTAGTCTACGGTGGCGGTACAACAGGATTGATGGGCGAGATCGCCCGCACCCTAGTCTCCCTCTCAGGCCCCAAAGCCGTCCACGGTGTGATCCCACGCGCGCTCGTCCGAGTCTCCACAAAGAGCAATGGCAACGGCGAGGCCACACCGAACGGCGAGAGCGCCAACGGTGGTGGCAAAGATGCTGAGCGGGTAGTCTCGGAGTCGCTGGATTCTGAAGGAATTCCAGAGTCAGAGTACGGAATGACCACGATCGTACCGGATATGCACACCCGCAAGCGGTTGATGGCGACCAAGGTGCTGGAGGGAGGACCTGGGTCTGGATTTGTGTCGTTGGCTGGTGGATTCGGAACGATCGAGGAGGTGATGGAGATGACTACGTGGAATCAGCTTGGAATCCACAAGGTGGGTGTTGTTTTACTGAATATCAATGGGTACTGGGATGGAGTGCTCGCATGGGTGAAGAACGCGGTGGAGCAGGGCTTCATCAGTCCCGAGAATGGAAGGATTCTTGCTCAGACATCGGATCCCAAGGATGTTTGGGACAAGCTTTTGGAATACCAGGTTAGCAGTGAGCGGATGCAGTTGAACTGGGGTGAAGAGTAATTTCGCTCTTATTTCTCCTCTTGTTGATCTTCTCCTTGAGCGTTATTGATTTGAACTGAGGATATAGGCGGAGCTTGGGGTTGACGTGATATTCTCGGGATTATTGTTTTTTTAGGGACATGATACCCAGAACATATCCGGTAGATCATTATAGAAATGAGACTCATGATTCCACAAGGGAAATGAAAAAATGTAAAAGGTGCATAGAGGCCACAGCATAAGGCAAGAGTATTCATGTCTATGCGCATCATTAAACATCACAGATAAATTATGAATCAACCTCCATAGACTCGCCCTCCCCAGCACCGGCTGATTCGGACTGCTCTAGCGCCTCCAAGAGAGGCACAGTCTCCTGACCCTCGTACAGCTTGAAGCTCTCGATCCGGCCCTTAGCACCCTCAGCAGCCATACCAACCACACCCACAGAGGTATTATCCACGGTAAGCTCCTTATCCTGGGACAGAGTCTCCTTGAGGGCACGCAGACCGTGCGTAATCAACTCATCGCGGCTGCAGTCCATAAACTTATCCAGATTCCGCTCCAGGTATGTCCGCGCCATCTGCGAGCGAGCACCAATAGCACAAGCGGACATCTCATGGGTCAAACCGGAGGGCTGGAACTCGAACAGGTGCGGGCCAGCCTCGTCAACACCACCAACAAGCAGGCCAACACCGTAAGGTCGCTTTCCGTAATGCTGAGTGTTGGTTTGGGCGCGGTCTCCGATCTGTCCAACGATACGGTCCAGCGGAATTGGACGGCCGTAGGTCATCTTGGAACCGAGCGATTGCTGCTTCATGAAGTTGGAGAGGACGCGGGCGTCTGATGCCAGACCGGCGATGGCAATGGCCATGTGCGAGTCGATCTCGATGATCTTCTTCTGATAGGAGGAGAGCTCTTCGGCATTTCGCTGTTGTTATGGTAATAGTGTCTTGGTCAGTCCATGGTCAAGCTTGCGACGTAGAGTTGGAGTGGCTGGAGCGAACCTTCAGGCCGACCAGCACGCAATGTGTCTTGTTCACCAATCCCACCACCACTGATCCTTGCTTCACTGCTTCTTGTGCATATTCCACCTGAAATATCCGACCTTGCGGGGAGCTTTTGTCATCGAATTAGTACTAGTGGATGCAAGTTGTAGCTGACCGGGGAGGGACATCTTACAAGGTGACAGCATCGTTGTCGTAGTTGTTTCGGAACATGGTGAAAGAAAAGGATCAATATGAGGGAATCAATGAGAAATGATCAGTCTTGATAGGAGGAGACAAGAAAGATACAATCAAAAAGACAAGGGAAAGCAACTGGGGCAGATGGGGAAGCTGAAGCAGGCAGTTAAGGTGACGCGGTGTGAGAGCTCGCGGCGCCTGAGGCACCAACGTCCAGTGACCTTCAGGCCCCAACGTCACTCATTCCTCCAACAGCTCCTCCTTCCCCTCGATATCTATGGCGCTATCCCTCCACACCTGCTGAGCTGTTTCTTGTCTGATATCTACGCAAGTACTCCTGCACTCCCAGCCACATTCCTATTGTCTCGAACCGGCAGGTACGGCTCCGACTTCGCAACCATGGCCGCCGGAATCAAGACCATTATCGCGCTCTCATTTGTACGCAAAGATCACCCCCAATCAATTACCGAGCTGCTTTTGAATTGACTTACTGATTATACATAGGTGCTTGCGATCGGTTTCCTCCTTGTCATTCTCTCCTCCGCCCTCTGGCACAAGTACTGGCCCCTCTTGGTTGTCGCTATCTATGTGATTGCGCCGCTTCCCAATTGGATCTGCTCGCGATGTGCAAACCCAGATGATTTTATGGACAGCTCGTCCAATGCGGCGATGGACTTTGGTCGCTTCATGACCGGCTTCCTCGTCCTGACTGGTATTGGTAAGTGACACCTCCACGTTACCCCAACGCATCCATTAGGGTGTGGGCGCATCTCGACCATGCATTTATCTCTCTTTCTATCCGAATTATGAGTTATTTTGATCAATTTGTTCTGTTGAAACCAATACGTATGCTAACATGGGATGCTTATAGCGCTTCCCATTGTTCTTGCGCACAGCGGAGAGATTCAGCTCCCGGCCATGATCATGTCGATTCTCGGTGGTCTTTTGATCTACGGAACCATCATCAGCTTCTCGATGTTCTTCCAGGAGCAGGAAGAGTTCTGATCCAACGTGCCGGGTTGGGTGCGGGGGTTCCGAGGCGAATTTATTGATCCACGGGAGTTCTACGGCCATTCAATTTCCTATGATGAAATTTGTTTTGCGCAACTAGTTTGTTTTTGACGTTATGCACGATATACTTCGAATGATTTGCTGGGGAGCGGTCTCAGCGTCGACTGCCATTGCTCGATGGCTCTAGCATTTTCTTGGCTTTGATACTTTTGGTGTATTATATCACGGTGAATATATAGATCCTCAGCGGATTGAAAGGGGCTCGTTTCTTGATCTCTTCCGTACAACTTAAATGCTTCTAATATTATTTGTATGGAGCTTGTCCTGCTGACATCCAAGTTCTTAAATGGAGCACGTGACCACGGGTCTGGACGCGTTCCCCACATCGCGCGCTATTGATGTCAAAGGCTGATCACAGACCTCCGCAAAGAGAACACAAAATGGACTTGTAATATCGGCTTTTATTAGTCTGTCGTGAATATGAATCTCTGGTCGGGACCCATTGAGCTTGGTCCGGGCCACCAGTTGGAGGGTAAGCTTCCCGACACGCGCCTCGTTTACATTTCGCGCTGACCATCAGGGATCCGCTTGGTTGACCCGACTTCCCATTGGCAATGCGACATATCTAAGAACACCAAGCTAGGTCTCCGCAGCTTTGTCAATCCTGCTTTGATTCCTCTCCACGCACGAGCGGGCCCTAATCTCGAGTTACACACCACCAATACACAAACGTCTCAATGGCTACAGCGCAAATTGTCTGGGACTATCTGGTTAAACGAAGATGAACTGGACCTCCACCAATCGCTGCAGTGCCCTGTCGGCCTGCTTGTCGGTGTCGATGGCACTTCATCTAAACGGACTGGTGTCGCTACGTCCGACCTCTTAATCTATGGCGTATTATCCAACGCAACGTCATGCACTCGACCACCCACTCCCCCACACTCGTCACCAAACGATACCAATGGCCGTGTCAATGCCTCGGCAAGCAAGCCATATCAATTAAGAATATATGCAGCACCACTCTCAATGTTGCAGCTTACTCAAGCACAAGCCTTCCCGTCTCCCCCGCCGAGTTCTGACGGAGATCGCGTGCCCACGCCAGCTGAGTTCCTTCCGGATATCAGTTCACCAAGTCCTAAACGGAAGCGAGTGGCTACACTATTCGAAGTTGCTGCACAGCATCATCGCCGTGTACGACAAAAGGGCGGCGAAGCGGTTTCACAGTTGATGGCACCTTCACGACCCTTGTCGTCATCACAGAATCTCCAATTACTCCGAGTCAAGCGCGAGCCCGAAGACGAGTCACCAAGTCTTCCAACCCTCGATCGACTGGTCAACGGAAGATCACGGTCAGTATCTATTGGAGCCAATATGCAGCGCCCCGGAAGTACACGCAGTGCTCGCGCAACTCCAGGTATAAGCGCAGACCCTCAAAAACGCGCACCAACACCAAACCCATTCTTAGACTTCAAATCTCGACGTGCGTCGCAGCAAATGCAGCCACAGTCTTTGCCCCCGGTGTCTGCTGAAGATAAAATCCCCTCTATTCCAGCCTCTCCACCTAAAAACCCGGAATCCATCATCGCCGAAAACAAAAACCTTATCACACGCACTATCTTGACTTGCATGCGACTTTATGGATTCCATCGCTCGAATACGCGTCCTTCGGCTGGCAAGTCGGCTTCTGGGGCAGTTGATCCAGAGCCTGAGACATCGAACGCAACTCCAGCTGCTGAGGGGCTTCGCGCGGAAACCCCTGTTCCTGGTGCATCAGTTGACGACGACGAATTTAAGAACATGTACCATGCGACCTACAAGACGGCAGCTTTTGCACTTCGGAAATATTTGAAAGATTCGGCCTCCAGTGGGGGTAACGCACCGTTATTGCTGGAAAAAGGGAAAGCCATGACATGCATCGATGACATTCTTCGGCTTTTCTGCGAGGATTATTGATCCATTTTCGAATATGTTACGTTATGATTCATGAATTGATGATGCATTTATTGGTTCGGCCTAGGCGTTTAAGAGATGCATATGGGCATATCTGACTTTTCGAGGCATTGTTTAATTTAGTTCTCAATCTACAGATGCTGGCTTCAGCATCTTCTGGTCAACGGCCTTTTGAAACTCTATGTGGTGTGATCTATGGAGTTAAAGTCTTAGGAAAAGTGAAAGTCATAGATCTAGTCCAATTCCATCATGCTACCTAAAGAAGCTCCAGTCAACAACCGGAGATGCGTAAACACCCAAGCAGAATCATAATATCAGCGTGTAAAGTACAAAGAGCCAAGTCGCGAAGCCAATAGGCCGAGTCCATCAAATCACAGAGCGAGGTTGTAAGTATAGTCATCTTCCATGTTCTGTGAAACCCAGAGAACGACGGAGCTGTTTCCTATTAGCCTATGATACCGCAAGTATCAACCAAAAAAGTAAAAGACTCACCTCAGCATGACCAACCCATTCGCTACCACATTGGCGATACCAAAGTAAAGCGTCTGGATAGGGTAATCCTTGATAAGATACTTCAAAACCATAACCGTCTAAAATGAACCGTTAGCTCGCCTCAACTAAAACTCCAGAGTTCCCCAAAATAAAGAGAAAACATACCACACTCCCTGCAAGACCACCTGCCAGCAGCGCAAATCCTAAGAAAAGCACAAAGCGCGCCTTCCAGGCAACCCCGCTCCCACTGTAACTAAAGCTATCGGCCTGCAGCCTCGACTTTTCAATAGAGTTGATGACCAGCATTCCCAGCGCTGAGCAAATACCAGGGATCCAGTCGACGAATTTGATATGCACATCAGAGCCGTTGCGGGGGCTATGCGAGAAGGAGGCCACATCGATAAGGAAGAAGAAGCCCGCGGCAAACTATAGCACATGTCAGTATCGAGTGCCTGTATTCGGACAATCCAATCCTTGGTTCCGGATCCATGTATCATTGCGACGAGACTTTCGATTGTGAAAGATGGTTGCGATGCGATCCGGTTCGGGGGTGGGACAGGCTGGGAAGGCTCACCAGTGCGCCGGAGACATAGACGCCTGTGTTGCGGACAGCAGCGTTGTTAAGCCATTCGGGCTTAGTAAAGCGGAAAAGTCGGTTGCTGGAGACGTCCATTCTGGGTGATTTCGAGTTGATGTTGATGCTGATGGAGCTGGGGTTGGAGCTGTTGAATCCAATGACGACTGTGGCCGGAAAAATGACGGGCCGGTGGACAATATACTGTAGATGCGGTCAAGTTGCAGCAACGCGGATATCAGATGAAGAGAATGACTCGGTCAATTGTGATTCTATTTTGGTTTGATTTGGTTGTCTTTTACCTCGAGCTTCTTTTCTTTGAGGCTCTCGGATCTGCACCAGAACTCGTCATCGTGTAGCGTGGTTGTACCAGGTAGATACTAGGCAGCGGGATATATTTTGGTAAGTCCTATCGTTTATACAGGCATCTGTGCCCAGGTGAATTGTATCATAGGCCGAAGAACTATCGACACGCGTCCTATTCTAGGAATTAATTGTCAAATTTTGAAATTGTCAAAAATTTTGAAGGCATATCTTTCAGGGTCTCATTAGATCTAGATGGGGCAGCTGCCTCTAACTATGTACATGTGGGATCAAATCATTTTTGGTGCCTATTCATGACGCGTCAATTAAAAAACGCCATGTCGGGAGCATTTCTCATGTTCACGGGGTCGCTAGAACCAAGCAACCTGCCAGTCCAAGGCATATGGCATAGGCTTGAAGCGGAACGGAAGCAGACCGTTTTACCCAGCTGTATTGCGCCGGAGCGGGACACCCATGCTGGTGTCTAGTGTTCGTGAATCTTGGCGTATTCACTTTTTCTACTTCCCACCCAGGCAGTTGACTGCCCTCGTGGTATTTCCAGTAGTGGAGACATGGTTGCTAAATGCATCTTCATGAGGAGTCAACGGCGTGAGACCGCAGCTTGTCCATGACCACATCAATCGCATCCATATCACCAGCATCGACCTTCTCAGGTGCGTAGCCTTCGGGAAGGTGCTTGATCAATTCATTCATGGAAGGCTGGTAGTTACGCACAGCCGACGAGAGCGCATACACGGCCTTCTTGCGGGTAGTCGCGTTGGAGTCGGTGGTGGCCACAGTCACGAGCTTGGGGATGGCATTGAGGACAATGAGCTGTGCATCGGAGCAGAGTTAGCTATGATTCTGTATATCTTCTGTGACGATTTTTTCTCTCTCGCCTTGGGTATAACACGTACCTTGTCCTGAGCCTTCTCATTGTTTTGCACAGCAGTTCCAATACACCAAGCCGCATACCGGCGAATGTCTGCTTCTTTATCATCCAAAAGTTGGACTAGCGGGGTCCACAGTCCACAGGGCTCCAAGTTGTTGGCATTGTCAATGCCTTCAATGAGTTGCTCAAAGTTGTCGAAAGCAATCAACTTGTTCTCCAGGTCCGACTCATTGGAGTGCAGGACCTCCATAGCGGCTTTCATCAGATCGGCGTCAGAGGGACCTCCCATCAGCGCATTCAACATTTCCGGTGTCAAAGTGCGGGCGGCCGACTCGGCGGTTGGTGGGGGAGCCAAAGAGCCATCTTCGTTTTGTTGCTGAGAGTTTTGCACACTCCATTTGAGGAGCTTGTTCATTTGAGGGTCCATGGTGGTGAGGATGTTTTATGTTTTGAGAGGAAGATCGGAAAATAAAAAAAGGTGGTGAGGTTGTCGCTGTAATATTCACGGCGCAAAAGAAAGGCGATATAAACCGATAAGAGCCTTACCTAATCTGACGTCGAAGTCACTGGACATTTCTAGACCAGTCATGTGACTTTCCACACCGTCTTGTGTTGATCCGCGGTTCTCAGTCTTTCTCAGGCTCCAATTGCTCCAAAGGAATCCTTGGGCCCCAAATGGCGGTAACCAGCTTGCGTAAGGCTAGAAGCCACCTTGCTGGTAGTGAACATGGGGGCGTAACACAATGCCTTTACGAATACGATTCTAGATATAATGTATAGTAATACTGGGTCCAAATAAAGGACATGTACCCTCTCCGTACCGTTGCGTGCCCGGCAGAGCCGTTCTATACTTAGAAGTGACCTACGCTGTGCCTACGGGTCAGCTCTCCTTCCCCGCCACATGCGTCAAAGAGTGTCCATATGGGAATGTCGGAGCCTGGACTTGGGGGGTTTTGGGGCCTGGGGAAGGTCTTCAGATGAACAATTCCTCTCAGGCACCTCCTTTTCCATGAACTCGGAGCAATACCGGAGCTGACAAGAATGTCCCGTCCCAAAAAGGGTCTGGAGGCTCCTCATGAGTTGCCCCACGAGGGACAAATAATTCCAGCCGAAATGGGAGGAGGGTAATCAAAAATAATTAGAGTCCATGTAATGTCTGCCTTGAATCAGAATATAATATATAATATAGAAACTCCCCGTTCTTAGAGATAAGTCGATCAATTTGGGGGGGCTTAGTCGAGACCAAGTTGCGCACACACCAGGTGTCCCAGTCCCAACCATCACAAACTCTCCCCTCCTCTCCACTTCTTCCCTTCTTCCTCCTTCCTCCCTTTCCACCTCTCCTCGTTATACCTTCAACGTCCCCATCTCCATTTTCTTCCTTTCTAATTCATCTCCTATTTCTCCGTCACAATGGAAGGTTCGTAATTACTCTTGTTTTGTTTTGTCCGCTTGTGGCCACCTTAGCCGCTTGGGCTCCCTTTACCCCCCAATGACCCAGCTGGGCCTCGCATCCCAGCTTGGATCACTTTGAACCTCGGAGATTTTGGATCTGATTGCTGACTCATTTGGTCACCTACAGAGGAAGTCGCTGCTCTCGTTATTGACAATGGGTATGTGATGAATCGCTCGTCAGGAAGCTGGGGGGGCCGTGTTTGGGGGGGGGGGCGTCCATCGCCCCGGTCGCGGTCCATTCCATCATTTCCCCTATCCGCCGCCCCCGGCAAATTGGGTCCCAATCGCTAGCCCACGCTCCCTCCAGCGTCCGAGACGAGCAGATATGATGATATATAACGCCTGAAGGGCTGATTTACTGACGATTCATGTAGTTCGGGTATGTGCAAGGCCGGTTTCGCCGGTGACGACGCACCCCGAGCTGTCTTCCGTAAGTCCCAACCCCACAAGAACGAGGCCTCTCCCCCTCCTCCTTGCAAGCCATCCCGCCAACCCTTGCGTCGGTATTTACGGGTGTTGCTACAATCTTGAAAAATATGGCCTCGTTTTTTTTCAAGATTGGATTTTTCTCAAAAAAAAAAAAAACCAATGACACTAACGATGTGATTAGCCTCCATTGTCGGTCGCCCCCGTCACCATGGGTAAATTCCTCCTCCCTTATGAGCTGCGGACGGTTCAAACAACCAAATTGGACAACCGCAGAAAATAGCGATAAAATGATACTAACGTGCATCCAGTATCATGATTGGTATGGGTCAGAAGGACTCCTACGTTGGTGATGAGGCACAGTCTAAGCGTGGTATCCTTACCCTCCGTTACCCCATTGAGCACGGTGTTGTCACCAACTGGGACGATATGGAGAAGATTTGGCACCACACCTTCTACAACGAGCTCCGTGTTGCCCCCGAGGAGCACCCCATCCTCTTGACTGAGGCTCCTATCAACCCCAAGTCCAACCGTGAGAAGATGACCCAGATCGTGTTCGAGACCTTCAACGCCCCCGCCTTCTACGTCTCCATCCAGGCCGTTCTGTCCCTGTACGCCTCCGGTCGTACCACTGGTATCGTTCTCGACTCTGGTGACGGTGTCACCCACGTTGTCCCCATCTACGAAGGTTTCTCCCTGCCCCACGCCATTTCCCGTATCGACATGGCTGGTCGTGACTTGACCGACTACCTTATGAAGATCCTGGCTGAGCGTGGATACACTTTCTCCACCACTGCCGAGCGTGAAATTGTCCGTGACATCAAGGAGAAGCTCTGCTACGTCGCCCTTGACTTCGAGCAGGAGATCCAGACCGCTTCCCAGAGCTCTTCCCTCGAGAAGTCCTACGAGCTTCCCGACGGACAGGTCATCACCATTGGCAACGAGCGCTTCCGTGCTCCCGAGGCTCTGTTCCAGCCTAACGTTCTCGGTCTTGAGAGCGGTGGTATCCACGTCACCACTTTCAACTCCATCATGAAGTGTGATGTTGATGTCCGTAAGGATCTGTACGGTAACATTGTCATGGTATGTGTTTTTGCCCTCTCCCCTCTCCACCGACGCTTGATCACTAACTTTGAATTAGTCTGGTGGTACCACCATGTACCCCGGTATCTCCGACCGTATGCAGAAGGAGATCACTGCTCTTGCTCCTTCTTCCATGAAGGTCAAGATCATTGCTCCCCCAGAGCGCAAGTACTCCGTCTGGATCGGTGGTTCCATTCTCGCTTCCCTGTCTACCTTCCAGCAGATGTGGATCTCCAAGCAGGAGTACGACGAGAGTGGTCCCTCCATTGTTCACCGCAAGTGCTTCTAAGCTACTTGTCTACGTTGATCGTCTTCGCTCGTACTTTTCTGGTGTATCAAAAGGCCGGATGGAAGCACTGGTGGATAGCAAGCGTTGTTGGACTCGCATTACCAAGCGGATAGCCTGAAAATGGAAATCTCGATTTTAGTGGAATAGAGTCGGTCGTTTTTTCTGTTTCCTGCTTTCCCTTTTCTATTGTTTCCTTTTTTTTACGAATCGAGCTTCTTTGTCGCGAGTCACCTCTGAACCGCTTTTTTCTTACAAAACCCCCGGGGCGCGGGTCTTCGACGCCTCCGGTGTAGCTGAGGTGTGTACATGGAGTTGACACCGCGTTAGCCCCTTTTCTGTTCTAGTCTTATCTCCCTGACCAAATTGTCTTGAGCTGTGCTCATTTCCCGTGAACTTGTATCTACTTGCAAGGTCATGTACTGCTCGTTTACATAGTGAATCAACCCTAGGTATGCTCCCAAGGTTTCATTCTGACCTTGAGACTATGTACCTACCGAGATATGTTCGGCACGAGCCAAAGCAGGGATATAGAGCAGGGATCATGAACTATTTGGTATGATAGGACTGGAGTACATACCTGAGGCCCTAGTGGAAAATAGTGGAAAATTATAGAATCGATTAAAACATCTTCTCCCTATAAGTAGATACACGCCGATAATTATATCCTAATGACCTCCACTAAGAAGAAGCAGTCACATCAATATTAAAAACACCAACCCATTCGCACGTCTCCTCGGGATACCCATCACTAGTCGTGCACTCCCAATCAGCACCAGAGACAGTATTCTGTCCCGCCTCCGTACCATCAGCACGAGAAACCCGCAGCACAAAGTCCTCGATATTATAGATTCCGTTCGGGAAGTTAACCTGGTAAGCAGGGTTGGAGCAGTTGAACATCAAGCTTCCGGCTTGACCAATAGACCTATGAACCAAACAGTCAGTATTTATATAACATTAAGAAGCTTGTGTATGGTATCTTATTGCAGGAAAAATGCTAGACATACCAGACAGCATCACAGTCAGTGTCAACATTGGTGTTGGGGTCATTCAGGGCAAAAACGATGTTGTTGCTTGTAGGAGGAGTCTCAGTGTAGAGACTTCCGACCAAGTTCTTGATTTGCAGAGGCTGAAGGGCACGCTTGAGGTTGCTGGGGGCCGCAAGGGTGGTGCTGGCAGCGGCGAGGAGAACAGTGCTGATGATAGTAGCCTTCATATCTGTGATTGGGGATTGGATTGGATTGAAAGAGATATGTTATGTTTGGATGGCTTGGAAAATTGGAGATGGAGATGATGTTGAGGGTATATAGTGACCCTTTTATACCCCTATATTCTTCATAGTAAGTTCTTCAGTCGCGTGTCAATATAGCTAATTGCAACTCAAAGTAACAGTTACGTGTGAATCTGAGGCCATGTCTAGGATCTGATCCGAAGTTACATTGATCATTTGCAACTGCACTTGATGGTCTAGCAAATCAGATGTCCTCATCTGGGCAGCAGATCGGGTTTAGGGTAAAGCTGGGACGCCTTTCCCGGGCGCCTCATTCGATTCCCGGGGCGCCGAAGGGCGGAATGGGGATAGTTATGTTAGATTTAAGTCAAAAGCGATGTAGATCTTTGGCGGCGATCTGCAACGCGGCGTATAGATCCTAATCCAGAATCATGGGCTTGTCTCACTGGGTTAGGCCCCCTGTATACACAGCCCTATGTACACAGCCCCATACTCCACGGTTAATTTTAGATGAAATATCCAAACCATTTGCCAAGGCAGACATTTACATGACTTCCTTCAAAGTGTTTGACAGATCGTTTTCTTGGGATTTGATCAAAGCATTGTTGTTGTATGTGCATATAAACTCAACCAATGACGCTTCTCCCTGCCAGGGTATGTTTCATGACAATGAGGGAACCCGCGGGGTACCAATGAAACCTCATAGGTTTCGGATTCGGGAACATCGATGTGACAGCTGTATCTTGCCTGTAGTAATCGAAAAGGAAATCATTTTCTAGAGAATTTGCATTGCTTGATAAATTCGGGGAGTATATATCATTTCATCCATCACATAGGACCGGCATAAGTCATTCAGGACTCATCCATTTTGTTACCTTTCAAAGGTAGATAAAGAAAACAAGGTAAAGATCAACAAATAAAAACTGGAAGAAGACGTGTTTAACCGCAAGTCGGAACAAATCATGCCCAGGACTCAAGACCGGTCAGCACGCAGCCCTCCTCACCCTCAGCACGGGCGCGAAGGTGGCCAATGCTGTAAACGGATTCACCCTTGGCCTCGAAAGACTGGCGAACGGCGGCCTCGGAAGCTGGGTCCACGGCGATGATCATACCGATACCGCAGTTGAAGGCACGAGCCATCTCGGCAGCAGAAACGTTGCCGGCACGCTGAAGCCAGGAGAAGACGGAAGGCTGGGCCCAGGTACGGACATCAATGTCGGCGGTCAGGGTAGCGGGGAGCATACGGGGAACGTTCTCGACAAGACCACCACCGGTAATGTGAGCAAGACCCTTGATAGCGGCCGGGTGGGAGGCAAGCGCATTCAGGATGGACTTGACGTAGATGCGGGTAGGAGTGAGAAGGGCACGGCCAAGGGAGACCTCACCCTCGAGGCCGGGCATGGTGAAGGGAGCGGGGTCGGAGTAGCTCAGGCCAACACGCTCGACGATCTTGCGAACGAGCGAGTAACCGTTGGAGTGAGGGCCGGAAGAACCCAGGGCGAGGAGGACATCACCGGGACGCATGGAGTCGGTGTGGGGGAGGATCTGGCGAGCGTATTTACCGGTGGTGTTGATGGCACCAACAGCGGCACCAACGGCATCGTAGGACTCGTCAACGAAGAGACCAGGCATCTCGGCGGTCTCACCACCAATCAAAGCACAGCCGGCTTGAACACAGCCGTCGGCGACACCGGTGACGAAAGCGGTGGCAGTGGGAACATCTAGGTGACCGCAGGAGTAGCAGTCAAGGAAGAAGAGGGGCTCGGCACCTTGGACGACCAGGTCGTTCACGTTCATGGCCACAAGATCAATACCGACAGTGTCGTGAATGCCGACGGAGTGAGCAATCTTGAGCTTGGTACCAACACCATCGATGGCACCGATAAGGGTGGGCGAGTCGGCGTGGTATTCGGGGTTGGCAGCAGCCAGCGAGAAGAGACCACCAAAGCCACCGATGACGGCGTCGGTACCGGGACGCTTGGTGCGGCCGACAGAGGCCTTGATACGGTTCACCAGCTCATTACCAGCGTCAATGGACACACCCGCAGCGGCGTAGGTCAGCGAGGTGTCGGCGGTCTGCCGGAATGCGCGGTGCGCAATGTCCTTGCGGTAGAACATGCCATCGAAGTGAATAGTGGAGATACCCTCGTAGCTCTTCTTGACAGCCTCCTCGAGAGTCGAAGCAGTAGCGGTGGAAGCGATCACACGGCCACCAGCAGTCTGAAGCTCGTTGCCGGACAGAGTAGTACCGGCGTGGAAAATGAGGGTACCCTCGGGAGCAGCGTCCAGGGTGATGGGAGTACCCTTGGCATATGAACCAGGGTAACCTCCAGCAACACCAATGACGGTAGTAGAGAAGTTGGGCTCCACCTTGATGGAGACACCATCGAGCCAGTGATCGGCACAGGCGACCATGATTTGCGCAAGATCGGTGTCCTTGCTCAACAAAGGCAAGAGGGTCTGAGTCTCAGGATCTCCACCACGGACGTTGTATTCGAGGACCTTAGGACCGTCCTTGGTCATCATCAGACCAGTGAACAGGATACCAACGAAGGGGAAACCATCTTTCCGCATGCCGTCGATAGAGGGTTGGATGATAGTACGGTCAATCTCGTCCCGAACCTCCTTGGGCGCAATACGGGTGGGGGCATAGCAGCCCATACCACCAGTGTTGGGGCCCTTATCGCCATCGAAAATGCGCTTGTGGTCCTGCGCAGGAGGCAGAGAGTGAATGGTGTAACCATCACTGAAGGTCAGGATACTCAACTCGTCTCCCTCCAGGTACTCCTCAATCACGACCTCGTCACCAGCACTGCCGAACTGGTGGTCCAGCATCATCTCCCGCAGAGCCTGGTGAGCCTCCTCCTTGGTAGTGGGAAGGGCAACACCCTTACCACCAGCCAATCCGTCGGCCTTGATCACGACGTTGTGTGATACAGAGTCGAGGTAGCGGCAAGCGGATTCGTAGTCGGAGAAGTTTCCAAAGGCGGCGGTGGGGATGTTGTGACGCTGCATGAAGTCCTTCGAGAAGGTCTTGGAGCCCTCCATGCGGGCAGCGGCCTTGGAAGGACCAAAGCATCGGATGCCGACTAATTGAAGTAGAACGAGTTAGGCAAGAGTCAATTGAAAGAAATTGAATTAATCTTACCAGCCTGGAAGTATCCTTGAATGCCGTCAACAAGGGGGGCCTCGGGGCCGGGGACAACGAGATTGACACCGTTCTTCTGAGCGAATGCAACAAGGCCAGGGTAATCATCACCCTTGACATTGGCATTGGTGATCTTGCTCGAGGCCAGACCAGTACCGCCGTTTCCGGGAGCGACATAGACAATGTCGACAAGAGGCGACTGGCTCAGCTTCCAGGCGAAAGCATGCTCACGGCCACCGTTGCCGACAATAAGGATACGCAATTGTTCTTGGGCCATTGTGACGGCAGTGTCTCGACTGACTATTGAGGAATTAGCGAACTGTGGGAGCCCACCGCGGGGTTAATACCCCTCCATGAGGGAATTGAGAGGGTGGAAGTGAAGTTGGTGGGAGATATGAAGAACATATCGATTGTTCAACAGGAAAGAAAAGAAGCCATTATGAACTCACCTCTTCAGAGACCTGAGAAACAACTGCGGGGGGAATAGATGATCAGTCAAAAGTGTGACTCTTGCTGGATACTTTTTTTTCTGCCGGCGGCGAAGTTTCTCCGCCCTGCGATAAACTTAGTTTTAGCCGCTGCAGGTACTTGCACAGTTACGGGCATGTACTTGAAATATTTCCTAGGCACCTGTAGATGATTCAATCTTGAAAGCACGATAATATCAAAATGGTAAAAAATGATATTCTTGACTCCAAAAGGGCACAATCTCTATATAGTAAATGGTATTCTAGTCTAGAAGTTAAGAACATGACCACCAAGTGGGAATTTTGAGACAGCTAAGGCCCCAGCTGAGCTAGAACATACTGTATTTTATTATCTATAATCGCAAGCACTTCTTATACCTTTGTAGTCTGACCAATTCTGAACCAAATATAGTGTAATGAATATACTTGATACCTCAGGTGTCGCAGGACCCTTACAAGGCGGTGTCCCCCAGCAGAAAAAAAACCACGCGCGTGCCAAATTCGGCCAGGGAAAGCTCCTTGCAATCCCCCTAACTGTCTTATACCCGACGTCAATTGCTTGATTCTTATGTCATTTTCATCATAAATTAGCCTGCATGCTGCGGTCTTCTTTCCGGGCGGTCGCAGACCCTGCCCGAGGCCATGTTTGCTTATCTTGTTTAACCCGCCGATATGGCGCGCCATCTACATTGCGCCGAATCCACTACACGCCCACGCTGCGCTCAATATCAAGCGGAGACCAGCCGGCGGTTAGCAATGAAGACGTGCCGGTCAAACCGGTGACTCAGCTTGCTAATACAGATTGGGTGAAGAAGGTATGTGTCTGGCTGCGAATCGTTATATTTGGCTGTGTTAAAACTAACGCGATATCTGCTCAGGAAGGCATTTCGGTATCGCCATCTAAGGGTGTCAGGAAAACCGGTAGCAAACGCCCTCCTCATACAAAAAAGCCGCGCCGCAAGGACGCCCCAATCCGACCTAAGAACGAACCAAAAGAAGATGAGCCAGAGGAGAAACAGCCTGTCCGCGGGGTCACTCAGGTGAAACAAATACTGGAAGAGACCAGCAAAGCCAAACCGAAGAAGTCGAGATCGAAAGGATCCAGCAGCGAAGAATTCGCACACCTCAAGTCATTTATCCAACAAAATCATGCTGGATCAATACGTGCAGACAAGATTGAAGGTGAGTCTTCAATGCGAAGCTGGCTTGAATAATAATTAACGTTGTACAGCTTTGGATATTCCTACAGCCCCCGTCCCTGGCCTTTCATTCGGTCTTGATCGAGTTCTCTTCAAGTAAGACATATTCTCCCAGACCTTTCTGAGTATACTGATATCCTAACGCCGCATAGCCCTGGTGTTTATCAACTACGAGACCCTCGATCCCGCGTCTACAATTTCGATCCCTACCTAGGCGAGATCATGTCAGTCACGGAATTCGACTTCAACACTCTCAAGGATTATATCACCTCATCCAAAGATACAGCTCTTCGCGATGTTGCTGTCCAGCATGGAAAGAAATACTTGGGATCGTCATCTAGCATGACCTCGGTTCTTTCCCACTTCCACTATCTGCTTTCTGCTTGGAGACCTATCGATACCCGTCAAATTTCTCAGGGATTTCCCGACAAGCTGCGTAGCTTTACTCGTCTACTCCGGGCCCCGGCTGCTATGTTTCTTCACTACCAGGATGGTGTGTACGCCATCGATGCGGATAAGGAGTTTGACTCGGCCAATATCCTCATGAACCTGGGCAAGTCAATGGAGAAGCTGCTCACTATGCCCAAAGAAGACTTTGAGCGCTACCGCCGATCCAGCAAGAACAAGATCACGCCCGAGGAGGAAGAGGCGATTCCCGAATCGTATCACTACTCCACCACGGGAGATTTCGTTATGCGTTCACAGCTCGATGCTTATGACCCCCGACTACCGGGAACCGGTATGTTTGACCTCAAGACACGCGCCGTAGTCTCCATCCGTATGGACGCGAAGAACTTCGAAAATGGACTTGGCTATGAGATCAAGAGACGGTTCGGTGAATATGAGTCGTATGAACGTGAGTACTTCGACATGATCCGGGCTGCATTCTTGAAATACTCGCTGCAAGTGCGCGTTGGCCGCATGGACGGTATTTTTGTGGCGCATCACAATATCGAGCGTATCTTCGGTTTCCAGTACATCAGTCTGCCCGAGATGGACCAGGCCCTGCATGGCCAATCAAACACTGCGCTGGGAGATACTGAGTTCCAACTGAGCCTGAAGTTATGGAATAAAATTCTTGACAGGGCCACCGAGCGCTTCCCCAAGCAATCCCTGCGTTTCCACTTTGAGACCCGAGACGCGGTGACGCCGTTCATGTACGTCTTCGCCGAGCCCGTCACTCAGGAGCAGATCAAAGAAATCCAAACCAAGAACGCAGCAGAAATCGACGCATACCAAGAACGTCTGTTGAACATTGCCCCGAAGGAGCCAAAGGAGGACTCCGAACTCGCTGCAGCGAAGGAGGAAACTGATTCCGATATCAATTCCGCCATCTACGACTCGGACGCACCACCTGAACCGATGACCTCCCCGGAGGAGAAGGAGCAGGAGCAAGTCCCAAATAAAGAAATATTCGCCATGGCATTGTCAATCAAGAACAAGGTCAACGACAAGATTGTTGAACGGCCCTATTACTTCACTGAATCGGATCAATGGGAGGTTGACTACGAGCTCAGAGAGCTGTCAGCTTCACAAGGCAACAGGCTGTATAAGATGTGCCAGGAACGGCGCAGGAAGGCCCTGTCAACCTCAAGCGAGGACGCGCAGGGTGTCGTGAGCAATCTATACGCCAGAAAACTGCAAAAGATCAGTCAGGAGGGCCGAAAGTACCGTGCTATGGAGGATGCGATTGATAAGAAGCATGGTACAATCGTGTATCCGAATTAAAGTCAACTCTCTGAGTTTGGGGTTTCACCTTGAGGGTGAAATTGGAAACTATTGTCTTCCCTGTATACTATTTATTAGATGTGATTTGCGTGCTTTGTTTGGGAATAGGCCTCGTGGTCCTATCAAGCCCTAGTGTATAATGCATATTTTGGCGTTGGCTGTTCCATCTTAACTCAATTCATACCAACACACCTTGCCCAGACACATCAATTCAGTGATAAGAGCACGCCATGCGATAAGCGGTGTGATCTAAGGTGCCCATCTTCTAATTGTCTCCCTGTGTATATGATCCCACCTACATAGCTCATCCCATCCACATCTACAACCATGATCCTCACCGGGCTCGAAATAATAACCCGCAACCTAGTCCGCAATCTCCGCGACATAACCCACCAACAACAACCCTGCGGCATCGACCTAACCCTCCACAAAATCTCAAAATGGACCTCAGCAGCAACCCTAGACTTCGACAACACCAGGCGCGAAGCAGCCAAAGTATCCATTCTACCATTTGACACCAACCGAGCAATTATACTACAGCCAGGCGCTTATTTAGTCGATTTCAACGAAACGGTTCAAATCCCGCTGGATTGCATGGCCAGTGTTTTCCCTCGGTCGTCGTTGTGGAGGTCTGGCGTGAACATTTCTGCCGGGGTGGTTGATGCTGGGTATGAGGGTGTGATGGGGGCTTTGATGGAAGTTAAGAATCCCCATGGTGTTGTTCTTTATAGGGACAGTAAGCTTGCGCAGATTGTTTTTGAGGAGTTGGGGGATGTTGTTGAGGGATATAAGGGGATTTATCAGGCTTCTACTAGTAGTGTCGGACGAGATGGGGTAGAGAAGGCGTGATATACATATGTTGGATGCTGCGTAGCTTATTTTTGACAAAGACTGATACAAATCTCATATGATTCGGCACTATACACTTCTATCAACATTAACCATTACCCAAACAAGCATAAGATCGGAGATGTGTAAGCAAAACAGGTAGAGCAAAGATGTAAGCATTCATACTTTCAATCACAAGGCTCGTCGGTAATGAATCCATCCAAGACAATAGAAAATAAGTAGCAAGTAAGAAAAGAAAACACCGTCGCTCCTTGATGCCAGACGCCTTATATGACCTGGTAACCAACCAATTCCGCCCTAGCCAAACCAGAATATGCGGGGCGCCATGTTGTGGATTCCTTCAAACGGGTGAGGGGTTTAAATGGGATACAAGGTAATTGAATGATAACAAGGCAATTAATTGATCTTGGCAAAAGCCTCAGATGACTGTTCAGACAAGGTGCCAAACGCCGGAAAAATATGATCAAAAATTTGAGGAATGATCTCAGGATATCAGTATCAGGTGTGTGTTTCGAGGTGGGAGGTATGAAAGGCGTAAAGGTAAAGTGTCAAAGGGAAGAAACGTGGAGGATGTGCATCGAAGATATCCTATATAGGACTTGGGGAGAGAAAGAAAGTAAGAGAAAGAAGATGGGAGGAAAGGGTAGAGAATGCTCCATGTCGGTACATCATTTGTACAGCGTAAGCATTTCAAGCTATTCGATCTCCTGCAAGTCCAGCTTGGGTGGTGACCAGTCCAGCTGTGGGGGTTTGTCATTTGAGACACATACAGGTCGTATCGACTCAACCCGACGACGCTCCTTCGAGGCACTGCCTGTAAGGAAACCTCTCAGCGTAGATGAGGCGATGCCGTAAGTGCTCCGCGCACTACCGGCATTGGTTGACACGGTGCTAGAGCTGCGTGCGCTCCGTACACTGCTTGCTTTGGTAATCGCCGTAGGCATAGCGGGAACAGGGAAAGCCAGGCGAGATGACGACGGGCTTGACGATCCGTATTCTGGTGGGAAGATCTGGGCCCGAGCAGTATGGGGCCGCAGATCAGGCTCACTCTTCATTCTGCTGGCCTTGGCTGAGAGTTTTCGTCTGACCGGTGGCTTCGCTTTGGGAGGAGGATCTGGCTTGTCCACAGTGACCTGGATAGACACAGGCGGCTCCTCGGGAGGGGAAGCCTGGACTTCATCCGCCGATATGGCTACCTCGAACTTCAGATTGTCCAACATAGTGCCAAGGCTGGCTGCGGTTGCAGGTCGACCATCACTGGCACTATCATCGACGTCGGAGCCCACAATTCCCTGAGAAAAGTTGTAATTGCGAAGGAGATATCGTTGCAAACGCTCAATTTCCATGTCCCACTTGCGCTGCAGTGACATTAAGACCAAATCCACGTTTTGACTTGCGAACGCGGAGGTGTCCATAGACGATGATGGAGAATGCGCCGGTGCTGGTTTGGTCAATTTATGACCGCTAGATCCGCTAGAACGGACGCCCATTGCTGCATGAAGGGAGCGACGGATGGATTTCGTTGTGGAGCTTTCAACAGGACTAGCGTCCCAACGGACATTGTCGACCTCTCGGCGCACTCTGTCGAGTGACAGGGCCCGATCACGGTCCATGGAGGAGAGATTCAGCAACGTCCGGTTGCCCTGTAGACCATTAACCAATACCGTGAAGGATTGTAGGTTAATATCATTATTCTCGCAGTGCACCTCACGTAATGATTCATTCTCCTCTAGAACTGACGCCAATGTATTAGCGCCTTGGAGGCCCAGCTTCCGGTGCTCAATGCGGAGAACTTTGAGAGACGTATTCTTTTTCAAGCCGGTCAAGGCCAGGTTGAGTCCAATGCCAAACCGAGCAACGTCGAGGTGTGCGTTTTCGCCGCTAATATCTAAAGCCTCGAGTGTGTCGTTCTGCTCAAACATGAGTTGCAATGCTTTGCAAGTCTCAGGGCCGGCATCGTACGGAAGCGACGCCTTGGAGATATCCAAGTATCGGATTGATTTGTTCTTTCGAAGAGCATCGACTAGCTGTCGAAAGTGCTCTTCCTTCTTGAAATCAATCATTTGCATGGAAACATGAGATGGAGTCATGTTTTTCGCAATGGCGTCGAAGAGGAATGAACAACCATTGTCAAGTCTGTTTTCGTTGACATGCAAATGAAGACTTCGCGGAGCGTCTGGTCCAGCAGACATTGAGTGCATAAACATAGCAACATCCTCTCCGCTAAGGCCACACTGATCAAGTCGAAGCATACGAAGATTTCGTGAACGATCACTTGCCAGATAAGTAGCAATGGAGTCAACAGTCTCACGGTTGACCGCCGTGCGGCTGAGAATTAGCTCTTCGAGCTCCCAGTTAAATAACATTTCTGCTGTGATTAACGGATCCGAGCCTGATGTGCGCGAAATGCGGGAAAGGTTGATCTTCCGAATCTGGCCAAAGTAACCAATGTACTGCTGCAAAACATCTGGGTTCAAGCGACCTTGAACTCCGGATATGTTAATCGCTTCGAGCGTTGTTTCTTGAGCTACCAAAGTGGACAACAGGAGATCCAAGTCGTGAACGGACAATCCACAGTCTCCAACTTCCAAGGCTCGCAGGTGACTCTGGCTCTGTGAAGCGGCATCAACCAGATAGTCCAGATCCGATTCGCCAAGCTTAATACCATTAAGGACCACCCAGTCAACATTCGTCATCTGACGCCGACAAACCGGGAAGAGGGCTTCGGGGATCCCACAGCCCGGGTCCCGGCTGCCCTTGTCCAGAGTTGGGGTTCGGGTAAGGCAATAAGCAAAGTCCAATCGGCGAAGCCAGGCACTCTTCAGCGCCAATGCTCGCACCTCCTGTGATAAAACGCTCAGACTTCCTTGCCCAGGAATATGTACCAGTGACCCAGACCTGTCGAGATGAACATCGGGGTCCACACCATGCATATCACGGATGCCTTGTAGCGCATCAAGGTTAATACCACGGAATGAGATAGACCGAAAAGACTCGTTGTATCGCAGCGCACGCATGACAGCAATCAGCTCCAAGGCGCTATATCGAGAAGGTTTGCCTGAAGATGAGGGTGAAGCTGGCCGGAGAAGGCGGAAGCAAGGAGCATCCTCGCATGCCAAGTCGATTGTGTAGCGAATATTGGAAGTATCGACATCGTAGCTGGCGGAGTAGGCAACTAACGTGCGATCAAAGCATCCATAATCTTCGTCTAAAGGAACTGGAGGGAAGTTCTGGGCGTTGTGCAAATCAGGTGGGACAACAAAGTCGTACGGCTGCCTTGTCCACAGTGGGCGCAGGAACTCTGTATGTTGCCGGATCCAACAAGCAACTTCCACGGAGTGTACCGAAGCCAAGAAAACATTGAATGATTTGCGCAAGGGGATCCTGACTAATGTTAGCGTGTTATCTATACCACATGCAACCGTGAGTCCTTACCGAAATGTCAAATGTAGACTATCATCCCCATATTCCATAGATAAGCTAGTTAAGTTCATGAGACCAAACGAGGTGACTGTATCCATGTCCGATAAGGATACGACCGATGACCGATTGGCAGCTTTCTGCATAGGAATGAGATGGGCCTTATGCAATCCAATCACGAGGTAACAGCCCGTCGGAGACAGTTTGGTCAGGTCTTCCGAGGACGAACGGGTCGGTGATTTGCTCGACGCGATCTGTATCACGCGGAACATTCGGAAAGTGTCCGGATCGTAATCTCGTTCGTGTTCCAACATCCTGGTTACATATTCCACCGCGCCGCGATCGAACGGCAGTGGGTCGTTCGTTCGTGTCAACTGCGCGGCCTGGCGAATACCCACCATCCAAAGATTCAATTCTTGTTGATCGGGGGTTTGCATTTGAATCAAAGACGCTTTGTGCGTGCGCTCGTCCAGGTAGGCCACCTCAACCGTGGGGGATAACCGTGCGTCTTCGAGCATGTAGACTGCAATAATACTATTCAGCGGAATCCCGGCTGATGACTCGGTCGAGACCATCAGTTGCATGTCCTGCAATGAACTGATCGAGGCCACGGACTGGCGGTGCGACGCCGGAGCCCGAGGATTATAAGAAGGTGGAATTGAGGGGAAAGTCTCCGCGGCCTTGCTCTGGTTCTTAAAGCGCACCAAATGCGTATCCGTTAAGACAAGGTATTGACTTTTCCGCTTCCACATGCCACCGGTCGTCTGGATTTCACCATAGTGGAGGATTGCTGAGGACCAAATCATATTACGGGGACTGATGGTGTTTGGCTCGTCCACCGATCCAACAGATGCGCTTAGTGGATCATCATCTTCTAACGAATGAAGCGACTTTAATGAGCCAAAAACCGACGCTCGTTTCTTCTGTAATGACTTTCGACGAGGGTGAGGGATCTCTAGTGTGGGTGTGGAAGTCATGGCTGCAGACCAGGCAGCCACTTCTGCGGCCGCCGTCCCTGGGCGACGCAGCACATTGGGTCCGCTGCCGCTGGCTTTCCTGCTGGGGCTCTGGGGCCGGCCAAAGAACCCAGAATTGCGGCGGGCTTTCTTATCTCTGATCAGGGTGTCATCGGAGGGTGTTCGACTATGAGGAGGCCGAGGTTGCGACGACGGGGCTGTGGAGGCAGTACTGAACACGCTGAGGCTTTTTCTTCGCTGTTTCATGCTCAGGAATTCCGCCATGACTGGGAATGGTGGAGAATCGATTTGAGAGGCGAGATGCAGCAATTCGGGAGTGGCGCGAAGGTGGAGAGAAATTAGCTTATCTCATCGACGACCCTCGTCCTTCACACTGGCAACGACATTAGTACCAAGGACCTGAGGGTCTGCTCGAGGTGAGGGGGAAGGATTTCGCTAGAGACGTAAAGGGTAGCGAGCCCCGAGCATTTCGTTGTTGATGGTTGGGAAAAGCGGGGAGACGGGCGAAGCAACGTACAATAGATCTTTACGGCGCCATGGGAAGCAATTGATGTGCAAAATGCTAGGAGGAGCAGCAAGACCCTCAAAAGCGGATCCGGAAGCTTTTTTAACTTAGGGTGTAGTGGCAGCTGTCAATAATGTGGCGAGAGATGGTTGCACCGGAGAAGGTCGCCGGAAGGGGGGGAAACCGGAGCTATCGTCAAAACACTCAACCAAAAACGGCGATTGCCGGCGTTATAAAGCGGTGATCAATTGATCAATCCGATAACGATGCGTGTTCCTGGTCAGGGTCGGGGTAATGAGGTCAGATTTGCCGATCCTGTGTATTGAGAAAAAAAAGACCTTGAACTGGATTTCAAGGTTTGAAGTGGAAAGAAGGGGCCCAAACGCAAACAGTCAAGAGAAGGGAAGGCGATTCAATCTAATGAATCCAACGAATGACAAGAGAAGCAGTGGAGATCGAATGATTCTCGATAAACCCTGTGGGGGAGGAAAGAAAAGGAGGTGAAAGTCAAGGAAAGAGAGGAATGGACGGATGCAGTTCAGTTACCATCAACATCAAATGTTTCAGGTTTTTCTGCTTCAATTTTACTTTTTTTTTACTGCAGTTTTGGCCTTAATTTCAGTCTGATTTGAGATTCGATCTGTTTCTATCTCAACGTTGAATTCGATTCTAGAACTTTTTCTTGTTTTTTAAATAACGCACACATTCTGTCGAATTAAATATACACAGATATTGTTTTACCAAAGATATTTATATATACCGTTGCGCGTCCTAAGCCACCATTTGAGACACACAGTCACAATGCAACCTGCAATCTGCGAAAAGTAAAGCGATCGCATTATCCCGGCCGCGTAAGAGGCATGCTCCACTTATCCAGGGTAAGCGTCCGCTAAGGTGAACAAGGCTACATAGTGCAGCCCATGACAGGGATCTGAAAACACTACCGACAGTAGCGTTAGTCTCTCGCAGGAACTGCTTCAGCTTCATCCCATAATTATATTAATACAGCTTTCGAATTTAGGTGTTCAGGGGGCAAAAGATTTATCTGATGCGCTGGAGTCGACGGATCCTCTGTCCCCACATCTCCATGATCGACAACTCGCGCGCTCCACGCACCGTGATGCTCCAGGGGTAAACTTGACGTCGAGGGAATCCACACGGGAAAAATGGTCATACATAATAAAATGTACAAAGGTTGATCCCAATTAGATCGACAACGCCACAGGAGAAAGCTTGACTCCTCCAGGAACAAAGGGAAATGGGGTCCAGTATAAACCCACTCAGAACCCACTCAACCCCGGTCACCATATCCGCATATGCGTCATAGGGGAGTTGTTGGTGCCTCAAAATAAAAGCAGAAAGAAATGGAATAATCACCGTGAAGTTCTTGCTGATCTAAAGCCCCGGAATAGCGAATTGCATACTGCATTCGAGGAAGCAGCAGGTGATCCATCCAAAATCAAGTCCGTCAGCTGTCATGCAACTTTAGCATTTATGGACGACGAGTGCCTGATGCCCGTTCCGCCTCTCGTCTTTCAGCCCGTTTGATCTGCCGAATCAGATCGATATACTCGGCCACTCGTCGCTCAGCCCAGATATAGCCGCCAAGAGTCATGACCGCCATCTGCAGGAAAACCTTGAATTGCGGTGTGAGACCCCGGTACACACGGGCAGTCGGTGAGAGCCATTCCGAAAAGCCCTCGATTGGTCGGTGTAGGAGTCGTGATCGGAGATATTCCTTGGAGAAAGGAGATTGGCGGGGACGGGGTTGGCCTTGTGTAGCTGGTGGAGAGGGCGCGGAGAAGATGAATGGATGTGGGAGGCTCATGATCATGTGAGCCAGGATGGAGACAGAACCGAACTATGACAAGCAAGATGAATATCAGCCTTAGTGACCTGGGTTTCCGAGCATCAAATCTCAGTGCATACGCGAAAAACACCGGTCATAAAGCCTTGGACCGCCACGGAAGTAATTTCCTCCGGGGGATCGATATCAGCTCGCTGATTCGATGGAGCTGGCATGTTGGCTGCAATTGACTTTATGCCAAGGCAATGAATGCAAGGCGTTTCCAATTGAAAAGAGATAATGCGCCTTATCGATGTTGAGCTCCGGAAGTGGGGAACTGGAGGGGAAGATTGAATAGTGTTGAGCTTTTTTAACTCGGACAAAGCTTTAAAGAATAAACAAAATAGCCCAAAGCTATCGATTAGCAAGATTCTCCAAAGCAACAGTACAAAGATCTCTGGACCAGCCAGTGTTGAAGAGCTATAATGCAAACCCCGAATCCCCGAAGTGACGCCAACGGATCAACATTTCTCCCGATAGCGACTCAGATAAAGCAGAAATCGGATTATCAACCCTTTGACTCAAATCCCGGGCCCGCAATACCATAACACCCTCATCTTTAATTCTTCCAATTCGCCCAAAATGTCCATGTCTACTCGCACCGCCGTCGTTTCCCGGGTCACCAACGAGACCAAGATCCAGGTTTCAATCTCCCTGGACGGCGGAGTCCTCCCACCCTACGAACCCTCCACCCACTTCGCCGCGCCAGAAGACCCCAAAGAAGCCGAGGCAGCGAAGAAGGGCATTGTGCCCGAGAAGGGCTCTAGCCATGCGACCCAGTTCACCCCGACACAGCAGATCACCATCACAACCGGAATTGGGTTCCTGGACCACATGCTCCACGCGCTGGCCAAGCACTCGGGATGGAGTTTAGCTGTGCGGGCCAAGGGCGATCTTTACAGTAGGTTAAATCCTATGAAAATTCCGATGCGAATGCATTGGTCCCAAGGATTCCATAGCAGTTCACTAACAGCATCTTACAGTCGACGACCACCACACCACAGAAGATACCTTCCTCGCCCTCGGCACAGCATTCACAAAAGCCCTCGGTCCCCGCCAATCGCTCACCCGTTTCGGTCGTGGTGATGCGCCCCTCGATGAGGCGCTTTCTTGGGCCGTCATTGATCTCTCCAGCCGTCCATGGGCCGTTATTGATCTCGGCTTCAAGCGCGAGAAGATTGGTGACCTGAGCACTGAGATGATCACACACGGTCTGCAGAGTTTCGCTCAGGCTGCTGATGTGACTCTTCACGTTGGCTGCACCTATGGAGACAACGACCACCACCGGGCCGAGGCCGCCTTCAAGGCTTTGGCTGTTGCAATGCGAATTGCTTGCACCCGGAGGGTTGCTGGTGAGGTTGGCGCGGGCGATATTGTTAGCACCAAGGGTGTGCTATAAACTCTTCAGCGGAGTGTTATAAATATTTCTTATGTTCATAAAAGTTGACATAGATGAGATTATGGTGCAATGATATACCAGTTTAATTTTATGATATTGTTTCGATTGTATAGCTCGCAACTTGATCTTTGGATGGTACGGTAGTTGTATCATTTGGACACTCATGCTTCGGACATACATGCAAAGTAGCTTCGTATTTGGATTCCCGTTAACCATAAATCACTAATCTCATAAACACTCAGGGTAGGAACATCATCCACTAGAACGCCATCACACAGACCAACTCCAGTAAAAACCGGCAGCGCCCTGAAGACAAAACACCCAGAAAGCAAGGACTCTCAACTAACCCAAAATCAAGGATCAAGCTCAGTTGCTTGTCACACCAAGAGTCTTGACAGCTCTCTGCCAGTACTCCTTCCTCTCATCGGTGACTGTAGTTCCCACACACTCACTGATATACTTCTTCCACCCACTCTCATCACCGCCCTGCAACGCAGACCGCACGTCGCTCGAGCACTGCGTAGTAAGGAACCAAGCACCAGAACCAAAATCATAAGTCTCATCTCCACGAAGCAGATCCAACAGATCAGCAGGACTATTCGCGACCTCCGCAACCTGATCCTTCAGCGCGGTGATAGAGTTGGCGTATTTCTTATTGAAGTCAGGAGATTGCATATTGCGAGCTATAAGAAGATGATGTTAATACCCATGATACCAAAATGAATCAGACGATACTTTGGGTGGGACAACTTACTACCCTGACCCGGAACTCCGGGGAAATGGTTTTTATTATACTTGAAATCGTCCGTCTCGAACGCCATCAAGCTGAGGATAGCAGCCTGCTCCGCTTTGGAAGTCACTTTGTAATTATCGAAAGACTTTGCCGCAAACTTGGCTGCTTGTTCGGCAGTGGCGCATTCGCCTTCAGCGGGTGGATTATCGCATGTCTTGGATGTGGGTGCGATGTCGATTATTTGGGCTTCAGTTAGGGCTGTGTCCTGTTTGTGGTGGTAGAACTTTTTGATTGGGGTTGCGGTGGAGAGAGTGAGGAAGATGGTGGTAGTTAGAGCGATAGACCACATATTGATGGATTGTATAATCTGGCTAGATGGTATAGGGGGTAAATGGATGTGTATGGAAGAGCTGAAGTGTGCCGGATAATATAGTAACTATTGAAGGTTGTTGTCCTTGCCGAAGGCTGATGCTGGTGTCGATGTAGATGAGTTTGGTGAAAGGAAGGGCTTATAAGTACTCTCTAGCATATCTGAATGGGGTGGGAAGGAGGCGGGCAACTAAATTAAGGATCATGAATTCCGCTGGAAAATGCTCAATGCTATGCGTAGGTGTAGGCGACAAAGAGGCGTGCCAGGGATTCTCGCGGAGAATGCCACGGAGTATGTGCTCCACGATAGGACCATCGCATCAGAACTGAAACTTGGTCATAGATTCCACTGTAAATAAATTCCTATGAATTAACTCATTGACATCGAACCATAATTTGCTTTAAACCATAGAAGGCCTTGTATGAGGAAGGAGTTTCAGGGTCTGAAACTAGGGTTCGCGGGTAGCGTATCAGATCGTAGACAAGGGTCTGCGATCGGCATCCGGGGTAATTTAGGCATCCATGAATTGGAGATTCCAATTTGACATCTTTCTTTTACAGTCAAATTTAGGTTAGCAATAAGATTCATTCTTGGAAGTGAACTCTGCATGTATATACATTCGTAGAGATAGAATTAATCTGCCAATTCGATGTGGTACAGTGGCGCCCCTTTTTCGATGCCAATAGGAAACCAAAGCAATTACGAGACATACGGAAATCAATTTTGCTGGCTTAGTGTATTCTTCATTTATGTTGATACTATATGTTAGCTATAGTCAAGGTGCATCATAGGAGAACATTCGGCTGAAACTGGCCCTGCTAGGAGCCATTCATATTCATCAATCCCCAGAGATATAAGACCCATGCAAAGATCAGAAATATTGCAAGTCCTTCGACCCCACGAATCATAATCTAACTTTGTTTACAAATTGGTAAGGGTAAATAGGGGACAAAAAAGAAGAGAAAAAGAAGCAGAAGCCCAGAGCTACCGGGAAAAGAACGGTCGCCCATCTCCAGCAATAAATAAAGACAGAAGACCCAAATGTGCTCCAGGTGAAAGCGTCAACCCCGGTTCCCGCCACGGAATTGAGATCACCATGCATGCGCTCCCAAACGAAAATAAAAAAGAAAAGTTGTACAATAAATGCTGATGCAGATCGTGTCCAAGGCCGTATCGATACACAACAAATACAAAAGGAAAATGATGACGAAAATCAAATCTTTTTAGTCGTCACGGCGACCGAGTTCGTATGAGGTCTCTGTGACGCCGGCCGATTCTTCGTCTTCCTTGAAACTGACCCGCCGGAGCAGGGTGGGCATCATGCGTCGCGCACGCCGGGTGGGCGAAGAGGATGGACGGGACGGGCTGATAATGGAGGGCAACTTGGTGTAGCGGTAACGGTACTGGGCTCCCAGGAGCACCACACGGCCGTAGGTCCACCAGAGGCAGATTCCGACAACACCTGCTAGGGCAAAGCCCATGATAGTCAGGAACACCCAGTGTTGACCCATCTAATTCTAAGTTAGCTTTATTTTCATAGCTTGGGGATCCACTCAGATTACGTACCCAAAAGATAAAGCGCGCGTCCTTTCCGTGCCAGCTGTTTCCAGTGTGGTGGGTGAAGAAGCTCCAGGAGAAGCGATTGTACTCATCTTGCATCAGAATGCGCACACGAGCTGATTCACTGGGCTTCTCTTGCATGTACTCCTTCCAGATCACGGACAAGAAAAGCGGACCGGTCGTGTACATGACCGTCACGTAGGGGAGCAGCCAGCTGCGGTCGTACTGTTGCAATAACTCAATCGTGCGGAGGAAGAAGGGGTGCTGAGGAACGGAGCCCATCGCGTCGTTGGAAATACCAGTAGGCACAGTGCGGCGCACCCAAGCTGGGTAGGCGAGCAGGGGGTCGAGGCGACGGTTGCAACCCTAAATCAAAGTTAGTACCTATTAAACTCATATCCAATAATCTTATTGCTGGATATACGTACGTCGTCCAAATCGATGTAAGTGCCACCATAGTGCGCCAGAACGAAGTAACGAATGGAATCGGCCCGCTGGATGGGGTACTTGTAGCCATCGAAAGTATCCAAGAACCAGGGGTATTCTGCGGCGATGAAATCGCGCGACTTCTCGTTGGTCCAGAGCTAGAAATAATTATTAGCACCACTCATCGCCTTCTTTATGGATTCCAATTGCTAGGCAACGTACAATATATTCATAATCCGGGTGCAGATCAATGCAACTCCTCTGAGCTTCGACCCAGACCTCAGGGATGGTCTCGTTCTTGTAGGTCTGGTGAATGATCTTGGGGATGATCTGAGGGCGCGTTTCAATCAAACTGGAATTGGGCGACGGCAGTTCCGAACGGTGAATGGCGTCTGCAGCGGCATCCTCGACTAGTAGCGACAAGAGTGTCGAGACACTGCGAATTAAGAATGACAGGATAAGGAGGTTGACCAAAATGAAAATTAAAAGTCCGCGCCGCATGGTGAAATGTGAGACGGAATTGAATGTCCGCTTAGCAAGGAGTACAAAGGCAACAAGCTGCGAAATGCAAAAGAATTTGGGATCGTGAAGAAGGTCGTAGTCGTATCGAACGTCTCAGGGAGCTCCGAGGCTGCGGAATAAGCAGAACCACTGGAGAAAAGCCCAAAGGCGCCGGGGCGAAGGGAGGAGGGAGTGTTGTCTTAGTGGTGGGTCATGAACGGGATTGGCGACAATTGAGGATGTGAAAAAGTTGTTGAGACCACGCGGGAAATGTAGAAAAGGAACGATAATAAGGAGTGACGGGTGGGGAAGAACTAAAGCTAAAATAGAAAAGGAGTGTCGTTGAGGGAATGAGGGCAAAAGCAAGTACCAGGGGACGAGTATGGTACCAGTACAGAAAGGGGGCGAAGTTCGACGTTACGCTTTTAAGCCTGTGGCTGGAGTTGAAGGGTTCCACTAACCATGTAAGTTTATTACCCAGTCATTACCAGAACCAGACAAGTCCCGCCGCGCGTTAAGCTTTGCAGTACCTGGATTGGTGGAGTCGTAGTACCGGTGGGGGCAACTTGCCCTTCTTACTCGCTCATTTTTTCTCCTGGATTACGCAGACTTCATGGCGGAGTGGCTTGCCCTTTTAACTTGCTGCCTTGTATACGAACAACATACTCAGTTCATCGCGATCTATGATGCTGGATCTAATCATCGGAAGTTGGTCAGAGGGGATCAATAACGCTGCTTTTCCATTACCGTATCGTACTGCAGAATACGGATCAATGCCGAGGCACGCCAAGTGCTAAGCCTTCAATCGCCTAGTCCAAACCGTAAGAATTTGCCTCAAAACCCAAATCCTTTTTTTTTTCTCTGGACATTTAGATTGCGTCAAACTGCCACGAGGTCCATCGTTCGGCCGTAGAAAACCCCGTTGGACACCCACCGTAGGGGATTACGGGTTCGCCCCCAACCATAACCATAATTAGTTCCAACCCCAATATGCACCGACGGCACAGGATTAACGCTAATCATTATTATCTCTTCCGCCTAAACCATCGTAATCGTAAATGTATCCCTATTGACAGGGGGATTCAAACTAGTTGAACTAGTGCATAGAAAGGCAAAGAAATGGGAGTTTAAATTGCCCCCAAAAAAATCAAATCAAATCCCACGTACTCGTATCACTCTGGGGGAGGACCAAACTCCACGCTAACCCACTTCAGCGCTTAGTCACCGGTGGCTTGTCCGCAGCACACCCCCACCGGCACTAAGCCCAATCGGGACGGTAGTTAAATGACCCCCTCCTCAGCGCCCCCAGAACTGCCCCAAATAAGCGTGTTCTGAACGCCTCTGGTACGCTGAAACATGGAGCCTTAGGCAGCGGTAACCCCGTTCCTAACCCACATTCTCATCTGGTCAAAACCCAGCCACAATCCATGGTTCGCTCCAGTCAGGTTCAGGCATTTCCATTTCCTTTCTTTTTTTGGCGACGGGTCTAGGGTCTACATCTGTAAGCGGACTTGAAGATAACGAATTCCATTCCTATCCGCCTTCATCGGCCAAACGGGATCCCGATTTCCGATTCATCCGGAGAATTATAGTATTATATCATAGTATTGTGCTAAAAGTATGTTGCTTATTTTTTTATGTCCTTTATCCTTTCTTTCATCTTTTCCTGCTTGGATAGAAATTATCCGTGCTTTTCTCCAGACAAACGGTTCGTCTTCACCTAAAACAGGTCCGATCTGCGCCTCCTAATGGAAATGACGTACGTTCCCAACACTATACGGGACCCTCTACACAGTGGCTGATCCTTGATCGGCCACGCATGTTTCTTTTGTGGGAGGTGCCACGGTAGTTGAGATAGTTTACTATACGGAGTACAGGTAACATACATGAGTACAGGCTTGTACACACCACATGTCAATTTCTCTTCTTTTTTACAGGGCCTTATCAGCCCTAACCGGATCGGCATCTTCTACTGCCTTCTACTGTTCGATGCCATTTTGGGACCAGGCCCCCAATGGAGCAGACGCATGGGGTCCAGATAGTAGATGTGGCGGCTTAACACTAATCGTCATCTGTCGTCAGCACAGACGGGGGGCCGATCTGTATGGGGCGGAGTATGGGGCTAGTACCAGCTTTACTCTAGTTGTGCATCGTAGTTACCTAATTAGGAATGAATAGCCCAGCAAGGGACCAGGGCAAATCATTGCCTGTCTTTATGACGTCGCACAAGCAAAGTTCTTTTTTCATTTTTTTCAATTGAACATTTCACAAACAAATCGGGTATCTATCGCAATGTAACGCTAAGAAATGATGCAAACCTCTCGACAATCTTGCGAGATATAGGTCTTTCAAATATGCCATGGGCATGAGCATAAGCAACTTTGTCCTGCCTCCACTCGGTCACACTCCAAGTCTCCCTGCCAGACACAATAGGTAAGCCGCCCCGGATTCACCCAGCAGGGCCCGGCCCTTGCTCCATTCCTTAGGTTGGAACCATTTGTGCCAAGCGTGAACAGCATTTTCGGTAATCATCAGAACGACGCAGTTGATTTCGACCAAGCTATACTGCCATCCCTTGCAATGTCCTTCGGAACGAAATGATTTCTTTCCATTTGGCAGGGATCTAGAACCCCATAACAAGATTATCGCACCTCAGGCGCCGCTGCCGCCGCAAACTCGCGGTTGACATTCGTCGCATCGGTTGGCCGGTCGACAGCCTGCTCAAAGAGCCGCCGCCACCACAAGGGCGGATCAAGAGGCCGGTGGCCACCATGCAGCGTCGGGTAGACATCATTGAAGAAGTACCAGACATGACCCACCACAATGCCACACATCTCGTCCTTGGGAACAATGCGATGCACGACCAAACTGAAGGCCATGAGTACCCAAGGGAGGTAAGGAGCTGTAAAGACCAGCAGGCCCAAGAAGCTTAAACGTGTCTCTGGGTTACGACGGGCCCAGATATAGACAAGGCTAGACGAAAGGGCGGTACCGAGGAATGGTAGTGATAGGAAAGGTGAGATGATGAGGAGTGAGGACATGGCGTAGAAGATGAGCCAGGCAAAGTGCGCTGGGGAGCGGCCGGAGGATTCCTCCAGCAGGCGCGAGTATCGTTGGAGGAAAAAAACATGGAATAGGAGATCGAGATTGAGCGGACCGAAGTAGAGAAATGTTGTCAAGAGGCGCCAGTACTGCGATTTAACGTAGACGGCGCGGAAGCTATAGAATAGCTGGAATGGGGTGACGATGTGACACTGCACGAGCACCGAGGTTGCCACGGTGGCAACTGTCCACCATCGGGTAACGGGGGGCATCTCGTAGAACCACTGCTCCAGTGGAAACTGGCCCATCTGCCCGTTATTCTCCCACAGTGCAGCCATAATGTCGAATGTAAGTGGGGTGGACAGATGAGGTAAGGACAAGTGGAAGTTAATAACCTTAAGAGCAGGCGATTAGAGTGAAGCTTATCGGTGCACGTGACTGGTGACGCGCGCGCGTAGAGCGGTCACGTTCCAGAGTGTCATCGTGAAGAGCTAAGACCAATTAGTTCATATTGACCTTCCCAGCCCCTTCAATATCACTCGTGATTTTCGTTACTTTTCTTTTCCTCTTTGTCGAATCTCGTTTGTAATCTTATCGATCCCTTTTGGACCCTAATTCATCTATTCCATCATAATCTCCTGGACCACACCCCTGCAAGGGATTCTCGTTCCTCGACGCGTGCCCCCCATAAGCGGGAGAAACCAATCGCTCCAACCACCAAATCCACCCCGCTAAAAAAACCAATTGTTCATCACCATTAGAACACCCACAATGCCCACCAAATCAGCCAAACGATTGGTTCCCGGGAGCCCTGCAAGGAGCCCTGGAAGACCTCGCAAGAGCGCACCAGCCGCAGAAGCAAGCGGCGGATCACCGAGCGCAGCGCGCAAGTCAACAGCTGGCAAAAAAGTGACCAAACCCATCGCAAAGCGAACATCCAATGTCCAACGTACGTTGCCAACAAACACAAGTACCCTTGATCTCAATAAAACCCCACATGATCCAGAGCGCTAGACTTACAAAAATCACAGCCGGTGATCCCACACCCACAGGCCGTCGTCGCCGATACAAGCCCGGCACCGTCGCATTGAAGGAAATTCGCCGCTACCAACGCTCTTACGACCTCTTGATTGCTAAGCTTCCATTCGCCCGTCTCGTCCGTGAAGTCGCACTCGACCTCCTCCCCGCCGAGGTGGGCGCCACCTTGCGCTGGCAATCCATGGCAATCCAGGCATTGCAGGAGGCTGCAGAAGCTTTCCTGGTGCATTTATTCGAGGATACCAACCTTTGTGCGCTGCATGCGAAGCGAGTAACCATTATGCAGAAGGACATTCAGCTTGCGCGCAGGATTCGGGGAGTTTGGGCAGGTCTCGGTTAAACGCCCGTTTCCTCTTCCTTTCTCCTCTGGTCTGTTTTTCTATTTCCTATCGATTGATCAGTCACGCAAAAGTGACCTTGCTCTTTCATTCTCCCCCTGGGGGATCCATTCGCGGTCCTTTAATCTCATCTTTATTGCGGGGTTGAGCAGATACCGAATACGGAACATTCGCGTTTCGAGTTCCGGATTTAAGCATGATCTGTTGGCGTATTATGGTTATGGTGTTGACTGGGTGGTTTCTTATTCTGTCGTGTATTAATCTGTTTTTCTTTTAATGTCTTGTCCCTGACGCGAGTGAGTTGCATCAAGCTGTTCGCTGTGATGCCCCCGTTGGGTTCGATTATACCAGGGAGTTTGTACATTAGCATGGATGCTGGGGTTCTTGGTTGCCTTTATAGATAGTATGGTGCAAAAATGAATCCAGGTCTGCAGTCAATGACTGGACGGGCCTGTCATGCCGATTCTATCACATTCATTCCACTTGTAAAAAACCGAGTCCCGGTATTCATACCTTGTGTTGGATTCTCCGAGGAGCTATTTATTCCATTGATGCAAGAAAAACAACTCATACGCTATGCAGTCATCACGCTGGAACAGAAATCAAAGGATAGTAACGCCTTGTCCATTATGTATGGAATGGTATCATAAACGAAGTGCCTGTCCAAGTAGATCATAAGAATATAAAAAAAGCATTATCGCTGATCACGTTTTTGGCGACTGACATAAATAGCCAATGTATCAATGATATTAGGCTGGTCGCTTCAAGCCAGGTGGGAGTCCCATGATGAGTCGCTGACCTTCCTCACGGACACCTTGAGCTTCATCGCCTTTGCCCTGTCGTTCCAGAGTATCCGCTAGCATCTCATCCGTTACACTAGCCCAAAGGCGATCATTGGCCCTCTTGGCCATGGCTCGACCAGCCCTCGCACTCTTTTCAGCTTGTTCACCAACCACTCCACGGAAGTACTTCCAGCTCATGAAAGTCAGAGTCATACATGTGATTTGACTGTTGCTGATGGCTGTGGCAGACTGCAGCGCCTGCTGAAGGTACTGCTTGGTCTGGATGGTCGACTCGGTTTGGACAGTAGCGCAGACTAGGAAATAGGCTGCCTGGATGTATTTGTTGGGACTGGTAGAACAGAATGATTCGAGGGTTGCCATCACTGTTGGAAGATGAGAATGCGAAGGGTGTGCAGGGTCGCGAATAAGGAGAACGGTGTTGAGTGCGGCAAGAATGGCTGAATCACGGCATGGGTCATTGCGTGTCGTCTTGCTAGCTGAAGGTGAAAGTGACAATAGAGGCGATTGAAAGATGTTGAAGGCACCCGCGAGATCTCCCGTAGCCTGAGCAATGGTACCAGCGGCATATTCCATCAGGCACTCGACAGGCTTGGGAATGTTGGGTCCGATGTCTTGGACGACCTGTCGTAGTTCCTTGAGAGATGTACTAGCCATATCCCAGTCGGTTCGGGAGCAAGCCAAGAAAACACGCTGCAAGAGGAAACTGCAGTACAGAGATCGGCGCCACTCGACACGCCGTGCGGCGTTCACCATGGACTCTGGGATTTCTTGTGGAGCAGTAAAGGATCCTAAAAAAAATAAAATTAGACCATCACCCGGAAAGTCAAAGCAGTAATTAACATGTGGGTTTCGTACCTTGAATCATTCGAAGCCCCTCGTCAAGATATTTCTCAGCCTTGCGACCATCATATGAATTCTTAGCACTCAACGTGATCGAGCTCAAGAAATAAGACAATGCATAGAGATCATGTTGAGGAAGCCAATTGAAGCTCAGGAGCAAAGTGCCACTCTCAACTTGAAGAATATCTCCTGTGTCAATAGAAGAGGGCCCGGCAGACTTGCCATTTAGTGGAACAGAAAATGAACCATCGGATCGCCAGTTGGAATTACTGAGTGTTTCATCTACCAATGATTGCATGACCTTGAGCTTTTGGGCGGACTGGTTGACATCGTATTCAAGAATGCTGCAACAGATATCGACCATCTGAATCAGAGTGACAAGCTGAGGGATATGACGGAGCTCGTCATTTAACTGGTGGCTTCGTGCAACGGCTACTGCACGCTGTGCCTGCTCAATAGAATCAGAGCTACCCCCCTGCTGCAGATGTGCCAGAGCTTCGATGACGGCCGCCATGGCTGAGACAGCCTTGTCTCCGTTACGAGTGGCCATGGTTGAAATCTTGTTCAGGTGTTGGAGAGCCTGAACAGAGTCTTGGTGAGATGGAGAAGACAGCGACAACGAAACTCGAAGGAACCGAAATGCGTACTCCCAGGCCGCATGGCGATACCTGCGTACGTTAGAACCAGTTTTGAATGCAGGCTTGGAGTTGACTTACGCCTCGACATCTTGAATCATGCCATCGACAGCTTTGAGGGAAGCTTTGGGGTTGGTCTTGTGGAGCATGCGTGCTAAAAGGTGCTGCATACTGTATTTCAAGTCCAGCATGCGGTTCTGCCACAGTCAATACAATGTAAAATCTACCATGTTATAATTGCACTTACCCGTTCACAAAGGTCAATACCCTTGCTCAGAGCTGTCTCCGCCTCGATATCATTTTCTGTCTCCTCAAACAACGTGCGCGCATAGCGAAGCCGCACAAGAGCTTCTTTGCGAGGTGCCAATCTCCAATTCTGTCGATACGGTCAGTTGGCAAATGGAGACAAAAAAAAAAAAAAAACCAACAAAAAAGAATGACTGACCTTCAACACAGCTTCTAAACATCCAAGCCCTGTTGAAACCAGCTTATAGTACTCCTCCACATCCGCTGGGTGAGATAACAGCGCGGTCTGCGTCCCCTGGCGGTGAGCGGCATTTAGGTATTCGTCGGCTAGCGACAGTAGCAAGACTTGATAGTCAACCGGGGGCTTGTTAGACTTCATTACTTTGTCACCCGTTTTTTGAGAAGGCTGCTTTTTCGATTGCGGAGGTTTTTGGGACTGCTGCTTTTGCATGCTGAGTCTGAAGTCCGGGGAAGGTGCTGGAACCAGTACTTGCGGGATGGCATGGACAACCGGCAAGGAGGTAGATTTGGGATGGGGGAGTTCGGATGGGGCTGACACCTTTGGTGTTGATGGTAACTTTGGAGTTGGTGTTTGCTTCGTAGTAGGTGTTTGCTTTGAAGCAGGTGTTTGTTTTGAACTAGGTGTTTGCTTTGGAGTAGGTGGTGGGTGTTTGTCGGCCTTCACAGGTTGTGGAATTTGAAAGCTCGACTGTCCTTGGAGGGACAGTGGGTTGCTCGGAGGACTCGCTGGTGGAGCAATCTGAGCTATCGGAGCACTTTGAGTCAGGGATGGTTGAGGGAGAGATGGTGAAGAAGTAGTGGGTAGAGGGACCGAAGGTAAATCAACCGTAGAGGAAGACGTCAAGGCGCTTGGATCGACATATTGTGATGATGATGTGTACCAAGACCGTGGCGCGAGAGGGAGAGGTGGCTCGACGAACAAATTGGCTGGATTGACAAATTGATGTGCAGGCTCACTTGGTGGCAGCGACGGAGGTTGCTGCACCTGGGACTGCTGCACCTGGGATTGCTGCGCCTGGGATTGCTGCGCCTGGGATTGTTGCACCTGAGATTGCTGTACATGAGATTGCGGTACCTGGGACTGCTGCACCTGTGGTTGCTGTGCCTGCGGTTGTTGTACGCGAGGTTGCTGCACGGGAGAATGTTTCACAGGCGGTGGTTTATTAGGAGCTGGGCGTGATATGCTCTGCTGCCGCTGGAGTTGTTGGACAGGGGACTGTGGGGGCCTAGGTCGAGGAGATTGCAGCTGTTCAGTTTGTTGGATGATTGGAGATTGACGAGCTTGAATATAAGGCTGCTGCTGCTGCTGCTGTCGTGGAGATTGTAGTGGCTGGGGTTGTTGGAGGATTGGTGATTGACGTGGCTGAATATAAGAGTGCTGCTGTTGCTGCTGCTGCTGCTGCTGCTGTCGCGGCGATTGGAGCTGTCGAGATTGCTGAAGTATCGGGGATTGATGCGGCTGAATATAAGACTGTTGTTGCGGCAACGGACGAGGGGACTGATGTTGCGCATGAGATATCATAGGTGACTGCGGTTGAGTATGAGGAAGTAAGGGCTGCTGGGGTCGAGGACGAGGGGATTGTTGCTGCTGATGCGGCTGAGGAATTCGAGGTTGGGGTTGAGGCTGGAGTTGCTGTTGCTGGTGAATGAGGGGAGATTGTTGCAACTGCGGCGGCTGCATATGCTGCTGTGGCTGATGCTGCTGAAGAAACTCCTGGTATGCCGAAGGATACGGCATCATGCCTGGTGGGAAGGCCGGCGGCTTGCCATAGCCATTATTATATGGCGATGGCGAAGGGGCCGCAACATTATTGTATATCAACTGCGGCGGGGGGACGTGGCCGGACTGGTACTGCGGGTGAGGGATGTACGGGTATTGACCGGAATTGGGTGGTGGGAAGCTCATCGCCCCGATATACGCTGTCACCAAGTGAAGCTGTCCGATGTACCAAACGCGCGGGACGAAAGATCACTGACGCTTTCCGCGTCGGGGCGGAGAAACTCGCGGCGGTCAGCTGATAAGCGTTGCGATACCAAATTATAAGGATTTGCGCAAAAAGTTCCGATATTAAGATCTGCATCACTTTCGCTCTGTACTAGCAATTACTTTACATCCAAAAAAGGGAAAGGTTATATACTGAGTCCCAAATGCCCCCGGTAACGCCATGATTAGGAATTTAAAGGAACAAAAAAAAAAAGTCAACGCTTCAAAATCTTGCGATGCACGTCCCAACGCGATAACCGATAAAAATGCTTCATAACATGCGAATTGACGAATATAACGAATCCATAGGCCGCTCATCAGTAGCCGGTTGGAGGACTTCTTCGTCTATGCTGGGCGTAAAAGTGAGAGGCGGATGTTCTCGCACCGTCCAGGGACAGAGCTCATTGCAATTCTCCACACTTATTGACGGTTCGGCCGGATGAATCCTTTGCGCGGCCCAGGTTGTATCAGGTTCTGCTCCAGTGCCTCCAAGGGATCTCTCAGTGTAGAAAGAATAAGTGACCTTGCCAGATACATCCGTTTGAAAGGGTTGTTTTCGATGGCACTTGAGTGTGGTGTTGCAGGAGGCGCAGACTGAAATCCGTCGACAGGAAGCACAGAAATTGTCAAAGAGTCGGCAGATGGTAGTTTGATAAACACTGGAGAGCCAAAGATCGACGGAACGGTGGGCACATCCGAATCGAGGGGTCATGTATTCCTCCTTGCCCACCTGGCCCGACTCAGTGGTGAGCTGGTACTCTGTACGCATGACCAGTTGATTCTCCTCGTTGAGTTCGGGGAATAGAGACACTTTGAGGCCCGTCGGACCATATTGCTCAGTGCATGTGTGCCAGCAGTATCGGTTCGAGACCGTACTTCCATATTGCGTTCCCAGAGCATCCAGCATGGTCTTCCGCACTCGCAGATCGTCTGCGAGGTTCAACTTGTCGCGGAATGTTAATTTCTTGCATGGACATAAATCCACAATTCCCGCTAGCTCGCCCAAGTTGCATGTGCGGTCATCGGGCTTGCGCCTTAATTCTCGGGATGAAAATGCGGATCGAGGGTGTAGCTTCAGACACTTGGAGCACAGTCGCCATCGCGAATTTTCCAGCAAGGACATAAACTGCCAACGCGGCGTAACAAAGTTGTGTCCGTTACGGTAATGGTGGAATAGAGGCGCGAAATCACGAGTAAATCGTAGAGACTTAGAACATAGAATTTCCCCGGAGATGGCGAACATGCGCTTGCAGGTCAAGGCAAAAGCAGCCTCCGGGATCAGAGTCAGATGTGAGATAATCTCCAGTAGTAGCTCGGTGGGCAGTTCCATTAGATAAGAGCGACCCGCTTCCTCTTTCTGCTGTCTCCGTGAACGAGTTGCTGGCCAGGATTTCATTTTCATGATCATTTTGAACTTGCTTGTTGCTCGTAAAAAGCGTTCTGGTATTCCAGAGGACGACAACGTTAACGCCATGAATGAATGCGAGTCCAATGCCTTTTGATCAGAAGGGGCCTTTCGAGGATCTCTTTTATGACCAGGCCGCATGCGAGATTTGAAGAATGATTAAAATGTTGTATATCGGGTCTGCGGCAGGGTATGCTGAAGTACCATATTGGAGTGAAGACGACATGTATCGCGTGACGAGTAGGAGGCAGCACCTTCAGAGGGAAAAGAGAATTAAAGAAAAAGCATGTGGATCTGTTGACCTTAAAAGAAGACTCCAGACAGATAAAGTTGCACGAAAACGGACCATGGGATTGGGTCACAGAAGGTTGCGGGCCATGTTATCAGCATTACATACTCCTAGTATAGGGCTGGGGGTGGGAACGGGGAAGATCACCGTTCTCTGTCTGATGATCCCCGATGCAGCCTCAGCCTTTTTCCTCCCTTTTCCCCTTATTTTCCTATTTGTTCCTGAAATCACAAACCCGGACTATGTCTTACAATCTTATTGTCCAGGGGTTTTCACTCCACGAGATTTACCGAAAGCTGTTAAAGAGTCGCCGCATGCGGAAAGTAGTTTGCCGCTTTGGGCATCATCGCATCATCACTTGTATTTTTGGCCGAAGAATGTTTTCTACAATCAAAGAAAATATTGTCCGCATCCATGATCAAGATTCATTAATTATGACCCTGTCAAATGATGAAGGATTCGGTTTGTTAATCCCATGATGTCCACACCTGGAAGTGCCGATCGATGCCTAACCTTGAGTCCGTGACTTTCTGCTGACCAATATGGAGCGGGATCATCTTCCCTGTATTTTGACATCACGTGACGGATTTCGTGCATTATGCGCCTTCCCAGATTAGGGTTGCGCCGCTGACCCACTGTGCATATATCCCGTGACATCGCATAACCAGCCGAGGTCCATTTCTTATCAGGTTTAGCAGGGATCCAATAGAGGAAGAAAAAAAAAAAATTGAGGTTGCATACATCAATCGCATAGCCTTGTCTGCATTTTTGTTTGATTCTTCTATGATTCATGCCTGAATTCACATCAGCGCTGCTCATATCATTCCCTCTAACCGTCCTCGTATCAGGGTTATTAGCGATGGGCCTGTTGTCATGGGTTCGTCCAAGCGGTCGGATCACCTTTTATCACGCTAAGGACAATAAACTTCTGTTGACCAAAGCCGGGAAATCGGGCGCTAAAGAACAAACATCCCTCGTGGATATCTGCCGCAGCGCAACTCCCGACACCTGCCATCTCAACCCGTTTTTGTTCAACGGCCATCTGCAGACCGGCTGGACCGTGTATAAGCATGATAATGTTCCGGTGTATTATAAGCGGAAGATCTTTGAGTCCGATACCCCGATGCTCATGGGACAATATGCAGTCGACTTTGTCGTAAAGCCGTATGACATGCCCCCCGAGGGTGAGTTGACCGACCAGGAGAGGAAGTATACGCAACCCTCTGGTCTGCCCCCTCGTACATCTTTCTATTCCGAGCCAGAAATTGCGGATCTCCCTTCCAATGACACCAAACCCATGCTTGTGCTTCTGCATGGTTTGAGCGGTGGCTCTCATGAGCTATACTTGCGACATGTCCTGGCCCCCCTCATTGAGGATGGCTCATGGGAGGCTTGTGTGGTGAACGCAAGAGGATGTGCGCAGACCAAGATCAGCACAGGTGTGCTCTACAATGCACGGGCAACTTGGGATGCCCGTCAAACTGTGAAATGGCTTCGAAAGACCTTCCCCAACCGCCCGCTTTATGCGATCGGCTTCTCACTTGGGGCTAACATTCTCGCCAATGTATGTTTCTATCAGAAGGGATCTTATCAGCAGGATTGAGACTGACTTTTCATAGTATCTCGGAGAGGAAGGGGAGGATTGCCAAATCAAGGCAGCTGTGCTTTGCGCGAGTCCCTGGAACTTGGATATCAGTTCGGCCACACTGCTTCAGACCTGGGTTGGTCGGGAAGTGTACAGCAAGACCATGGGAACTAGTATGAAAGCGCTCTTTGAAAAGTAAGTTTCTTTTTGGGAGAAAAAGCAAAAATACAGCCAGCTAAGAGATACCAGACACGTCGATCAAATCTCTCACAACCCTCGTATCGATGTCGAAGCAGTGAGGAAAACCACTTACTTGCATGAATTTGACCGGTAAGCAAATATGTCGATTATTTGATATCAATCTCCTGATTCGAAAATATAGGGCCTTGCAATGTCCGGCATGGGGTTACCCTACCGAGGGCGCATACTACCGTGACGCTGCATCCACTGATATAATGCTAAATATTCGCATCCCATTCATGTGCCTACAGGCAGAGGATGATCCTGTAAGTTTTGAACCGTTTCTTCTCTAGAGTTCGCTATTAACGGCAAGTAGATTGCTACACGCGAGGCATTGCCATTCCAAGAAATGACTCAAACACCATATGGCGTCATGGTGACCACTTCTTGGGGTGGCCATCTAGGATGGTTTGAACTTGGTGGAGGTCGGTGGTTTGCTAAACCAGTAAGTTGATGAATCAAATCCATTTTGCGGTCAGACATACTGACGGATTTCACCAGGTGAACAACTTCTTGAACATGATGGCCAATGAAATTGACCATCAGATTCCTGGTATCGTTGAGAACCCAGACAAGTTGCCTGGCAAGATTGTCAACGTTCCCGGCTTGGACAAAGATGCAGACCTGGCGCCAAAACCTGAGTACAGCGTTCTACGCCGCAGAATGGATATGAAGATGGCGCTGTAAACAAAAACGTGTAAGGCGCGGTACTTCACGCGACCATGTGATAGATTTCGATTAGATTTCTGATACAGCTCGAGTACATACATTTTAGATCCGACCATAGCACGAAGTGATATAATTGTTTTTTTGGGAAATGCAAAAAATTCATCCATGAAATTGTCATGAATTCATCAATCTTCGGAGAAACTCCTTAAATATGACCAACGCTATTCACAATATTTTGGATCTGACAGATGTAAAGATAAACCCCCGTACAAACGCCGAGCCCAGTCTAGGTACATAATGGTATAGACAACATTTTCCTTAAGCAAAAGAAACACTTTTCCGCTTCGGCTTGGACGATTTTGCGCCCTTGGCGGATGTCGAGGCCTCGCTCGACTTCTCGTCACTGCCCTTGCCCTTCTTCGCGTTCCGGATAGAGTCCTTGACGGCTTCCAACTTCTTGGACTTCACTGCCTGTCGAGCCTCCATCTCCTTGTGTCTGGCGTCACGGATCTCCTCCAGTTTGCGTGCCTTGATCATCTTGGACTCGATTTGGCCGTCTTTCTCAGCGTTGACCATAGCCAGAATTGTCATCATACCCTCCTGTACCACGAAAAAGAAGTTTGTTAGTCATAATTGTCTTGGAATTTCGTGAGGGGAAAAATGGCGTACCTCATCATCCACAAAGGTCTTTCCCTTCTTCTTGCCCTTGGGCTTCACAACACCGACCGGTGTGATCGTATTTAACTTGGGCAGGTTAAGCTCAGCCTCTGTGTAGACACGCTTCTTCTTCTTCGCCAGGTTTTCCTTTTCGGTGCGCGCCTTGGTCTTCATTTCCTTTGGCGGGGGACGCTTGACATTCTTCTTGCTGGACTTGCTCACACGCGAGGCGGAGGACAGAGATGATGGCTTAGAGCCCTTGGCACCACCTGAGGAGGCACCCTTGGAAGAGCCTTTGGTAGGCGCCATTTTGGGTAGCGCGAGGAAGGTTTGGAGGGTAGGTTGACTTGAGATCGAAATGCGCCGAAGGCGATATCGTGGTGTGAGATAAAAATTGGTGATTCGGCGAGGGTTCTGAAATAGCACAGTCACGCCAAATTGAGATACAGTATGGAACCAATGACCAAAAGTGCAAGTATTCAACAAAAAGTAGGAAAATTGGATTAGAACTGGCCGCTCAATCGTCGAATCCAAAAAATTGTTAGGAAAATTTTAGAAGGGGAAGGCGGTGAGGCTCCCGGGCCACCACTCAACCTCGACTACGAAACCTCCGTCCCACCAGAGCTCACCAGCGACCAATTCTCTCTTTTCGCCGCCAGAGATTGTACTCTCACTGGATTGAGGGGATACCGAGCGAACCGCCAGAATGACTATCAACCCTACCTTCCTCGCGCAACGGACGCGTTCCTGTATGTGTCCTTCCTTCGTCGATCTCCCCGAGGAGTTCCGATCGCCAGCGAGCGGTCTCCTACAATTGAAGTCTACGAACGATCACAAGGTGCTAACTAGCTTTAATTAGCCCTCAACTTGAACGATGCGAAGTTCCGAGTCCTCAAGTCTTACCGGGAGTGGTTGCGCGCCGTCAGTATACCCCAGATACCCAGACCCACGTCTTGACCAATCGTTGCGGGAGATATGGTCAGCACAACTTTAGGTCGAATCACCAGCTAACATGATATTCGATGTATTGTAGACCCCCGAGATTCAGACCATGTACTCCTTGAACATGCCCGTATCCGTCATCCGTACCAAGATCCGCCAGGAGTTCGAGAAGCACCGCTACGTTAGCCAATTGAACGTCATTGATGTTTTGCTCTACCAGAGCCACGCCGAGTTCCAGGTCAGTCATGAGACTCAGATTGGGACCTGGAGATTTATTTACGGGTTATACATTGCAACGGAATGCCATTGACTTTGGAGTCTTTCATCCGTGCTTGTATCCCCGCTTATGAATTCCTAGCCACCAAATAACTCTTATTAGACTTTATACTAACAACAATCCAGGAAACCCTCAACTACTGGAAGCAGCTGTCTCACGTCATGAAGTACTTCCGCGCAGAAGAAGACCCGGGCGCACGACTACCACGCAACTTCGTGTCGGGCTTCCTGGAGGGCCGCAATTGAAAAGACTGTTTTACGTAACCCATCCACTGCTTCTTTTTCCTTTTACTAAGTGCCAGTCCGCGTGGCAGGTCATGGGACGCCATCGACGGAGACATAACGTGTACATATTGTCTGAGTAGGTCGCCAAATCATTTCTATTTCCTTCAAGACTTCAGTCCAGGGACGCATTTTGCTGTAGATTTCTTACGAGTGAACCATATACATCTACAATTTTCTTCAACTTCAATCAACCAGTGTCCTTCTATAAGTCATTGTCAATTTCCTCCAGGGTTTCTACCTAGCCAAAGATCAAATTTCGCACCCATACACTTCGCGCGGATCTTACCTTTCGGCTGATTGGAGCGTCCGGCGCGAAAGCGTCAAACCCATGCCAGCACCCTGGCCACACATGCAACTCAGTTGAGACGCCCGCTTTCCATAATTTAGACGCATAATCAACGTCCTCATCTCGAAACACATCGGCATCACCAACATCAATCCAAGTCGGCGGCAAGCCCGTAAGGTCCTTCGCACGCGACGGAATAGTATAAATAGTAGCATGCTCCCGATTCACACCCAGGGCATAATTGCATGCATCAATACTGTTCGATCTCGTCCACGGCGCAAGATCCGCAAATTGCATCATGGAATGAGTGATATTACTATCATCCAGCCAAGGATACATCAACAACTGACCCCGAATTGGTGGCCCGGACCGATCACGCGCTAATAGAGTCACACCAGCAGCAAGATTCCCACCAGCCGAACCACCGCACACAATGATCTGATCACGATCGAATCCAAGTTCCTGACTTTGACCGCTCATCCACTCCAGCGCTGCATAGCTATCTTCTACTTGTGCAGGCTGGGGATGTTCAGGAGCGAAACGATAATCGGCAGAAACAAGAATGGCACCAAACTCTTCTACCCAGTCCAGAGCGCTGTCGATGCCCATGAAGCGGCTTCCAGATATGTGGCCGCCGCCGTGGATAAACAGAATCCCTGGGGTCTTGGATTGCTGAGATTGCTTTGGACGGAAAATTGAGGCTTTCAGTGGACCAGCTGCTCCTTTGAATTCCCTTTCCTCGTGGGAAATGGCATTCTCTCTTCCTCGAAGTGTATGTTCCAATGTGAAGTCGAGGGCTTTGCGGCGATTTGCGATCTGCTCGGGTGTGCTGATCTCATCATCTTTGGGGAGTTGGTTGTGGACTTCGGCGAGGTCTGTATGAAGAGACGGTCTAGGCAGAGACGACATACTTGTTTAGATGTACGCGGCTGTTCCGCTGAGATATATGTGTAGGCTGGAAAAGACCCCAAGATTGTTTAATCATTGAAATTAGGTGGACAGGGAAGATATGAATTGTTTATATATAAATTTCAATCCTTCATTGATCCGAGGTCATCTTACTTATTATTGATCTTGTTACATCAAAATTCGCCGAGTTCTATCCGTTTGCCGGTTCGTAGCACTTGTATAGTTCACATGTTCCCGAAAATGTCTCCGAACCGGAAGGATGTCGACCCGCTTGATCTAGTGGTCTACTCTACTTTCAAAACTGTAGATTGATTATTCCAACGGGATGAACCTTGAAAATTGGTATCCTAAATCCATGGCAAGTCATCACCTATGATTTACTTACATTCTTGTGGCTGATTCGGCCTCACAAGGCGGAGCGCCGAGAACGAAGGTAGGACTAACATTAGAGCCCGTGCACTTAGCGGTAAAAGAGAGGACAGTTTTCACTGTGTTTGCTCTAAACAGGTTTGATCGTTCTTTCCTGTCTGTGACCTCGTGCGGCATAGTGACTCATGGGGTGAAAAAAGTACAAATAATTCCATCCAACAATGTGTTTATCTTTCACATGCACTTCCACTTGTGATCCTACCCACTGCAGTCGAGTGCGTACGGAAAACCTTCCTTGGCAAGTCGGAAAGAAAGAGCAACATAACGACCCCATTTAACCTCTTGATGAGGCCTTTATTCATGAAATTTTGACAGGAGAAAAGCCAAAATCTCCCAAGACCGTGTGGACGAGAAAGCAGTAGCAGACATTACATTGAAACAAGAGCGGATGAATGGAAAAGGGAGGGAATTAAGTCGCGCAATCCGTTTCCTCGATACAGCCCAACTTCATTCTAGCCATGAGGAAGGGTCTTCCGGCTGAGGATGTCTGTTGTATCATGAGTTTTCTGTCACTACAATGTGTGATTTTGCCAATCCGGAGTTTGTGTAGGAGGGATCTAGGGAAGAACTTCAAAGACTATTCTAGGCTTATTCGAGTGGAGGGTCGACTTAGCAGGAAGTTGTTTCTGCTGAGGAGAGACATGATACAAGAAGAAGCGCTGGTCTATAGGACTGGGGTCACCTGATCTCCAGGCTCTGACACAACTGTATGACTACGTGGATATATACTCGATAGAACTACTCTGATTCTTGGATTTTGAATTGTGGAGCTTATGATCTTACCCAATAACATTGTTTAATTAATGATCCTCTTGCAATGTGACTGCCTCAGGCCAGATTATGTGGAAGCTTGGCATTTTGGGGGTCTTCGGCAATCTCCAATATTCCCTTCTGATCATCTCCAACGTCTAAATTCAACAATGAAAACCCAAGACATAACCAAATATGAGCTCCCCATCTACTGGAATATCTGGATTCACAGGCACAAGGAAACCACGGACTTGCCCCCATTGCAAGCGCCATTTTCGGCGGCACGAACACCTCCAACGGCATATCCGGATCCGTATAGCTACCCGAAAGAGAGCCATTAAGGCCGAGGCTGACCATCCTTAGATACCAATGAAAAACCATACAAATGCCCTTGTGGCGTTTCTTTCCGTCGACGTGATCAACTGAAGAAGCACCATGAGGACTTTCGTCATTCTCCAATTGCCCCCACACAGGCTCAGCCGCTGTCGGCAACCGGCAACGAGAATAGCCTCCATCCACAAGATAATACCTCCATAGATTACAATCCGAACACAGCCACCTGGGGACTTCCTGGACTTCAAGGAACTATATCGACTGGGGTAGAGTTCCCTGAATATCAACTTGAAGGTATGGATATCATTCCTAGGTGAATATGACATGCTTAAGTATATAGACTCCTTGTTCAACGCCCAGGACCTGTTGGTACTACAGGACTTGGAATCCTTTAGCCACAATATGGGACTTGGTACTGACTGGGCTCTTCCGTCGGAGCCTAGTATTGTGCAGATCATTTCCGAGCTGAACAGCCACATGCCAGCAACTTCGCAAAGAACTGCCTCACCAGATCAGTCGCTAAGCCAGCTTCCTATCGAGAAAGACTCAGTTGGTACGCAAAACTAGAGAGCCCTTTCAGATTCATCTTTATAGATACTAATCTCAATTTACAGCGGAGTTTGGAGTATTAACATTGCCCATTTTGAGGATCACCGATGAGCATCGCAACCGTCTTCTTCAAGCCTTGAGTCAGTCACAGGCAGCCATGGTAGACACACAGTTTCCATCTTGCCATTCACTTACTAGATTTGTGAATGGATTCTTTGATGGTTTTTATCCCCACATGCCCGTCGTTCATATTCCAACATTCAAAGTTGATGACTGCGAACCCGAGATTATCTTGGCCATGGCTGCCCTTGGTGCTCAATACCGACATGAACACCGAAAGGCAGTCCTGCTGTTTTATGCCGCAAAAGCCATGTTACAGTATCGTGGAATGCAAGGCTCAATACATGAGGAGCCAGTCCATACACGACTAGTGCGTGAAGCACGTTGTGCTCTATACCTGATGGCATTTGCGATATGGCAGAGCGAGACAGATATCGTACGAGAAGCATTCAACCTTTAAAGCTTTCTTGCGAGGTGCGTTAGGGAGAGTCACTCGGAAAACTGGGAAGATCAAGAAGATGGCCTGGATTGGAGAACCTGGGTACAGCGGGAATCCGACCGAAGAATCAAGTCATTCTCTTTTGCTATTCTCAATATTCATGGAATTGCATTCGGCACCCCGCCAATGCTTCTGAGCGATGAGCTTCAGCTTCGCCTTCCATGCACCTGCTTTGAATGGATCGCTCCAAATTGCGATAAATGGGCAAAGGTGCATAAAATAGGCCCTGCACGGCAGCTACTTCTCCAAGAAGCCCTCTCTCACCTAATGAAAGGTTCAGAGCAGCCGAATTTGCTAAGCTCGCAACCTGTGCCCTCTCCTTTGGCAAACTACATCCTTCTACATGCCCTGATCCAGCGAATTTTGTTTGTCCAGCAAGCGTTCGGCTTATATGACTCGGATCGAAACTTGCTTAATGACCAAAAAGAAGCTATTCGGTATGAAGGCTCGATATACTCAATGCCCGTCGTGATACTAATGTATTTTCATAGAAAGGGTCTCCATGCATGGACATCTCAATGGCAGAGAGCCCCCGAATCAAGCCTTGACCCTCGAAATCCCAATGGACCCGTCACGTTCACATCGACAGCATTACTCGGACTTGCGTATGTTCGATTGGCTCTCAACATAGGTTCCTACAATATACTCGGGAGTCGGGATCCGCAAGAAATTGCGAACAAACTATTACAAATGCCTCGTCTCCCTTCCGGGCCCCATATCCTTCCTGCAATCTTGCATGCAACACATGCCTTGAGCATACCTGTAAGACTGGGTGTGAATTTCGTTGCTCAAAGTCATGCCTTTGTATGGAGTGTTCAGCATTCATTGTGTGGGTTAGAATTCGCGATTTTCCTTAGCAAATGGCTGTTCTGTATGTCAGATCACCAAGACAGGGGACCGCTTGATGGTAAGCAGCTATGATCTGTTGCTGATATTTGGTGCTAATGTAAAACCAGATAATGAAAGCCGCCTAGTCAGTTGGATCGGGGATATTGTTGAAGAGGGAAGGACATCCGGCGATGATGACCTCTGGCCCCGACCTGCGACACCATCGAGTTGCGGATACCTAGGTTTTGCTGTAGTAAAACTCTGGGCTCGGCTGATAAGAGGGAATGAGCAATGGGCGATATTAAAGGTTATTGGACAAGGTCTTGATTTATATGCTGATAATTGTGAACAAAGATTCACAGTGTCTTCAGCAGTGACATAGGAAACCAATTGATCTTAGATGCACACCATCGAATGAATCACCATTTAGATACAAATTTCGACTTCAGTCGCAGTCTTTCACCGTACTTATAAAGCAAATGAATGCCAACTACACATCCAATAGTTAATCCAGCCAATAAGCTGCATCCGGGACCAATACCCAGATTCTCGTAAAGAGGCCTTGAAAAAACAACAGCGCCGCATGCGAATGCACTCCGCGTGAAATCGGTTGCGGCAAATACACTAGCAGCATACTGCGGATAACATGCCGGAATATAAAGAAAGACACATTGCATCAGGATAAAGACACATGCAGGATAGATGACAATCCCGATCGTCGGAACGATCCAATGAACGTTTGGATTTGAGGCCCAACCAAAAAGGAAAAGCCCAATTGCTGGTCCAAAGCAAGCGAACAAAGCCGGAACCAAGACGTCTTCCGGCTTCTGCATACTCCCAGTCTTTGTCTTCGGGATGAAGACGTGGCGGATGTAAAAATTGTAGCTCGCGCATGAGATCATCGTCCCAACAACGATAGCCAGGAAGGCTAGTCCCATCTCTCCAAGGTTGAACCCGTATATACCCTGATACACGATCGGGAACGCCTCAAAGAAGGAGTAGTAAATGCCATATGTTAAGGAAGTATAACAATTCAAGAACAAAATAGCCGGGTCGAGAAAAAGTGATCTTCGCAGGGATAAGTAACGACTCCCGCAAGACCTCCGAAAAAGAGACATGAGCCTGTGCAATATCAGCGGCAGTCTGGTAGCAATGGCCTTTCTCCCTATCCAGCATCGCCAGACGACGAGCGCGTCGATGCAAAATAGTCGCAGCGCTGGTCTCAGGCAACAATACCAGAAGAAGCATTATAGGACCGGCCGCCATCAAGATTTCCCACATAGAAAACCTCCATCCGAGAACCGGGATCGCAAACCCAGAGGCCAGGACCCCTATTGCTGGAGCGCAGAAAACACAAGTCACCCATGTAGCCATCGCATGGGGAAGCGTATCGGCTGAGTAAACATCTGCAATCGAGGCACCACCAGTAGCCAAACAGGGACTTCCGAAGAAGCCCTGCAAAAAGCGCAGGAAGTAAAATCCAATTGCGTTTGGCGCTACTGCCGTGGGGATACTAATGATGCAGAAGAGAAAGAAAGAGAGAACGTATGGAAGATTGCGACCGATGCGAGGAATCTCACTTAATGGGCTGAAGAAGAGAGGTCCTGTACCATATCCTAGACTGCAGGATGGTTAGCAACTTGTAAAGTGTTTCATGGATCTTGATATCTGTACACATAAAGGGCAAGTCCGAGGGACGCTTCAGCATTATTAACCCCGAATTCATCAATGAATGCATTCTCGCTCGGGGTATAGATTGGAGCTGCCATGTACACCACAAAACTGTAAGCGCCAATGACGACGAGAACAAAGGCCTTCTTGAGTGTAGGCCAGTTGTGAGGATTCTCTCGATCGGCTTCGGAATACCAGTCCACAACAAATGTTTTCTCATCGTGACATGACTCGACTTCGACAAGCTCTTGTCGATTAGAATTGTCTTCGCGTTTGAAGGACGGGATTTGGTGCAAGACTTGTCCAAGAAAGGTTTCTTGTAACCACTGTGACATTTCAAATCGTGAGATATATTGCAATACTTTTATCACGTTCCCCCTGTCAATATGCTTTAAATATGCATATTCATATTAATAATTCGACGTTGAAGTAATGTATTTGTCAGTGAAGGTTCTTGCCTCTATGGAGGTGTTGGAGGTGGTGGAGTCTGAATTATTCAGACTGTGGAGATGCCTCCACCCAGTCTCTCGCGGCCAGTCGTCGAGCGAATATGGAAGAATTGAATGGATATGACCGGAAATTGCGACACCCTGTGAGGGAGGGAATTTTCAAACTGGCATCCTTGTGGGTGCAGAGACCGACTGACGGGGAAAGTCCGTGAACAAGGAAAGCGGGAACTTCCCCGCTGGTAAGATGTAATTGATGGATATAGATAGAGATAAGAAGGTGAAAGAGAAATATTTATACCCATACTAGTAGGTCTATGAGAGGTGGAGTGAGTGAATATCCACACCCTAAGTGACAAGCCTTTTGGCCTAAATAGAACATTTGATTTACAGAATCATCCGCTGCTCATGGTCTAGATAGAAATTTGTGCAGAGTGTATTCAAGTTATATTCATCAACATATAATACAATTCTGATAAGAGCCATGCACTAGTCATCTCGAACGTTTCTCATATACAACAATCAGCCCGTTGTTTATTCTTATTTAATAGCCTCGACTTCGATCTCAATCTTCATCGCTGGAAATGCCAACCGAGGAACAGCAATGGCAGTCCAGATCGGACGATGCCCTGGGATCCGCTCTCTCAAAGTTGTCACGAATTTATCGTATGAGGCGTCGATATCAACATGGTAGGAGCGGATCGAATAAACGTCTTCCCAACCTCGTAACCCGGTGGCCTGGAGAACTTTGTCCACGTTCTGAAAAGCGAGATCCACTTGACCACGAATGTCATTGGCATCCAAATCCCCAGTCTCAGTCCATCCTCCCTGCCCGGAGCACTCGACGATGTTCCCCAGAATAACAGCTTGAGAGTAGTGGCATAGATCGCTATGCTTTTGACCAGCGCCTTGTTCGTTGATGTAGGTAAGGGAAGACATTGCTGTTGAGGGAGAGGCGGAGTTTTTGTAAGGAAATGGATTGTAGAGATAGCTTTGTTTTGAATTGCAAGTCTCGGATTTAAATAATATTGTCTGCGGATGACCTCATGATCCATGGTGGAAGTATATGGAGTACCCACTCCAAACACCTCCAAACACCTCCAATAACGAGCACTAAACTGGATCGGATAATCATGCACGGATATTATTTAGGTCTCATGGATTAGTCCATTTCTCCCCACAAATTGGGGTCCTCAGACTATCAATCACATAAGGCTACTTTACGAATGAGAATATTTCCTCCCAAGCTTCCACTGAGAATGCAATGGTATCATGATCTGACCCTTCAATCTCCCTTGAGACAAAGTCAATCGCCTCCACCCCAGGTGCCTGCCAACAGGATTCGAAATACTTCCTCCCGCGTTTACCCACCAGAATGTCCGTCGAGGCAAAGTATGCGTGAATGCTATATCCGCCATCTGGGCTTGCTTGATAGCCTGCTAGTGTCCGCGCGCATTCTGCATAGTCTGAGCAGATGCCCCAGTTGCTGTCACTCTTGCGTAGACACTGGAGAGCTTCGCTATTGGCACCGACTGAGTTCTCCGTATGCATATAATGGATAGCAAGGCGTGAAAGTTCCGTCTGTTCTAATTGAGGTATACCATAGTCGCGTTCGAGACGTCGCCGGTTGTCATTGAGGAAAGACAAGTCCTCCGCTGTTTCGGGAGTTGTACTGTCACCCCGCAACGACATGCGACGAAAAACCGCACCGCTGGTCGCGAGCACAGGGTTCGCTTGAGTGACGAAAAAGCGTGGAATGAGATTCCATATTGCGAATGCCTTTGTAGGCAGGTACTGCACCACCTGCATCACTTTAACGCGCGAGTGTGCCAGATCCACCCAGGGAGCTAAATAAGCAAGACTGAGCATTCTGTTCCATTATCAAATTTTTTTTTTTGGTGCGGATAGTTCCTCTTGCAGGGGCGGGAGTAAGAATTTTTACCTATTACAGCAATGTCCGGGTTCACATAGTCACGACACTGTGCCCATGTGTTGAGCAAGTACATAGTGCCTGCACTGTGCGCGACGAGATTTACACGTGAAATCTCGAGATGTGCCAATAGACGCGGTAGCATATCGGTCCAAGCGGCGACGCGTTGACCGAGCGGGACGTCGGTCGATGCGCCCATGCCAGGCCGATCAACAACAAGCAGGCGCACACCGGCCCGTTCTGCAATCACATGCAGCAGAACGCCGGGGTAGCGAGATGCGAACATGCCCGGCATGAAAAGTAGGACAGGGCCCGTTTCGCAGCCGATGTCGGCGAAGCTGACGTTGAGCGCGCCATATCCGGTATTGAGAGTGACGCGGCGGTGGAAGCGGCTCTCAGATATAAGCTCACAGGGAATGGACATGTCGGGGGACTATGGTTCCATATGAATCATGAAGCTGGCTATACCAATGATATTCGTAGAAGTTAGTAAAATTCCCTAGGAAGCTATCTCAAAACCAAGCTGACATTCACTTCTGCCTTGGGGGCCGCTGACCAATCAGAGCTCACCGTCATTTATGCTTGCAATCTCGAGATCTCAAAAAAGTACCAGCTAGTACACATCGCTCTGGTATAATATAAAGGCGGAGCACCGAGACCAGGTAGATTGAATGAATTAATGGGTGCCAAGGCAGCTGGGATCTGCGTCTAGACGTCTGAAAAGAGCAGAGGATCATGTGTATGTGGAGTGATATGAGCCTTTGAGGAAGCAGAAAGAGACAGGTAGATAAAAGCGCTTTCATAGGGTTTGAAATACAGGTCATCAAATGCCAAACAAAATAGCAAATTCTGAGGATGGGACTGTTCATTTGAACAAAATTGGACCTGGGATGGTATATCCCATCAGATAACCGCCAAAAGGTCGTATGTCTAAGTCTGGAGTTTTTGACTTGACATTGTGGCAATGGGAAATCAATCACAGCCCTGCGCAGTCCTATATGCTAACTCATAGTTATAAGACCCCACCAATTCAATTTCATGGCAATTTTAGTATTCTGACATTTCTGTCCAGAGCATCAAGCCAAACCATGACTAAGCATACGAGCCTTTGGCCATTAGCTCAGGGCCTTTTACTCTCAGCAATCAGGAAATAAGAAGGAATGGAATTCCAGCTTCGACACACATGGATATTGTCTTGGTGTATTGGCGTCAATAATTAATAAAACCTTTGGAAGATGAACAGAAGTATTATCGCACCGTTATATTATTGTATGCCTAGCAATGAATATATACTTGCTAAAATGTAAATTGAATATGTACAAAACTATTTATCATCCGACGGTTCATCAGCCGGATGTTTGGGTGTTCTCTATGTGATTAGACCTTGGCAATTGCCACTCGTTCATCTCATACTCGTCATCAGCCAGAGGCTTCTCATCATGATCAAGTGCGATCCGCCCACCTGCTCCGTCCCACTCTCCAAACCGGTACCGGTGCCCCAAAAGCTGGAGGTGTTTTTTGCGCTCATCTTGGCTCCACTCGGCAGTCTCCCGAATATCATTTAGCATGCTGCTGTTCGATATCCAGGGAACTAGAGAGCCGGCCGAGCGAGGGATCGGTGGGCCTGCGTACTGATCGTGGCGCAACCAAAAGACGGCTACTAGCACGCAAATGTCGAAGGAGAGAAGAATGATTATGATGACAATTGTGGTATTGGAAGGAGTGATATCCCAATATGCAGACGTAATGGTGCCGACAATGGTTGTGTTTGCGTCTTCAGAGAGAGTGAGGGGAGAGAGGTAGAGATCGCGCTGGAGCGTTGTGTATGTGCTGAAGGTTGCTTGGTAGACATCTTGTAGGATTTGGATCATAGCTTGTTCTTGAGTTTCATTCTTTTGAGAATATGCGTGTTGAGCTTTAGAACGAAATCCCGAGTGAGAATGTGACCAGGAATGATTATGAGCCGTAGGATGGGAGATGAGGGTATCGTAGATTTGAGTTGTCAAAAGCCCTGCCCAGGAAATGTTGGCTTGAGTGTGTCGTATGAAGGCTCGGTTAAATGGCACAAGGCTATTGGTCATATTTTGAAACATCGGTCCGCTTGTAACAGAGGTCTTGGATACTGGGGTGGAGCCGTGTACCATCCCGTCAGGATCAAAACGAACCTCGAAGTCCTCAATGGTGACTTTGGGACTGCAATGGAAGACGGTCGTATTTGTTGTAGCGGAAGATTTGGTCGTGACATCGGTGTCATTCATGTTCCCGGAGAAACTCACGAGGAATGACTGTTCGCAAGCAATGCTTGAGTTCAATGATGCACTGAAATTTAGCGTAGCATTGAGCGACCGGTCATTTTGAATGGTGTTCAGCAGCTCGGCGGTACAAAGGGTGTCCGAAGCAGCAGTGTAATCCCAGTATGAGGAGCCCGAGACACTGTCATACCGTGACTGATTAGAAGAAAGCTCTTCACACTGAAGCTCAGTACCAATCCCTCGTGTGCGGGCTGTATACATCGTCCAGTCAGTCCATTCAGCGTCAGGGTCATTGATTCCAAGTGGATAAAAAAACAGACTGGGGGTATTCCACGACACCAGAGACTTGCCGGTAGCCAAGCTATCCGAGATGAGACTGAAGCCAGTAAACTCCGGCCGGACTTCCGGATTGAAGAAGCGAGAGTCGTTATATTGCACGGTGAAGGCATTGACACGGTCCGTCCAATAGTCGACCGACGGCTCAAACATGCCACTGCTCACGATAGTTAAGACAAAATCAAGCATACAAACAACGGATAGCATAACCAATAGAGGAGGCCTGTTCTCGCGGAACAGTTTCCAGATCGTCAAGGGGGTGTGGGAGCAGTAATTCACTGTCAAGGAATTTGTGGCTAGGGCCATCCCTTTCTTCAATTGGATCCAGGGTTCCATATAGCCAATATGCCTGTGGATAGAGATGAAGAGGGAGCTGATCATGGAGGCGATAACTGTAGGGCCATAGACTAAAAAGTACGCGACGGCCATTGTCCCGGCCGAGTCGGAGGTATCGAACTTGTCCACGCGAATATACTGGAACGACACTCCGAATGCGCCCAAAACACCTGCCATCAACAAAAATTCTACTGCAAACCATGGTGGCGTTAGAAAATGCGGACGAGAAGCGGGCCGTGCCCTGCGCTTTGCTCTGCGCCTTGCCCTGCGCCTTTCTCGAGATGTTTCAGACGCCGGCGTTGCGACAAATTCCTCGCAAGGAGTTATGTCTAGACGTTTTCCACTAGGCCCATCGGTCCATTTACACCACAGCGTGCGAGCAAATCGACGAAGCTGCCGAGGTGTGGCTCGGGTGTAATCCAAATCAGAAGGGGTTAACCGATTAAGAGAGGAAAGCGTGTCTGTGATTAGCGCACATTGCGCTGCAATAGATCCTGGATCCGACTGGAGGAAGTTTGGTCGCCGTGAATACACAAAGGGTAAGACTATAAGCAATACAAAAGCCGAAAAGAGAAGGGCTTCTGCGACAAGGGCAGAATGACCAGTGACGCTGTATACTACCGTGGCGGTAGTGAGAGTGACATTGTCTCGCGTGGGACCAACAGTCATGTCAAAAAAGTTGTTGAAAGAGGCGACAAAATGCCGATTCCAAAGCCGGCTGATATCTCGCTCGTATTGAGCACTGTTTATACGATGGGTGTCGGTAGAGATCAACGTGCCATTCACACCTGTCGCCCCAGATAGGCTGATTAGGCGATCGTTATCCCAAAGTGCGAGATCATCCTGGAGATATTTCGCGAATAGTAGGGTCTGGAAGTTCGAAATACTGAGATTCGTGGAGGTCAAAGTGGTTGTCGTACTCGAGACATTCGTAATTTCGGCAAAAGAGGAGTTTGAGGGCAGAGTCATGGCTGCTTTCGCGCGGAGATATGAAGGGGTACATCCGAAGACTGTGGCGTTGGAAGCCAAGTTTTTTGATGTGGTGTCAACATCAATGATGAGTCCAATTAACGAAAACGAATTGCAGCCAGTATTGTTCAAGGTAGATGTGCTTTCCTTCGGATCCAAAGGCTCCCAGTGTCGTATTTGCGACATTCCATTTCCAGTTGGATAAGTACTGTTAAGGGTAATTTTGACCCGACATTCAGAGTCCGCGTTTGTATCGGAAACATTCAGAAATTTGACAATGCCAGATTTCCATGTCAGAGCCTTGCCAGTGGAAATAGGGTCAGTCCATATGCTGGGACTTATATCGATTGACTGGGCCTCCATACAGCTCAATTCGGCCCAGTAAACGTTTTGCGTAAGATCCCACGTCGGGGCCTCGGAGCCGGCGCTCACTGGCCTGGAGGTGGGCGGTATCGAGTAATCGAGGCTTTGGTAGAAGAAAAATGTGTCCAACGGGGTGCCCGTTTTATTTCCAGAATAATATGCCGCGTTTTCTAACCAGGCACTCTGTGTTTCCACGCCTACCAAATTGGGCCAGGTATTGATATGTCTTGTGGAGACTATATATGGCTCGTCAAGAAATACCAGTCCAGACATGAGGGAAGGCAACATGACTCTCAGAATCAGGCCAATCGATGACACACAGACAACGATCCAATGGCGGTTGCGTACCGCCATTATGGGGGTCAGGGCGCCATAGTAGAAGCAGTAATTGGTGAACAGCACGGTCCCAGGAGCTCCTCCTGGCTGCGCTAGCTGGAACCACGACTCGAGCCGTAGGACATCGAGGGCGCAGATGTTCCATAGTGCAACGGCCAAAACAGCAAAAGCAGTAGGTATGTAAGTGTAAACCCCTGAAGTGTGGCTCCCCAGTTGCTCGTATGACTTGAGATGGATGAGTCCGTGATGACGATTGGAGTACTGGCGCAGAAGTTCGATCGACACAGCCATCAATAGAAAGAATGCAGCTACAGTGAACACAAAAGGAGGCCGTAATGAGTCCGGTATCCAACGCTTCTTCTGCTCTGGTGAGATTCTGCCGCTCACCGATCCATTCTCAGACCCGGCCATTGCTCCCTCACCGGCCAGCGAGCAGTAGGAGTCGATGGATCATCAGACTGTTTTGAAACTTGGACTCTCGTACATCTCTCGTTGGTCCTGTGTGATACTGCTCCGCGCCGGACAACGAGATTTAGGCCGGCACTCCGTGTTTCGGATTTTCTACTGGGCTATGCAGGTACACGTGATTTTAGCTCGCGATTAAAGTTTGACACACGTGGCACGTGAGTGGTCGGAGATTGGATCTGCTTAGTTGAACCAAAAAGCCACTCCAATTTCCTTACCAAAAAGGAACCAGGAAAAATCAAAGGTACACTTATGATATGATGTAGATAAATTAGATCTCAAAATCGTTACATGTTACGATGTTCATGATAAAAATCACGGCATTCAGTGACTGATTGTTCAAGGCCTAGATCTGATCTCAGAATTGCCGCGGACCCACATCAGGTAACGACTATGGGGTTTCATCTGTTTGACCGCCCTGTGCTACCGCCTACCATATATGGCTTAGGAGCGCGATAATCGAACACCGCGGAATTAGTCAAACACCCTCCGTAACCTCCGTAACCGCATTTGAAGTAGCGCAGTAATAGTAGCTCAGAAAAATTGATATGTCAAGTATGAAAGGACATCACATCACCTTGCAGCTCGAAGACGCCCGTCAGGTGCTTCAATTGCCCAGTGAAGCTTGAATGAGGTGTCACCGGTCAACAGTGTATATCTTTACTCACAAGTTTGACAATTTTTCGCGAAGTAAGACCGGAATATTGGATGTTCGTGAGGATTCCACTGTGTGATTTCCTTGCAGGTTTCCACTGTATAGGAGGTTGGTGGGTGACCCTAAGATCGGTGTGTGTGGACTGGTATAAAATATGACAAAGGTTGAATAGGGTACGATGCTTTCGCAGACCATGGCTAACGTACATTACTACTTACAAAAGACCACTTAAATATCTTTCTTTTTGGCACTACATGCTTCGGTTATGATCACACTAACACACTCACGTGGAAAACCCAGCACGGGCGGGAAAGGAGGTCAGCGCTTCAGGGTGTGTTGGGCGTTCGGGTGAAGAATATAGTAGCCCATCGCATCGGCGATGAGAGATCACGTGTCGATCCTACGACGGCGTAAACGAGGAGGCTTTTAAGCCATCGTTACAGGTGAGCAAGAATCGTATTTTCAACTCCCAGATGCCCATTTCCAAGCACATACACGGGGTAATTCGAGATCAGTGCCATTACTTGATACATAGATGAATTGTCTGAAAAGTAAAGTAAGTATTTTGATAGCATGTATATGATGCTTGATATATCTAGAACTTATTTAGATCACGACCCAGTATTGTAGGTTTAAGTCTATCTATAATAAAAGAATATTCGGTATGGTTGAAATAACGTGACGTGAAATTCAGCACCAATACAGGGTTTCAACTCTTCATGGAGACCATGCGCCATTCTTAAAGTACATAAGCCCCTGCTCCAAATACAACTCCAAGATACAATGTCCCCAATGTGATCTGGGCTCCAGCTCCAGTGGAAGTCGAAGAAGGCAAGGAAGAGGCTAAGACCGAGCCACCTGTTGACGTCGCAACTTTCTGCGTAGCGGTATAGGGTAGCGAATTCACGGAGCTTCCATAAGGAGTGGCAGTAGCCGTCAAGCTAGTGAGGGCTTCCGATGCCGCGGTAATCGGCACATTGGAGATTCCGAGCTGGGAAGCGGCAGAGCTCACCAGGGAGGTATATTGAGGCTCGTCCATCGCGATAGCAATGGCATCGTTGGGGCATGATTGACCATTACCGGAAATGATGTTCCCCCACGACTGGCCTTGAGAAGCCTGGTAGCTCATACAGCAATATTCGTCCACGATATTACCATAGGGACAACATTCGCCGTCGTTGAACGCACCGTACGGGCAGCACACCCCGTTATGAGAGATGCCTTGACAAACATCTTGGGCCTGAAACGATTAATGAGCCATCGCTTGTATGATTGTAGTGATTGAGCGTGATCTTCTCACCATTGCAGTCAACGTCAGGCCAGTCATGAAAGCACTTATCGTGAGATGCTTCATTTTCAACCGATTTGTCATGGAAGATATGTTTCTTCGTTCGTATGTCCTGCTTCCTATGGATGGAAACTCAAAAGCAAAGTGGTAATAGTTATAGCAGGGGAAACCTGCTTAATATATTCTCAGTTTGATTATTCTGCTTAGTGATCCAAAACTCGCTATAGACTATTTATATTGCAGGTTGACAAAATGCCCAGCTGTAGTAGCTAAATGGTATCCATTTTCCATTACAAGTAAGCCAATTTGCCGATCTCTCATATCCTGGCACTTGGCCTTGATAGTCCAATTTGAATTTTGATTGGATTACGCGGGCAATCTTACCCCAACGATGCTTGTCTCCAGCAGCTTTCATATTATCTCATTTACCATAGTTTCTTTGCTGTGGTATTGTGAAATAGTCAATCATAATTCAGAAGATGCCTACTAATTCTAGTTATTGGTGAATTCGTCTGTTCGCAGGCAGGAAAAAAATACACGTGGAGTGGAGGCCCCCAAAGCTTTTTGTGTGCCCAGAAATGATTTTGGCACAGCAGACGGAGCAGTGGAATCCGTGCCAAGTCTAATTAATGTAGAGTTCTGGCCAGTATGAAGCACCCCCACTCGAACTGTCACTACTCCACGTCCAATCCTTTGAATGTAATTCAGGAACATATCCCCGCGCCTCCAAGGATCAGGGTCTCACCTCGCCGATCCTGATCCTAATCCTGACCCACTTGAAAGCCCCTTGAACAGCCTCACCCGGAGGGTCTAAGCGAACCATATAAGACAAAATTTACCTATTTAGAGAAGTCCTTACCATTTAGGGTAGATCAGATAGTTGATCGACGCAAATCTACTTTTCCTGTGCGGTGAGCGCCAAGCCTAGCCCCCACGGGTCGCACTTTACTTCCGAATGTAGAAAATGCATTCAATATAACCCGTTAAAATTGATGTAGACCTAAGCGGATCTCGCAGCTATTTACTAACTTTACAGAAGATGGTCGAATGTAAGTTGAAAGATAAACGCCATCCAATCGAATAGGTTGCCTATGGTCATAGAAAGCAAAGACCGAGACAAGGTATGCACAGTGCTGTTTCGTAAGTTTCAACCTGTCTACACTGCCTCTGCCTCACCGCCTTTACACCTCATCGAAACGGAGCACCGAGGGACTTCCTTGCCTTTGCATGGCGCATGATGCCACTATTCAGGTCGATTGATGATATGAGTGATACTGAGGGGATGTAATGGGGCCTGCCAATGAAAGAATCTGGAGGGTTGGGTTTGCGAAATATGTGACAGAAAACAGGCGGAAAATAACGGACTAAAACCGATGATCAACCCACTAAACTTATTTACCATATTATCGCATTAAGGTAATTAGAGTACTGTCTGGACTTGCTTATGGTGATTCATTCATCTGAACTTCATAAAAGTGCACGGTCAGCTTGTAGACCCGATTTGGAATATGGGATATCAGCCCTTCCGTCCCTCTGATAGACAACAAGCATGCATAGCCACTTTCATCTGACAGGGACCCATTCAGGTACACCATTTTTAGAACAATTGCATGCAAAGTCTACGAAAACGTGCCAAGTCTTGGCTTTGATGTCAATTTAGGAAATTGGTAACTTGGTAGCTTGTTAGTCTCAAAAAGGAGCGACGAATCGGACTTAGTAGTCGCATCTGTTGATGTGAGACTCGACGCCTCTTCTTACCGCTTGAGCTAAATACTGCGGCTTGGCAAGAGCAAAAGCAGATCTCACTTTCAAGTGATGTCATACAAGACGGGCTGTTACAAGACGGACTGTGTTTACTTTTCGCGGCTTGATCTATTCACTATATAATTCGAGGTCTCTCCCTCTTCTGCCTCTCTTCCAACGACCACAATCAGAACTTATTACATGGTTACGGCAAACTGCAATTTGCTATGAGAGCTGTTCTTTCGATAATCGCGAGCTTGTTGGTGGTTTCGGAGGCTGCTAGTGTGATCAGTCATGGATCGAACCATACCGACGCTTGCGGCCGCATATTTCAGCAAGGGCTCAGGTACTCGCCTCATGAACGTGAGAAGCTACCCATTTGTCCTTTTTCTCCCTAAAAGTTTGTACTGAATGAATTGCGGCAGTCGAATTTAGGGTACCTGGCGAGCTTGCGTATCAGTGTCTAAAGTCCATGCCATTTGAACCACAGCGCGCAGTCGCCTTTGTCGACGAATATCGCAGATGGTTAGAGTTCCAGTCAACGATTGAGATATTGAAAAGCCCCCCAGATGGCTATCCAATGCCACCCACCGATTTACTAGGAGGGCTGGACGACATCCAAGCTAAAGCTGCTGCCTCCGTATACGATAGCCATTACGATTTTGATGTGGATGTGCGGGAATTACTAACGACTGCTTACGATGGTCATCTGTCTCTGGGACTCTGCTCCACCGATATATTCCAATTCAGGAATGATGCACCATTGGTATCCATTTCTCCTAATGGTACTACTATTCCCAAAGTCTATTTGAAGGGTATGCCTACTCCACCTTGCTATTGTGGCCCTGCTATCTACATGCTAATTTCCGTACTAATGTTGAACAGACGATGCCGCGCTCAAGCACACGGATCCAGAAGCATCCGTTTCGTCTGTCATATCAATCAATGGCGGTGATGTGGATGTATACATGAGCAATATCACAAGAGTTCGATTAGCTCAGGATTGGGATGCACTGTATGTCCGGTCTGGGTTGCAAATTAATCATGAATATCATTGATAACACTATTACTCACAGGTACAACCAAGCCTTTGTCAACGACCCATCCAGTGTTGCAAACAGTGGTCAGGCTGGTGGAGAGCCGGGTCTCTTCAGCTTTTCGCCTTCTGATTGGCCCGGTGCGTATCAGGCGGTGCGCTTTGCCAACGGCACTACCAGAACATTTGAGACCTACGTGTTACTTTCAGGATTTGAGTATCAAAGTGGTCGAGATCTGTACGCATCTGTCTGTCTGCCATCTCATCCTCGCTCTGTAGCAATGCCTTCTAGCAAAGCTACTCCAGCTGGACCCTCATCCTCGGTCAGCTTGTCGATTGCTCCCACCACAGTCACGCCCGTTCCATCTAATTACCCCAAACCTTTTGTTCGGGATCAGAACAATAGAATCATGGGCTTTTTCCCGGATGCAGCTGATCTCAACGATAGCGCGGTACTGGTAGTCACTACCTTCATGACAGATCAGCCAGATGAGTTTGCGAAAGTTGGCCGAGAGTTCTTGAATAATGCTACGAAATTTGGAAAGAGCAAACTTGTGATCGACTTGTCGGGAAATGGGGGCGGCCTGATCCCCGCCGGATGGAACTTGTTTCGCATGATTTTTCCTGAGCAGCAGATATTCTCTGCCAGTCGCTTCCGTGCCAATGAAGCCTCCAAGCTCTTAGGAGAATTACTAGAGGTTTTCCCTCCAAGCGAAGCAGTCTATGATCCTTACGTTCGAAAATCGAAAGTGACTCCAGATCAAAAAGAGGACTTCGATACATGGAAGGCCTACTATGGCCCTTACAGTGCTCTTGGTGTGAATTCTTCTGCATTAGCTGCCCCAAATATGACTTTGGCAGGTAATTCGATCTACCCTTTGAACGGCTACGGAAATCAGAAAGCCAATCCATCGAAGGCACCCTTTAACCCAAATGATATCATTATCATTACGGACGGTATCTGCGCATCGACTTGCGCTCTCTTCGCCGAGCTCATGAAGATGCAGGGCGTGCGAAGTATTGCCTTTGGAGGGCGGCCTCGAAATGGCCCAATGCAGGCTATCGGCGGTGTCAAAGGTTCAAAAGCTCTCGAATTCTCCGCCTTTGCAGACGAACTGAAAGATCTATATGGCAATGCAACCAAAAATGGCAATATATATCTCACAAAAGCACAGCAGGATCTATGGGATGAGGTCATTCCTGGTCAGCTGAATGAGTTCTCTTACAAAGTTCAGAGTGGGAGCGTGAATCATTTGAATGCCTTCAGTCCTCAAAATGACGAATTGCCCCTGCAGTTTGTTTTCGAGGCTGCCGAGTGTCGCCGATTCTTTACCTATGAAAACGTTGCCAATCAAATCACCACCTGGTCCTCTGCGGTCGAAGCTATGTTCAACGATGGGGGATGCGTTCCTGGCTCTACCAATGCCACGGGCAGTCTTTTTGCCTGAATGTGAACTCGCATCAGTCAATGATGATTTGCGCTGCTTGCGTGATCGGTCCCTCCGGGCACACGAAGGTGCTCTACTGTATAAGTGTCGTGATTAGATCACAGTATAGATAGATGAATGGGTTATTAAGCTTGAAACTTCTTGTATGACACAGATAGCACAAGATCGCCTTGCTATTTTAGCAGCAGAGGTAGAATTTGACAGATTGAATGGGAGAGAAATACTTGGGATCCGACGTTTTTCAATGAGAGGCAAGATGCTTGCCGCTGATATTCAGCACGTAGATTAACATTTAGGAAAAAAAATACAATTTTTTGACACAGCCCAGATGGATGAATGACTGGGCACTGAACTCGACACGGGCAAGATTGTTTGAAGTCATGGACAATGCCACCTTCAGCTAACCAGACAGGTTTCCATGCACGTATGCAAGTTATAGGATAGAAAAGGGACGATTCAGGGGGTCACAAGGCGCAAATTAGCGGAACAGCCGTATTCCACCATTATCAATATCAGTGGAATCGATCTATAGCCGAAGTGGATCAGGGTCTCAGGGTCTGACATACCGGCCACGACGCGTATTTTTTTTGTGCCCTGTATTAAATACTAAGTCGGTAGTGATCAGCTGCGCCAACGAAGAGTGCCCGGTTCCGTTACGCATAATGTCCGTGTATGGATGGATGTGACTCTGGTACGCTGAACCATTGGGTGCAGTTATACGGAAGAGGATAGGATCGACATCGCTCGCACTTGACATCCAAATAAGGTTAGATTGATTACACCAGCTCCACAATTTAGGGACGCACCTATCCCCACCCGAGTGGGGATAGGGTGGGGGTCGCGACGTGCCCTTTATCTATCTGTTATGACCTGTGCTCGGCTTGATCGTTAAAGAGATCACGATCGGGATTTTTTTAGCCTGCCCCCCAATAACGGGTCTTTTGGAGGCTGGAACATAAAAATAAACATTAGGATAAGGTCGCTTCGGATCCTTTCCGTCTCATATTTGGCGCTCATACCTTTCGCAGATGAGAACATGATGAAGCTCAATAATTGCTTTCTTACTTTTTATCAATCCATAGATAGACAACTTAGTGTAATTGGTAAGCGAATGGGCCTAATAAGCGAGTTGACCACCGAAAAATCCTTTCGCCGTTACGCGGTGCTATCTGGTCACAGTGAGTATCGCTCGTATGGGCTCTTAATTGAGTAAGCTCTTGTTTGCGTAACAGTGAGCGGCACGCCAGAAATGGCTTCGGGGAATGGAAGGGGAATTCCATCCCATAGAGTATCCTAGTTATTTGGAGTCGAGCAATTCTGCCGACTGGATGCTCACGTGATCTTTAAGGCATTTTCGGTTAATAGGGCTTGGGCGACAGCCTGGTCGCATGTGACCTGACTCTGCAGATCCCTGGGAATTGTGTACGAGCTGAATAGCAAGGACCAACACGAAGCACAAAAGGGTACGTATGTAGTATTGTGGAAGTGCGGCAAGGAAGGAAGGAGAGGATCTACGAGAAGTGAAGCTTAAGTAGTGCAGGAAGGAAGGTACTAGTCCTAATCAGGACATCAACAAATTGGTCCCTGATAAGTGGTCAAAACGGGTCCGTAGCATTCGTATGTATGTTTATCTTCTTTCAGCCACTATGCTTCTGAATAAGGTGTCTGTAAGCGATCACTCTATCTAGTAGAAAGCCCGCCTCTTACTTATTATATAAGCTACTAAATACAATAAAAACATATCCACCCAACAAAATGCAGGACCCTGATACGTCCCCCACACTCACAGGTCGACTACTGTACGCGGGACTACTGGTCATGAAGAGAAGTGGGTCCGGACGGAACATAATTGTGTCCACGGTCGGGCCCAAGACTTCAAAAACCCCTGAGTCTAACGTGGCGCCTCTAGCTTGTGTATCGAGATTTCCACGTCATCAATGCAAATATGGGTGGCAAACCTTTCCAATCAAAAGGCTGCCATAATTGTAGACAACGAAAAGTTAAGGTAGGTCCATTTAGCATCGCTAAGTTCCAAGTTTTCATGACTGACAGTCCCTTCCGTGGCTATTCTTAGTGTGACACGGCGCGGCCAAATTGCATGAGATGTCGGCAGAGAGGTATTCAATGCCACGGTTATGACAAGAAATTTGTCTTCGTTCCTCAGTCGTCCGTTGAACATGAATTCGAAGAGATAAAAGCTCAGGATCTTCCTCGCACGGGCCAGATGACGCTTCGACTGTCAACGCCCCCAAAAGATCTTTCATTGAGGCGAGAGCAGCTTGTCTCTTCCTACATCAACATGTATTTCCCTGTCGACATTAAGGGAAGCATCAGTCTCGATCCTTGGTATACACTTATGTCGGGCATGGTCACGCTACCAAATAAGCCACTCATGCTGGAATTGGCTGTTGCGGCGACCTCTTGTATATACCTGGGTAAGATAAGCCATGATGAGTCCATGCTAAGGTATGGACTTCGGATGTACAACGGTGCGATACACCACGTATCCCATGAACTTAGCCGGAACAACCACAGCGATGAACTGTTCTATACGATTGGAATCTTCCAAGTGCTAATGGTGAGCCATTTTCACAATTTTTGATATTTGTATGGGATATTAACTAATGCAAATGTAAGACGATACATTGCCCCTACGGTCTTGAAGTATTGCTACAGCAAATAGCAGTGACTGATGGAATCCTCAAGCAGTGTTTGAGTCATGAAACTAGCAGCCCCATCACGAAGTCTCTTTGTCTTGCATTTCAGAGAATGCGACTGGTATGTGCGCGTTGCCCTTCGTGAAAATATGGCTCTAGTTACTATGCGGGACTCACCTAATCCTCGTTCTATTAGCTGAAAACACTTTCGCCTTTAGAGCAAAAGGAGGCGATAGGACTCAGTACAGAGATATCTACAGACGCTTTGGTTTCCAACGAAAACCAGCCCGTGGATCGCCTGTTCTATCTCATGTCAGGAATCTCATCAATTGCAGCCGCTGTCAATACGATTGATATATCTCAAAACGAGGCCTGCCAAGTGTTGCTACATAAGTGCCTTACACTCAGGGAAGATATGCTGGCATGGTATTCACGGGAGGTTGGACAAATTGGCGGTGGTCCTTCTGTTTGCGAAAGTGGTGATTTGGTGACGACAAGAATACCTCCATCCAAACATCTTTTCGGACTTCCCTATCGCTTCGTCTCACTCGACAACGCCAGGATACACATTCTCCTATGGGCGGCATTATCAATGCTTCAAACTTTCATTGGTCAGGCCCACGCACGTGTCTATTCGTCCGACCTCGTCGATGCCAGAACAAATCGAGAATATCAGCTCTCGGAATACTATGCAGATGAAATAAGTCGGGCCATACCCTATTGCCTGCAAGATAGCATGAGGGTATGGGGCCTCAGCGGTACAGTTTTTGGCATGTGTCAAATCGCCAAGATATATATGGACTTCAGGCGCGAGGAGAAGTTCTTTTGGAGCCAGCAACTTTTCAAGACTTCGGGAGACATTGGGACCGACCTCTCGTATCGTATGAACGAGATGTTTCTACATGGCTGGGCACTTCTTTGGCAGCCCAAACGGGGCGAGTGCTAGACTTTAGTCTGGGTGTCCTCAATCCAAGATTAATCGCACCCACCACAACTTCTGTGGCGTAATATATACACTTGACGAAAATTGCAGCATGATCGTACAAATCGAAATTGGTTTGTATTTAGGGGGAAATGTGTCTGGCTTTGTTAATATGTCTTGAAATGCCATCTGGAAGGTAGGTTAGTTGCGTTAGGCTTAAGAATACGGTGAGCATGAGCAGCTCGTACTATGAATGTCTAAATTCGAATTTTGAACTCTTTTTCTTTCCCTAGACTTATTCTATCTCGTATTCCAATGGAGTAACATACTCCTCCATCTGCAGCCCGGTAAGCTGAGAGGCTGCGTCGGTTATCTACACAGCCGATGGATCAAAAGTCGACGTGAAAAATTTTCAGCCAGATGCATAAAATTCAGTGATTGCTCCAGATGTTAGACTTTTATAGAAAGCTAATGAACGGAGCTGACTTAGCACGGGCTCCCGTCAATCCGGCCTTTATGGGCACCAGAGAATTAGTTCTAGCACTAACAATAACCACGAAGTAAATGGGTACACCTTTTGAACTAAAGTCAACGTTTGTCTTTTATCCAGCGTCCCTCAACAGCCAACGAGAAGCAGGGAGTCGCTTCAGCATGGGCGAATTAGAGGCAGGGGTATATCCCTGCGGGCGAAGAATATCTTCCTTTCAGTTCGTTCGTTTCATGGCAAGGAAACCAGAGGATCTAGCAGTGCAAGGATTGGTTTTCCTGACTCCTACGATTTCTGTCAAGCACTCTGAGCATCTTGTGTGGAATCAGCACGTACATCCACTGAATCGCGTAGGATTCTCATGAAAAACTCTGACAAAGTTTATATAGACAACTTTGACCAACCTTTTGCAACTCGAAGAATGATGATTGCCTATTGAAAAAGAAATTTTCGAGGCTACATACCCATCGAGATGGTCAAGCGGTTATACTCGATTTGATTCTTCTCTTAGACTTTGGGGAATTTATCCTACTTGTTATAATACTGTGGATTGCCGTTGGCTCACTGGGCTGGTTCAGACTAGGAGGCAACCCGCACCATCGAGATATAAGTCACGAATCTTGTGAGTCTAAAAGAAAAGGATGTGGAAGACTTGTGCATTCATTTGAGGGCAAATAAGGGTCCAAAACCTTGGATGCGCCAGGATGTGTTGTATCTAGTCATAGAAACCTTTACCGTCACCTCACCAACAGAAGGTCTTTCTGCGTCGATGGAGAGATATTGCCTAGCTATCTACAGCGATGACTGGTCCAGCAGCGGGCAGATCGTTGGAACGCGTGCTGGCGTCAGTATCGCAGTGATATTTGCAACTGTATTCCCATTGACCGGTTGGGAAGTCGGCTTGCCAGTCAAGCCATCCACGACTAATCTTGTGATCAGCGATCAAACTTTTTAATGTGGAGCGGGTGAGACTTACGTGTATTTTCCATCCCCATCGCGCTTAGGCTGGTTAACACCACCCTCAGAATTGCAAGAGCGACGGATGTATCCCCAGACTCGAACGTATTCATGGGTAGCGACAACTTTGTGGCACTTATTATTGTTCCTAAAGAGACCGGTGAATGAGAGATAGTCATGTCTATTGTGGCAGACAGGCTTACCATGAGCAAGTGGAGGAGTCCCACTGGTAGTACACTCCGATCCGCCCCAACTGTGGCTGTAGCTAGCACCTACATTGATCACTTCAGAGGTTATACCAGCTTCAAATCCAACTGTATTTTCCCAGCTGGTACAGCCCTGGATTTGATTGAGCTTGGTGATTGAGCAAGTCGGAGAAGATGCACAGTCAAGATGCGGGCTGGCATCCTGGAAGGGCTGCCACTGAACTTGAGTCTGAGTCACATAGATGTCGCTCCAACAATGATGAGAGTCATGACCTGTCGAGCCGCACGAGCCGCTGTAGTGGCCATTTCCATCGGTGCCTGCATCATACGCCCATTGGGAGTACTGGCCAGTAGCATCGGGACAGGAATCATCACGCTTTGCGAGCTCTTCGCTAATTTTGGCCATCGTGATATTACCCTTTTCGAAATCCCTAGCAACAGTAGGCGGAATGGTCGCCGAGAAGGCTGGAATTGCGCCAAATGCGAAAAGAAAGGCGGCGTACTGCATTCTGATGGAAAGACAATGGAAGTACAACTAATGGATGAAAGATTTCGGGGGAGGACGGCTCAATATATAGATAAAAATCACCTAAACGCACTCTTTATGAATCAATCCTCTTGCCGTGTATCTCCCGGTTAAGTCAGTCATCTTGACTAATAGTTACTTGTTTAGGAATATGGATATAACGGAGCAATCTTCAGGAAGAGCAAGCAAGCAAAATCAAATAAAAGCCCCCAAACTACGCGTGCACGTCCTTAAATATTCCCAGTGAATAGCCAGACACCAATTAAAATTCGCACTTCATAGCGTCGGATCTACAGAGATGAAGCAAACTGCTCAAGACACACTGATCTTTTTCCAGATGAAGACATTGCCCAGAAAAATCCAGCTCTGTCTTCCTAAGTTCAACTGAACTATTAATAAATATAGTGGGTATTTACAACGAAAAGAACAAGCTGATTGGAAGTCACCTTGGTTCCTCGTATGAATATCTCAGATTTGATGTCGATGCATCGGCTCGGTTCCTGCTGCACCAGCCTCATATCACAACAAAACTGAATAAATTGATGATGATAATAAATCCATTCAACTGATGTAGCTCGCTCTATATACGTGCTGCTATGCGGAAGTGCTGTCGAGCTGGCGAAGTGCTGGAAAGTGGTTGCTAGCCCACTAGATGGCCTATTCATGAAACTCGCAGTGCAAGTTTCCAAACGCTCGTCCTAGAATATAGAAATCTGAAACAATAAACACAAAGAAAACTCCACTAGACCGTACGTCATGGCCCCATCCTTTCACTAGGGTTGCCAATGTTTGCGCAACCATCCAACCCATCGGCTGCCGCTCACAGCCTCGTTGGATCAAGGGAGGACAGTAGATCTCGCACTGCAAGACTTTCAGCCACCACTCAGTGCCAAGCCGATCGCACTTTCGTGCCAAATTCGGAAAATGGGTCCTATTTCCAAGCTGACTGAGATCATTTATCTCGGGGCTCGGGACTTTGAATTTCCGAGCACCAAGCCCGAACCCCCAGTCGGGAAATTATTTTCACTATTACTATTACTATTAATATTAACATTATTATTACTATTATTATTATTATCATCGTCATTAATTCCAGGTCACACTACGCCCTCTTGGCAATGGGCCTATGCCAATGAAACAGCAGCTGCGAGATTTTATTTTTGATTACATCGCCCCCAAAGCTCTCCTCAAGACCTCCACAGTTTCTAAAACATGGAGACAGGTCATTCAATTCAATAGTCATCGCACTGCAACTCATACCTCACCTATGGCCTAGTTAAAACTACAATAGGTGCTTCCGGAACCAGCAACCATGGAAACCCTGAAACACTAGAATTGAACCCATCCTGCTGCCGTGTCAAGAGCCCAGCACTTGCTTTCGCTGCCATAGGAGGCCACATGGCTCGGAAGTACCCCTCCACAGCTCTCGAAGTCAACAGATCTAAGTACTTGGAGAAGTCCAGATTGCCTTCACACCAGAAGCCCGATGACTCAGATTTGTCGTCAGACTGCTACAATAAGATTATCACAGGTTCTTCATGATGAATATATCTTGCGCCTTTCTTACGTTTCTCGTGAAACCAAGGAATTTAAATTCTCAAAATGCTCGGGTTTTAAATACCCAACTGAACATCCAAAGCCAGGCCTGCTATTTCAAGCGCGTGCGCCAGAGGAGGCGGCGGTGACCATCGTCCGGCAGGCTTGCACTCTTCCTTTTCAGTGTCCCACATAATTTCGGGCGACGCGATGGATATTCTCCGTAGGTTGGGTAAATGTTCCTCTTTGTGCACCAGCAGGCCCAACAGAAATTTGTCTTCTTCGAAGGTAGTGAGATCCCAGTCATCATAAAATATCTCTAGCTCCTCTAAGCTACGAGGAAGACTTCTCCAGGCCTCGAGAGGATCATCTGTTCCGCATAAAAAGACATGGTAAATACGTAACGTAGTTAGAGCTGTGAAATCTTTTAGGCAGATGCGTGGTCCGTTGAACAATCCTTCATGAACAAGCCAAGGCCGGGTAAGGGTCAATTCCTTTAAGGACCCCATTTGTGGTTGCAATGTTCGCACAAAAGCAGCGCACGTCCAGCCTTTATCAGGCTCATCATCATAGATGCCATCCCACTCCACTTGCTCGACGTCATAATGGAGCACTTCCAGAGCGGCTGGCCAGCTTAGTATAGTAGCTAATGCCTCCTCATGAGCCCCACAGCGTATCAAATTCAGGGCTGTGACCGGCGACTTGCCGATAAATTGGCGTAGACCACTTTCGTCTTCCAAAGAATCCATGGGCTTAAAGTGGAGAATGCTGAGTGTCTGGATGTTGGGAAACCAGTAAAAACAAAAAAAGTCGTATAACGAAGTTGTGCAAGGCACAACTGCTGAAACAATGAATTTTTGAAGATTCGGCTCATCTCTAAGTGTGCGTTTCAGCCGATCTAGAGGATGGTTGTGGAATGGACCTTCGCGGACGCAGACGTTTTCATAAAATTCTCGTTTCAACAGCCTATAGAACCGACGTGAAACGAGGTATAAGGACTGTAAATTTTTCTTGTGTTGCGGTTGATCTTGTTTAATCGCGCGTTCATACAAATCACCCCACTTGTAAAATGGCAAATCTCCCTGTCCCTTTTCTGCTTGCACATAACTGGCAATGACAAGAATTAGTTCGTCCGGAAGGTCCAAAAATTGCACCATCTTTGGAGCGAGAAGAAGAAATTGGCTTCAAGATGGCCGATAGAAGACAAAGAGAGCAGCTGTCGCCGACGAGTCTATTGTAAAATTTGAACCACTAAGTTCAGCGGTAAATCAGCCACTAACAGCTCGAATGTTCTAACCGCGGTTCTACCAGAAGTGAACCGAATGGCATCCAAATGTGGGTCAGGGGCTCAGTCGCTGAAGTCACATCAGCCCAGAGAAAATGCTTTTTCCTAGACGCCGATGGAACAATAGTAAAGCCGAGGCCGACACCCGTGATGTTGGTTGCCGTTTCGCCGAGCTCCGGCATCTTTTCGAGGCGTATACAAGCGATCAGGACACGCAATTTAGGCTAACTGCAGCAATCGCTGACCGAATAATAGACAAAAAGCAGCAAGGCTGTTCGGTTATGTTATTTACACGTCCTTAGGATGGTGCAAGGCATCAAAAAAGATCTACTTTATGCACGTATGTGGGTCGTGCAAGGAGCAATAAAGATCAGCATGTAGAAAATAACTCAAAAGGACTCTTCTTTGAGAAACAGAGTATATAATGAACACATGAAACGGTTTTTTTTGTCATGAAAATTTGTTATTCAATGATCTATCTCGTTTCGAAATTGTCGACCATTGCCCGCCAGAATCACTCCATCTCCAGTAAGGCCCTTTGGAGCCCACTTTTTGGTGATCATGTGTAATTTCACAGAAAGTCTATCTGCAACCGACGCACAGCTCAATCGAATCTCAATACGCTGCATTTATCCAAGCTCTGGGCATGACGTCGGGGTTGTTTACATTCGCCGTTTGGTTGGATGAGCTCCAAGTTCGCCTCAAACCAGCCAAGTTGGAACATCCTGGTACCACGCTTATATAAGCTTTATGGTTCAAATACTTGGCAAATTACATCGTATCTGGGTTTGTATCTGGAGTGCCGTTTATATGAATGTGGTACCAGTATGTTCCAGTTTGGCTGGTTTTGGTGCTAACCTGGGGCTCTTCCAACTGGATGGTCAAGGATCCACCCGCGATGCTGCACGAGACAGTGGATCATACTACATGTGTATATAACAGTCTGTGAGCCCTTTGGCCTCGCAAGGCTTCGAAGGCTCACTTATCTTCATGGTTACCATGTGTTGCATGGGTAATATATTCTTGTTGCTAGATCTGGAGATACTCGAAATGATCTTTTGAAGGCGACTACATTTCATTTGCGGAAGAATTCAAAAAAACAATGTTTCCGGATGGACAGCATGCTTTGATAATAAACCCCTCAAAACATCAAAGCCCCACTGCCAGTCCTGTAGATCTTTTCAGTTTCGGACATTTTGAATTCCCATTGAAACGCCTGACGCTAAAAACAATGATGAATTCAATTAGAAGCTATTCTCATATTTAAGGCACGCATGTTATTAGATTTGAAGGTTGGAGCACGAAAGGCGTAGCCTGTCTAAGAATGTTTTTTTTTTTTCGAGGGGGGCTTTTGCGAGAATGAACTCCATGATGCGATAGCAACCTAACGACGTCCAATGCAATTAAATCATTACACATAGTGGGGTAGACCTGGTTTTGTGCATGCATGTGAGGGGTTTAGTGATCAAAAATCAGAATTCAACTACAATAGCCCCCAGGCCATCCCCGCAATGTCTAAATGTACGAAGATCAATAAATGAGCAGTGCGGCAGCCAAAAGTTCTGGTTTCGGATTGATTGATATCAATCACTCTTTTCCATAGTCAGAGATCAGGTTCTTGAAGCTCCACACTGACTGAGCCACCAAGCCTCGAGACCACTCAATTCGCTCCATCAAGAAATCTTGGATTCCCGTATGGACAGGATGGCCATCGATGAAAATGGGGTGAAGTGGGCCTGGTGAGTTTTCTCTCCGCCTCATCCCCACCCACAGCTCCGTGTCCGCTTGATTCTTCTGGAAAATTGATTTTACTCACACTAACGAATGCATCAAGCGAAGCGTGTATCCGTGGACACCGATCAGCAAAGTGTCAACATTTCGATCGTTCGATGAAGAAGATACGCAAAAGTGGTCGCCCGCTATCAAAATGTCCGCATGCTACCAAACCTTGTGACTGTGTCGAACAATGGTCCTTGCCCTCTGGTATGTCAGAGGGTACATACATATTTCCCAAACCTCCAGGGTTCAAACCTTCGATAATAGAGACTCCTGACGCTCACCAGCCAGCCTGAAATAGACAATAGCCAAGTTGTTTCCACAACTGCAAAACCTGTCTCCGGTGCGACGGATACTCAGCAAAGCCACATATCAAGGCCGGGGGGGATTCACCGCAGAGGCCCCAACTATAGCCGAGATACGCGTTGGAGGATCCCGTGAAGCTATCAACATTACCGAGTTAGGGTCAAACACAGAGACAGCTACCTACAATGCACGAAGTGTATCCGTTGACACAATTGAGTTACCGATCTCTGAATTGGCGTCTTAGCATTTCTGTCTTTCTGTCATCCTCCAAGTGCACTCAGTTACATCGACTGTGGAAACCCCTAGGCAAGGCTGTTGGTGTTTTGTTTGGGTCAAATGGGTGCTTTTCTTGTGATATCTCCGCCTACGTTATACTATTACAATCAATTTACAATCAGTGTCCATCCATAGACCCATGTCCTATGTTAAAGCGAGATCGATATCAAGCTTGGTAATTGATTGCTTCGGGTTTTTCCATTACTGGAACCAATTGGAGCGAAATAAATCTACGCTAAATGACGCCATTGGATTTGCGGTGATATTTTATTTAAGCTAGTAAACTGCTCAAATTGACGCAGTCTAGACCGCAAGATTTGATTAGCCGTAAGCTAGGCCGGAGTTCATCGCATGAGCGCAGAAGCGGTGTTGCACTCTGAAAATCAGCGTTTCTAGCCTTTGCTAAATGCTAAGATACAGGAGCATTGACCGCCAAGCACTTACTAGATGCTCTTTTTGAAACTACCATTTACATTGAGAACTTCACAAATTCTTTGGCGCCTTGAAGTAGTCAAGTCATTATACCAAGTAGCCAAGTCATTATACCAAGTAGCCAAGTCATTATACCAGGCTATTTCTCCAGCCGAGTGTCTACATAAATGCGATCTATACACGAGCCAGCGTAATCGTTTTTCATTGAGGAAAGACCGGCGCTGCTGCTTTGTCTTAATCACACGCAAGCTAATGTGACCTGCTGTACGTACTCGTCACACGCGAGCGGATACCATATCTTATCACTGACCGCATTACACCTGCATCTCGGCGTACCAACTCAAGCCATTGGGACCCACAAACATGCTCATACTTAGCGCAATCAAGCTCATCAAGTCTGCCCTTTGTTTTGGGTGATTTGATGCTTGGGCCGAATGCACTCATGTGAATTATTCCCCCTCATTCTTCCAAGTTTACCTAATCTTGCTGCAGCGGGGTAAGGGCTGAGGGTATCTTAAGCTTAAATGAGTGTCCATTCAAACGACTTTGCAGAGCGGAAACTCGCGAAGCTTACTACTCTTACATACCTTTCCCATCTTTTTCCTGTTTACTCCATCTCTTCATCTTTAACTTGAAATGTACCGCAAGGCTACTTGCGATGCATTGGCTCGCTTTGGCTCGAGACAGTCGATTCATTTGAATGGCACTGTTTCGGAATCACCGACCAGAAGGCGCCACTCATTCTCTCACAAGAGTTATTATGCCTGGCCATCAAACAGCCAACCCACGCCATACGAGGTGATGGGAATCCGAAAAGATTCAAAATACTTTAAATCCCGGTACTTCGACCTTGTAAAGATTTATCATCCCGACAGCCAAGCGAGTCCCTTAGCCAGAACGCTGCCCAGGGAGGAACGCCTAGCGCGTTACCGGCTCATCGTCGATGCCCACGAAATTCTCTCCGACGATCAAAAGCGAACGGCCTACGATTCATATGGCCTTGGTTGGACTCTGCCATCGAGAAATCGTGGCCTCCGTCGACGGAGCTATTCGAATTCGAGATACTATGGATGGAATAATGATGAGTCCAAGCATGAAGTCGAGGGAGAGTTCTTCAAGAGTTTATCTGGTAACAAGAAGTTTATGTGTTTTATCTTGGTGATAGTCACATTTGCACAGACATGTGTGTTCTTCAGCTCTCTGGTCAAAGCAGAACTACAGATTAGGCGAACAGATGAACAATGTCGGGAGCTCATGGTTCGACACAGCGACCGAGCTCTCAGCTTGAGGACCCTGAGAGCTCAGATGGAACGCCTCTTGTTGAAGAGAGATCCTTCGGGCACGGGTCTTCTTCCCACTGAGGAGCCTTTTTACCGCGAAATGCTTCCACTCTGTAGCTACTAGGAGCTGTTATTTAAAGGTCATTTGACTAAGCCCTGTAGATAGACCAGTCTTTATTCTTTTCCTTTTCCTCTATTAGTCGGGCAGCACTACTTGCTGATAGTTATGAAATGTGAAAGTCTTGGTTAGGTCTATACCGTTGAATTCATATGCCCTCTGACAAGCAAGATCTCGTGAGCTCGGCTCCCATACGATGGTACACTTGAATCTGGGAGTCTGAAACATGGAGAACAAAGTACGTTAACTCGTCAAAATATGAGCAGATTTGAGTTTGTAGATGATCAATGCCAAGACCACTGACGCGACCGTGCATGGACAGTGGAGAACGGTCTGTCGTGAGCGAATTTGCGGTAATTACAGATCAGGAACTGCTTAGTTACTAAAATCGGACACCTTGATTTCAGATAAGATGGTGCAGGTCAAACCAAAAGAAAAACCTATGACAGAGTTTTCTAGAGAGGCCGTTCCTTCGAGATATAACAGGAGCGATTCAACGAACAAAGAGACATAAAGCCATCTCCTCATTAGGCTCCTTGAATATACCTCCTTAAAGACAGCCGTATAGCGAGGCTTACGCCAAGATGGCTTGCGAGCCTTGCTTGAGCCAGCAAGGGTCTCAATTCGCTATATCACGTGAATATACAAGTCTTCCAGTATATTTCTTTACTCAAGAGGTCAGCTGAGACAAAAATATGACAGAACACTAGCTGGAATGAGTATGAATGGTGGTATATTTTAAGCCATATGTACTAGGGCTCTTGCCGCCGAGCTCCTGTTCGAGGAATTATCTGTAGGAAGAACAGGCTGGCAGGAATGGTATTGTCATGATTGATCATTGCCGTATGCTTGTGTCTACGTTCGTTATCTAAGTCTTGATCTACTCAGGCTTAAGCTTCTGTAGACTCTCCAATTCCTTGTGCTTTTCTTACTGCTTTTGCTTTCCGTCCGTATAGGCCATGAGCCCTGAGCACACAACTTCACTTTCAATAAGTGATCTTTGCTTGCCATGCATCGCGATTGAGATTTATGCAATTGATTAATGGGAGGGCTGCATTGGCCAGGCTTTGTACCCATGCTCAAGGATGGGGCTGGAAAGTAATATGCTCAAATGTTGCCGTTTGCGCTCGTATCGGATCCATGAAGGGAAATTACTACTGATATGAAAGTCCATGCTTGTCATTGATAGGCCTTCACCAAAAAAAACTGTGACTTTAGAACAGGCGCGCCCGCTCGAACTTGATTGGTCCTACGTACAAGAAACATGCTCATTTCTTCTCCAGATACAGAACGCGCGCGCTCTGTGCATATCGCATGTGAGTCCAAAGACAGAGCCTTCCAATATGAATAAAAGCACATCCTCCCAGAACGGCTATTTCCACAGATCTATCCTAGCCTCAGTTCTTGGTGTGTCGCTATGATGGATATGTCCAGCACAACCACATCCACGTCTTCTTCTTCCTCCGCTTCGGCCATGAGTATGGGTGGGAGTTCGTGTCAAATTTCGGTATCGCATCTATTCCCAATTGGCAAAGGTGCTCTACAGACTGAAACCCTAATCGTCTTTTAGATGCTATGGAATTGGAATACGGTCGATTCATGCTTTATAGCGGAATCATGGCACATCACCTCCAAAGGAATGTTTGCTGGCTCTTGCATTGGTGTGATTTTCCTCGTTATCTCCCTGGAATTTCTCCGCCGCCTTGGGAAAGAATACGATCGCTTTCTCTTGAGGCAACATGAGCTCCAATCTGCAAATGTAGAAGCAGAATCCTCTGCTGAATCTTTTTGCCCGAAGGGTAGGTCGCTTACCTTTACACCATCAGTAATTCAACAGTCCATCCGTGCTCTACTCCATATGGCTCAATTTGCTGTAGCGTACTTTGTTATGTTGTAAGTAAGCCCAAAGCCTGCCGAATTCACAACATATCTGAGAATCATCAAACAGGCTTGCGATGTACTTCAATGGCTACATTATTATTTGCATCTTTATTGGTGCCTACATAGGCTCTTTCATTTTCTCATGGGAATCCATCAGTCTGAGGTAAGCCGTTTCCACATATTCATGCCAGAAGTCGATGCATCTAACCACTGCTCTCCGCGAAATAGAGATGGCAAGCAGACCAGTGTTGCCAACGAGGCAACTGTTTGCTGTGGCTGAATTTGGTTATCTTCGGGCTCATTGATTTCAAGATTAGTCCGCTCCCTTGATTGAACCCAATATCTCAAGCAACATGAAGGTTGGTATTTGCCTGCTTTGCATGACTCAGCATTCTATGTCTCTCTCCAGCAGACTCATACATTGCGCGATTCTAAAATGTTGAGTCTTGACACCGAATTTGACTGCCTTTTGCATATCAACAGCCTGATACATCGCAGGATTTTGTCACATAGCCAATTGAACTATCTTGCCTGTCCTCGATAGCTTTTCTTGTTACCTCTCCAATGGCTATCTTTGTTCTAGTCATACCTTGCGTTGCGCGCATAGAGAGAGCGTATCCTATCGACCCCTCACATAAGCCACTGTCTTTTGATGATACAGTTACAAGACGGTTGACCAAAGGCTTCTCAAACATCGAGATTCATAATCTAGGACTAAAATTTCTTCTGGTACTTCAACTTCTTGAGATCATCAACATCGTCGACCCGGACGCGCGAGCTGCGGACTTCGGGATTGGCTAGGATCATCTCGTATACATTTCCAAAATCCGACGCTTTCGTTACGCCATGTTGCGCAGCATCTTCATCCACCTCGACTCGGAAGCTTAGATATATCTCGTTGAAACGCACGTTGGTAGAATCGTTTTCACGAGCGGCTGCTTTAGTCATGGGGAATAAGGCACCTTGCGTCATGGCTGGCACTGGATGGGTTGCCACATCACCCTGCGACCCGGTACAAATAGTCCATGTGCTGATTGGGCTCTTCTGTTCCACTAAATAGCTAATAGTATCACGGTAGGCGACTAAAGAGGCTTGGTTAGAAATATATAACGTCATTTAATCCAAAGGGCTTACAGAAATTAGCTTCAAAGGAGCTATTGAAGTTCCTCCGTAGCTGAGCGGTAGTGATCTCCGGGAGGGGGGTAGTAGTGTACTCGCCGCCAACTTGAAAACATATAATGTAAGTAGCGATTTTGAAGGGCTACATAGGGAGAAGGTTTTAGGAAACTGACCGCTAGAGAACACATGCTGAAAAGCCGGGAGCTTGCCGGATTTGACTTGATCAACGACCCCCTTTACTCCCGAGTCTGAGAGAACATTGGCCTCTACAAAAGTGATTCCCTCCGATGACCCAATATGCTTCACGAGTTTATCCGCTGAACTTTGGTTGCGGACGATCGCTAAGACGTTGCGCTTAGAGCGCAAGGCAGCGGTGACGGCTGATACGCCGATGTTTCCGGTGGCTCCGACGACTAGAACGGTCTCCATAATTGTTTTGAGTGACATGAAGGGAAAAGAAGAGGATTTTTGTTTTACTTTGTATTTCTTCGTGTTTTCGATTGTCATGAAGAAGTTCTCTGGGATGACCAATCAATCCGCATGATCTCGCGATTCGGTTTTTGGAAAACGCGAGGCATGACAGATTCACGGATGTGATCGGTCTTTGTCTCTTTCCCCACTTGCCATTAATTGCACTGGAAATTTCAAAGAAAACTGCTGTAAATCGGTCGTGCTTTCCAACCTTGGTCTAGACAGTAGCCTTATCTAACGGTAAGATGATCTAAGTAATATGCCCGTGCGACCATGTCTATTACTATCACCATCGCATGGATTTCATACCTTATCAAATGCCACCCATGAAAATTCCCATTGGCTCACTTTGCATAATCGGCCATCTTCCCTCTCTCTCCATTCGGCAGACCCAACAGCGGTCTTCGCGTAGAAGATGTCATGAGGATCGTATTTGGACTTGACTTTTAGTAACGCATCATAGTTGCTCCCATAAAAGACCCTTTGGAAGTCAGGTTGCTTGAAATTTCCCTGAACAGTAGTCAGTGGCTTACGGGTATTCTCAAAATCAGAATGGAACACTAAAAAATTCAGTAGACGTACCTCATTCATGTAAGCGCCTGAGTTGGGGGCGAGTGCCTCCAGTCTGGGGATAAACTCATACGTCATCTGATCTTGACGTTCCAACATCAGAGCGTCGTTATCCCACTCCCAGGGGAGTGTTAAAGTTGTGTCAATCAGTGCATCCCTCCAGGCAGGAAGGACCGCATTGTAGACATCTCCTGAGACTTTATGTGAAGCATTCAAGCCCACACCAATGAAAGTCGCGCCGGCTTCCGTGATCTCACGATAAGCCTGAACCAGAGCTTTGTTATTGTCTTCTACCACTGACCTTGGGATGAGATAGCCACCGTATTGCGCAATGCCAACCTCAATAGTGCCTTGCATATCCTTGAACTGGCTGTAGTAGCTATCGTACTGACCTGTTGCCATAGTGTAATTGATTTTCAGCTTGTCGAGGCTTGTGGTGAAGGGCTCAAGGAGCTTCTCCAACTTGGCCACAGGAATATTAGGGCCAGTGATCGGAGAGATCGCGAAAGAAGTATTGGTGTAGTACCATATACACATAGCACCGGCGTCAACGAGAGCAGGAAGGTTTTCGTGGAACTTCTCGATGGTGCTATAGAAGATATCTGCCGTGAGATTGGTGCTTGTGTAGGTCAAGTTTAGACCAGAAACGGGAGTTCCAGGATGCGCCTTCGAGGTCATTGACCAGACAACTCCATATGTGCCACCACCGCCACCACTCAGAGCCCAAAAGATATCGGAATATTCATTGTCTCGAGTGGCAGTGATGAAATTGCCCTGACCATCGACAACTTCCCATTTCAACACCTGATCGGCACCTAGCCCGTAGCGGGAAGAAAGCGCCGAGTGTCCACCTCCTTGGCTATACCCACCGGCCAGACCAACAGTGGGACACTCACCTCCGACAACTTGAAGATTGTTTTCATCTGCAATCTCATAGGCCTCGAATCCCTGAATACCGGCGCCCATAGTGATGGCCTTGCCAGTGTAGTGGTTGTCCTTGTAGTCAAGGATTTCTAGGTCCTTGAGATGGTGGGTCCAGATGGCAAGAGCTCCAGCTCCAGTCGACTTGCCATTATAGTCATGACCGGTGTTTCGGATGATTACACGAATGTTGTGTTTTATTGCGAATTTCAAGGAGGATGAAATTTGAGATGGGCTGGTGACATTCACGCTGTACCGAACATAATTGCCAAGGGTGCAAGGCTTCGAAACAGGGTGATATGGGTCACAGGTTCCATTGGCGAAAAACGGCGCCATGACTGACGATGACGATTCATAACTAGAAAAAAATTAGATTGAGCTTTGGCACCTTCTAAATTCAAGCAAATGATCGACATACTGTTCTTCTGGAAGCTCCCATCCAGTTTTCAGTTTCGCACAAGTGGTAGTATTGTAATTAGGTGCATGGCATGGTGTACCAAGTGGAACAGTACGAATTAATCTGCCCTCAATAGTCTTGTTGAATTGTGACCAGGCGCTTTCAGATGGCCAACAAGAATCGCCCGGGAAGCAACGACATGCAGAATCAGCTGACGCCTGGGGCAATATTGCCAATAGCGAGACAACGAAAGATTTGCGTAAAAACATTGTGCGTGATACCATTCTGTTGCAGGGGTACCGAATGCCACATTAAATACCTACCGGGGCTTAACGGTGTGCGCCTCATGCAGGTCTCAGGGGCGGAGTATTTTTCAGCTTATGAGACTCCACCTATAGGATTCGAGAATGTCCGTACTTTCTACATCGATTACGTGCTCAATTTGGTCTAGTGCATGAACTAGACTGGGGTAAACGCGTCAATACATGAAGATATTAACTCTATAATAGGATGCCTTGTTGATGTGAGAAGTGTGACGTCACACTCATGATAGTAAGCACTTCCTTTCTTTCTGGAATTATCTGAACGATAACAAGACTAAGATTAATTACATTACAATTTCTCACCATTTCTCTTGACATAGTGTTCACATTCCCGCTTAGTTAGATAGATCCCTAAAATTGCTCTTTCTGCGCGACATCACGAAGAGGAACCAGCCATGATACTCTTCTCCCAACATAAAACTCCGCATCAATTTCGTCGTTGAGCTTCGAGGTATCTTCAAGAGTTCCAGCCTGGATCAATTTCATACCCTGCATCCCCTCACCATTTGCCTCTTTCCACAATGTATTTCCACATTCTGGACAAAAGAATATCGTAAGGACCATTCCAAATTCGTGATCGGTTGAGAATGACTTTGTGTTGCCTTTCGTAAGAGTAAAGTTTTGATCCGGAACGGCAAAGCTGAGGGTATTGGTTCCACCAGAAATCTTTTTGCACGGAGGACAATGACATACGGCCTAAAAGGATACCGATGGGTAAGGCGCGAGTAAGGCCAAAAGGCAAGCAAGTGGTATTACCTTCTTCACTGGCTCACCAGTGTAGCTATAGTTGCATGTGCCACATAGGCAGCTCCCAGAAGTTACAGTAGCCATTATTTGGCGTAAAACAAAGGTGTTCTTGATTCAGGCGATCGAAGGTGGATGAGAAACGATTGGGGGTTGATCTCGTATTTATCATGTAGCTACGGTGGCCGTGAATAGCCGTGGCGTGAGTCTAGACTAGTGTTCTATCCCACCTTCGCCTTGCTATACGAGAGCCCGCAACCTAGATTCCATGGGTCTGGGGCCTTCCTCAGTCTAAGTTTTCAATTTAATGAAGATGGAGAGGAAAATAGACGTGTTCACGGCCTCCGGGTGAAAGGTCTGATGAGGCTGAAGGGGCGGCAAGGACAATTCCCATGAAATGAAGGGTAGTGATATATTGAAAGAAATGAAGGGATTTAATCAGAACAAAAAAAATACAACAGCATGTCTGAGGTGGTGGTCATCCAGCGCCCACGATTCGGGCGGGGGTGGCTCGCCGCTCTGTTCAGCTCTGTTCAGGACAGTCCGGGTAGGTTTTCAGCCACCTGGTATTCTTCGTCTATTCAGCCCGTTTTTTAAAATTTCTATCATCGCATTTTGACTCGTGAGAGCTGGGAGTGGCCCTTCTTCTTTCGTTGCCTTTCCAATGCCCTCCATGAAAGGCCAACTGTCAACACGATGCTTGGGCTTTATTAGATAATCCTGCACCGGGTTGAAGAGAGAAAGAAACATTGAGCTCTTAGCATCTACCATAACCACTATGAATGAGGTCCGTATGTTTGTTTATTTTGAAAAATAAAACTCATTTCACACATATCTTCGGAGAACTTATGGTTTGCCAATCAGACGAGATAGTGTTCAACGCTTACTATATTCGCATTCCGTCTTGAAGGTTAACTCAGATGATCCATATACCACTATATCCTTCTATTTATAGCAGCTTAGGCTTCTTCCTTCTTCATACCACACGGTTCTATCACATACGTTCTGAAAATTTCCACTCGTACGTCCGTGAAATCATTACAATCAATTAACCCAACGCTCGCTTCTTCCACTCAAATCCCCCCCCCTCACATAACCTCAAATTCATAAAGTTGGTAGTATCTATCAATTCCTCTGACCCTTTAGGCCCTGAGCTTCAGCCTCAGCAATCTCCTCTCGCAAATTCTCCTCCTCAGTCAACACCTTCTCCTCCCCCTTCACATCACAGCACTGCCTTACCTCCCTCGAATATACGACAACCTCTGATTTCTCGATCGCTTTCGAAAATGCCTCTATCACCTTCGGCGTGCAAGACCCATCTTCCGGTGGGTAGCTACCACGACCCCGGCCGGGGCCAGGGTCGTAGGGCGGGACATAGCGGACCAGTAAACGTGCGTTTGACCGAAGCGGCCGAAATTAATGTCGGAATTTTGAGTTAGGCTCGTGAATAAGTGACCCATTCTTAGGTGTCTTCTATGCTTGGTCTTGGGGGCCTGTTGCTATTAGTTGCGTGTTTCCTTCATGGCGTTTTTCTCTTTTAAAAGTGATGAACTGTGTAGGTAGTAAAGGAGGATAGAGGGACGAACCTTATAACATTTATACGAGTCCCCTCCCATCTCATGGTACATTTTAAAGATAATGACGCCTCCGCAAACGGGCGGCTGGCGGAGGAGCATCTTTCGCCAGCTGGCTTCTTTTCTCATGTAGGCAGATTTCTTTTGAGGGGATGAGAGCATGTCCAGGGGTTTGAAAGAGAATTGGCTGTTCTTCCCTTGCTTTTTACCTTTATTTTCAATTTCAATCACCTTTTCTTCGTTATCGTGAATAAGGGGGTATTCGTGGACTGATGGAAAGAAGGGTCGGAAGGCTTGTACTAAGAGTGGATTATAGATAGGCCGTGTGTATGAGCATTCGTATTCATTTATGTTTCCTCGATCTGACTTTGTGTCTTTCTTTAAGGGTGATGGAAGGACAGAGTTCCAAATTGATTTTGCGTGCCATTTGCCCTTTTTAAGTTTTGGGGTGAATGGTCGGAAGAAGAGCGCTCGTTGGATTGCGGGCGACCTCTGGATTAGAACTGTCCAGGTTTGGCATACCAGTTGGGCCGAGACGAGGAGTGTGCGGGTGTCTAGGTAAAGGAGGATGATCTCGAGAAGTTCAGGGGTGGTGAAAACCTTGGTTTGGGGTTGCTCTTGCTCTTGTATTCTGGTGCCTTTCATCACTCGTGGGCATTCTTTGGTCTTGTGGCTGTTAGTCTGAATAAGTCGATGGGCACGCGATGGGTTGTATTCCGGGGGCAGTCAGGTGAACGGGGCCGAGTGGGGGCTGAACGAGGCTGAACGAGGCTGAAACGTAGGGCGGCAAGAGGGGTTCCACCTGGAAAAAAAAAGGTCCCGTGGGGAATTCTCAAGCTTCTGCCGAAAAGAGTAGTTGGATCCGACCATTCCACTCAGAGCTGGATCTTGGAAACCTCCGTAATCGGTCCGGAGGGTTGGATGGATACCGAGTCTCGCAACTTGGAATGGACTGGTGTTGTTAGCTAATTGCCCGGTAGACTCTCAACCGGCGAAACAGGAGCTTTAGTGGTGGAATCCCAGGTATCCATGTTCATCAATGTTCTATGTCGTACAGCTCGGCATTTCTCTTTCCCTTGTGATTTCACTCTAGGTATTGAGCAGCCTAGTGGCTTGGGACATACGTCGGCGTCTTTGTCAACTCCGCGAGCTGTCTCTTAATTACCGTAACTGATGGCACTTTTGGCTTTAAAAACCTCCAAGAGATCTCAAGCATTAGACTGGTCTGTTTATATGTAAGACAAGACGGACGCCCGTACCAATCATGGCAAAGTTCTCTCCACTCAGTCTGAAGGCTGCCTTCTCCCAATGTAGGGAAACAGCCAACGTAGCTTCTATTTGGACTTTCCAGGTGATACGGATGGCATGAAACAGCGTCCTGTTCCCATCGATTATTATCCTTTGGATATTAATTTCGGTGCTACATCCTAATATTGCCATCGGTAACTAAGCTAGCGGATATCCGGCAGATAATACTCGAAAATGAAAGGGACTGACTGTATTCGACATATCGAAACCTGCATACTACCAATCCATGGGCTCTATACCGCGTGAAAGCTTATCACGAAGTTCCTCATCGTCATACAAAAGACCAGTATCTGCACCTGGGTAGGGCACGTCAAGTTCATCTTTCAACTTCTGTGCAGTCTCGGTTGAGAGCCACATGTATGTCTCCACCATTCCCGCAGTAGCTAGCCCGCCCCCATATGTACCTGGAGTATCTTCGTGTGGATTTCCACATTGATATTGTCCATACGGAATCTCCATGTCATAGTAGGTGACAGTGTGATCAGTGTGAGATTCTCTAGGCTCCAGATCAGTCTGTAAGCCTGGTGCAATGAGATCAAAGTCGTCGAAGTCGCGGAAATCCGGGGGGGTTATGTTGCGCTCCTTTATGATTTTCTCAAGGTATTGTAGGTAGAATGGATTTTCACTTCGCCTGGCAGCCACATACAAGGATTTGGTGTAGGGGGGCTTCAAAAGTCGGAATATCGATTCGTAATCACATATTATACAAGTGATCGCAACTTGATGTCCCATGGACGGACATTTTCGAACTAGGTCAATTAGAGTGTTCTCAGGGGGCTTCACGGGCCCCCATATGACCCACGGGAGGCAGTCCGAGTCATCGTTGATGCCAGAGATATCATTGTTCATTATCATGCGGGCATTAATCGCAGTGCGAATCTCTCTGCATTCCAGTTCATTGCCTTGGCTGAGCAATTTACCTGGGAGGATAGCCCGTCCAGGGTTTGTTTCCAGCTGATAGGCCCACCATCTGGCGAAGCTTGTACTGTGATAAATACCCCGAAGAATACAATTGTATTCAAGTTTGGTTCTCAGCCTACGTGGGTGCATTAGTCGACTGTATCGATCCACATTGCCCTCCCACGCAGCCATCTGTGTCTGAAGACGCTTTTCGAGAAATGGGAGATCAGGCGGAAGAGGCATCCACAATTGATCGGACTGGCCTGGGCCCAATTTAGCGTAGTCCTCCAATCCGCTGATATCCTCCAAGTTGATATCTTGCAAGCCGATAAATCCATCTTCCTCGATGTCAATATCATCAGCACTCGTCTCTGGTAAATTTTTACCAGGGTGAACTCGCTGCCCCAAAGCCCATCGGGGCTTCATATCGCCATTCAGAAACGCAGGTGTCCGTGGGTTTTCAAGAACGGATCGAGAGAAATCTTCCATAACAACATATCGTTGGGGGGCAGACATGATAATCTTGTAGATTTCGGCGTCTTTGTCTTTGTCAACTTCGCGGGATTCTTCCGCAATAGAAACATCAGGCAAAAGGTCCAATTCTTTGTAAAGATCTGTATAGCATGCTGCAGCACACGCTCGGCCGACTTGATACCGCATAGACGGATACTGACGGGCAACTTCGCGATATGTTTCTTCTGATGCAAGGTCGGGATACCATATACAGTACGGCTGAGTGGCGGGATCTTGCATATCGGGGATTATATCACTCATTATCAGGCGAGCATTGCGGGCGCGGGAAAATTGATGGCCATAGTCGCCGGAGCACAGCTCAATAATTGCCGGGCTTGTTGCGAATTGAAGCGAATCACGAATCCCACGAATGACTGCTCTCCGGTGCCAAAACGAACTTAGATCGACGGGGACATCCTCCCCCTTTATTGCCCAAGCACATTGATCGGTGTCGCATGCAGGTATAGGTTTGCCGGAAGAGTCAAATGCCTGCCTTTTCGGTAGAACGATATTGTATTGGCTCATAAGGCTGATACCAGACTTTTCGGTAGCCGCCATTAGGAAATAGTATGGGCAGTGGTGCCAGTGGCGCTGGTGCTGCGTGCAGTGACAAGTGGGGAAAATGAAGTTCAATGTTGAGGAAAAGGAAGACAGGATTATGCTTCGACCAGCAAGGATTTATAGGCGAAGTACTCCGTAAATCGCACTATTGTTTGATTTGCATTATTTATTTCCCGCATTTTTTGGTTTGTAATTCTTCTATTTTATTTTATTTTTCTTTTCATTTTCCACTCAGCTTTGACATTCATTTGCCCCTGCAGTGGTGCCCCGCACCTGCGACGGGAAACTGTACCGTAAACTTACAAGCTCATACAGTAAACAAGACCCATGATAAGTTAAGTACCACTGATTCTCATTCGAAACTAGACCAACAAATTCTCCCAAAACTTTCTCAAAATTAAATGCCCCAAATAAAAATTCAAAAAAAGGGTTACTCTCGATAGATGCCCCTGACTCCAAACAGAAATCGCGGTTTCCAGAGAGGGAGATTTCATGCTGGCCATCACTACAGATTTTGAATAATATTTAATAAGATGTTCTTAATAGCTTCGGAAGTTACACTCATTTGCACATCCTGGGTCCTGAATGAGGACTATCTTACATGTGTACGTGGTAGACGGTGATCTATTGTTTTGGCTAATTCCGACTACTTAGTAACACTGATCGTGCAACTTGAAAGCTAGTAGGAGACATTATGTATTTCCCAGTTCACCAAGTATGAACATCAAATCTCTCGAGGATCAACACTCATCTATCCAAGATTTATCCTCCCAAGCGGTGATCTCTTGCCAATGGCTAACACTCGAATCGCTCGCCGAAGGACCATTGTTACTGGGTAAAAGATCCCCAAGCTCATTGGCCTATGTACCAACATGCAGTTAGTACCTCTAGGGCTTATAAGATGACACCTTGAAAGAAGGGAAACTCACCCAGGTCTCAAAATCAACTCCACTCTGAAGGTTCTTCTTTCTAATCTTGTCGGTGTTGCGTGTATCTTCAAAGGTTGCTGGAAAGTTGTTTGTTTGGTATTTGGATATCTTGTCTTCACCTGGAACTCCGGTGTCTGCGTCGTCCACGGTCGTAACAGTGGTACGGGTTGTACCGTCCTTAGTTGTTTGGAGATTCCAACCATCGTCTCTGGATAGATGCTGGATCAGCCACTGATTTGTCGAGGCTTTCCTGAGGGATATCATTCGTTGACTAATCGTGTTGGCGCGATCAAGACGTTCGGAAACGTCCCCAATTCTAGACTTCGTCGCATCATCTCTGATAGCCTTTACCTTTTCCGTGACTTTCTCAATGAATCGAGTATGGATTTGATTGCTTCCACCTGTCTTGAGGTAAGGGTTGACATCCTCCATCTCAATTGGCCCATTGAGACGTTTATTAGTCAACTCCTGTTCCGCCCTCACAAGATCATCCTCAGAATCTGGCGCAGTTATGTCAGGATGAGGCACGATTGCCGTGTTCTTGCCCGCCAGTCTTAGCATGAATTCAGGATAATCAAGAGGATAATTTGCCGCCTTCTTCGTGGCCCCAACAGTTATCAGATGTCGATTATCTAGCCCGGCCGCGATAAGCTCTTTTCCGTCCTTCTTCAAACGGAAAGGAAGTATGAGCTTCTGTGTTTTGTAACCCTCAGTTTGACTATATTGAAATACCGAAAAATTAGTCGTGGACAACTGGAATATTGGCTAGATGCTCTGAGAAGGCGAAGATCTCTCGGTGATAACGTACCCAATGATTTTATAGGCCTCCCACAAAAACAGCCTTTCGTATGTATGAGCACGTTTATTGAGCCCGTTATCAGTGATACCTAGAATAGGGGCCGGAGCTCGTCGATGGTGTGTGTGCAAATGATTATGAGAACCGGAATGGGCTGTATAACTTAGGCTCGTAAACTGAACAAGCCACACTATAACAAGGCCCAGGATAGAGAATCCAGGCACTCGGGAGAGCATCTTGATAATCCCAGAGTCTTGATAGATCGGGGTCAAAATTTTTCAAAAAGAGAGCTCAGTTAATTCAAAGGAAACGCAGACGGAACAGGCTCTCAAGGTTCTTTTATGGGACACTCCTTTCCCACCTTTCCCAAATGAACAGTCCAAGCATACTAATTTCTCACTGTACTCCGTACCGCGAGATATTGTCAAAAATTCGGTCTCTTGGCAAATCCACGCCGATCCTGCTATTTCATTCCGTACTCGATACAGAAGCCACGCTAGTTTCACTCCCGAGCCGTGACCTTCGGAAATTTACCAAACTATGGAAGTGAAGCTGTATTGTATCATGTACGTGTTAGTACTGCAAGGCTGGGATGCCAAGACATATTGCAATTGATGCTCACGGCTGAGCTAGCATTAGCGCTAAATTAGTTCTTTGGGTTGGGTTTCATGTTGCTAAACTCGATAGTATTTTGCAGGATCTGCACGGCGGAATACTTGACCAAGGGGCTTCCTCTTCTTGGCATTCCACGAGGCTGAGTAGCTTGAATGTACGGCGTACAGCTTTGGATTTGGAATTAGCGTCAAGCTCTCCAATTGTACCATTTATGTATCAATAATTGATGGCATTCACTGATTCACCAAAATAGAGATTCCCGATAAGAGAGGGGAAGCATAGTAGGGAAATCAACTGAAGTACATACTCCCCTAAATGAGAATGACTTTCTTCAAGTTCAGCCTTGATGGAAGAGAATTATTTAATGAGATTCAGATGTCTTAGATTCATTAGGCCCCCGGGGCCGTGTAAAAAAGAAAAAAAAAGCCTCAGGGCCGCGGGAAGGGTCCGTTGGAAGGGTCCAAACAATGCTTCCAGGGTCAGCAATTCGCGCACTACAGAGACTCCACTGTCTTCTAATTGGCTCGTCTGAAGAAAAAAAACTTTTACCCTGGAGATCGATAAGGGGGCCGGTTACCCGTGAAGCACCCACTCGTCTGGTACTCACTCATTTGATGAACCTTTGAACCCACTTTGAAAGCTACGTGGGGGCCATTCTCGGACCCACTCAGAGATTGATAATAATACAGCGCGAGGCTGTACCATAATATTTTCTAGCCCTATGCTCGGCAAAGCTTACATGCAGGGCCTAGTACTGTGCCGTCTTGATCTTGGAAGCGAAGTTTGCATTGTCAAGCCTGAAGTAGTCGTCTCCAGATGTCCACTAAGCCCCTGACTAGGACCCTGACTACGGAGTAGGACCCTGACTACATGGACCCTGCTGGAATAGGCTTAAAAATCTTGCAAATCTTGCAAATCCACGGCTCGGAAGAATAAAATTGGAGAAGAGAGTATCTGTGCGCGTTTGTGGGCTGGGATGGTGTAAATCACATTACTACCGAGATACATCAAGCTAGTAATCTAGGAAAACGCAAAAATGGATCTAAAATTAATGAAACAGACCTCCATACTCGATAGTGAAATCCGCTTCCTAGTGGTATTGTGATTCAACTGTTACTAGCTTCACCAAATCCTGTCAAGGTGTGACACACGGGAACCCGTGGGCTCCGAGGATGCCCCGTCCCACATCGGTTCAAGTTCGTGGTCTGCAAACTTGTGAGTGGCCATTAAATAACGAAGTATAAGTATTTGCAATCTACCTATATATTGGGTAGTGATGGGTATATCTTAATATCATCTCCTCTGTTTTTTCAAGTTCCTTTTCATTTTCCAACTATCATATCGCCTTGGCAGTCTTTCTCTTCATTCTTTCACGATGAAGACTGCCATAGGGGCTTTCGTTCCTTTCCTCTCTTTGAATTACCTCATTACCCTTCCTTCTCTTACCTATGCCTCGCCCAACAAGTCGGCAAGCTCAGGTGTCTTGCCTGCTCCAGGTTGTCCAGAGTCCTGCTCAGTTGTTGGTTCAAATCCGAGTAACTGGACTTGGATTGTTGACCAAAATTATTTGAGCATCTGTGAGCAGCCAATCCTATTTGACTACCATATCGACCGGGACTCGAGCTCCAACTTGGTTGTACGCTCTTGTGCTGTCCTTGAGCCTTTCCCCAAGCAATCTCAAACCTCTACTTTGCAAGAAATGAAATGGAGCAATGTCAATAGCAATCATTCAGAACTCGTCGAGCAGTCATTGGTTGTATCGAAGTCTTGCGGGGCATCCCAGCAAGCTTCAGATGTTACCGTTCAGGTGGGCCCTGCTGGAGCTATCAAGGCTACCAAGGATTCCAATACCGCAATCGAGAATCTAGCATCCTACATGACCAATGCTGCCTCATGTGGCACTACCTTGCTTCTGTCAAAGGTTGGGGACTCTGTGGCTGCGCTTTATGCCGGTGCAGATGTCTATCAGAGCGCTGTTGGATCATACCTTCTCGATTTCAAGAAACAATTTATAGCTGGATCCCAGACAATCCAGACCTGCGACTCGAGCTCGAAGCAAGATAATACCATTGGTGTTTATATTGTGAACTCATTGGATGATCTAGAAGATGTCGATCACGCCTTGCAAACATGGTCCAAGGGCAGCTGCCTTAACTCGGACGGTCATGACTCGATCCAATCAAAGACCACCATGCTTGGTGTCTCTGAAGTCAGCAAGCGATCAGATATTTCTTCATCGCTTGGAGGTTTCCTAACCGCCCGTGCTGATTGTAGGACCATCGAAGTCAATCAAGGAGACGGTTGTGCGTCATTAGCAAGTCGCTGTGGTATATCAGGTGACAATTTCGACAAGTACAACACCGGTACTGGCTTTTGCAGTAATTTGAAAGTTAAGCAACGTGTTTGCTGCTCAGCGGGATCCCTGCCAGATATCATCCCTAAGAAGCAGTCAGATGGCACTTGTGGCACTTATACTATCCAGACGGACGACAACTGTGCTGATATCGCGGCTCATTTTGGTATTACACAAGATGATATCTATGACCTCAACGAAGACACTTGGGGGTGGGCTGGCTGTGGCACGAACGATCTCAAACCAGATCAAATCATCTGTTTGAGTGAAGGCAATACTCCCATGCCGTCTCCATTGAGTAATGCTGTTTGTGGTCCACAGGTGCCTGATACCAAAGCTCCGTCAGGAGATTATACTGGTTGGAATCTTACTAAGCTCAACCCTTGTCCCCTGAATGCCTGTTGCTCAGGTTGGGGCTTCTGTGGCACCACAGATGAATTCTGTACCGAGTCACCCGCCAGGACAAAAGCCCCAGGGGCCTTTCAAAGTGGCAAAAATGGATGCATCTCCAACTGTGGCACAGATATCGTCAACAATGATGACGCTCCGGACAATTTCTACCATGTTGCTTATTTTGAAGTCTTCAACCTCAAGCGCGAGTGTCTGAACATGGACGTCAATGAAATCAGCGATACATCCTTGACCCATGTGCACTTCGCTTTTGCTAGATTGACCGCTGATTTTGATGTTTCCTTTGACAACGATGAGTACAAAGCGCAGTTTGAAAAATTCGTCAAAAATGATGCATCCTATAAAAAGGTTCTTTCGTTTGGAGGTTGGGCTGAGTCAACATCCGCCTCAACTTTCCAGCGCTACCGTGATGTCGTCAAGTCTGGAAATCGTGAGAAGTTTGCTAAGAACATCAAGGCATTCTTCGAGAAATATGATGGACTAGACGGTATCGACTTTGACTGGGAGTATCCTGGAGCCACTGATATCCCTGGCGTACCTGCAGGTTCCGACAGTGATGACGACAATTACCTTGGTTTCTTGAAGTTGATGAAGAGTACCATTGGTGATAAGTCCCTTTCAATTGCTCTACCTGCTTCATATTGGTACCTGAAGACATTCCCAATCGCTAAAATGTCTGACTATGTTTCATACTTCATCTACATGACTTATGACCTTCATGGACAATGGGGTGAGTTTATAAATATCATCTCAGGTTCATTGCCGATGAAGCTCACTAACGATAAAAATTTGAATAGATTATAATAATGCCTACGCAGATGAGGGCTGCCCCAGCGGAGACTGTCTTCGATCGCATGTCAACAAGACCGAGACTATAAACTCTCTTGCGATGATCACCAAGGCTGGTGTGCCTGCAAGCAAAATCTTTGTTGGAGTTTCAAGCTACGGTCGCAGCTTTGGTATGGTCGACCCAACCTGCACTGGTCCCATGTGCAAATACGGTGGCGCTTTTGATGTTTCCACTGCCGAGGCTGGAACTTGTACCAACACTTCTGGCTACATCTCAAACGCCGAGCTTAATCTCATTATGCAGGGTGTGGACTCGGGTGCGAGTAATTACAAAGGCCGCACGTGGTATGATGAGGATTCCGCTTCAGACATAATGGTTTACGGTACTAAAGGCGAAATCACTACTTGGGTGGCATACATGTCCGATGACACCAAGGAGGCACGCATTGATTGGGTCAAAGGACTCAACTTTGGAGGCGTCACTGATTGGGCTATCGACCTTCAAAAATTGAACTTGGGTGTTGACCCCGACTCCGATGAAGCTCAGGACCTTGATCTTCCCGCTCTACCCACGGGATGTTCTTCTGCCGATTGGCCGAACAATCTGGAGGACTTGCGGAACAACATTAATAAGATTGATTTAGGCTGTCGGGCCCAGGCTGTTGTTTGGGTTTTGATCAAAATTCTTCCTGACATCCTGGACAACTATCAAAGTGCAGCTGACAATTATGATGAATACGTGAGTTTCAAACCCCTCGTGATGCTTTCGCATTCAAGCTAATATGCCTCTAGTTCAAATACTATGCCGAATGGGTCAGAAACGGCATCGATGATTCATTGCCACTCTTTATGTGGAGTGATGGACAAAATTACATGGACTGCAAATGGTCATCTGCATCGGATGGCAGTGGCGATGCGGCCTGTACAGAAATGCACGTCCCAGAAGGTCAGCCAGGACAAGGTGAAGTCAGTATCACATATACAGTACGTGATGAAGATGGGTTTTATAAAGCCCTTCAAGCCGACTATGGAATTGAGAAGGACTGGATTGTATGGAAAGACACATACGCAGATCCTGAGAATTCTCTTACCTGTCCACCTTGTCCTAACCTTAGTAAAGACTGCAAACCTTGCACTGGCCATGGCGTGACTTACCACAACTGGCCAGTGAAGGCTGCGGACGATGACATCGATGTTCCTAATCTCAAGGACATCATTCACACTGCAGTACCTAACATTACGACACTTCAAAATGTCATTCTCGGGAGTTTCATAGAGATGCGTATCGGGGCCATGGATGCTTCGGACGAAGACGTCGCTACCGCGCTCAGTATGCCCGTTTTCATGATTGCAGACACAACTGAACAAATGAAGAACATCACGAAAATCGGCAAAGAACAGGAAAAAGCTGATCATGATGCTAAAATCAGTTTCATCTTAGACATTGTCAGCATTGTTCTTATGATCATTCCGTTCGCTGGAGAGGCAGTCGATGCGATTGGTGGCGTGGCGAACGTTGCCCGTGCGGCTTATGTTGTCGGCGAGGCTGGCAACGCAGCTCTTTCTGTCTATGATATTGTGAAAAACCCATCTTCAGCTCCCTTCGCCATCCTTGGTCTAGTCATGGGAGCCGATGCCTCGGTTGTTGGCAAGGCTAGCAAGACGACTTTCACCAAAGCTGCCGCTTTCCGGAACGCGATGACCGAGGATACTCTGAGCTCCTTCAGCAAAGAGTTCCGGGCGAATGATGCGATGGTACAGGACATTATTAAAGCTTGTAAAAAGGCCTGATTTTCATGTTTTGGAACAATGCTAGCGGTTTATATCTCGAGTCGGGCAGGCTAATTAGTTATAGAAATATCACTACTTGACCTTTTCCTTTTCCAAATAGCAATATCAAATAAATACCTCGCTACCAGTCTTCAAACCCAATCACCTGTACATAATCTGCTAGTTAATAAGAGGGAGTGGCACAATGCAGACCGATTCGTGGTGTTTAGAGAGCCTTGGAGGCTTTGAAGTCGACATGTCTAGTCACCTATCATACATTGAGCAATGATCTCTCACCACCAGCATCAAAAATAAGAATATAAAAATATAACATACAACAGATATTGTATGGTGGTGGTCACCTAGCGCCCACGATTGTGTCCTGAGCGGCTTGCCGCTCTTTTCAGCCCCCGTTCAAACCTTTACCCGAAGGGCCAAAACTCGCATCCAAAATTCGTATTCAAGAATCCCACAACACAAAATTCACTACGGTGTTAAGATATACTGTAGTGATAAATTTTAATATTTTTCCTTTGATTGAGAAGAAATCACAATCCATTTGGTAGAAGCAAGCTATAGTCATGTAACTTGAAAGGAGAAATATTTTCTAACACTTGTCAAAGAGATTCTTCAGAAGATAATATCACTACAATGAAGAGTCTAGTCTACCCAGACTCTATCTATGTCTCTATATTCATTCTATTAAGTTGCTACTCCCCTTTAAGGCTCTTTTATCCCGTAAGATATAATATCCTATTCAAGTCTTTACTCAAGTAGAAAAATAAAAGTTATCTATGTCGTTATAAAATATAGTTAAATATAGGTATTTCCTAAGTTGTATTGGAACCTATAGTCACGCAAGGGGATTGAATAGAACTTGGATAATGCGGGATTCATGTCACGCTTGAGAAGGAATTGGCCATGAAACCATTTCATTTTACTATGATACTGACGGCGAACGAATCATCTAAATGTCCACAGATGGGTCCATCCACAAAACTTTGTACAGGGAGACCATAGTTCACTGTTCTCCCTATAGGGGTGAAATTGGTAAGAGACATCCTTTTCTATACGATATCATACGAGCCCTGTGAGACAGGAAATCACTATTGCTCAAAAATATATCAATTTACATCCGCTCCGCGAACGACCCTTGGAATTGTTTCGAGCCACATATTTAGTTATTTCCCATATCTCGACCCAAGAACAACATGTACGGAATATAGAATAGATTTCGGAGATTAGAATACATGGAACGTGTTTTCAGGATGAATCTACTCCCCCTGGCGCTTGCGCAGCTAAGGATGACCTCTCCAAAATGCCTGCCAAAGTTTCCGAAGAATTTAGTACAGTTGCAATTTCCTCGGGGGACACGTCGTCCAAATCAATCTTATCAAGAAATTGTTCTAGGCATTCGGCATCCTCATTACGGCCAAGCTTTTCCCAGGTAAGAACCAATGCGTCCAGCAGAAGTGGCAGCTCATCAAACCTATTCCCAGATTTCCGCAAACAGATCTCAAGAATTTCTTGTTGTAAACCAGCAGCACCAACCAGATTTCCTTGTGAACAATATTCCATCGACAGTCCTAATAAGTTTTGAAGCGTCTGAGGATCCTCCCTACCAAGAAGTGCTTCTCTCAAGCTGGAGAGTTGAGTCAGCATTGACAATAATGTCTCAGGACTGACTAGACCACCATGCATCAAATAGAGATCTACAAGGCCCTGGAGAGATTGGAGTGTATCTGGGTGTTCATTACCAAGAGTTCGCTGGCGGACGTGGTAGTTGTGCTGATGGAGAGCCTCGGCCTCACGAAGCTGGCCTTGCTCCTCGTGCAACAATGCCAGACCAAATTGGACATCAAGCACTTCATCATGCTCCTCTCCGTGAAGTTTTATCTTTCTTTCGAGTGATTTGGTCATGAAATTTTTTGCCTTTTCTTCTTGCCCTTGTGCTAGATATATGGATCCAAGCATGTCTGAACAGGCGAGAGCGAAATGAGCATCTGGGTCAAGAACACTTATCAAGCTTTCCGCTAGAGATGCGGCGGCTTCTAGTTCGTCATTTTTTTGAAGTAAGTCAACCATTAGAGTTGCAGTGTATGCTGTTTCCATATGGTCTAGTCCAAGGACAATCTTCTGTCTTTCGAATACTTTTTCTATTAGCAAAATTGCTTCTCTAGGCGGAAGTATGCCTTGCATTTCGGATACAAAGCTTCCCATGCTCGAAAGCGTTCGCGGGTGCTCTGGCCCAAATTGATCTCCTTCGCTCTCAATCACCTGTGCGTGAAGTATCATCGCTTCTTCATATCGACCTTGCTTTCGATACACAGATGCTAAGTTCTTCATGTGATCATTCAGGGCCCTAGGCTTGTCTGCTTGACCTGCGTTATATGATTCCATAACTTGCTGAAGTAGAGTTTCCGCTTCGTCAAACCGGTCTTGATCTTGATATAGTTTGGCTAGAGCTACCTTGATGGAGGTAATGGGCCCTTCATTGTCTGGTCGTTCTCGTTCCCATATGTTCAATAGCTCTTTGTATTCGGATTCAGATTCAGTCCACCGGTGGGAGCCTTGTTGATAGTGTATTTCGGCGAGAAGTTTGCGGAAAGTGAGATAAATAGTGTATCCCGTTTCCAGATGAAAATTTGTCAAAGCTTCAATAGTTTGGAGACATCGCTCCTCGGCAGTCTTGAGATCTTCGCATTTCATCAAGGCTTTCACTTCGAAGGCAGAAGCAATTATTGTCTCTGGATATCTCCATCCGAGACTATCCTCAATTTCATTCCGTGAGATGACGGTCATGCGTTTCGCTTCGTTTGGTTTATCACAGAAGAGCACAAAATCAGAGGCATGACGAAGTAGTCTGGCCCATCTGAGTCGATGATTAGGATCTGGACCATGCGACAATGCCGACTGTACATGTGGGAACAAGGCTCGAGATTTAGACATGTTTTCGAAAGTGGTGAATTTCGGAAATTCCAGATACAGATTTCGGATGAACGTCTCTTTCCAATGCTCCAGCCTTTCTTGTGTGCGAAGCCACTCCTGGATTGACAGTTGCACAAGACTATGCATCTCGAAGGTAAGCGATTCGGTATTATTGGAAATGAAAGAGTAATCTTTGAGCATGGCGACGCAGTCCTCAAACTCTAACTGAGACAGATTGAAAGGAGCTTTGCTTTCAATGCTGCCACTTGGATCTGCTAAGAACTGCTTGATGTTTTCCTCCCTCTGATAAGCAGGTCCAAATGGCGTATAGCCTTCGTCGATATCACTCTCAGTTTCATCATTATCATTATCACGGAATGATGCCTGCAGAAGATAATCAGGGATCCCTTGTCGGTCAAAAAAGCTCATCAAGGACAAAAGATTCATGGCTTGTGAATTTTCTTTTCGAATTGATTCGAATGATATTTGCAAAGTTACTATGATGGAATTGTCGGTTCCACGATCACGATGCAATAATCTTGTTTGACGGGTCAGAAGACTCGTTCTTGCTTTGTTGCTCTCTCGGAACATTTCAAGATACTGGGGTACAGAAAGTCTAGGGTAGTGTCTTGCGATCAAAGTTGCTGCTTGAACGATAGCTAGGGCTATGTAGTCAAGTTCCTGGGCAAGTATCTTCAGGCTTGATTCATCCGCGACGATTTTATGCTGAAATTTTCTCTGGAGCAAAGCAAATGCATGACTCTCGGAAGGCTCAACCGTTATGATATCGCATTCATTGACAAGGTTCATTGCAATGCGCTTGCTGCGAGTCGTGATTATAAACGACCCATTCAGGGTCCTTGGAAGAAATTCAAGGGGCGATTTCTCACAAAGCCCGCCTGGATAATCTGATAAATTGGCTCGTTGATCATCGTGGGCTGATCTTGGATTTTTCAAGGCTGGTTTGTGGAGATATTCATCGTCATCAATGTTGTCAAGAATGACAACCCAGCGATCTTCTTGTAAGTCCTGAAGCCAATTACCAACGAGCTGAAAGATATTGGCAGCTGGGTTTTGGCGACCTGGAATTTTGACACGCTCAGCAATATCACGGAGGCCCTCTTCGTATCGCACAATATCGCTCGCGTGGACCCAGAAAACCCAAGTTCTAGATAATCGCTCCCGGATCCAGTACGTATACTCGATGGCAATCTGAGATTTGCTTCTAGATGTTAGTAAAATGTAATCTCTTTTTCTGTAACCGAACATGTTTACCCCACTCCGCCGAGGCCAACTAGTGCCAGTCTGGCCGAAGGCTTAGAGCTTAACTCATGTAGCTGGTCAACGAGAGATCCTGGATCCACGAAATCCGGATCGCGTCCGAAAGGAACCATGGCAAGGGGCTGCGGTCTCTCTTCTGGAACTTCATTTGCTTGTCAGACAGATGTTATTTCTGGGGATGTAGGAGTTGTTACCTGGAGGCAAATGAAAATGCACATTGCTCTCTCCATAGTTGCGTCCGATTTGTAGACCGAAATTTGATCCTGTGAAAGAAATTGACGAATCCATTGGGTGTGCTCAGGAACTAAGATGAAGCAATGACATGGGGAGGGAAAGGGGACGGGGGGCGCCGGGCGGGGTGGAATCCGTCATGACTGACAAGGCGAAGATGTTGCCTTGCGCCCCACTCCCGACCCACTCTGGCCCTCCGATTAGCCTCACTGAGCAGGCTATGATTATATAGAAAGCCTCATATGCAATCAGTGTCCGAACGACGCTGCGATGAGAGGTCACAGTAAATCTATTTTCCATATTCAGCTAGTTCGGCCCCCTAAAAATAAAAGCGTGCCGGCGTGTAGGAGAAAGAGAAAGTATAATCGAGAGACTACGTCGGCGCTTCAGAGTTGTTCAGGGACCTCAGGTGAAGGGGCTAAAGTGTCGGGGCAAAGGACAAGTCGTCGCTGGGCTTCGCTGTCCTTCTCCGATCATATATATCTAATTGCCGCTATAGATTCCTGGCTCGGTCGCTTCTTCAGTCATCAAATATACTTACCCTAGGAGTACCGCCGTTTACGACTCATCACGGATATATTGGATTCTTTCTCCGGTATCAGCGAATATACAGTACGGTACATGTCCTCGAGAAGACCAAAAATAAGTAAAGCAGGGGTCGCAGTGGTGAAGGGAAGCCATCAAGACATAAGTTTAGGCGAGGGGCCACGTCATCTGTTCAGATGGCTTCAGGGCATTCAGGTGAACCGCTGAAGTGGTAGGGCGGCAAGGGCACTTTCCCAGCGAATCAAAATAATTTGGAACAAAAACATACAACAGTCAGGATTCGCATGTGGTCACCCACCATACTACTAACTAACCGGCGTGTGGCTTAAGTACGGCTGAGCGGACGGGAAGCCCTGTTCTCCACACCCTATGGTCGTATGTACCAGACGAACCATGGGAAAGGAATATATACTCTAATCCAGATAGCTGTCATGTGATGCGGCGCTGCGGCCCAAATAAGAAATTGACCAGCACCGCTTTAGCGTCATGCGACTAGGGGTTTTGCGTGGGAAGGTAAATTATTCATTACCGAATAGATTTATATGCAATTGCCTTCTAGCTTGGAGTATATATGCACAATCAATGAGAGACAGAGTAGCTGGGACCTGGGGATATCCATTTCCAGGTATGCATGCAAAAAGCAGAGCCGATACACGGTTATTCCGATATTTCTCTTTCCTGTGGCGTGTCGTCATCTCTATGATGATCGATAAGGTGTTCCCCGGGCAGAATAATGGCACGATCGATTTGATACGGTAATCCACGGTGACGGCCTCGAATCATCATGAAGCAAATAACGAGTTTGCTAAAAGTATTGAACTGCCCACAAAGGGATGTATCGACAGTCGGATACCCAAGACTGAGACCAACATTGGCACTTCAAGAGAATTAGTCACTTCCAAGGAGTCATAGATATCTCAAGGCACTTACTAGGCCGATACTACTTCAAACAAAACGGAGAAAACAGAAAATGCCTGGACAGTCTTAGCCAAGCTTTGAACCAGGAAGATCAAACCAAGTACTCACTGGGATATTTGTATCTGCGATCTTTCCAGACTCGGCAATACAGATGCAAAAACAACCAAGGAAGATATACCACAAGTCGAAGCTCAACTGGTTCTGTATGTGAGCGATGATGTAGGATCGGCCGTTCGTTTCATCAGCGGCGGCTTCTGGGCTATAAACTCCAAGAGTTCTCTCCTCGTAAACGTTGGAAGCCCTAACACTGATAGCAATCGGAAAGACAGCAATATACATCATGACAACCAAGCTGAATTGAACTGCCGGATTGACATTAGCCAAGTTGAATGTGGCTGCTCCTGTATGACGAGCCGATGCTGCTTGGAAGATAGCAGCAAGTACCCGCGGACCAGCTGCCAGGTTGTTAACAGCAGGGTTGTGCAAATCAAGAACGATAATGAAAATCACGTCGATGGTATTCATAACGAACAAGATACCAAACAGAATCCATGTCGGTCGGCTTGGAAAGAGTAGTGTAAAGCATCGCCGTGGATGGTCGAGGAGGAAGTTAAGAGTTTCCTTCATTGACGAGTTCTGCGGGCAGAGCTTAAACATGATCCAAATAATCAGCCGAAGAAGACATGGATAGCAGGTATTTCCAGCAAAAGCAAGGAAACTCGTAACGATCAGGGGGAACGTCGCGTCTTGGAAGGAAACCATTGAGTCTGGTGTGAGTGTAAAGCCGAGGTTGTCAACCATCGTTTGAGCAGTATAAAACCCCCTAACACCAAAAAAACAGAATTAGTTGTCGATTTTGAACCGGTTGAATGCTTCACTTACCACCATACATTGCCTTGGCCACACTCTGCAAGGTAAGCCCGATATCTCGGATCGGCATGCTGAATCCATCCTACAAGGCAAATCGCCCCGAAAAGATGCAGACCAAAAAAGTAACCGACCGCAATCTTTAGCAGCAGCTTCAAACTGCGATATTCGATGCCACCTAACCTCTCACGGTCCTCGGCAGTTAGGTGGTGAAATTGGGAGTTTCGGCTCTGCGTAGCTTGGGAAGAAATATTCGGCAGAGCGAGCTGCTTGAACTTGCTCTTCTTCTTTGATGGAGAGCTTTGGCTACGTGTGGGGCCCGAGGATCCACCAACTCTGAACATCATGGAAGCAGCCTGCTCAAGGGGTCGTGTTGTAGCAGAGTATATACTCACTGCAGTTTGCCGACGACGAAGGCCTTGTTCAATACGCTCTTGGTCGACGTAGGTGGAAGCCACGGATTTGGCTTTAATTGCCCGCATATTAGTTGGTTGGCAATAAGGGAAAATGAGAAGTGGACCAGCTTACCATCATCAGCGGTATTCTCGTCAACTTCAACGAATGAACCACCTGTGGATATTGATCAGCTCGCGAAATTACCAAAAGGTCAATAGTCCAACGTACCTCTATCGCGTCTCCATGGTGGGGGGATATAAAGAGCTTTATCCCTGATTGATGATTCCTGGTCATTATCAATGAACTGAATGGTTTGTCGGCGCGGAACAAAGTCTGGCGTAGGACTCTTTGTATCACTATCCGCGTTTGCCTCTAGTGATTGATCGGGAGAGTCGCTGTATAGATTAGTCTCTGATCAAAGGGGATGCGTATTATTCTGTAGTGCGACCAACTTTGCGAAGATTTCTGGCCCCTCATTGACTTCAGCCTCATCGTTCTTCTCGGCCGATCCTTTGTACTGAATTTCCTGTAGACTGGCAACATCCGAGACATCCTTCGGGTCTCTCTCTGTTCGAAGCTGAGCCTCAGGGTCTTGTTCGACCGATAGCTGTGGCCTTAAAACGTGCGGCGCTGATATTTACCAAGAGATATCAGCATGTGGGTGGTCTAAGCGCTAGCCTTGTACAAAAAGAAGGATCATCATACCAATTTCCTGCAGGCGTTTCTTAAACCAGCGCAGCCGGACAACAACCACGATGATGTTGATGAATCCGAAATTCCCGAGGATGGGAATAAGATAAATATAAACTTGCTGGTAGGTCTTCAAGGCTTTGACATCAATTCTGGACGTCGAAAAGTTCCCTTGTCAGAAGAGCTGGTCTTGCTTCAAGAGCGGTGGGAAAGGTGGGAAGAAACAACTGACGTGTTCAGTCCCGACTCAGTCGACGCGCTCGCACCAAAGAAGTAGGCATCAACCGCTCGGAGATTTCCATATGGATAGATAATCACCAAACTTAATATACTCAGAGTGATGATCCAGGCATCTGTGAAGCTCGTTAGAACAGAGACTCGCAATTGAAGATTTACCCACAATGCAATGTAAGGAAGTCTATCGGTGGCTTCCACATGGCGTCGGGACGGGCCTGGAGTATGTAGAATGAGAGAAACTCCCGATGGCATGTTTGAGCTGACAACGGTTGGTGGCAACTAAATGCCTCAATGCGGGATTTACGGCAACCAATCATCCGTTCAGTACCATGATTTTTCAACCAATCAGATTTTGCAAAGCGGCAAATTCAAACGATGACAGAAGTAGTATTTTAAGGTTTCACGCATGGAGCTCCGCTTTGCTGATTGAATGCCTTATCTACGATGATATTGTTGTTTCGCTCCTTTTGCTTTGCATCCGTGCGTGACCACTGCGCCGCCTCTGCCCGCTTTGCCAATCATAAACCATTCGTCATCGTCTTCACCCGTGACAAATCGAGTCATGTTCTCTACCTCGCGAACTTTCTCTCTTGCTGGCATCTCCTGCTCACGCCTCATCCCACCGGCACGATGCACGACATCTGGGCGGTCCCGCTCCAGCTATCCAACTTCAATATCATAGTCGCCGTACTGGGCGGTTTCATCTCTTTTTTTGGCCTTGTATCGTATCTTCTGAAGGAGAATTTTTATGTTTCTGAAGCTCGTGAGTTCCGCGAGCGCGGGGAGACGCCGCTTGCTCTTCCCAGGGTGGCCGAGGTGTCGCAGGATGTATAGAACACCACAACCACTGACTCGTGAGCAAAAAATAGTTATTTCGCTCTTGGTGGGGGTTGCCCTTGGACCGAATGGAGCACAGTTCATCCGTCCTAGGGACTACGCCATGTGCAACCACAAAGGTGTCTCAGCCATCGAGTGCCGCGATAACCTAAATGCCATGACGCTCAACTTCTCCCGGCTGGTTCTAGGCGTCCAGCTGGTCCTTGCCGGTGTGCAACTCCCCAGGAAGTATCTAAAGAAGGAATGGAGATCAATTCTGCTACTTGTAGGCCCGGGTATGACGGCCATGTGGATCGCCACAAGCCTGCTCGTCTGGGTCTTTGCCAGGACGCCCAGCTTCCTACACGCACTCGCCGTCGGCGCATGTGTAACTCCCACTGACCCCGTGCTCTCCGCCGTCATTGTCAAGGGCAAGTTTGCGGACAATAATATTCCCAAGGATCTCCAGCATCTTATCATTGCTGAGTCAGGCACCAATGACGGGCTCGGTTACCCGTTTCTTTTTTTCGCGCTCTACCTTATCAAGTATGTGGGCTCGGGCGCGACGTCCGGCGGTACCGGTGATGCCATGGGCCTCTGGTTTGTCTTCACCTGGGGATATACCATCATCCTCAGTATCCTGTACGGCGCCGTGGTGGGCTGGGTGGGCAAGAAGCTACTGTACTGGGCAGAGCAGCGCAACTACATCGACCGTGAGAGCTTTCTTGTCTTTGCTATTTCCCTCGCTTTGTTTGTTCTGGGTACGTGCGGCCTTATTGGTACCGACGATGTCCTCGCCTGCTTCATCGCAGGCAACACATTTACATGGGATGACTGGTTCCGAGTGCAGACCAAAGATGATTCCCTTCAGCCAACAATTGATATGCTCCTCAACGTCTCCATCTTTTTGTGGTACGGCGCTTACATACCTTGGGACCACTTTAGTAATAACTCTATCATCCCGACTCGGCGCCTTCTCATACTTGGTGCTCTAGTTCTCCTCCTGCGACGTCTACCCTGGGTATTCGGCATGCATAGGTGGATTCACCAGATTAAGGAAGTCAGGCAAGCCATTTTCGTAGGATTCTTCGGACCCATTGGCGTCTCTGGCATATTCTACCTATTTGTCAGCATGGAATTCATTGAGCAACATTTGAGTGACGAGGACGGTGTTCCTCGAAGCGACGTTAAGGACCTTGGTGAAACCATTCGCGTTGTTGTCTGGTTCCTCGCAGTCTGTAGCATTGTAAGTCGGCCTGTCCATATCCCCTTACTTAGCGACCAGACATGTAATGGTGCATAAGGTTGTTCACGGACTCAGCATCCCGCTGGGAAAGATGGGATACCTCGCGCCTCGAACCTTTAGCCGGGTGCTGAGCGAGACCCTGAGTGATGAGCCGCGCTCGGCGGAATCTTTGCGCAGGATCCCGGTGCTGGGCAAGTACCTTGTCGGAGAGCCGAGCGATGTGGAGTCTCGGCGTTATCAGCGCATCACCGCCATATCAGACCCGTCAAACCCTCGTCATCCTCACACGGAGGCAAGCACGCCAATTCTCCCCAACCAAGTTGCGGTCAATTACGGGACGATGAATTCCGGCCCTGTTCGCCGCGACCGGGAGATTCGGTTTCCTGATGAGGGGCAAGTCAGCCGTAGCTGCTGACTTGACACTGAGAGGACTCGCAATGTGTGTCCGGGGGGCCGTAATAAACCAATAGCTGGACGTGCTCCGTATATACCTATCGACTTATAGTATCTGAAGAATTGGGAACGGTTTGACGCCTAAGCGTCCAGGACATTTGCCTGACTTCAACGGGGCGCATCGCATTTCATCGTCTTCATTGCTTTATATCGACGTTCTCAATTGTTGAGATAAGACATAGTCTCTTAAGTGAGGTAGTAAATTACCTTTATGCCTAAGAACCAATTTCTCCACAGTATTAGTATAAGTTATTGAGCGCAATCTACATTAGTAATAGTCTACTGTATACTTTACCAAAAAGGAGTAGTATTTCATAACGACAATTGCTGTACCCGAGGACCGAAATTTCTAGCTAAAACTTTGAAGGCGTAAATCCAACGCCACCGGCTAAAGATATACACGACACATGCGGCCTACATCGCTCCAACGGCACGTTGTCTAGGGCAAATACTCTTAGATACAAAAGCTGTAGTAAATCAGGGTGGTCCATAGCAGCTCAGTATTCCATAGAATCTTAGAAAAAATTTTGGCAGTCAAGGTGAAGGGCACACAAATGAATTTTCAGATCGTGATCCATCCCGCCGGGTGGACCCAGGAGGGGCGGGGCGTGCCCGCTATTGGTCTATCTCAACGGACCGGGCCGTTAAGCTTATCTGTCACATTTAGCAAAGCCCAAGGACTGTTGAAAGGGAAGTAGCAGAGTCCTGATGAGTCGATGGCCCAAACAAACTTACTACACAGCTCTGTGATATCCGGAAGCATGCCGTTCAGGTGGTACACCACAAATAAACTCGACAAAAAGATGCCGTAGGAACTAGCCGGCCTGGGCCCGGATATGGTGTTCCCGCCGTACTTGCTGGTGATAATAGTTGTTTGCTTGTGTTACAATTTGCCGGCGAGGCTATACTCGAGGGAGTAGGGACCGCTAGTGAGAATATGTGAGGCGGGACAAAGAGGTAGAGCTAAAGTTATGGGAGGCTGTCAAAGGCTGTCAACTGAATACCACCGAATTTCGATTGAACACCTCACTAGTCACATATGGTGACATGCTTGTACCTGACCTGCCAGGTATCAAGAGCACATGTATGACCGTTCGAGCCAAAATGCAGGATGAAGCTTCATCCAGGCCAGTACGTACACTAAAATGGAAATACAATAAAGAAGATAATTAAGTGGGTCTCACTTCTTGATCACCTTCAAATTCTAGGGTAGCGTTTTGTGTCATGGGAATAAGAAGGTATCTGGGTATGTACTCGATAATAATAACCCTCAATTCTGGAGAATTTCTCATTCAACGAGCAGCAGACCCACACACACTTGGGTCCTCTCATTGACCTAGGATAATAGGTAATTTCATCACTTCTTCTTCACTCTGCGTGTTCCACTTCCGCGCCAACCTTTTCAATAGAAGAAGGTACCACGTTGGCGTCACCAAACAGCATATCCATCTGTTCCAAGGTCTTGCCTTTGGTCTCTGGAAAGAAGAGGATATAGCAAATCATGGCGATTATGTTGAATACGAAGAAAACGTAAAAGTAGCGGAATCCAATGCTGGATAATGCTGTTGGCGAGAATTGAGCAAAAATCAGGTTGATAGTCCAGTTTGTGAAGGTAGTGACTGAATTGCCTTGGTTTCGAATGTCTACCGGGAAAATCTCAGCGGGATAGACCCATGAGATAATACCAATGAAAGTGTAGAAAAAGCTGAAAACAAAGTTCATGGCCACCATTGCACGGAGCTCATTGCCATTATTCTCATCATAGTGCTGGGACATAGCGGCATTGCAAACCAAAGCAAGAGCCATTCCAGCTGATCCAATGATGAGAGGCTTGATGCGACCAACTCGCTCCAGGGCCCAGAGGCCACCGGTGCAGTAGACAATCGATAGAGCTCCGGAGATACCAATGATCATGAGTGAAGTCTTGGTATCAATACCCAAGGATGCATAGATACGAGTGCCGTAGTAGTTGATGACGTTAATACCAGACAAGGGACCAAAGGCCTGAACAGCACATCCTAGAATGAGACGACGGCGCCAAGAAGGCTTAGTGAGGATCGATGACCACGTGATCTTTGTCGATGCACGCTCGGCTTCAATAGCTTCGCGAATCTCTTGGAACTCAAGCTCAATATACTGTTCCTTCTCCGGGGTTCCATCTCCATGGAGCCTCTGCAGTGTGGCAAGAGCCTCGTCGTGGCGATCCTTTTCCATGAGCCAGCGGGGAGATTCGTTCAAGAACCACACACCAGTAGCAAGGATGAGACCAGGAATACACTGAAAAGCGAGTGGGAAGCGCCCTAAAAGTTTGAATTTTGTTAGCCTACCTGGAATGTTAACTTCATAAGAATGTCGACTCACATTGAACAGAAGTGTCAGTGAATGATAAACCGTACCCAAGCCACTGAGCGACCAGGTATCCCCAACTCAGCATCCACTGTAACAGACCAGACATCATGCCACGAGTCGAAGACTCAGCCATCTCACCGGCATACATTGGTACGACTGAGGTGAGCATACCAACCGCCGCACCAGCAATGAATCGACCAATGATGAGCATAGTCATGTTGACAGAGCCAGCTTGCAGAGCACATCCAAAGCATGAGATACAAGCGCCAGTAAACACAGACATCTTACGACCTAACCGATCACCTGTGAACATGTTGATGATTGTACCAAGGATTGCGCCACCCTGGAATGCGGAAACGATGCCACCAGTGACAGTATCATTGGGGTTGGAAAAGTACTTTATAAACTCGGTCTGGCCGATGGTGGAAGTGACGATACCGCTATCATAGCCGAAGAGAAAGCCTGAATGGACAGCTCATTAGTATTGCGAAAGGTGTGATAGATTGAAAAATTCCAAGATTGGTACCTACCTCCAATAGCCAGGAAGACGGCAGACAGCAACGTTGAGATCTTTGCCATTTTAGCTCCAGGTAGGTAAACTTGGAATGTTCACGAGGAAGGTCGATGCCCAGGTGATGGACAATTTCTCACAATGGATTTGGGGAGATTGCATACATATATACATACTCGAGTATATGTACGCTATGGGCAGGTCTAGTGGAGTTCTGGTCTGGTGGAAATCTAGTCTAAACCAGCCCCAACAAATCTAAGGCCTCGCCCATTACCCTAAAAACCTTGTCTGCTTGGCGGAAAAGCTAAATTGTGTGATAGGAGCGGAATTCCCGACAGAGAGCATCGTAAGCTGTGATTTTACATGGATCGATCCATTTATCTTCGGTGTCTATTGGCCCGGATTCCCGTCTTAATGCCGCCCTGGTGCCTAAACTGCGGGGCCAGGATCCGCGTAAATCCCCATGGGGTTAAGCTAGATTGCATTCTGGGAATCCCCAGACTTTCAGCCAACACTTTGGGATCACAAGACTAGGATCCGCGGTCTTTTAGCCTTCTTTGTTAGTAGATCCTGACCACCTATTGCCAAACATCCTATCTCTCTAGTAATTCCTTTAGTGTTTTCTACGAGTGACGAACTTCTGTCTTTGTCCTTGCTACGACTTACGTAACGTCTTTTTTCCACGCTCGGACGTTTCACCGCTGACACCAAGGTTATAGATTCTGATTTGGGGGAAATGGAAGCGACAGCAACACAAAAATGAAAAGGATTGTCTCAAATTCGTCAGCCTGGCTCGTGAAAACATTGACGGGACCGAGGAAACTACCGTAAGCGAGTCGGGAAACCCGACCAATGTAGTCAAGTGGGGCTATCTCGGAATACTTCATACCGAGCTCGGCTTCCCGCGTTCATCGATAGTAAAGAAGATTTGGCCACAGTATCAATGCAGACTCACGAGAACAATAGGTAAGTAATTTCTAGCGGTAAAAGCTAGATGGAACTCTGCATCATAGAAGCTGTAGAGAAAGAGAAATGTTGCCTCATCTACAACGCCGAGAGCTAGGCGGTCAATTTGGGTTTTAACAATTTTTAAGGGTCCCGATGCCGATTGGTCCCCGCCACCGGTAGGCTTCCGCGACTTTAATTAAGGATGAAGCTCGGTAGTTGTAGTGAGAATGGACAAAATTTGCCGATGATTTGCCGTTTCCTTCAGCTGTTTGCTTTCCCCGGTCTGCTTTCTCATCCACCCAACTCTTGTTCAGGTTAGGTCTTGTGAGTCAGGCGTCATTCAATTGCAGCCCTTGCAGACTATGAAGTCTCAAATTCAACCAAGGCAAGGAAATGGAGTCCGCAGGGTTTAGACCGTGATATTTCACTCGCATACAATAATTGCGCAACATATAACACGTAGTAATGAACACTTGACCTGAAATTAAATGGCAAAAGTTTATTTTGGGTTGATATTCATTGCGTATTCTGTATTCAGTAAAGCATGATTGCAAAGGTTTCACAATCTTGGAACTTCCCTTGTCATTCTCACGAGCTTACTCGGAAAATCCATACTCAGATTCCTTGGCTACTCCAAGATAGTCATCATGACTTTACGACCAAAACAAATCTCATTACAATGTTATAAAGCCTTCAATTGACCCCGATGGTTACCAGAATATCACCCGAGTATACTCAGTTCTCCAAATATCGTGATCTGAGCTTCTAGTCATGTTTTTTACGCTGCCCCTTCTTCTAGCTCTTGGCATCCCCAGCGCTTTGGGTGTTCCCTCGAAACGACCAGAGCAAGTCCAATATATTGATGGGAAGTCATTCAAAGCATATGGCGTCAACCTAGGCGGCTGGCTTGTCCAGGAATCGACGATCGACACACACTGGTGGGACACCTACTCGGGGGGTGCGTCCGATGAATGGGGCCTTTGTGAAAATCTTGGTTCCCAGTGTGGACCAGTACTCGAGCAGCGCTACGCAAGCTGGATCACCACTTCCGACATCGACAAGGCCGCTAAATCCGGTGTTACTCTCCTACGCATACCGACAGCCTACGCAGCTTGGATCAAGATTCCTGGCTCAAGACTCTACTCCGGCAACCAGACTACCTACCTGGAGAACATCACTACATATGCTATCACGCGCTATGGGATGCATATAATCCTCGGCATCCATGGTCTCCCTGGTGGCATCAATGGCCTGACTATTGGCGAGGCTGCCGGTCATTGGGGCTGGTTCAATAATCAGACCAACTTCAATTATTCTTTGCAAGTCATGGATACCGTCATCGCGTTTATCCAGAACTCTGGTCACCAGGAGTCATACACCCTCTCGCCCATCAACGAGCCGGCCGACAATCAGGATCTATCTGTTTTCGGAACCTCTGCCGCTCTCTCTGATGCAGGTGCTGCTTGGGTCTTGAAGTATATTCAAGCAGTGCTTGATCGTGTCGCTGCAGTGAATAGGAAAATTCCCGTCATGTTTCAAGGTAGTTTTAAGGGCGAGGAATTCTGGTCTGGCAACTTCTCTCGCAGTGAGAATCTGGTTTTCGACGTGCATAACTATTACTTCCAAGGTCGCAACACCACATCTCTGAACGTGCCGTCTTATATTTGTACCGATGCCAAGGCAACTCCAGGTGACGGAAAGTTTCCCTCTTTTGTCGGCGAATGGTCTATTCAAGCGCTATATAATAATAGCTTTGCTCTGCGCGAGCGCAACCTAAGCTACGGTCTGAGCGCGTTTCACAAGTATTCGCATGGCTCATCTTACTGGACTTGGAAGTTCTCTGGTAACGCAACTGTTGATGGACAAGGGACACAAGCCGACTACTGGAGCTACGAGGCACTGATTGATCGAGGATATTTTCATCCCAATACTAGCAATCTGGAGCATTGCTCTTGAGGAGACAATGCAATGTTGGTTCGCCAGTCATGAGATGAGGAGTATCGAAGATCAATTGAGGAGAATATTGGATCAAATAACACCTTGTTATCTGATAGCAATTACAACAGGATATTTCTTGAAAAGCTCTCCACCAAAGTCCCAAGCCACTGAAATACAAGCACTGTCGAGTAAAGAATGCTGTGTAAGGATAGGACGCTATCCCGAGAAGGAACACTATCTAAGGAAGAGGCAATGCCCAAGGAAGGAATGCCGTCTAAGGAAGAAACGATATCCAAGGCGGAAAAAATCTCTGGTAATAGGGTTACTATTTGAAATTCCAATTTAGCTGGTAAGAGAAGGAACTATTAGCTTTGTTGTGAGAATCTAAGTGCATCGTTTTGAGTTCAGGCATGTATTTAAGCCTGTGATTTCAGGCATCAATCCAAGATGTGAAATGTCTTGAAGTCAGATAAACCTCTTTGGTCAACTAACAGATCGTCGATTTTGCCTTTTCTCCTCCGATGACACTGATTCATAATCTTTAATATTTCTTCATTTTGAATATACAGAATTTGTTCCGGGGCATCCGTTGTGGACCCTAGACCCTGACCCTGAGGTGGAGTTGAAATAGGTAACACTAGGCTACAATAGCGCAAAGCGCCAAGTGAATGGGCTTTTCTTTTCCGCCTCTTTTAGATTTTTCCTTTCTTCCATCCTTCAAACAATCCAACTATGGCAGTCACTGCCTCTTCCTTTGGCTCCAGGGTCTTCCGGGCAATTTCTGTCGTGCTATTGACTTCCTGGACAATAACAACTCTTGGGTTCTCCGCATTTAACGTCCTAAACGAAAACCGGAGCCTCATCGGAACAGCAGCATCAATCAGTCTCCTCACATATTTGGCATGCCGGCTTCTGGTGGTCACACAGCCAACTGCCCAAAATGACTCGATTGCCCACATTCTGACAACCGCCTACTCCCGATCACGCGGAGAAGCTCTCGCAACTCTCGTGTTTACATGTGCTTGGCTGTATGAGCTCCTCTCCCAAGCGGTGATGATGGTTTTTATGACCATTTTTGGAGGTGCGATCGCGACCGCTATTTACACCGATGCGTTTGTCGATGATCCGAATGACCTTCATCAAAGTGATTCAGACAGGGAGAATACCTCCCTGGCGGTGGCGGAGATTGACGATTTCAAGGAAAAAGTGGGCGTAGATCCGGTCGCTCTTTTCAAATTAATTCCACCCAAGGCCCTGATCTATTTTGCCATTCTTGTTTGGGCCAACTTTGCGACTTTGGGTCTTTATGTATTGCGTCTGTCGTGGAGGTCGGCAAAGGTGGTGCTTGGATCTTCGCCTGCCCCCGTTGTGCAAAAGGGTGAGGCTCAAGACTCAAAGTGATGCTTGCGATCCTGCGGCTTCCAAAGTTCATTTCAGCATTGATATAAACCAGTTCATGCCAGATTTTAAGGCTGTTGTTATTGCCCGTTGTGTGAAAGGAATCTATCTGAGTACCTACCCGGTGAATTATCTGGGTAGATCTCACTTTATCAGTTCATATTAGATCCCAAACATGTTTCAAATTTTCTTTTCAAAAGTTTTCCTCTTACCATCTGCTGTCATTCCACATCTTATCAATTTTGGCGATATAATTCAGACTATGCGCGGTATTTGCATCTGCATAGGTCGGGACGATAAGCAGCAGCTTATGTTCTACATCCGAGCCGCAAAGGCGATTAGTCAAAATTGGTAAGCCGTCGGCTTCGGAGTTTGGAAAACAGCAACTGATTGTTCAATTGGCTTGTTCAATCTGATTCAATTGAGTGACAATATTCGTCTTGGAACATAGTCCTTCAAGGCTCCATATTATTCTTCCAAAAGCCGAGCAGATTTACTATTCTTCATATCTCTCTTGTGCATGTCTGCATAAGTGCTTGATACAACTGTACAAACATTGCATTAGTTGCTAATAGTAAGTAGTAGTTCTGGAGATGAAATCGATATCAAATACAAAAGCCAGTTCGACATGCATATATTGCTATTCCTCCAACGACTATCCAGTCTCCCAACACAATAATTGACTTGTCACATTGAACTATCGTCACAATAGGCTCTTACACTGCTGCTCATTCCAATCCCCAAGGCGCCGGAGACGCTCGACCAACCTCCCTCCAAATAATCCACAACGAGTCCCTAGAAGGAGAACTTTCCAACAAAATCATTGTCATCACAGGGTCGACATCCGGCATTGGCATCGAGACCGCAAGGGCGCTAAAATCAACAGGCGCGACCTTGTACCTGACAGCCCGCGATGTAACACAAGCTGAGAAAGCCCTGGCTGGAATACTTGAGCCTGGCCGCGTCGAGCTCGTCAAAATGAACATTTCCTCCTTTGCTAGTATCCGAGCAGGAGCAGCAGAGATCCTATCAAGATCTCACAACCAAATCATCATACTAGTCAACGACGCCGGAATAATGGGTGTCAAGAATCTAGAATTCACATAAGATGGACACGAAATACACTTTGCAACCAACTATCTGGGGCAATTCCTTCTTTTTCAGCTACTCAAGCCTGCTTTGCTTGCTAGTTCGACGGCTGGGTTTCATTCCCGGGTTGTCAATGTTGCCTCGTCGGCTCATCGGGCTTGTCAGCTGAATGAGAGCGATGACTACAATTTTGAGAAAGGCGGGTATAGTTATGGAGTTGCGTATGCTAATTCCAAGCTGGTTAGTGTGTACATGGCCAATGAGATAGATCGTCAGTATGGTCATCTGGGCCTTCACGCGACCAGTCTTCATCCTGGTGCGATAAATACCAATTTGGCGAGGCATGTGGGAAAGGAGTTTGTAGACCACCTTATGAGTGATGAAAATATTCTCAAGATTATGAAGAGTCCTGAACAGGGAGCTGCTACTACTGTTCTTGCTGCGGTTGAGAAGGGGTGGGAAGGTACGGGTGGGAAGTACCTTGAGGATTGTGAGGAAGCAGAGCGTGGAGTGGATGATAATGAGACTTTTGGGGTTGAAGATGTTCGACAGACGTATGATCCAGAGAATGAGAGACGACTTTGAAAGGATTCTCTTCGATTGGTGGGGATGGACTACGATTGAGACCAGGTACATAGCAAGGCAGGCGGGGGTAGGTATTTATAAACTGTGCGTTGAAAAGTTCCTCGATTATTTTGTTGAATATTTCCCCTTATCTATGTGCATTTCTATTCATTATGCTTTTGTGTTCAAAAAGAAAAATCTACATGCCAAAGATCAACGATTACTGCGAAATCAACCCACCATAGCTATTCAACATCACGCTTAAGGTATGAGACAGCCAGAGCTTATTGCGGCACACGCGGGCCAACGCTTTGCCAGAAACTGCAACGGTCTCCACGACCACCTTCCCACCTCGATGCATCCGCCAGGGTAAACTCATTCCTTACACCAGGTTCTTTCCGAAGCCAGTATGAGAGGTGATCAGTGACCTTGTCGAAAACCGTCCTTCCACCTGTAGTGTTCAGGTTCATGAGTACAGGCGAAGACTCATTCCACGTTGGCCAGTTGATATACCCGTTTGCGCCTTCAGGCACCGTAGAGTTCTCCGCATGGCCCTTCGCATCTGCGATGGAGATTACTGGAGTATCATGTATGATGAAGGAGCCCCAAATCTTCTGGAATGCATGCGTAAAGCCACGGGTAGGTGTGTGCGCTCCAACGGAGAAATATGCGGTCAAGTCTGCACCGTGGTATCCAGGCGTGACGGAAAATTGGTACTTCCAACTCTCCTTCGCAGTATTTCCTGAGAATGCATCTGCAAGCCAGTAGGAAGCACAGTCAAATGTTGTCTCAGCAAAAATGTTGAAGATGGTTTGTTGAAGGCCTGTTGCCATCTCTGACTGGTTCAAAGCGGTCGGGCCCCGATCACCCAGAGTGTCGTACCGGGGGCCATGGTTCGTGGGGGAAGTATTCCAGAATCCATAGATATCCCTCAGGCGGGAATAATCAAATGCAGTGAACATGGGGAAAGTGTTCTTGATGTAACTCAAGAAACCATCAGTGGTGTTGATGTAAGGCGGACTCAAGGGCACACCATCATTGGCATTGTTCTATGAGAATCAGCATCCAGAGCTCATTTCATATCGACGAGAATTCATGGACTGACACCAGATAATATACGCTTTCCATTCACTTCCTTCTTGAGCAACTGCGTAGATGATAGCTCGCGGATGAAGTCGCCGTCTATTACAGGCTGGAAAGCCCAAGTACCCCACGATCCAGAGGTTGAAATATTTGCACTAGCATGCTGTAAGGTCTTCGTGTCTGCATTGACGAGACAATCGAAGATGCTCGTTTTCGATCTGAGTTTCTCGTCGTAGCATCCTGCCCGCACTGCAAATTGAAGATAGTGATTTGTCGGTATTTCATCATTGTAGTGGTACATAGCAGGGGTATACGGGCTGGCGGCGATAATCTACGTGGGTCAGTCAAACTTCCCCAATGTAGCATTGCACGTACATTGTTGAACAAGTGATCCTCGCGACCCCCATAAGCCATCGCTTGCAGCATCACTGAGCCAGCGCCTGAAGATTCACCGCCCAACGTGACGCGAGATGCATTGCCGCCGAAGGTTTCAATGTGCTCTTGGACCCAGTTAAGTGCAAAACGCATATCCAGCAGGCCTGCATTTGTTTGGCCATGTTCATGCACATCTTCCGATGACATGAAGCCAAAAGCACCTAGTCTGTACTGGATCATGACCGCAATGAAGCCGTTTTCGTTCGTCTTAATCCACTCACTGGGGTCATAGGTGGCCCCGAAAAGGCCATACCCACCGCCATCTGTAAGGTTTTTAGCGACTGTTGCTTTAAGACACATAGTATTAACATTTAGTTGAGTATGAACTTACGGATCCAAACAAGGACGGGGAGATTTTTTGCCCTTGGCGGAGCATACACATTCAAGAACAAACAATCCTCGTCGCCTGGGGCCGAATTGAAGCCATAAATTCTGGGCAATTTCGCACCACCAGACTGGGGACAGCGAGGAGGCTGCTTAGTGGCACATTGTATGGAAGTCCGGTTCACTTGGGGAGCCTGTGGAGCTTGCCATCGAAGCTTTCCAACTGGAGGGGCTGCATAACGAATTCTAATCAGGGCCGGTAAGTAACGCTAAATACCCAATCAAGATCGCAAAGTCTGAAATCTCACCCTTTGAAGACGTTCAGATCGTAGGCACTGTCATAGTACCCCTCGTAGCTAGCATAGCCTAAATCAACCACCGGGTTAGCTGTATTGGCAGGAGAAGCTAGGCTAATCCCTGTTGTAATAAGTGCGAGAAAGATCAGGCCGCCTGTTCCCATGAAGCCCATCCTGGCCTACTCGCCAGAGCTTTTTTTCTTTTTTTTTTTTGTGGCGACTGGGGGGGAAAGTAAGGAATGGCGGTGACTTGATTGGAGGTGTGGTGTGGTGAAGATCCCAGCCCCTTATGTACAATCCATGCAAGGCTGTCGGCATCTGACCTGCTTACTCACACCAAATGCCCCCATGGTCCATTCAGGACGTATTTAACAAGATCAGCGTTCCCGATTAAGTTGGTTCTGATGACTGCACAACCACAATCTCCATTAGCATTGGAGCTCGCGTTTGTTGACTCGATCTAGTGATATAAAAAGGGTACCATAGGAGTGGAGTATCTAGGGCCTGGATCATACTGATTCACCCATTAAGCTCGCATTATCCGCACCAGGCCCACTCAGCAATATAGTAACATGGGGGCCGAAGCTTGTCAATGTGGCACAAAACCTCAACGCCAATTCTTGGCATCCCTTGGAGACGTACAGATGCCCAATACATATGACCAGAAGTCTCAATTTTTGAAAAGTTCTGATATCTGAGATATAAACACAGAGAAAAATTCAAATGAAACAAACAGTTTGAAAACAAAATAGAAGTGAATACGTTCCAGATCGAGGAAGGTTACACCGGTGCAACCAACAAAGTGAATATGATGACCTTGAAAAAGCAATGACAAATACAACGAAAAGCCCACTCCATGGCTGTTGTACTGTGAGATCTCCTTGAAACACTTCGAGTATTCAGGCAAGCATCAGACCTTGCCTTTATCGCCGATTGCTTTTCAGCTCCTGCATTCCTGTGCCATGGACTTATTCATCCCTTCGATCGGCTTGCACACTTAATATGTGCATTTGCGACGATCCAGACGATTGAGACAACCTAGACTCAAATCATCATCATGGGTCACATCGACTTGAATGAATCACGGGTTACAATAGTGACCATGTGTTACTCCATCCCGATTCCGATAATGATAACATGTACCGGGCTACGACTTTTTGTAAAACTACGACCCTCGTCCAAGAATTCCATCGCTTTCGATGATTTGATGATCATCATCGCTACAGTAAGTGCTACGATTTATCTGAACCCCTCCTATCCTCTGCTTCGAGCGGCCCATGTTCTAACAAAACTTTGTTGCAGTCAATAGCCGTTGGGTTGTGCATAAGTGGCTTAGTCTATGGTGAGCGAGCTCTCATGGCTTCTCAAGCCTTTGGATCTAGAGACTAATCATGAACTTTTCATATCATAGGTCCGCCTTATGGCTTTGGTCGACACGAAGCCGCCCTCTCACCCAATGATATAGTAAGCTTCTTGCGGGTACGATATCATCGCGTCCCCTATACCTTTTTCGCAAACTGAATTCTGAGCTAGGGCGACTATGTCTTCAGTCATTTTTACGACTGGGCTATTGCAAGTACTAAACTAGCAATTCTTTCTCTCTACTATCGCATCTTTAGCACGGTGGTCTTCCGCCGATTCGTGATCGGCACCGCTATATTCATCGTATTGTGGCTCGCGGCCATGGAGATCGCTCTGGGACTGCAATGTTTACCGGTGCAAAGAGCCTGGGACGCGAGTGTAAAGGGAACCTGTGTCGATTTGGTGGCATTCTCCTACTTCACCAATATCACGAACTTGGTTACCGACATCTGGGTGTTCCTGCTTCCGCTACCGATTATCTTCAGGCTACATGTTACGCGGCAACGGAAGTTCGAGCTTGCAGGAGTCTTTGCCATTGGCCTACTGTATGTCTTATATCCCCCCTCCCTTGATTTGGGGATGTTGTGCTGATTTGAGGAGCGCATGCGGTGTTACTCTTGCTCGTTTAACAGTTGTCGTCTCACAAGGATCGTCCGATTTCACATGTAGGCGGAAATCTCCTTAGACTGACATTCAGGGAACTAACTTTTTTAGGGACTGGTGTTCCTCTTGGAATCCTATCTGTATGGGAGCCTCTGTGTGGGATCATTTGTGCAAATATCCCCTTACTCTACAAATTGACCACTGTAGCCTTCAAAAAGGTTCTTTCTTATAGATCATCTGGGACAGGTGATTCCACTTGTACACCAAATGACTCGGAAAGGAAACGAAGGTCCTCCAGCATGCACAGCGAGTGGGCCATGTTTCCCAGGGCTGATAAGGGTTGTTCGGCGAACGTCAGTGAGACTCGGTCCAATCAAACAAGACTGTCGGCAGTGGAGCAATCGCGGTCATTGTCTCCAGTCAGAGCACAAGAGATAGATGAGTGCTAAATCCAATAATTGACAACTATATGTTGAAATCAATGAAAATAAATGAATACTATTGGAAATACTCCGAAAGCTAAACACTGAAATGGTACATACAAAGGGAATCCAAGGTCAGATGGACAGACCTATTGAGCCCGCGTAGCATTCCCATCTCGGAACTGGTTAACTTGATATCACAAGGAATAAAAAATACCAAAAAATTGACCGACGCAGGGGTCGAACCTGCAATCTCTTGATTCGTAGTCAAGCGCCTTGCCATTGGGCCAGCCGGCCTTGTTGATGTAAGAGTGATGAAAATTTGCCATCATAAGTGGAGCCAAAACTTCCGAGGATCGGCTCAAGTCTCCACTATACAATCTGGCCGGGCCGTGCAACCGAGGCCTTGCATTTTAATTTCAGCAACTGGTCTTTTAATTACATTACATTATTGGATCTAGTTAAATTTTCTCTGATATATAAATAGGCTTGATGTCCCGTGGAAATCAAATCTCGGGACCAGATTATGGTTTCGTTGTATCGTGATCCTTTTGGAGGACGATGCACCTGCAGATTCTTGATGAAAATATATACTTTCTAAATTTACATGGAGGTTTTTGAATATTCAAACTCTAAGCTGAAACTACTTCAACTAACTCATTATAAACCTTAGTGAGCCTTGGAAACAAAAGTTTGCTATATATCATCTACTGCCAATCGTTGGCCGAAGTAGGGAAGTCCGCACTTGGAACTTGGGAAGCACTTTCTTCGCAAATCTAGCTAGAAATACTGCCCCGAATACCAGATTGAACAGTATTGAACTGATAACTAAGTAGCTGAGAGCAAAATGAGAGTGAATTGAGAGATAGGCAAAAAACTTATGACCGTCCCTTGTCAATTAGCTTTCACACAATCAGGGCTGGTCATTCCAAGTGGCAGCTTTGATGTACTGTCCATCAAGACTTTCAATTGGCAAGGGCACACAGTCACATATGGTGTCTGATCGCTTTGGATGCCATGGACTATACTTGGTGTCTTGGCCCCATTTAAGGTCATGAGCAGGGAGAAGATAGTTGAGCTGAGACTCAGCTCCTTACGCTGCACTTCGCTCTCCCCAATGCATTCTTCACCACCATCCATATCAAATTTGGTTACACATCATGACTTTCATTGAATTTATCGTTGCCTGGTCGAGAAATCCACTGCCCGTTTGCTATATCTAGCTTTTCTTCCCATCGGTTACTCCTTCGATTACGCCGGGACTTCATTGCCGGCCACTGCTTGCGATACTGCTACAGATAAGTCTGAAGAAGCTTCTCAATGCCTTCAGAGAGACTTATGCAGAGGAACTTTCGGACAGACACAGCTACCTTCCTACTCAAACTGGGTTTCCATGCCTAATGTGAAGGTGATCAAAATTGTACCTATTAAGCTAGCCACCAACACTAGATCTAAACATAATCCTGCAGGATTATGATCACTTGTTGCAAATACCAACCCCTACAAGTGTATGTAAAATCAAATAGTATCAGTACAGCGGAATCTTCCGCCTCGTCGGCCGAATCCGACAAGTTCAGCTTAGCGCCGGCGCTAGGTGTAGCTTACCACAATGTCCCTAATTCATGGCAACGAAATTTTCTTGGCAAGTTATACTTTTGCTTATTGTTGCTTGTTTGCTCTGAAGTTTATTTGTTATGGCGGCTCCTTCCCCTAGTCTACGCGCCCAGGTGGCATCTCAGATCGAAGCCATCCGGCTGCTAATCGCCCGTCTCTCTGACTCAAACCCAGGGTCAGCCGGGTCAGCCGGGTCAGCCGGTTTCGTGAAAAAAGCGCAGAACGAGCTTGAGTTGCTTCTTGGGGTTCTTAGCAATATCAAGTCAAAATCCGTACTATGTGATGACCAAGCAAGCCCGAAACTATGGAGCAAACTCGAGGACTGTCACTGCTGTTTGCTGGACTTACAAAACCTCCAAAAGTCCACTGAGCAGAGTTCCTCCGAGACTCATCTTCTGGAAATCCGTGCCCAGTTATCTGACTTGATATTTGAATTTAGCGTTATAAACGCAGACATAGCGATGTATGTTGAACTACATATTATTAACGACCTAACGAGCTCAGCTCTGATACAATTCTCAGATCCTTTCATGCCAACCTTGAGCGCTTACTACAGACTTATGTTGGCGAGCTTGTCGAGAGCAAGCGAGATATACAATTTGTTCATGGCCCTTTTGGTGACTCTTCAAACCCCGAAACAGACGACAAATGGCAAGCTTTACAAAGCGAGCTACAAGATTTCGGTATCACTTCTGAGCAGTCCACTCAGGAACGTGAATTTATCATCGCAACTATTCAAAAAGCAGTAAGCGGCAATGATATCTCAAAACCCAGCTGTGAACTAGCTTCAGTGGAACCTCCTGCAAGTTCATTGCGCCCAATCCAAAGGACCTTCGGTGAAAACTCCAGGTCTTCCGTCCAATATCAGAGCGAAGAGGTTATGGCAAACGGAGCAACTTCAGAAGAGATCTCACAAATTGAATCAACACCTGTTGAACCTGTTGTTCAGGGCAAAAAGTCTGGCTTACTTCAACGAATGAAGTTCAAGATGTCAGGGGATAAGACTGAGTTACTCACGTTAGTCAGAAAGGGTGAAATTGACCTGATAAAAGGGGTTCTGAAAAAGGGTGCCAACGTGAATACACAGGATCCAAATGGACAAACGGCATTGATCATAGCTACATCCTTCGGTAACGAAGAAGTGGTATCTCTGCTACTTAAATGCAAAGCCAAGACAGATTTGAAGGGGAAAGATGGGGAAACAGCCCTCTCCGTCGCTGCCCAAAAAGGATACCAGAACATAGCCAAGCTACTCCTACTCCAAGGAGCAAGTCCCAATGGTCCGCACATCCGTGGAAAATCAGCCCTCTCACAAGCTGTCACATGTGGAAACTTGAGCATGACTGCTCTGCTACTGAGACATGGAGCCACCACCAACGTACTATGTGCTAACGGCGATACGGCTCTTACCTTCGCCGCTGGAAACAATCATATCGAGATTACACAGCTGCTATTAAGCGTTGGCACACCAGCAGATCAAATTGGGTCTTCGACCAGGACTTCGCTTTTCAGGGCCGTGGTCAATGGGAACGCTAAGATGGTGAAGCTTCTGATGAACCATGGAGCAAATCCAAACCGACAGGATAGCCAGGCAATATCGCCTATGCTTCTGGCCGTGCAAAATGGGAACAATGATATCCTCCACATTTTTTCCCAGTTCGGGTATGTTTATCAACAACAAGGACTGGGCATTGGAAGGACTGTGACTGCTTTTGCGGCAGTTGACTTCATGACTACTATAGGTAACATGACTTCAAATTGAAATTGATGTATTTATTGTTCCAAAGGTGTACAGTTGTATTTTTTCTTCAACAGTGTTGCAACTTGAGAGAGACTTGATAACGCGAAGTAGATATTGAAGTTACTGATCCCGTCTTTGTATCTCTCTCCCTCTTTCCTAGAGGGTAAATGAACAAAAAAAGCAAACAAGATCACATCTCGCTCACCTGATACAGGAAGAGTACCATTGGTATCAATCCCGATCTCAATGAGCCATACCAGGGAGGCCAATATCCCTTTGGTTTCGCCAGCCTTCTCCTTAAGCGAGCGGTTTTAATATCACCAATTCACTGCAGAAGTGGAACAGGCGATTTCAAGGATCAAGGGGAAGAATCCGAAGTAGTTCTTGCTACTTTGTCCACTACTATCAAAAAACCTTTCTTGAATGGTGATGTTTTAAAGTAACTCCCTGCCATTAATTATGGGCAAGAAAGCAACTATCAATAAAGCTTTTGAAACAAATCTACCCAAAACGCCAGTACCATATATGACACAAATGCAAAGAAGCCCTAGCCCATAGCTCAAGACTGCATCTTGTTGCTGTTCTCCTCGTTGAATTGGTCACGAGCAACAGTGAATTTCTCGGTGACAACATCGCACAGGTCCATCAGGTCATTGAAACCCTTCTCAAGAGCCTCAAGGGCGGTAGTTGAGTCTAAGATTCGCGTTAGTCAAGGTGATCCTTGAGTGTTTGTGGTCTCGAGAGTCCCGGATCGGTGCTCGCTTACCACTAGTCTGAATACGGAGGTGCATCTTCGCGTCGGAGGGGTGGGGAATAGTGTAACCGCAGAAATCCACGGCGGGGCTACTTCAGTCAGTGATACAATCCAAGTAGACCCAATCCATGGGGGGTCCGGGCAGGACACTCACTTCTTCATGATGGCAAATCGCAGCGCATTGCCCATGGTGTGGCCTTCACCTTCAAACTGGAATGATGCGGCAGTCTCTGAGGAACCGGGCAGCTATGCGATGGGTTAGATCTTATGCAAACATGTTCACGTTCCTCTTCCGGGTTTTGCATACCACTAGGATGCGGCGCTCATCCAGCATCAACTCATCTTGTGGCTGCTCGACGTCCATCATGGACTGGTCTTGCGCATCTTGGGAGTGGACAGAGCCAGGCATTGTGGGATTGGAGACGGAGGGTTTGGAAGAGATGCGGGTAGATTGTAGAGGGTTCGAGCTCGGGCTCGTCGGTGAAGTGGCGAGGTAATTATAACCTTGGCTGGCAGTCGATTGAAAAGTCTCCGGGATCAGTTTCTGCGTGTTGGATATAATCGCAGGAGAAGTTCGTGAAGGCAAGTGACGACTTTGGCGATTGGAATTGCCCGCAAGAAAAAAAAAGTGGGTTATCGATAGTGGGGCTCACCGCCTGCCACTTTGGGGATACAGGTAGATGTTTGGCTTCAGGACAATCACGCTCTTTATTCCAACGACGATTATGGTTGTTTGTCATCTATGAGCGATGCAATGTTTGTCTATGTTTTGAGTTGAGTTGTTATGTCATGCAAGAACTGTCGGGCTAGGTTACTAGTGTTTTGAATCCTGTTCCACGACAGTTACGGTCACAAGTTAAGCAGTTCATAGTATGAGATGATGAGTGTTGAATATAGTACATGGAAGCAAGATAAATTAATCTTATATAGAAGAACTTATTAGGTAAAAGTGTAGAGGCTATAGAAACTATCAAAAGCAAAGGTATGGGCCGCGAGTTCTATATGTACTGGAACCATGGATCTGATGCAAGAGTGAAACCCGTTTAGGTTAGAGTGACCCCTGTGGCTGGTTTCATCAAGTGGCTTTGGAGCCCGTTCGCCTACCAAAAGGGGAACCCCCCGTTCAGCTTCACGACCTATCACATCTGCGAAGTAGATCTAGGATTTGGGTCCATTTGGGACAGAGGATTGTTTGTGTGGAAGGTATGGAGTTAGCGGGGAAACTCATTAAACTTCTCCTCATCTCGGATCCAATGGATAAGCTGGAGGTAGACGAACCATCGAACTAGTGACTGGCATGACAAGAGTAATTTCCTTTGGAAATTGCAGTGTAATAGACATCGACAGCCACATCTAGGTCTGATCTAAAGGCAACCGTGCACATGACTGAACGGGACCCGAGGGGGTTTTGACTCCAGAATCCGATCTGTGCACTTAACTCGTGTTCTTTGAACTCCAAAGATGTTGACGTGGAAGGCAACCAATGAACGAGGTAAACTAACTTGAAATTCAAGTTTTTTGACGGTCGGCAAAGGGTTCCGTGCATTAGTGATACGGAGTCTATGATCCACATCTCGGGGAGGGGCCATGGTGTTCATGATTTATCATATGGGATAAGCAATTAGGCACACCTATGCAGCCCCCAACCTAGTGTCACATCGCGAACCATACTCCTGGTCGAAGTAAGCGCCATGTTTGACCTCGTGTGATGTGATCTACTGGGATGACAGGAAACTGTCGATCAAAGCACGGCGGACTGGGGGCCAGATAAACTCAGTCCATCTCCATAACAGTAGTGGAATCCGGTGAGTTAACACCAAAAGCGAGTGAACTTAAACCCTTTGCATCAAATATGTTTCACGATGTACCAAAATGAAGAGTAAATCAGAACAGAAACACGTCGTGTCTCAGCCGAGGGATTCTGATACGCCCGGTGCCCCCAGAGTGGAAGCCCCTGCTCCACTATGAACTCTGTTGTCGCGCAGTACTATCGACTTGTTGCATCTTACTGGATCAACCGTAGAATCAAGTACCCGGTACTTCACCAAAAAGGCCCCCTTCTTATTAATGCAGGTTTTAAACTATTGTTTCCTCCCTTGGGGCCCAGAACCTTCATGTTTCTTTTCCTCTTAGCTTGAAATCCTGTAGCTCCTCTCTCGCTTGTTGCTTCTGGACCTTTTTTTTTTTCTTCGTTTCTTTTTTTTTCCCCTGCGATCTGTCACACTTGCCGCCTAACCGCCGAACTTCCCCCCCTCCAACCTCCCTCAACATTTTCTTAGTCTGTCATTTTCTTTGTTCATTCCAACTTGGACATTGATCTTCGCTCGCTCGATCCTCCAGGGCACGATCTTAGCCCCGCTCTCATCTGTTCATTGATGCTCTTCTCTTAAGCCTCCGAGGTGCTTGGACGCCGATCCCATACTGGGACTAAACAGCGCTATATACAAAGAAACAGAGAGGTTTCGCCATCTATCAAACAAAGCGATCTGATCTGATCTGATCTGATCTACTCAAGACTGTCACTATGTCGACGGCAATTGCCTCCGCGCCGGCAGCCCAGCTATCCACGCCGCATACCACCCGCGATCCCAGCCCCAAGAATTACACAACCGTGGCCCCTCCGCCTGCGGTGAACTCCTCTCCACCCCGAATGGCAGATTCACAAGATGCCCATTCCAACAGGACTCCCGAGCACAGAGACCCGTCGTCTCCGTAAGTTATACGAATACTGTGCGGAAAAAGAATCCTCCAGAGCAAAACGCTAATCAGAACGGGTAGATCACAAGGTAGCGCGGGTCCCAAAATCACCGTGAAAAAGGAGCCGCCCTCTTCACCCCGTATTCAGACTCGTCCCCGTCCCCGCAAGCTGGATCTTTCGACAAGTCTTCCTTCTTCCAGTGGATTGACCGTTCGGCCGCCAGGAGGTCCCATGACCGCTCGCGACGGTGTCACCATGCAGGATGTTGGCCTAGCCTGCTTGTCGCCCGGATTCCAGACACATGATCCGTTAATGAGAGAGCAACTGCAGCGCAGTCTCTCTGTGCGCGACCAACAGCGATCAATAATCGAGGCGCGACTACAGAAACCCGGCAAGAATGAAGGGCCGCCTTCACAATCGGGATTTATGGGGATGCCACCTCGGAGTAGCTCGAAGCGACGACCACCACCCGGCCTCTCAATCGTTCCACCCTCCGCATCGCAGTTTGCAAATGAGCGAGTTATCCAGTCGGCCCCGTTGCATCAGACCTTTACCGGCCGCTATCAGCCTCAGCCTTTGACTCGTCATGTCGTCAACCAGAGCCCAACTCTGGGCGCTACATCTCATATGCATCAAGTGCCGGCCACCCAGACCAACAACCGTCTTCCACCCCTCTCTGATGTGTTCGGATCCGACGCGCTCGGTCGGGATCGTGAGCCCAGCCGTCAGGGCCTTTATGTGAATGCGTCGAGCAGCAACTCCTCGCAATCCAACTTGGCTCCCATGCCTTCTCCGGGTCTGCCTGCCATGTCTCAGACTCCCAGTCGGCCGCGGGAGTACCGTTCGGCCGAAGAAGCTGTACAAGAACTGTCGGGAGGACGGGAAGAATTGCTTCCCCGGATTGTGCATTATGGAGGCCACCAACCGCCCACCCCACCATCCCCGCAGACCATGCATACTGCTCCCAAGACTGCTCCTTTGACCTGGGAAGAACCTGCGCCAAGTGCGCCCCTTGCTCCGATGCAGATCGCGGATACAACTGCGCGCCGTCGCCCTCGCAGTGAATACGAGAATGATAACGGAAGCCCCCCACTGGGACATGGTCCTGACTCCCATTATCGGCCCAACCCGGCTGCCAACCCTGGTCCCAGTGCCACCTTCTCCGGTCCCTTTGGTGCAGGCCGAGACTCGCCGGAAACCCAACGGAGAAAGAAAGAAGAGTTCCTCGGCCTCTGTGCTCGGGCTTGGGATCTGTTCCATTCGTGAACAATTTCTGTCCCTGTTTTAGTCTAGTAGTGATTGATCAAGCTTCTGTGAAGCCAATCAAAACGCTCTACACACTACTTGGCATAATCGCCATATGCGATCTGTCGTTTCCGTCGAAACATCAACCTGGTTCCTTTTCCAAAATTTTGAATGACTCCTTTCAAGGCAGCATTTCTCATCCGACTCTCTGGCTGGTCTTGAGTGATTGAGTCTGGGTCTTCACCCTTCACATATATGACACTGATGTTTATACCTCCCATCTCTTATATCCACGGTACGATAGTGGTGAGCCTGTGGCTCATGGAAAATACTGCGCTTGGGGACTCATGCATTTGATTCTGTATTGGCGTTGTAAACTGGGAAGGAGTTCTTGTTTTACTATATACCTTTTTCTTTCTGGTTGTTATCTTTTTCTTTCCTTTGTGGGATCTAGCATTTGTGAATGGGATTTTCGATGCAAGTTTTGTCTTCAGCGGATCAATGCTGGTTTGCCCTAATACATATTGCTGGAATCTAATGCTGTAGTCGTCAGAACATTGGGAAATTTGGAAATTTGAACATATGCATGCAATCTAATATTTTCATTGCAAAAGAGAAATTGCTGGGTATCTAAGCAAGTCGCCGACGCTTGCCAAAATTTGGAGGCTCGTCATCGCCACCCATTCCACGGCGTTCCCAGGGCATCTCCTTGCGCTCCTTGGAAGCCATCTTCTTGCGCCGACGCTCCATGGCCTTGGCCCGGTCCTTGGACTTCATAGACTCGTACTTCTTTTCCAGAACCTGTTTCTTCAGGTCCGATTTCTTCAAGAAGTACGGATTGCTCTTCTTGCCCTCACGAATCAACTGCTTTTCATGCTTCTTATGTTCGGCCATAATCTCCCGCTCGCGCTTCTTGCTCTCGTCGGCCTTCATTCTATCCGTTGCAGACCGAATCTGCGCCTTCAGCGCCTCCTTCTGTGCCGGATTCTTGGTCCTGCCGAATTGCTCCTTGAGATCCTTCAGCTCGGACGCCCGATACTCGTCCAAGAATGAGTATGCTTTGCTTGTGCCTTCCGAGTACCGTCCCGCACCACTGTGGCCCATAACAGCCGCATCGAACCGCGGATCACGGGCCTTAGCGACGGCCGGAGGCTCCACAACTGTTCGTCTTCTAGTGACAGCACGCTTAGATGATTGTTCCATGGGTGCGTGCTTGGATTTGCGAGACTCCTTTTCTTTCTTATCCTTGGAACCGAGCGCTTTGGCCTCGGCTTCCCGTTTCTGTTCGCGAGCTTCGCGGATCTTGGCACGGATATCGTCGAGCGGGGAGGCAGTTGTAGATTCATCGGCTTTCTCCTTCCGCTTTTTAGGGCCCATAGATGCCTGAGCCTTTGCTAAAGCACCGAACGAGATGTTACTGAGAGATGCTTGGAAATCATCTTTGTTGTCGTCTTCATCGGAACTTTCTCCCTCGGCATTGTCGTCAGAGTCTTCGTCATCGTCGCCTTCGCTGTTGGAATCCGAAGCATCATCCTGTAGTATAGCAATAAGCATATGCGCTAGTAAATTTGACAAAGTTGCAAGTCGCATACCTCTTGTGATTGATCGTCGTCCGAATCCACATCCTCTCCATCCTCGTTCTCGTCCTGAGAGACTTCTTCCCCAGAGCCTGAAGAGTAGACATCCTCCTCCTCGTCGTCTGGCCTTGCCCGCACACGGCGGTTCAAAATATCCGAAATGGCCATGATACAAAGTAAATTGACCGAACACTGTGTACCTTAAAAACGATGGAAAGCGGTGCAGATCAAGTCGCAAAAAAGAAAAGTACTGCCGTTGGGCGGTGAGTCCGATAACAGCTGATTAGATATTTTTTTGCGCAATCGATCAACCGCGATCCCAATTCGCGACTTCTTACAGATCTATGCCTCATTCATCCTCGCCCGCTCTTTTTTGTCGCTCTTTGACCAGGCCAACTAATACAAGACAGTCTTACAGGACACCTAATAAGGTACAGCACTTCGAATTTCCTCATGATTGGAACTTTGTCTACAGCTTCCATTCGAGCAGCACTAACCCCTCTCTAGTTCATCTCCCCCTTACCGTCCTTTCCTGCGGTCGATACTCCTCCTCTGCGACTGCCAAAATCTTTCATACTGTCTCAACAAAATAAAAGACCACGGCGCGTGTCGCACGCTGCTGCGGTCCCTCCGGTCGCCGACTCGGATCCCCGTTATGCCAATCCATACAATCCCCTCTATACGAGCATTGAACCAATGGAAAACGGCCAGAGCCAGCGGTACGCCGGGCAAGATCAATATAATGGATTTCAGCGTTTAAAGACGTCTTCAGGCGCAAGTTCAAGTCCACGCGGCGGGAGAGATGCGACACCCAACAACAATACGATACATGGCAGTACAAATAGTCGTCGCAGATACGAAGAGTATCGGAATCCGCAGAACAACTATGGCTCCAACTCAATACCACATAGCCAGCAAAATTTCGGAAATTCGCCGCAAAATCAAGCCCCTGCCTCACTCGGCGCATACAATGTTCCATTATGGAACCCAATGGACATGAATCCGATGGGCCAACAAATTGATGCAACGACGGGCATGCCTTTCACGAACCCCCAATTCTTCATGAACAACTCAATACCACCATTTTCTATGATGCCGTTCAATCCAATGCAAGCATTCCAGGGCATGCAACCAATGAGTACCATGGCAGGACCTGCGGCACAGCTGAGCCAAAGGGAAAGACAAAGATCATCCACACCACCAATGACGGTTCCGACACCGAAAAAGACGTACATGCAGCAAGCCTGTGGGAAGCCGCAGCAAGGTCCAAAACGACCATTATTGGTCATTCTCGATTTAAACGGTACTCTGATCTGCCGCAAACATCGTAAATTACCGCCTGTCTTTGCCGAACGTCCTGGGCTGAAACATTTCCTGGATGAGCTGTTTAAAAACTACTCTGTTATGATCTGGACCAGCTCTAAGCCGCCGACTCTCAGTGCTATCGTCAAGCTTCTGTTCCCTTCTAAGGCTCACAAACGGAAACTCGTGGCTTGTTGGGGCCGCGACAAATTTGGACTGTCCAATAGACAGTACAATGCTAAGCTGCAAGTATACAAGCAGTTGCATAAAGTGTGGAATGACCAAGACATCCAGCTTGCCTACCCAGGCAACAGCCCTAAAAAGAAGGGTCCCGCGCTACAGGAAGGCCAGAACGAAAACAATGCTGCACCAAAAATTCAATTCCCTGCGGGTCAGCGCTGGGATCAGACAAATACCGTCCTGATTGACGACAGCAAGCTCAAGGCTCTAAGCGAGCCGTACAACATCCTTGAGGTTCCAGAATTCACCAATGCCCCCGATATTGACGAATCAACGCTTTTCCAAAGAGTCCTCGCAAGGCTGGACGTACTCTCTTGCCACGACGACGTCAGCAAAGTGTTGCGTGTATGGGAGGAACGCCAGACGCAACAGAACTGCAAGATCCTGGATCTCGACATCAGTCCTGAAATGGCTCCAGAACTTGACGACGACCTCGATCTATCTGAAGATGGCGGGGCCAAGCTCCCACCGGTGTTGCCCACGGCAAGCCAAAAGCCGCCAGGTGTAACGTACACTGAAGCAGAAAAGAAGGCTTTCAAGAAGGCCAGGAAAGCTGAGAAAAAGGCGAAGAAAAGGGAAGCCAAAGAACGGGAGGATGCTAGACAGGCCGCTGCCGCTGCCCAACGTGCTGCTGATGCTGCTTCCTTGCCATCTCTCGATGAGGTGACGGCCATTGATACCACCAATTCCAACATACCATCAGAGGAGGCTGCCAAGGGACCCAAGTTAAACCGCAAAGCCCGAAAACGCCGCAGGGAAGCCGCAGAGCTTCAAAACATAGATTTGCTAGGACTTGGCCCCGTGCTTCCTACACCTTCTGCTCAGAATCCCAGTCAATCACGATACAAATTTCGCGCTCGGAAAACGATTGCATCAGCAGCAGAAGATGCAGAGATGACAAATCTCCCGGTGGATTCATCTTCACCAGGTGCTTTCACAAACCCCGACCCTTCCAGCGCTGTTCACTCCGCTGCTGAGGACCTTCCAGTTTTCAAGCCAAACTCACGTCACCGTTCAATCTCCCCTGCTACATCTGAGGGATCTACGAACTCGCTTTTGGATCGTTTGGAAGTTGGACTTGGGATGAGGAAGGGTTGAGTTTCGGATAGATCGTTGTGCCTTGGTTGTTTCTGAGGCCAGACCACTTTTCTCTCAGTTTTGTTTCATCTACACATATGCATATAACAGATACAAACTAGAAACTGTACGTCCTTACTACTTCCTAAATTTCTTCAGATTCCAAGTAAACGGTATGGATATAGGGTTCACTTCCCAAGGTACTTTATGTCTGAAATGGACGCAGACCTTCATCCGTTCATTGGTGATGAGCATGTGTCAGTGGCGATAACTTTTGAGCTATAGTTCAGGGGCTGCGTTTGTGTTGGAAGAGTTCGTGCAGCCCTTCCATGAATTGGAGGTGACTTGAACTTTCAAGTTCGTGCAAGATGCAGGATGTTTGGTAATTATGGCAATGAGAAAGATTTCAGAAGAGGAATTGATTGAAAATAAATAAGTTAAAAATATCATGCCATTGTCATCTAACTAATACTTGGTACTTGCTTTACTTGGAATGTGCCAGATCTTCAATGGACGTATGCCACCTCGGTTTCCCGTAAGACATAAATCTAGTACTCACTGGTTAATTAAAGGGACAGAATCCCACTCAATATAAGCACTTCTTCGGCACAACCTCAGCCATGAAAGGGCTGGATCGCAATTTGACATCCGTGCTAAGGTCTACACTTCTACGTGTACGTAGGAAGGGAAGGGAACATTAGCAATAAGCTCATCAAGACACAGTCTTGACTCCTTTATTCCATTGCTAGACAGTAACTAGCAGTGACAACGCTACTCTGGTGTATCACACCAAAGAGCGAGTCAATCGTCTCGCATCACAACGTCATAACCATGAACATGAACCACATCGGCGCGTAAAAAATAATTTTGCAACTCCGGCGAAACCACATCAGATCAGACGCGGGGAGTTTAATAAATGGGGAGAGAGAAAAGAGAAGCGGATAAATGACGTGAAGGTGGGCCAAATCTCACATTCTCTGGGGTATTTCGGGAATGGCCAAGGATAGGGGAAAGAAAAGTGCGAACGCGATGGGCGATCCGCTTATTTGAAGACGTGGCCGTCAGCCATCTCGAGGGTCTTGCCGTCAACGACGACGGGGGCATCCCAGGCCCAGATGTCCTCGACGTACTTGCGGTCAGCCTCGGAGGTGGGGTCGAGCTTGGTGTACTCGTAACCCTCCCAGTCGGGGCCGACAGTGAAAGCAGGCTCCCACTCCTGGCCGCGGACCATGTAGACACCCTTAACGACACAGGCGTAGTTGACACCGTAGACACCCTGGCAACCGAAGAGGTACTTGCGGGAAGCCTCGAGACGGGCCTGGAAACCACCGATCAGGTTGTTGGCCATGAAGGTAAGCTTCAGCTCGTCGTTGTACTTGTAGTCAACCTTCCAGAGGGAGTACTCCTCGGAGTTGAAGTTCTGCCAGAACCAGGGCATGGCAACCTCGCGGGTGTCATTGTTGGAGTACTGGCGCTTCCACTCGTCAAGAGCGAGGGTAGGCTTGCCAAGAGCCTCAAGGGGGTGCTTGGCCTTGGGGGCCTCAGCGGGCTTGTCCTCCTCAGCGGCGGCAGCGGGAGCGGGGGCAGGCTTGGGCTTCTCCTCCTTCTTGGGGGGAGTGTACTTGATGCACTCCTCAGCGAACTTGGGCTCGGGGAAGACAGCCTTGAAAGCGGCCTGGTTAATGATGGTGTTGTACCAGCGGGTGAAAGCAACGTTCTCCTCGCGGTACTTCTTGTCAAGAACAGTGGCGAAAGCACGGGTCAGGAGAGCAGCAGTGAAGAGATCAGCAAGGGTGATGCGCTCGCCAACGAGGTAGGTGTTCTCGGTGAGGTGGTTCTCGAGCACGGCAAGGGTGTTGTGGGCAGCCTTGGAGGCCTCATCAACAACCTTCTTGTTGTAGCCCTCGAAGCCCATGAGGGGGCGGTACCAGGCAGCAAGGCGGGGGAGGGCCTCGCCGTTGGCGAAGGACATCCAGCGGACGATGGAAGCGTAGTCCTGCTTGGTCTTGCCAAGGAGGGTGGTCTTCTCGTTCTGGGAGGTCACTACAAAACCAAAACATATTAGTCGAGGTCTTGACAGATGGATCCACAATAGATCAGGCAATCAGAAACGTCAAAAGGGCAATGTGATTGGAAAGGAGGGGCAGGGTCCCAAGGTCCCGAAAAAATTTCCCCCTAAAGCGGGGTACTCAATTTTTCCTCAACAAAGCGTAGAATTTTCCTTTTCAGAAGTAGTCTTTCTCAACATAACAGTAACCCTTTGGTTACATTCTGCCAGGGATAACTATGAAAATCATCATATAAAGGGGAGGGGAGGCGACATGACACAAAAAAAAATCAAGGAAAAAAAATGAAATCTGTCAACACGTACCATAGATGGCGATGGCAATAACCTCGGAGAGGTTGAAGCCGTTGGCACCCTCGAAAGCAGGGATCTTGCCAAGGGGCTGGACCTTGCGGTACTCAGCGCTGGCGTTGGCAGAGGCATTGGGCTGGGTCTGAACCAGCTCAATGTCCAGGTCGTTGTGCTTGGCAGCGACCAGGATGGAGAGGGTGCGCCCGTTGTCCTGAAAAGGGGTTAGAATAATGAACAAAGGTATAGGTGAAGTTCATCAGCACGTACGGGGAGACCGTAAAGCTTTCCGAAAGACATTTTGAAAGCGAATTGGGTATTAAAGAAAGGATGGGAAGAAAGAAAGGAAGAAGAAAGGGAGAGGAGGGGCAGAAGCTGAAATTTTATGCTTTGAATAGCGCGGCATCGGAAGCTCGGATGAAATGATCATCCGCAAGTCACATGATACCTGGAAAAACAGCAATTCAACGCCAACTCCAGAGAACGTTCCGCAGACCGGTCCCTTGCCAATCATATCCCCAATGGCTCGGTACACACCCAATGGCATTGCTTCGGCAATGCAATCGCTGCGGCTACAATCCTCATTACCATGCCGGTCCAGAATCCCGGCTCTGCGCCAGACAGTCCGCAACTATGCGACCGAGACTCAGCCCGAGCAGCCCGTGATCTCGGAGCAGCAGCAGGCGCCGCCGCCTCCACCGCAGGAAGTGACTGCGGCTCCCAAAATCAACTTTGACCTATTCCGCCTCCAACCCGCCCGAATCATTCCCGCGTCCCCCTCCTACTTCTCCGGCAACCCACGCTTCACCGACCACGTCCTCCGCCTCGAAGCCCTGCAGCTCAAACACGCCCGTCTCCCAACAGTAACCCCCGGTGAAGCACCACGCATGGCGTGGTTCAAGCTTGCACAGTTCCGTGACTTCGTGGGCGAGGCTGTGCCCGTCAAGAAGTACAAGAGCCTGGTCAAGATCCTGCAGCGACTGAACCGAATCCAGCCTGCCCTCGTGCCGAAAGAGGTGCGCACTGCCCTTGAGGAATTCCTGCGTCCTGGAAACCCGTACGCATTACAGAATGCGCCGCGTGTCGTGGATGAAAATGGACTTGCACGGGCGAAGGGCAAGCGTAAGGAGTCAACTGCTGTTGTGCGACTTGTTGAGGGTGAGGGTGAGGTTCTTGTCAATGGCAAGTCGATCGTGGAGGTTTTCCAGCGCGTGCATGATCGCGAGAGTGCCCTGTGGGCGCTGCGGTGTACTCAGCGGTTGGACAAGTATAATGTGTGGGCTACTGTGCGCGGTGGTGGTGTGACAGGCCAGGCCGAGGCTATTACTTTGGCTATTGGGCGAGCACTGTTGATTCATGAGCCAGGCTTGAAGCCTATTTTGCGAAAGTGTAAGGATCTCCATGCTACGCTATTTGTGCTTGAGCATATGCTAATTGTTTCCTCTAGCTGGTGTTATCAGTGTCGATGCTCGTCGTGTGGAGAGAAAGAAGCCGGGTCACGTCAAGGCTCGCAAGATGCCTACCTGGGTCAAGCGTTGAAAAGTGGGATTCGGTGCCAGCGATGCTTTTCTCTTTCTTTTCTCATCCACCTTGTATTATTTCACCTGCCATGGCAGCTCGTCGCCAATTTTGTTCTATATATATCCTGTACTCAAATGCATATGGAGCTTTCATCATGATATTATTACCATTCCGGTATTCAAATGTTCCCATTAAACCTGCTATCAATTAGGCAGTCTCTATGAAGACTCTATGCATGATGAAACCCTGGTTTCAGCCACCTGGGCAACGTCGAGTAAAGATGAAACTGAATTGTACTATGCATTTACCTATTGTGGTCAGTACTTGAAAGCCCATATCAGTCTGCCAGACGTGAATTGGAATCCCCACTGGAGGATCCCTGGAGTCCTGGTAGCCTGATGGTCTAATATATACATTGAATGTATCTTATACAGAGGCTCACTTGAGTGCTATCCACCTAATTTGGTTGCACCTATGTTTTTATGCACAGAGTCATATTGATAGACGCTCCCGAGGTCTTCTACCCAATTATTTATTTGCTTTTCCACTCGCATCTTCGTATGCAACATCCGGTATAGGGATTGGCCCTCCTGGCGAACTCTCCAGCCTCGCCGTCAAGACCTCGACGCCTGTCTCTGTCACAAGCATAGTATGCTCTACCAATGTCCGTATTAGTATCGAGAACCCATAACCCGAGGTCGGAACTGAGTTCCGAAAGGTCTATACGCACCAAATTGAGCTGTCCGTTTGCCATCCACGGTAACATTTGTCCACTCGTCCGGCCAGTACACTTCCCGGTTGCTGCCCAAAGCCAGGATAGGCTCAATGGTGAACGTCATCCCAGGTTTACATGTTCCCACGGCCTTGTTCTTGGCGTAGTGAGGGATCCAAGGGGGAGGATGAAACTCCGAGTTAATACCATGGCCGCCCCAAGTCTTGACAATGGTAAGTCCCCTAGAGGTTGCGTGCTTTTCGATGATCTTGCCAAATTCTCGGATCGGTACACCTGGTTTGATTATCGCAATAGCCATGTCCAAGGCCTCCCGCGTCGTTTCAATGAGTCTAATCGAGTCCGGGTCCGCTCTAGCCTTGTCACCAACGTAGTAAGTCTCATTCAGGTCGGCATGATATCCGCCATGGTAGATAGAAATGTCGAGATTGAGAATGTCCCCATTAAGAAGAATTCGTTGATCGGGGATACCGTGGCATACAACCTCATTTGGAGATGTACACAATGACTTGGGAAATTTCCTGTAGTTGAGAGGAGATGGGTATGACTGCGCGGGATTTAGTGGATTACTTGATATTTTTCACGGGGAAATGAACTTTACTCACCTCTCGCTCAACGCAGGCATTGTGGCAGATTTCATCCAAGTAATCTGTGGTCACACCAGGCTTTATCGCCGCGGCAGTAATGTCAAGGACTTCTCGAGCTAATCTGCAAACCTTGCGCATGGCTTCCTGTCCCTTTTCATCCAGAAGTTCAATCTTGTTCCTGTCCAAGCTCCTCTCGCGCTTTGGAATGCCTGTTTCGGCCCAGTCGGGATGCTGAATTGTTTTGGGCACAGATCGTCTCGGAGAGAGCGGATATACAGGTCTCACAGAACCAGTATACCTGTATGTCGGGAATGGATTATAGAGCCCGCTAGCTAAATCACGGTTAGAGAATAAGAACATGAAGGACCTGCACGTGCCACCTGGACGATACCATTTTGTGCCTTGTGCGTCGCCTTGTGTGTGGTCTGAATGGGATCATTGTTAAAGTCTCTGATAGAAGAGATATTTGCGCGGGTATGACCTACCCAATTCCTCTTGAAGCAGTCTTGGGCGCAAAAGTAACTACCTTCCACGCCCTGCTTCAGACATGTTGGACATTGCAAGGTCCCAGCGTTCTTGTCGCAATCGGCCCCGGAACACTTTTTCTCAGGGTCAGACATTGTCGCGGAGGTTTTAAAGTCGAGCTCCGTCGAATCGCAGCGATGGGGAGACTGTTTGTAAATGTGAGTTGGTGATGAATGATAGGTTGCCGGATGCAGGTTATTTGTAGTGCAAGGCTGCAAGTGCCCCCACTCTGAGCCTCGGGCGAGTGGGGTGCACTACACCTTGTCGATCGGAGGGATTGAAGTATTTTACAGTAATGTGCTCATGCTTCCTGTCTTTCTGGTCAATATGTCTAACTATATTTTCCAAATTTGAGATGCTTGTAAATTAATCTTGAAACACAGATATTACAGGCTGTGAAGGAGAGGAGGGTAAGGCGAGACCGGATGAATCTCGGTAAATATTTGCATTTTGTATACATCAGCTTATATACTTATTGTACTTAAATTTGATGTTTTGGATTGATACTCCAATATTGCACATGCATATTTCCATTCTCTACTTGTCTCGCTTTATTGAATTTGATTGATCTCGGAAGCGGCTTGCAATGACGAGAGAAAATCAAGAGAATAATCAAGTATGAATAGAAGAGATGGTGTGCAATTTTTGGAAAAGAGAGCTTCCCGTAGTCGAAAAACGCGCCTTCTATACCAGATCAATCGTGCCTTCCTACAATAAAGTGAAGAATCGCGCCTTCCACTTGATGTTGAAATGGAGCTGATGACTAATAATACCATGCAAAAGCGGTCACTGGCACGTACAGCCTGAAATCCCAGGCTGCAGTTTCTGGGCTCCAAAGCGGACATTGTTGACATCAATTCCACGGGCCCTTACATTCAAGGCGCAAACTTACACATCCATTTATCCCTATTGGATGAGGTTGGAATGATGAGAAAAAATAAGTAGACAAGTCACCATCACACATGACAAATAGGTATATACAAGTTTTACTCGTCAATTTCATCATAGTCCGAAGCAAATCACAGCCACAAAGACACATACAAGTATAGATCCTGCCATCTCGTCTCGTCTCATCACATCACAATTTGTCCCGAGAAGGCGAGCGGGGAAGTGGACTAGGCGAACTGAGCACCGGAGCTGAGGGGAGGAGTAGGAGTAGGTAAAAGAGGAAGGGGTTAGAGAGAGGGGTAAAGATTGAGGATAAAAGGGTAAAGTCGGAGGAGTAGTAAAATGTGATGTGATCAATGATCGGATCATCAATGATGTCCGATTCATTGGCGCCTTGTTTCTCGGATCTCAAATACGGTGATCATCGGGCGATTGGCGCGGCGCTAGTAGGCAATAGCCAATACATGGCGCCGGCGCCCGTCATTTGTGTTTGCCCTTCACAAACCATTGGATTCTCTCCGATCGTCGCGGGAGATCTGTTCCAGCCCGTGTTTTGTTGGTCTTTTTGTTTGTGCTTTCCGCTTTTTTTGTGAGATGTGTTATGAGGGCCCTTTTGGTGGAACTTTAACACCGATCGAGATTAGGAAAGAGGTGGTCGCGGCAATATAAAGTTTTTAGGGTTTCAAGGCCGCGGGGCTGCTGTGGGTGGTTCAGGAACGGCTGCCATCCGTAGTTCGGGTTTGCTTTCCAGTAGATCGAGGCATTGACCCAGTACTAATTTAATGAATCGTTAGTTTGGCTTTATTGGTAAGTATCGGGTAAACTTACCACAGAGGATCTCCTCTTCCCAAATCCCCATCTGGTAATCAACTAGGCCGTGTTGCTCCAATTGATCACACAGTTGAATCAGGGCTTTCCCCATCGCCTCCAAGCGATCTCGAGGAAGTAGACTGACTCGCGAGGATTGATGGCCCGCAATATACTCCTGGGTTAGATCTTTCTGTTTCTGACAGACAGCCAGCCAACAGATATTGAATTCTTTCCACAGCTCTAGGCGGTCAGGGTAAGAAAGATGGTCGTCGCGTAGGATTCCTATGTATCACAAAAGCGAAATTAGTCTCCCCTCAAAATATGTCAGATGATGCTTCAATGACGCGTGCCTGCAGGCGAAAAATAGTAACAAGAAAATCATAGAATAAAATAAATAGAGTGATTCACAGAAACAGGGTCCAGTCCAGAGTGCGATTCCGTACGACAAGGCGTGTCTATCCCAGCCATACAGCATGCAAAACTGGCGAAGCTATCGCGCAACTCGCAGCGAAAAATGACCACCCAGAAGACCCACCAGACGGAAAAGCCAAAAAGTGAAGCGAAGACCCCAAAAAAAAGAAATTAGAAAAAAAAAATTGAACCTACCAAGATCCCGTGAGTTAGTCACAAGCCACTCGGAAATTTCCAATAGTGATCGACTCGCTTCCACCAATCGTCCTGTACGGGTTGAATCAAAGGTGCCGCGCAAGGCGCGTTGATACTGGGAGTAAGCTTCCTCGAGAGAGGAAAGATCTGAAGCATGCTGCTGGGGAGGATCCGAATGATGCTGGCTGGGCGGGTCCAATCGGCTCGACCCCGCGGTACCGATCGGAGTGAAATCGGACATAGTAGCGGGAAAGGGCTGGGTGGTGCTCGGGCGTGCCATGGGACCGGGGTGATTATATGGCATTTGTTGCGCACCCAGATAAGTTGAAAGAGCTGGGACCCCAGTAGCAGTAGACTCTTCTGGGGTGAAATATTGTGGAACAGCAAATTGGTTCGACAGGGCTTCAATCGCTGCAGATTGCCGTGGCGAGTACTGTGGAACAACGTCGAAGGGTCCTTGTGCTGGACCCTGCTGACCGAAGCCGTACAGCATTGCCGACTCGTACGGTACGAACGGCGGCGCAGGGTCGTGTGGTGCCCGGCGCCGAGATTGTTGTGGATGTTGATGTTGATGCTGCGGTTGTTGCTGCATTACTCCCTGGCGAGACCGTGTAAATTCTGGTGGGTAACCAGGCACCTCGTGGGGCTGTAGTGAGCCGCCGTGGAAGGAGCCGCTTGTGTATCCGTAGTCGTAGGACATCTGAGCCCGCTCTGGCGCCTGCGACATCCCCGTTGGCTCTCCACGTGGGTGCATAGTCGGCTCGAATTGATCAGTTGCACGGCCACCGGCCGTGCTATTCCCAGATCGTGCCATCAACCTCTCATGCTGCTTCATACGTTGGTCGCCATCCATGAGGCTGTCCCACACGGACCTGCGCAGATCTAGATTGGCCCAATGCTTAGGGGACAGCGGTGGACTTGCGTAGGATGCCAGCTTGATGGAGTTATAGAGAAAGAACCTTGATATCGGAAGAATCAAGTCCTGAGTTGTAGGTGATTTTCTCTGAAATTCCAAAGCACTTGAGGGTTGTTGCTTTGATATTTTTTTGTTTCTTTTTTCTCTCACCTCTATGTTGGCTTAGATCTTTTTTAGACAATGTTCAACTTGGGCCCCGAGTTGGTTCTAACAGATCTGGTTCAGCGAATGCGTAGAGTAATAAGTTCACAGAGTATATACCTCAGTAGTCCGGGTCGACAAGTACATATATAGTCGGAACGCCAGAAGATCCACAGAATCTAGACACAGACTTCCCCAATGAAAAGGGAAAGGAAAAAGTAATAAAAAGTTCTCAAAATCAAAAGCGAGTAATCGAAAACTTGAATATGACGAATCTGATTAATTGTGAGCATAGAAAGGCAACGAAAGAGAGAAATAATAGAAATTAGAAATAAATTGATAACATAAATAATAAAGGGAGAAAAAATCCTAAATCGGATCAGATGAGCAAAGGAACATACCAGTAGCAAGGGAGAAAAAGCACGATGTCTTCATCGGGCTCGTGTCATGGTTGGACCGAGTACCTGGGGCTTGGGTAGAGAAGGGGCATAGTATTTGAGACTATCTACTATAAGGGGGACGCTAGTCCGCCGATCGGTGTGATCTACAGCCTAAAGTCGCTTCGGGCCTGTACGTCTGCGATCGCCCGGGAACCCGGGGCGCTGGTTCCTGGTGGGTTCCTGTTTTCCCGAAAAGCTAGGGATGTGATAGAGCGAAGGGGGCAAAAGGATTCAACGAGGGGTGGAAAAGAACCGAGGAAAAATAATAGGAATTGGGAAAAATGAAGGAAAATGGAAGGAATCGTAAGTCTCAGCTTGGGTGCCCAAAAGGTCAGGTGGAGATTTTACAGAGAAATTTTGGTTTTAATTCGCATTTAATCTATTTCTGATTTGTGTTTTTCACTTTTCGATGTGTAACTCTTATGCCTGGGGCTGACAATCCATGAAGCCGTGGCGGTGCCCTATGCCCGAACTGGGAATTAATACAAATCTCCTGTGAGGCGAAATAAAAAGCAAATCTCATGAAGAAAGTGTCAAATCCTCGACCCAGTGGGCTGGGAGTAGGGAACCTGCAGTTCATATTTAGAGCCGAAACAACCTTAGCATAATCCACATGTAACAAAAGATATCATACAAAAAGGGGCTAGGAACTTCGCTAAGTATATCCGAAAGGGCTTAAGTTTGTACATTCCGTCGATTGCCCGGACAGCTGCTCCAATCCTGCTTGTTTTGCCCCTTTTCTCGAGCGATTGTTACTAGGACGAAAATAACACAGAATACATTGATTCAATGCATGAAAATACAAATACCCAAATCCGAGACATGCAAGTCCTATTGTCTGCCCGATTGCGGATCTGCCAGGGACTGTCAAAATCCCAAATGTCCACTTCGGCGGGCGATCAGTGTCATTGCGCCCCCAACCGGATCCGACGTTCTGGTTGGGATGGGGACATGCCGATGTTAGAGTCAAATGGTTTCACTAGCCTAATCGAAATCCTCGTACTTTTGATCTTCCTTCGTTTTTTCTTTTTCCCAAAACCTTCGCAAAGTGAGGCGGGTAGAAAGATCCTGGAATGACCTGCATTGCATACAATATATATACTTTGTAGGTACCGACGTAGGGCATCATGCAGTGTACTTATACCCTGGCAACATTGGGATGGAAATCAAATACTATAGGTACTAATTTCTTATCACCTGACAAATCTGTGGGTGAAAGTACCTGGGTCAATGACGGACTTGTGTTACAAGTCGTACTAAATGAGGTTTCGGGGGATCGGCCTGATCTGGTGGATATAGACCAGGAGCCCGGTGGGCGGGCCAGTAGTCGCACCGTGGAAGGCTGAAGACTCCATAGACTTTATCTCTTTACCCGGAACTTTGTTGCCCTACCATTCACTCTTAATTTCTCTGGGAATGCTTGAGCCAATGACTGTACTTTCCACCTAGGTACCTAATCCTGGCCAGGTATGAAACAGGATTCAAATCCCGAGGCCATACGTACCCCGAGCTGTAACCGGAGTAATCATTAAATACCATCCGGGTCTACGTACCGAGTGCATCATGTTCATGCGAACCCTGTCAGCTGACAACTTGCCAATTATAGCTCTGACGCTCGGAAAATAGAAGAGCAGTAGAAAAGCGCCGAGGAAAAAACAAAGATCAAGAGGTGAATCGGTACCACTGTCCTTCCGAGGGGTCTGCCATCAGTGACAGGATTGTAATTACAGCTGCACTTCCCGGTTCTGGTGGGCGCCACGTTGCAGTCCGTACGGAACGAGGTTGGTCCGAGGAGTTCGCGGGTGAGGCTGAGATCTGACTCGGCCTTGAGAGTATCAGATGGCACATGGGGGTTGGTTTCAAGTGTTTCATATTTCATAGGGGAGGAGAAAATTAGCTCCCCGCCCGTCCCACGATGCTTTCCCGAATTCAGTTGGCGGGAAACCACTAAACTACATAAACACACGTCGCTGGTCGTATAGTCATGTCATGTCGCATGCTCCGCCGTCTCCAAACCATTGCAAATGGCAAGCTCAAGGCGGAGCACCGGAGGTTGAACCAAGAAAAATGATAGTAAAAAGTAACAGAGAAAAAGGCAGGAACGCAAATAGATAGCAAGCTGCTGCACAGAGAAGCTGTGAGAGTACTGATGACACCCACTATATTTGATCTGCGTTGCACGTCAGCACCCAGTTTGTCCAACCACGCGCCACTTTTGAGGGAACTAAGCTTACTCAAGGTCATGCTGAGGTTCACATCGGTACTCTCTACCATTCCGGTGAACTCTTCGAAGCTGATACGTCCATCACCGTCCTTATCGGCCTCCATAATAGTCTTATCCACGATCTGTTGCAGCTGGATATCCTTCAAGTTGTTGCCCACCATCATCTTCAGCACAATGAACAGCTCGCCGTTGGAGATGTAACCGTCACGGTCAATATCGTAAACCTTGAAGGCAAAGCGCAGCTTCTCCGTCTTGTTACCCTTGGAGCTGAAAGCCGAAAGACCGGTCACGAACTCCTGGAAGTCGACATCGCCACCACCATCCTCGTCGAAGATCGCAATCATTCTAGTAGCCAGTCAGGAAGGGTTGCCGAATTATTCGATGCCCGTATGGACGGAACGAGACGTACCTCGTGGCAAGTGGGTTCGAGGAGACCTGGGGGAGCGAAAGAAATTCGTCACGATCGATAGTGCCAGAACCATCCTAATAACAAACAAGAGTCAGTGACTACGCACACAGTATTGTTTATAGGGATGATCGCACCTTATCAAGCTTCATGAATCGTTTCCGTAGTCGATCCACCTCCTCACGGTCGACTGTTTACCCCTCTATCAGCTCACGCCCGCCTTTTCTCATCTAGGTAGAAAGTTCCGATCGGTGAATCACATACAGTTGGAAGTAGAGACAATGTTGTCAAAAAGTTGGGTAGTTCCAACGGAGCCGCGGCGTCGCTGCACACTATGCATGGCTGCAGTATTTGGTTCGGAGGGGGAGGTTTCCATTGTGGCTGGGGAGGGGGTGGGAAATACTAAAGTAGGGTGAAGGGGACGAGAAATGGGGGAAAAAAAGATCAAGTGTGGAGAAGGTGAGGATAAGAATAGAGCTAGGATCAGGTGATGAAAAGTGATTGTTAGGTAAAAGGCCTAGAATGGAAGTTGGGGAAATAAGGGAAGGAGCGATGGGGAAACATGAATCTGATAATGCCCAGCCCCGCACTAACCGCATTCGGAACAGCAAGCGAGCCCCTGAGACCGTGCACGCGCCCAAAACAGGCCATCACCGGGTGACATTGCAACGTCAACCCAACCGCCAGCCCCAGAGCCGCCTGTTTTCCGTCGTCGATACCCCCCCCTTCCCATCTGAATTCTATCTCAAAAATACGACTACGATACAGCGCATGATCTAGGCTTTACGGTGAACCCATTTTTACCTCCGGGACCCCCATGGTCGTTGCCCTTTTGCCCTCCCCGACGCTATGACTCGGTACGGGGGCCTGGGCCGGACGCGCCCCAAGAAGCTTACTTCCAAGGCCTCCATTCCCATCGTCCGTGAGGAGGAAATCGATGCCCTAGACGAGGACGTCCAAAATCATCAACAGATTGAGACAGGTGTCGAAAAGGCTGAGGAATCGGTGAGTCCCCCATTAGCCACAGTTTTAGCCTCACCCCTGTACATCACGTGATACCATCACCAAAGCGACACGAAATTTTCACGATGCTGACCGCGTGCGCGTACCATAGGAATTCCACTTGCAAGTCGCGATCAACCTCACTGCGCAGGGTAAAGTCAACGATGCGCACATTCCTACCCCCGAAACCATCCTCAGTAACCTACGATATGACGAACTCTACCCGCCGCTCTTTTCGCAACCCGCGACCTACATCCGCTCCTCGGCTACGGTCGAGGACTGCTGTGGATGTCCATATAACATGACCGAGGAGGACGATGTCTTCCTCAAGATATTGAACCAGAAGCGTGGCGCATCGAGCCCCTGCTCTGAGGATAATTTCGAGGCCACCATGAACTTCTTCGAAGAGACGGCGAAGACCAAGCAGCCCTTTGCAGCGGTCGACAACCCACCGGTACTGTCCTTCGAGGAGATGGAGGAGGCCATGGATTCTACCGTAGAGGAAGCTGTGAAGCACTTTGCCAAGCACATCTACCCACACTGGAAGTCACGTCGAACTGCGGAGGGGAACAATTCCCTGGAACCCAGCCTCAAGGTGAGTGGCGCATTGTTTTCAGTGAAGGCGCATTTGAGTCCAGTGCTGACCGTGTATGTCCTTAGTTTGAAACTGGTCAAGACACCGACGATAGTGATCCATATGTCTGTTTCCGCCGACGTGAAGTGCGACAGATTCGTAAGACTCGTGGTCGTGATGCTCAAAGTGCTGAGAAGCTGCGCCGACTGCGTAAAGAGCTTGAAGATGCTCGGCAGATGGTCGCATTGGTGCGTCAACGCGAGGTGGCCCGGAAGGAGATGCTGTCAATGGAGCGAACCCTCTTCTTGCAGCGAGCCGAAGTCAAGGAGATGAAGCGCAAGCTCAACATCAAGGACGACGACGAGGATCTCATCAACCAGAAGGTAAGCATTTCTCTGATCATGCCGTGGATCGCATGTATTGACTCCTCGTCACAGCCCAAGAAGAAGCTGGAGATTCCTCCTGGTCAACGTCCGAGTGTACCTCAACTTCGTTTGCCGCTCAAGGGAGGTATCAACGGCGCAGAGGACTTGCAGTTGCTAGAAGATGTTCAAGCCGAGAAGGAGAACGAGATATTGCGCGATATCAAGGCGAACATCACCAAGCATATCAAGTGGAACGAGGGTTATGTAGATCATACCCGAGCGCCACTTTCTCCCCCTCCCGAAAGGACATTCGATGCAGCAGCATTCCGTCCAGCTTTCACCGCACAACTACCCACACCGCCATCATCAGAGTCGTCTGGCGACATGGACACAATAGATGTCTCTAGCCCACTGTTCTCTCGGGATAAACTTGCTTCCCGGGCGATGGAGATGCACGATGAGCCGCATCGAATGCCGTCATTCCGTAGACGTGTCGGACGAGGTGGTCGACTAATGATTGACCGCCGGAACTTCGCAGCGCGCTGTAAGCTTGAGATGGACCCCGTCAAGGCCGATCGATTCAAGTTCGACCAAGAAGATTCCGACGAGGAGCCTGTCCATGAGATAGACGGGTATAGCATTCAGATCATGCAGCACCGAGCCATCACCATGGCCAAGGCCCGTGAACAGGCCGCAGTGGCTGCCCAAGCTCATGCGCAGGCGCAAGCTCAGGCAGTCCAGGCACAGGCCCAGCAGCGGCGACTGCAAGGCGATCAATCTGGGAACCCGGGAGCACCTCCTGCACCCAGTGTCGTGACTGCATCGTCAGAGGCCTGACCAACCAACCTTTTTTCGTTTTCGTTTTGCAGCATTTGGCGGGCGTTTTGAGTTGCTTGTTTCCCCCCCCTTCGTCACCACCTCTCCCTCTTCATCCTTCTCACCTCTGTAGTTTTAGTACCCTTTTTCATGTTTTGACGATTCCGCTGGCGGCGAAGGGATTTGATGGAGCCCGGCCTTATGCTTTCTGCCCTTTTTGTTTCTCCGCACCCTCCACCTACCTTTTTCAACATTCCTCCGGATGCAGATTTCGATGTCGATTTGCGGGTCTCGTCATGATATCCAACCTGAGTCGGCGGCGCTGCATTTATTAGTGTACATAATATCTTTCTTGAAAAACGGGGGAGCGTGCGCGGCCGGTGACCGGCCTGTTTGTATGATGGACGACTCGAAGTTATGATGCCTGCATTTCTGGGAAAGGGAAGAAAGGCCGGAAAAAAAAGAGAAAAACAGACATCGAAAATCTAACACAATATAATCATTCGCGAAAAACGCCGTTGCCATCTGCTTTTGTAGGGAGCATCGAGTCGGTAGTGAGATTTCGACAAGATTCTCATGGGAATAGTAGGTCGAGGCCGTAAGGATTGCTTAAATCACACGCGCTGCTTGGTGTTTCGGGATCCACGACCGTCGCCGTTGGCAGACCTTTTCTGGGAGGCACCTGGGGCAAGAGATTCGAGCATCGACAGGACAGCCCGCAGAACCTCCTTCTCGCCAATGCGGACCTGCAAAGCCATCTTGTGTCGGCGAGCAGAGCCCTCCAGTGCTGCGGGTGCATTCGGTGGCAGAAGTCCGGAAAGGGTGTTAATATCCTGTTCAAGCGAGGTGGCATAGTGCGCCTGCTTAGACTGCAAAACCTTGTAAAGAAGACCGGCTTGGGCGACATCCATGGATGGCTTGGGCGGCTTGTTCTTGGCCCGACGCTGCTCGAACTCCTCTGGTGACTGGGTCAGTGTGGTGAGCAAGACAACCAGCTCGGCGGGAAGAATATCCTCAAGTTTAGCGTTGGCAATTGGCTTGGGAATCACATAGCCGTCTTCCAGAACGTCGTTTTCATCAAGGAGTTGTAGCTATTGTAGAGTTAGTTGGCTGTTTTATGGTTTCGTGGAAGTCATGCCACATCTGCATGTGGCACATGGCGTGACCTACCCTAGGCTGGGATTCCACGTCGCTGCTTGAAAGTCCAGCTGATTGACAGACGTCGCCTAGAGTTAACTCGACAACATCGTACACGGAGTAGTTGTCGGTGACATAGCCATAGCGGCGGAGCAAATCTGCACGGGGGATTTCGCCATAATCATTGAAGATTTCTTCGCCTTCTTGGATAGGCTTGATAGCCTTCATAACCAAAGCTTCCTCTTCTTGAAAGAGACGCGCCTGTAAAACAGTAAGTACAACTGCGTAGCTTAGTCAAGATAAGTATTGTTAATACTCACATTATTCCGATCCGCATCGGCATTGAGCAAATCAGCAAGCGGAACCATACCCTTAGGATACTGTTCGTCCTCGTCATCACTCATAAAGCTCTCGTCACCACCATCGCCCTCTTCATCCTCATCATCTTCACCGTTTTCAATGTCAAAGGCGTAAGCCATAATCAAGGACCCCATGGTATGAGCCAGCTCTAGCAAAGCGGCAGTGCCAGCCTCACCCTCATAAGATGCAAGACCATTAACCGGCGGGAACAATGTCGGATTAGATCTGACAATAGGCGCAATAGATTGAAGAATAGAGTCATTGGCACTCTGCTTGCCAATCTTATCCACAATGGCACTGCCCTGTAGCTCACTCAGCTCCGCCTCCGACCAGAACATCAGTGTATCGAAACGAGAAGGCAGGACCCGGAAGTAAGGTGCCCATTTCGACTGTTCACCACGCAGGTACTCATAAAGCATGACTAGCATCAAGGACAACCACGGACCGAGCGCCTCGACATCTTGCGGTAGCAGACTCTTCAGGTCTGAGTTTTGGACAGCGAGGATGAGGGAGCGGGGAATGGAAAATAGTTCTTCGCCTTCGGCAATGTTTGCGCGAGCAACTGTGCATATAAGAATGGGTTTTGGTTAGAGAAATATTCCTTTCATGGATCTGTTTCGGCGGCTCAGGGTGCGGATTTTGTGTGGTGGGTGGCGGGGGCTTTGTGGTAAGCTTACCAACTCCTCGTCCTGCTCCGGAGGATCTTAAGTCTGCCAAAATAATCTTTGGATTGGCCTTCACGCCGGGGTATGATGCAAGCCAAGAGATAAATTCATTGGACTGTTGCTGGAAGCTCGAGGGATCCGAGAAGTGGGTGGAGGAAGACATTGTAGGTACTGGGTGGTGGCAAAGGGGAAAAGGAGAACGGAGTATAGAATGAAGAATATGTGCAAACAGATTCACATATGAGTGCCAGCCCACCGGAGGGAAAGAAAGTAGATCGAACAAAAAAAGGGTCCTGAAAATCTAGGGAAAAAAGAAAAGAAGTAGACGGGGTTGTAGTTTAGTTTCGGAGAAACGGGAACCGCCAAGGTTGGTTCGGTTTGGTTGGTTTGGTACCCGATAACGATAAAGAAAATCAACCCACTCTTTTCACTGAACTTCAAGGTATCCGGATTTACCAAGCATAATTCGAGTCAATCGACTCTAAATCCGTCATCATGATTGCTATCGGTATGGAGGGCTCGGCCAACAAGATTGCCATCGGGATTATGTCGCATCCCGAAGATGGCAGCCCGCCGCAGATCCTCTCAAATGTTCGGCACACCTATAATTCCCCACCAGGTGAGGGTTTCTTGCCCAAAGATGTTGCGCGCCACCACCGGACATGGGTTGTGAAGATGGTGAAAGATGCGATGAAAGAGGCACGCCTTAAAGTTGCAGATGTGGACTGCATCTGCTTCACCAAAGGTCCTGGCATGGGAGCCCCACTACAGAGCGCAGTGATGGCGGCACGAATGATGAGTCTGCTTTGGAACAAACCGTTGGTTGGAGTGAACCATTGCGTTGGACGTAAGTATTAAGTTGCCATATGAGCTTCGACTTCCAGATTCATCACACGTTTTCTTTATAGCACTTTAGTAGCTGACATACAGTTCCGCATATCCAGATATCGAAATGGGCCGCCTCATTACCGGCGCCGAAAACCCAGTCGTCCTTTATGTTTCCGGTGGTAACACACAGGTGATTGCATACAGTGCTAAGCGATACCGCATCTTCGGCGAGACCCTTGATATTGCCGTCGGAAATTGCCTAGATCGTTTCGCGCGCACTCTATTCATCCCAAATGACCCATTCCCGGGATACAATATCGAACAGCTAGCCAAGAAAGGAAAACGATTCGTGGAGCTCCCATACATTGTGAAGGGCATGGACTGTTCATTTTCGGGCATCCTGGCTGCAGTCGACGCACTGGCCGTGTCTCTGGGGTTAAGCGGCGAGGAGCAGGCCAGACTTGATGATGAGAGAATTGAAAAAGAACAGGGCAACGAAGAACAAGACCCTGATGCCAAGCCCACTCGTGCCGATTTATGCTTCTCGCTTCAGGAAACAGTATATGCAATGCTAGTTGAGATTACCGAGCGCGCAATGGCGCATGTGGGGTCCAAGCAGGTGCTTATTGTTGGTGGAGTGGGATCCAACGAGCGGTTGCAAGAGATGATGGGTATCATGGCACGAGATCGGGGCGGATCTGTGTTTGCTACGGACGAACGTTATTGCATTGATAATGGTGTCATGATTGCCCAAGCGGGTCTGGAGGCATACAAGACAGGTTTCCGGACACCACTGAAGGAGTCCACTTGCACTCAGCGATTCCGGACAGATGAAGTGTTCGTGGATTGGCGAGACTAAAATACCCATCTTCAGTATAGAAAAAATATTATGTTTTACGAATTCAATAGATCCAAAGACCCTGCCTCGGACTCTTGCACATTTTAAAAGTTTCTTCTTGTATAAAATGGTGTATTCAAAACTAAATCACAGTGAAATAAATGTGTATAACCAAATTACTAAGTGCGCGCCTGCGCGGTCATGAAATAATCGGATCTGCATGACTACAATACCAACTCCGACACAAACCTATCGTGAAGCAACGCCTTCGAATAAAAAATCATGCAATATGAGTAATGTCTGCCCTTTGTGCTGGATGGCTTTCAAAAAGTTTTTAGAATCTTCGATCAATGTTGTATGCATTCATGGCACAAGGTATCCATTGCGACCGAAAGGGTGATAGCCCTCGTGGCTAGGCAATAAATGAATGTATGGTAAAATATGTGGGTGTTTGCGCTTTCTTAGAGATCTCGGACCATGCACTCCGAGGTAGATTGCAGGTATTTGCTAGGACATGGATCATTCCCCGGTAATATCGCCGGTGGGTTTGTACAAAATACTTGTGACATACTGCGAATAAGTCAGAAAGAAGTTCCAAAATCGCCTTTGAAAGATCATCTTACCTTGCGCTTGTATCTGGTGGTGACACTAGTGGCAAGAACACCATTCTTGATGCTACTCGTAGCCAGATGGTTCAAAACAGTGTGGTTGGGGTAATTAAGAACACTGCTATCATCCTTTGTCGGGGTAAGGGTGTTGAGAATTGATTTACCCAAGAACAGTGGAAGACTGGGCGGGGTTGGTGTGTCACCAATGACATTAGCGGCTTGCATGTATGCCGGGCTGTCTTCTTCCTTGTCCAGGTCAGCAAGGAATTGGGGAATAGCACTGCCGAAGTCTCCTGCAGGGACCTCCTCAGCTTCCCCGTTCTTCGGAGGATCGTCTTCCGCATCCTCTGTTTGTCGGTCCTTGGCATTATCCTGGGGTGTTTGTGATGGCCGGACTCCGGACGAAACAGATGAGTTGTCGTTAGCATCATCCGCACTAATTTCGATATAATTCACCAGGTGGTTAGTGAAGTCGACAGCCGTCGGGAGATCATCTGAAGCCCGCATTTCACCATCGATAAGGAACTTTAGATGATGGGTGCCGGGCCGCAGGTTCAATGTTGCGGTCATGACTTTAGCGTTGGTCTCACTGTTTAACATTAGCTCATGTGTCATCCGAAATTACTTTCTAGTGTGTATAGACGGGTGAGGTCCCCCTACCTTCTGTGTAACTTAAACTTCTTCTCCCAATTGACAAAGGTACCAGTAACGTAGACCTTCTCGCCAGGTCCATTCCACTCGATAACTGTGGGCACCGCCTTGCCGACACCAAACGGCCGTAGCTCGTCCACCATCTCATCACCATCCAGGGTAGCATTGCTATAATGAGACGCCTCCATATGTTCATCTAACAACCGGTCCGCAGGCATCGACTGGATATGCGAATCCTCGGGTCCGATGACCGGCGATCCAGGTGTAGTGGTAGCATCGGCAATCGGTAATGGCATGCGCGGGGGTCGCTGCAGGTGAGTCGAGGCACTATAGTAGGAGTTGAGCGGCGGAGCCGAAGGTGCCACAGGGTCTCGCCCCGCGGCATGGCGTGAAATCGGCACCTGTACCGGGTTTGAATGGTCTGGCGAGGCGACTTCTCTGCTATGCGGTGGCTCGACTCTCCTCTCTACTGGCCTCTCGGGTCTAGTTATGGGCCTGGGAGAACCGGGCGGCGGGTTTCGGGATTGGAGCCGATGCTGAACGGAGCCTTGGTATCCTGCGGAGTGACCGGCGGCGGTCTCTCGAGACGCTGACGGGTCGGCCGCGGTCGCCTTGGTGGTTGGGATTGTATTTTGTGACGCGCGGCGAACGACTTTTCGCTCAACGGCAGCATTGGGAATATGGCCCGATGGCACATCGCCGACTGGGCCTTTGGAAGGATTGTTGCCCATCGAAGGCGGGGTAGGGACAAGACGGTGACGAGTGAGAAAATCGGGTGGGAGGAAAGTGGAGTGGCGGGGGAGATAAGATTGCGATGAAGAAGTTGATCAGGCCAACAGCATCCAGGAGCTATCCTTAGAGTGTTGATAAATGCCGAGGAATCTAGACACAGCTCCCTCTTTCAACGTCGGTCAAGCTGATGACGCCGGAGATCGAATCGGGCTAGGGCTTAGGGCTTGCGGCAATAACTCGGCTTCCCCGGATTTTCCCCCCTTTAACCTTACTCAACCCATCCATAGCTCCCCGATCTACATAATGGATAGCTTGGTTATTGGAGGCCTGCTATTTGTCCTTAACGCAATTTATGGCATACTGTTGAACCTTTTATCTTGGGTGTTCTCGCTTCTTTACTTGCTGGTATCCCCCTTGCTCTACCTTTTGCATGGCCTCCTCAAGATAGCTTTATTCCCTCTTCAAATCCTGATTAAATTCGAGGTACGTCTACATCATCACTAGTTTATTCTTCATTGTCTTTTTTTCTTGAAACTTACATATAATAGGCATTTCTGTATTTCGTGACAGGAGCCGTGATTACAGGAGCCACGGTGGGCCTGTTCCTACATCTTACTGGAGATGCTCTGTCCGAGCTCCTTCGGCTACGGTCACGCCCATCTCCATCGCCGAAGGACGAACCACTCCTGAAAGATGAACCCATAGACTGGCAGTCTAAATGGGATCATCAACTGTTGTCTACAACGATCCCGGAAGAGGAAGAGAATAGCTCGGCGTGATCGTTACAGCGTACTGCCTATCTAACTCGGACATAACTCTTCGTCCAGATATAATAGCATAACTTATAACATAGATGAAAATATTGACTTCTCATATCTGAAATTATACGCCTCGGTATCTTGCTGTATCTCCAACCATCAAAATGTCTCCCCTAAAGCATCATTAGCGGATTTGTAGTCTGCTTGTGTAACATCTTGGTCTGAGATCACTTCCTCATGCAAGTTTATTGAGTCAAAGCATATTCCCAGACCAAACATTTCCACTCCTTCTCCTTCTCCCTCTTCGGCCTCCTCTTTTTCCTTACCTCCACCCGGGCCCCATTGGTCTGCACCACGAAACCCCATCTTGAAAGGATCACTCGGGTCTAGAGCAACTTGCTTGAAGCCAGTGACCCAGGCTCTTCCCTGGATAGAAGGATATATCGCGTTATATCTTCCCAGTCTCAACTCACCGCGGACACGACCAAAAACTCGGGTTCCAAGCAAGCTGTTACTCTGAAAGGTCTCGCCCGCAATTTCACCACGGCAATGCTGAATAGCAAGCCAGGCACAAGTCGATGTACCCGAAGGACTGCGGGCCAGGCGACCAGGAGACATAACCGTGGCACTCAGGCCTGTCTTCCCCACCCCATCTGTTCCAGCCTGTTCAATGAACACTATGTTGCTGATACCCCGGATGGCATGGTCTTTAGGATGAATAACCTCCAGACCACAATTCGCCAATGCGCGTCTAATCCGTTCCCCAAATCGTACCAATTTCTCGCCTTGATCACTCTGAAGTCTCAACCCCACCGACTCGCTATCCACAAACGCACAGAAAACACCCCCATAGGCAATATCAACTTTCACAGCCCCCAAATCCGGAACTTGAACCACAAAGCCAAGCTCCAATACAAACGAAGGCACACAATAAACAGTCACAGAGTCACACCTATGTCTCCGATCAAGAGTCTTGGTGAAATTAGCCTGAGCCATCACTTTCCCCGCCCCAGTCTCAAAAACATATCTATGAAACGGCACCCGTGGTACTGGCCCACCAGCATGCGGAAGCTCAGCTAGCACATTAGTGGCACATATAATACTCGACACAGAGAAAGGGACGTATGCATCATTCTTCACCATTATCAGGCTGCGCTCTGAACCATGGGCAATAGGCTTGAGGAGGAAGATGGCATTCTTGCCATTCCAGCCACGGGGCTCATTTAGTAAGAGTTTGACGCGGTGGTCATGCTCGTTGCGAAAATTGAGAAGTTGTCCATACATTGAGCGGCCGCGGACGCTTTCAAACCCGCCGATTGCGACGTCGCAGGCTTCCCCTTCGGCGTGGCTTTCCACTATGGACATAGTCCCTGGGCCTAGAATGTTGTCGAAGCTTGTTTTGAGGGAAGGGGAGAAGGGGAGAAACGGTAGCTTAGTGGACTGGTGGGTTTCTGGGGGGTTCTCTTCGTAGAAAGGACATTTGGGCTCATGGAGATAGACGCCATCAGGTCCACTTTCATGACCATTATGGTAATGGTATTGACTCTGAGAGCGAGGCATGGGCTTGTGTAGAAGTAGATAAGGTACTTTCATGACAGTGGACTGCACCAACGAAGCATAGACAAACAAATTCATATAGTCAGCCTAGCATTCATATGTCCAGCCTATCTTTATATGATGAACCATTGGGAGATAAGCGCCACTGTCTTTGTCTTTCCAATTGGAATAACTATGTTTTATACAAGTGTAGGTACTTTTTTAATGTCTTCAGATGATAGCATGCTGGAAGTGCCCTAGAACAAAGAAGCAAGCCACCGAATAGAACAATGGTTAGATACAAAGCCAATATGATTGAAAGGCAAAAAACAAAGGGTCTGTACAAAGGTTTCTTAAAGAGTTTAAGCAGATAAGGATAAAAGCGCTCTAAGTAGAGGAAGAGCCATGAAAAACAAGAAAAGGTAGCTTAGTGGGTATCATACCACTCTTTGATCACCTCCATATTCCAGCGTAGTCTACATAGTAGCGTAAGCAAGTAGGTAGTACATGGGTATGTACTCTGGTATTACTCCCTGAATCTTGAATACTGCGCTACTTTTAATATATTCAAGTGATAGCGTTCAACTAAATTGGTGGTGTTCTTCTAGTAAACTCCCTTTCAGAGCTATAGTGTCCTTCCAAGGTTGGCAGGACATGCAAGGAGCCAATAATTTCTGATTATTCCTCGTCTAAATGCTACATTCTTCTCTCTCCTAGAATTCATCGAATTTATTTATAGATGTACAGTTGAGGCCTAATAGATTACGAGCTACTATCTCAAGCGCAGTTTACTTTTGCCATTGAGTTGTTAGGGTTAATTAACTATTTATAAGTCCAGTGTACTTGGCGTAGTACCCACACAAGTACTGTGTACATTAAAGATGCTTGCTTACATGGTCCGTGCACACGAGATGGCACCGGTGTTTCATTTATTAGACCCTGCGAACCTTACCAATCTCCCAAGAATGCTCCCTTCGAACACATTTCATTTAAACAAAAATCCCTGTTTCCATGTCGAGGTGTCCAATTCACTCATCTTGTCCAACCTGAGGTAGATGATCAGATCGATCTCACCTGTCAAACTACTAGCGTCAGACCCACCGGCCTAAATCTGGCTCCAGCGGGCCCCAGTGGAGGTTTATCGGTGGTCGTGAGCATTGCAGCGGAGCGCCCACCATGGGCGTCCCTCGAGGATTTTTCCGTGCACGCACGCTGGTCGGCGCTCTGGTTATCGCCTCATTTCTCATCTGGAATTTCTCGCAATGGACTCCTAGCGCTAGCCGCTCTACCTCCGATTACAGCCTCGGCAGCTCCACACAGACCCCTCCCGACTTGACAGCAGCGCACCAAAGGTTTTGGAGGACCTTCCATGGGTATTTGGAGAAATATGGGCCAGACGTCAATGCCGTGGTCGAGGATGAGAAGGCGCCAACCGAGGGATTCAAAGTGAAGGATGCAGCCCCACGCCCAGACTTCGTAAAGGTTGCTTCGGAGGATGTTACAATTATGAAGGAGGCACACACTGGATTCGTGTCAGCCATTACAAGCTCGCCACCCCAGTTACAATATATTCCTGGTACCAGGGGTGTGGTATCAACCGCTGGCGGTTCTTACCTGCCGGTCCTGGTTATATCATTACGCATGCTTCGCCGGACGGGATCGACGCTACCAATGGAGGTTTTCTTAGCAGACGAAAACGAATACGAGGACTACATTTGTGATACGGTCCTGCCGTCGCTAAATGCGCGATGTATTGTGCTATCTCGAATTCTGGTAGCAGCGCCCGCCAAGATCGAGAAGTATCAGTTCAAGCCCTTTGCGATGCTCTTCTCTTCCTTTGAGGAAATTCTTTTTCTGGACGCAGACGCATTTCCTCTTGAGCAACCGGAAGCCCTTTTCAAAGGTGAACCTTTCCGTACCAAGAATATGGTCACCTGGCCCGACTTCTGGGCATCTTCGGCTTCGCCTCTCTTCTATGAGATTACCGGTATACCAACTCCAGACATGAACTTGCGCCAATCTACAGAGTCTGGCGAAGTACTTATTTCCAAGAAGACGCACATGGGCACCCTTTTGCTGTGCACATACTATAACTACTGGGGTCCCTCACACTACTACCCGCTCCTATCGCAAGGAGCGGCCGGCGAGGGTGACAAGGAAACATTTGTTGCAGCTGCGAATGCAATGAATGAGCAATTCTATCAAGTCAGCGAGTCTATCTGTGCACTCGGCCACAGGAAGGAAGGAGGCATGGCAGGCTCTGCGATGGCTCAGTTCAATCCAATGCAGGATTATGCGCTTACAAGCAAAGGGAGTTGGCGCGTTCGTGGCGACGACGCACCTGCTCCAGATGTCTTCTTCATTCACGCCAATTTCCCCAAATTCAACCCCGCGACAGTCTTCGAAAAGCATGAGGTCAACCCTGCGTTCCTCGATGACGGTACTTACACTCGTGCCTGGACGATTCCTGAAGACGTTGTCGGTCGATTCAGTGCCAAAGTTGATATCGAGAAAGAATTCTGGCGAGAGATTCTCTGGACTGCTTGCGAGCTTGAACACAAATTCGTCTCGTGGGATAACTACAGAGGCATCTGTGCGGGTGTCAAGGATTACTGGCACAATGTTTATGAGTCTAATGGGCTTCCAACATGAAGATGGAGATTTGACTTCTGACTACTTTGAGGCTTTCATCAGTTACTGGTGACTTGTTCCGATTGAGGCTCGATTGACATTAATAAAACTGGTCTATGGTCGACACCGGCTGGGGGATTCATCAAGTCAGCCATACTCTACGTGCATTGCTATATAGCCAGCCCACCATGGCTATGGGTGAAAGATCCCCGGAAAGCCACGGAGATATCTCCTGCTTAACGTCTATACCTATCTTGAGCAACCCTCCAGCTGGCCTGGAGGGGAGCAATGTCCTAGAAAGGATTTATTCATGAGACTTGACAAATCTATGCCCTCAGCTACTTCCCCCCACATTTGTACAATACTACAACCATTAATTGAGCTATGCAACAGAGAAGTGGCGATTCCCGTGTAGGCAAAATGTACCCAAAGTAGGAGATTGATAATGAACGCCACCAAATCAGTTGGAAGCCATGCCACAACAGTGGACGCTAATATTATACAAAGTTCTTTCTATGATACATAAAGTACAGACCGCAATGCAAAGATCCCTTCTATAATGCTCAGACTTCCTTCACACGGATCAGGTCTGCTTCTGCTCACCCACCGGCAAGCCCTTCCGCTCCGCGTTACGGATAGCCTCAGCAAACAACTCCTTACAAGGAACGCGGCTACCGAGCCGCGCGCAGAGTAAGAAAGCACCACTCAGCTTGCGGTGCAGACTATACGTCTCCTCAGGAGGAGGAGCAAGCCGTTCACGAATCATCACGGGGATAAGCGCCCGGATACGATCAGTGATAGTCTGATTCTGGAAGTCATACAGATCAGGCGAGGAGAGCATGAACGGCTCGGCGATGGTAACAATCGATGAGACGTGAGCGTCAACCATAGCCTGGGACTCGTGGCCGGTCAAGTAGCCGAGTTCGACAGAGAGGTCATGGCACGCTTTACGATCATTGCTAGCGGCTGCGACGAGAGTGCGTACGTAAGTGGAGATGAACTCCTCAGGATACGCGCGCGAGGCACCGAAATCCAAGAGCTCGAGACGGTTTGTGCGAGCGTTGTAAAGGAAGTTAGTCCAGTTGGGATCTGTTTGCATGTAGTGGAATTCGGTGATCTCGCGCAGGCACAGACGCATAATCTGGGTGCCGATCCAGTCGCGTTGGTCTTGAGTGAAATCTTGAATCTTGGTAACGGCAACTCCTTCCAGCATTTCCATGGTCAGTACCTGTTTGCCTGAGGCTTCGGGCATGACTTCAGGTACCACGAAGACGGGGTCTCCGTGGAGGAGTTCGCGGAAGCGGGCGACACACTCCGCTTCGCGGATGTAGTCACATTCCCAGCCGAGTTCAACACGGGCATTGGCGATGGTCTTGTCGAGGTAGAGGCCTCGAGGAAGGAGTCGGGAGGCGGTCAGAAGGATAGATAAATTGTTCAGATCGGAATCGATCGAGCCTGCCACGCCGGGGTATTGGACCTTCACTGCAACGGGCTTGCCTGTTCGCTTGAGGACAGCGGAGTGGACTTGGCCGATAGAAGCTGCTGCCATAGGAATCTCGTCGAACGAGGAAAAGAGGTCCCGCCAATTAGGGCCGAGGTTATCAGCAAGCACTTTGTCACGCTGAGAAGCAGGCATGTAATCGGCGCGATCTTGAACACGCTGAAGGACAAGCTGGATTTGCGGGGGCAACATGTTTGAGTCTTGAATGCTTAGCATTTGACCAAGCTTGAGAGCGGCACCTCGCATTTTCGATAGCTTCGCCACCATTCGTTCCATATTCGCTGCGCTGAACATGATAGAGCCACTTTGCTGGCTTCCAGTCGCTCGGCGAACAGTTTCACTTACGGCACCAAAGGCCATCGAAGTTGCCAACCCTCCATACTGCCACAATCTACCAATCCGAGAAGACGGAACGCGTGATTCCAACATCTGATATGGTACGGTCTTGTCCTCGGCCACTACCTCCACTACTGGCGCGATAACGTCCTCGGCGACGCTGGCAGCCAAGTTTTGAGCTTCCTCTTGCTCAGGCTTCAACGAAGCCTCGGGTACTGTAACCGATTTCGCATCCGGGGGAGTATTCCGAGGGGCATATTTCTCTGCAAGCCAGTCTCTCTTCATCTTGGGTTTCCCTGCAAGCAAACGAGAGACTCGTGGGCTTTGGAAAATATCCTGCATCATCTCCTCTGGAATCTCCTGCGGTACCTCGGGAGCAGCTTTGGTTTCCGGGCCAGTAGCCGCGTGAAACACGTCGGCGTTCAATCCCTCCACTCCACCAGCTTGGACATTTGCGGTAGCCTGTGGTATTGTCACGCGCGGCTGCGCGGGTGTGTCCGGCGTAGTCTGTCGCGAAGGCTCGTAAAAGACATCCTGCTGCTGGCTAACATCTAAGCCGGCAGGCTTCTCAGTGCCGGTATATTGTGCTGTTGCAGAGGGAATCTGTGATCCCACGTGACGTTCCTCAACGCGGGCGTTGTCCGATGTGGGGAGAGGTGGTTGTTTTTCCCGCAGCTTTCGGGGAGCTAGGAGCAGAATCGGCCGATGGGTCGGCGGAGACGGTGGTCGGCGACGGGGAGGTTGGGGGAGGTGGCGATGTATCATTGAACCGTCGCGCGAGAGCGGCAGCGGCTTGTGCGGTCAGGATCAGCCCTTCTGTCTGTTCCTTGATGCCCTTCGTGAGGGAGGAAGTCCGTGTGTAGACATCGAGCTGATGTTTGCGAATAGCCAGATGTTTTCCAGCTACAGTTTTTGAGACATTGAGTAATTGAATGACATCCAGCAAGCGCCGGCCAGACATGATGTCTTCAAATATTCCAATGGAGTGGTGTGGTGGGTTAGTAAAGCATCGGGTAGTTCGGGGCGGAGCGGAATGGCCGAGTCATAGGAAATGTAATAAAAATGAATAACGGGTACAGTCATTGCAATTGATAGAGAATCCGCCGGGCGGTCTTCTCCGATCCCCACTTTAATTTTGCCCTTATATCTCCTAATCGCGCTCATGCGACCTCTTTCTTCTTTTCTTCTATAATTCTACCCCACATTATACCCATACCCCATAATGTTTGCCGATACATTGAAATCTGAGGGTTTGGAGTTGGAGATCTCCCAGCTCGAGGCTCGTCTGCACGACTTGCGCTCACAGCTTGATGCGACAACCTACCCTTCCCCACCATCCTCTCACCCAGACACTAAGACACAATGGACAATTCCATCAGGTGAGCTTGCCCTTCACTCATAATACAACAAAGAACTCACTTCTAACAATCGGCCAAAGACCTGTATAATAATAAATTCCAATCGGAATCCGTCCGATCATCATCCCTCCACGCACTTCTCCTCCTCTCCGACTCCGCCCTCCCATTGGGCTCATTTGCATACTCCAGCGGGCTGGAGTCCTACCTCGCACATAATAAGCATCTCCGCGCAAACCCATCGGTCTCATTCCACCGCTTCCTCAAACTCTCCATCGCTTCCATCGCCAGCACATCCCTCCCATATGTCTTAGCAGGTTATCGCCACCCAGAAACCATTGAGACCCTCGATAATGACCTTGATGCCTCAACCCCCTGCATTGTAGCGCAGCGCGCCAGTGTAGCACAGGGACGCGCCTTAATCGGCGTGTGGGAGCGCGCCTTCCGGGGCAGCTTCGCCGCTCCCAACCGGAGCACCGATACCGGCGCGCAGGTCGCGGTGACGTCGATTGATGAATTCTCCGATACGTTGAAATCTACCCTCGGAGAAGTCGATGAATACGATATGGGACCCAAGGGTCACTTTGCTCCGCTTTGGGGTGTCGTTTGCCGAGCTATGGGACTGGATCTGCAGCAGACGGCTTACATTTATATCTTGAACCATGCCAAGGCGGTTTTGAGTGCCGCTGTGCGGGCATCCGTTATGGGACCCTATCAGGCGCAGAACATTTTGGCGAGCCAGAGCTTGCAGGATACCATGATGGCTCGCATTAAGCGGGAGTGGAATACCCAAGTCGAAGAGGCTGGGCAAGTGGTCCCGGCACTGGATTTGTGGGTTGGTAGACACGAGCTTCTATACAGTCGGATCTTTAACTCATAAGGGCATCCTGAATATAAATATATTATAGACTTTCACTCAGCACTTCTCGTATCGGGCCTCATGACTTGTTTTCATATTTCATCTGCTCAGAACATAGTCTTACATGACAAAGATAATCTAGAGGCAAAAGCCGAGAGAAAGTCACAATTGCGCCTCGAAACCAGGGTATCCAAGGGCGCACGATCGTTCGCTCAGCGCCCCGCCGCATTCAGAAGAAAACAAAACAAGACAAAATACACCGTGACATTCAAAGGCCTTCGCATGAAAGGGAGAAACAAAACTGTCTCGAAGGACGCCACATAAAATCGTCAAACGCCCCCTAACCTGACCGAATAAACCAGCCACCCAACACCGCACCATGGACCTGTCCGAGAGTGACCAATAAAAATGAATAGGTGGAAAGGGGCAACAAGAATAGAAGAAAAAAAGGGCTATTGTACAAGAAGAAGATTTTGGAATCAAGCGATGAGTCACATCACAGAGTAACGTGCATATAATCGTTGCTTCCGAAGGATTTGTTGCAGTTGGGACACTTTCGAGACCGAGAGGACACTCGCTCTTCTACACACTCGTTGCAGAAGAGATGACCACATGTCTTGATGGCGGTGTTCTTGAAGTTGCGGCGACAGACCGTGCACAGGGCAAGTGCCTAAGTGAATTAAGGTTAGTGAGTGGGACCAAAAGACGTTGGTGTTCAATGAACTTACCCGCAACATTTCATACTCGGATTCATTGTTGCCGAGAGTCTTGCCCTTCCAGCCTTCAAGGCTCTTCTTGGTATCTGCAAGACTCTGCTTCAGACCGAGAATCTCTGTTTCAGCCTTTCGCAGAGCAGAAGAGGTTGTTCCTAAAGTCGAGTCTTTCGAGGTCGAGAGGGCCTTTAGCTCAGAAATCTGGCGTTTCAACCCCTCAATCACAATAGTGCTCTCCGTCAATTGTTGCTGAGTAGACCGGTGTTTTTCTTGGACAGAGTTGAGGGCTTCTTTGGTCTCGCTGGCTTGCTTTTCCATGTTGGATAGCAAAGATCGAGTAGTCGCTTCCGAATCCTTCAGCTGCGCGACAATATCCGAGGTCTTCGAATTCTGTACGCGAAGTGTGCGGACTTCGATCTCACGAGCTTCCTTGCTCTTCATCGCTGCAAAGTACTTCTGGTCGGCCTTGGATTTCTCTGCCATCAACCGTGAAACCTTTTCTTCCAAAGCACCAAAGTCAATGACTTTCTGCGAAGCCAGGGTAGAAAATTTTTTGTACGCCATCTGCATCGAGCTCAGCTCAGTTTCCAGCATGGCATACTGGCGCTCCAGGCTAGTGTGTTTGGCCTTAAGATCTTCGAAGGACATTTCCTCCACACTTTCCGATGTCTTCGATCCTTCGATCTGTAATCGCAATCGCTCTGTCTCCGATTCCAAAGCTGTAATCCGAGCCTCCCGAGCGTCTGCAAGCTCCTGTAATTTGGAACCGGTGGTCTTCTCTTGATCTTGGCTAGCCTTTCGCATCTGCAGGTCGGCCAAAATCTCATCACGAACATTTCGTATCCGCGCAAGGTCGGTTTCCGCTCGTACTAATTGATTGTCCTTCTCGGCCATTGCGCTGCGCGCCTCGTCCTCAACCTGTATTTTGTATGAAGTCCTCTCAGAATGTAACTTCTCGGCCTCCTCGCGCAATTGGATATTTGTCGCTTCGAGGTGATTAATGCGTTTCACCACATCATCATATTGGGAGCGAAGTTGCTTAAAAAGATCGGTTTGCGCGTAATCGTCGTCGGTCAATTTGGAATACTGCAAAGTCAAAGGTTAGTGATCCACACGCCATAATTTGTGCAAACACGAGATATCACCTTGATTTTGACCTCAGTAATCTGAGTAAGCAGATTGGCATTCTCAGTCTCCAACTTCTGTAACTGTTCCTTCTGTTTTTCAGACACGACTGCAAGTTGATTATTGGATTCTTCTAGCTCAACACTTCGGTCTCCAGCAGGGGTTCCACCATTAGCTGGAGATGACTCCTCGCGCTTTGCTTGCACACCATCGGAGCCAGGTCGTTGACTGCCCATAATGTATCCCTTCTCGAGCTTGGCTGCGGTTAAACTCCTTGCACGGTCCAGTTTCTTTTCAGCCATCATATATCGTAGTGAGGCCGTTTCCAGACTTTCTTCGAGTTGCTGCTTGTCGGCCAAGGTCTTCTCATAGTCGGCAATTAAGACTTTCTCCTCCGCGAGCTTCTTGGCCAATTGGCTTTGGAGATCCGTGACTTCTGGAGACACCTTAGCCACCGTCGATTGGAATTGTGTAATGATTTCGCGAATGTCATGGGAGCGAGACTTCAAGTGTGTTTCAAAGGCCTCATTATCTTCGAACTGCAAAGAACTTTTGAATGCATGGTCTGCCAGGAATGTCAACTATTGTTTCTGGACGTTAGGTGTGGGGTGTGGTGGCGATACTGACCCTTGACTGATTCATTTGAAGGTCCGATAAGCACTTTGATTTCATCAAGGAACTAATAGCACGTTAGGCCTTCCCGAGTCCAGGGGTGGGGTGAAGACCGACAAGATCGGTCTCGATTTTGCTTACCTGACGAAACCAGGAGTCGATAATACGAAGGCGATCATTATGGTCTGCAGCTGCTTTTGACATCTGGCTCACTCGCGACTCCAAAGAAACCTTCTCCCGTTTGTATTCTTGCATTTGACGCAAAATCGCATCTTTTTGAAAGCGCTGTGAGGGAGTTGTCAGTGACACGTCCCAAGTGTTTGCGCGCGAAATGCAGTACGCAATACGCAATACGCAATACGCTTCAAAAAAAAAGACCAAGTATCACATACCTCTAAATCATCTTTCCAGGGCATATCAGCATCGGGGTGAGGCTTGTTCCCGCCATTCACAGCGGTGGCCTGCTTCTTTGATGGCGGGGCTGAATCATTGCTGTCCGCGGCGGGTCGCTTCCGGTCGTCCATTTTGACAAGACCGGATTCAGTAGACACAATAGGGGGTTCGGCGGCCGGCATCAGTGGCTAAACGGGCATATGAGGGGGGTTTCGATCACCACCGAACCTCACTCGGCCAGAGTTAGACACCGTGACCGAGCCCAAGATCTGGCTGGTACAATTTCCAGCGTAACGAGAGCCGGATGAAGTCGATTAAGGAGGGAGGGAGAAGTTGATAGGGGTGGTTTTTTGAAGGGGGTAGGGGCGTGATGGGATTAAATTGTCGAAAAGCATGCCAGGTGAAGGGATCAAATGGCTTATATAATATCAATGCTTGACCGCCTTGGGTCTACCCAATCACCGTGAGTTATCGAGCTGTAATTCCAGTATTATGACTCCGAATTATTTCGCCTAGATTGGCCCATCTGTGGCCTGGACGTGCGTCCCAATGTTATTACCGTACTGAAATTTACTTCCACGTGACGCACCAGTTGACACATTAATAGTGGTATAGCGCCGTAATCGGCATCGGCATCATGCACTAAGCAATTGGCTAATCAAGAGAATACACAAAACAGAGGGGTGATGCTATCCTAGTGGCTATAAACATTCTTTAAAGCAAGTATTGTTACCTTACTGAACAGGCTCAATGGCGGAGAATATTTTCAAGATTTGTTCCATAATATAAAACGTACTATGAAAGATGCTTTAAAGGCCCTTTGTATTCTTCTCATATATTGTTGGTTCAGAAATTCTAACCTTCACTGGCTCTGTGTGTACCAGATTGCGGCAAAGCGACCGGCAAAACAGCAAGTCACCTTATGCCTTCGTGCATGGACAACACTGAGTATCCTGGACAAAATTGCGTGCTTTAAGTTCCCATATTCATTGTACTTCCGAAATCTAGCCAGTATGCATTATCCCGAGGTCTAATCACAGTTTTTCGGATCTCTTCTGCCTCATAATCGAGGATACCGCGTCGACAAATTCCTTGCTCACAGACTGTTTTTCTTCCAGACTCTTTGCTTGCCATTCAATTCGGCGTTTCCTTGGACCATCAGTCCAACGCTGAGACTCCGTCACCAACCAACTTCCGACATGGTCAGCCAAAGTTTCCAAGCTACGATCAAATGGCATGGTGTGCTCCCCATCCTCAATGACAACCTGCTTAACAGCTCCTAGTCTCATGCCCCCATTGCCACCCACCCCAGTTCCTGTGATCCTCGCCCTATGATCTCGAACAATAGGGTCACCAAAATGCGGTGAATTACCTCCATTCACATACAGTACCCAAGGCCTCATTTTGGGTAGCAGATCCCACCCCAACTGCATTTCCGGCCTGTAGAATGGCCCTCTGTGACGATCGGCAGGATCAGTATCAGGGACGATCTCCCGCTGTGCCAATGTGACTTCCTCAAGCCCGCCGGGTCCATACCCCACATTCCCCGGGTTATGCCGAAATACCAAAGACACAATCTGGTTTTTGGGTGTGGTCAATGCGAAGCTGCTCGCTGTTGAGTTAATGCCTCTTTGAACAACACCATATGCCTTCAATCGAGCCAGCGCCTTCTCACTCCACGCATCCGCGCCCTGAGCCTTAACAACCCTGACCTCGGCTTCTTCCCGCGTACTCCACGATTCCTTACGCTGCAACGCCCGATACACCATCTGAATGCCCACCTGCCGTCCATAATTCGGATCGATACCCGGCTCGATAAAAGCCAAAGAATGAAAAAGAGTCGGGTGCCAAGATGATAAACAAAGTATCTGATTACATCCAAAAGAATGCCCAAGACCGATGATCGGCTTCGGCATTTGAGTGTGGAAATGGTTGATCATGCTCCACAGATCGCGAGAATGATCGATCCAGGTTGGGTCACAGCCTAGATTTTCAAGGTTCGCGATTGCACTTTCGCCCATGTTGAACATATCTGCCATCCAAATTGAGCGAATGCTAACATTGGATTTGTTGGTTCGGGAGAGCAGTTCGGTGAAAAATGGTTCGTAAATCTCTTTGATGAATCCCACTCCTCCTGTTACGATAATAGTTATCGGGTCTTGAGTACTGGATGATGGAGTTATGGCGACTAATGGAACGTATTGTTTTACCGAGAGGCGTATGCCTTTCTGTTCGTCGATTATGGCGTGGGGGTACTCGCGGAATGGAGTAACTGGGATTAAATGAGAGATGATCTCGAATGGGAAATCATTTTCCAGAGGACGAATCCGAGTTGATTCTGCCATTGCGCTGAATAGCTGTAGCTGTCAGTGAAGGAAATTGAATAAGTATGTCGCAAAAGGCATAAGTGGTGAAACAGCATTATCGTGCGGGGTTTGGGATATCACGTTGGGGCGATGCTGACATGGTCTAACTGGTGAAGAGGGGAACGCTCGAAGGCAGCACACTCGAGGATGTGCGTATCGATCCAGCTATACAACACAACAACATAAGCAACCGCAGGGTATACGGGACATCCGTGGTCAGCACCTACATGTGTAGTTTCGAGAGGTGTAGAAGCGTGTTATTTAATACTATCTTTAAGCTACTAGATATACTACCCGCGCCTAGTGAACTAGTGTACTAATAGGCACCTGCCAATGGGAGGGCTTCAGAGGCGTGGGAATGCCTTGCTCACCGGCATGCTCTGACTCCGAGGCCACCATTGTCGCCCGTAATAGCAACTTGTACCAGGAGAACGACGGAGGGCAGATTGAAGACCTGACCTGTACTGGTGGCTTTCAAGCATATTGCTGCACGGGATTTGTCCCTTTGTCAATCACCAATTCCGGCAACCTCGTGCTCTATGGCCAGACTTCTGCGCTTAGCAAGCGAGGCGGTTCTAATACTGGCCTCAGTCTCTATGTACGCGACTATGGACTTGAAGGTCGTGGTTTGCCTGGCTTGATACTCTCCGGACTGGGATTGGGATCTCTCTACCTCGCTGATCTCGTCCCGTCGCTTCTTAGAGCACTGCCCACGCTCGGCCTATCCCTTATTAGGGAGGGAGCAGCATGTGCTCTAGGGGCACTTACCAGCGCCGCTGCTACGATCTACGTCGGTTGGCAAATTATCTCAGGCATAGTTAGGTGGCCCGCGGCAGTGAACAACACTTCATAGATGCTTATGGTTCTCCCAACTTTACTAGATAGTCAATGCATAGCTGACATGGCGGCGTTGATACGCATGTACGGTAATGCATATGGGTGGTCTCGACAGTCCTGGAGCGTTGATCCAGCCCGGATAGCAAGCGCTCAGTATCAGCCTTTTGACTCCCAACCGGAAATTTTCCAAAGAGACCTTCTCGGCAGCGACCAGTACATGTCGCTTGAGGAGTATAACGACCCCGCTGGCGTCTGCAACGCTGACCTATAATTCCTTGGAAATGGCAAACAAGATGCCTATCTCGACCTTGATCATGATAATCTCTACTTCGCCGATCTGGATGCCAACCCTATTGACGGTCGGACATGCAACATCATCTACGAGGACGACGGCCCGCGAGTCCTGACCCACGTTCGCAGCGAGTACGACCGGGTCCGAGACAAGGTCGGGAACCGTATTGAGCACTGTGACATACGCGCCGTTTGTGTTCATCCATTGACTGCATTAAACATGGCAATGGAGCTTTCTTTCTTGTACATTGTTTGATGTCCTCCACCTTGACGGGCTCTTAGCTTAATGGAAAAGATAGAAAAGGAAAATTAAGAATTGGGAGAAATTTGTATATTAATCACCATCAATTAAGAAAATGGTAGTTGTTCACCATTTGAATAGCGTATGATCGTGACTGGTCTTATGAGATTGCATATCTCTCTCAGGACGTCTTCGGGTGACTACCTGGTCTATCCCCACTGATTAAAACGCAGAGATAGTCTGCGGATTGAAGGCGGGATGGACTTGGGATATTTACCACGTGGGAGGGATATAATAATCCCTCCAATGACTCTCCGTCTCAGCATCTTTGAAAGTATCGATTGTACCTTCTACCCCATCCGGTCCAACAAACCAGACACCATCTTCAACCAGCTTGCGCCAACAATCCAACAAACGCTCTAGCCGCTGAGGGCGGTAGTAGTCACCACCAAAAGGCTCGAATCCATGCTGAAAAAGGTCTGAAAAGCTGTCCCTATCAATAAGCTTCCCATCGCTTTTTAATGCGCCTACCTTCCTGCCATAACCAGCATTGACGGTGAAAGGGAGAAATAATTGAAATCCATCCTCAACCATGTCATCCCATTTTCTATCCACTGCTGTAGTATATAGACCCGCAGAGATATGAGACGGTGTGTTCTTATCGGTAGACGATGAATAGAAATCCTCTATTGCCCATGGAGTTGTAAATCTCGTGAGCTCGATAGGACGCTGGTCTCCGGTGTCAGCGGGAAAAAGGCACACTGGCGGTACGGTATACTGGGAAAGGGGCAATGCGGTGAATTTCTGTGACGCCACAAACCCAGATAAGTCAGCCGGGGGCAGGAGAAGGCCTGGAGCGATGTATTTGAACAAGGGTCGTCTTGCGTGTGACAGAAACGAACGCGTAAAGCAAGGATCGAGCACCAAGGCGGCGTCTAGGACGCTTAATACGACCAGTGGCTCTGGATCATCCGCATCAGTTCCGGAATCGGGGCTGATCCGTGATAGTGGGTTTAACAGCTGCGCGATGCGCGTCTCGATGGCCTGACACAACCGATCCCACGCGTCGACACACGTAGTAACCTGGGCTTCGCTATAGGGCCGCCACTCCCAGGGCCCGATCTTCTCAAATTCGAAAAGCGCTGGCTCTTCATGAGGCGCAGCCACGACTTTCCCAATATGAATCAGGTCGATCTAGTGGGAAAGCACTGTCTCGAATGGGTTCCAAACGTCTGGATGATCCTGAACTGGAAACCCGTAGTCCCAGTCATAAGTATGCATGAAAATCGCGACGCGATGGTGGCGTTGGTGGTAGATAACACCCCCATTACTATAATTGGTTGATAAGGCCACATAGCACAAGCGCAGCATGCTGTCAACCGGCTGGTCTTGAATATCAGCATCGACTTCCGCAAAAAGTGATTGTGGCCCATTGAGTCCCGATGCGAAAATAGAGAGTGGCGTTTCGCTAAAAACTCCCCAAGGAGGTATTATAGCGTTGTCAAGGAAAGCCACCACTGACGGATCAAGTCTTGGACGAAGAGCCTCAGCTTCAGCACCGTGGTTCGTGAAAAAGTTGTTGCCATTCAGAGTTGCCAGTGAACGGCCTTCAGCGAGCCAAGCATATTGAATCAGGTAGTTGTACAGAGCCGCACATCGTGAGTAATCCATTCCTTCGACATCCTCTCGTGGAGGATTATCTGGCCTGACAAGCAAGCTGGTTATGTCCGGAAGTTGAGAAACATCCATTGCCATGGTATCAGAGTGTGTGGCTGTCAAAGGGGTCAATACCACAGCCTCTATTTAGACGATGTGCAGACAACTGAATCTATGAAGTGTTGAACGTGTTGGGGCTGGTTTTGAAGAGGCTGGGAAGTCAGCTTTGAATCCTTCCAGCTACTACTGCACCCTGGTTTACCCCGCTCTCAGGTGATTAATCGATACTAGTAGAAGAATTGGACCATCTCAACTTGATAGGTTGCATTTGTTTAGAGGAGACTATTTTTAAATTCATTCCCTCGGGAAGCCCAGTACCTCGCAAAGTGTTGGGTCACAAGAGAGGAGAATATCAAGTCAGGACTCCGTGAAGGTCGCTCGAAATCAGCTTCACATGTTTGTTCTTTTCAAAACTTTTCAAAAGTGAATCTTGCATTACACTATACCAATCTTGGTTAGACTACCCCTGACCCACTATCCGGCGATATTCTCATACATGCGCAAATAAAAGAATAAAATAGTATCCATATATCATGCTGTACGAAAGATTTGTTTCTAGAACCCACTTATTGCAAATAGGCCAAACAATCTAGCCGATGGTCTGGCCACCTCTCTAGCTTGCATTCCATCATCCACCCATCCCCCCTCCACAGCGGAACCAAGCCAGATCAGCCAACGGAAACACATAGATTGCAGAAAAAAGGAGCTGGTGGGGTCTTCATTGCAATGCGCTTATCACCGGCTCTACAAAAGTAGTCTTCATGGTTTCCACTACCTGTTGAAACTGGAAGCCAAAACGTGCTAAGGTTGAAGTAAATAAGAAGTGTTCACCATGATTAATAGCTTATTCTGTGACCATGATAACGCTCAACCATATACCCCCGACCTCTGACTAGGATTAGCAATACGCCCCCACACTAGGATACTACAACTACACACTATACTCGTATTTAGTATTCAGCCCTTCCTTAGATTGCTACCCCTAGGACGGTTCCGTAGACTTAATCTGCGCCCCGCAAGGAACACCAAGACCTCTTTAACTCGATAAGTGGGAAGTAAGTAGACTAGATGAAGAGTGTCCGCCGTCCTTTATTTAGTATATAATCAAGTGGAAAGTCAAGGTTTACAGCCGGTTTAGGTGGGAGGTCATGATAAAGAATGTGACCCTAACACTAAGTGCCTATTGGCCTTTGGTCCTGAGGGCTGATTTGGAGGACGTGCTGTTAAAGGGGATCACCATGTAATAGTATGGCATAAAATCTTCGAAGCACTATGCAGTAACGTGATATAGCACTGATCATGGGCTAGGAATAGGACATGATGCTGAATGTTCAAGAAAGATGACATGGTTTGATGGACAGACAATGGCCATAGTAGTTCCATATATTAACGGACCTCCACAGTCCGAGAAAAGAACAGACCAAAGCCGCGATCATCGCCACTATCACCGAATGCGTTGATATCTGCCGATAGGGCTCGACTAGACGATCGGCGTAGAAACACATCTAGCATTGGGTTCACCGCTAGATGGCATAGCTGCCTAAACTTAGCCCAGTTGATAGCCACTAGAGTTTCATCCAGTCGTTCCCCCTCTGTGGCTCCCTCGTAAAGCTCGCCAACCATCCGATGGAAGTTTGGTCATGGCTTGAGTAGTGCGTGTGTAGCGTAGTTCGACTGTTGTAACGGCTAAGGGAGGAATATCCCCGCCGATCTCAATAGTGGCCCCATTATCACCCACCATACTATGCCCAGGCTCGCGACATAAGCAGGTTAGACGTAAGATGATTGGTAGGCAGTCAAAGCCGACCTGACTAGTTAAATGCCCATTCTGGCTAAGGGAAAGGAGGCCAGCTGGGGATAACAGGTAGTATGGGAGTCAGCTGTTGAAAGTTCAAGCTTCTCAGACCACATGCGGTAGTCGTTCACGTCAGTCAAACAATGGTTCTGGCTGATGAGATGCGCGCCAATCATTTCCGTCCAGAATAGAGAAAGATAACCACAAAGTCCAGTGGTTTACTCCATATCGCCGTAGCCGTCGTGAACCTAGTGAAGTTCCTGTGTCACCGATTTGACCAATTGCTCTGAAACTTCTGCTTGAGAAAGCTCTCACTACCTCTTTTGAGACTTTCCTGTTGCAAGAGGGTTTTGCGGAGATAAAGGAGCAAACTGAGCCGACCGAAGCGCCGCGAAACTCTGTCTGTTGGATGTTTTGGACTGAGAAGAGTGATGAATTAGCGGCGTGTTTGCGATAGTCTATATCAAAATACTACATTTAGCTGATCATTCTCCCAGGCTCTTGGATGGGTTATGATTCACCTTGAGTGAAATCAAAGTTAAGTATCAAGTTTAACTGGATTCCCCGAAATGGGAACAGTTCTGGGACGATGAACTAGATGAGGACCTTTTATCCAGCTCTCATTTCACTTATCTCTCATCTCATTTGGCTCTCACCTTACTTAGCTCTCACCTCACTTAGCTCTCACCTCACTTGGCTCTCACCTCACTTGGCTCTCACCTCACTTGGCTCTCACCTCACTTGGCTCTTATTGTCCTAGTAAGCAAGAAACAAGATGTCAGAGGGACTGTAGTTTGCCAGGCATATGTTGGTCATAGTGTGAGATGGATCAATATATGGGAGGGTGGTCTTACCAATGGGGATGAGTATAAAAGGTTGAGGAGAGAAGAAGAAGAAGAAGAAGAAGAAACAATCATCAAGGATTGGTATTTATAGTTGCAAGAAAACAGACAATAGAGAGCTTTGCCACCGGCTAGCGCTCCTAGACGAAATGGCTTTGACACAATGTCCCTCGTCGCGAATAACCCGCTGAAATCGGGCTTGTAGGAGACTTGTAAAGGACCTTCGCCGACTAGGGACCTTAGGGATAGACAAGCTTTCTTCTAAGTCCTATAGGTTAGCTAGTTGGTCTCTTGCAGGGCGTACTGCTGGTAGAAAAGAGGAGACAGAATAATGTGTGTATTGTGGGAGTTGACGAGAGAAGAAAGGAAGAAGTACTTACGAGCGCTATTAACGACTTTTTTTAAAAAAGTGGATAGAAACAACCAGCGTAGCACGACTAACCATAAGCTATATATCTTAGTCCTAAAAGGACGTCACTTAAGACAGAGATTGGGATGTTCCACTATGTCTGGTTTTTGCTCTATACGAATTTCAAATTGCATCAATCTACCATATCTGAGGGAAACCCGATCTTTCAAAAGAAACCGAATGGGACTGTCCATCGAAGACCTTGAGATAGTCAGAAGCTGCTTAACCCTGGTAATCTGCCAAGACAGCTTCGGCAACCTTCAGGGCCATGGCAAAGAAGACATTCATTACATGGGCAGAGACTTGAGTGGGAGGAATGGAGCCGTCAATCACGCGGAGGCCCTGAGTGCCATACACCTTGGCAGTGGCATCAACAACTCCACCAAGCTCCCTAGTCATCATGGAACATGTTCCAATGGCATGATAATTTGGGCGGAAGTTATCCTGAATATAGGTAACCCACTGATCGAGGCTGGCATCTTGGTCCAGATTGTACCCAGGAACAGTCTCTCCATCAAAATATTCTTGCATTGCACCAGCCGAGGAAAGATTCCGCGCAAGCTTGGTAGCAGCGGCTTGTCCCAGAAGATCTAGCTCATTCAAGAAGAACTGGGGGTCATTGGCGTACTGCAAGAGGTAGGGGTCGGCACTCAGAACGTGCGTGGATCCGCGGGTAAAAGGAATCAAATCCCAAACATCGAAGTTGATGTTTCCTTCAGTATCCATGAATAGCTCGGCATAGGCGACATCCTCGTTAAGCAGCCAGTCACGGTAATTCTCGTATTGAATCATAAGAGCAGTCGCATTGTGGAACCCGCCGCGTGCAACAGTCTCCTCAGCCCATTGTTCAAGCTTGGTGTCGAGCAGTTCAATGGCTTGTGTAGAGTAGTCGCCGAAGGTCTCTGTAAAGTTGGCAAAGTAGACAGCCTGGCCCTGTCCCGAAACCTTGGCTCTGGATTTAACACTAGTGGTGGTCTGGTCTTGCATGTTGATACCCACTGGTAGCTCAAGGCGCTGCTCAATTCCGGCGCTGTCGAGGATTGACTTCATACCAATGCCGGAATATTCCAGGATAAGAGGGGAGATGACAGAGCCAGCAGCCAACAGGACTTCCTGCCCGGCGTAGACATCAAAATTCACAGCCTTGTTTGTTCCAAAGTTCACGCCGATGGCCTTGAGACCAGAGTCATCAAAAAGTACTCTCCCAACTACTTGACCAGTCAAGACGTGAAGGTTGTGGCGCTTGTAGTTAGGAAGAAGCCATTCACGAGCAGCGTCGGCGCGAGTCTGGTCGTCCAGGAGGTTGTTGTAAATCATTGAAACCCCACGGGGGTGGCCGCAAAGAAAGTCTTCTTGAGTTGGTACGCCAAGTGCAGAGGTGGTGTTCATGAGGGCACGCACGACTGGATTGTAACTTTTGCCATTATCACGGGGACCGGAATGGATAGTTCCGTTGAAGCCGTGACAAGAGGCATTGAAAGCATGACCAGCAGCAATCTGAGCGGCAGTTGGAGGACGAGCACGCTCCGCTTCGTTCATGTATTCGACCAAGTTGTCCCAGTTCCAGCCCTCCATACCAAACACCTTCTCCCACGAGTCGACCTGGACTTTATCGGGCCTTGTCCAAGAGTTTCCGTTGACCAAAGTCGAGCCACCAAGGCCCTTGCCGGCCCGAATAATCAGGCTTTGGTTGTTGATCGCCAAGTCGACGGTGGCATATTGTTGGTCAACGGAAGTGTCAAAAATGTCGCCATAGTTATTCGCATCCTCGATAATGGGGCCTTCATTGGACGCGTAGAATCCCTTCTCGATGACCAGAACAGAGATTTTGGGATTTTCTGTGAGTTTGGCCGCAACAGTGAGGCCGGTCAAGCCTCCGCCGGCGACGATATAGTCATATTTCTGTCCAGAAACTTTTCTGGGATCGGTGATGAGATGAGCCTGCACATCTTCCTGCTCAGTCCGGGTATAGGACTGGGCTGTAGCGGTAGCAAGAAAAATAAAGAGCTTCCAAATGGCAGATTGCATATTGATGACGAGGCCCGGATGAAACAGTATCAAAGAATGGGCAACGATGTTGTTGAAGTTTCATGACAATCGATAGATATCATGGTAGTATTCATGGTAGTATATATAGGTATGAGAAAAGTCGCTTTTGGTCTGGCTGATCTGCAGGGGAATCTTGGGCCTCCCAGGCTAGACCGAGCTGCTGATCAATGCTGTGCCCAGGTGCCACGCCACAAGGTACGCTTATGGTACTGATGGCTTACTGCATGTTGAGATAAACTCAAACAGATGGCGGGATCATTGGATTCTGTTCTGGTGTTCGGTGAATTCGTCAGCTCACCGACACCGTTGGGTAGCTGAGGATCAACGCCAATGGATGGCATTTAGCCTTCAGAAAGTTCAACTCCATCTTGGCGCCGAGTCCTCTATCTTAGGGAGCCACCCTTGGGGCACACCGATGACCCGTGTTTGACAAAATGGGATATATCGGACACTCGTCGGGAACAAGCGAATCGTCCTTGCGATACCGCATCCTCGATGCCATGGAACTTTGTTAAGATCACCGAGGCCATCCTTGGGGACCACCAGGATGTTGTTGAGCCTCACTGTCTATTTTGTGTGTAAATTGTATCTTCAATCTCACACCTTAATCTTTCGCTTTGTCCCGTGTCCCTGCATAAAGAGAGATTGCGTCTCTGCAAAGAATCCCCACTAGGCAGATCATGCAGGTTTCCGTACTCTTCCCGGCAAGTCTTGATAGCCACGCCACAGTGCTATCAATGGATAGCGATGGAGACTGATATGGAGCCCCTATTGGCATTTCCAGAGTGAAATCAAACACGTCTACACATGTGACAGTGAGTCCACCCAATTGGCCACTAGAACTACTTCGTACCTCAATCTCCCCACTCCCGCTTCTTTCAGAAGTTGTATTTAGTTCCGCACAAACGATGGGTAAGAGCGTATGGAAGGACCAAGCCTATCTTGACCAAATTAGGATAATTTTAATCACACAGTCATGATTATGGCTTATCGCATTTACATGCATTCCAAGGAGTGGTATCTAGCATGGTGTGTTCAACAGGTCTTGGAACGCCGGTATCCTTGGAACTAGAGGATTCGAGGATCTGCAGCGTCTCCATAGCTGGTCTTGGCGAGACAGTCACCAATGACGCCGATCATAGGAGCACGCGGCTTTGGTTGTTTGAGCGCCCGAAAGTTTGCCAAGGTCTGGGTCGCTCGGGTTGACAAACCGACGCCAAGAGCGATCCCAATTCCGGTCTTCGGGATGCCGAAGTGAATCGGACACGGCTATCGGTGACGTGACACTTCATTGGCGCCAAGCCCGGAAGCCCGTTCCCCAAGACCACGAACGGTGAGAAGAAGTGGCAAGAAACGTGCATTGTTTGCTTGGTGATGAAGCACATGCAGATAGCTAGGCCTGAAATTGAAAATGCCGAGACCGTAATCGCGGGAATGATACGAGTTACTGGAATTTGTCTTCAGACTTTCGGTGAACGAATGGATTGTCTGGGCAGAACCTCTTCTAAGCTCTCTCAATCGCGCGAATCCTTAAGGGTCAACACAGCCTGCACTTTTGGGAAATTCGACAAATCATTACAGCATGAAGACGACTTTCTTTGCCTTTTCGGCGATTCTCTTCGGGAGTTTATCTTCTGCTTCAAAGCTCTACGCGGCGTCCTACGGAGGATCAGTTTATTCCCTGGCCCTCACCAGCTCCAATGGATCTCATCAACTGTCCAAGCTGTCTGAGTCCACTGAGTGCGGAGACAGTCCTTCATGGCTAATGCTGGATAGAGACAATGATGTTCTTTATTGTCTGAACGAAGCTATCGAATCTTCGAATGGCAGTATAACCTCCTTCAAAACCCATCAGGATGGTTCACTGCCAGTCATTGAGCGCCTGGTCACCCCTGGAGGTCTGGTCATGTCAGCAATGTACTCTGCACCCGCAGTCCGCGACCATGAATTCTTTGCAGTTGCTCACTAGTATGCTTACCACAGCCCCTCTGAACGTTTCTTAGAGATAATGTTAATCTTGAATTCTACTTTAGCGAGACGTCGACTGTAACCACCTACTCGGTAGATCGCGTTCGCGGTCACTTTCAACATCTGCAAACCTTCACCTACACCATGAGTAGTCCTGGGCCTAATGCTGCTCGTCAGGACGCTCCTCACCCCCACGGTGTCATCGTTGACCCCACTGGAAGGTTTGTTCTTATTCCGGATCTTGGAGCCGATCTTGTCCGGATCTTTCATATTCATCCAGAAACTGGTCATCTCGAGCCAATTGAGCCCTTTGTCGCAACTCCAGGCTCGGGTCCGCGACACGGCATTTTTTGGACCCCTAAGGCATCAGAAAAAGCCACTCCGGAGGTATACTTTTATCTTGTGCATGAGCTGAGCAATAGCCTGAAAGGCTGGCGAGTATCTTACACGGACGATGGGATGTCTTTCTCTAGGGTGTTTGAGGGAAGCACGTTCGGCAACTACTCTGCCCCTGCAGGCTCGAAAGTCGCTGAGATCACAATATCGGTTAGTATTCTGGCCTCCCTATAGTTACACTTCCAAAACATAGTTCTGACTGGCAATACGGAACAACACAGCCTGAAAACAATCATCTCGTAATCAGCAACCGCCTTGACGATACTTTCGGCCCAAACAACGATTCAATTGCCATTTTCTCTTGTGCGGATAAAAGTGGAAGATTCTTCAATGGCGTTCACTTTCTTGATCTCTTCCCAGCCTATGGCTCCTCTGTTCGAGGTTTTGACATCGGCGGCTCTCCAGAGATGTTTGCTCTGGCTTTGGAAAAAAGCCAGAAAGTGGGCGTGACCCAGTGGGATAAGAAACTCGGAGCACCTGGCAAGCTACTAGCTGAAGTGGAACTGAACGGAGATGTTCCGGCGGTAGTCTGGGATCTTGGGCCAAATTTGCTATCTACTGGAACGGGAGGCAGCGATATCAATGCCAATTTTTGTGGTTAGGGAAGAATGAAATCTTCCGCTAAACAGAGCTCGCATTAGATATGACCTCTTGAATATCAAGAACGAAATGCCATAGTTCTTCCAATATCACTGTATTTGAATTCAGCTCTTTCCTCAACAAACCGTACATAGGGGTTGTTCGTATGCAGAGTACAGTAGTATGCTGGCCATGTCATGGTAGAGAATCACAATATCAAAGGTGATCAAATGATTTCACAAGAGGTTAGCACTCCAAATTACTAGTTCAAACTACGCAACTATTAACAAATTTCTGTGGCTCTACCAGAAACTTCAAAACTTTATTCTTTATCAGGGTCCAACCGGCATGAGGGACGTCATGCAAACGGTACTTTCATGGGAAGGTACCCAGTAGAGGGAACTTTATAATTCTAGACGGTACGTTCTTGGGAAGGTACCAATAATCAAATCACACATAAAAAAAATAGGTAGTATATATCTATGTCCAACAGTATCAACAACTGTAAGGCGAGAATCGAAGCCAAATTCACCAAATCAGTTAAGTTCGCTCAGAATATCCTCCGCCGCCTTCTCCGAAACCATGTACGTCGACACAGCAGTGAAAGTTCCGGGGATACGAGGATACACAGAAGCATCAACAACCCGTAGCCCGCTAACACCACGAACGCGGAACTTAGAATCCAAGACAGCCATAGGATCATCATCCGTGCCAATAGGACATGTGCACGAAGCATGGTGCCCCCACGCTGTCTCCTTTATGAAGTTTTGAATTGCAGGAGTTGAGGTGATATCCTTTCCAGGCAAAACTTCCTCAATATCAACAAGTTGACGCTTGAACGCATCCCGCGCAAGCCCAATAGCCTCAGTCATGGCAGTCAAATCCGCTTCATAGTCGCCACTGCCAGAGTCAAAGTAGTTAAACACAACCTCTGGCATATCAAGCGGATCAGCGGAACGAAGAGTGACGGAGCCAGCAGTGTTGCGTGGATGAGCCTTGAGAATCGCCCACGACCACCAATCATGGTGCTCGGTGATATTAACACTATATCCGGGGAAGTAACCACGGAAATTAATGGGGCCGCCGAAGACGAATGTATCAAAGTCATCATCCACAGCTGCAGAACTCTTATATAGCATCGTACTAGCGAATCCGTCTGAAGAATAGATACCCCTGTTACCGAGGATAGGATTTTCCCACCGCTTAAGACATGGGTCTTCGGCGGCATCCGCGCTAAACGTGCATCCGTCCAACGCAGTGAAGTTGTGCGGGACCTGACCCTGCACGGAAGTCTCGTAGTGATCCTGCAGGTTGGTGCCGACACCAGGTAGATCGACGACGACGTCGATATCGAATTGCCGGAGTTCATCTGCCGGTCCGATACCGCTTAGCTTGAGGAGGTGGGGTGAGTTGTACACACCACCTGCGATAATTACTTCGCGTGAAGCGGTGACGTTACCCGGAACACCCTTTGCAGCTGTGCCGGAGCGTGGGCTCGCGCGGAAGAGGTACTTGCCATCGAGGAACTCGACGCCGCTGGCCCGTGGTGTACCGGTAGAGTTATCGAAGACGACCTTTGTAGCTTGGCAATTTGTGCGGATGTCGAGGGGGTACTTCTTTGAGCCGTCCGTGTTTTTAGCGTCTCGGACTGCGACAAGGAACTCGCGTGGACCATTGCGCTTCGCGCCATGGGTGGCAATTGGGACCTGGTAGTATCCGTTCTCAGTGTCGCGGGTTCGGGAGTCAGCGTTGGCGTCGGCAGCTAGTAGAGTTGCGACGTTGAAGATGGTGTCGGTGATATTGCCCAGGGCGAAGGCACCACCGAGTAGCATATCTAGTAGCAGAGGATCTTCGAGGACGATGCTAAGCGGTGCAGTTTGATCGTGCAGCCAGCCGTCATATCCATGGCCTGGGAGAAGAGGGAGAAGGTAGTTGTTATTCTCCATCTTCTTGAAGTACTTGCGCATATTATCCGGGGCCCAGGATCCATCGCCGGTTAGTGTGGAGATGTAGTCAAAGTCAGATTCGAATGGGTAGACGGTGACCAGGGCATTGTGGGCTGTGCAACCACCAAGGGTTCCAGTACGCGGGTACAGGATTCCCTTCATTGTCGAACCCTCAGGTGGGTTAAGGCCAACGTATTCGCCGCCATCGGGGGTATCGTAGGTAGTCTTGTAGTCGAGTGCCTGGCGGGTATCGTTTGTATAGTGACGCACAAAGTAGTTCCAAGCGATAGTTGGATCCTCAGAAGCTTTGGCGGAATAGGCTGGGACGGTATAGTTGGTGTTCTCGCCTTGATCATCTCCGGCCTCGATCAGTAGAGTCTTGTGGCCGGCGAGAGCAAGACGAGCAGCCAATGGGCCACCACCAGCTCCGGATCCCACAATGACATATTCATAGCCAGTGAGTTCGACGGCGGCTCCCAGGCTAGCCAATGAAATGGCAGCCAGGCCAAAAAGGCGTGGGAGAAGCATAACGATGTATAAAACACAGAAAATGAGAAATGAGTGACTTGGGTTGGATGTGAATGGACTAAAGGAGGGACTAAACAAGTCAGTAGAATCTACGGGGTCAGTCTACTTAAATTCATTTCCATGACGAAGGGGATCGCCATTGTGTACCGGGGCAAACGGGGCAAAGACGGAATTATGTATAGCATATCCAGTATAGGGGTCACTTGACAGCCGTCGCAAGCGAGATGATGTTGGTGATCAGTGAAAAATAAAAAGCCACTATGGAGCATGTAGTACAAAAGACTTCCGCTCACGGTTTCCTTCAAAACTGGACAACCAACCAAGAGCACTAGAATAGCTCCATAGACGACGATCTGACCTGTTTCAAGCAGGTCGACGGGCTAGTGGTCTAGCTGTGGGGCGGTACGAGGGAGGAAGCAATGTCCAAGCGCACATCATTCCAATATCAACCGAATCAACCGAGGTGTCAAGTTCTTGGCATCTGTCTGGTCAATATATAGCATGCTTTGCTGCAAAAAGTGCATCATCAACATGCATCAAATCCTTGTCATGCATGCTGATTGAGTTTACTTCCGATCAGATTGGCTAAGTGGATCTGACCCACCTGCAGGGAATGAATCGGGATCATGATCTCAGCTGGGTAACGCGATTTACTCCACTAGAAGAGAATTATCTCCATTTCTTGTTTGCTGCGAGAATATATTGGGTGAGATTCTGGTTGTGGGACATCACAATGCTGTCATTCATTTCCCCGCAGGTACGGTACAAGTGGTATTCTTTACAAGATCAGCTGCAGTGAAGTGTATGAGGATCACACAGCAGAGGACCTTGGTGCCCAAGCCATATCAATTCGATAAAATATGCATATTTAGCAATGGAGGAAGTCTATAATATTTGCTGTTCACAGACATTACTAAAGAACTAAAAAGAACAAGTCTAATATCTGCCCTTGATTCCTTGGTGCAAGGTGTTGGCAATAAAAACAATCCAATAGAATGTACACCTTTATCCCACTCATAGCTCGTCCTTAAGGTCCTCCGCCGGCGGAGGCATCGGTCGGCCGCTATCCGTGGCCAGATCGACGCCATTCTTCTTGCGCCACTTCTCCCACAAAGCATGGAAGTCCTTCTCCATACCACTCTCCATCTGATCGGGCAGAACAACGGTATATTCAACCATGAGATTACCAGGGTGATCCTCCTCGTGACCATGATCATGCAGATGGCCCTCAGAATAATGAGGCATACCCTCGCCATGGACCGTCTCGACAGACAAAGGCTGCACAACTTCGCCACGCTTACGACCAAGACGAACGATATGTCCATCAAGATGCGTCAAGTTGCGCGACCATCCACCCATCCAAGCCTCCCTCAATGAAAGCGTCTCTTTCCAAAAAAGATCCTTGCCCTTCCTCCGGAAAAAGGTACCATCAGTCCGCTCCTCATCATTGGCCCCAAGCTCCGGCTCCTTCTCATCCAAAATAACAATCAGGTCGCCAGCAACCCAGTCCGGGCTCTCGTCAGCCTCATTCTCAAAGACCAACCGGGTCCCCCGACCCATCCCAGGCTCAATACTAGCCGACGTCTCAACCTCCTTCCGCACAACACGGTTGCCCTGACAAACAGGGCAAGGATTCTTAATTTTCTTCCCCTGTCCCCCGCACTTATCACAGGGCATCTGCACCTGCTGGAACATGCCCGGTGCGAGCATATGCTTCTTGATCACGCGACCATGTCCTCCACACTGATCACAAGTTGTCACCTCCCGATCCTTAGATCCTGTTCCCTCGCAATCATCACAAATCTGCTGCTTCTCAACTAGGAAGTTGATCTCGCGCCCATTGTAGAAATCACGGAGCGGTAGCGCGGCCTTAACTTCCATATCGGGTCCGCGGCGGTGTCCAGATCCATGTCCGAAGTGACCACCTCCGCCGAAGAAGCGGGAGAACAGGTCAAATGGATCATTGCCACGTCCGCCTGCCGAACCACCTTGACGCTGTTGCTCGACGCCTTCATGTCCGTATTGATCATAGACCTTGCGTAATGAGGAGGTGGACAGGACATCGTAAGCGTCTGCGATTTCGACGAATTTCTCACGAGCGGATTCGTCATTACTAGAAAACAAAGCAAATTAGCATGTTTACTCCAATTATGGATATGGAAAACAAAAGATCAAGGCCCCGGTTGAGGTGGTCAACATAATGGTTCACTCACGGATTCTTATCAGGATGGTATTTCTTGCTCAAATTCCGGTATGCGCGCTTGATATCCTTCTCCGAAGCGGACTTATCAACCCCAAGCACCTTGTAGTAGTCCTCGGCAGCCAAAACAACCACCGAGAACAACACTACCGCCAATGTGATCAGGAAGCGAGTGAGATGCATTTTGGAGATTTATGTTTGTCCGACAAGCTCTGGCGCTAGCTTGTAGACTTTGTAATGTCCGGGGGTGCTGCGCAATATGCGGGTTGAACCTCGGCGGTTTGCGCAACACTGCTAGCTCTAGCTGTGCGGGAGCTTGTTGGAGCTGCGGTCTTGGAGGTGGGGGTTTTCCGGTTAGTTGATGGTCATGAGGAATGATCGGGCGTCCCGGAGATGTTTCTAAGAAACAAGGGAGTCAATGGGGTCGATCACGTATAGTACAGTTTATGTTTAACCCGCGTCGAACGGGACAAGTAATCCTTATCGCGATGAGGAACAATGTTCGGCCGGGTCACGTGTGCTATACATCGATGAAGCAATACTGAACTGTAAAAAGAAAGATAACATTGGATGTAGAATCAACAGGATCTTTTCTTTTCTTTGTGTCCGTCAGTCCCGAGTTTCTTGCAAACGCCACTTGGTGGCTCGTTACTTTTTTTTTTTTTTTGTTTTTTTTTTGCGTTCTTTAGTTTGGGACCAGTGCCGCTTACCGTCGTGCCATTACTAGTATATAGTTTCGACCTGTGGGTTCATGTCCCACTCTATGGCCTCGTGCACTTATAAGACCGGTGCTTCTTCACCGCATGTTTGTGGTTGTGGACCAGCGGCCATCCTCCATTGCTCACTTTTTTGAGGGGGGGGTACAAGTTTTAGGAATATGTGCCGAGACGAACAAAGCTTCAGAGATAAGAGTGGCTTCTAGCAGATTTAATTGGTGGAGAATCTAATTGATAGGTAATAAAGTGGAAATAAATGAAGATATTTCATTGTGATGTTCATACTATAAAACCAAAATACTGAAGGTGCTTGCTAACGAAAATTGAAATCCCGAGTGCCATATACGCCGTGAAATAATCATGAAAAGATCCGAATCATGAGTCGTGAACTACGTACCACCTTCAGAAAAGACATGAAGACATCACCAGCCATGTCCAGCCACGTCGAAAATATCATTCCGCCAGGTGCGGCCCAGTCCATGGGTCTCATCACCGTCCTCAATTGCTTCCTGGGCACCAATAGCCTCTTCATGCCAAGTCTTGACAATACTACCTGGAGCATAGACTCCCTTGAACACACCGCTGTCTGGAGGTTCCAGACCAATACGAGTCTCAACGTCATCATTGGCAGGTACCAGTCGCGCTAGGACGGCGCGCACAAAGGTCGTCAGGTCTTGAGGGTTGGCAATGCGCGTAGCACGCAAACGCTCTCGAGCGAACACCAGCTCTCGGTTCAAAGTAGAAGCCGCATTCACGATTTCCTCCGCAATCTTCCTTTCTAGAACACGACGCACAAGGTGCTTGAGGAAGGGCTTGGTCAACCACAGCAAGAACTTCCATCTGCTCTTCTGTACTTTGTAGTCGAGCTTGTGAATCCGCACACGGACTCCGCGGAGAGTAAAAATATGTTCCAATCGGTCACGGCCAACCTCAATATCAAGAGAAATGTCGATGCCGCGACGATCAAGGTAAAAGCTAGCAATTCCTTCGTCTTTCAAGCGGAAGAAGAGGTGATGAGTCCTAAACCAGTAGCCAAACTCCTGAGCACTAATATTCAAACCGTTAAGGGACACACGGAACATGGTCTTGATAGTTGTGTCTGTTCGCTTTGAATGCTTTTTGACGATTTCAATGTCATTTTGTGTGAGCAGGTGCATGCGGTAGGGCAGGAATGACGAAAAGTTGACCGTGCGGCCGGGCTCCAGAACAAGATTTTCCAGCAATAGGTCCATCTCAGGAGCAGAAACCTCCAGGCGAGGAATTGGCACATACTGGATCATCCGTAGGACAACGGGGAGGGCAACATTCGCCAGTTCCGCCGGGAAATTAGCTTTGCTATTGTTGTACGCTTTCCCCGCATCGCCATAGAACTTCTTGATCCCATTGACCAGCTTGACAACAGCCGGGTCATCAGGTATAGTGCGCAATGTCCGTTTAGCCTGGAGAAGAAAGCCATCCACGTCGTGACGAAGACGAGTTTCCGAACCGACCTTCTCCGACTGTTGCTGCAGCTCCTCCAGCTTTTGTGGGGCTGAATCGAAAAACTCCGGGTCGGTTAGCATGTCCTTCAGCGAGCTGCCTACTTCTCCGATCAGTTTTTCAAACTCTGGATCTTTGTTCGCGTGACGTAGGACATCGTGGAACTTTTGCTGAAGCCGGTCCCATTCCTTTTCTGAACCGAACGATCGCAGCAGTTGCCAAAATTGATCCACCGCTTGTTTCAGGTCGGAATTGAGTTCAACATCTTCATGTGCAGCCTCGGCAGTGTCTTCAGCTGCATTGGCGTAGATAATGGCGTAGCGCTGAACCAACTGGGTGATGGTGGAGACGGAATCCGAATAGTCAGTTCGCTCGCGGAGTGTCAGGACGACTTGTTTAATTCGATGCAACAATGTCTCTTTCTCTTGGCCTGCAAAGTGCTCACGGGCGCTTTGCACTGCCGCCTCACCAGTTTGCGCGACACCCTTGCCAGCTACTCTGGCCGTCTCAGCCAATTCTTCCTGTACTTCCTCTCGTGAGATGCGGTGCTCCTCATCAGCACCGGCACCAGCCAATGCTTGCTCTTCTTCCTCGGAGGGTTGGATCTGCTCAGCGACGTGTTTCGAGGCCTCGGAGAGAGAGGTGGCAGTGTCAGCAAAGATCTGGCGACCAACAGTGGCGACGTCATCGACAAAAAGTCGGAAGTCCGCGTTGGTCAGGAGCAAGCTTCCAATGGTGCGGAAGCTATCGTACGCTAATCATGTAAGTACCCACGTTAGCAGATCATTAATCCCGACGGTAAAGCCCATTTAGCTCAGCTGTCAATCGGACCAGGGAGGGGCAACGGAACGACCCACCTGCTTTAGTATCAGCGCGTGCTTTCACGTGGGCCGCGGTGTGGGAGACGCGGGAGCTATCGAGGAACACCCGAGACCGTGACAGGTGCCAAAGGAAGTCCTGCAGTTTATCATGGCTATTTTTGGTGTGCAGGAATTCAATGCAGGCCTCGACCAGGAGACGTGCATCGCGTACCAGCTGGCGACCGTGGCTGCCGATCTCCTGATTTCGTAAGTTCAGTACGTCGGAGGCGAGCAGGGTGCGTAGATTGGCGATCGCCTGTTCCGTGGATGGCATGTACCCCTCGGACAAGGCGCGGAACATCTGATAAGAATGCAGCTTCTGGTGGAGTTGACGCTGGCGGGCAGTGTCATCCTCATAGCGAGGGAGGAGGGGCTCCGTCTCGTTCGGCATAGCTGATGAGCCCTATCTGGGCCAGGGGCAAATGCGTATGGTTGATAGAATGAGCGCGTTGATGAATGAGATGTAAACTAAAAGAGTGGAATTGAGATCTACAATGTAGGATTCCAAGGGTGTTGTGGCCAGGATGTCAAGGGGGAGCTCAACCTGTTTTGCTACGGCATGATGACGACACGGGTTGTGCAACTGTTTGCTACGGTAGTCGCATGATCCCAACTTTTGAATTGATTCTGTACTCAAATTGTTCTATGACATTTCAAGAGAAGACACAATGCATTGAATTGCTATTATCATTGGTTAACAGGGTCGGAGCCGATCGGGGCAATCTGGGGAAAGCTATAGCTTTTGCATGTGGGAATAGTCTAGGCCAGTTGCCCTACGGGCGGGTCTTCATGTGTCCGCGTCAAAGTTCGTGTTTTATACTTTTTATGCTGGATCTTTCCAGGGTTCAAGTTCATCAATTGAGTCATATGGGGTTTCCAGGGCTGTAATAGAATGGTTGACCATTTCGCATGTGACCAACCTTGGAAGATGGCATCTATATATTTGGTACGACCTTAGTCAGAAACACCTGAAGGCGGAGGTATACTGAACATTCAACATTCTACTTCAAACATTTATATTCAGTCACAGTATCAGAACATTCAAACGGATACTTCGGAGCAACTGTTTAACAACCGGTCTAGAGTGCTCCGGTTGATAATCGAGAATTTGTTCCATGACGGATTCCACGCGTATTTCTCAGCAGGCTAAGCGTTTATCCTGCAGATTCGAAAACCGTTGGGAAGCTCTCGGCGAGACCACAATCTTGCCATGCATGGTTAACCGGCAAGGGGTCCAATCAGCGATCCGATAAATGATTTCATAACTCCGAACAACAGTGGGTTCGTGTTTCCAAAAAAAAATCACGCAAGGCCGTGCTGGGGGGCGATAGATATATTCGAATGTCGCTGTCGGCGGAGAAGGCCATTCAGAGCCCAGATATCTCCGTTACTAACACAGCCAGATGAAACGGCTCACCGGTCAGCGATTTCCCTCGCCGTCGTTTCCGCCCGATGACATCCTTCCCTATCACTACAATTACACGGCGGCCTCCGCCTACCGGCCACTGCCCCCCTCCCATCTCCGATGAAGATCAACTCCGTTGGGGGCTAGAGTATTCGGTGAGGAAAGGGCCCAATAAGTGGGCAGGTTCTCCGTTTTCTAGAACATTACAAAAGTACCATGACCCTTTTTGGGGATTTTGGTTGGTTCATTTTTAGTTGTTAATTAAGTCTGGCACCGAGCAAGCTCCACTTCGGCACTATCTGCGGCTCTGGAAGCTCGCTGAAGTGGATGCGGATGGCTGGGCGGGATCCATCACTGGGCTCTCCCCGGCCTCTTAAACCAATGAGATCAGTTGACGATTTGTCCACGCGAGTACATCCGGAATGCAGTTTGAGAGCTACCGTGTACATTTTCTTTCTCGGAATGTTATGCATGCACGTCAGATAAATCCCGCAAAATTGGCATTCAGGACGTAGTCTACCGTGTAGCATGTATTCTTGTGGGCAAATACGGGGACGCAGTAGGTTATAGATCGTCGTGCAGAACACAACAGGGCGGTGTATCATACTCCCTGTAACCAATGAACGTCAGAGTTGCCACTGTAGCAACCATGTTTGCTCTCCAACAAAAAAAAAAAATTCAATCTCCGCAATTACTCCAAAACTCGATACTCCGACTCCTTGCTGGATCTGCTTCCCGAATAAGAAAAGAAGCTTTGTGAGGGATCCAGACTCCACCGAGAAATTTCAAGCACAACGGTTCGCTGCCATCACCGAAATATCCACATCCGAACCTCCTGGGACCCCCCCATCCCTTTGTACCATCCCCGACTCTTCCCGACCCCCAAATCATGTCTCTGCTTTTACTGAGTGGCCTTGTCCTCGACACGCGGTCAAGGCTCCGGCAAGTTCCTTTCTTACCTCTATCGGAATGTCCTGGATGATGTGCGCCCAAATGACCCAGGGGAAGGCTAGCCTGTTCGCCCGTGTACATAAAATCACACGGAGCTCGCCCCATCTCCAACACTCTTCTTTCTATCATTCTCCTCCTACCTCGACGACTAAGCTACTTCGCTCTTCGTCTGACACAATGGCTCGATTTTCTCCTCAACAAAGCCGTCCGGTCCATGCGACCCCATTCATGAACCACTCGACTGCCCCTTCGTACGTACTAGCTACCTTTATGAGAGAAACAAAGAACAAGAAAAAAAAAATTGAAGCCTTTCACTGGTTCAACATTGTTCAACCATGTAGCATTGGTCTATTCAATGATCCTCTTCCATCTGCATATCCACTAACGCTGTGTTTTGTCTACTTCATATAGAGATGCCAACTATGACACTGCCAACCCTTCCTACATTCGCAAGTACCTGCGTACATATGGCCTCACACCTCCTCGCTCCGAGAGCTACGAAACCCAGAAGACTCGCTGCCTCGCCCAGTTGGGATTGAAGAACACCCCCATTGACAAGTTCCTCTACTTGCAAAATCTGCGCAAGAACAATGTTCACCTCTTCTACCGCATGGTCACCGACCACCTTCGGGTATGTAGACCAACACATACAATGGCTATGTTGAGAAAAAAAAGAGACCGAGGCTAATAATCCCTGCAGGAGCTTACTCCCCTCATTTACACCCCTGTCGTTGGCGAGGCCTGCCAAAGGTGGTCCGAGATCTACCAGGGACCGGAAGGTAAGAACCCCTATGAGTCATGACGATATGAACGAAATAGAACCGGGGAACTAATTTAGCCAAAATTAGGTATGTACCTGAGTTGGGAGGATCGCGGTAACCTCGCTTCTGTGATCGCCAATTGGCCCCAGCCGAATGTGGAGATCACATGTATCACCGATGGTTCTCGTATTCTCGGACTCGGTGATCTGGGCATCAACGGAATGGGTATCCCCATTGGCAAGCTGGCTCTGTACACTGCCTGTGCGGGTATTCGTCCCGAGGCCACCCTCCCCTTGACCCTCGATCTTGGCACCGGTAACAAGACCCTCCGGGAAGACCCGCTGTACATGGGTAGCCGTCGTGATAAGATCAGCGCTGAGGAGGAGCGGGAGTTTTTGGATGAGTTGATGGCGGCTCTCACCGAGCGCTGGCCTGGGTAAGTTCTTCCCCTTCGCGTCATCCCGGCGGATCTCCCGAATCTCTCTGACTCCGGAATCCCCCGTGGAGAAAAACATGGCTAACGAAGCTTAATTGATAGTATTGTTATCCAATTCGAGGACTTCAAGAACCCCTTCCCCGCACTTGAGCGTTACCGGGATACCTACACCTGCTTCAACGACGACATCCAGGGTACTGGTGCTGTCATCCTTGGCGGTGTTATCAACGCTGTCAAGCGCTCCGGTCTGCCTTGCAAGGACCAGCGCGCCGTCTTCTTCGGTGCTGGCTCCGCCGGTGTCGGTGTCGCCAAGCAGATTGTCGACTTCTTCGTCCGTGAGGGCATGACCGAGGATGAGGCCCGCGCTTGTTTCTACCTCGTTGACACCAAGGGTCTGGTCACCGCTGACCGTGGTGACAAGCTCGCTGACCACAAGGTCTACTTCGCCCGTCAGGACAACAATGGCGCTCAGTTCAAGACTCTCGAGGAGGTCGTTGACCACGTCCAGCCCACTATCCTGATGGGTCTCTCCACCATGGGCGGTGTCTTCACCCCCGAGATTCTCCGCAAGATGGCTGACTGGAACACTACCCCCATCATCTTCCCCCTGTCCAACCCCTCCTCCAAGTCCGAGTGTGACTTTGAGACCGCCGTTGCCAACACCGATGGCCGCTGCCTCTTCGCCTCCGGCTCGCCCTTCCCCAACTCCACCTTCACCAACGCTGCCGGTGAGACCCGCACCTACTACCCCGGCCAGGGTAACAACATGTACGTCTTCCCCGGTATCGGTCTCGGCAGCATTCTGTCCAAGGCCGTCCGTGTCACCGACGGCATGATCTACGCCTCCGGTGAGGCCCTTTCCAAGGCCCTCACCGCCGAGGAGCTCGAGCGTGGTCTGCTCTACCCTGACATCACCCGCATTCGCGAGGTTAGCGTTGTTGTCACCCGCAACGTCATCCGCGCCGCCCAGGCCGACGACGTCGACCGTGAGACTGGTCTCCGCAAGATGTCCGACGCCGACATGGACCTGTGGATCAAGTCCCGCATGTACGACCCCCACACCGAGGTCCGCTCCCTCGAGCGTGAGGTTGGCCACCTGCTTTCCAGCCTTGGCTCCCTCTCGCCTCTGTTGAACGGTTCCCCCACCGAGGAGAAGCCCGCCAAGCTGTAAGATTCTCACCACCTTACCACACGACCACTTCTTCCCCGATGATTGTTATCATGACGCCATGTTCGATCAATTATCCCATCATGCATGCCCGCCCAAAACAAAAATAAGCAACCTGTTCTAATCGCAAGACTTGCTTAGGACCACTGTATGATGTGCCTTGACATGCTTCATTCTCATCGTTTATATTTCGTCATTTTCTGGTTTTGAGCGCGTTTCTCTTTTTTTCAGCTTTATCATTTTTTTTTAGGGATGGATACACGGACACTTGGTTTTCTTCTCATTTGGAATACCCTTTTTACTTAGTTTTTGGCTCTCGCATATGAGTGTCCTGTGCATTGGGTTTAGGATCGATATCATCTTGAATGATCAAAAATTGAACATACATTTATCTCAAATTCCTTCCTCTAGTTTCTGTAATGCATGGACTTGATCTTGACTTTCCTTTAAAGTATGGATATTCTTCAATTGTTGAAAGGGCGCCGCTTAGACCCCACCGGTCATAGAGCCTTCAAGGACCTCGGGATGAATAGGAACCTTGAAACTAATCATTGCACAAAAACTATCACATGTAGAGTTCGGAGTACACCCGTGGACTGTGATTTTTCAGCTAAGTTCATTCGTCCTGATTAGAAACGTGCACAGAGAAAGGTATCTTGCAGAATGACATAGTTAAAGGTTGGTGTCTTGGATTCCTCCGCTCCACATCGGATTACGGATCTGGTCCGAAGTGGATTGCCACTGCTGAATTTGGTAAGAGGCCCTGCAGAAGGGAATCATAAACCTAGCATAATGAAATCTCCAGGGACGGGTCCTCTCGAACCATAGCTAGATCCAGGTTAAACTAGATCCACTCTGCAGGATTGATTTCTAAGAACTTACTTTACTTAGCATCCGGCCCAATCAGACTCGAGAGTATAGCTCCACTATAGAGACGGAGCATCAATCTCTCCGCGTGGCCATGACTAAGAGGGACCGAGGTTGGGCCCGCGCCACATCTTCAATCAAGGTTTGATGGACATAGAGATTCTTATTTTTCTTCTGGCTTTCCCTATTTCATTAACATTGTTCACTGCACATAATCTTATCTCAAATTTCTACGAACGTTGACATAAGAGGGTTAGTTGATAAAGAGGGTCACCTTTAAATCCTGAAGAGCCGCTAACCCCTTTGTTACTAGAATCTGCACGTACATTTGCGCTTGTGCATATTAGCCAATCACAACCCTGTGAAACACAAGAACCTCGTTTCTTCATCCAAAACAAAGGATTCCTACAAGAAACACAATATGCCTTCTCCATTGGCAGACCCTGTCAAGCTCCCTTGTGGGCTTGTTCTACCCAACCGTCTTTCCAAGGTACAGTCCATACAAAAAACGCTCTAAAAATTGAAAACGCGAACTCTATACTAACTATTCTAGGCGGCCATGGCTGAGATGATTGCCAAAACCAACGAGCCAAACAAAACCCTCTCCGATGCCTATGATCAATGGTCGCAAGGCGGATGGGGCAGCATCCTCACAGGTGCGACAACCAAACCCAAATCTAAAACCAGCTAAGCTAACACTATATCAAAAGGCAATGTCCAAGTCGATGTAAACCACCTAGGAAGTCCCTTCGACCCGGCCTTGCACGCCGAATACAAGGGCCAAGAAAACCTGGTCGCGCAATGGAAACACTACGCCGATGCATGCCAAAAGCACGGCACACCGGCCATCGTGCAGATTTGCCATCCAGGTCGCCAGTCGTTCCGGGTTGCAGGCCACCGCGGTATCTGGGCAAGTACTATCGCGCCTAGTGCCGTTCCTATTAACCTGGGTAGTGGTCTGCTGGAGCGCTTCATTGCGGCTTTGGCCTGGACGGCACCGAGGGAGATGACCCGTGCTGAGGTTGAGAGGGTTATTTCGCAGTTTGTTGATACTGCGCGACTTATGGCTGATGCGGGATTCTCGGGTATTGAGTTGCATGGTGCGCATGGATATTTGATTGGTATGTTCCGAGGCTGGTTTTCAGGCAGGGAGAATTGTTTGCTAATGCGATTTATTATAGATCAATTCCTGAGTGGAAAGGTAAAGCTTCCCTTCCCTTCCTGACCTCCAACATGATATATGGATTTGTCCACTCAACCAAGAGAGAAAAATAATACTAACAACCCATCAGACAAACCTCCGCACAGACGAATACGGCGGCACACCCGAGAAACGCGCCCGCTTCGTCTTGGAAATCCTATCACAAACCCGCAAAGTAGTCCCAAGCACCTTCTGCATCGGTATCAAACTCAACTCAGCAGACCACAGCTCCGACACCTTCGAAGAAACAATGACACAAATCAAACTCCTCGTCGAAGCCGGCATCGACTTCATGGAGATCAGCGGCGGTACCTACGAGGACCCCAAGATGATGGGATATCCCACAAAGACTGAGACCGAGTCAACAACCGCACCAGCCAAGTCCGAGCGCACAGCTGCGCGGGAGACGTTCTTCCTTGAGTTCGCGAAGGAGGTGCGCAAGCGGCACCCTGGCTTGGTGCTGATGTTGACAGGCGGGTTCAGGAGTCGGGCTGGTGCTGAGTCGGCGATTCGGGATGGGGCTTGTGACCTTGTGGGTATTGGCCGCCCTGCTGCTATTGATCCCAAGTTTCCTTTGTTGTTGCTCGATGAGAGTGTAGAGGATGAGAAGGCTGCGCTGCAATTGGGTAAGGTGCCTCCACCGTTCTATGCGCGGTGGTTGCCGAGGAACTTGATTGGGGCTGGAGCTGAGAGTGTAGGTTTTATCTTTGATTTCTTCGGTACTTCGGCTAACATTTTGTCTAGACTTATTACTCTGGTCAGATTCAGCGGCTGGCGAAGGGACTGGCTACTGTTGCACCGGCATTGTAAACAACTTTAGAAACCGGCGTTGACTGGTTATATCTTGCCTGAACAATCTAGAGAATGTTTTCCATTTATTAATTTATTAATTATCAATTTATTCTATTAATCCTTCAAAAAGTGGTATATCCTTCACTTCCTCCTGCCTGAGAGATTCCAATTGCCGATACAACTCTTCATTACCCTTCACCAAGGACTCCACATATCTCGCTGCTTCATCAAGGATATACTTTCTTGTGAAATTATTCCTTTCAAGCCCAGGTACAGTCCGACAAATACTCCGGTATCCCTCTCCAATAGCATCCCTCCTCTTCTTCTCCGAGCGGCAATGACAGAGAGTCTGCCCAGGCGTCTGTGTGCACTTTCGTTTCTTCTTATTCGGCGGCGCCACCTCTTTCCCCTCATCTGGCGAAGCCGATGAGGTCGGTGATGTAGGCGACAAGGCTGGCAGGGACATGGGCACCGTGTTCGATCGTTCGGTGTCGAAATTTAATGAAGTATTCTCATTCTTGATGATAGTCGGACCCCACTCCCCAATATTATGACTGGTGAGGTAATCCGAAGTCTTGAAGTCCATATTGCCAAGGATGTCCATGTCGATGTCGCTGCACATGTAGGTCATATCGCGCATTAAGTTCTGAACTAGGCGGTCTTCTGTCCACGTTCCGATCGGGCAAGAGAAGCCGTGGAAGCAGAAACTAGGATCGGATCCCCATTGTAAGCCGTCTTCGATGGACCAGCGCTTCTTTGTGTAGTGGCGTACGCCGCTCTGTCCCGGACAACATTCTTTCGCTGGATCGTGGGGTTGTGTTGTTGAATGGGTTGTCATTTTATTGCGTTGCTTATGCGGTGAGAGAGGGAGGAGGAGAGAGGCCCAGTTGATTGAAATATAGACTCAAGCAAGATTAATGTATGAAAATAGGAGATGTAAGAGGGAAACTTTTGTGGTTCTTGTCTCGGTCAAGATGTGTGTTCCGACCCCGAAGATCGGCAGTGATTTAGATCAGAGACAGCGATAATAATGTTGGGACCTAAAATGCTAGTCAATCTCATTTGGTTTTGCTGATCTTTTGCATGGCTTGCGAGCTTTGCGATTTAATAGGCCCCTGATGGTACTGGAAAGACGTCAACACCGGGATGCACCCGGTTTCCTGTCTAGGCCCGGGTGCATTCCGGGAATCTACCGTGTCGATTATTTACCTTGCAATAGCACAGAATCCTATCACATTGGTGAATCAGATCAGTAAAATATGGTAGCCTAGATTTTCAGAAACAAAAATTCTACCTCTGAACGTTCAAGATTCACATGCTCGATTTCCACTGCATTACTGCTTCAAGTATAGCTCCACGTGATGACTCCGGGTCAATCCCGGGACCCGCGACATTTGTTTCCTCCCCCACACCGTCTTAGGTGACATCAATCTCCACCATCATTTCATTAAAGTTCATATCATCGAACCATATAGGGCCTGGTGGACACAAATCTCCAAAGCAAGGCATGTGATTTGCGCCAGATACCCCAGGATCTCATCCGTACGACCCGGATCTGAAGGATGCGGAATCCTAAAATCAGGTGATCTATTGGTCGGTCTGCACCGGAGAGATGTCTTCAAAAGAAAGCACAAGAGTGAGTAAGCGAGGCACTCCACGTCGTCGCAAGGTTGCCCTAGCCTGTGAGACATGTCGGGAAAAGAAAGTGCGGTGCGACGGGGAGAAGCCGATCTGTGGACCATGCTCCCAGCGATCGTACTCGATTGACCGATGCGTCTACAAAATCGAAAATGCTCGTTCTGCCAGTAACGATGCCTACTTGAAAGTACTTCATGATAGAATTCGAGAATTGGAAGAAATATGCGCACAAAATGGTGTCACAGCCCCTGCCCCCGCTCCATCTGCGTCACAAATTGTTGGAGGCAATCAAATTAGCGATATTCATGAACAACGGCCAAACAGCAGCGACTTGGACGCGGAGTCTAGAGCTTCTGTTGCTGCGGAGGGTTTGCTCGGACTGGGATCGCGTGTCCCCCTTTCGCGGCCTTCTTCGACACCTGCCGCCCCAGGAACCACCCCACAAACATACCAATCCCCTGTCCAATTGTCTCATTCGGTGACAAGGGACTCCGAATCATATGTTTCACCACACGAGAATCCACGGCGTCATGGATCCATACAGTTTCTACCCGCACATATGTATTCTTCCCTTTTGAACTCCCACGACAGTGTGACGGCAATGGGCTCAATATCCGTTGCAGACGATGGGGAACGCGGTGATTCGCCACGAGAACAATACTATGGGAACTCCTCCGCAGCGTCTTTCATGCGTCTTGCAAGAGACTCCGTGCCAATTCGGTCTTACTTGCAAGCATTGAGGCGAGCAGACCATGATACCCCAACGACCTTGAACCGAGACACGGGGCTTTGGCAAGATATGAACACCACAGCCACACCATCAGGGTTTCAAATCAGTGACTTTTCACTCCCACCTCGACCTTTGGCAGACCATCTCCTTGAATGCTATTGGGAAAGGATCTATTGCCTCTATCCGTTTTTTCACCGGCCGAGCTTTGAGCAGGCATACGAAAATCTCTGGGGCTCGGCTAAGTGGCCGAAGCCTGATTTGCCGGATCTGAACATTGGGCTTGGAGGATCGTTTGATTCTGGGGCCCAATCGATTGTCTTCCACACTGCATTGAATGCCATCTTTGCACTGAGCTGTCACTTCTCTGATATTCCTGCCGGGGAACGCGAGACTGCAGCATACTCATTCTTCCTTCGGGCCAAACGCTTTGTTGGTCTAGATTTGTTGGATAGAGGCACAATTGGCGTAGTCCAGACTTTTCTTATTGTTGCGCTTCTTCTGCAGAGTACCCCATATACAGACAGATGCTGGAATGCAATCGGGCTCGCGTGTCGAGTCGGCCAGGGGCTTGGCTTGCACGAAACTACAACACAAAAATCAATCACACCTCTCGAAAAAGAGATTCGACGCCGGACTTGGCATGGCTGTGTCATGATGGATATGTATGTTGCCTCCATCTGCGGCTGGCTTTAAAAGTCCACTGACACTACGTATAGGATTCTGAGTATGACTTACGGCAGACCAAGCATGACATCTCACATATCGCCTGTATACCCTGTCCCCCTTCCTGCAATGAGACCCTAGTCCAAAGCTGAGGATCCATGTGCGCTCAGTGGACAGCCTTGCGATCATAAAGAAGGCCATGTCGCGTTTTATGCGTCTACGATTGAACTTTACAAAATCCTTGAATCCATCCTGGCCGATGTTTACAATGCATGGCAGGGTCAACCCCATCACCACCGCACCATTTCCGTTCAAGGTACCCGGCAAAGTAGCCTAGATGTCATCATGGAACTAGATGATCGCCTCTCTGCCTACGAGGCCAATATTTCCCCCGAGCTTAACTGGACTACCCGACGGCAAACCTTCAGCCCTGAAACCCACCCACAACCGGTACTCCAGCGCCAGCGAAATGTGCTACGAGCAAGGTCAGGTCGAATAACCCATAGTTAGCACCCTTGCTAATTCTTATTCAGGTTCATACATCTCCGATTGCTCTTATATCGCCCAATGTTTACCCAGCTTTGCTCTGAGGAGCGCACGGATATAACGCGGCAGACCGGTGCCGACAGGAACCCAAGTACAAGCCGGCTGGAGAAGAATGTGATTTATACCTCCATGTCCGTGAACTGTGCCACCGCATGTGTGACGGCTGCCATTGACCTAGTTTCACTTGTATACGAGACATACATGACATCCCTGACGGATGCTTGGTGGTATAACGGTTTTTGTATGTGATCATTGACTAAAGAGAAGAACCAAGGCTAACATTTCAACAGATACATCGACCGCGGGATTTGTCCTGATCATGTCATATTCCTGCTCTTCGATTTTGAAAAAGATCGATTCACGCACTATCGCCGATACATGGCGTAAGTGCGAGAAGATTTTAACTCACATGGCATCGTTCAGCCTTTCAGCACGTAATTCACTGCAGTTTCTTCAAGTCACACATCACCACATTGTGCAAAACTACACCGGTACGTACTTTACCTTTATCTTCAATAACAATCACTCACGCTTATCATAGCAGCATCTCCTCACGAGGAACATACGCCTCTCTCCATGGGTCATCTGCAGCAGAGAAGAAATACTCGGACGGCAATCTCACCACTGACTACAGAGATCTTGCCAGAGGAAACTGTTTCCCGTGATATGGATCATAGTGGCTTTGGTATCAATCCTTTGACAAGTTGGGATGAGATTGGTCTAGGGCAAGAGGAGTTTGGGTTCCTTGGGAGATTTGATGTGCCTGATATTGCTAGCTGGTTCCCTGATTTATCTGATCCTACTTTGCCGACCTGAAATGGCAATATCAACGCACACATTGTTCTTCCCAACTTGACTTATTACCTCCTTACCATCATTTGTAGCATGGGTCGTCACTTATAGAATAAATCGGGCTATATGATCAAGGGACGGAAGAATCTTTTATGTACTCCTTCACTTATACGTACAGGGGCAGGTAGCACTCGGCCTGCTTCATAGTCATACGCAAACACATCTATAAAGCATCAAAAAGCGTCATATCGGCATGACTCCAAAAAGTCCCAGACAAGTTTTCCAATGTCTCAAAATCCGGCATCCACATAGGATCGCTCTCATCCTGATCAATCCAAGGCGCAAGCTGCAACGCCATCCTAACAGCATGGCCCGAATCATCAGCCGGATAAGTCCCGACACCTCCCGTTTCAGGCGCCAAGCCGGAAGGATTCGACACCGGGAACTTCTCTCCACTGGGCATATCGGAGGCAGAACTATTGTTCATAGAGACACTACCATGCTGGGCGGTCATTAGTTCCGCAATACCAGTATTGCGAGCCGTCTCGTTTCCCTGTAACTTTTCCATAGCGGCATTCACAAGTAACTCAAAGGCGTCTCTGTACTTTTTGACCCAGGCTGCCCGTTCGCCCATTACGAATAACACGGTCGAGCAGGCGCGGATGTCGTTGCTCATACTTACGGACCAGACTTGTTCGGTGTGAGTCCATAGGGCGTAGAGGAGGGTTATACCGGCCATGAAGACGGTTTGAACAGCTAGGAATGAATGGCCGTATTCGAGAGATTGGTGGAGGCGTTTTTGGGATTGACAGATTTGCCCGGCGGCGCGGAGACAGATGTGGTAGTATGGGTCTGTTATTGGGAGTAGAGGTAGGAAGGGCTGAATGAGAAGTCGGACGGCCCTGTGGTAATGAAGCATTGGGTAGTCGAGGTCTGGGCCGCTGAAACGTAGTAAGGCGGATTCTTTCCATTGTTCGAGTTCGAGGTACAAGGGGTCCATTTTGGGTCGTAGGGAAGATATAAGGCGGTCGGCACGGTAGATCTTGTGTAAGATTCGGGAATCGATCCGGCGGAGTTTGAAGAGATAGATTGCGAATGTGAGATTGGTTGTCTTGGTTGGGTCCAAGTTTTGTGTTGATGCTGTGAGTAATGCGGGATCCTCTACGTCGTCATCGACGTCCCATGGCAGATCGAGGTCTATGTGGCGATCGGACACACTGAAGGGTCGGCCCAGCGACATTGCTACGACTCTTTCGAGATAGTACACTGTCCAGAAGAGTCTTCGTCGCATCTGTGCTGCGAATGGGTCCATATTGCTTTCGTTTGCTTTTCGATGAAGACCAAGGTCAATTGCTGTTCGCATGGCAAGTCCGATCATGTACCACATTCCATGACTTGATGCAGTACGCAGATGATAGACAACGAGAAGAACCATCGCTTCGATATTCTCGATAGAACGTGTGTCACAGATTGTTGGTACGTATTGTAACGCAGTAGCATAATATCGCTGACAGAAGACGTTAGCAGGCCGGAGGAGTCCATTTTAGAAGTTTCAGCTTACCTCAGGTTGTGTATACACATATGGTTTATTGCTAGTTATTTGAAGCAGCATTGTGGAACCAATAGCATAGATCAAATTAAGCTTAAATATCCCATATCGGTCAGCCTGTGTGAGGTCTTCACGCTTTATTTTCGCCAGTCGTCCTCTGTCCTCATGGAGTTGCCATGTTCGTTTTCGATCCAAGAATGGATATCGGGAATGAAGTCTTGTGAAGTATGTCTCAAGAATCCGTGATCCAAGTTCGTCGCTTGGGAATTCAATATTAGCCGGATCTCGAGTACGGGCACAGCCCCGTCCTGGCTGAGGCTGCGACTGACTTGTATCAGGCGCCACTGTACTCTGAGGGGCATTGGAAATGCCCGGATTCGGACTTTGATGCATCCTCGAGATGAACTGGTTCCAGACACTGGTTTGAACCATCTCTCCGAGGTTGGCAGCCAATGAAAGGCCCGAGCTGGCTCCCACGTATGCAGGTGCTTCGGACGAGGTTAATGCAAGGAGACCCACAATCTCGCCGACGGGGTTGTTATCTAACCCAGACGTCGTGGTTTGTGGAGTAAGCGAGGGTGTAGCATTTGCAACAGAGGCATTTTGGGTCGGTGATGGTTCAGGGTGACCCAATCTGCCTTCAAGAAACGCTACTCGCTCTTCCAGTGCGCGTGTATATCTATAACGAAGTCAGACGTCTGTAACTCATTGGTTTCCATGTATTTGCAGATGCTCACTCATCTTGGCGACCTGCGTCTTCTCGTACACTGGTCTTGTCGCACGTGACTCCGGCCTTCTGGCAGTTGGAGCATCTTGGATATTCATTGTCGCACTGCATCCATGCCGCATGAGCATGTTACTCAAAGACCCGAAAAATATAAAACCAACCCTTTGTTTTCTTGTTTTGCAACGAGTGCACGCAGTCCTCCCGCGCTTTCGAGGATTGTAGTCGTAAGATGTAGGACTGGCCAGCCTCGATGACGTAGGGCTATGTCCAGGCGCATACATTTTGATTCATCCCGCAATTTAAAATGAGAAAACCTGATAACCCCTATTGCGAGAACCTCTAGCGCTGGGGTATTTTCGGATGATGCGAAATAAGTCAGATGTCGGAGGAAGAACCGAAATGAGCGGAAGATGCCGATGATGCCAAGACATCAGTTAATGCGACGCTACGGTTTGGTGAGTCAAAGCAAACCAGATTTTGGACTACCGGTCAAGCGATGCTTCGGAAAATTATCCGTATTGTATCAAAGAGGCATCTCTATGAATATAACGCTTTGACTTAAATTTAATCCTGAGGAGTTCACTGAGGGTTGGTCTATATAGTCATCGCAGCTACTTAAGTAAAGAGATATTCAGGATAATTATCATATTAGATATATCAAGGCATATAATGGTATCTAGGCTATGCAAGCGTCATAAGTGTCTAATGCAATATGTTCTTTTGGTATCCAACGCCATGCACTTTGCGATGTAAATCAAATGCAACGAGAAAACGAACAAACCACAACTTTTTCTCCACTATTTTTGTTCAACGCTTTGCTTTTCTTCCAGATTAGCAAGCTCTGGCTCAGCACGAGACGGAGGCATGGACGAGTCTGCAAGGGTCGACGACATCGAATGACGCTTCTCGACATTCTCCTCGACCTCGTGATTCTCAGACTCATCAACTTCATGAAGAGCCGCCTCGGCATCCCTAGCAGCTTCCTCGGCCTTTCGCTTCTCCTCCTCAATCTCCTCAGGATCCTTGACTCGCTCAAGACCCCGATCACGGACGAGAGCGCATGCGAGGAAACATACGCCAATCAGGGGAACCTGGAGAATGAAAACGGAATGCGATGCCTTTGAGTACGAAGACAGAATTTCACTCCATTCCTCCGCGCTGACGCTTGACTGGGAAGGAATTGAATATGACGAGTCTGCGAGGTAGGAAAGTTGGCTGGGCAGATTTGAGCGAAGAGTTGCCTGTAAAAGTGCGGCCGAAACAGCAAGGCCGACAGATCCGCCCATACAACGGAAGAAATTGCGGTTGGAGATAGAGACGGCACGTTGTGATTTGGTGCAGTGGGCTTGTAGGGCGACAAGTGTTGGCTGGAAGGTGAAGCCAATTCCGATGCCGGTGATACCGACGATGACGGCGATGACGGCTGGGTGAGTGTGGCGTCCGAAGAGAAGCATCAGACCGGCGCCCCTGGGATGAATAATTAGATCTTATTTTTAAAAAGTGACCATCGGACAAAACTTACAGTGTCCAGAGTCCAAATCCAACCCAAATAATCTCGCCATAGCGCTTGATTCGAGAAATGTATTGTCCCGAGCAGACGGATGCAATCGACTGGCAGGTAACCATAGGAGCTGTCAATGCAGCTGAGACAATAGGATCCCAGCCACGTCCGTTTTGGTAGTAAAGAGGCAAGTAGTAGAGATATGCCTGGTAAACCGCTCCTAATAGGAAGCTCTGCAAGAAGAGAGCAACAATGACTCGGTTCTTGAAGAAAACCACTAGATGATGATTAGTATAACTCCTTTGATATAGGTACGTTAGAAATGAGACATACTCGGCAACATAGGCAGCGAAGCCACCTTCCATTCAATAAAGACGAAAGCAATGAAAGACAATCCTCCAATCACAAGCATGCTGATGACCATCGCAGAGTCCCACTGGAAGTAAGAACCACCACCAGAGATAGGAATCAACAAAAAGATGATACCGACTGAAGAGGCAAGCACGCCCCACCAGTCAATACGCTTAATGTTTTGCCAGAAGTCACTTTTCTTGGCATTATTCGGAATGAGAAAATATCCAACCACAGCGGAGCAAGCAGCTAATGGAGAAATAAGCCAGAAAAAGCCGCGCCATGTTGAATCCATGATAAATGCAGCCGCAATGAACGGTCCGATCACGTTTCCAATACCAAGTGCAGCACCTAAAATACCCTGATACTTTCCACGCTGTTCGAGAGTAACAACATCGGAGACAATAATCATAGTCAGAGATGTGACACCACCACCAGCAACACCGGCCAGACCTCGGAAAACATAGAACATAGCCGGGCTTACTGATAGACCGCAGCACAAATCCGCAAGACATAGTAATACCAAGGCGGAGATATAGATAGCCTTGCGGCCAAAAATATCAGATAGTCGACCATACAGCACAGTGAACATGGTGTTGGCGATCAACGATGAGGTACCAGCCCAGGAGATAGTATCTTCGGCTCCCAGGTCGCGTGCAATAGTCGGCAATGTCACACTAATACCATTCTGGTCTGACATGGTAATTAGCAACGACGTAGCCAACCCTGAGAACACAACCATGAGCTTTTTGAACGGAAGAATATTGGTTTGATCGTGCAAAGCCTTCTCGGCCGCACGTTGTCGATTTGAGGCCATATTATGGCTCGAATACAATGACTGTATCCAATAAAATATCTTTAATTGTCAATTGTGTTGACAGGATCCATTCAAGCCAAAGTGGGGTTACAGATTGAAGTTTGAAATGCTTGGCTGAAGTTTATTGTTGAAAAAGAGTGTTCATCCCAATGGATCCGATTGAATATTGGAAATGACCGTGAATAGTGGCGTAGATCGTTCATATAAAGGAAGCAGGATTTTTTTCCATCACAAAAGTTTAGTGTTATCCGGGCTATCGGCAAATGGTTTCTTGATTGGAGACTGCCGCCGCAGAGCAGGATTAATGTCGGATACGACTCCGACAACGCTTTTCCCCCATCATTTTCTGCGCCGGTGGACCAAGAGATCCCAAAGCATCGGCTAAATTCTGCGTCATCTGTGCTGTGGTTGGTGAAGAGATGTGGATCCGCCACTCGGATGTCCGATATGTCGGACCACCGACGGAACTTAGTCATCCCGGAGAAAAACTCATGCGCATTAATTTCATACCTTATACTCCGTACACCGCCCTGATTCAAGCTTCATTTGAGCCAGAATCTACACTAACATTTCAATCCTAGGTAAGAAAAGGCGCTAGCTCAGTCCACAGGTAGTTATAAATACTGAGTCACTTTCAAATTAGATACCAAATCCCAGTGTGAGCAAGTACACGCCTGAGTATGTACTTGATAATATTACCACTGGATTTCGCATAGTTAGACTACGCCTTATCTAATATCGTAAATGCGGTGTCCAGAACTCATACTTCCCTAATCATAATACTTGCAGGTATGCTACGTTTGAGGGGTACGTGTTCTAGATCAGCACAAAAATAGAAGGGTTGCATATTTCAAAGTTTAAGACCCTGATGGCTTGCATTGGGTGACATCTCACATATCGGATCTCCGATAATGTCAACACAGTGATATCACAGCGGAAACTGCATACCCACCAATTCCTCACTCAAGCGGAACAATCTCTCGGCTGGTTCCAGACTCACAGCGTGGGGTACCGCAGTGGCAAACTGACAATCGCTGAGGTAAACAGCAGATGAATCAGAGACAACTATAATCTGTGAGTGATACTGTCACGCGACCATTCCTTGCATTAATCATACCTTTCAAGTTCGGATCGAAAGCCGCCACGAGCATAGTGGCCGCACCTTGATCAGCCGTCTTCCAGAAATTACTGGTCTTCGACATGGTCTCATTACCACTCTCATCAAGATTTCGGCTCAGACCAGTCCAGATAGCTGTGTTTATATCAGTAACGCCGCAATATCTTTCTGTCGGGATCAATTTAACCTTACAGCCAGGGTGAACACTGTATGACACGATGCCTGCAGACGCAAGATGTTCGGTTAGGTAAACTGTGAACAGGATATTGGCAGTCTTGGACTGTCCATATGCCAGCCATCCGTTATACCCGCTCGCAGTGGGACTGAACATCGGTGGCAGTCCATCAGGAGGTCTCTCATCTAGAGGAACATCCTTGCCCTCGAAATTATAGTCGTGGAACCGGATAGGCGACAATCGGTGGCCGGCACTAGTGACATTGATGATTCGAGTCGACCCAGGCTCCGAGGCTTTGGCAGCATTCTTAAGCTGGGCCATGAGCAAGTTTGTGAACAGGAAATGGCCGATATGGTTCGTTCCAAACTGTATCTCAATTCCTTCTTCGGTGGCCTCTCGGTCTAGAACCATCATTCCGGCATTGTTGATTATGATGTCGATGTGGTCGACCAGCCCTTGAATCTTGGATGCTGCAGCATGAACGGATTGTTGGGATGCAAGATTCAGTACCACTGTTTCAACTGCTGTTTCTGGGGCGAGTGCCTGCACTTTATCGGCGACTTCCTGGACTTTGGTCTCGGTACGAGAAGCCAGAAACAAGTTTGCTGGCTTCTGACTAGCTATCGACAGCGCAAGGGCCTCACCTAAGCTGTTGGGCCCAACACCAGTGATGACCACTTACATGGTTGTTAACCTTTCTTCAATCGACCTGAATATAGAACAATGACTTACCATTTTTGCCTTGTACCTGACCGGCAAAGGCGCTAGCAACCTCCGTCGCCGTGGTCTTCTCATTAAACTCTGGATGCGAAATCGTCATTTTACCTTTTTTCACTTCTCGTATAAACTTTTCCTGTTTACCCGGCCGGTTACTTCTATATCACCTTCTCCTCATCCGCATTCCCTCTTGTGGCAGCCCCGCAAACCCGGAGACATCCCCAGGCCCCACACAGAGTTTCACCCTTCAAGCAACATGGCCGAGCAAATAGTGACCATTGGCTTATTTTCGCTTAGAAAATGAGATCAATGCACTTTGGTGAGTGGCACCTGCAAATGCGGGGTTATGGGATATCACAGACTAGATCATCAGTCTACCCCGGGCGATTCTGCGGCCCCGCAAGAGCACTCTCCACATCGCGTCCTTTTGAAGATTCAATGCTGTTCATTGGCTTGACAAACCGGAAAGATTGACCGAGCCCTGATTTTCAAAATAATTCTGCATGGACGTCGGCAGTTGAATGTGCTTGACGTAGCCGCCAGTCTTGGGGTTATTCCAGAGGTGGGGATAAACCCCGATGATAGCAATAAATGCAGAAGTTCACCACAGGCTCATCCTCGGTCAATTCTTTTCCCTGTCCTGTACGCACCTTTCAGACCATAGATATACAATTCTCTCTGAAGTAGTGAGATATGACGACCTCCCAGACTTTCAACGGAGAAGTAGCTACGTCGACGGGAATCAAGGTAGTGATTGTTGGCGCAGGTATGCATCACTGCAACATTTTCGAATGAATCTTCTAACGAGGTCAGGATTTGGCGGATTGACGGCTGCAATCGAATGTCATCGCCAAGGACATACCGTGGAGATATACGAATCATTCCCAGGTGAGTCCATAAATACGGCTGAAATGGAAGAAGATTTCTAATTATCATACCATATCCCTTTAGAGCTGAAATCACTAGGCGATATCATCTCCTTTGGTCCGAATGCAGGCCGAATCTTCAGTCGTTGGTCCGACGGTGCCATCGCAGAGCGACTGAGACCTCTGAGTATCAACCTAGAAACCCACGGCTTCAAGATCCACAAGTGGACAGGTGAACTTATGCACACACAACTGCCACATAAATATGATCCAGAAGCCCCAGTCTTCAATGGTCATCGCGGTGAATTGCACACAATTATTTTCAATTATGCCAAAGATGACCTGGGTATTCCTATTCACCTTGGTCAAAAGGCTGTAGAGTATTTTGAAAATGAGAACCAAGCTGGTATCATTCTCGAAAATGGAACTAAGGTTAGCAGTTGCTGTCTTGGCATATGAAATTTTGACATTAAACATTGTTCAGGTTACTGCAGATCTCGTCATTGGGGCAGATGGTGTACGCTCCAAAGCGCGCGAGCTAGTCCTGGGCTATGTTGACAAGCCAAAGTCAAGTGGTTATGCAATTTTCAGAGCTTGGTAAGTAGCACAGACCAGTAATGTCTTGGCTGCAGGAACGTGCTGATCGAAATAGGTTCTCAAATGAGGACATGATTCGCGATCCACGCACTAAACAATTCTGCGAGAATGGCGATACCTTTAATGGATGGATTGGGCCTGATGTGCACTTTCTCTTCTCCACCATCAAGAATGGACAAGATTGCTGTTGGGTTCTGACACACAAGGTAAGTTAGCTATTCGGCGATAGGTCGAGTAACTCTGACAATCTCAATCAGGATGAAGCCGATATTGCAGAATCCTGGTCACTTCCCGGTAAATTGGAGGATGTGTACAAGGTAATTGACGGCTGGGATCCGATTGTCAAAGCTATTGTCGAGAAGACACCCTCACTTGTCGATTGGAAACTGGTGTACCGGGATCCGCTGCCTCGGTGGGTAAGTGACCATGGGCGTATCGCGTTGCTCGGAGACTCGGCGCATCCTTTCCTACCTACGTCCGCACAGGGGGCGACGCAAGCGATGGAAGATGGAGTTGTACTTGCAGTGTGCTTGAAAGAAGGCGGGAAGGACAATGTGCCTGATGCTGTGCGAGCTTATCAAGATATCCGGTACGTACTTCATTCTTTAACGCATGCGACACGGCGCTCACCCAATCTAGCTACGAACGTGTGAAGGCTGTTCAGAAGACTGGAGAGACCACTCGTGATATGTGGCATAAGGCAGACTGGGATCAGGTCAAGAAGAACCCAGCATCAATTCAGCTTCCCCGTGAAGATTGGATCTTTCGATTTGATGCGGAAAGTAATGCGAGGGAATCATTTGAGTCGGCATTGCAAAGGGTGCAGGAGGTGAATTAGGCAGCAATAGGGAAGATCTTTGCTCATTTAATCCAGTCATTGCTCAGTCTTAATAAATGCCATAAAGGAATAATATTTATACACAACACCCACCGCTGAGTCATGGTCAGATAGAATAGCTTTATCAATAGTAAACGAGTAGAAACAATCATCCATGTATTTGAACTCAGATTGAAATAGCAGGTCCTCCAACAACTTGACAATCTCATCGAGACCTCAATATTACCCCAAGAGTGACTAGATAGACATCTCCTGACCGTTCATATCAAGCTTTGTTCTCAATGGTCTCCACTGCAGCCTTCTCGGAGTCTCCAGAATCCCTCGCCTTCTTTTCATCCTCGGTAATGCTGGCCGAGTTCTTGCGTCTTGCTTCAAGAGCCGCGGGACCAATGCACTTGTAGGACGCGAACTTTCGAGCCGGAACTCGTTGCTCAAACTGCATTATGTCAGTATATGAGCTCTGCTTTCTCAATCACCCAAAGAAGCTTACCATTTCATCGATTTCTTCCAAAGTACGTCCTTTGACCTCTGGAAGGAAGAAGTAGATGAACGCAGCAGCGATGAGGCAAGACGGGAACCAGATGTAACCGTATTTTGGACTGTGATGCCAAAAATATTAGTATTGTTTAAATTAGCTTGTGGTGGAAAGTATAACTTACCCCCAGTTCAATGATGCGACATTAATGAAATAAGGAGCAGTGAAAGTGGTTAGCCACTTAGAAGCTGTTAGTAGGGCGTCTTCATGCACGCGAACAGGGAATACTGACTGCTCCGAGGAAACCAATAGCTGCCGCAAGACCGAATGTATAAGATCGAAGACGCTGGGATGGCAGTTCTCCGCCCGAAACCCAAGCATATGTAGACACCATGCCCTGTATACCGAGTTAGCTCGTTGGTGATCTTACAACTTGGCTTGCTTCCTTACATTGTAACCGAAGATGAAAATGACTGAAAGTCCTACAATCGCCTTGCCTGTGGCTGTCGTTCCTGGTTTGACCGTATAGACGATAGCAACAATGAGTTGGCTAAATCCACATAGTATGAGGCCAGCCGTCAGGAAGAGTCGTCGACGACCGATATGAGTGACGACAGCAATGTTGAGTAGAATGGCTACAACGCCCACCGCAGTAAGAATGCAGCTGTTCTCGAAGGCATCTCCGACCCCAGCCATTTCAAAGAAATATGTTCCATAAGCTACAATATGACAATTAGCATCATACTCCAGTAAAATGAGGTTGGAAGAGATTTCACTTACCGATCATAAACATAGCTCCAGAAGCAGCCTGGGTGGTGACAGCACCGACAGCCAGAATCGTCCGACGGCGATCAATGGGATTAGTGAACATATCCCAGACTGATGTACCACTAGCCATGCTACGCTCCAGCTCAATAGCATGTTGAATATCTTCCATCTCTTTATCCGCAGTCTCCTGGTCTGGCCTCAACCAAGCTAATGCTTTTCGAGCCCTTTCAACCTCGTCATGCTGGAGCAGCCATCTTGGCGATTCTGGAATGAAAAGCATGCCGATGACCAAGATCGCGGGGATGATGAATATTAGGCCAAGCGGGATGATATAGCTATCCTTGTCGACATACTTTGACGTGAAGTTATCGACGATAGTCCCGATGAGGGAGCCAAAGGACGTCCAGAATTGGAACCAGCCTAGCATGAGTCCTCGGTAACGGGCTGGTGCACATTCCTAGTTAGAAAGAATAGTCAGTATCCATTATGCAAATTTATTATTGCTGTGCGGAGTGTGTACCTGAATGTATAGCTGGGAAAAGGTCATAAGAAACCCATTTCCGACTCCGATGATCAAACGGCCAGCGTAAAGACCTCCAATGGTGTCTGTGGTCATCATCACGATGTTGGAGACGTAAACCAGAACAACTGCTATGTAGAGACTGGTCTTTCGTCCAATAAAACTCGCCATGGGCCCTTTAGAGTGTCAGTCGTCTCAATTTCCTGATTATCAGAGACTGGTTACCTGCAGAGCATGATCCAATAAAGGCACCCAGCACCATCAGGGAAGAAATCAGTTGCTGACGCTCGGAGGTAATGTTCCAACCTGTAGAGCTGGCGGAGTCTTTATATCCGAAGACCTGAGTTTTAAAGAACAAACCCCTTAGCGTCTTCCATTTGAGTATGTGATTAGGTATGGGATTTTATCTTACCTTCAAAAACCCAACCATAGCCTGGAAACCTCCGATCAAGGTGTAGTCCACCCCATACTGAAAGGGTGACATTGAGATCAACGAGCATGCCGCCAGCGACTTCCAATGCAGTCGGAGCCCATTCTTCTGTTGATCACTCATGGTGATAGTATGTCTTGCCAGGTAGTTGTATTTCAAATAATCGATTTGACCTAAAACTTACGCTCAAATCTGAGCGCAGTAATCTAGCACGCACAGCTAACCATTGAGGCAGGCCAGGGCTTTTAGCAGAACCCGATTCCCAGCTATGACCATTCATAATCTAGCATTGTTTACTAACGACATCCCCATGTTCTCTGTGGGGCCATGCGGAGTCTTAGTTGGTGTCTACAAGTTTGGATCAGTCTAGCTCTACAAGCGACATGATTGACTCTTGGACCAACGCGGGGGGAAAAGCCATGCATCGCCCAGAGACGGGCTCATTGGTCACCGAGAAGGGGGGTGGATACAAGCATATCGGTAATTTCTCTTCGTGCTCTGTTCGAGGCGCAAAGTAATCTTGGTCGGGAATGAAATGGACTGAACCACTGCCGAAGTGCCTCGTTGCGTGCCAGCTGGGTCAGCGAATACGGAGAGGCTTTCGTCATATTGCCGCTAGGTCCCATGCCATGGCTGCTGCAAATCCTGCCACCCGGGGTGACTGGAATTCTTGATCATCGTGCGCCACTAGTTGGGCATAAGACACCTGACATTCCGAGCCAAGGAATTTAGCAGACTTGTTGTGGGGAAGATCAACGATAGCGGAGTAGCAGAATGTGGAGAAGCGGGCCCGCTGGACGCTTTGGCTTTTTGGTTGGATAGTCCGGGGCGAAGGCCAATTCAGGTTTGGACGCACTATTTCCAATCTAGGTAGAGGGGGTTTAACGCCTGATTTTGTCGCAGCAGGGATGGGCTACATGTATAATGAACTATTATGCATGGTTGAACCCCAGGACTAAGCTCGTAGCAAGTTTATTACCTGGTGACTGCAGACAAACAAATAAGGAGGCTGCAGCATGGCAACGAAAATGTATAATCAATCCCATTGATTGGTGAGTAGTCCTAGTACCAGCACTATGGACATAAAATGGTATCGAGCAAAAAGAAACAAACATTCATGAATCCATTGTATCTCATCATCGTCGTGAAAATTCCCACCTTCGTTCCCAGTGTTCGATCTGCTATTGGGATGTGCTCGTGTGCATGTGCATAGAGGACTGCAAGCCTGGCGGATGACTTTCCTCGTCAATTAACCAAGAACCACCAGTAAGACGCCTAACGATTGTATACCGAAACAACCCCCAACTCCGCAATAGGCAACAATCACCTTGTAAGTTGTGTCTTCAGAAGCATCAAAGTCAGGAGATATCAGCAACTTCTAGAGATAGAGGAAGATAAGGAGGTATTTGGGGTTTCGACGGTATCCTAGGTGTTTGTTGGGCCTATAGATACTCCCAAATCACCAGTTGCCCATGGATCTTGCATCACCCGGGCGTTCAGGGCGTTGACGTGATAACCATCATCCTCAGCAACATCACTGGGGTTGCCATCTGGACCATGTTGGGAAGGGTCACCATGTCGTGTGACGGTGCCTGGGTTTGGAACGCCATGATGTGTCATATACGGGCTACCGGAAACATTTCCCTGGTTTGGAAAGAAGCTTTGATTCAGAGCTCCACAGGTTGTGCAGGTAAACTCGATCTTGAAATCCGAAATCACCATTTGAGGCATTCCAGGATGGTCATTGCGTGGTGGGTAGTCGGAAGGTTTAAAATGGGAGGTACCTGCTATTGGTAGAGCAGCAGCAGTTGAGTATCCGATTCCAGGCTGCGATACGGTCATAGGGCGTGGGTCATTACCCATCGCAGACTGGCCTGGGTTTCCAATTGGAGGTGGTATCTGAGGCACCCGTACAGATTGAACTGGCGTCGGCGCCACAGAATTATCTGGGGGTTCATTAGCATTTACAGCGTCATCCTCCATCAACGTAGGCTGAAGAGGGTCCGATATCCAGCGAGTCTCTGACATGTCCCGGTACGAGGGCCCTGCATCGCCCTGCGATTCAGTCTGGGACTGGGTCGGCGAGTGCTGGTCACCTGTACTCATATCTAGACTCAAAGATTGGTCGTTGTGATTGGTATAATCTTGTGACTGCAGTCTGATCAATGCACGCTGCGCTTGCCTCGTGGAGATGTCATATCCATGATAACGCTTCACAGCGTCCACGACATCTTGACTCCTTATTTTTGCCTTCATGTCAAAGAGTCTCGGAATCTCGCTGAGTAAGAATCGTACATGTGAGGCTTCGGAGCGTACTGGTGTCCGGGTCGGGGAATCCCCAGTCCTGCGGCAGCTATGGCTGTCCTGCAGACTAGTGATATAGGTCGTGTTCTTGTTCGAGCGACACACCACACGGAAGAAACAATTGGCCCCAGATCGGCAGCCAATGACCACACTCTTCTTGTTGCTTCGTATCACGCGAAGCTCCCAATGCTGTCGAACAGAGATGCTCCGGATCACCGATTTGAATTCTTCCAGGGAAGGAAATCGTTGGTCCACGTGGAGCCCCGAGTACATTTCCGTCATATTGGCCAGGACAGGGGGCTCAGCGGGGGAGAAACGACCGAACAGATAAGACGTTGGTCGCAGATGTTTTGGTGGCAGCTTCCATCGGGGGGTGTGCGTTGTCCACGGCCCTGAAGAGCACTTTGTAAAGATGAGAGTTGCGCGATGGTCAACGAATCGCACCTTAAGAATTTCTCTCGCTCAGCCTGGCATGTTCTAAAATTATTTGTATCGACTTGCGTCGAGAAATCCTCGTGGAGCAAGCTCAAGAGTATGCGCAGGAGTAGCGGGACCCGGTGGAGAGTGAATGATTCTCTGGGGAAAGCAGCCGCATTGAACCTTGGGACCGCCAGACCGCTCGGCTTCAATTCTTTCTTATTCACGCTCCACCTACCTAACTCTTCGGATTTCTCCCCGTCGATCTCCCCACTTCCTTTCATTAATTAGTCAGTTAGAACTTGGAATATTCTTTGTCTAACTGTCTAATTGGAACCGCCCAAATGGCTTCATACGGGCTGCTGGGTCAGCCAGAAGAAGGTCGAGTCTCCGTCACTCTAATTGCTTTTGTGCCTGTAGCTAACCTCCCCGCCTACAGATGCGCTTCATAAGTCGCGCCTTCTGAACGTCGAGGAAAAGCCATTCAAGCGCATTTCTAAACGCCTCCTTAACCCCGAGTCCCTTGTTGTCGCCAACTCCTCTCTTCCTCCCACCCCTCCTCCCGAGGACGACATCGATGCGACCGCAGCCGCAGAATCCGAGAAGCAAAAACGTTTAGAAGAATGGCGCCACTTCCGTGAAGATGTTACGCTCGACTTTGCCGCGTTTGAGGGCAGCATCGCTCGCATTCAGTTTCTGTTGACAAGTAACGAAGAGGAGCGCCAGCGGTACGCGACAGAGAAACTTCGCATCCTATCAACGATGCACGCCGTCCGTGAAAACACCACCGATTTGCGTGCCCAACTTGAGGAGGCTCAGCGATTACTCGCCTTACGAAAGAGCTACGACGACCTAGCCGACAAGATCACCAGTAACCGGTTGCTGAAGCCGCGCGAGGACCAGCAGGCAAATCTGCAAAAGCTGCAATTGGAGATTACGGAGCTGGAGAAGGAAAGCAAGGATTATGCGAAGACTTGGGCGGAGCGACGCGAACAATTTGGTCGCATTGTGGAAGAAGGCATGCAGTTGCGCCGCTTGATTCGCGATGAAAAGGAAGAAGTCGAGCGGAGAGAAGGCATGCAAGAGGGCGAGGATGGGGATGAGGGCGATGTCTCTTCAAAAGGCAAGCTTAGCGCTGCTACCAGCCCTCGTCCGGATAATGAGAGTATGACTCCATCTCAAAGCCAAGATGAAGGCCGATTGCGGGTTGAGAATGGACCTGGGTCTGCCAGGCCTGCATCGCCTTTACGGCAAGTTATCAGTGCGGATGGTACCAAGGATCAGGATGATACCATCATGGTGGACGAGGGTGAGATCACCGTTGAGGATGCTGGAGAACAGTCAGATGAGCTCGAAGAAGGTGAAGAACTTCCGGACGAGAAGATGGATATGACTTGAGATATTTCGACTATGTACATTACGAGCATGGAGTTATGGGTCTTGAGGCGTTATTCATTTCAAGGGTTTAGATTAAATGCATTTTGTGGATATGAGTCTATAACTGGACATCACATGGGTATCTTCCTTTCCCGGTGTTTGAATAAGATAACCATGGCTGCTCTTAGCGCTCGGCTGTCTTGGCCTTAGCAATGGCCTCCTGGGCAGCGGTGATGTGTGCCGCATTGCCCTCACTACCCTTCTGGCTCTCCTCGGCCTGTAAAGGTCTCAGCATAACGATCGTATTCTGAAGGACATAATGAGCACTTACAAGCAGGGCCTCCAGCTCCTTCACGGAGTCAACGATCTTCTGGTTGAGAGAAGGCAGGACCTTCTTTGTCTCTTCCATAGCCATATTCTAACAAAAGTTACCACCATAGATCTGAGACGAAGCATAGAACAGAGTCCAGTGGTAACTTACCTCCTGTTTGGCGAGGAACTCCTTGTTCTCATCATCGCCGTCCTGGTTAGACTCAAGCTTTTTGATCCGCTCAATCTGCTGCTCCAGCTCACGGTGGTAGGAAGCCTCCTCCTTCACCAAGCGGGTGACCGAAGAGGTAACAATCTCAAGCTGGGAGCGGGGAGCCATTGTGAGTCGATCTGTCAAGTGGTCAGATGCAAGATTCACTGTTGCAGTCACTCATGCATGGGGTAGTTATATAGAAGCAAGGGGCAAAGTATGATGTCCATAGATCTCCAATGCATGATATCTGATGCCCCCCAGATCACCAGCAATGGAGATCATTGCATGAACCACTGCACATGGGGATGTCGTCATTTTTCGAGGTCCCAGATAAGACAAAAGACTGAGCTGGTTCGATTCGAGACAAAACACACCTTTTTGTTTGTTTAATTGAGGAACGGTAGTGTTATTCAATGTAGCCACCAAGAATTCATGAGCCCCTCCTGATGCTATCGAGAATGGTGGGTTTGCAATGTTTGCATGAGGGGCTCACGTGCTATCAATAGCGATGAGATCGGACGAAATGCCCAACCTTGTACACTTTCAACTGAACCTATACTTGGATATCCGAGGATGTGATTGATTGTATATTCAAGTGAAACTATGCAGGTGGCCATTCAAATTACTTATACACTATATCACTACTCCATCCCGGCCGATGATATCATCCGCCTCATGAATTCATGATTCACCTCACCTTTGCGCTATGCAGAACATTATCTTAGAGCAGAGAATGAACACCATATCATATATCCTATATTCAAATGACAGTCCCATATTACCTGACGAAGTGAAAGCAGCTCTTTTATAAATGTACATAATAACCTTCCGTATACATGGTCTAGCTGCCTTATTTCCACTAGCCAATCAGCGACCGAGTAGAGCTTGATGATCTCCGGGGCCGCCTCGACCAACATGACCTCTTAACAACCCTACCCCCCGGGCTTCATAACCCGAGAAGCGATTTCAAATCTGATATATCATATAGGTCGCTTTTGACTTATATCCTTCGATCCGAGGTCCCTTAAGTCCTCCGAAGTGATTCTGGCACGTTCAATGCTATCCCTTTGTCGCACCCTTATCCGCTCGAGTCCTCCGTCTTAGCCCGACATGCCTGCCCCATCACTATTGCAGTTGGCTATGGCCACTGCAGTCAAACACGTCAAGTGTAAGTTTATCACTTCAGATCAAAGAATCTTTCATTTGGTTTTGTTAAAAGAAAAAGACTAACGACTTGCGATGAATAGCACTAAACGATATCGGAAACCTGCCTTACAACCTTGTTCGCCCCATTCTGCTGAAAGTGGATAACCCAGAGAAGCTGGTGAGTGACAAGAACCATATACCACGCTAGACAAGCATGAAAAGCACGGATGAGAAAAGCGAAGTTGCTAACCATTTACAATTGTCTCCTATAGCATGCGATGGAATTACTGTCCCCACACCTCACCGAAGAAGACAAAGAACTATGGCTCAACTTCATCAGACGTGACATACCAAAATGGGAACAATACGAACTCCCCGAAAAGACACACCAATGGTATGAAATTTACTGCGATCTCCGCGAGGACGTCCAACGAGCCCTAGATGCCGATGCCGAAAAGATGAAGATGGCTCTAGACGGAATCAAGTCAGAACGAACACGATTGACGCCGAAAATCATTCCGGGGCACAAAGGTCGTGGATCGCGAATGTCGAGATCAACATTCACCCGGCGGCCCTTCTCTGGTATACCTAGCGCATCTGTGGACAAGAAGAAATCAACTATTTTCAGCGCACCACGGAGGAATAATGCCCTAGCCGTACCGACAAAGCATCTCAGCACCCGCGCGTCGCAGGTCAAAAAGGCTCCGATCTCACTCATTGAAGAGCACCGGCAGCCTACGGAGCAACCAGTTAAACAACCCGTTCCTAATCTAAGACGCGATCAAGATGCCCGTGGACCTGCTGCACCAGCGCTGCCGAGACGACAGAATTCATATACCCCGTCGCGTCCTGTGCACGATGCAAAGAGTCCGGCCCTGGCCGAAAGAGAGGCCCGGCTTCGGGCAATTGCTTCTGGAAAACCACTGCCTTCCGGCTCGGAGGGTACCAAGAAGATTCCAAGTCATACCCGGGATGCGACTTCGTCGAGGCCGACTAGTCTTAAGCGCGAGGCTGTGTCCCCGCCGCCGGGTGCTCGTCTTTCTTCTCATTCTTCACATCATGGACCGAGTCAGACTGATGGACCGGCAAGCCCTCCGGCTTCCGCACGCCCGGTCATGCCCGTTCGCAAGCGACCGGACAGTGTCTTCATTCAACCGAAACGTCGTCGCGTTGTCTAATGGCTCTCTCTCCTTCTTTCTCCGTGATTTTTTTTCGTGATTTAGCGTTTTTTTCTTGTCATTTATGGCATTTTCATTTGCTTACGAGAATACTGCATCTGGGAGGAGTTCTGGGATCAAATGGCATCTAAGGTAAGGCTGGTGGGCTGGTGCACATGAAGGTTTCTGGATAGTTTTCGATTGAGATTTTATATTGATCATCATACATATGAGCACATTCGAGTGATCTGGATGGTATATCCGGTTGCTTATTATATCGATTTTGCATCTGTTGCGAGGGCATGTAGGCATTTCATTTGGTCGCGTCAAGGAACCAAGGTATCGCTGGACATGAAATAAATCATTTGAACACGTCGACCGAGACGTAAGCGAGAGCAACAATAAATCCTAGCGCTTCCCTAGCTCATCGCTCACTGAGCGATTAATGACGCCTGAATGCATCCACCCCACAAAGTATGCAACACGTCAGGTTTAAGCCATATCTCAAATGCAAATGCTCACTGTCGGTGTAGTTTTCAACTCGATCGTATTGCTGGAATGGAAATGTGGTATCTAAAAGGGCATAACGGTTTACATCGCATCGCATCCTCCACGCAGGGCGAGCACAAGATGAAGTGTGGCGCCACCCTCGAGGTTATATTCTGAGGCCGTCTTGTCATCCGCCCTATAAGATAAACACATTAGCACCCTGATCCAGATAATGCAATAGGCGTGCATGTAGGTCAAATACATACATCTGCTTGCCACCGAAGATAAGACGTTGCTGGACGGGTGGAATACCCTCCTTTTCTTCGACACGCTCCTTTATCCGGGAGACCTGTGATCATCAAGTTTCAGCAAGTGTATCTCGACCAGTGTTGTTGAATCTTATTCCAGCCCATGCGCGAACGGCGAAGGCGACTCGCGGTAGGTGGTGTCGGGCGACAGTGTAGTCTTACCTTGTAGTCCGGCTCGATGTCCAGCTCGATCTCCTTTCCGGTGAGTGTTCGGACCCTGGAACACGATCAAATGTCAGTAACGATGATTTTGGTGGTTTTGCGGGAGCAGTGATCAATTAATGATGCAATTGGGGTTGACGCGGGTTTGGACATACTTGATCAACATTTTGCGGAGGGTGTGGTTTTTCTGGTGTTTGAATATGGTTTGAAAGGGGCGAGGGGTGCGCTTTTGTGGCGTAAGGACCCTGGACGTGTGCTGTATTTCAAATGAGTGTCTGGAGAGAGAAGTGAGAGAGCCGCCTTAGCGGGGGTTTTGGGTGGGGTTGTGGCCTTATCGCCTGATTGCCAATGAGGCGAAACATCATGATACTTCCAGCCTTGTTTCAACCTATAGACTTGCACATCTTTTTCTCTATTGGCATGATTAATTGAACATGTTTTTTCCATTCTGAAATGGGGTCCTTGGGGTTCATAATTCAGCTGTTCAACGGCTATATATTACATACTCGCTGTAACAAATTAGCTGCTATATTTGGGTCACAGGTGCTCTTTACGTTGTGTTAAATAGGAAGGCCAGGTATTCTTCAAATCTTGATCGATGGCATATAACCGAAAACTCAACCTCAGTCTCAAATGATCAATATTGAGGGTTTAGGTGCGACGCTCGGGCCTTGGATGTAATCGCAGTAACTTCCCCTGTTCACTATATATTTTGGTACCCCATACCCCACCATTTGCACCGCCTCGGTTCACCTTGAGGGGTGATTTTCAATCGACTGGATTTTATCAGCAGTGGATTGGGACCGATTTCTTCGAGTATACCAAGGAATCCATCATGACAATCACAGCGGTCCAGCAACCTACCCCTAATCAATTCCAACAACTGATCTCCGCGTGTGGGAACGATCCGGTAACTCCTGTTTGACCCGCCGGAGTCACTTATAAATGCTAAAGCTGAGCTAATTAGAAACAAATCCAAGACATTTATGAGGAGCACCGGTGTAATCGCAATGCCAAGTTCAAGGAAATATTGCTGAACCCCAGCTTCCGTGAATGGCAGTTTGACGAGATCCTGGAGAATATCCTGAAAGCAGAGAAAGGCTTAATCCAATACGAAGACCCGAGAAACAATATGTCCTTATTGGCACGGCCACCGAAGCATATCTGCGAGTTGATCCACGATATTCAGCAGGAAATCGCAGATGTAGCTGGCCCATGTATGAGTCATTCAGATATTTGCTATGACTACATCCTGACTTGATTTATAGGCCTTTGGCTTGCGCCTCAAGATTACCTCCATATAACCACATCCGAGCTGATGAACGCCAAGACAAGGACTGAAGTGGATGATATGATGGCAATTTTTCAGCAGAAGCTCCCCCTTGAGGAAATCGTAAATTACACGCTCACCCACAGCCCCAGGCTTGTTCGGCCAATTATCAGTTACGATGCCACGGCTGTCGCTTTGAGCTTTGTCCCTGCCGCCGACACAGACAAAGACAGTTATACTTATCACCACTTGCGACGGGATCTTTGGGATACTGTGTCCGAGTCCGGGTGTCAACTTGGGGCTAGATACATTGTTCCTTCGGCCCATGTGACTATTGGAAGATATGCTATGCCTCCGGGGGTGAATGAATCGAAAGAATTGAGTGATCTATGTACCAGAGCAGCTGGATTAATTGAGAAAATCGAGAACATCAACCAGGAGTTAATGTCCGGGGATTGGAAACGATTTGGAAGCCCCTCGAGGGGAGTGTGGGTTGTGGGACAGGAACAAGGAATGCAGTTAAACCAAGGTCAATCATGGTATGGAAATGGAGAAGTGGTATTGACCGGTAAAGGCATATAGTATTTTGCTTGGATCTTAATCTAGAAGATACAGAAATCATCTAATACAGGGTGTTTTAGACGAAAATATTGAAAGAGGGCCCAGGTAACTTCCTAATTGGGAACGACGAATTGATGACTCATCCACTTGGTGGAACACCCAACGTGGTTTAGCGCGTACCCGAATAGGGCCTAAGCGAAACGAAATCCCACAACCCAACCATCCGGCTTGATCTCTCCGACAAGTGAACACTCAACGACCACCCACCTCGCTACCCGGCAAGACAGTCAAAATGGTAAGATTCATACCGTCCATTATTCGAGCTGCTGTACCCTCAAGTCCCCGTTCGGAATCCGCTGCGAAGTTCAATTCGGCATTGTGCGATGGAGGTTGAATTTGTGTGGGCGAACTCGAGATTGTGAATGACGACCAACCCAACCGATACCAACACCAAAATATTCTCCGCCTGCATCGATGTCCATGTCCCACGTTATGCGATGTTCGATATGCAAAACGACAACCTCGAAAGCACGAAACTGAAGTTTGGTGGCAAGAATCAAGCTTTGCATCTTGGAGGCACGACCGAGTGAGCGAATGAGGTGAAGATGCAGAGCCACCATTCCTGGGACCGATGCTTCCGCCAGCTATCTTGGACACACATCCGATCGATCTTGAGCCTCACACCAAACTCACCGACATGCGCACTTGAACAAACCGAACTCGGACTTGAGAAGCACGCAGCTTGGATTAATTGTTTTTTACCAAGCACAGCAGAAGCTTATCAAATTTTCTTCGCGCACAGGTCAACATTCCCAAAACCCGCCGGACCTACTGCAAGGGCCGGGAGTGCCACAAGCACACCCAGCACAAGGTTACCCAGTACAAGGCTGGCAAGGTGAGATTCCATTTCGACTCGACAATCGAAACCGAACACAAACTGATCTCGAATTTTTCAATGAAATTAGGCCTCGCTGTTCGCCCAGGGTAAGCGTCGTTACGACCGAAAGCAGAGTGGTTACGGTGGTCAGACCAAGCCTGTCTTCCACAAGAAGGCTAAGACCACCAAGAAGGTTGTCCTCCGTCTTGAGTGCACCGCTTGCAAGGCCAAGAAGCAGCTTGCCCTGAAGCGCTGCAAGCACTTCGAGTTGGGGTATGTTCTAATCCTGGATCACTTGACTTTTTCCATCAGTACTAATCATTTTTTTCTCTACAGTGGTGACAAGAAGACCAAGGGTGCCGCCCTTGTTTTCTAAGCGTTCGATTTCCTTGTTCGGCTTCTGGGTTTCCTGCATTGCACAATCCGCCTCGCTGTTGCTGCGGAGGATATATGACATGGGCAATGGAAAAATGAAATAGGAATTCATACCTTCAAAAAACAAACTATGACTACCTGACGACGAGCCTCTGTTTCTGGACGTAGATCCACCGTGTACTAAACCTGGGCTGGACTCGCTACATCAGCCTAGTCATAAGTGGATACTATGACCCTTGACATTTGTCGAATCCTGATAGATTATGCGTCTCGGGCTGTAGAACGGGCTGCATGGTCAACGTTGTCAATAGTTATTCAACCTATCATGTCCACGAATAATGTGCATTTCGGGGTTGACCATAGCCTGACCTTCATGAACTATTTTGAGGCTCTAAGGCCTTGCTGCCAAATACACGAGGCTTCTGTCTTCTGTTCCTGTAGAAAGAAAATTTTGAAACTGGTATCCTCAAGCGCTATGGTACTGAAGTTCCAATCAAATGCCCAGGAGTTCCAAGGTTCAAGTGCTCGAGTACCTAGATCAATCTACGAACCCCAGGTCCGATGATATCCTACATTCACCAGTTGACAGTCCCCGCCCACGAAATGCCAAAATGACTCTGAAGCTGGGCAGTCTTGGAATCGACTTTTTCACTTTTTACTTCTTCTTACCCATGATGTTTCATGAAATGAAATGATACCTACAGTAGATACATACCTAGCTTGCCAACCTTATGGAAGTCACCTGTCTGGTTATATATAAATGGACAGACAGGGCTGCCGGCTACCGGACAGGTTCACCACCACAGGCATTGCCAAGTGGAAATCAACCCAGACCGGAGTAACTCCTAGAAGCAAAACCTAAGACAAGAATTAATCCCGATTGCGCATATATCGTTCCACTCTCGGAGCTGATTAACAAAAGGGGGCCCTGATGATGACCTCCCACCCCGCATCCCCCACGCCGAGACAAAAAGCCCAAAACCAAACCACCCAATAAACATCCACTTCTCATCAAAGAGACCCAGTGGCACGACTTCACTTTCTTTGAGCAAGCTACCTAATTGGATCATCGACTCAGCGGCTGCACGGAACCCCCGTATTCAGCATCCCTACCCCCGCATTCTCGAGAAGATCATTGCCATCTCGGCCGTCCTCCGAGTGCGATGGCTGGCCATGTCATCTTGGGACCGTGTGACAGTCCCTCGGCCATCGGACGAAAGCCGTATTGATATTCGTTGCTACTGCCTGCATGCTGCGAGATAAATCTTGTCTTATTCCTTGTCTTTGCTTGTCTTGACTTGGGTGTATACAATTACCCACTGACCTACTCTTTTGTGCTTGGTACTTAATCTTCCTGTACAGTACAGGCTTGATCATCATGGCGCTGTGGTACTCGCTAGGAATTGCTTTCTTTGCCGCTATTGGCACGTTCTTGTTTGTATGTTCTGATTGTTTGCTTAGGGAGTTGATTTGGGTTGTAATTTGCTGATTGCTGAATCTAGGGGTTTGACACTGGAATCGCGACAACAAGTGAGTCTTTGGATGCGTATGCTGAACACATCCCGAAATCTAATCAATTGGCTGTATACAGCCATCGCGCATGAAAGCTGGATTGATTATATGAACCACCCCTCGGAAGGATTAACAGGAGCAGTACGTTGGGCCAAGTCTGTTGATCTACCTCTGAACCAAATCGCTGATGGTTGAAAGGTGGTCGCAGTATATATTGCCGGTGAGGCACTGGGCGCACTAACGCAAACATTCATTGGCGATAAACTTGGGCGTATTCGTTTCATGCAGTTGATGTGTGTGATTGTGACAATTGGCACTGTGATCCAGACTGCCTCCGTGAATATCGGTATGTTTCTTGCCGGCCGCGTGCTAGCCGGATATGCTGTTGGGTAAGTGCAGTCAATCATTAGTTCGATATTGTGAACTGAGAAGTAATTCTCTAACATTTACCAAGAGGATTGGTCGCTACAGTCCCAATCTACCTTAGTGAGATCTCTGACCCGCGTTTCCGTGGCCTGATCGGCGGTATTTCAGGCTGCGGTATCTCCTTCGGAACGATGGCGTCCAATTGGGTCGGATTCGCTTGTGGCTACGCTCCTTACGGCGCTGTGCAATGGCGATTGCCGCTGGGGATCCAGATTCCATGGGGTATAATCCTGTTCATTGGTCTGTCGACCTTCATGCCAAACTCACCGCGTCAGTTGATCCGAGTCGGGAAAATTGAGTTGGCCCTCAGCGAATTTACCCGGATTCGACGTGGAGCTGCTTCTCTTGAAGTGGAGGAGGAATTTTCGCTCATGAAGGCCCAGATTGAGTATGAGATGGAACGCGAGATCACCTCTTACCGGGAGATCTTTCGTCTGTTTCGATCTCGGGTATTAGTGTAAGCTGTGCTGCTCGGCATTTATAAGATTCGGGCTGACCGCTTCTCTTCAGATCTATTGCCGTGCAGACAATGACGAGTTTAACCGGTGTCAATGTGATCCAGGTATGTGCATGGTTATGAGATCCAGTCACAGGAGAGGGTGCTAACTGTAACAGTATTACCAAAGTGAGCTCTGATTTAGAGGTGCAGATCATATGCCGTATTAGATACTAATATCCGGTCGCTAGCTATTCTGTACAAGTCACTCGGCATTGGGTCGCATACTATTCTGGCCCTTGCCGGGGTCTACGGTACCGTGGCTTTCTTGTCCAATGCCATCACGACTAAATATATGACGGACCAGTGGGGCCGCCGCAAGTACGAGAGCCATGGGGCACGGCCTCTGCCCCTGATTTGACGTTTATCGCTGACCCTGCATAGAATGTTGATCACCGGTCTGGCTGGCATCGTGTTGATTGAGATCTATGCCGCCGTGATGCAGATGGAGTTCCAAAATACCGACAACAAAGTCGGCAAGGGGTTCGCAATTTTGGGCATTTATCTGTTTGTGGTTTGCTACTGTGAGTTGTTTTCCCTACGGATGAGAGATATATTGCTTATATATCGTCTTTTCCCCCAGATGGTTTTCTCAACAGCACAACGTGGCTGTACGGGGCTGAGGTCCTTCCTATTGCTCTGCGTAGCAAGGTGATGGGCATCGCAGCCGCCTCTCACTTCATTGTTAATGTTGCCAGTAAGTCGGACAATGTAGTTGAACATGGGTTCAATAGCTAATATTACCTTTCAGTCACCGAGGCCGGCCCCAGTGCATTCGCCAACATCAAGCAGAACTACTATTATGTCTTCGTAGCATGCACCCTTTTCTTCCTGGGCGTAGCATACTTCTTTTTCCCGTACGTGGTCACCCGTTGTATTGCTAACATGACCCCTATTAACTTTCGAAATTCCAGTGAGACAAAGCAGAAGACGTTAGAGGAAGTTGCAGCGGCCTTCGGAGATAGGGTGATCCAGGCAGACGACAACCCAAAGGGAGCATCGGTAGTTGGCGGAGCGGACCACGTCGAGACTGCTGCACAGCAGGCCTAATTCTTCCGAGTTGGGTGACCGCATGCAAGTATATGACGTGGGAGGAGATAGGAATGAAAAACAATTTTTGAGTCTTACAATTTGTACATCCGGGGCTGAACGCACCTTCCACAAGTAGAAAGTAGAGCCTTCCCCAAGTAGAAGGTACCCCTGCCATGTGGCATCCGACCGGCACTTTAGTGTATCTAAGCCTTGTTTTTATTTCTAAATTTTCTCTAGCGGACAAACGGACAAGAGCCGCGTGTGTCAGGAAGCGAGGAATGGGGCGTCAGCCACATTGACTCCACATGCTACCAGACTAGACTTCAATGGATTGTTTCACGACCTCTGGTTAACCTTCATTAAATCATTCAAACCTTCCCCCTTTCCTCAGCCGCCCCAGATAGAGATCTTGAACAAACATTCGTCGTTTAATATGGGTAACCCTTATCCGATGCATCGTGCGCACTTCCGATAAACCCTATCGCCACGAGTCTGATCCCTGTCAATGAAGATCTTTTGGATAGGACACATGGGCCCGCGGAGTTGCGTTGCATGTAAGCATCTGGACACGTACAGGGTACATGGCCTCGGAAGGTGTGCATTCCTATCGGTGAAGAATCTGGGGAGTTTCGGCACCTTTTCGGCTTAACTCTGGAAAACCCGATGTTAGGAACACGAGGCCCGAGCCCTCCCTTCGCTAAAGATGTACAATTTGCGGAACATTCATTCCACACATTTCCGCCATTCCTAGGGGTCCGACCATAACACTGGGTCCTTCCCCTTGCATTTGTGTTTCTGTACTCCGTCAACTCCACCAATATGATCTACTTTTATTGAAAGCTTGGAGATCACTGCCTTGTTCCCGACCAATAATCGGATCGTGGATCAAGGCATGGAAGAACCGTGGAAAAGCCGGCAGAACGATAGCCCCAGTATCATCCACGGGTTGAGGTGGATCTGCGACGTGGTTTCGTATCAGAAAATCGCCGGATCGAGTAAACTGTGTACAAGTCGGAGTATGGCGCTTGTTAACCTTTTTCAACTCCTGAAGTAATCTGGTAGACTGGGGCTGAAGGTTTCATTCAACCAACTTCCAGGTTTCATTGTGCACAGTATGTTTGTAGCTACTGCCTAGGAACATTTCAGCTTCATAGAATCGTCGAGAATCAACGAAAATGACAGCCTAACTGTGGCGCATCGTGGCTGACAGGTGAAAATTTCATTATTGACCAGCGCGTCATCGGCGATTTGGCGGCAGATCTGCTGCCCTACGAAGATCACCGCTCGGGCCCCCTGAGTGGCAAGGGACTGAAAATTTTCATCGGGTGCAAGTCTTGGCAATAAATGAATTAAGAAATATGCATGGATTAGCATGTACATCTTCAGTGTCCCTTGATACTTTTCTACATACTTTCGGCTTTCCTTTCCACCCTCGAGAGTTCCGCCGTAAAGGGCCCATGCGAATGCAACTGCGTCAAGATCGACAGACGAATCGGAAACATCTCAACAAATCTGCCGGGCCGGCATTAAGAGGTGCCATAGTGAACAAGAGTGCATACCATCGGATGTCTGACCCGCTCTAAAAAAACCTTGTGCGGACCCATCCGATGAGACCCGGTAAAAGATCTTTTCTAGAAGCCTGTCGGGATCCACCCATGCACCATAAACGCCCCGTACTAGCATGGCGTCCTTGACTAGTTTGGAATGCTGCCAATTTGTCTTGCTTGACTAAACAAACTCGATGAATAAAGGGGCAAATGGCAAGTCGTTCAGCTCCGGCTAAAATATCTGTGGCTCTCAGGGCTGTCAGGTTGCCTCCTTTTTAATTGCATGGTTGCAGATGGGTTTAAATTATTAATATTTTTCTTAATCCGGGGAGATATACAATGACGCACCGTGCTTGTCTTTTCTACCTTCCTCCCCCATCTTTTAAAGCATCGTCCTTTCCCCCCCCACCCTGTCAAACGCTCCAGCTTCAGTGGATATTCTTTCTACGATCCAATTTTATCTGAACTGGAGACGCCACTGGTCCACTAGGTCCATCATCCAGTATCCATTCTTCGGACTGTCAATTGACTTTATGTCCGCTTGACAGAGTTTGCCTTTCACCGCAACCTTGGATACACACAACACCATATTCAATTTATCTCTGGTTCCGGTCAGTGCACCTTGACGCCGCCCATGTCTTCCTCCCGATCAACCGGGAAGCGTCTGCCTATCAGTTGTCAGGCATGTCGAACAAGAAAGATCCGGTGCTCCCGGGATGGACGTCCATGCCAGACCTGTGTGCGCCGGGGACTGGGCGCGGAGGATTGTATCTATCTTGGTCAACCCCGTCTGTCAACTGAGCAGACTCAGTCTGGAGACCCAAACGTTCAGAATGAACTATTAGCACGAATCCGCAATTTAGAAGCCCTGCTCCAGAAGCAGGTACATTCACAAGCGGGCACACCTATTGCTGGCTCTCAGTCTCCACTTGGTGCGCTCAGTGCTACTGGCAGCTTGTCGGATTCTGACGCTGGGGGAATGGAGTGGGATCTGCGCAGTAGTATGCTCGGTAATGTCGGCACTCTCCATACGTCCCCATCAGGGCACGTTCGTTATGTGCCACTTGCTTCACAGTGGGAATCCGTTGTTGCTAAGAGCCCCGCTGCCGGGTGTTTGCGGGATTCCGAATCTGATATTATAGATGACGACGACCTGCAGATCCCATTAGCTCGAAATGGGAGTGTCTCCCGTGCTGAGCTTTTGGCCTTGCTACCACCAGGCCGGTATTGTGATACTTTAAAAGAGGTTTACTTTCGTGTCTTTTCTCCGGTTTGTCTCTCTAGATATCTTTCATACCAATATCAGATAGCTAATCCAATTCTTATCCTCCAGGTCTTTCATATTCTTCATGATTTAACTTTTGAAGCCGAGTATCAACAGTTTTGTCATGATCCGGGTAGTGTGTCAACATCATGGCTCGCTCTTTTGTTCGCCATGCTTGCCATCGCAGTCAGTGCACTAGAGGACGATGATCCTTTATTATCCGACCTTGGTCGGGAGAGGACGGTCAGTCGAAACATCAAAGTGCTTTCAGCGCGCTACCGGTCTGCCGCACTACGATGTCTGGCTGCAGATGGTGTCATGACTCGGCATTCTATCAACTCGCTGCAATCACTAGTCCTTATCAACTATGCGCGACTTCATCGTGGGTTGCCTTTCTGGACATTATTGGGATTCACCCATCACGTTGCCATCTCTATGGGCTGCCATTTAGACCCAGAGAGATTCGTCCTCGGTCCCATCGAGCGCGAAGAGCGACGACGAGTCTGGACAGGGCTGATGATGCTATATACCATCCACAACACATCTTTCGGCAGTCTGGATCAACATTTAATCAATCAGGATGTGAAGATGCCAGCCGATGTTGACGATATCGACCTTCTAACCGCCCCCAATGCCCCTACCTCCGATCCCTCATCCTCCCCCTCCGCTAGCAGGCCCACACAAATGACCTACCTCCTTTTGAGCTTCCGACTATACAAAATCTCCACCAGGATCTGCGAAACAATTTTCACCTACCCCCAAGCGTCCCGGTTTACCATCGGCCAGCTCGAAGCTGAACTATTGACAGTTCGCGACCTATGCGATGCTCGATATCAATCCGATAGTCAAGATCCATTACCCGTCCACCACCAAGCCAACCTCAACATCCTGTACAGTCAAATCCACCAGCTGCTCCTCCTTCTCCTCCGTCCAAACCTTTGCCGATTCATTCAAGGCGAGATCACTCCCGAGACCTGCGAATCGCGATCCAAATGCATGGCATCCGCCAAAGCATCTCTATCGATCTTTCAGACTCTACTGGAGTCTTCACAGTTCGCCCCTTACAAGTGGTACACCAGCGGACTAGGCAGTTTCAACGCCTTCCACGCGGCAGTCGTCCTAGCCGTTGGTCTCCTCAACCCTGAGAACGAGGCAGAGTTCGACGAGATCAAGGAAACCTTGACAAAAGCCCTGGATATGTTCGCTTCACTTTCTGTCCGAAGTATCTTCTGCAGTAAAGCAGTTCCAGTCGTTCGACAGATCATGTACGTTCTTCACCCCATTGCCTTTCTTGATAGCAAATCACAGAACTAACCCTATTTTCAGCGAGATCACATCTGCACAGTACCACCAAGCAAAAGTGCAATCCCAAAATCAGCAAAACCAAGCCCAGATGTTCGCAACTTTGGCACCTTCCATCTCAGCAGTCACAATGCCTGATAGTTACACGCTGTCACACAATCCATCGCTATCGCCTGTTCCAACTGTTGCATCTTCGGCGAGTGAGCCTTCGATGCACTCTAGTTTTGGTATCAATTTGCATCCTCAGCATTGGATGGGTCCTACTTCGGTGCCGTGGGAGACGATGGGTTCGTCGATGCAGTATGCCTTTGAGTCTGATGTGGCATAAGTTACTTGACATTCTTTCTATTCTGATCTGATCGAGTTTTCTCAATTTTGGGAGGAAGTTTTTGATAGGTGTTTGTAGGCGTTTGGGTCTGGGATTTTAGTTTATTGAAGAGATCATGAAGAATGAATGATACCTATAATGATACTCTTTTGCTTCAAATATAATTATATTGTAATGGATTGATTCCTGTGACCAGAATCTACTCTAAAATTGGGAGAAGAGAGTAAGAGAAATATGAAAACCATGACTCGTCCAAGACGTCCGACTAGTGGCTTATTCTGACAATCTTGCCTACGACAAGGATCTCTCACTCTGCCTTTGTTTACACTTTAACTCCCCCGCCAATCCCAACTGTCTAAATTTCTGCTGCATCTCACCTGATCACAGCATCGATGACGACTTCCTTCATTCGACCCAGATAGCTATAAGCAGCAATCTCTTTTTCGCCAGTTGTCAGTGTGTGGGATGACCTACTTGCTGGCCACAATGAAGCGAGACCATGTCTATCCTCATCTTTGGTGAGACTAGCCCCATCGCTGCTACTCCTTCAAAGTGATCTGGCCTACATCGAGACGGCACCAGATGCTGAGAGGTATCAAATCTCCATTTTTCATCTCGTTGGCCGACTACATTCCCAGCTTATCTCCCCTGTATAGTCTAAGGCAAAGCTTCCAAGAAGCGCTCGGGTACTCGGCCAGCTGACTCACAGGATAGAGTCTAAAGCAACTGGTGTGTTACGCAGCTAACTCTATTGTGGACTTATTGACTCATTTAATGACCAGGACAGTATGCCTTCGAAATTTTCACGAAATGTGTGACACAGCTGCAGTGCACGCTCCTGCCTGTCAGATATGCAAGGCAAAAACGTCATGCTGCACAGTGCAGGCCGCATTTCCATGGTGCTGTCATTTGTCATCGCCTGTATAACACTGCAGGGACAAGCCCCTCGTAGGAAAACTGCGATGGATAGGTCAACACCAACAATGTATGCCTAAACCACTATAATGTATTTTTAATTTCCTTGGAAAAGAAGCAAATCTCCGGCACTCAGGCTTCAACGTGCCGGTTTCAGCCCTCTGTCACGCCCTGCCGGACTAGTCCCACATCGCGCAAATCGATAGGACCCTACCCGCTGAAAGAAAAAAAGCGTCTGACGTCATTGGAGAGACGGCACAGTCCCGATATCCGCGCGTGGACATTTCAGACCGGACTGATGATGAAGCAGACGGTCGCATTTGAGTGGTTGTCAAGACTCTTATCTTCTAGGATGTTTAGAATGGAGTATCATCTTGTCTTGCCAGACTAAAATGCTTGGTGCTGGCGATCTGGGGGGATTCTGGAATCTGGCCGGGCGCGCCATGTGTGGATGTCGGGCATCCAAGTGGGGACTTCCCGCGTTCTTCATGATGCACACGCACAAAATCTTGCCGTTTCTGCGGCATAGTAACTTAGGATGACGAGTCTGCCTTGTTGCATGTAGCGCCCGATATCTGGATCCACACCAGGCGAAACCGTGGATTGGATAACGGGAAGAGAAGTGAGAACCTTGGAACTGCGGTTTGTTTTGTTCTTGTCAAGACGTCTAAGCCACAGAGTCAGTAGTACACACCGATGGGTTTGCCACAATTTCAAGTGTCGATTGGATTGTAAAGGACTTGTAGTGACTTGTAGTCGGTGAAAAAGAACAGAATCAATCTTTCACGTGGTATTTGACGTTGTCCACCTTTACATCTACAAAGAACCTCGATTCTGTCGCCTTCATCTCTTTCTTCTTCAACCTCTCGTCTTATCCTCAACTTCTCATCACCTCGCCTGGCTACTCTTGTGGTCTCTCTTTTATTAGGTTCCTAACCTTCCACATCTGATTTCCTCAGGCATCACACTTCTCACCCTCCAACAACCCTCACATTATTGGGTGTTGCCTGCCGAACAAGATCAACCACTCAGAAAACGACACAATAAACGCCAGAGAATCTTCAGAGCCTCAGAGCCTTAGAGCCTAAGAGGCTCCGCTGTTCTGCCCTACGCGCTTTTGTCTTGAATCATTGCCTTCGATTGCCTTCTGGAAGAAAGGTGCCAATCGGATCCATTCGACTGTGTCCGCCCCGTATTCCCGCCGACATCATACGCTAGTCGATCACTGTCCTGCCCACCCCACTTATCTGCGCCCCCTCCAATTCCCTGCATTGCATCTTTCCTCCCGCGCCTGCCCCTCATCATTTTTAGAGTCACTCCTGAAGTTTCATCTCTCCCTCATCTTCCAAACACCTACAGCCCCTCATTTCCTCGCATCGCTTTGACTTCCCATGTCGTACGTTTACAGAGAGCGTGAGCGCGACCGCGACTATGATGACCGCAACGTCACCATCAAGCGTTACGTCATGCCATCTGATGAAAGAGAAGATCGACGAGATTTCATGATGAGTCGAGACGATTCCTACGGAGACCATGAGCTGGTCATTCGGCGCAAGACAGAGCGCGAAGAACCGGTGACGATTCAGCGCTACGAGAGAGATATCGAGTATGAACCACCTGTTCGTCGCTACGAGCGGGAGTATTATGAACGTGAGTCTTTTCAACCTACAGTCTTCAGCCATCCCCCAAGGCCCTTCCAACATCCCGGGATTCCGGACAGGCAGATTTTGCGCCCTTCTAGTCATGCTCAGAAACTCACTTTTCATGACCGTGCAGCCCGCTTCGTTAGCCCCCGCCAATCTGAGTTCGAAGTAGACGAAGAATACTACCGCCGCCGCCGAGATGTCAGCCCTGGCGACTCGGTCTCGCAGGTCAGCCGTCGCCGTGGTCGGACAGACTATAGCAGCGATGACGAATATTATTATCACGAAGAGACTCGCACTTACGATGATGACCATCCCAAACATCGCCGCCACCTGGCAGAAGGTGCCTTGGTTGGTGCTGGTGCAGCAGAGCTGTTCCGCAGCCACCGCAAGCGTGAAGGTGAGGAAGTTAGCCATGGTATGGGCCACGCTCTGAAGACGGCCGGCGCCGGCGCATTGGGCGCAGTGGCTGTCAATGCTGCCTCGCATGCCCGCGATTACTACCGCAGCAAAAGCCGTAGTCGACACCGTGCTCGCTCATTCGACGATGATCGTTCTTCACACCGTCACAGCCATCACAGCCATGGCCGTCGCAGTCGTAGCCGCAGCCGCTCTCACTCGCACTCCCGCGCCAAGACCCTCATGGAGGTTGGCTTAGGTGCTGCGGCAATTGCCGCCGGTGTTGCAGCCTTGCGAAACAAAAAGAACACGGATGAGCGTCGCGCCCGCTCTCGTACCCGTTCTCGTTCTCGAGCCCGCAGCAGCACTCGCACAGACAAGGATGATGCGAGCAGCGTGTCTCAGCGCAACAAGCACGCTGCGGGCGCTGGTTTGGCTGGTGCGGCTATTGCAGGACTTGTGGAACATCACCGGAGCAAATCTCGTTCTCGCAAGGGCGAGCGCTCCCACAGCCGACTGAGAAAGGCGCTTCCTGTGGTTGCCGCTGGCCTCGGTACCGCAGCTGCTACTAGCCTCTGGGAGAAGAAAAAGGCTGAGAAAGAAGGGAAAGAGTTAGGAAGTCGTGGAACAAGCCGATCCGGCAGATCTCGCAGCCGTGGAGCTCCGGACAGCGCATACCCCGATCCAACCCGTGACTCTGCAGGCCTGATTGAGTATGGCAAAGACCCTGTTACCGGCAGCATCCCTGCTGAGCACTACTATGGTGCTCCGGCGGATGCCCCCTATTACTCGGATGGTGGAGAGTACAGCCGTCGTCGGAGCCGCAGTCGTAGCCGCAGCCGTGGTGGCCGGTACAATGACAGCTCCTCTGGCTCAGACCGAGGGTCACGTCGTCGGAACAGAAAGCACCGCAGCCGTTCACGAGATATAGCTGGAGCAGCACTTGGTGCTACAGGCTTGGGATATGCCGCTCACAGATACTCTCAGTCTCGGGAGCGAAAGAAGGCCGAGCGGGAGCAAGACAGGGCTCGTAAGTTCGTTATAAAATCCTGTCAATCAGACTTGGAAGGCATACTGACAAACAAGCAGGGTATGATGACACTGTCCACCACGATCCTTATGAGGAGTCTTATGATCCGGAGCCCTATCCGGCTTCTCATCATGCCGCTCCCGGCTACCAGGAGCCTCCAGCCAACTACTACCCCAACACCAATAGCTTCCCCCCGCCCCCAGGATCCACTACAAACCTGAATGGTGCACCTTCGCCAATGGCCTACAACCCGGCGGATTACCCACCTCCTCCCGGCGCAGCACCCCAGCCCCAGCCATACAATTATGGAGCACCAGGCCCAGGAACTGAGCAGTATGCCCCGCGGCCACGGAGGGTTGATGAGAATGTGAGTGCCCAGCAGCGCTCCACCCTACCCACTGATCTCCACACGCACGATGGTGGGTTCAACAAAGCGGGTCTGGACCGCAAAGCTCAGTAAAGCTAACATGTTGCCTTGTAGATCTAGCGAATGAGTCCAACCTGGCCAAAGGAGATTCCGCACCGCGATCCAGCAGCCAAAGTGAACCGCCTGCATCCAAGTCCGTCTCATTCAACCTGAATTCAGACAATGAGCAGCTCACAGATCGCGGATACGAGACGGATGACAGTGACTCTACCATCGAAGATGGACATCATTCACATCACCACCGCCGCCGACGCTCGTCTTCCGTGCCTTATCCACCTACGTCTCATCACCGTTCCGCTGGTCACTACCCCAGTCATGCACACCTCCAGCACCATTCATCAACCGACTTATCACAACATAAAGCCCCAGAACTAGACTCCGACTCGACAATTGATCTCCCTGAGCGGTTTGATAGAAAAGGTCGTCTCATCAAGGAAGAAGAAGATGATCCAACCGTTGCAAAGATCGAGGACTTTATCAATCGTTTCACAAAAGTCTTATTCTAGACGATTGTGATGTTGCCCTGTCCTTTAGAAGTTCGGGAACTGGTTCTGGATACAAAAAAAGATTTCTTTTGGATCTGGTGCTATGGTTAATCTTGCGTGTGGGCGGTCTTCTAATTATTCTTTATCCCTTGTGATGCGCCTGGATCGTTCTTTCCTTGGTCAGCTTGCAATGTTTGATAATTTCTACCTATGCTTTATTTCCTTGGTACCTTTTTCTTTGATCATGACCTGATGCTGCGCTCAATGATTACGAATTATGACTACAAGGCTCAATGCTCTTCAGATAGCTCAATGATCTTACGTTTTTTTTTTCTTTGTAGTTTTATCTCAGGGCTTCCAATGCAAGGTTCTTGCACTGAATAAATAAGCACTCTAATGTTATATATATCCTAGCTCTTTGCTTTCGAGGTCTACAACTTACCTTAGAATCCTATAGTGGGTCTACTAATGTAAGATGAGGCTTCTTGAAGACCTCGGTAGCTCAGACCCCTTGAAAATTCCAAAAAAAGGAAGGTTGCCGGAAAACATTTCATCTGTCACCAGCACTCATTTGGCAATTATGTTGCTCAGAGGCTCGAGGTCTGTATCTCCACCGGGGCATACGATGAGTACATTTCGAGATATAAAGTGATTAGCAATCTTTGAAGATCATTCCTGTCAGCCTTGGAAGGCTCTCAGGGAGGTTCTCGAGAAGGTTCTCAGGTAGCTCCTATATTATCTATATGAAACATATACATTATATATATTGGGTGAAGCGCCATGAGATGATCCCATATCAACTAGGGTAGTTGAATTAAAGAACCACTTTTATCCTTGGGTTGCATTGGAATGTAGTACAAGAAGCCAAACTTGTCTCCCAGGGCTAGTTAGCTGAATGAAACAACATGAAACCGCCTGGGCATGTCAGTATTGAACTAGGTCTATTCAATTCCAAAGCCCTGTCTAGGATGACGTAGATGGACACCTGTGTGTCTGCATAAGTGAGACTAGCTAGGACTTCTACCACAACCTTCATAATGTAGTTTCACTATGTGTCCCAGAACGAATCTTCAATATTGTATCCATATATAGAACCAGCTCCTCTATACACAGTTATACTCGAGACAATTAGTAAGTCATCACCAGGAGGTTACAGTGTGAATGCATGTCTCATCCGAATCAAAGCCTCACCGACTTTATCCTACCTGTTTCACCTAGCCAGCAAAAGCGTGTAAAAGTCCGACTTACCTCGCAAGCCATCTCACCATTTCTACACGAATACTTACATACAAACATACGGTATCTGAAAAACGCAAGACCAGCACCGACCCCATGTCAAGCAAAAGTACCTAGTGACACGTTCCATCACCTCCAACTCACCCCAAAGTGTAGTACATCATACTCGCATCATCCACCCCGATCTCCCAATAGGCATACCAACCATACAACGCAGAAAACTCAGATTGAATCGGCTCTGCATGCGAAACCAAATTCTCCGTGAAGAACAACTGTAACGGCGGCACGGTTAGAGAAACCTACAGTATCTCAATGGATACTATACATGTAAGAAGTACGCACGGATTTATTCGGCCAACAGCGGGCAAGATCGCAGATCTCACGAGGAAAATGTGATTAATCGAGTTGGTGGTGCTCGAACTTGCGAGTCGGTGGGGTTGAAGTGGGTGATGAGGGGGCTGGTCGCGCCCAGACCTCTCGCTGGGAATTATTTCCGATGATTTCCTGGATTCTGGGTGATGCAACCGGGATTACTGAATGGGGGATGCTTTCGTACTTTATGTCTAGTCAATAGTGTCAGTGTGAGATAAGGGGGAAGCCTGGGAGAATACGATGCAGAGCAAATGTACAAAAAATACAAGAGTGATGTGGGGCACGTGGATGACTTCCCCCCGTAACCTTCCATTGTACGGGGTTCGCTTATCGCGACCGGCGGTCTGTTCTGATCTCCGCCCGTACGGTTCCTTGTGCTCGGGTTCGGGTCGCTTACGCTTAGGTGTGATATCAATTTGGTAGAAGCTTAAGCAGGAGTTTCTCTGAGATCATTGAGGGGTAGGGTTGATGCATTGAGGACAGTTCTGAAATGATGCATAAAAAGGCAAGGTCCAAAGTACCGGTCAGTTTATTCTGCTTTTGGGAAAGCCTAATCGTCGACTGAGATTTGCTGCATCATTTTGGTAATCTTGAAGATCAGGGCTTCCCTGTTAGAGTTGAAGCATCGGGGGCTGAACCAAGGCCACGCATGCAACATGCACTATAGATAATTTGCCTTCCTTGGCGATCCCTATTGTTTGGTCTAGGATTACCGAGAAAAGTCCGCAAACAATGCACTAGCACAAAGAGGCTAAGTTTGCTCGGATTCGGGTTTTACCCGAGGTTACCGATGTCAACGGATATCACAGCCTGAACCCTGCAATCAAGACCCTACACGAACTACCGACTTCTAACTGGACTTTTGACCATAAGCTTAGTCTGGTTCGAAATTGATACGAGGGGAAAAGGGGGCGATGCAACAGTAACAATTCGCCTCATTATGGAAAATTGAGGATCATAATCTCTTCTTGTACTTTTGTTAGACTTCAATGTCGGAGCACGCAAAGCACAAAGCTCGAGCCTTTTAGTCACGAAGGGCGGCCCACCATGTGGGACAATGACGAGGTCACGCTCGGCCAAGTTTCGAAATGGGAATAGTTCGTACTTTTGTAAGCGCCATGTGCGTTCCAGACGAGGGGAAGGAAATGAAGGGGCAAGCTGCAACATTATTCACAGTCTGCTAAGCGCTGTATTTGCACCAGTATCACATATAGCGCTGGATGCAAAGATAGACAGATTCCCAGCGGATTCAAGCCTATGATGACTTGCGTGAAACATGTACCCGCGGGTTTGGATTCCTCGGGAGGCGGTCCTTAGTGTGCCCTTAAGTCGGGTTTTGGTTTGGGTTTGAACTCGGACTTCTCCCCACTCTCCATTGCGGCAAGGCACCGTTCAAAAGACCAAGGAGGGGCGGCTCATGGGAAAATTCTAATTGAAAGTATAAGGTGTGGCCGAACCAATGGTCAACTCCAAGTATGTAGCAGATTTCCAACCCAGTGGTACCGGTGGATCTTTGTTTGTTTTGAATCTGCAACTCCAGTTCGAATCTTGATATCGCACAGGCTCTCCGCTAGGGCGCCTGCAAGATCCCCGATTCAGTTTCCCCATTGCGGCCCAGGTTTTGGTATGGTTCCCCTTGCAGGAAAATGAACAGACCAGCCGTTCTTGTGAGCCTAAATCCTGACCCTGTTTGCTAATTCTTCACGGCTCAAGGGGCTGCAGTGTAAGGAGGCTGATTGATATGCAAAAAGTCTAATTCAAGGCTCCAGGGCTCAGTTAGACAATTCAGGTACGAGGACTGGTTATGTACACAGTAGGTTGCCTCAGAGCCTTGTCCCTCGTATACACCTCAATCGAGGTGCTGATCTAAATGATGTCTTCAGCCACATGGATTATGGGCCACGTGGGGACGATACACCCCAGAAATCTCATTGGATGAATATGAAACTTAGGACTGTGCTGGTCATATCGGCTTCGTACGACATGTCAACTTCCTGTCTGTGCACAAGGCAACGGTAGAAAAAGAAAAGTGTCAAGTGCGTCAGAACCAACGAAATGTCGACAGTTCCTGCGCTATACCACCTGTACATATCACATTTTCAATGTAATCGTATTTCAGAATTACAGTACCCGACCGTGTCCGCTGCAAGAAATCAAGGAGCAAAAGTGGCACCCACGATCAAGAACGACATTGAAATCAATGTCTTGTATTAATTTCGGGTAAATCCACTCCTTGATATGTTATGCACTGTGCCGTAGCGAAGCACATTCCATTCCATCAATCACAAGGCTCGGGATGAACACACGGCAGATCCCGCTGTCACGGCTCGCGATTGGCAGAGGGCAAAAACAGAAAACTACACGTCGCCTAAGGGTCTGTAGTTCTCAGCTAGAGCCGACATCCGATCTATTCGAAATGAGCGAATCAGAGAGCTGCATCGCCGATGAAGATGCTAATGCTCATGTCCGGTGGACGGTCGCATGGCTTTATCTTCTACTACACATTGGTCGGTCATTTCACGCGTAGCTCTCCACTACAGATCCAACATGCCAGAATGACTCGAATCACCATGCCACACGGAGAAACAGTTCCATGTGTGGGTTGGATCCAGAAATTCCTCCGAACCTTTTCGGGACGATCATCATGACTGGCATGGCCCCCTTGGGGGCTAAAATATGGGTCTGGGGGAGCAATCCTTATACACGAACAGTAGGAAAGCCGAGGTAAGGATTCCAACCTTAGCGACAATTACCAGGATGTCTAGAAAGATTTGTCACGACCGGCGTATCCCTGTTCAAACACTTCCTTGAAATATCACTCATAGCTATAGTCTGCATTGTCGACCGCCACTGCCGCAGTATTGTAGATCCGACAGCATATTTCCTGTCTTGGTCTTGACGCTAGGACTTGAGACTTGCTTTGGGCGTCGCGTACCCAGCCCCTACCGCCATCAAGATCTAATGCGACATCCCGCGGTTATCGACTTGCGCAGTGTAGCATACCTATCGTAGACCTGGGGAAATGCCTGCGCGAACGTTGATCACCTGCTACATTAGGATACATTCCACCAGTCTTGTGAGCCCCATGCCTATAACTCATTGGATATGCAGTGGAGACTTCACCTGCATATCAGTGAGTCTGAGTGTCTACAGATGATAGAATGCCAGAATCCATAGATCATACAACACGTACATGCACCAGGACGTGACTCACGGGAATGGCATAGGAATGAGCCCAGGCATAAACAACACTCGCGTAAACATACCCCAATATCCGGCTCTAACCGCGTTGTAGCATGTTGGCCAACTGCCTTGTGTTTCTTCTCCAATGCTGTTTCAAGTGGACTTTGCATCTACCTGTATCTGCGGAATGAATGAATCTCCAGGTTTTGCCTACGTAACAGGCGTATCCCTTGCATTACCGAAATTGGTTCCCTGATAAACTCTATCATCACTAGCTGCGTAGATACTGTATTCTGCATGGCGCGCAGAGCACAGAATAGCGTACAGTACGTCCTGGTCGCTAGTTTCATTCTTATCCGACCGCGTGAGGCGGCAGACTAGATAGATTCGCAAGCTTGAAGATTGCATATTGGATGGGTTCTTTTTGGTCTCAATTTTGGCGCTGGTACCTGGGTGTGTTTCAAACAAAGCTTATGTGATAGTAAACCGATATACAATTCACCGGTCTGGTCTGGAATGGTCTGGGGTTGGGGCCCAACACTGAATATCGGGCAGGATGTGCCCAACCGGGCCCATGGGAGAGGAACATAGAGATATGAAAAGTTTGACAGAAAGATAAGGCCAGTGCCGTTGTTTGTTGCCTGATTTTAAGAGTTCTGAAGGATTCGAGATGTCTCAGTGTACACGTTGGGCTCTGTCTCTGTCAACTGTACAGCCCCTTAACGTATAATTGACGTATTATGAGAATCCAAGATTTACCAATAACAGACCCACCTCACATCTTATCTTGCACGTACAGTAATAAGGACTAAACTACGGATAGGATTCATGGTAAATTCGAATTGGCCACTTTTATTTTCTTTTTCCCACAGGAACTGGACGGAGTTCTCCACAGAAGACGGGCCGAGTCAGAACTATTGTACTGTAACCAGCCGTGAATGCGGGTATCATGTCCATCATCGACCCCACTTCGCCATCCTGCTTTCTAACTGGATAACCGACACAGTCTATTAAATTCGGACATGATGACAGCGCGTTAAACGGTTGAAAGAAGCAAAGAATGAAATTCACCTTGTGACTGCCCCGCGTTGGACTCGTTCCAACGGGCCGAGAAAAAGAAAAAAAAAGAATATTAATATCCAAGGATCCAGGGTCTGTGTTACCGTTGTCCTTCCACGGGTTTTTTTTGATTTCGAATTTTCGGCTGTTGGGCCTTTGGGTTTGAATGTTGCGGTCTGATATCATTCGGGGATTGTATACCGGTAATTGGTATGAGGGGTGGAGGCATGGATACCCACATCGCTAATGAAGTCATGTTGAGTCGGTGTATTCTTTCCCGGGAGCTCCCAATTTTCGAGCTCTTTTTCGGGGATTTTTAGGTATTGACTAGGTAGACCCTGGACCCTAGTTCAAGGCTGTAGTTAAGCTTCCCTGTAATTTTATGCAAATCAGTAAGTGCGGATCATAATGAGCCAAGATCACATTCCGTGTGGTACATCTGTCAAAATGTCACCTTGGTCAATTCCCATGGATGAGTGCGGGTGTGCCTGGTAATTACAATACGTCATTCAGTACACGCGTTTCAGCTCATGTTGACGCTGGATCTACGCCATTCTCCCGCTGTTCTAAAATTCGAATCAACAATGTTTTCGAGAACGCCGATCTGAGTGGATCCTGAGTGATCAAACCAGCGGTCCAATAGAGTTTGCCACACAGGACATTGTTTGGCGCCCCTTGCAAGTGAATTAAACCTACAGTACAGTGTTTGGGTCGATGCGCGCTACCGGTATAAAGTTCTCTCTCTCTGATCGAGGACGATCGGGCGCGATAGACTCCAGTGGCGCGGACTCAATTTACAGGATGGATGAGTGTTAAGATTTACCGAGTACTAGGCTCCTGGGAAACGATCCCTGTCGTGTTAAGCGTCATCGGCAACGGGCCCCTTTACGCTGCTAGCCATCCAAGCTGTGATTACCCTGTGGTCCCCACATCCGGGGATCCTCCGGACGAACTTCCTAAAATCTCTAACAGGTGTTAGATTACCGGGGGAACGGAGGACGGAGAACAGAGCAGATAATGATCCTAGCCTCAAAATGTTGTCAGGCTTAATGGGAACTAGTCTTTAATTTAAAAGAGTATGGGGCTGTACCAACGTGGCTTGGAAAGATGTGTTTGGATCACAATATTTGGCTAATTCCGAATTAGTTTTCTTCTCATGCATTTCCCCAGCTGAGAGTGACCCAGTGAGACCCACTTGTTCTCTGTCATTCGGGAGGCAAATTAAAATTAAGAAAAAAATAAAAGAAAAAACATGGAAAAAAGGAAAAACAACGTGAACACTGGGAAGCAGACCTGTCAATTTTCAAGCTCACGCCTTTATGTAGAGCTGTACTGGTCCCGATCTGGAGGTTATGTCCAAACTTTCTGCGAGGATGCTACATGAAGGGAGAGCAATCCAGGGAGGGGCAAACAGCTCACAAGATGTAGTGTCGATCTCCGTAATTATACGAATAATTATCCATCCCCTCCCCAGTGATAATCCCGCTCTTCCTTTTTTTTCCTTCCTTCCTTCGAGTCCCGAGTAACTGGAACCTCGTTTCCGGATTCCCCTAGCCTTGAATACTTGATCGACCCGACAGCTTGGCTTAGCTTCCAACAGCAAAGGCCCCTATTAATTTAAAGGGAGATCACAGGTACGTCACCGCGTTACCATACCAGTCGCGTATCCACTTTGGAGTCCATGGTACGGATACGATACACCCCTCCTTCTGGTCTTGACCCAAACTCTTTTCTTCTGTACTTTCTGTACTTTCTGTACTTTCGCCCTGCGATCTATCTGATACGGTGGATACCTGGTTTTATTTGATTTTTCTGTACGATCTTAAGAAAAAGCGCCCCTGGTCCGATCTCGACGATATCTGATTCCTTCTTTGTCTCTAGCCGCGCCCTCGGTTACTCCGTACAAAGAGAGCTCTCCAACACCAAACCCACTTCGACGCATGCCCTTTTTTTGCGACCTAAATCTTCCGAACAAAGAAAAAGAAAAAAAGCCTTCCGGTTTTTAATCGACATACCCGCAAACCTGCCACTGGTCAACGCGGATCTTCCAAGCTTCCTCTTGCGCGCGACATCGAAAGCTTCCCCTCCACACTTCCTCCGATACCTCCCCCTCCCTCGTCCACCAGGTTCTAGTCGCAACTCCGTCATGTGTGTCTAAGCGGTGGGTCATCAAGCTATATTGCTTTTGAATAACGGTACATAGACTTCCCCAAAGACGCCAGGCTTATTGGTGCTTAGAGATGAATGCGCCTGACACAGGTTTCAGATCCTATTTGACGACTGGGACGTGAATTTGGAACATTTCCCCCATGAATCGCTTACAGGCCGAGGGCCACCATGCACCGGGTCCGCATGGGGGCTATGAGGGCGCATATCGCGCGCCATATCCTCCTCCGCCTCCGCATTACGACCACCAGGAACCGCGTCGTTTATCCAACCAAGCCCACCCACACCCTCTACCAGGATTTACCGTGAACCCAAACCGCCAGCTGCCCCAGCTCCCAGAAGATGGACCTTATGGCCGCCCACATAGCATCCCAAATGGAACCTCTAATGGCCTACCAGCACCTTCACCACACCAAGGTCTTCCGGAGCCTAGTCCCATACATACCGGATATCGCCCACCAATCAATGGATCCCCGCATGAGGCTTCGCCCCAGTCTGCTCCACCGGACTATCGCGCGCGCATGAGTTATCAATCCAACGAAGGATCCATACCTAGTGAATCGACCCCGCCCATCTCTGTGCCGCCTCATGCACCACACTATGTTTCTCCGGCTGCACAGGTTCCCGTTGGTCCATCGTATCCCTTTGACCCAGGTTACGCGCAGAACCCTGCGTATGGAGCCCGCCAGCAACAGCAGCGTAAGGCGGCTCGAGCGACACAAGTCAGTTTCTTTTATTATATTGAAGGATAGTATTAGCATTTGCTGACAGACAGAAGGCGTGTGATCAATGTCGTGCAAGGAAAGCCAAGTGTGATGAAGGACGACCGGCTTGTAGCCACTGCAAAGAAAATAACCTCTCTTGCGTGTACAAAGAGGTGCCACCGCACAAGTCTGTGCCCTTGAAACCGATAATGTGATCGAATATTGACTTTTCTACAGGCAGGACAAGGGAGCCCAAGTACTCCTCGACAGGATCGACAAATTCCAGGACAGTGCTCAGGACAGCTTTGATCACCAGAACGAGAGAATGGACATATCGACTGGAAAAGTGGAAAACCGGATAGAAATGTTGCGGGATGAGCTCAGCAGGAAGTTGGACGGCTTGGATCACAATATAAAGCTTCTCATGGGCATGAACCCTATGCAAAGAGCGGGTCACCAGCCACACTTGCTTGAACAGTCTTTTAAGGTCGAATCCCAGCTAACACAGCCGGAGATCCCCAACGAGAGTGCATCTTTTTCAGCTCCAGGTCTGCCGGCAGATGAACTGCCGGCCCTTGCTGATGATTTGAAAAAAGATGATGGCGAAGGCGAGTTATCGATTCCTGTCGAGCACACAACTGCGGCACACAAGCTTCTGATGTGGCCCTCGATTCAGGAACTTCTCAGTGCTCCTAAGTATGATGCGGATTATGTGATGATACTGGAAGAGCGACGTGGTCTTATCAGTGTCTATGGACAGGGAGAGAATTCGTTCACCGCTGACGATACACAACTGGCCTCTGCTATCACCGGCTGGGATCACAGAGGTGTGAACGACGATGGGACTTCCATAGTTCAGGGCGGAGCAGCAGCACATGACCTAGATGCAGAGATCGACCGACATGGCCTCTTACGACTGGACGCGAAGACCGCTGACCGCTACTATCGGAGTTACCTTACCCATCTACACAGGCTTCACCCATTCCTCGACCCGTCAGTATTGACAGACCAAATCGCTGAATTTTGTCGGATCTATTGCCCCCAAGACCAGGATCAACTGAACACCATGTGCCGGGACAACCCAGGTGCTAAGCGGAAACGTTCCTGGGACGATATGGATGGCGTACGAGGTGCCCCCCTAGACCCTAGTGCTGCGACTTCCCGACCCCGCGTTGGCAAGAATATTGATAATGCTGTGATTTTGTTGATCTTTGCTCTTGGAGCTATTTGCGAGACCAAGTCACCGCTACCAGGGCCGATCACAGACGAAAAATGCAATTATATGGACCAGGATATCCCTGCTCCCGCGCCTCCTTTTACCCCCAGTCTGGCAAAAGGGAACGGCACGAAGTCGTTCTCCGGCCTTTCACCAGCCAACTCAGAGGTACTCATTCCGCCATCATACTCCAATGCCACCCCAAGCGCAACCTCATCATTTTCCTCTACGGCAGGAAAGCCGTCTACGACAGAAAAGGACTTTACTGGCATCAATCTTTCAAGGCGACACATCTCCACCACAAAGAATGAATATGGCAATGTCAAAAACCTTCAGGTCATTCCCGGACTGGCTCTTTACGGATATGCTACGCAAATCCTGGGTCTTCTGCAAGGAGGAGTAGAGTTGGAACACGTTCACGCGGGCTTGCTTGCCGGTCTCTATGCTGGACAATTGGCCCATCCTTTCCAAAGTCATGGCTGGATTTCCCAGGCTGCTCGTGCTTGCCAAGTGCTTGTGCGACAGAAGCGGTATGAGAGGCTCGAAGAGGGTCTTGTGAAAGACATGTACAATTTCGCCTACTGGACCTGTCTACAGCTCGAGAGTGATCTCCTTGCGGAGCTCGACATTCCTGCTAGTGGTATCTCTCGATCCGAGGGTCGGATCACTATCCCAAAGGGCAAACATCTCGAGGTTACCAAAGAACAGCTGGAGGCCCAGGGTAAAAAGCTCGACATCCAGGCCAAACAGCTCGAGGCACATGGTAAACATTTCGAAGCCAAGGGTAAACAACTCGAGGCTCAGGGCAAATATCTTGAGGCCCAGGGTCAGCATCTCGAGGTCAAGGGTCACCACCTCGAGGCCAAGGGTAAACAGCTCGAGGCCCAGGCTAAATATCTCGAGGCCAAGGGTCAAAACCGCGATATCAAGGGCGCACATCTCGAAACCACTGCTGGGATCATATCACCTGATCCCATGTTGATGTTCTTCTACTCCGCGCAAATTCATCTCCGCAAGGTTCTCAATCGCGTTCACACTGATCTGTATAAAGTTGAAAGTGAGTCTTCTGTGTGATTCTATGTTGGTGTAATCTGTACTAACCCCTCTATAGAAGCCAATGAGAAGCGGTGGTCATCAAGTGTGCAGAAAGCTCTCAGTGTGAACCTCGACCTCTGGCGCACCAGCCTACCAGATTATATGAAGTGGGATGACCACGACCCACCAGCCACTGAAATCAATGCTGCTCGCATGAGAGCAAAGTATTATGGTGCTCGGTACATCATCCACCGACCGCTGTTATACCATGCCCTTCACTATGGTCAGCATGGTGCACGGGTGGATGGACATCGCTTGGAGGGGGCCTCTGTGGATTCCCCCACCAGTTCCGCAAACACCTCATCACAGCAGATGTCACCATCCATGACTCAGAACCCCCGGGCCCAACCTATGTCACGCATTATGAGTGACATGACCAGCACGCCAAATAAGGCTCCGAAATATTTTCCGAATGGACTGATTAAGCCCACTGTGAAGTACCGTGATCTGCCACCGCAACTGCGCGCGGCCGTTAAGGCCTGTATCGATTCTGCAATCCAGAGCACACAGGCTTTTGATGGAATTGAAGACCGCCTTGTGGTGACCAACATCTTTGGCACTGCTCATGCGTGAGTTCAAATCACATCATGAGGACCCAAGAAAATATTAAACTAATTCTTTCTTCCAGACAATTCGGTAACATGCTAGTTCTGTCGGCAACTCAACAGTCCAACCTCGACTATGTCAGCAAAGATCTTCTGGGACCACTCCTCCGACGAACTATCAACTTCCTGTTACGCAGCCAGCATATTTCGCCAACACTTCGAGCTGACGCCAGAATCTTGACGGAGATTTACGAGAAGATTTTTGAAGAGACTTTCAAGCCTGACGTGCCAGTCAACCCACCACCGAAAACGTGGACATGATCGTTCGAGTTTTTTTTTTCTGTCATAGCCTTTGTTCTATTTTTTTTTTTTTTAGTGTTTTTGCCTACGGTGTACAACGGAGTGATCGCATCTTCACACGTCCACCCCGATATACCCTTATTCCTCGAATTAGAGGACAGTTTTCGATCCCGACTTGGGTGGACTTGTTTTGCATTTTGGTGGCTCTGATACGCGGTCTGATTTTATGGATATATGCTCTAAGCAGGAGTACCAGTGTGGCCATTATATTGCATCTTGATAAATCTTCATCATCATCGTCATCATCGTCTTGGTTACCGTGTTTCCGTTCTTCTATTTGGGGCGCATTTTGTTTATCTTGTGTCGTGTTCCGACCTCACAGCGATATCCCTGGTCGGCTTGGTGGTTACCTCTTTTATCCTTTCGTTATTTCGACCATATTCCCCAATGAGAGTTCTTTGGCAATCTGGATTTTTGGGATCATTTTCTTCAACCATGTTCTTGGCCATGTCTTTGTAAAGGAGTTTGGGCTTTGGTTATGCTACGATGGGCGGTCTTTTACGGAATATTTGCAGATTGGAATCATTATCTTGGATGATATTACTACAGATTTATACTTCGAAATGAAACAGCTTGTCAATGTCTCTAGTGGAGACTGAATCCAAAACTCCAAGATTAACCGATCAACATCACAATAGGTTTTTGCTAATTCGATACAGTGAGATCAGGGCTCGGCCCTGCAGATGATCTCATATGACTTATGAGACAGCGATTACCGATTCCAATGAGGTGAATTGGAAAGCGCTGAGAAGAAATCGACGATCATGCAGAGATTTCGGGTCCGCACTTACGTGGTTCTACCGCAGACCATAAATCGAGCCGATCTGCACTCTGAACATGCATTCCAGGACGTAGAGTGGGTTGGCTGAGGATTATGAGAAATTGGCCAGAAACCATATCCATTCGGAAGGCCCTGGTTGGCCATAATGCGACCTTCCTGGGTCGCAATCAAATCTTGGTCGGTGATCGTCGGGCCTAATCGATGAACACCAAGATATTGATCGAAGCAATTGAGACACCCTGACGACATAGGGGCATGACAAAATCACTTTCGCGTAGTTGCCCATATAGATGCCCATATAGACGCCCATAGTATTTGATATTGAGCAGTTACATTGTTGATAATGTGAACGAAAAGCTATCCATTGAAAAGATTCCGCTGCACCAATCTGACAAGCACCAAACGAAACACTCCGACTCGCACCTTCCGTCTCAACTACCATTCCACTTACAGTTCTTGAAGGCGGCATAGTTATCGATCAAGAATTCATACTGAAGGCACAATGGTTGGAACGACCACTTATGCCATCCAGCGAAACCCGAACTACTTCGCTGCATCGGACGAGTTCCGTCCACAAAGATAGATCGTCGAAGGGCTTGAGTGCAGTTTCGGAAGAAGTGTTGAGAGTTTGGTGTATGCAGAACATTATATTGGTATGAGGTTTATGGGTTTGTGATTTAGACGAGGCAATAGACATGCAATTTTACTCCGTCAATAAAATCGCTATTGAGGTTATCTGGACCAAGTAGCTATGGTGGAGACGCAGGCTCGGACGACTAGTCTATTTGGATTCTATTAAGATGACAATTAGGCTAAAACTGCATAGGGAGCATAAACTGTGGTCCTCATAGTATCAAATGCATTTGATGCACGCGGACCTCGGATACCCCGCACAAAATGTAAGGGGTCAAAGTAATCCTGCCGATCAGGGCCACGTCTTGATATTTCAGTGACTATCTCCACCTCCCATTGCCAATGTGAATCAAAGTTCAACTTCCATTGAAGTAGGACATTTATCATGACTTCGCAAGTAAGGAGATGGCCCTCGAGAGAAGGTAAGTAACCGCCAGCTTTCCTGAAAGGCCCCGGCGCTAAAAGGTTCTAGGTTTCACGGCAGACGTACTGAGCCGGTGGATCCAATGCACCTTACTTGACCCGTGGAAGGTGCTGCCTCTTCTAGCGCTGGCACGTTACACCGTCAAAGGCCGCGAGCTGACAGAGTCGCGCCCTCATCTCCTCAAGGCGCTTAAATCCCTTGCGTCCTTAGCAGTCATCCAACGGCTCTCAGCCTGGCTAGACCGTCGGGCGATCAACAATGGCGTGTCCGACCACTATGACTGGAACAAAGAAGTAGTCGTCCTGACCGGCGGGAGCAATGGTATCGGTCGGCGAATTGCCCAGCTCCTAGGCGACCGCGACATCAAAGTCGCCATTCTGGACATCTCACCCCCAGCCGACGAGCTCCCCAACAGCGTCCGCTTCTACCAATGCGACATCACCTCGTCAGAAAACATCAGCGAGGTAGCCGCTAAGATTCGCGCCTCCTTTGGCCGCCCAACAATTCTCATCAACAACGCCGGCCTCCTTACGGCTAAGACCATTCTCAATGTCTCCCCCGAACAAATGCGTCGCATGTTCGAGGTTAATACATTTGCACACTATTGGCTGGTCCAGGAGTTTCTGCCAGATATCATCGCTGGTAATCACGGGATGGTAGTCACAGTCGCTTCGCAAGCAGGGTACGCCGTTGCCCCGAACATGACCGACTACTCTGCTACCAAGGCAGCTGCTATTGCTTTCCATGAAGGTCTGGCGGCGGAGCTGGTCACTCGGTACCATGCACCCCGTGTGCGCACCGTGCTTGTTACGCAAAGTTTCACACGTACGACTCTTATTGATAGTCTGACTCCCGAGGATACTTTTATTAACCCGCTTCTGCATCCGGAGACTGTGGCTGAGGGTTTGGTTAACCAGGTGTTGAAGGGTGAGAGTGGACATGTACTCTTGCCTGGTTCAGCTGGTTTTATTTCTCAGCGGCTTCGGGGTTACCCGTTATGGTTCCAGCATATGTTGCGGTGCAGATTGGAGCGGTTGATTCGAACGGATTAACTTGTAGTGATGTGATGATATTTTTCTCTGTACCTCTATAGCCTCGGATTTTTGCCTATCTCATGCAAATTTATTTGATAGTTTCTATCATCATATCCACCTGGGCATGCATATGTCGTATATATACATATTATTATTGGATCGGTGTTGTGGCGTAGCTGGAGAAGGATTATGTAGGTACTGTACATCCATGGATGTACCTCGTATGGCAGTCCATGCTTATATATGTTGATGGATGGCAGCTATAAGCGACGACCTCACCTCGGAACCTTGAAATTAAACCAATCATCTCGAGGCCATACTAGTAAAGAATATCTGATCCACATCAACATATTCTAAATAGGTCATATGTAGCATCATAGAACTCGACAAGTAGCTACAAATCGATCAAATCTGTCCCACCAGTTGTCATGACGAAATCCCAGCCCCGTCTGTGGCACGTGCACGCAGCTTCACCGCGATTTTGATTCGCTCCACTTAGTGCAGAGACACTTCATCCTGTGCCACCGACTCGATTCCTCACATTTATCTCTCTGATCTTTTCCATTGAGTGTTGCTGCATGGATTGCCCCTATTCTAAATCCCAGATATCAATCTAGAGTCCCGTGTGGTGAAGGGTAAATCTGGGGAGCTAGATCCCCCGATCGTTTGGCGCAACCGACCGTGGGTTCGCCCAGTCTCCGCTCGACGATCCACGGTTCAGCTCCGTTGTTTACTACCCAAACAAACCATAACAACGCCATTTCCCCGACCTTTCACTTTCCCCTACATTCCGACTCCCCCATATTATACATTCCTAATCTCCCACATGGTGGCCTGTGCCGTTTGGGCATTCCTGTGAATCTTTGCCCACCATGTTCAAAGCCCTCATGGGCGGGGGCCGGTCCGATACCCGAAGCACGACCAGCTCCAGCTCTAAAAGCCGACGCAGAGCCGATTCCACCAAATCCTCACATAGCCGCAAATCATCACGGGGTGACGACCGTGACCGCGACTTGGAGGATGAATCGCCTTACCCCCCCGTCGGCCTCGGGCAGCAGACGCGGTCCCTCCAGTGTCGCTGGCGATTCTGTCGCATCGACCTACATGACCGCCGAGCCAGAGCCCATTGGCAGTCCGAGCCCTATGATAGTTGAACGAACACCCAAACGCAGAGATAGCGATCGGGAAAGCAAGAGCTCTCGCCGCCGCACCCGCGACCGATCGGAAAGTCGAGAGCGCGAAAAAGTGAAGAGCCGCCGCAGTGCTGTTGAAGGAATATATGATGTGGAGGATGAGCGCGACCGTCGTGAGCGCCAGCGCACACAGCCTGTGGAACCCTATGTTCCTCCCATCTCTACATCTATGCCATCTAGTGCGCCGGGTGCGCAGTTTCCTATCGACATGGGCGCTCCAGGATTTTCGCAATTTCCCGGACAGTTCCCCCACGAACCATCATCTGGTTCGCCTCATCATGCGGCCTCACCTCCTCATGTCGTCTCACCACCAGCCCCATTTGATCCGCATGTCCAGCAGCAATTTCCTGGCCAATTTCCGGTCACGTCGGCGGGAGCCTATTATCCCCCCAATAACCCTGCTGGCGCTGCTGCAGACTATTACGGCGACCAAGGACAGTCTGTTGGTGAGCAGCCGGGAGTTCGACCTCATAAGCCGGCAATCATCCCCAATAGCCAGGCGCATCTGATGGCGGCCTCGCCGTCAGCCAACCCCCCTCCTGAGCCCAGTAGTCTTGGTGAGCTTGGGGCTGCGGCGGATTATTTCGACGATAGCTTTCAAGTTCCCGAGGGACCAGCCAACCTCACATCTTCCAAGCCTCCCAAGCCTGGCAAGATCCAATCAAAGCCTACGAGACCATCAAAGCCTAGCAAGATTTCTTCGTCAAGCGCTGTCCCTGCTGTTGCAGCTGCTGGAGCAGCTGCTTATGGACTGAGCAGTGCCATGTCCTCACACCACAGCGAATCCTACAATGAAACGACAACCGTCCATCACTCTAACTCGTACCCGCAGCCGGCTGCCCCATTGAACAGCGTCCCGAGTGCCAGCAAGCCTCCTCAATCCCATGGCATCGGTGCTGGTGTCGGCGCCGCAGCTGCAGGCGCGGCTGCAGGATACATGCTTGGTCACCAACATCATTCTTCTAGCCCCGAAAATGCATCCCAGTATACCTTCCAAAATTATGAGCAACCTCCCTCAGCTGGTCTGCCCCCTCATGGCTCTGGCCCCAGCAATGCGGTCATGCCAGGAGGCCCCGAAGGGTACCCTATGCAAAACCCTGGCTTTTATCCTCATGGAACCGGTGCCCTTGCTATGCGACACCGCCCTCAAGGCCCTCTTTCGAAGTTCGCGGACTTTTGGCGTGACCCCGAAGGTGTCGGCAGGTTTGAAGACTACACCGAGTACATTGGTGTTTGCAAGTACTGCTTTGAACCTGGCTCGAGCTGTCTTGATGCTCCCCGCAAGCACCATTATCATGGGCGCCGGCACTCTTCGGATCGTTACAGCAGTAGTAGTGCTTCTCGAGTAAGCAAGCTTAGTCGATACCAATCCTCGGAAGATGAAAGCCGTCGACGCAAGAAGTCACACAGGTCAAACAAGTCTACTTCCTGGCTTCCAGCACTGGGTCTCTTTGCTGGCAAAGAATTCAAAGACTCCTACAATGTTCGCCCTAGTCGAGGCGGAGATGACCGTGTTTCGTCTTATGACGCTGAGACCACCTCAATCTCCGATCGCAGGAGTTACACTTCCCGTGGTGTGATTCGCCGGCCTAGCTCCCCGAGAGAGCATTACCCTGAGTCAAGACACTCTCATCGAACACGATCACGGTCCCGATCCTCGTCGCCATCTGGTCATCATTCATTTGTGAAGGAGGCAGCGCTGGGAGCTGCCATTGGTGGAGCTGCGCTGGCTGTTGCGAAATCAAACCAGCGATCCCGCAGCCGTTCTCCTTCTCGAGTTCAACGACGCAAAGAGTCCTCTTCCAGCTCATCTTTCCTTGATGTCTCTCGACCTGCCAAATCCCGTAGTGGATTTACCTCATTCTTTACTTCTTCATCGGAGAATCGCAAGAAGCAAAAAAATCGAAGCAAGCGGAAGGGCTTTTTCTCTTTCAACAGCTCGTCATCATCGTCGCTTGATGCTGACTTGGCCTTTGGTACTGGTTTCGCAAAGAAGCTGAAGTCCAAGAAAGAAAAGAAGGGGAAAAAGAAGGAAGATGTGAATGCGGCGCTCCTGGGCCTAGGCGCAACAGCCACTGCTCTTGCCGCTTCATCCCCTGGCCGGGGCCGTACCACTGGCCAAATACTCAGTGCCAGAGATGTTCGATCCCGCCGTTCCGATTATACGTCTTCAGCCAACGAAGAATCGGAATGGATTGATGCTGAATCGGACGATCAATCATCTGAGAGTGTTGCCTCTGCACTCGCATTTGGTGGTAGCAGCGCTGATTCCGGATCCGACTCGAGCCGCAGTGGCTGGGGCTTCTTCGGTTTCAACAAGAAGAAGAAGAGCAAGAAGGAGAAGAAGTCTTCTCTTGGCAATGCTGCCCTGGCAGCAGGTGCTGGTGCTCTCGGAGGTGCGGCTCTAGCTTCTGTCGCTCGCGAACGTGACAGCCGAGTCTCAAACAGCTCTGGAAGCCTCCAGCAAGTTTATCCCACCGCTACCTCCGACCCGACCCGATTTGACGCTACCAGGATATCTCCATCGGTTATGTCAGGCGAACCACCTCTAGTCCGCCCTGGTGCTATTCCGCTCCAGCAGCCTCAACCCGTCACACCTGTTTCCCAAGCTGTCTACACTACTCAAGGAAGCTTACCAGCCTCAATCCCTGCATACAGTGCCCCTGAGGCGTCTCTTGTTTTTGCCAGCGATCCTGTATTTGACCAGCACTTCCAAGGCCCCCGAGACCCGGCATTTGTGGCCGAAGACCGTCAATCTGATCGTCGGAAGCACCGCCGCAGTGACTCTACCCCCATTTTCCCTATCCAAGAGGGTTCTATCCCTGGCCCGAAACGTCGATCTACCGCTAGAGAAGCAGCCTCTGTGTCTTTTGATCTAACCGAAAAGCAAGAGGAACAGCAACGTCTTCGCGAAAAGTATGCACAATCAAGTACTGACAATGTCTATCCGGCTGTGCAATTGATCGACCGTGAAGTAGAGGATGCCAAGAGAGACGAAGTCCGACGAGAGTTTGAGCGTCAAGAGCGGCGCCGCAGAGAACAAGAAGATGAGGATCGTCGCCGCAGAGAGCAAGAGGCCGAGGATCGCCGTCGCAGAAAACAGGAGGATGAGGATCGACTCCGCAGAAAACAAGAAGATGAAGATCGTCACCGCGATTCACGACCAGAGAAAGATTCATCGTCCTGGGCTGAGGCCGCCGCCATCGGTGCCTTGAGTGGTGCTGCTGCCAGTACTGTCATGTCATCTCGCAAGACCGATTATCCAGAAGCCTCAGAAGCCAGCTCAGACCGTTACAGCAAGCGACGAGAGAAGCGCCGCAAGGAGCGAGAAGAAAGCCGAATGGAATCATCGATTGTTTCAAAGCCTGATGTGGCTACGCCCATCGAAGAACCAGTGGCACCTGTGCTGTATGAAGAGGAAGAAAAGAAGAATACACCTCGTCGCAGCTCCCGATCCTCCCCCGTCTATGAAAGCTATGCAGACTTCTACGCCCCCGACCTTCACAATAGCGCTGATCAAGAGAAGCACCCTCGCGACTCTGAAGATCCGCCCAACATTGTCGAAGTAATGCCTGCTAGCGAGCGTGAACGAGAGCAGCCTGATGTGTTCAAGGATACTGAAGATGTCCCACACCCGTTCGCACGGGAGCCTTATGAAGGCTATGCTCTTCCGTTCAGGGTGCCGGCACTTATCTACACCAAGCCCACTCCCGAACAAAGTATCAACGGATCTGCATGTGGTGTCAATTCTCCAATTGCTCCTGCTGAAACATCTGTTGAACCTGTGTACGAACACGAGCGTCAGGCAGAACCCGAGGCCAAGCCTGAACCTGAACATCAGCCCGAGGTCGAGTCCGAGGTCGAGCCAGAACATGCACCTGAGCCAGAAGTCAAATACCCTCAGCGATTCACTACTGGCTCCCGAGTCTCCTGGGGCCACGACAAGACCCACGAATATGAAGTTCCTTCCTCCTCTGAACACGATCCAACTGATTATGACATTTCCCCCCTTGACGACCAGACAAAGGAGTTCCCTTTGACTACCTCTGAAGATGAGAAGAAGCCTGTTAATAAAAATGATTTCGGTGATGATATTGAGTTTGCTGCTATCATCGCCGCTGGAACCGAAGCAGCCGGGTTTGATCCTTCTGTCGTCCTCAACGACCCCAAGTATCACACGCGTACCTCTCCTCCTGGTTCCGAGGATGAAGGAATCTACTCTCCTCGCTCAAAGTGGAACGACGAGAAGGAAAAGCCCCATGGCTTTGTCGAGGGAGAAGTTGAGAGCCATGAGCTTGATCAGTCCAAGGATATTCAGCCTCTCCAGCATGTGATTGAGGACAAACCTTTCTACTCCGAGCCTGAGTACATCACAAACGCTCAAATTTCATCATCCGAAACTCGCGAGAAGGGCTCAATTGCCCAACGGGTCATGGAAGAGTTGGATAGGAAGGCTTCACCGCCCAGGTACGCTGAGCAAGATGTTTTCTCCATGCCCGGTGGATTTGACACTCCCGTTGAGCCTCGCGAGCCTGTGCAGTCTCGTGACGACTCTCAATCCGTTGTCTCTGCTGCTGTTGGGAGAGAAATCGAGAAGTCCAGAAAATCTCGCCCTAGTGGCGATGAGTTTGATTTGTCGCGTGATATTGCACCGGCCGTCCTGGAAGGTGCTGAAGCCATTGATGATGAAGACAAGAAAAAGCACCGCAAGCGTCGCTCTAAGCGCGACAGTGACACATTCTCAGTTGGTGCTGAATCTGTAGTCACTGTGGATGATGATGATGATGACAAGTCCGAGCGTCGCAGACGCCGTCATCGCTCCTCCCGAGACGACATTGACGATGCGGCATCCACATTCACCGTTGAAGACGATGATGGAAAATCCGAGCGCCGCAGACGCCGTCACCACTCTTCTCGTGACGACGACGATGCTGCATCCACATTCACTGTGGATGATGATGACAAGTCCGAGCGTCGTAGACGCCGTCACCGCTCTTCGCGCGACGACAACGATGATGCGGCATCCACATTCACTGTTGAGGATGATGATGGCAAGTCTGAGCGCCGTAGGCGTTCCCACCGTTCGAAGCATGGCGATGATGATGATGATGCGCGATCAGTCCGTTCTACCCGGTCTACAGGTGAGGATGATGGGAAGTCTGAACGCCGCACGCATAGTCGCCACTCCTCTCGGGACAGTCTAGTCGAAGACCGGGATAAGCGTCGGAGCAAGGACGACAAAGAAAAATCTGGTGGCATTTTGCGCAGCCTCTTTGGTTCCCGGGTCTCGGCACCAGAAGAGCGACGTTCATCTTCTCGATCTTCATCGCTTGACAAGCGCGTGTCTCGGGATGCTGTCTCTGAAGCTGGAGTTGATGATGAAAAACGTCGACGCAAGAAGCGCTCCTCAAGCTCTAGACACAGCTCCAGTGGTGACAAGTTGGAAGGTTATGATTCGGACAAGGTAAGTGTGAAGGATGACGCAAATCTGGAGGAGTACAGATCGAAGAGGCAAGAGAAGGAAGAGCAGCGTCGACAACGTTATGGTGACATTGTCGACTCGGGAAGACGTCGGGAATCTGAGAAGGTATAATATTTTGAATTTCCTTTCTTTGTTACTTATTGATCATGTTGCCCGTTTTTTGTACACTGTTATGTGCCATATAGTTGCGTTTCCTGGATGGTTGCAGTCACTCTGATTTATCCAATTGCACAAAAACACATGAAACCCCAAAACAAAAAAAGAAATTGTACTAAGCATTCTATTGGTATTACTCCATGTGCAGGACGGGAAACGATCGGAATATAATGACGACAGCGACAAGTCTTTTTTAGGGGATCGCCCCGAAATGCTACCCGCGGCTGAGCGCGATGAACACGGTGCTTCGGGGCTTGAAGAGACGGCAGAGGGTGCAGCTATTGCAGCTGCTGGTTTAGCATTGGGAGAAGAGCTCTTCCGACAGCGACCACGAAGCCGTTCAACTTCCCCCCGTGCCGCAGAAAAAGCCCATGACCTCGCCCCGAAGTCCCAGAGTAGACCGTCTTCTCCTGAGATGTCCCGAAACCAGGATGAATCACGACGGATGTCCCTCAGCCGGTCGACAGAGTCGCCAACTGCAGTGCCTTTACACTTCCGTCGACCTCCGATGTCCCCTGGTCTACCTCGCTCAGTGCCATTGGAGAACACAACCCCGCCTAGCTCAACCGGCTCTCCAACACAATCCCGCCATCGCCGTCCCAAGTCTGTGGAGATGTCTGGGGAAATGCGCCCTCTTTTCCTAGTGGAACGACATGGAGCAGCCAAGGTGGAGCCGGAGGTTGATGAAAAGCTACCCTCGCTTCCATCTAGCAAGGCTTCTTCACGAGCTCCGTCTATCGAGAACCTTAGGGAACTTAATGACGAGGATGCTGTCAGGAGCTGGGAGCCTCTCGAGCCTAGTCCTTTGATGGAGAGCCGAAGACCGACTGGTCTGAAAATCTCCACTGAGCAAGCCAATGAGCGTGAAGTAGACTACGATGTTCTTGGTTCACAGCAAGTGACCCCAACAGCACAAAACTTTGGTGAATCTTCAGAATCGGCCAAGAAAGAGAAGCGGAAGCCCGAGTTTTATTCTCCATCCGATCTCCTCCGAGACCCTGCAGCTTATCCAGATCCTTCCTCATCAAACATTGAGAATCTGCCTTCCCCCGAAGGGTCTGTGATTACTGTCCGAGACCACCCCGAACATGTTGTTGCTGATAAGGAGCGAGAGCTTGAACCTGAAGCTCCGCAAGGCTCCATCCCCCAGCCTTCCGAGGAATTCTCTTCTGTAGAGAAGTCCCTGCCTGACGCCACTGGTCTTGGGTTTGCCGGACTTGTCGATGCTGCTGTTATTGCTGCTGCCAAGGATGATAGCATGTGTGTTGATTGCACCGACAAAGAAGTTCCTGAGCCTGTCGCTCAGCCGGACGATCATCATACTGCCGATGTTGCTGACAACACAGTGACTGAGAAGTCTTTGCCCGAAACGGACTTTGAATCATCCGTTGCTTCTGGAACCAAAATACCGGGATTTTCTGATGTGGTCGACGCTGCTGTTGCTGCCCAGGCATCCTCCAATGACAAGCCTGTGGATGAAGAGCTAGGCGAGCCTGGCACAACAATTGAAGAACAGCCACCCACCCAACTTGAGCTCGAGCTACCAGTTGAAATTGAAACAAATAGGGACTTGGTTCCCGAGTCATCTGATCAGCCTATTGAGCCATCCCAGCCAGAGGAGGAGCCGGTCGTCGACGAGACGAAGGAGACAAAGTCTCAAAAGAAGAAGAAGAAGAAGGCAAAGAAGAAGCAGGCCGAGGAAAGCGCTGACTTGCCGTCCGAGCCTGCCACGACCACCGAAGAGCAGATTCCTGCGCTGGAAGCCACAGAAGGCGAATCACGCTCCCTTGAGCCTGAACCAGCAGTTGTTGCTGATAGCGAAGTTCTTTCTGAGCCCCAGCCTGAGTCTGCACCAGTGGAAGCGCCAAGAGAACTCGAGGTGGAAACCGCTCCTCTTGAGTCGACTGAAGCCTTGACACCCACCGATGAACAGCCTCCACCCACTACTGAGCCTGATTCAATTTCTTCTATACCGGTTGAGTCTGAGTCTGTAGAGCCCGCTATTGCTCTCGAGTCCGAGGCACAGCCCCAGCCTGAAGCTGCTGTGACCGATACCGTTACCGATGATCAGCCGGAAGAGTCTGCAGGTCTATCTAAGAAGGAGGCTCGAAAGAACAAGAAGAAGAACAAAAAGAACAAGAGCGTTTCTTCTACCACTGGCGAAGAGGATGCTCCCCGCGATGTTGTGGAAGAGCAGCCACAAGAGACAGTGCCTACTGCCTTAGAAAATCAGCCTCAGCAGGAAGACCGAGAGCTCACCACTCAGACCGGGCATATTCTTGAGACTAGCGAGATTCCAGCTGTGGAAGAATCTACAGAGAAAGATACTACCCAAGATTCAAGCGTTGCTGATGCCCCTGTGCAATCCGAGCAAGACTCCGAGTTCCAAGATTCTTGGGAGATGGTAGAGCCCGCAGGTGCACAAGAAACCACAGAGGAGCAAAATGCTCAAGATATGAGCATGTCTACTGACTCATTCACGGCCATCGAAGCACCCACACCAGAGTTGCAGGAAGCTGAGGCTACGGAGCAAGCCAAGGATGTTTCATTGCTTGAAGCTACTCCTGATGTTGTCGCCACCCCACAAGAGACAGCTGAGACAGACTCGGATGCTTTTCACGAAGCAGTTGAGGAGCAGACTACCCTGAATGAGGAAGGGAAGGGCGTTGAAATTGAGCCTTCGACTGAAGCTGTTGCAGACATCGCCACTCCAGCCCCTGCCGAGCCTGAAGAAATCAAACCAGGGGAGAGTACAGAGACACAGTCAAAGAAGAGCAAGAAGAACAAGAAGAAAAACCGCAAATCTGTGGTCTTTGACGAGGCAGACGCTCCCCCTGAGCCTCAACCCTCTTCTGAATCTGAGCAGCTCACTAAAGATATCAGCCCTGAGGAATCAGCTTCTGTTGCCCCTGGTGAATTGCCAGAGTCTAGAGATGTTGAGGCACCTGAAACTCTAGAAGCTGCCAAAGATGTGCCAATTTTGACACCCGAGGAAGCTGTTGCAGAAGTGGCACCCCTGGCTTCCGAGCAGGATGTCGCAACTCAAGAACCTGAGCCTACTCCACCGGTTCAAGTCGATGAAGAGCCGACAACTTTGAATGAGCCTGTCAAAGAAGTTGAGGAGACACAGGACCAGCCCGCTGCCGTTGTTGAGGCGGAGCCTGAAGTCCCCTTGACTGCAGCACAGAAGAAGGCTGCCAAGAAGGCCGCTAAGAAGAAGGCAAAGCAGGAGAGCGTTTCTTCTATGCCGGACGAGCAGACCCCGGCTGAAGACCCCTCCACCGAGAGTCAGCCAGCCGAACCTCAGGTCAACGAGGCCATCGAGACTCAAGTGACACCCCTAGTTTCCGAAGAACCTGCTGCAGATGTTCCAGCCTTGGTTTCCGAGCAGCAAGTAGTGACTCAAGAGCCTGAGCCTACACCATCTGATCCTGTAGAAGCCGAGACAACGCCTACTGAGCCTGGCATGGCAGTCGAGGAAACACAGGATCAGCCCCCTGCCGTTGTTGAAGCGGAGCCTGAAGTTCCTTTGACTCCAGCACAAAAGAAGGCTGCCAAGAAGGCCGCTAAGAAGAAGGCAAAGCAAGAGAGCGTCTCTTCTATCGCGGATGAGCAGACACCGACCGAAGCTACCTCCACCGAACCTCAAACCAATGAGCCTGTTGAGTCCCAAGTGACAGAAACAGCCGAGCCGGCTTCTGAAGCTGAGGCTGCACTTGTCGACGAAGTAAAGGGGATTCCAGCCATTGAAGTCGGCCAGACAGAAGTTGAGGAGACTAGGGAGCTGCAAGCTGAGCCCGAGGCTGCACCTGTCGACGAAGTAAAGGAGACTCCAGCCATTGAAGTCAGCCCGGCAGAGGTTGAGGAGACTAGGGTCCTTCAAGCTGAACCCGAATCTGAGCCTGTACAAGAGCCCGAGCCTGAACCTTCTCTGGACATTGTTGCAGAGACTCCTGCCCCTGAAGCTCCCCAAGCAGAAGCCGAGGAGATTAAGGAGCCAGAAGCTGTACCTGGGCCTACCTTGGACACCGGTCTGGAGACTCCTGCTCAGCCCACCGAAGCCGAGTCCGTTAAGGAGGTATCTGAAGTGCCCCAAGAGAACCCAGAAGTTGAACAGTTATCTGAAGAGCCTCCGGCTGGTTTGTCAAAGTCACAAAAGAAGAAATGGAAGGAAAGGCAACGGAAATTGCAGCAGCAGAGTATGAGCTCCGCTCCAGAGACACCTGCAGCTGAGTCTGCCCCCGAGCCCGAGACACTTGCCGCTGAGTCAAGCAATGAGACCAAAGCTGCTTTGACAGAGGCCTCAGCCCCGGAGGCCTCATCTGAGCCTGCGACCGAAATCCCCGCAGAGTCCAGTAAGGATATCCAAGATCCGTTAGAAAGCGCAGTTGTCGAATCAACCAAGGATGCTGTTGGTGAAGACCCTGCGAATGAGGAAGCTGTACTGCCTACGACTGATGTTGACGCTGCGGAGCCTAGCCAAGATACTCAGGCTGAGCCCGAGCCCGTGGCTGAAGCCTCTGTCTCCGAAGAGGTCCCTCCCGTTGCTGACCTAGTCCAAGAGGAGGAAATTCAAGCCGAACCTGTAGAGACTCAACAGCCCAAGGAGGATGAATCAATCATGCTTCCTGCAGAAGAGACTCTGGCTGTCTCTCATGAGGCCGAGACTCCACGTGAAGAGCCTGAAGCACCTGCAGTTGAATCCGAACGGCCAATGTCAGCAGCTGAGAAGAGAAAGGAGAAGAAGAAAAACAAGCGGAAGTCCAAGCAGCTTGAGAGCCAACCTGCTGTTGAGCCTGAGCCCTCTCCTGAGCAAATAACCACCGAAAAGGTCGAGGAACCGGTCGCAGAGGCTGAATCTGCAGTCCCTGCTGAGATCCCTTCTACCGTTGACGAGGCTCCAGCTGTTGTTGAGCCTGTGGTTACAGAAGCTGCTCCAGCCGAGACAGAGCCCGAGCCTATGGCCGACGAGAAGCCTGACTTCGAGGAAAGCCAAGATGCATCTGCCCTTGACAAGGAAGTGCCTGTAGAGGCATCGGCAGATGATGCTACTGCTCGGGCCTCTGAGATTGGGGTTGAGCAAGCCGCAGATGCTGGAGCTGTATCTGAAGAAATTCCTTCTGAAGTCGTGAACGCCGAGACTGCCGAGACTGCCGCTGCCATTGAAGCGGCAGAGGACTCAAAGGATGTTGTGTCCACGGAAGATCTACACCCTTCCGAGAAATCCACCGATGACAAGCCTATTTCCAATCAGCTTGCTGAAGAAACAACTACAGGTGTGGAGCCACCATCTGAAGCTCCTTCTGATGAGCCCGCTGCCCCAGTTCCCGAAAGTGCACCTACCGAGCAGGCCGAGGACACTGAATTGATCGCTCCAGGCTCGAAGAAGAAGAACAAGAAAAAGAAGAAGAAGGGGCAGTCTACTCCTACCGAGCAAGAGTCTCAGGCCGACTCTCAGGAGCCTCCTAAGGAAGAGCCAGCTGCGGAAGAGCCAGCCGCTGATGAACCTGCTGCTGTTGAACCTGCTACTGTTGAGCCTGCTACTGTTGAGCCAGCTACTGTTGAGCCAGCTACTGTTGAACCTGCTGCTGATGGACCTGCTGCTGATGAACCTGCTACCGTCAAAGATGTCGTGCCTACTTACGACAACGATGTGGCTGTTTCAACAGAAGAGCCAAAGAGCACCGAAGAGTCCAAGCCACAAGAGGAGCAGACAGAAGTCCTCGTAGTCGAACAGCCAAGTGCCGAGGCTGAACCAACAGAGTCTGAGCCGGCCTCCAAGAAGTCAAAAAAGAAGAAGAACAAACGCAAGTCCGTCGCTTTTGAAGACAGCAATGATGTGACTCAGGCCGATGCTCAATCCGAACAAGAGCCCTCCAAGGAGGTCATTCCGAGCGAGGGCATACCCAAAGAGCGTGTGCTGACAGAAGAACCCGCTCAAACGATGTCAGAGAAGGAGATGACCGAGCCCGACACTACGATTGAGGAAGCTCCAAAGGAGGATGTTGAGCCAGTTGAAGCTATCCTAGCCAGCGAACAGATCCCCGAAGCTGGAATCCAAGAGCCTAGTACATCGGAAGCTTCCAAAGAGGTCGAGGATGCATCAGCCGCTGTTCAACCCGATGAACAGCAACAACCTGAGGCCATGACTACTGCCGCAGAGGTCGAAGAGGAAGACCCTGAATTTGCCAATCTGTCGCCCAAAGAGAAGAAGAAGCGCAAGAAGCAGAAGGAAAAGGAGAGGAAGAAAATGGCAAAATCTTTGAACTTGACTGCAGAGGAGCCTTCTACGCCGACAGAGACGCCCCAGGAACCCGAGTCTGAGGCACTACAAGCTCAAGATGAACAGACTGCCGCGCTAGAGGACAACAACATCTCTGAGGCCGTTGATACACACGCTGCTCAACAAGAAGCCGCCGATGTCCAGCCAGACGTGGAGAAGAACGAATTCCCCCAAGACGATCAACTCATTGAGCCCGAGACAACTACGAATTTCGAGGAGACTACCAGTAAGGACGCAACAGAGCCAGCTCACGTGCATGAGTAACAGCTGACCACGATCATAGCCGAGCCATCAGCGGAAGCAGATGCCCCGAAGGAGCCAGAGGGACCTACCGAACCTATCACCGAAGCAGAGCCTGACACCGAAATGACTGCCGAGGACCGCCGCAAAGCCAAGAGGGCGGAAAAGAAGAAGAAGCGCAAGTCAAAGAACCTCAGTACCGATGAGGGCCCCGCTGAATCCGATCCCACCGACGCTACAACCATCGCGCAAGATGCCGAAAATGATACCACGGAACTCAATACATCCGTGACGGCTCCCTCGCCTGCGGAAGATGACGGTAAAGAACATCAGTCCCACGACATTGGAACGCCCGACGTACCGGCACAAAGTTTGACTTCGACTGATGACATCGTATCTTCGCAGGTAGAGCAGCCGCAGTTAGATAATCTTTCTGATTACCCTCCCCAGCCCGTGCTTGAGCGTTCAAATGATTTTGGCGAAGCGGATGATGGTGTTGAAAAAGGAAGTGAAGAGACTGCCCCCGTTGCCTTAGCGGCAGAGGAAGCACCGGCTTCAGAGGAGAAGGAGGTTGGTGTTGAAGAAGTTGTGAAAGAGAAGGTAGATGAAATGTTTGAGAAAGATTTGGAAAATGTACTGAAAGAGGAGGAACGTGGAGAAGAAGATGTTGAAGCTATTAACTTGAAGGATGGGCCATCTATGCAAGAGAAAGAGACGGCCGCGAACCAAGAGTCTGCTCTAGAGGTGCCCGAAGAGACACCTGCTGAGAACACGAGGGACACTGCTGCTTCTATTGTCCCTGAGCTGGCTACAGTTGAGGAGCCGGAGACGTCCAAGAAGCAAAAGGAAAAGAATAAGAAAAACAAGAAGAAGCAACAAGAGGAAGAAAGCATCGAGGCAGAGCCTTCCGCCGAGCCAGAGCCGTCAGCTGCCGAGGGCAAAGAACAGCCCGAGACTGTGCCCTTCGCCCTGGAGCAATACGAGACCAAGGAGATACCCGAACTGGAGTCCGCCCCAGCTATTGAAGACGTTCCAGTTGGTCAGGACCAGCGCACTGGCGATGTACCTGAGGATCAGCCAGTCGAAACCGTTGATTCTCCCAAGGAGATTGAGAACGTCGAGGAAGCCGAAGCCCAAACCCAAGACAATGCTCAAGGTGAGCAGTTTGAGCCTTCTACCTCAGGTATCGAGATCCCCGAAGAACATCCGGATGCGCAGGATACGCCAGAGGCAGAAGATGCTGCTGATGCTAAAGAACCCGCAATCCTACCTTCTGAGACAGTTGAGGCGATCAATGATTCTGCCCCGACGGCCGTCGGAGAGGAACAGCCGCCAGCTGCAAGCGATGAAGTCAAATCTGTTGAGCCTTTCACTGAGGTCCCATCCCAGGAGACCGCAGTAGATCAATCAAAGGAAGCTCCGGCTCCAAGTCCGGAAACGCTAGAAGAGACAGCTGCTGTGGACCCCGTCGCGGAAGAATCTGTTGATGAGTTCAAGGGCTTGAGCAAGAAGCAGAGGAAAAAGAAGATGGCAGAGAAGGCTGCCGCTGCCGCTGCTGCCGCCGCCGCCGCTATCGAAGCCGAAAAAGCAGTTGAACCACTTCCTCTTAATGAAGTTTTGACTGCTGAGCACGTCCCAGAGCCTACCGAAGAAACGCCTCAACTCGAAGAAGATGTGCAGCCTGCGACGGATGTTCAATTGCAGCCCGAGTCCGACATGAATACTAGCGAGCAGCCAGTACCATCGGTTTTGGGACCTGCCGAGGATGTTGCCGACAAGTCAATAGAGACACCTCTCCAGCCGGTTGAAAATTTCGCGGAAGAAACAGTTGCGGCCGCACCTGAGCTCTCGAAAAAGGAAAAGAGAAAGGCCAAGAAGAAATCCAAACAGGGGCCTGCTGACCTGACTGCCGATCTCAACGAGGTAGCAGCCCAAGCTTCGGAGGCTGAAAGACCGGATATTACTTTGAGCGCTGAGGCGCCTGGTGCAGATGAGCCCAAAGGAACTGTGCCTGAGCCAGAGCTTGAGCTTCTAACTGAAGAACCCTCCGAGGTGAACACGCGGGAGATTGAGCATATCGAATCTGCCACAGGCCCCGATTACGAAAAGCCTGCAGAGGAAGCTGTGGTTCAGCAAGGAGATGAGTCTCAGAAGACTGATCCCATCGCCCTGTCGGGTCCACTTGATTTGACCCCGCCAGCTGAGGCTGATATGCAACACGCCTCTGTTGAGCCTGACCAGGATGCCGCTCAAGAGGTTGCTCTCGAGAGGGAGGAGCAGATTGAAGAAGTGGAAGCTGAGATTCAAGCACAAGCCTCCCAGCAAGAGGAAAAACCTGTGACCGAAGAGTCTTTCGGAGATTTGCCTAGAGATTTGCCTCAACAGGCTGAAGGCATTGTGCTTGATCCAAAGAAAATGTCCAAGAAGGAACTACGCAAGGCCAAGAAGAAGGGTCTTCTGTTGGAAGATTTGCCAATGGACCAGGAGGAGCAAGTTGCGCCAGAAAGCTCTACTACTGTGTCTAAGGATGTGGACATTCCGCCACTGGAGCCCACTGCGGAAAATGAAGAAGTTCCTTCTCATGAAGCGCAGCCCTTATCTGAACCTGCGCCGCCCAGAGAGCAAGATCTCCAGCCCTTGACAGAAGTTGAAACTTTTACGGAGTCAGCACCGATCCTCTCTGAGCCAACCACCGATGAGCCAGAACTCTCGCTCTCACGGAAGGCTTCCAAGGCTTCAAAGAAAGCAAAGAAGGCCAAAAAGGGCCAAGCCTTGGACTTTGAACTACCATCCAATGTGACCGATGATCATGAACTCGCATCGTCCACCGACAAAGAATTGTCTCTCAAGGAAGAGCCCGAGCTTGAAGCTCCGATGCCAGATGAGACAACCCAAGATGACGAGTGGCCCAGAATTGAGTGGGAGCAAGGCAAATCTACAAATACCGCTCCTTCTCATGATCAAATTGCTGAGCCTGAACCTGAGCCTGTTGCTGCCATTCCAGCCTCTGAGGTCATTGAAGAGTACGATGAGCATGCTATTCCAGCAGCATTGCAGGAAGCCAAGGAGATACAGACAGTATCGGATGAACCGCTGAGTAAAAGTGCCAAAAAGAAGGCTAAAAAGAATAAAAGGAAGTCCGAGCAAGCAACTCTGGCAGAGCCCGCCGAGTCTGCACAGGAGCCTTCCCATGCGCAGACTGACCTAGCCACTGAATCGACACCTGAGCCACACGCAGATGTCTCGGCCTCCCGCGAGATTGAAGTTGAGCCTCCCGCCAGGTCTTTGACCCCCGGAGGGTCCAGCGTTGCAAACCTTTTCCCTGGATTGCCTCGGGCAGGATTTCGACTGAAGAAGACAGCCGCGTCGGTAAAAGATAGTGCTGAGGATGAGACGACAGAGGATTTGCAAGCCAATCGCGACATCGCGATTCCCGTCTCGGAAGCACCCCCGACCACCGAACCCAAAGAGATCCTCAAAGTCAGCGCTGACGCACTCCCTGAGACTACGAAAGAAACTAGCTTGGTCTTGGAGCAAGATGCTCCGCCAACGAAGGTTACTTCTACGGAGGAACCTACAAAGGAACCAGAATTCCCAGTGTCTCGTGAGCTTTTCTTGGAGGAAACAGCTTCAACACCGATGCACTCTGCACCAAGAGAACAATCTCCTATGCTTTTAAGCTCATCACCGCCTACTCGCGCCGAAGAGCCATCTTCGCCCCCGCATCTCCTGCCATCCCAAATGGAGGTTGCCGATGAATCTTCATGTGAATTGCGCCGAACTACCTCCGTCATCCACGGGAAACACCAGCATACTCCCCGCACTTGGAATTTGGAAGAGCAATCCATTCCAGCTATGGCCCCTTCACCACCTCGGTCTCTATTCGGAGGACCATTTGGAGACCACGATTCAATCTCTCGGCCCCGTACTCCACTAGGCACAATTGCGGAGCAAGAACCAGGGGACGGACACAAAGGTACCACGGCTCAGCACGGGACGCCCCGCCTGGAGATCAAGCCAGAGCATGTCTTACGACCTGTTACTCCAGAGCGACCTGTTCCTACAGCACGAAGTATTTCCCCGGTGCGGAAGTTTACAGACAACTCCCACGGGCGAGGACGATGGCCGACACCAGAAAATGAAGCTCGTCGCAGCCAGGAAGATTTGAGCAGAAGCCGCAGCGGCGGCGAGTCCCCTATTCTAAAAACACCCGAGCAGGGGATGCCGGTGTTGAGACCTTCTGGTAGCAAGGGCACACTGCGTCGCACGAATCGGAGTACGAGTAGCGATCTGCGGGCGGCTAGTCGTGCGCTAGACGCCCAGCCTCCCTCAAATCTCGATCTCGATCAGCTTCCTTCCTCTTCCTCTTACGACCCCGTCACCGACAAGGGCAAGCGTCCTATGCGCAACATGTCGGATGTCTATGTAAGTTGATAATTATTGATTGTTATTATTCTTTGCCTATTTTGGTTTTTAATTTATTTGGTGTTGTTTGTTTGTTTACTAATCTTTTCTACAGGAAGGATGGGGTGAAACTCCCAGTTCCCCGCGGTCGCCCAGCCGACCGCCTAGTGTCCGTCATCGCCGAAGCATCCAACACTTACAAGATCTTGAATCTCGTCTCGACCAATTAATTTCAGACAACCGTTTACTCGCCGCTGCTCGAGATGAAGCTGAAGAAAGACTGCGCAATTCCAGCGTCGCTCGACGAAAGAGCGACCAAGCACTCTACACCAGTGGCGCCGACTTGCGAGACAGCAAAGCCGAGATCGAACAATTGAAGAGTTCTGTGGACTGGTTGCAAAAGGAAACGACTCGCCTCACACAGGAGAACGAAGGCCTGACTGCATCCAATGCTGCGCTCGCTGCTGCCCATGCTGCTGAGGTGAGCAATGTGCGTGAATCATCAACTCGCGAGCTCGATGTTCTGCGGTCGCAACATAACGACTTGTCGAGCCAGGTGGATGAGCGCGTCCGACAAGAAATCGAATCCGCCCTAGCACAGAAAGATGCCGAGCTGCGACGCCTGCGCGAAGATCTCGAAGTCGCACGCGATAAAGTCAAGGAGTTACAGCAACAGATCTCCGCGTCGGTCCATGACAATGCACTTGTCTTCCGAGATGAGGAATTCTTCGACGCTGCATGCCAGAAGCTTTGTGGCCATGTCCAGCAGTGGGTGCTGCGCTTCTCCAAGCACTCTGACCATCGTCGCTGCCGTGCTCTGAGTGAACTGCATGACGAAAAAATTGCCGACCGCTTCGATAATGCCCTCCTTGATGGCTCCGATGCTGATTCCTTGCTCTCCGATCGAGTGCGCCGCCGTGATGTGTTCATGTCGGTCGTGATGACCATGGTATGGGAATACATCTTTACCCGATACCTATTCGGTATGGATCGGGAACAACGCCAGAAACTCAAGTCTCTGGAGAAGCAATTGGCAGAAGTTGGTCCTCGTCGCGCAGTTCACCGCTGGCGCGCTACCACCTTGACCTTGCTGTCCCGGAGACCAGCATTTGCTGCTCAGCGGGACAGCGACACTGAAGCTGTTGCTTTGGAAATCTTCGGAGTCTTATCACGTGTGCTCCCACCCCCATCTCAAATGGAAGCGCAGCTGCTAGAATCCCTGCGCAAGGTGCTTCGTGTCGCTGTCAACCTGTCCCTCGAGATGCGTACTCAGCTGGCTGAGTTCATCATGCTGCCGCCGCTCCAACCTGAATATGATACCAATGGGGATCTGGCCCGCCAGGTCTACTTCAATGCATCATTGATGAATGAGCGCAGTGGCGAAACTAGCTCGAATGATGAGTTGGAGGCGCAGCAAGCTGTTGTACGCATTGTTCTCTTCCCTCTCGTTGTCAAGAAGGGTAACGATGTGGGTGAGGGCGACGACGAGGTTGTCGTCTGCCCGGCTCAAGTCCTCATCGCCCGCCCTGGCAAAGACAAAAAGATCTCTCGAATGATGAGTGGTGACCGGATGTCGCTGGACGCAAACAAATCCGTTCATAGTGTGGCACCTTCCACCTTCACAATGGACATGGGCAGTAATCAGTTTTGAGGCGTCACACTCAGATTGGCTACTTCCATTGGCCTTGTGCTCACCAAGATCTTTTGTCTATTTCCCTTTTTCTCTTTCTTGTTTTCTCTTGTCTAATTCATGGTGCTATGCCACCTCGGCGTCCTGGCCTTTTGGTCTCGGTTATTCCCTCGCGCGGCTGGCCACGGATTGATACTTCGGTATCTTGGAGTTGAATAGTTTGATTTTATGATTTTGTGATTCTGTTTTCTTTTTCTTGAGATGTGTTTGTTAATGGAAAAATAACGGCCGCTGGACATGTATTTACTATCTTTGATGTCTGATGAGTGACGAACTTGTACTTCTGGCAAGTCAATTGTAATAGAATTCTCTCTAATCATTTCTGGTCTGGACTATATTATTTTGCTTCACATTCTCCCAATCCATTGGACTTCTCAAGTCTACACTAAAGATATTGTGTGTGAGTAAGTTTCGCTGACCTCATCGCTCCGTTTTTGGCAATCAGGTTCCTCCGACCATGGGAAGTTACACAATCCTTTCCAACCCTCTGGACTTGTGCAACTTCTTTGCTGCAAGGAGTCTATACCTTTTATTGCTTGCTTTATCTATACCCTGTGAAAGCTGGATTCCTCTGCTTGGTCGAGTCGAGTCCCTGATGTTCCACACGATTTCGCCACACGCGTCATCCTCAGCCGCCAGCTCCAACTCCACCTCTTATTCGAGCTTCGCGATCCTCAGCAGCTGATCTTCGATCTTGGACATGTCTACAAGCTGTGGCATTGCGAACACGTTCTCAATCCGGTCTATGTAAATCCGAGGCTTGCAATATTGGCAATTCGGTCACACCGATAAAGTCGGTCGGTGTGTCCAATCGGCGGATTCTACTACAAACCCTTCCCGGGGCCTGAGACGGCCAAAGCTCACCATCTGGTCGACTATTGGACTGCTTCAATATACGCTGTTGCCATGGATCCGCCTCATACACCGACTCCTGCACATGGAGTTTCCCAATCTCCACAGTCGCGATCTTCTTCCCCTGGTGCAAGGAAGTGCCCCCAGCCAAACGACTACCCACTTCCTACTGATAGCAGATCCGGGAATGGTCCAATGGGCGGCACGGGCCAAGACCGTCTTTCGGCCACGTCCTCCGGGGCCCGCCTACAGATCCCCGCGCCCGATAGCGGTGCTGGCAAATCCAAGTCCAATAAGCGCAAGAACCGCAGACGCAGACCCAAAAATCGCAAGCAATCCTTTCTCACTTCTGCCCCGGAAACGTCGCATGAACGGCCTGGAACCTCACCGGCAGCTGATGGTGCTAGAGAGCTGATGGAAGGCGATCGGCCAACCTCGAAGGATGGTCAGTCATTTTTCAAATTGGGTAGGAACTTAAGCAATACCAGCTTGGAGAGCGAGGCATTATTGGATCACAGGTAAGTGCCCCCCACCTTCCCTCTGGAGCATCGTCAATTGAATAATTTCAACCTTTGCTAATCCCACTTTTCCTCCCTAAAGAGACCAGCCTATGATGCGCCCCCGTCGCGACAGTCGCCAAACTTCAAATTTCCGTCCCAGCTCTCTGATATCCGGTGCCTTGCAGTCTGGCGATCTACGAGCTCGAATCAGCCCGGGGGGAGGACAGTCCCAGCAATACCAGGAGGAAGACAGTGACGGCTTCGAAGCCACAGACCGCACGCCTTTGGTGCGAGCTACACCAGGGGCGACATCAGGTCGGACTCGCTATGGATCAGACATGCGCACAAGTCCACTTTCCTTTCGCCCACGGAGAACATCAGGTCAAAAAACATCATCGCAATGCTCGCCGAACCAGAGCACATCCTATTTCCCCGACCAAGACCGCGACTTCGATGTTAACAACCCTCCCTCGATGCCTGGCACACCAAAGCTAGGGCCGGATATGAACTACGATGATGCTATGATGACCGGTATTGAGTTCGATTTTGCGCAGTCTATGGAGAATCACATGGACGCCTTCAATCGAGTGAATGATACGGTGATTAACATAGACGGCTTGCCACATCAACACTCCGCACCCTCGTCTGCTCCTGGTTCCCCTTTATATTCCCCTCATCCGGAATTTGGTTCACGACGCCACACGGTTGCAAATCTAGGTCCCCCGGAAGATGTTTGTTTGCCCCCGGATGGGTCAGAACTTGGAGATGAAAGTTTACATGTGCCGCGGGATGAGACTGGTGAAAAACGACGACGCAGACACAGAAGATGGCCAGACTTATCGGTGTTGGAAGAATGGAGTCGAGAGGAAAAGGAGGAGCGCAGTGGGGATCTCCGCGTTAAAAAGATCAGCGAGCCAATGCTTATTGAGGGTCGATTGCGGCCCCAATATAAGGTATGGCGCCGTGAAGAGGACGAGGCTCCTTATCGGTTCACCTACTTCAACGAAGAATTCCCGAGCACTATCCATGCACAGACTATCTCGGAGCTGGTGCAGCCAGGGAGTAGTTTCCGGGAACTGTTTATCCCCGACCCCCCCGAACTAGAAGATTCCTCATCTGAGGAAGGAGACGATGAAAATCCCTCTTCCAACGATTATACTACTGGTCATTCATTCTATCCTGGTGGCAGTGGACCCCGGGTAGCTACTTCACATGAAGAATTACGTGCTACGAATGGTGGAACTGGCCCGGGAATATCGAATAATACCAAGGATGGCTATAATGCAACTCCGACTTCCACAGCTGAGACCAAAGGACATCAGCAGCGTTTGTCTGTCATCAGTGAGGGACACCCAGAATCCAACCGAGGCATCTCGCCGTCATATTCAAACAACGGCGTGAAGCCCAAGCGATATGGCCCTCGACCTACATTTTGGCTAGATGTTCTTTCACCAACAGATGCGGAAATGCGAGCCATTGCAAAAGCGTTTGGTATTCATGCCTTGACTGCCGAGGATATCATGATGCAAGAGGCGCGGGAAAAGGTAGAGCTGTTCCGCAGCTACTACTTTGTGAACTACCGCACCTTTGAACAGGACACTAATAGCGAAGACTACCTGGAGCCTGTCAATATGTATGTGGTTGTCTTCCGCGAGGGAGTGATCTCCTTCCACTTTTCGCAGACGCCCCATCCCGCCAATGTACGGAGGCGTATTCGGCAGCTCATGGACTACTTGATTCTCAGTTCTGACTGGATATCCTATGCCCTGATCGATGACATTACTGATGTTTTCGGTCCCCTTATTCAAGCTATCGAAGATGAAGTCGACGAGATTGATGAGATGATCATGCAAATGCACTCATCCAGTAAAGAGGGATCATCCAGTGACAATGTGCTTCCCTCGTTTGCACCTGGTGAAATGCTTCGACGGGTGGGCGAGTGCCGCAAGAAGGTGATGGGACTCTACCGGCTGCTCAGCAACAAGGCCGATGTGGTTAAAGGGTTCGCGAAACGATGCAACGAGCAGTGGGAAGTGGCACCCAAATCTGAGATTGGTCTGTATTTGGGTGATATTCAGGACCACATCATGACCATGACAGGCAATTTGACGCACTATGAAACGTGAGTTGACGCTCCCGAATCTTTGACCCTGCATTTCGCATTGGGTTAAGCATGTCGCTAATTTATTTTACAGGATACTTTCTCGGGCGCATTCCAATTATCTAGCGCAGATTAACATCCTAATGAATGAGCGCTCGGAGCAGACTGCTGATGTTTTGGGCAAGTTGACTGTACTGGGTACTATTGTTCTCCCCATGAATATCATCTGTGGTATGTGGGGTATGAACGTCAAGGTGCCGGGCCAGGATATCGATAATTTGTCTTGGTTCTGGTCGAGTAAGTCTTTCCCGTCCCTTTGCATCCATCTCTAACATGTTATAGTCACGGCCGGTTTGTCTGTCTTTGCATTGCTTTCATTTGTGATCGCCAAACGAGTCTACAAGATTGTGTAGACAAGGCTGCTCTCCACAAATCTGGAAATCTTAGATACCTTGGTCTTTATTCTCGCTTGGAAATGTGATTCTTCAAAATTATTTTCCCTTTTCCTGTACATGACATATGGGGTGGCTCAGAGCATGCGGCGGCGTTGGGTTCGTGACGATATACGGGTCACACATTGGGGATTTTCTCGTTTCTGCCAAAACTTTTCTTGTACACTATGTTGTGTTTGGTGTTTCTAGAATTGTATATAACACCCAATTTGGAACTAATCAAAAGATATCGATATTAGATCTACCAGTTGGTGAAATGTATGCGTGCCTACACATCCCAAGGTCCGGGGAAAAGCCTCAATACTTCTGTGTTCCATATCACATTTGATATAGATATTGTATCTTGCCGCACGCTTAAAACTTCATAGATTTCCTTCCATCATCTTACCTTGGTTCCTTGCTTGAACCACACATACTAGGGAATAATAGATACCTCACATGTAGTCCTGGAACCTAAGCAGGTACCAGGAACCATAGCACAAAATATTCGGTATGGTATCACTGGCTACCTGGCAGTTACAGTACATATTTGAGTGATGATCTGATGTCTAGCTTTCGAAGCTATTCCTAGGTTGAATACAACCAACTAGCGTTTGAGTTATTCAAAATCCGGTTCTTAGGTGATGGAGCCTACTGTATTGAATTCGGCTATTTCCACTATTTATGAAGTCATCGTGAATAGTGTGTATTGCGGATACCGTGGTAATTCCGACCAAACCCGGGCTTTTGGTAGTGAGTGGCTATTCGGGTGTTGTTTTATTACATGTATTACCGGCAGTGCGTCATCCTCGCGTTTTGCATCTCCCCAGATTCCAGATTTTGCATCTCGGCTTTTGTCAACTCCAACACTCTTTCGCTTTCCTTCGTTACTTTGATTATCCCATTTCTTTGACTACCTCCACTTGCAATCCACATCATTCCAGTGGATTCCAAGGCCCGCATATCCCTTCTAGACCCATCCGCGTGGTCCCCTGCAGTGCAAGTGCCCCTTCGACCCTGACGTGGACAACGATCATTGGTCTCATCTCGGGCCCGGCCCTGACTCCCTCCACTTGTCAGCCACGACAACAGTTTTCACCCGAGGTCTTGGTCACCGACATCTCTGCAGGCGCATTCGGCAACGGGTGGACGCCACATCTCCTCACTTCTTACACAACAAGGAAACTGGTCCAACGTCGAGCCGGATCGGCGGCCCCCATCAGCCCCCATAATCCCGCCAACCAGCGTCTGGTATTGTTCGGAACCACCTTGTTCTAGACGTTCTTGTTTTTCTGGCTTCTGTGGGAAACAAAGCATGCGCTTTTCCAATCCAAAGCACTGCTCCATCGCGTATCCACTATCCACACCGAACTCCTCACCCTGCACTTGGTGCAATTAAATCCACCCCATCGTTTACAGTCCTCCCCATCCGTTTTTCCGTGAGCATGTGGATATCGGCTATTTACTTTGCTGCACTCTCACTCGTGTAACAAGGTCCATTATCTCTGCAACACATCCTCGCTTGTAAACTGCGGCAATCCCTCATTCGCTCCTGTCTGATTGCCAACAACTCATCTTTCACCGTTGACCCTTCCCTACCTACGTACCTACTGCTGCACCTTGCTTATTTGGTGCCCTTTTTGGGACTTTCATTCCTGCCCAACTTCCCCCGGCTCCCTCTCGGTCTCCTGACTTGTCTGCATCGGTCAGCACATTATGGCTGCGGAATCCGAGAGGCCGCCTTACTCCAACGGTGACCCTGGTCGAACCAGAGGGCCCAGAGATGCGGAGACTGCTTCGGATCCCGCGCGTCGGTCGGCCAGGGAAGACATGACAGAGCTACCACAGGCCATGAAAGCCCATGGTCAGGTTATGTCGCAGATGCCTAAGTTCACCACCTCGAATGTCCCTACTTCTTTTTCGACCTCCACAACCAACTCCGCCGTCTCGTCCCGCGAATCCTCCCCTGTCCGAATCTCCTCACGCAAACTCAATTCGTCAACTACTCCTCGAGTGCACTCTCAATCTCGACGAAGCAGCCAAGATCGAAGCAGTCCCACCCGATCGTCCTCTAACAGCAACTCCTCGGGCATACCTATACAATCTTTTACCTCGCCCAGCCCGCGTCCGTCGGTGCAACTTAACAACCCGCCGATCTTCTCACCTCCTCCTGCCCCCGATCCTCCGGCCAATGTCCTCAGTCCTGAGAAGCCTAACATGCCATCATGGGCGGGAAATCGTCGTGCAGAGCATGAATCGACTCCTCCAAATACCTCTCACAAGAGAACCGCTTTGCCGCCTCCCGAAGAACATGGAATGGTGGAGCGGAGCACACCTCGTGTGGCTCCTAGGGGTGTCAGTGGACAAGGTCCCTCCCTGGAGACAGTTGAGGAGATTGCTAGTAATCCTTCGACACCCTCGAGTGATACAGTTATCAAACCCGTGACTCCAGAAGATTCCCGGTTACACACGATCGATGAAGACCCAACGCCTCGGGCGTCAAAACAAAATGTTGAGAGTGGGAGTGAGAGTGGTGGTACCCGGAGCTCAGAGCCAGCAGAAGACGGGCGCTCTCAAGCTACTGGAGGGGCCAAGACTCCAAAGACCCTCATGCCGCAGCGGTCAACTACCTCACTAAGCGCTGGTGCTCGCGGGAAGCCTGCTGATGGCTCGGTGCGTAATATGATTGTGGAGACCGAGACAGTCAGTTCAATTCCACAGGTGTCCTTGGGAGTTGGGGCTGGCGAACGTGGAAATGCTGGTCGCGCTGATCAGGGCACTCTGAAGAACAAGAAATCGACCGATACAGTCAGGGCGCCAGTGGCTCGCAGTAATCCTCAGAAGAGAAAGCGAAGAACCAACCCTATTCAACCAGGTCCTACGTCAAGCAAGGCAGATATATTTGAAGCCAAGGTTGCTAGTGCCGTGGATGAGGCGGACGTTTCCGATTCTGACGAGACATTTGTCTATGAGTCGAACCCGATAGATTATCCTCCTCGACGATACCATTCTCGGACGCCAAGCGCAACCTCAATGGCCAGCCAGGTAGATCAACTGGCTGGTCGAAGCCGCCTGCGAGAGGGTGTACACAGCGTGACTGGGAAGCGCAGCATGAAATTCACCAATAATACGTATAACAGCAGCTTGGATGGTGAGGCGATCGAGGCGGATGGCCGAGGCGCCTCCAGGGTTGATGGTAGCGGAACAATCACTCCACGACACCATATCGCGCACCGTAATCGCAATGGCGACCACAGGTCTATCTTCGATAGCGATGGACCGTTTACTCAACCTCAAAGCCAGAAATCTCCCCGGCATTTTATTGGTGGACAGCGTCATTCACGAAACACCAACACTCGGTCGTCGCCGAACTACAAGACCATCAATGGTTCCAAGAAAGCGGGCGATATCTACGGATATGACTTTGATGCAGAAGGAGCCGACGATGAACGAACACCTTTGGTTCGTCCACCACGCAGTAGTCGGAGTGAACGCAGTGGCCGGCGACCCGGTGGTAGCTCGCGGCAAGTTGAGTATATCACTCAACGAGAACGTGGGTATTTCTCGCAGCTTGGCTCGTGTGTCGTGATTATTTTACTATTATTCATCATTGCTGGTGGTGCAACCTCGTTCTTCTTTGCTGCTACCAAGTCACTTCTGGACGTGCAGGTTGTGGCCATTCAAAACGTCCTTGCGTCGGAACAAGAGATAATGCTGGATCTGAATGTGTCCGCGGTCAACCCGAACATCTTCCCTGTTACGATCGATGTCGCTGAACTTAACATTTTTGCCAGAAGTAAATATGTTGGCACAGACAAATTATGGCGCGAACATGACTCAGATGAGCTCGATCATTTCCCTCGAGTCAAAGAAAGCCGACGCCGCTGGCAATTGTCCCAGATTGTTCAATGTCTTGGGGACATGGATTGCGTACAAGCGGCCGCGTCTGGTAGTTCTTGGTTCAAGTCAAAGAAGGACAAGGAGCACAGTAAAGATGGCGTCGACAAGGGCACTGATCCTATCAAGGACCCGGATCATGATTATCAGACCATGTTGCTCGGTCGAGTCATGGTCTTTGATTCCCCACTTTCGTTCCCGGCATCTCCTTGGAGTTACCAGGAGTCTACTTCCAAGGGACAGCTTCGTCTACCTCGGCCAGGCAACAAAACAGAAGAAGGCGGTACCGAGCGTTGGGAGCGAGTTCTTCAGCACCCGTTCGAGCTGATTGTTCGGGGTGTCATCAAGTACCAAATTCCGCTCAGCTCTCGCTACCTCTCCGCGCCTATCAGTTCAAGCGTTCGGTATGACCCCGAAGACGAAAGCCACGATCCGAATACACCTCCGAGCAATGAAACTGCTCGAATCAACACAAAAATACCCCCTAATCCCCTTACCCTCGCGAACCTTGATCCACAACCCGAACGTCGGGTTTTGGTATCTAAACGACAGTTTACGGCATAACTTTGAAGTCTCTTTTTAGCGATAGAACGATGTGCATTATTTACGACAGCCTTTTTTGGTCTCCTTGCCTTTCTATTTCCCCTTTATTGATATAACGAGTCCGAATGAAGCAAAAGAAGCCCTTGTGTGTTAATACTTCGCTGTTCTCTTGCTTTTTCATTCTGCTGTATACCTTTTTTGCGATTTCATTCTTCTTTTCTTTTCATGACGAAATGCTGTGTAACAGCGACTGAGACATGCAGGACGGCAGGTGCCCGATTTTTCTTCTCTTTTTCCCTTCTCTTCACTGTACAGAATCCATCTGTGGACTTGGCTATGTGTTATGATTTTATGTCTGGGTCGGTAGGCAGAGGATCGCCTTTGCCTCATCCTTCCTGTCCTGGCTGTCTGCCACATTCTTTCCTTTGTGGAACCCTGTACCTATATGTTACGACTTTCCGGGTGTATTTCAATCTCACGAACATACTATGGAGTGCTGTGGCACCCTTACTTTGATGACCTTTTTGTTTCTGCCACGCGTCTGGTATGATGTACCCACTGTTAGGATCCATTGCTTGCGGATTATGGGCGATAATCACTCATGACGTGGCAACGTTAAAACCTCACTTCCAGGGTTCCGGCCGGATCGGTCCGCGCCTTGGAATTCCAACCTTGGAAGGTTGACACTTTGCAGCTGCTTAGAATAATCAAGAGTCTAGAGCTTTATATCACACCTTTAATTCAGATAATGCTACGTTATAAATCCACACGTGTATCTAGGATCATCTGTCCCGGACTAGTTCTCCGTAGCGCTAGCACTAAAGGACGCCATAGCGACGAAAGCGAAACTAGCTTAACATGCGGCAAAATCCCGCGACATCCGAAGCTGGAATGCGCCAATCATGAAATGAATGAGCTTGACCGCATCCACTTCTACGCTCCAAGGTCTAGGCACCATCAGCCGCCGCTTCCATGAACAATTCCTCGCGCTGGATAAGGGATTGTTAAATTGTTGTAATAGATGATAGTCAAGATAAGCCAAGAACCCACCTTCAAAAGAAGCAATAAGAGGATATTGAGCGCAGTTGCGACGTATTAAAGAATATATCTGGCCATGAACTAGTAATCAGACAAATCCTGAGCACAATGATCAACATACTCGATAAACAGAACCTATACTTCATCAGTAGCCTAACCAACCTTGGAATGATATGAACAGCAGCAGTCTGTTGCAACATCGTCACTTGACATCCCGGAGAAGGCATTCTTGACATCTGTAGGATCAACACCGGTAGCTACTGCAGAAGCTCCATGGTTGCCTGGTTGATGAAGATAGCACCCACCATACCAAAGGCCAAGACAATGTCACCCAGTTAAGCTGCAAGGTTAACCAACATAAGTTAAATCTCCGGCAGAACTAAATAGATGAATGAGGTCCACTTACAAACCATGCATCCCCAAGCCCATGGGATGTCAACTTACGGTACCTTTGCCTGCACACCGCTGTACCTTTCTTGGTTGGATGAGCCAACACCCCTAACGTCATTAGTAGATTGTACGTGTAGCCCTGGTTCGAACCAAGCTAGTCTTTATCAGAAGTGTAAATGATATATATAGCAAGCTTAGGGCAAAAATGGGAAAGTGGACATGATCTGAGATACTAGCACATTTTTATCACTCAGGAAATGACGTAGATTCCGCTTGAATAACTGACAATGGGAGACCTCGGGAGCTATGAGATCTGTAACATCCACATTTGCAGACTTGCAAATGATTCAGTTGGACAAGGTGCAACCGCCATTTGTTACATGCGTACTATGTATAACACATTTCAAGTTCTTTGAGAACCTCGGAGTTTGAAGTACATACCTGGGCAACAGAATGAGTTGAGATATATACACGGCGCTGAGGTCCCGATTTGTATCAGTAGGGAGGTAGGGTACCCGTGGACGCACATAAACAGCTCATGACAGCAATTGAAACAAATCATCACACCCATCGAAATTCTTGATGACTCGGTTCTAGAACTCGCGCAGTCTGGGAGATCCAATTCTCCTCCCCATTCTTGTCGTTGTAAGCTGCCGTATTACCCGCAATCTTCGCAGCTAAGTCCGAAGTCATATGCCAAAGCTCATCACTATCCGGCAGAGCAAATTGCAGATCCGCCAGTGAGAGAAGGTTTCGACCAGATGATCGTGGTCCACAGCTTCGGTCAATATTGGCCGTATCTTCTAAGACGTTGGGGTCTAGCCGAATCTGTCTGTATATCTTGTACAAAGATAAGTTGAAACGCTTGACTTCCTCGATACCAAGCCATATTAAAACTTCCGGGTCGACTTCTGGTTTGAATTGGGATTGGATTGCGGGATAATAGAACATTCCTCGTTTTATACAGATGCGAATGAGGGCAACCATGAGCCGGGAGGGGAGTTCGGGAAGGAGTCGAGTTAGTTGTAGATTTGATTGATCGTTCTTGAGGAGGAAAGAGAAGATGAGGTGAAGTAGGATTCCTTGGTATGTTGCCATGGGCCAGGGTGTGGGTTTGGATGAAGATGATTCAGGGCTGAGGTCTGATTCGTCATTTTGATTTGATATGTCCCATTTTTCCTACTGTGTGTCAATGAAAAACGAAAATTTTGAAGAGACGAAAGGCAGGTGAACGAACTCTTTGCTCGTATATAGATAGCACCAGGTTTTCATGTAGGTCTTTCGCGGCCTGTTGAGAATTGCTTTCCCCATCACCCATGAGCCAATCATGACTACCGACTGAGCAAGCAATGGTAGCTCTCTATCGATATTAAATGTCGCTGGGTGCAGGAATGGCCAAATTGGATGGAATTTGTCGAAATAAGCTTGGACACATGGGGCGATTCTACAGGGGCTATTCTCAATTGCTTCTGAGCGCAGAATAACAGCTGTTACTTCGGTTGAATTCCTTAACGGATTCACGTCATCCAGCTCTATAGAAGGCAATGGACTTGTGCGGCCATTTCGGGAGGATTGTTCCAAATCGCGGCGTCGTGAGTTTTGGGTGTAGGAGCATCGGATTCCCCGCTTCAGACACGCATCGCAGGGAAACTGACCCTCACATCTTGACCGTCGTGAGCGACAATATGTACAAGCTTGGATTGCCCGGGAGTATTGTAGCTCTTTGGTTCTATGGTGGGTGCGAACATGTTGCCGCATGGTGTCATTCCGGGCGAAGACACGATCACAGAAAGAGCATTCGAAAGACTCTTTTTTGAAGTGGCTTTTAGCATGTCGGACTAGATGTTCCTTGCGTCGATAACTTAGCCCGCAGCCGGGATATTGACATTGGAAAGTGGATTGTTGTTGTGTCATTGTAACGACTTCGGAATTGGGCGATGTTATAAAAGAAGGTTGAGAGACTATTCGACGCCGCAGCAAATCCCAAAGCTTGATCACAAGCAGATAGACTGCAGCTCTAGTGAAATGGTATCATGACATTGGGATGCCGATAATAAAGGTCTGGCATAACGATGGGATAGCGATGGGATACCGGAGTAGATGAGTCAGCGGCCTGAAGTGAAACCAAGCAGAGTATTACATAAGCGCACTGATCACATCGTCCAATCAGATTTGATTCATCCAATGACTGAGAATTTCACATACTCCTTACGGAATCTTATCAAATCCTCAATGGCCTGTTGTGATATCCAACAATTAGTGTTCTTTTTGTGAAACCTCTTCTCTCTTCAATCTTCTGTATACTTGGAGAACATGAATCAATAGAACAAAGAACGCAGCGTAGTCAACACATTTGGGGCAGTATTTTCTGTATTTATCCTCCTCAAAGACTTTAGAACAGAAGGTCCCTCTGTAGTTCCTAGCTAAGCAAATTTAGGCCAAGCTTCTCCCAAGAACGCCGAGCCACGTAATCAAGCGGGGCCCTAGAGCTTAGGCGTAAAATGTGTCCACCACAACTTGTGGACATATAGCCGAAAACCACTACTGGATGATATGATTCATGTTAATCACGATATCTGACTTGTATATTGTATTGTGTAAGAACTCGTCCGTCATATCTGGAGAGACCTGGGCAGATTGTATCTCTACGAAACAATTACGAGTCGGATACATCTAATGAATACATCAAAGACGGTCAGTCATCGGCTACTCTGGACTAGAACCATCGGGGTGGGTCCTACTGTTTTAATGATTTGGTGGTGTTCAAGTGTTGCACTCCCTCTTTTCCTGTTACGATCTACAGGGGCTAATTATAGAGGCGATATGACAATAAAGTCGCTTGACAAACCAGTCATTGTGCACTGTAGAAAATTCAACAGAAAAATCAATTGTATTTTGATCTATAGTCATCTTTGGCAGAGGAAAGCAGAATTCGTGAGGGAATAAATTGTCAGTGATCTTCATAGGCCGCATTTGGGGCCGTAGATGACCTGAAGCATCTCCAATGGGTATGACATCAGGGACATGCAAAGTGAAGCAAGCAAGCAAATGAAAATTTGAAGCGCAATCGCAATGACACGGATATCGTTCACCGAGTCCGTTGTATATACAAGATGCACCGCATCTAAGGGTGTTGACGGGAAAATCTTCATGACTCGCAAAATACCACACCGAAACTCCAGAATCTGGATTTGCAAAGACATGTTTATATGTTGGCGTTTCAACTCAGATAACTCTCTGCTGGTAATGGAAAAGCCTCCAAACACATTTCAATCCCTCGAGGCGGTCGTTTGCATCTAGCAAGTCGTACCACCGGGTACGTTGGAGTTTCAGGACGTGCCATGGTTGGTCTGGGATGTTGGATTCCTCGGGGTAATTGCTTTCACCGTTAGTGAGGACTTCAAGGTATCTGCGGTGAACTCGGAGATGCAAGATGGCGATATGATGGTTAATAGACGAAATCATGTAAATCTGAACAAATTAGCCGGGGTATACAAAGTTAGAGGATCACGGTATCATACATCGTCAAATGGGCTATCCTTAGCCTTGCCAATCTGCATATACCGCATACGCTTATCCCACAGACTAGGACCAGGCTGAATCATTTGCCATTTCTCGCCACTAGAAAGCTTGCGCATGGCACTCGGCCGGCGCGCCAAAGAAGTCACAAATGGATGTTCAAACTTGTGTCTCTTGCGCGCGCCCTCCGCCTCCGGGGCGGATGTCAAAGGCTTGTCTTCACTAGGACTGAGCAGGGAGTCGGGAATAGGTATTCCGTGAATACCAGGTCCATTCATGAGACCTGCCAAGATTTCATCGGCAGGGGCACCACCAAACCGCGGTTTGATTGTCCACCATTTCCCCTCTCCCGGTCGCAGCTCTAAGCCACCCTCACGAGCGCGCTCCTGCGCAGCCAGCAACATGCCTCCAACTTCACGAAAGAGGTCACAGATCTCTCCGAGACCTGTCCCGGGGGCATCGCCTTCGTTCCGGAAACCGGTTTCGGGACGACACTGCGCGATGAGAACGGGTCCCTCTAGGATACCGTTTCGCGCGGTCTCGCGGTCTCGCGGAGATCGCGCCGACTGCATGGACTGTCGGACTGGGAAAAGTAGATTCTTGACTGTCAGCCGGGGTGGCAACGTGGGGATAGTAACCTGGCATCCAAACGGCCAGGCGGCCATCTCGATAAAACTCCTGACAACCTCATCACGGCAATCCTCGGGCATTTCACTGCCGGAACCACTGCGACGACCTGTATACAACTTGACAGTGGGATGCGGGGCCTTTTCACGATCGGCGCTGCCGACCGAAGTCGCTTGATCCACGTCCATCGTGGCCTCTGTCACACCAGGCTGGCTATCGATCTGCATCTCGTCCTCCTTGTTCACAGCCTCGGATGGCGGGGTGCGCTGCGGCGTTGCCGGGCGTTCGAAATAGTTATCCAGACTTGTATCCCAGTATTGTGCCATTCGCTCCAATGCCGCCCAGAACTTGCGTGACTGGGTCACGCGGACCCGATCGCGACCCTCGCGGAGGGGTAGTCGGGCGATCTCTCTGAACACATCGTCATTGTCTAGTAACAACTCGTTCCGCAGTACTTCGAATCGGTCATTTGGCGGGTATGGGAGTCCATTGCTCATCAATGGACGGGGTTGGGCGTCTCCGGTGGGGACTTCCGGTGTTGGCTCCCACGGCATGGGCGGGGACTGTGCCTGGTCCTCTGGGAACATGTCTTGGATGTCGACATCGCGGTCGACTTTGAGATTTAGCGCGGCGAATCGTTCAAGGGTGATATCTTGGGGTCGTTTGATGGAGGCCAGAAGGCCGGGTAGGTCATGCAGGGTCGAATTGGCGGGGTGGGGGACCACCTCCGGAAGCTGATAGATGGGGAAGTCCAGCGGGGTTGGTCGAGCAGGAGCATCGCGTTCTTCTTCTGGTTCTTTGCTAACCGAGGCCAGGCCTGTATATGGAAGGTATCATTGATTAGTTTCGTGTAGACACATCTCGTCGGAACCCGGAGGGGGAAGTTTACCCAGCCCAGGACCCCAGCCAAACATAATGGAGACGGGTAAATCAGTGCAGTAGAACGTCTCACATGCTCTGGGGGGTTCCAGAACAGAATCACAGACTCAATAATTCAATTCCCTGAGAGCCGACAAGCGAACCAGAGGTATGATGAACTCAGTAATGAAGGAGAAGTGGATTTGGGATTTGGGGACTTTTGAAAGTGGGGAAACACACTACAGTCTGACCAGTTATTTACACGTCAATTCACGTCGATCCTCGTGATTGTCTATATGATGGATATGCTGAGGATCATGATAACCCGTCAGCTAGTCTATATCAGGATAAAAATGCAGTTATGAAAGGTTAACACCGTTGACACCATCGTAGCATGGATTACATAACGTGACTAATCCTGCTCTAACGTAACTCATTATTGTGGACTTCATTAAGTTCATGTCCGCAAAAACAAAGTCTGGTTCTACTCCAATCGCTAAAGCTAAAACATCTGTTTCGCCTCATTCTTCAGATCAACTACACGAGACGCTGTTCTGCAGGGTATCACATTTGCACCGACCCCGGGGTAATGATCGCCCCATAATGGCACTCTGTGGGCCCTATCATTGGTCCGGGGAACCTAAGCGCTGGTCACTCTCACACACTGGTAGCGCCAACGTAAACTTGAAACAGGAAGACCACCCCTGGTAACAGAGGGGGAACGAAAGAAGTAGGCAAGCCTCGGAGGGTATAAAGGAATCTGGTGACCAGGGTCTGGCGTAATGTGGTCCTGTTTTGGTTTCCTCCGGTTAAGCTTCGCAGCATTAAGTACCGGAGGTGGTAGTATCATTCCGGCACTCCAAAGTCTGCCTGGATTCGAATGATAGCATCAAAACGATTATGGCACCGTTGCGCAATCGACTCATCCCCGTAAAGTGGAGGTTCTAAGGATGTTTCTTTGTTAACCCTCCCTCGCTTTGTCTCCCTTCCATGCCGGGTGAACAAAGACTCTTCCATCTACACCCCACCACACCGCACGGACTCGACTGCCCTTTTATCACAGCCTGTAGGCTTGATCGACATGTTGAATGCCTCTTCGGCTAATCCTTCGTATGTGACGACCTTCGCGGGAGTGCGAAATAAGGACCACACGGATCTGGCCGCGGTTGTGATCATCACTTCGGTTTTGATTGAAACGGTTCGCACATCGGAGACCATCACTGAAGGTGTGACGATTGCTCGCAGTCCAACGACTGTGAATTTAGAACCACCGCCTTCCCAAACCCCTCACCCAGAGATAGTTCCCCAGCAAAACTCCCAGACGTCGACGAAGACGAAGATCGAGACCACCCAGACGACTGTTGAATCGCTGACCAGTCAGTCGTCGACATTCTCGGAGATTTTGACCACCTCGACCACCTCAACTACATCAAGTTCATCATCGCTACAGGTTCATGAGCCTTTCCACACGTCTGAAGTCTCAGTCTTCTCTTCGAATACAGATATTCACACGAGCGTTGGCGGCTCGACTTTGGTTAGCCCTTCGAGTTTAGAAACATCATCATCTACCTGGCCAAGTGCTTCCATTATGTCAACAAGCTCTACCTTCCAGAAAATGACGCCGGCTGTAACCTTTTCATCTCATTCGCCAACAGCGTCCCCCTCTACGACCTTGGGAAGCGCCTTCGCAGAGTCAAGTACCTCAACCAATGAGTCGACAGGAGACAGAACCAATCACCGAAAAGTAGGCACAATCGTTGGCGGAACTCTTGGAGCCGCAGCATTCATCGCACTTGGTATCCTGGCTCTTTACTTCTTTCGTCGCAGGCGATGGACAAGCCCACACAAACGCCAAAACAGCAGACAAGGATTGCTCCCAGATCGAGACTCGCCGAACTCGTTCATCAGTCACACCCGCAAAATCTCTCAGCCTTATTTTCCCGACAAGGACGGCGCTGCCTGTATTCCATCGGCTCCAGTTTTCCCTCCCCAACGAAACTACTCACCTCCGAATCGCTCTGATCCAGCCTTTGGGGCCGCAACCCAATACCCATACTTGGAAAAGGTCTATCTCCCGGGTGAAAGCAACTATGTCTACACGGAAGATGCAAATGAAGACCTCGAGCACAGCCCTGTTTCACCGATCATCGAGATCTACCCCCCGTCTCGCTCGGTATCAAATTACTCCCAGGAGTCAGGCGGTCCGGGCTTCTTGGATTACCACAACGAATCATTTCCTAGCTCCCGTCATGCGAGCTCTTACCGAGCTGGTGAGAGTAGCTTGACTCTCCCTGATACGTGTAGTCAGGCTTCGAAATGTCTTGACACACCCAAGGCACGTGATAGCATTCGCAGTGACCCGTTTGACCTCGAACCACCTGCCAATGTCTTGCGCAAGGGGCCTCCGCTACCTTCCCAGACTCACTGGAGATTTGGGCTTTAAGCCCCCGCATCAGCCTTTTTCTTCGTTTCCTTTTATTTTTCTTTTCATGTGTAACGACTGAATACCCTATTCTTTATTCACGTGCCGTCTCTTTTCTGCTCCAATACCCCCTCTGAGAAGCATACATTAGGATCAAGTTTTGAATTTGTCATGGGATATCGGTGTTACCAAGGCTGGCTTACTTGGGTTGGTGTTGATTTTTGGGTTGGTGTTCTGGAAAACTGAGCGCAATTTTTCCATCTTCATCTTTCATATTTCAACGTTTATCTTTTTATTTCTTCTATTTTCCTTACTGTAAAGAACGAGGAACACTACATAATCACTACAGCGCATATACCCTTGATGGGTCCACACACAAGTGTGGTCTTGGGATATAGGGAGGGCTTCGATAGATTCGAATTCTCCTTTCATAACAAACTGCGATTTTATTCTCAGCTAATAGATATTCGAAAATAAAAGTATATTGACTCAACACAGTAGGAAAGAGCAGAATAAACAACAAAGCCACCCCCAGAAAATAAATAAACACTCCAGAGATAACACCTTAGGTCCTCGACAAAAAAGCAAATTCCTCAGTCTGGGTATAGAAAAACTACAAGTATTCACTATCAACTCCACTGCACCAAAGCGATCCCCAAGGCGAAACCTTAAACGCCGCATCTGCGAAATTGGTACATGCATTTCCACGAGCAGAGGTATAAGCCTGCGCCGTTCCATTGGTATTTGTACAGTCCTCAGAAGGAAACACCTGACACATGGCATTGGTAAAGTACCAGGATACAGGTGTTTCCAGTGTTCCCGCATCACAATCTGTCGATGTACTTCCGCCATCTGTATACCAGCGACACCAGGTTCCTTTTTCGGTAAAGGCGGAGGACAGACCGCTGTGGAGGCCGAGGCAATTTGAAGAGAAGTCCAAGTTTATTCCTGACAGGAGGTAGTAATCGCCTTCGCAATCTTTCTCACTATACATCGCCACTTCCCAGGGACTGTAGGATGATGTTGAGGCGGCGGCGGAGGTGGTCGTGGATGTGGACTTTGTGGTGCTCGTTGTTTTCGGGTCAGATGATGTGCTTGAGCTTTGGTGGGTTGTTGTTGAGTGAGCTTTAGAGGATTTTGAGGTCGAGGAGGTAGTTGTAATTTCGACGATGGAGGTTGTTGGTGTTGTTAATGTAGACTCTGTCCAGGATACTGTTGTGATTTGGACTATCGATGTCGTCGAGGTGGTGGAAGACTCCTTTTTGGAGGCTAAATCGGTTGTTTCTTTCTCTTGGCTGCTTTTCGATGTCTTGGTCGAGGTTGTTGGCTCCGTTGAAGTACCCTTCGTCTTGCTTGAAGTAGCCTTCGACTTTGTCGAAGCTGTCGTGGCAGTTTTTACGGTACTGGTGGAAACAGCCCCAGCGGCTGTACCCGTGGCACATCCTGAGTTAGAATCGACAGTATTGTAGCACTGTCCCAAATTCAGGTTACACTAGAAACATTGTCAGCTAAGCCAATCAAATATGATATATCTCGCTCTTACTTTGCAATTTGTGGCAAGACAAGGATTCAGATTATCAAGATCTGACATATTATTCGGACGTACGGTACCAGGTACCTGCGGCCCACAGATAGCGTCCGGAAGCGAGACCGGCATGGGTGGTGATCCCGAGCTCAGACAAATGAAGGAACCCTGATCCAATTTACTACAGCCATCCCAGCCAAATGTCGCATTGTTGTACGCCTTGATCTCATCAACCGTGATCTCATATCCGTCTGCGACAATCGCACAGGTGTCGTCAGCCTGAAGGGTATAACTGTAGCAGAGACCATCGTTGCCTGCTTCAGGAGGTAGATCAAGGGTTCCAGATGAGCAGCAAACGGGCGTTCCAGCTGTTGGAGATGAACAGATAGAAGGATCTGTGTTGTATTTGGAGAACTCGGCCGTCGTGATGCCACATTTTGCGGCTAAGGTGGCACAAGTGTCGCTAGACTTGATGAGAATCGACCAACAAGCAGCTTCGCGCTATCATAGTGACAGTTGTTAGGATGTAAGAGTGAAAAATGTGCTTGGCACGAGAATACTGACTTGAAGTTCGGCTGCAGTACTTGATATCAAGATGAACCCGCATAAAGCGAGTATGCTGTGAAGAGTAGCCATCCCCATTTTCATTCCATGCGTAGACGCGAAAAGAGAGTTGGGAATTAGTAGGAGGGTGATACTTTTTGCTTTATAGCTCGAAAGGGAAATTCACTACACTTACCGGATTAGGAAAGGGATGATGCCGTTCATTGATGTGGGGGCGAATACATCTGAAACTTGGGAGATACTAATTTAGGGAACATGACCACCTCAGAGCGGGGCCACACTAGTCAAGGATAAAACCTTTATGCTGAATATCTGGGGATGCAGGCGTAAGGCTGTCGACAAAGAATGAAGTCCACATGAACAGTGACAGCTGGTATTTCCTTTGTTTCACCCTGTCACTCTGTCTCAGACTGCATGGATACAATGAAATGGCCCTATATGAAACTATGCATAGATCCCTTTGGGGTGTGCTGTGGTCTTCAAGTTAGGTGAACCGAAGTACGAGACGGTAGACTGGAGAAGTCATCAAGCCATTACAAAGGCAGAGCCGCACGGATGACAACCAATCAAATGAAAGTATCGGGCCTTGAAAGATCTCGGTCTCCATCTCATAAAAGAAACCTAAGAGGCTCCTTCCACATTCCTGTTCATAGCGAAGCTCTTATTAGTACCAAAGAAGCGCATGTTCACGAGCCCAGAGTATCAATAAAGGACCAGAAGTGAAACAAATTATCAGTGCTATATTCGTAGACTCCTCAGATGAGACCATCCGATAGGCTCACACTAGTACCAGAGCCCCCATTACGATTTAATCGAGGAACACTGACCTATCATTGAGAAATCAAAGGATTGATACTACATAAAGTATAGAGTTTGAAAATGTCTCTAGCTAAAAGAAAGTGTGCAGGCTCGGCATCAGAATAGCAAAGAATCCTTGAGTACATGAATCGACGATTTTTCCCTGGGCACACACCTTGCTTCCGATTGAAGTTGATCCAAAAGCATGACTAAGAGTCGGACTTTGTCTTGGTATACTCGCTATCCAGGGACCCAGGCCACTCACTTGGTAGTTCCTGTACCAGAAACCTGAACAAAGCAGCATTGACCTCTGTGGGCTTCTCAAACTGCACAAAATGCGCAGCATCAATGGTGACCTCTGTCAAATTCGAGCAAGCCTCTCTCATAGGTTCGACGAGGTGTGAGCTTTTTGTGTCACACACTAGATCCCATGTAGCATGGACAAACAGTGCGGGCTGCTTCAACTTCCTCTCTCGACTTCCATTATATTCAGCATTCCGCTTATGGTGCAAGTAATAGGCAGAACCGCCCCAAAGGCCAGTCTTCTGCATATCTTTGGCAAATGATTCGTAAACGTCATCAGCAAGCAGTGATGGGCCGGTCATTTCCACGCTTGGCGGCTTCGGAAGGCCGTTCAACCACCCATTCTTGCGAACCGTAGACATCATGACAGGGGCATAGCGTTCTGGCCGCGAGGCTGGCTTTGTCGTGATAGCCTTGCAGAAACCGACAACATCGCTGTCGAACCATTCAACGGCTTTTTCAAAACTCTCCTCGTAATGCTTCATGTAATCCCACTGTCCGTACTCGTATTGATTCGCTGGGTACGTTTCACGGTTCACCAATGGAAGAAAGGCGTCCCAGCCAAGCTCGATAGTCGAATATGGGACACAGATACTCACGAGAGCCTTCACGGTTTCCGGGTGCTGAATTGCGACCGAGGAAGTCACACCAGAACCCCAGTCATGACCCACCCAGACGGCAGCCTTGCGGCCCGTGTCAGCCAGCAGGGCCATCATCCCCTCTACGAGAGCTTCTTGGCAGTAATCATCAGCGACATGCCGGGCGGTCGACTGCCCGTAGCCAGGCATATCGGGGGCAATGGCTCGGAAACCAACTGCGGCAAAGGCATCGAGCTGGGGTTTCCATGTGATGCCGGTAGCAGGCCATCCGTGAATGAAGAAGATTAGAGGACCATCGACTGGACCAGTGGCCAAGTAATGAATCTTCTTGTCCCCAGCGTATGTCACTTCATGGTGTGTGAGGGTAGCCATGATGGCTACTGTTAGCGGGATGGTGGTGTTGCAGAGGAATGAATGTCAATTCAGGTCAAGGACATGGACTGGAGGGGCATCGAAGCCCCAACTCACCCCACTTACCTAGGCACGATCTCACGTTACCATGCTTGATAAGCAGTGCCAAGGTCCTAAGTAACTATTCCTCGTGTCTGAGATGAGTAGCCCATTCTAAGCTGACAGAGGAAAAATCTTCGGTCTAAAGTAGAAAGCCAAGCGCGAGGTCAGATTGGCACATCGTGCTGGCTAGAGAGGTATCCAAATTCCATTCATGAGATACATGGTATTATAAGTCCTATGGCATCGGTACGCAGGAGTTAACTAAGAGTTCCAAACATTTCAGCGATGAATACTACGGTTCGAGATCATCAGCTGCACTGTAGGTTATTTTTAGAACTCGTTCACATCACTACCCGTCGGTCGGCACTCCCGTGCGGCGCACACCAAGTGGTTGTTTTACTCTACCAACAACCCTGGAACCTTGAATTAGGACATAATATAAAATTTTCAATATGTCATGTCTAATTGATTTAAAGCAATTCTAAAGCAACTCTTAACTATAGGGGTCGAGAAGCCATTGTCAGGTGATTCGGCATCCAAAGTTGTCGGGGAGCCGAAAGGGTATAGCCGGGGCTCTCAGCCTTGTACAAATCATAGCACCTCGAGATTAGAACGACTGAAGCTGTGCATTTCTCGAGCTCTAAGAATCTTAACATAAGTACTAGTCTGATCAACCAAGCTTCTGCATCGCATTGATCTCAAAAATTCCTTTCAATGTCACTCCCCGTTCGAACCTTAGGTCGAGATGGCCCCCAGGTCTCAGCCGTAGGGCTAGGTCTCGGTAGCATCAGCGGATTCTATGGACCAGCGGGTACAATCGACGAGAAAGTGGCCCTCTTAGACCACGCATATGCGACCGGGCTGCGCTTTTGGGACATGGCGGATGTTTATCTTGACAGCGAAGATGTGGTGGGTGAATGGATCAAGCGATCGGGAAACCGCGATGACATTTTCCTTGCTACTAAGTTTGGGCTCCTGCGTCAGCCTGATGGAACTCATAAGTTCCGCTCAGATCCTGAGTATGTTAAAGCTGCGTGTGAAAAGAGTCTACAGAGGCTTGGGGTTGATACTATTGACCTTTACTATTGTCATCGGGTTGATGGTGTTACACCCATTGAAAAGACGATCGAGGCCATGGTTGAACTGAAAAAGTAAGATCCATCAATCTCCTACATTGTGAACGCGGGAGAAAATTTTCTGACGTTTTTATCCTGCAGTCAGGGGAAAATTAGATATCTCGGGTTATCTGGCGTATCAGCATCCACACTTCGTCGCGCACACGCCATCCACCCCATCACTGCGCTTCAGATGGAATACAGCCTCTTCACACTCGACATTGAATCATCAGCCTTGAACATCCTGAGCACTTGCCGCGAGCTAGGCGTGACAGTCGTGGCCTATTGTCCTATCGGACGTGGCATTCTGACTGGCCGCTTCCAATCACACGCTGATCTCCCCGAAGGTGACTTGCGTCGCGCGCTGCCGAAATTTTCAGAAAACAACTTTCCGGGAGTTCTGAGCATAGTTAGGAAGCTGAAAGATGTTGCTGAAGTCCATGGATGCACCCCTGCACAGGTCGCTCTTGCGTGGCTACTGGCTCAAGGAGCGGATTTCATCCCGATCCCTGGCACGAAGACACCGGCGAGGATGGATGAGAATGCGGAAGCTGGAAGGATTAAGCTGAGCGGTCACGAGCTGCAAGAAATTCGGGATATAGTGGAGCGAACGGAGATTGAGGGCTCTCAGTGCGGCGTAAGTGCTCGTCGTTTTTCTGATGCTCCAACGATGTGCTAATCTGCTACTCAGAACGATGGCTGCTCTACAGGATGAGACACCCCCACTCTAAAGCATCCAAAAAGACAACTAGCGCGTCTATCACGTTGTACTGCGGGGTGTTCCGGGATGACGGTTTGGACAATGGTCCGACCTCAGGAACACAGTCGGAAATTTGATAAGGTTCTTCAGTGTGCTTAAGTCTGCCTTATTTGGCAGATATAATGACGCCTATGAGACTCATTTTTAACTGTACAAAATGTGAAGTAGTTCCACAATTTGTCTGCCTTGCAGCTTCCAAATCAAGGATCCAGTGATTTCTACGGAGGTTATTGTAAAAATTTAAAAATGATATATATACCCAGCGGTTGTTTATTGAGTCGAATTATTAAGAGACTGAATGAGCCTCGCCCGACAAAACTGTACGTGGTGGCTCATAATATTGAGAGACCGAAAATTGGTCACGATCTTCGTTTCCCCAGAGCCGTTTATATACGGCCCACATCGGGTCCCCACATAGGATCCCCACTCGCCACTAGCGTGAGATCCCCGCATTTACGTACGCGTCAGACGAGCAATGATCTCAGAGTGGGAAGATTCCTCAACAAAGGAAGAAATACGACGCCTGAGCTGGGAAGGAATGAAAAAGGAGTCTTATTAATCGGGGTACCAGGCCGGAATGTTTGAAACCTCAGTATTCAAATAAGAGTCACGTTATCAACCATAATGTGCACGCTAGAGAAAGTTAAAACCCCGACAAATAATGCCATGGGAATGATTGGAGAAGTTGGAGGAGGAATGAGCTACTAGCCTCGTAACTCAAACCATCACATTGGCTATTTTGAGGGGCTCGTGGGCCGGAAGTAAGACAAAAAGCGGAAAAGCCCCCGGGGCAAGGGCCAAGATCAGGACCAGGGGCGACCTTGGAAGTTAATCTAATTCAAGTTTTCCCGGGATGCTCATGAACTCCAGGGCTTCAGGGCTTTCTGCATGGGCAAATTCATTTCCCTTATCTGTAGATCAAGAGCTTGGGTTACACATTATGACTGGTCAAAATTGTCGGCTGGCCTGCATATCTCCTGCAGCAGCGCGCAGGGTTGGCGTGCGACCGTAACGCCAAACAAGCCTAGAAATCAAGTGATTAATCTACTGAGCTGTATCTATTGGCTACTCGCTATGTTGATCATTGATCGAACAGGTCCCAAGGCCGAGGCTCCTGCAAGCGAGAAGTACCTGGCTTATGAAAGAGGAGATTGAGGGTCCAAGCTGACGCCTCATACCATAATTTGGCTTCATTGTCACAAGATACTTAACTCTATTGAAGATACCGAGGAGCTGGCGGAGCTGTGGCTCTGTGGTTATGAAGGTTCTGTCCAATGCGGGCTCTCGTGTTCTACTTCCCCGCATGATAATCGCAGATCCTGACTTTCCCCGTGGGGTACTAATCGCCCGGCCAATGATGCAATCTGCAATAACAAAATGTAGCACAGAAAGCCCTGCAGGTCATGGCTTTCAAGCTCGGAGTCATTTATACTCCGGCGCATGTCGCACATTCTGAATTTTGCGTTGTCCTTCCTTACTCCGGCTCAACCACAACATGACTCTCAGCGAGAAGTATGTGCTGGGCGCAAATAACCGGGGACCGTTTCTTACCCCTGGCGATGGGGATTCGGGGCTTGAAAAGTTAGATTCAGCAGGGGGACGCTCACTGACCAGAACGCCTACGCGCACTGAAAAGTTCCGTCGCCATTGGAAGCGATTCTGGCTCTTCTACTGTATTGGAAATGTCATTTTCCTTGCGATCTTACTTCCAATCTTGTAGGAATCCCTCCCTGCCCTAGCGCGCTTCTCTAAAACTGACTTCATCAAGCTTCCTTGTCGTTATCCCTGCGATCGCGCAATTGGTTCTCAACAAGTCGGACCTCGTACTTATCAATGCAACGGTAAACCAGCCGAAGCCAGATTCGGTTATAATGACTTTGGAAACGAAAGTCGATTTGAAGCTTGCAATTCCGGCTCGGATTGAGAACCTTACGTTAGCCCTCTTTGAGCGCGCATACGGCGTCAATGATGCCTACGCCACCATCACCATCCCCGGCCAGACGATCAAGGGCAATCACAGTATGGGCGTGACGGATCAATACACGCCACTGCAGAATATGACAGCCTGGGAGGACTTTGTCCACCAGGTTGTCTTCGATGAGAAAGCCTCCCTGGCAATAGCGGGTCAGACCAACGCTTATCTAGGGGTTCTGAAGTCCCACGTCAACTTGAACAAAAACATTGTCACACCCAGTGAGTCAATAATCAGTGTTTGCTTTTTCTAGTCCCCCTTGCTGCATTACTTCGCCTCCACACTGCATCTTATTTGACTTGTTCTGTCACACAATCTTCATTTTCTAACAGTTATATAGCGCTGAATCAGTTCAATGGTTTCGGTATAAATGACGCCACCCTCGTCCTCCCTGCCGAATCTGACGGAACAAACCTAATCGGTAACGCGTCGCTCCCCAACCCATCAGTGATCACCCTCGAAATTGGCACAATCATCCTGGACGCCAAAGCTGGAGACCTCGTCATCGGAAACGTGACGCTAGAGGACGTGACACTCAGACCAGGCGACAATATCCTTCCCTTGCGAGGAGTTCTCGACCTCACAACTGTGATCAAGAACCTGGCTGCCGTAATCAAAGCAGAAGCCTCCGCTATCAAAGCCGGGAACCTCACTATCAACGCCGTGACAACATCGATTGTCTGGAATGGTACCTTGGTTCCGTATTATACAGATATCCTCAAAGAGCTTACCCTGACGGCGTCTATTGGCCTGGGCGCTGTCCTGAAGAATACTATCAACTACCTCAAGTCGGAGGGGAACCTGTCAGATGTCCTGAAGAATATTACTGGGGATATGAACCTAAGTTCTATCACTTCTCGGTCTCATGAGGAGAATATGCGTGGTCCTGTCAATCTCTCTGGATTCATGAAGGAGAACCTGCATGTCAGGGAGATGTTCAAGGATGTTGATCCAGATGAACGGGACTTGATTATTGACTCGTTAGCTTCGATATACCCTGAGATTTGATGATTGAGCTTTCCGTCGGTCCAATTCCGAGGATATAATGTGTTATGATTTGCCGATTATTAATTAATGAACCTTTAAAATTTGATCCTATCGGTGTAGAGCAGTCATACTTGGTGTCTTGAAGTAAAAGTTAAGACCGCACCTTACCAGTGTCTGGTGCCGCAAGAATACGTGACAGCATGGCGGAATCAAAGGTGAAAAAGAGCACTCGTCCTGAAGCACAACAAATACACACGGTCGACTCTGAAATAACAGTCGAGCTTAGAACAAAAGGTCGGTAATCCGGTGGTAGCCATAGCAAGCATTCTGAGTTCCAGGTGATGCATTCACCATGTACACCAAGGCCAGAATTTTGATAATGGGAGAGAGTCAAGTGCGAATGCTCATTCGGCCCATCAAGAAATACTGATGATAATTTAACAGTGCCATCGAGTGACTCCAGATCTGGGTTATCCAAGAAGCATCGCTTCACCCCCATTTTAGCCTTTATGGCTTGCCAGCATTCCAAGTTGTGGGGATCCCACACCCGCGCAATACGATCCCTTGGATGTGATCTAAGATGTTCGACTTTAGATAAAAGCCCTGAGTTGTGAAGTCTGGAGTTCCAGGCTTTGATTCTCTGTAGGCATCGTCCGTTACGAGCGTCCCATATCTTAATGTAGTAGTGATCACTGTCCGAAGCCGATGCAAGAAGCCTGGAATCATCGGAAAATATAGGACTAGCGTGACAGTGGCTCTCGAAATTGTTCAGGTGCTGACTGCTAGTGGCATCCCATAATCTAACTGTGCGGTCACTTGAAACCGAGGCGAGGAGCTTGGAATCATGTGAAAAGGCGATAGAGGTGACGGTACTTCGATGACCACTGAAAGTCCGAATCTGCTGACCGCTGCTAGTGTCCCATAATATAATAACATTGTCAGTTGAGCCCGAGGCAAGGAGCTTAGAATCATGAGAAAATTTGACTGTGTTCAGGCAAATGAGACTAGTACTGTCACCAAGGGTATGGAGGCATTCCCAGGTGCTAGTCTTCCACAGCTTTATACTCTGATCCAATGAGGCGAGAAGTTCAGAGTCATGAGAGAAAGCGACTGAGCAGATTGCATTTCCAAACCCCCTCAGGATATGAATGCATTCCCCACTCTTAAGATCCCAGACCTTGATAGTGCCATCGGATGAAGCTGACGCGAGAAGCTGGCAATCATGAGATACTGCGATTTTTGAGACTGCGCCGCTATGTCCTTTTACAATTTTGAAGCATTCACCATTTTGTGCATTCCAGAGCTTGAGAGTGCCATCACTTGACCCAGATGCAAGGAAAATGGAATCTTCCTTGTCGCTTTGACTTTCGCGAGAGACGAAGAAAGTGACAAAATTAAAACCGCTACCGTTATCCTCCATCGTCGTGATACGTTGCCAATTACTCGTATCCCACAACTGGATAGTTGAGTCGTTTGCCAGGGCGAGGAGCCCTGAATCGTCGGAAAAACTGACTGATGTCACCATGGCGCGGAGCCCTGAATCGTCGGAAAAACTGACTGATTTCACCATGGCGCTATGCTCAAGCGTAGTCAGGCATTCCCCACTGCTGGAATTCCATATCTTGACAGTGCAATCTGTGGAGGCCGAAGCAAGCAGCCGGGAATCGTGAGAGAAACAAACCGAAATGACAATACCAGTGTGTCCCTCTAAGGTTTGTAAGCAAGGAGTCCATTGATATTCCATGTCTGGCTTTTGAATTATCCATGATGGTTGCTGTGTTTGATATTGGATCTTTGTGACGCTATTCACGGGGCTGAATATCAGCGCTGACGCGTAAACTTGAAGCGGCCAATTCCGAATTGCCTTTTGATGGTATAGGTTAAATCGAGAGGCATCTTTTGCTCTGTCGAGTAAGCTCGCATTTTGTACTTCTGACTGCGTTTTGAAAGCATTCTGTCTTGGCGAACCCAAGTATTAAGTTATTGCCTCCATGTCTATGGGTATATGGCACTTACCTCAATAAACCTTTCGAGCTTCAAAATTAATGCTGTTCCCTCTGGCATACTTCTCATGAGACTGATGGCTTCAAGCCAATGAAGGTAGTTATTGCCAAAGAACGCATCGACTGCACCGCCTTCCCTAAAAGCATCGAAAATACTTGCGCAGAATTGATGAGAGCACATTTCGAGATGGTCAACCCAATAAAGACACGCATAGCCTATTACTGCCAATGGGTCAGGCTGCGGCTGCATGACCCGGGCAATGGGATATCCGGGATGTGATAAATCATAAATGTCACGCCGAAGAGTATAAGACATGGCGTATAATGACTTTGAGAAAACCTCATAATGCAGAGTGTTCTTCCCACGAGGGGAGATTCCGTAAACTCCGTTTCGAAGAAGAAAGTCTTTGGCAGATTGATGAACTAGAAAGATTGTAGATCCTCGGAGGGTGAGGAAAGAGCCACAGAGGCCTATTATCTGATCTAGGTCTGAGAATTGAACGTCTCGAGGGAGTTCGATATATATACCCAACTCATTCAACGTGATAGGACGATACACGATCGTGATAATACGGAGTATAGACTTGCAGAGCTCAGGATCCTCAGTTTCCTCTATGTCATTTAACATCCGTTGGTAGAGCTGATCAAGGCCAGCTGGAATTTGTTGCAACTTCCTGCGAAAAGCCCTTTTTGGAACGTCAAACCTGGCAAGTTCCTCGCAGACTAGGGCCACCCACAGGAAGGTGCCATGTGCGTTCGTTAAAAGATGTTGGAGAACAGCATCCCGGATGTCATCGGAGTAATTCTTGGTTTCCGTTAAGGCATCAACCTTTGCGTGGATAAAGAAGCCAACAGCCTCAGAAACGGAGGCTTGGTTGAGTTCAAGCCAAAGTCTTTCCTTTTTAGGTGCGACTTCAAGATTCTGTTCGATTGATGACCAATTTCGGCTTGAAACGAGCCATTTCACACGTGGATGTAAGGCCGATTTTTCAACGATGAGATCAAGAAGCTTACTCAAGCCTGTAGTGCATTCATCCAGGGCGTCAATGATCAAGTATGTCGTCTGCAGCAATGGGTCCTGGAGGATATTTGTAAGAGCCCTTAGCAGCGCATACCAGGCGTTTGCATCTTCAAATACTTTTGCCCCGCCCTTATCATACTGCCGCCGCACATGGGAAATGAGAGATGGATGTCGATCGACAAACATAAAGATCAAGCCACGAAGAACACTGGTGGCGTTGTTTATCCGAGCGTCTGCTGCCTGGCAGAAGAAAAAGATAATAGTGGTCTCTGAAGCACGGGTGGACTTGCTCAGTTCGTTTATGATTCCACACAAGAGCATTGTCTTGCCCTTTCCAGGGTCGCCTTTGACCCATAGAAGTTGACTTTCTTCCTCATAACGCCATCGTTTGAAATTAGCATTTTCAATGACCTATCTATATGCGTCGTCTAGTAAACCACCTTTGGCTTTCTCGATCCGAATTTTATCAAGGTGAGGGTTGGTCGCATGCAAGGCCCAAAGACAGTCTCGGTTTTCTGATGCTTCAGAATTGCCTGGGAATAGTATTAGAACGTAGTCGAGATTGTGACCTGCACGGGCTTACCAGCTTGTGAACGAAAATTAGCAGTGATATTGCCACTGTTTTGCACCACCTGAAGGCCCGAATTGACACCAGAAAAAGATGAAGTATATACATGATGTACCAAATTATCTCCAGGTCGACTATCTTCTTCGTGGAGACGAGGCTTTTTTAGCAATCGACTGTTTTCATCCATCTTATCAAGCGCCCCTTACTGATAGCAGTGGGGTGCTGCAGGAATTGAACTCTGTTTCAGATAAACTTTTTTTTGCCGTCGAATTGTGTTTACGACAACGACTCTCTTCTGGGAACGTAAGCCTCACCCCTCAACTGCCCCGCATCATGTGACTGTTTATCCCTGTCGCCCAACACGGGCAGCTTCAAGCATGGGTCATCTAGTATTAAGTGATTGAAGGTCTTCCAAGCACTTGCAATTCAAGTATTAGTGAAAATGATTTGTACCCATTGTTGCTATTGAGTGGAAGCAGGCAAATTGCCCTTGTCATCTTGCCAGCCGTGCGCAGCTTGTCGCTGGTCGGAAGGTCAAGTCATTCTGACCTACATCAGAATGAAACGCTTTATCCGACCAAAGATCTCAAAGACTGTGATAGGCGGCTTGAATGTTGGTTTTGGCTTAGTAGGAAGCTGTCACTGAGTCCTCCCTCTATCGCTTTCCAGACGGCAATGGGGAAGCATCCATTGACCCAGTAATCACCATTCGGCGTACACGCGAAAAAGAAGGCATTGCGTGCCAACATGTTATTTGGGCTCACGTTGTCAACATGATAGTACACCGGGTTACATTTGACAGCCTGAGAAGCAGATGCAGTCTTCTGACCGACGTCTTTGCTGTTCTCGGTGAAGGTGCATCGCTGATCCTTCCGAGCACTTTGTGGTTGAAGAGCAGGGCCAAAATTGACCATCTCAAAAAGCCGAGCTTTTGACCAGTTTGATGCCGTGATCAAGAAAGAGCTCGTATCACCAAACATTGGTGGTAAGCCTGTTTTTTCTAGTGATACACGAGTGAGGCGTGCCAAAGCATGGACTTGGGCTTCGGTGGTTTGTGTCTTGATGCTTTTACGGATCTCAAGGGCCGCAACTCCAAGAGCATCACTCTTTCCAATAAGTTCGCCAGCCTTGATGCTTGTCCAGCACGGAAAGACGGCATTCTGCACATAACTACCTTCTTCCTGTTTGACTGGGAATATGGATGGTAGGCGAGATCGAAGATCGAACGCATTGCTAATGCCAACAGTCCGTGGCGACTTCAGGGGCAGAAGAGCCGACGCTGCGATCAATGACATCCATGCCGTCACCACATCTCCCTCGCTGATGAGAGGAACTCGGCTCTCAGTCGTCAAATCGCTCTCAACATCTTCCCGAAGTGAAGTTAATGCGTCATTTCGCAGTTGACTCACAACCCTGTGTGGAAGAAACACAGTCCGTGTTTCCATCTTCCGCCACCACAGTAGGTCAAACAGAAAGCGAAGTCCCCAAATGAAGAAACGCCACCCCTTAACTTGGATTTTTTCAAGTATATGAGTCTCTAGGAAGAGGGGGTCTTTGCCGAGAGTCGCCATCGGGTCGTCGCCAGAAGACAGCATCGGTGGGATCTCTGACTCTCGCCCAGCAAGCATTAGACTCCAAGCCATAGCCAAGTCCCGCAAGCTCATCGCATCTGCTGTTATATGAGGCCAATGAAGCGACACAAGCGTCGCGTCAGTAAATGACACGACGTTCAGAGTCAATTGTGGGTGGTCAGAAGCAAGATAGTCATCCAGACAGACTGGTGTATTCGACGGCACTGCAAGTTTCCTAAAATCCGAAGGGCCAGTTTGCACTGACAGAACGTCTGGAGTAGGTGCAGGTAGCTTTGAAGCCAGCTGGTGCTCATCAATACTGACGTCGAACTCTTCATGATTGAAATTGATTGCAGGTCGGTCTGCAGTGAAGACGTGAGGAACGTGAATTTCCAACTTTTGCTCTGCCTATCAAGATTGCATCATTGGGGTGCTCAGATTAGTAGGTCTGAGTCACACGATTGAAAGGCCTTACATTTAAACGGACTCGGCCCCCGAGCTTACGCCATCCCTCTCGCTCGATGAGCCGCGATAAAGAATTCAGCAGCATTTTGGGGTCGAGTATATCATTGAACCGGAGAGTCCAGCATTGCACGATATTTCGTAGAAGTGGCGTATCATCGAAATAGTAGACCGGCAAAATCGTGTCCGTCGGTACTTTCTCATATGGCAGTCCTTTCTGTGGGCGCTTAAATGTAAGCCATCGAAGGAATTCCATTTTTCTAGAGCTTTGAAGATGAAGGTTGAGTCCTTGACCGAGTATAGGCTCTTCGATAATCAAGATCAGTACCTGACCGCTACAAAATATGCGTGAATATATTTATGAATGAACAGAGCAGTGGAGAACCTTCAGGTGAGCTGAAGCATCACATGATTCTAGATGATAGCTGACAACACACAGGTCTCAACGCCACCTGCATAAGCGAAGATTGATTCGTCATTAAAATGGCTTCTCAAGTGCGATATCGGTAATTTTTAGCTTCCTAGGTGCGAAAATCGAGAGATGGACAGGACTCTCATTTGCTGGCGGAAAAGAGTGATCTGTCTTACAGTATTTGAATTTGATCATAACCGAGTGAGGCAACTGGCCAGTATGAGGTCACTCTCCACAGATTCAAACGCTAAGAACTCCTTGATTTGAGATATACAATTTGGGATAGGTTAACGAGAAAAGAGAGCATCGGGGCGACTTCGCTATATTCGGTGAAATCCTTCAAAAGATGCGCGAATACTGATTATCCAAAGTTTCCTCGTGATCATCACCCTCAGTCTCTTCAATCCTGCCCTTATGAGTCTTAAGTTTACCTCTGCTGGCATCAAAAATAGGACTAATCCACATCTTTTCGACATTTTCGCTCTCGCCGCCCGGCGTAAAAATGCTTTGAGTAGCAGCTATTGTTATCTCAGCTCAGAGTCCTGTTAGATTGAATAGCAAACGGGGCTGAACCTACCAATACCAGTCAGATGGTTATTGATAAATATGTTTTCCCAGTGATTTTTCGGTGCTTGATAGACTTCATGCATGATGCTGAGGTGCGGGTGCGATTTCGTGATCTTGTTCCACCACTCCCACGCCTCACGATGGAGCGGGCTATACGCATATGCGTGCACGTCTTCCAGAGTTCTAAAGTAGGTCGCAACCATCACTTGGTTTGCAGTTGAACGCTCACCAGTTGCCATCCAGGTGGTTGCACCGAGATCTATATTGAGAAGCATATTCAGTCTGCTGAATTGTATTTGAAAGGATGGATTACAGCCTCACAGTTGTATTTGATTGCATTATTTGCAAGCTCATTCTGCATTCTTTTCATGTAGTCGTCTACCGCGGCGTAGCCGGGGCCGAATATTCCCATTGGACTATTGAATGTGAGCGTGAGACTGGGTTACTCTGAGATGCCAGAGAACTAGAATCACGATGAATTAGTGGAAAGGTATTAGACATACTGATTCGAACGAGCGGCCAGTATAATCAATGTGACATCTTGATCGGCCGCCTTTCCGGAGAACACGCCGTTTCGATTGGGGAGTAATGCGCTGAATTTGCCAGCAATGACACCATCCATTCCAGGATTTTTGATGAGGCCAAGCGTCGCCAAAATGGTCTTGCAAAAGAGATAGAACAGCATGAGAATAGGCGGTAGAACCGCGTATGAGCTTGGAAATACTAAAACAACAAGACCCTGAAGGCTAGCCCCCATCAGTAGCCACGTTGTCAAATTAAAATTGTCCCGGATCACCTAAAATCTCGTCAATATGACTCTGAGTCTTTGATAACAGAACATCCCTCATCTTATGTTTTTCATAAGCTGAGCGTAAAGCTTTATGGCGGCACGGACACTAATTTGCGCGTTCCCATATTTTTGTCTTCTTTCGGTTGATGGCGAGAGCAGCGGTTCGAAGCCCGCGTTAGCCCCTGTTGCCTTCATTTCGGACGTTGTTTTAAATCTCAGAAATATATATTAACGAAGTGAGTGGTAAGACAGAAGGGCTTGCGCTGCTGCAAAAGCACCTCAGTGAAGAGGAGAAGGGGCGAGAAGAATACGAGGATGAAGTGGGGGAGGATGTGGTCCGTGAACTTAACTCAATCTCTCTGGATGCATCGGCAAGGCTGAAAAATTACTTCTGCTGTTCATCATTTTACTGTAAGATACCGGGTAATCAATTTAGCCAGGCTTGGTGTATATTTACTAATTGCCTGTCCTATCGCCATACCTAATGAGATGGTTATTCTCGCCCTCTCCTCCGACCACTAATAAAGCCACAAGCCATCTTGATCTAACAGTCCTTCAGCTTCAATCTTCTTCATACACGCTTTAATCCTCTGCACAACATGCTCCGCATACCCCGGGCCTAGCGGCGGTTTGGGTACGGTCATGTCCATCTTTAACCAGGGAACAGAACTGATTCCTTGACACGCTTGGCGCATTTCGTCGATTTCCTCATCGCCATATAAAGCCCCTGCAAAAACGGCCACAGGCGGCTTGGAATAGTCCATGGTACCACGATTGCCCTCCTCAGAAGCAGGAGGGGCGAGCCCTTGAAGCAAAAGTGGGATTTCGACTGCTCCAGAGGTGCTGCTAGTCACATTGTGAATAACTATAGATAATATTAGCATAAGCAAGGGATTATGCTAAGCAAGGGACGGTTCTATTTCCTCCCATACTTTCGAATTCGGGCAAGTAAAGAGGCTTGACAGCGTTGAAAACCTGGGCATTGGTGCTGCCACAGGTAATGACTGGCAAAGACGACATCGTGTATGAGATGAATTTATAATTGTTAATTTTGGTTTGAAAGAAAGGAATCATATCTAGATACTGGTACTTATAGTCATGGACGAGCGGTATACAAGTGATCGTCGCTGCAGCTGTCATTGGCTACGCGGATCGATTTCCTAAATGGGCAAAAGATGGACTCTGCTGACCCGATCATCCCGACCCCTCTCGAGCCGCCCCTCTGGAGCGCCACTAGCGAGGTGTGGGCGCTTTAATCAACATTCAGGGCAGAATCTCTAAACCGTCAGCAGCATATCCATTACATGGTGATACAAATACGATCCATCACAATATTAACTACAATATATCTTATAAATGCTTTCGCAAACCTATTATGAAGGAGCTTCTTAATTGAACACCACATAATTATTTGAACACCCTCACTAACCGCATTCAAAGTAGCGTGGTATTCAAATTTCAAAGAGTAATTTTATTGAGTACATACCCAAGTACCTACTTGTTCACGTTACTCTGCAGACCACGCTGGAATGTGAAGGTTTACGGCGTGATACCCATTAAGTTATCTTTTATTACATATGTTTTGACTTTAATGAAGCGTCATCTCATATATTGACGTGTATTGAGCGAGGTGATGCAATGTACATTGATACTTGAGATAGCGCTTTTTCAGAATTACGATTACTGCACCATACCGGATATAGAAATAGAGTGGTGTTCAATTATTGCGCTCCATTATGAATGGTGTGATATTCTCCAAAAATTACTCTTAAAGCAAGCTTTAGGCCGAGTTACACGCCAGAAAAAAGTATCAAAGCCGAGTACAACTCAGTCAAACCTTTCTCCCCACAACAACGTGAACATCGTAACAATAATAGCAAGATAAATTGCGCAAGTCTTGTGAAGCAGCCTCCTTCAGATCCATAATGTGGTCAATGGATTGTATCTCATCCAGTTTATGCATTTTGAAGGCAGCAGTCAGAATATGTTGGATTCCAACAACAACTGCGGTATTGACGTTCTCCCGAGTCTCTGGGTTTTCAAGAGTGTAAATTTCCTCTTCGCAAGATAACAGTCCGCTTTTTTGGAAAATTCCACGAAGAAGGGCGATACTAAAGACGTGTCAAACTCTTCTAGTAGTCCCCAAATGTTGGTATCACGATGAACAAAATGGTTCAAGCTTACTTTGGTGCTTTCCCAAGCGAGGTCACAGTCTTACGAAACAAGTCGATTGCGCGCTGGGCATTGATTGCTTCTTTCCCCTCAGGTACTCCTTTGATCACACATTCATGTGCAGCACAGTCGACCCATTGCAAGTAGCCTCCTGGCTCTGCTCATTATTAGTCTGAAAAATGAATTAACAAGGTCTGAACTAGGGGATTTCGCACTGAGAAGTGTCATCAGATTTCGCACAGCAGGTTCCCACTCATGAGATGACAAAGCCACTACCATCACTCGAACATTGACAAGGTCATACGTCCCTAGAAAATCATCTGGGAACGGCAGTAGGAGATCTTGATGATGAAAACTGATATTTTCCGGCAATGCATCTTTGCTGGGAAACATGGCGTCCGAGAGGTCAAACCCATCCAGTTGACAGGTATGTGGAAGAACATCTGCAAGGTCACGTAGCCATATCCTTTGGAAATAATGTAAGTTACTTTCATGTTACTGAGATAATTGCTACCAACCCAGTTCCGGTGCCAATATCTGCGATGCGCATACTATCATGTTGCTTGATCGCAGGATGCAAAAGGTATCCAATATTGGCTTGCCAGGCTTTATATTGCAATTCCAGCCTGTATTAGAGTCAACTATTAGCTTCAGGGATCAGGTGATCCTCGCGTCTTTTGAACAACCTTAAACACACCTTTCGCTTTCGGCCATGGTCCTCACCAGCAGATATTCACCTCCAAATTGGGGTTGCTTGGCCATTTCAAATGATGAACGAGATGTGAGTTCAGGGATTTTGCTTTGATATGGTACTGAGCAGGGCATACAGCAGGAGATTGGCGTATTGTTGGAAAAGAGTAACTAAGTAACTAAATCAAGGTTATCCATAAGTATTTAGAATTCAATTAGTAAGAAATTTTCAAGTCGTAATGACCCATACATATTTAGCCAAAGTGTTTAGAGTTAGGCCCCCCATTCAGCCCTCGCACGGCCCACTAGGCACCTTGTAACCACGGGCATTGTGCCGGAGAAACGCAAAACTTTAAAGTGAGCAAAACTAATTTTCAAAAGTTTCCCTAGTAGATGTCACCTTGGGATGTCACCTTGGTGTTGGATAGTTCACTAGTATGTATTAGGTGGTCGAATCATGAGCGCCAAATGTCCATTTCCCCCACCAGACCCAAACGAAGGGTGAACCCGCAGTGGACCAATCAAAATTGATATACTAAATTGTTACTCGGTCAGGCTCGTTTTACAGCAAGGCCATTGGCCTACTGGTAGTTTTTGCGCTAAACAATGACACCAATTCATCGATACGAGGACCTGAATACAAGCTTCAAAGTGATGAGTGTGGGCAGTGAGCAGATCCTAGATCTTGATGTGGATCTCCCAAGGTTCGGCCTAAAGAACCACATACCACGTATATATGAAAACCACGTACAGTGACATTTATTGCCCATAGCAAACCTGGATGGCAACTTCAACAAGTCGCTATTCGGGTTGGAGGCAACCTCAAGTAAATCGATCTTCTTGTGGAAAGTCCAGGACCCTTACTGTTACGGCTGATTTTGAGACTACTGTAGTGTCTTTCCTCCCGCACGTACCTTTCTCTACGCTAAAACTTCTCTCCTTTACCACCACTCGAACACCTGGGTAATACCCAACACTGTCCTACGAGATTGGCGAGGCTGCCTTCTTGTTCAGTAACATGAAGCTATCGAGAAGACCGTCTGCGCTATGCCCTGAAATCTACTGACTTACTCATGCCGCTCTATATCTTAAGCTCTGTCTTTTCGGTACTCAATGGAGTCTGAATAGATACACACGAATTAGGTACAAATCTGCATACTTGTACTTCCTAACTGAATTGGAGAAACGCCTACAAGGCCCTCAATGTTTGATGGCAGCCTCGGTCGCCTTCATGACCTTGTTACCAAGATCCTGATTCACATGACCGAACAATGCTTTGAACAAGTCAATATAAAAACTCTCTTGCCAAGACGGGGGTTGGACATACTGTATACTTCGTGACGTAATTTAGATGACTTGACTCCGCTGATACTACTAGCAAGGTTTGCAATGACCCTGTCTTGGTGTCCCGGCTCACGGCCGATGACTTCCCATAAAGCAGCAGGCTGAATGAAATCATCGTCCGTGATATGGCTGGTGAAGGTTGTAACTTCGCCGACCCATTGCTCGTGCTCTGTGTGTAGGCTCAGCGACTGGGGACTGCCGCCTTTTAGCTCCTGGTAGAACTTGGTTGGCTGGAGAGAGGAGTTGACATAGTTCGGGTCGCCACCGTAATTGCCGTCCATCCTCATCTTGCCGTCTCTCTGGAAGGGGCAGTACACCGGGGCCTTAGCCGCATTCGTGGGAATTTGCTGGTAGTTGACACCAAGTCGGTAGCGTGCTGCATCGGGATACGCGAATAGACGGGCTTGGAGTACTAGTTTGAATGATGAGTATCTAGGATTCCATTAGTGTGTTGATGGTTAGCTTACCAGGGTCGGCGGAAGCTGAAAATCCCGGTACCATATTCGACGGGGAAAATGCCGCCTGTTCAATGTCGGCGAAGTAGTTGCCAGGCTAGTCTCATTTAGTCGCGGCATTCCAAAGCATCATGCTAGATCCAGAAAGCTCACATTGCGATTTAAGGTCATCTTGCCAATCTTTCTCAGTGGAAAGTCGGTATGTGGCCACACCTTGGTCATGTCGAAGATATTCCACTTGTAGCTCTCAGCCTCAGAGGGATCCATGACTTGGACAAAGACGTCCCACGAAGGATATTCTCCTCTTTCGATGGCCTCAAACATGTCCCGAATCATGTAATCGGGGTCTTCGCCGGCAATTTTTGTCGCCTCTTCTTCAGTGAAGTTCTTCACACCCTGACAGGTTTTCATGTGGATTTTGATATACTTGAATGAACCATCCTAATAAGGTGGGTGAGCAGATGAAGTTTACTATTTTGATGCATCATATTACCTCTTTGGTGAACTTGTATGTGTGTCCACTATAGGAATTCAAAAAGCGAACGGATTTAGGTGTTCCCCGATCGCTAAAGAGAACCAGGAGCTGATGAATTCCCTCGGGATTTCCAACATGGAAGCTAGAAAATGTCAACGAATGACGCGAAACCCTTCAAGACTGCACATACTCCCAGAACTAGATATATTGTCAGATTGAATGACTTGTGGAATTACATGAGCGGGGGTATTACTACATACCATGTTCGCATCGGGAAGATGAGACCTCGGGTGTCTCTTGTGAGAACGGTTCATGGAGGGAAACTTGATGGGATCCCTAATGAAGAAGACAGGCTTATAGCTGTTAGCAAAGCCTTCAGACTTCAATATAGGCCTTTGCTCACAGTATTATTGAAGACCCAATCCAAATTTCCTTCGTCAGTATACATCTTCATTCCCCAACCGTGAACATCTCGAGATGTGTCAGCAGAGCCCGCCTCTGGGCCAACAGTGGAAACTCTAAGTAGAACAGGCGTCTTCTTCCCGTCCTTTTTGAGAAAACTGGCCGACGTTATGTCGGAATGGTCGCCGATAGCTTCAAACTCTCCATAAGCTCTTCATTAATGTGGAGACGTAAATTAGCGTCGTAGAGACAACGTACACAGTCAGTACATATAAACCTACCCGACAGCTTTGGCGTGAACAACACTGCAATAAATCTTCTTTTAGCGGTAGTTTGAATTGTGGAATTGCGTCTCTTACCGTTCGGGAATCCTCTCTCGAGAGAAATGAGCGAGGGTCTCAATAAGCTGTGTGTCCTGAAGCAGACCAAGGCTAGCACCCTGTCTATTTCGCATCAGCACAGCAGTGCTGCTGCTTGCGAAAGGGCAGCCTGTTTCAAAGTCAGCAATTTATAATTGGACGACTTAATTGGCGATGCGGACCTTCGGCGAGAGTGTAGTATTTGTCGGCGGACATGGTGCGCTCCTAAGTTTCTGTCCCCACACAATTGGGATTTTTCAATTGGAGATAATTGAGTAGAATCGACTTCTTAGCTGTCTAAGAATTCTTTGTAGGGATTATTTGAAGATTAGCTAGGTCTATTTTCGACTGCAAACAACCACTATTTGAATACTTTCCTCGTCTTTGGGTTTAATATATGACATCATTGATGCAGCACCGACCGAAAGGAAACATCAAACACGGAAGGCTAGAACTCAATAAATGTCTTATCCCCAGACATGCATATGTGGCGGCCTACGATCGTCATCTATGTATGGGTTCTGGTCGTATCTATCGTATCGACTACCGGGGCTGCGTGAACCGAGGGTTTTAATTCATCACTCAGTGAAAAAATAAGATTTAATCAAAAAGAACATGATTACAAAAATGTGATATCGATTAATGCATCATTTCCTTGCCATCAAGGTTCCCTACGCGGCATTCTCTTTCACAATTGGTGTTACAGAAGCATCCGAGCCTCTTTTAGCACTGGCAAGCGCACTCTTTGGTACGAAGCGTAGGCCAAATATCAGCATGCTAAGCACAAACAACCCGAGAAGGACACCCAAAGTCACCATTGCACCTATGACACCTGCTACTCCCAAACTCATCCCACCGCCTGTGGATGATCCAGAGGAGCCGGAAGATGAACCCGAGCCAGTGTTGTCGGAAGTCGAGGAGCAAATTCCAGTGGTGTTCCCACATGATGAGCACCATTGCTCCTGGGATGTGATAGAAAATTCATTTGACTTGTCGACGAACTGCGCCCACGGTAGCTCAAGTGCGGACTGTCCGAAGAGTGGGTAGGTTTGCAGCTGTTCTGAGCCATCGATGGCAGATCCATTATGGAACAGAAAACGCACACTGATATCTGAGGTCGAGGGGATCCCGGTGCTGGTGTCGTTTGTCACCAGCTCCCATGCCATTGATGAAGCGTAGTCGGGAATACCAGTAAAGTTCTCATTCACAGACGTAAGCCCAGCCAGACCGAAATAAGAAAGGAATGGTGCGTAAGCACCAAACTGAATGTTCAGTTTGGATTTACCACCGGATGTAATTGTTTCATTTAGGGCTGCAAGAACTTCGCCAGCAAGAGTCATGCCAGCGACAGCACGAATCGTATCAGAGCTGTTGTATGCCAGGTTGAACTCATGCTCGTTGGCGAGAACAAGAAGCTCTTGCAGTGTTTGATCCGTGAGAAGATCAGATGAGGGGAAGGTCGTTGTGGAGTTGTGAATCAAAGCCACATGGATTAAATCCCATATAGTGTATGCATTCTCGTAGCTCAGCTCACTGGAGTTGAACGTTGCATTCACCAATGGTTCGAGAGACTGGTAAAGGCTTTTGGTGGATGACAATAAATTGTCATAGGACTCTGAGGTATAGTAATTATTACTGCTGAGCTCAGCTTTGTTGCAAGATGATGTGCTCTGAAGCCACGAGTTGTCCTCGCTTCCACTGCCGGACTGTACATCGGACATTGGAATCAGCTGGTAGCCGTTCAGTGGGGATTCGATAGTTGAACCATTGCGCAGAGTTTCTGTGCCAGCAGAACCGATGGGAGGATAGAGGCCCTGCAGGAACCCTTCTCCTGAATTTTCGATCACATCATCCTGCGGCGCACTAGCCGTGACTTGTTTCAAATTGACCTTCTCAGTACTGATACCCTCAATTTGAAAGGATGAGTTTGACGATATATAACGGTTGTGGAAAAAGGTACCGGTCATATACTCTTGATTGTACCCCAGATTCGTCAAATTCGTAGGTGGCCAGGATTTAGCTGTGCGGTCTCCATGACGCTGGAAAACATAAGCCCCTAGCACCCTCTCTGCGTTGATGGTATGTGCCAGAGCCAGCAACGCAAGCACAACGAGTGTACCAAAGACCGACATGGTTGATGAGCTTCCTCTAACTAGTTTTCGTTCAAGATAGCAGGTCTAAATCATAGTGCTCTTGCAGTGAGCTTGCCTGTCGTATTTAACCACCGAACCTACTTATGCGGGGCTATCCTCTAGAGCGCCTCGACATGGGGAGACAAAACTCCATAGTACTCGGATGGCCACGGAAATTCTTACTTTGGCTTCAAAGGGTCCAGGCATACCGGGGACATGGCGCACTGGGCGGGTTTAGCCGAAGCTCGTATTTTCTGCCTACTCTAGAATCTTGTTTCCAGAGTTCCTTTGTCTCAGAAGGTGGTATCACCATTTGAAGCACAGGTAGCATGGAAACACGACAGAGTGGGATACTTACTGGATCAATATTAAGAAATGCACCAGATCTGTGATGCCCGAAGCTGAAGTTCCCTGGGTCCTGTCCTAGCAACGCGGAAGATAGACCATTCACAAGTCTATTAAAAGCGACTGATGATAAGGCATCGATGGGACAAGCCTCCGCTCCCGCTTGGACGAACCAAAACAAAGCCTACTACGGCCTAGGTTTAGCAAATCCATGGTAGTTTGCATACAAAGTTGGCTGCTAGGTGATTTCGTATTACAACTAGCGTAAGTCATTTTTTGAACTTAACTTAGTGTAGACAGCAACTACTCCTTTCGCGTAACTGATAGGTCATATGTGGCCGTGGCTTTGATAGTACCTTTGGACTCCGAAGATAATCCGATTGGATTATGCTAGGCTTTATCGGACTAACCAGTTCTCTCGGCCGTGTTCGCTTTCGTTACCGATTAGGAACCCTGGATCATTGAGGAAGATGAATTGCCTAGCCGCTTGGGAACTTAGAACTCTGGTTCGCATTCTTACCAGGGCAATCAATTGAGTTCGCGTCAATCCGCCTATAATGCTATGTGAGAAGCGCGGGGAACAAAAAAGCATAAGCCTTGGTGATGACGTCATTCTGTTAGGGAAGCCCGAAGTTCATTCGATGATTACTATTTCCCAAAGCTCGTTAGATTAAACTAAATTACTTTGTATTAGGCAAATGCGTGGCAAACATTTTATAAGTCGTGTTTGTTGAGAGCTCAACGAAAAGAAGCCTACCTACCCACCAATGGAAATTATGGGCCAATTTGTTATCTTCTTCAGCTTATGCAACATCCATGTTTTGCCTTCTTGCGCTTCAAACCTATGTGGTATCAAGTAATTCATGATCTTGCTCATTACTGAGTTTTCCCTTGCCATTGACACTCTAGACTTATTTCAGAAAGCCCAATTTTGTCAGGACTTCGTCGATAGCTCGCTTGTGACTCTGCTTGCGAATAACTGTTGCTGCGCCATGATATCAAGGTTTAATTGTCAAGCCGTTAGGTATATAGCTTCCATTTCTTATGGAAGCGTAAGCTCCAGTCCTTGAATGCCTCTCACGCCGGGAGGGTCCTGAGCGCATGCATCATGCATGCCTCAACTCGTATCCGCCCCCCTCTCCCCAGCCATCATTCTTTCGCTAAAGTATCAACCAATCATTGTTCCATGTTTTGCGATACTTTCTTCGGAATTGGTTGTAATCATTCACCAAATGTAGCTAGCCCTGTACCTACCCAGGATCTTGACTGATAGGCTGGCCCAAGGGATGTATCCCTGCCTTCAACGCCCCCAAGTCGTGAGGTCATTCCAATGCCTACCCAGCATTTCTCGGCCCAAGAAATGATTTACTGGGAGCTTTTTTTAATTTCCCAATTGGCGCCGGGGAAGTCAGGAAGATCTTCCTGGTGGAATTTCCGCCACAAACAAACGTACGGCTTAACTGAAATATAAGGAAGCCGCCAGGTCCCGTGTGGGCGCCTTCTGTGTAAATTTAGCAAAACCCATTCTTAACATTACCATACAATTATCCGGGTTCAATTTCTCGACCTCTACCCAAGATGGAGCTACCTGCTCAATTGGATACTACCAACCGCCCTGATGAGTGGAAGATTGAACAAGGCATGGCGGGCCACAAGCTGCCTATCCTTGACCAATCTGAAAGTGACACCGTTCACATTTACCCACCGGTGGACATGAAATTGACGAAAGATGAGGAGGCAATTGCGTCAGTGGGCAATCGTGCCAAGCTGTTCGCTCGCGAACGTAAAGGCTGGAAAGGGTACTGTCGCTCAATGCTTCTATAACTCCACACTCATGGCCAGAAAGCTAATGACAAGTAACAAACTCTAGATATGTTGAGTGGGAAAACTACCCGCAGAAGAAAGAAAAAGCAAAAAAGATCCTCACGTCGCAGACATTCGATCCATGCCCTGACTTCAACTTTGGTCCAATCCCAGGAACCAACCCCGTGCTTACGGGTGATGACTTCAAGGAGTGGCATACTGCCCTCGGTGGCGAGCTTACGACTACTGCAGACGATTCCTGGAGATGCGTTTTGAAGGAGAAGCATCCCGATATGCTTCATCTCCTCCAATTCCCATACAATGGGGAACCCCCAAAAAGGCTGGTCACCTCTAAGGCGATCACGCCAAACCCCCTCCACTTTGTCCGGAACCATGGCGGTATCCCACTCATCGACAAGGAAGCTTGGGACCTTCAATTGGATGGGCTGGTGCATAATCCAAAGACATACAAATTCAGTGATCTCATGGATGAAACCAAGTTCCCTCGTATTGAGAAGACGGTCACCATTCAGTGCTCAGGAACTCGTCGTATTGAACAAATTTCCTTGTACGGTGGCCAAGGAGACGAGGTTCCCCAAGCTCCATGGGCCGAAGGTGCCATTGGGACAGCTCGTTACGTCGGTATTAGCTTGAAAAAAGTGATTAAGGATTGCGGAGGTCTCATCAAGCCAGCCAAGCATCTCGAACTTTACGGTGCTGAGACTTACGTCAAGGATCTCGAGGTGGGCAACTATGTTGTTAGCGTGCCATGGTCCAAGGTCAAGGCCAATGAGGTTATCCTCGCCTGGGAGATGAATGGTGAACCTTTGCCTAAGATCCATGGGTATCCGATGCGAGTGGTTGTGCTGGGATACATCGGTGCACGAAGCGTCAAATGGTTGTACCGCATCAAGGCCATCGAAAACCCTTCCATCGCTCCCGTCCAGAGCAGGGAATACCTCTACTTCAACCAACAGGTCGGCAAGTACAACCTAAGACCCACGGATGGCATCCAGATTCAGGAAATGCCAGTCAGCTCAGCTATCATGTCACCCTGGACCAAGCAAGCCATCGTACACCGAGGAAAGATCAGATGCAAGGGCTGGGCGTACTCTGGTGGCGGTCGTTGGCCCGAAAGAGTCGAACTGTCAGCAGATGGTGGTTTCAGCTGGTACGACGTGCCACCGGAGAAATTGTCCAAGAAGGGCAAATGGACCTGGCGCACCTGGGAGTACGATTTGCCCTGCGACGTTGAAGGATGGATTGAGATTGTGTGTCGATGCTGGGATAACTCCCTCAATACGCAGCCACTGAATGTGCGCGCGGCCTGGAACTGGGGTCTGCATGTTACGTCTTCTGCGCACCGCATCAAGGTTTACAGTATCAACAAGAGTCGGGAGCTTACCAGGAGACGCTTGGATAAGTATGAGCAACTGGGTATTCCGTTGGCTCCTCTTACTCGCTACGAAATTGTGCCAGGTCAGACTGATGAGGAGTACGAGGAGTATTGGAAGTCCCATGAGCCACGAGATGTTGATGAATGATCTCGGTGTCAGAAACTCAGGGAAGAACGTGTTATCCAGACAGATGTTATCTTGTCAATCAATATTGTAGGGAAATTGAGCAAAATAGCAAATCAGCAATTTCACTATCCTTCGGTCTTCTAAGCAGCAGGCGCCTTGCAGTCACCCTTGTGCGTGGACCAGTCTGTCTTCTGGCAAGCCTTCGAACAATAGGTAGTCTGCTTGCATCGACCACAACGCATCAAAGATGTATCCAAAGAGGGAGTAAATCCACAAACGCCACAGCAGCTGGTGATACTTCCAACCAGCTGATCCTCCGGGATACCCGCCATGGCCGCCGCAACCTCACTATAGAATCCACGCCAGGAAATATTAGCCGCCTGTGTCTCCTCAGCAGGGGCCACAGTCACGGTGCACAACTCTGGTCGAACGCCCACAGCCGCAAGTCGGTTAGAAACAGCCCGGGCAAGGTCTTCGTCAGTTGTACTCCAGCTCCATGGTGCCCAGGGAGTCATGCTGTCTTCCATGACGAACTGAAGCTGGTGATCAGAATCGAATCGTGTGACGAACGACTCGAGTAGTAGAGGGACGATGACATTGGCCTGTTCCTCAGGGCTGAGAGGTGTGATGCGAGTGCGGCCTTCGGTATGTCTGTGGCCGTTGAATGGATTGGCGAGGAAGACGGCGTTGCCTGGAACCATAGGCAGGGACCTCACTGAGAAGTGGTAGTGGTTTGGGATGTCACCGACCCCAAATTGAGGCCGGCGGAGAGCGTTGAATGCTCGCACGCGAGTAGCTGTGACGCTCGACATGGTTTTGGGTTGTTGGGTTGTTGGTAGTGTGAAGGATTGGTATCACGCAAATGTCGCAAGTATTTTATTTAAATTTTAATGAAGACCCCGCTAAAGCGGTGAGGAATTAGGAGGCCGCGTTTGTTCCCGCTTGATGGTTCTTTGTTGCAATAATTCAGTCCTTTGAGGATTTTCAGCGCGACCTCTTCCCTTGTTGGACCCACAGGAGCTTATCTACGTGATTGCGCGATAAGTGACCCATTGATTAAACAAGCCTAGGTTGGTGGTGGTCTGGTATGAATGAGCTTATGAAAAGCGGAAGTGGTAGGGGATAGTGTAGCCTATGAATTGAAACGGTAAAAAGATCTACGGAAGGGGTTTTGTAGGTAGTATAGCGTAGAGGTTGAAACGGTGAGCTTTGCAATCATGGAGTGATAAGGCAAGTGGCAGAATAGCGCTCCCGCAGGCGGTCTGGGATTGGCCGTCTGCCGCGGTTCATGTCTTTGTTATGTTTGATATCAAATTATCGCGCGGTCGAGATCAATGTAATTCAATGAAGTTATCACGTAAGTAATTCTACATACGATTACAGCGCCCTCTGTTTCATGTTGGTTTGTTTCGCTTCTACTATGTTCACTATCCAAGGTAATGTTTAGCCACAACAATTCTGCTCGCGACCACAAGAATTGTAAAGTTTCCACATATTCCGCATTCATGGTCTAATGTTAACTACTGTCACGAGTCACACACAGTTCATCGAGGATCATACTATGAGTTCGTAATTCTTTAGGCCTAATGTCGCTCATCCTTTTCCACCCGGAAGATAGATATATTTGAAATTATCAAATATACCAGGCATGATTCTGAACAATCAGATGCTTTCCGGTGTAATATATTCCGATTCTGAGTCTGATGGTCCCGGCACCTTCGTTATCGCCACATGTTCCGCTACAGGTGATATCTCCTCGGCCGGGGACAACGATGCAACGGAACTCTGATCGGCTCCTTCAATAAGACTCCAACCGTACCAAAGCATCTCACCCACACGCTTGGCGAAGTCGGATCCAAGCTCACCGATCAGTTGCAAACCCTGCTGGCTGTATAAGAATTTGTCTCTTCGTCTGAACTCCAAGTAAAACTTGCAACTCTGACCCAAGGGAAAGATCGCTGCATGGCCACCCCAGGACTTCATATCATTAGCCATCCAGTACGGAAGAGAGCGACTAATTTCATCGGTATAGAACTCCGCAAGCAAGATCTCCTCGTTCGTGGCGGCTTCAGATGGAGATAAACAGTGGAGGTATGCCTCTGCTTGACCGATCAAGGTTTGAAGTATCGATAACGCAGACCAGAAGATACCGTGCAACCGAGAGTTATCAAGCGAGCTAAAAGTGTATGGTGTGCCGAAGAGATGGGTTGATGGAGGTAGTTTGGTTATAATTGTTTCACAGGTGGATGGGCGACCACCAATCAAGTCGACACTTGACTCATACCATTCGAATAACTTTTGTCTGTGCGTTATGCAGTCATATAAAACGATTTTACAGGCATCTTGGTCGGAGCCCACAATCGTAGTGATGGCAGTGATAAAGGGTGAAATCTCCGACAGGAGTTGTAATAAGTCGTCGACCGACTGGTCCTCGCTTGACTTTACAGAGAATGGAAACTGGTCTGCGGCCAAGTCGATTGCTTCCTTTTCTTGCAGTGGCGATAACGATTGCAGCTGAGAAACATGGATCAGTATGATCACTTGAAATGTCAAGAAATCGACATACCAATCGCATTCTATGAAATGCTACATATAGCTTTTTTATGATAGGATTGTGACTCGCGCGATTATGACAGTATTTCAGGATTCCGTTGGTGACTTTCACTTGGTCAAGCCATACTTCAAGGCCATGAGGGCAATGGCATGACTGAACAGACATTAGCTCGGGCAGGTGAAAAGAAAAATAACATGGGAGGTAGCCTACCACTAGTTGCTGGAAAACAGCAACAGTATAGACAAGCTCATCGCTGTAAATATTGCGCTTCCGATTAAGGTGAATTGACATATGGTGTATGGCACTGTTGTATAGCTGGAGTCCATGGTGGAACATGCTATTATCATTATTGGCTCTGCCCAGAAAAATGCAGGCTTTGGCTGCAATGGCTTTTTCAAGCATTATAGGTTTGTTCGGAATGGCGGAGACACCTGAGAGCAAGCTATACCATGGATCAAGCTCGGTACTTCCCAAGACATTTTCAGGAAAGTAGGTATTGACATATACTGAGAAGAGCTGCTCACGCTTTGACGGGCCATTATGCACAGTAGTCGGTTGTTGTATAGTCACCGGCCTTGCGCGGCTAAGATATTGAGGCTGGGTCTGGGTCTGAAGTGCAAAGCTTTGTTTGGAACCCGCCGGCTTTTTTTTCTTTTTCTCCTCCGATTGTGTAGCGGATGTATTGTGGAGAAAAATGCGATATTGATCATATCCAGGGCATTGGATGCCTCGCTTCATGCAACGTTCACATTCAGGCTCTTGTTTATCGCACTAAGTCTGGTCATTAGCATTGAAATCACGTAATCAAGGGGGAAGACGCCAACCTTGACTTTCCGCTTCTTACAGTTCTCGCAGCCTGTCGACTGCCACGGTTTACCGCCCATATCCGTGAATATCAATGCACAATATTATGCACGTCGGCTGGGGTTCATGGGGCCGGGAGTAGATTGAGGGGCGAAGGCTTGAAAAAAGGGTGTTGGGTTGGGGCCGTAGTTGGGGGCCAAATATTGTCAGCCAAGCGTTAACCTCCAGTAAGGACCCACTGTGTGGTCCACTCATGTGCATGAACATCCAATGATGCTGCCAGGTTGAGACGAGGGTGAATCCCGAGATCCCGACGAATTCCAGACCGCCTGCGTTGTAGGGAGCAAATTACTACGATGCTACAAAAGCCTGATATCAAAGATAAAGTATGAAACGCCTCAATATCTTCGGAGAATATAAGTGGGTGCCACTCTTAATTGCTGTCAGCCGTGTCTCCACCGACCCCACATAGTCATTGTAGCGGTGACCCGAAATTTGGGTGAATTTGGATGAACAGGGATCATCACTAGCTTCGACTGTGCTCTGCACAAAATTGAAGGAAGCAAGGCAATGCTGGCTTTATTTGATACTGGCAAGTGACAATATTCAGTATCATTGCGGGTTTTCACTAAAATATATTCAGAACATGTGTAAGACCTCGGGAATCAATGCTCATTAATGTTCCAAGGTTCGTTTCTCTATGCTCATCTAGCAAGTCAACGAAAACGCCTGGATATCCTCAAATGTAAGTTCGCAGATACTCTCCAAGAGCCATCATTGCCATTGCCTGTCCATATGGCATTGCTGTCACAGCAATATTGCGATAATGATCCAACGTATCACCCATTCCAGTTCCGAAACTGGTGTTTTGCAATTCACCATTCTCGTCGATTGAATCCAGCACCGCTTTGATGGCACCCTCCGCAACATCGCGGTACTGTCTTCCAATATAGCGTTTGCGCATACCCTTGAGAAGACCAAATGCGAATCCCGCAGTAGCAGAAGCTTCGATATATGAACCTTCATCATTGTGATCCAACAATGTACGCCAGTAGCCCGATGGCTCTTGTAGACCTTGCAAGGCATGGCACTGAGCATCGAGTGTGTCTTCGAGGTACGACCGAAGCGGATCGGTAGATGAAAGCTCCATCAGCTCAATGATCTCCGGGATAACAATGGTGACCCAACTGTTACCACGAGCCCATTTAGCTCCCGCAAAATTATGACCACTCTCCTCGAATGTCCAGCCATGGTAGAAGAGACCACTTCTTGGATCGCAAAGATACTTGACATGTATCAGGAGTTGTTTCTTAGCCTCAGTAATATAATGTTCGCGACCGAGTAGTTTGCCGATCTTCACGAGCGGTAAGACCGTCATCATGAGTGTATCGTCCCATAGCTGCTGCTTGTGCTCCATCGCATAGGTTTTGTGTTGCATACCGCCGTACATGGTACGCGGAAGCTCGTGCATTGCCCATTCAGCCCATGTATCTAGCCAAGGGAGGTAGACTGGGTTTTCGGTTTTCTCGTAAACGTAAGCGAGGGTGAGAAACACTGCCATTGTGTTGATATTCTTCGTTGTTCCCCCTTCGGCGAATCTTGCGGCAAACCAATCTTCGATGATGGCAAGTAGAGAAACATCCCCCGTGATCTCGTAGTACTTCCATATTCCGTACAGACCGATAGCGTGTGTCCACTCCCAACCATTCCAAGATTTTGTGTCGATTATGCGACCGTCTTCTAGGCGGAGGAGAAAACGACCGGTTTCATCTTTGATGTTGACTAGGTTTTCTATCAGACTCTTGATGGTGTTGTGAACATCCGAGGCACTCGGCCGATCTGGAAGGGTGTTTTTGATGGCAGACATGTTTTCCATGATGGCAAGTCTCAGAGAGATCAGAATGGATTTGATTAACAGGATGTAGAGGAATGAAGCGACGAGGTGGCCTGGATGTCCAGCTTTTTTCAAATCAAGTACCAACACTGTTTTGTTTGCCGGTCTGCAGCCTGATCACAGCTGATTCAAAGTTCTCGGTCTACTTTCGGTCGTTATTGCGCCGAGAAAAAGGAAGAAAAGATGGCCAAGCAACAGGAGAAGGGCTTGAGTGTACAATGGCGCTCGCTTACAGCGCACACCTCGAAGACCTCCTTTGTTTCGTTCATTATTTTTCCGTCTTGGCAAATCCTAATCCTTTTCGGGATCGAATCTGGGGGTGGAGAACGCGGGGTCAAGCACTAGCCAAGAGGAGATCAGTGGGGTACACACGCAGGACAAGGAGTCTTGTTGACTTCCTTGGAGCTTACATTCTTGGCATGTGACATGTCACAGGATGCATACTATATATGGAGATATGGGGACTTTATCGACGCCGTCCATTTGGAAAGTCAATCTCCCTTCTTGTTGGAACTCGATACGAGCGCTCATCATTTGTTAGACTTCAGAATGTCGGCTCTAGGAGAAAGCAAGACGAGCGATGTCAGGCAGGATGTGGAGCCTGCGCACCTAGAACATGTCACCACCAATATAGAGGACTTGAAAGCAGCCCAGATCGGTGATCGTGTTGATGACCAAGTTCAAAAGTACGCGGCCATGGGCCGCGTGGACATAGATGAGCCTACGAACCGTCGTCTTCGTCGTTTGATTGACCGTCGAGTGCTGGTGATCATGGTTCTGACGTATCTGGTCCAAGCGCTCGACAAAGGAACATTGTCCTTCACTTCTATCATGGGATTTTTAGATGATACACACGTAGACACCAATCAGGTATGTTGTTGAAAGCAAGTCCAGGATAAAGATTGACAAAATTTAGTACGCGTGGCTATCCACATCGGTCTATATTTCTATTCTGGTGGTCGAGTATCCAACCAATTGGATCATTCAGCGCGTGCCTATTGCCAAGTACCTTGGATGCAATATCATTATCTGGGGATCTATTCTCGCTTTACATTCCAGTGTAAAGAACTTCGCTGGAATTTTGACAGTGCGGATCTTACTTGGAGTTTTCGAGGCATGCGCCCAACCAAGCTTTGTTCGCCTGTCTAGTATGTGGTATAAACGCTCTGAACAGGCAGAAACCATCACATTCTGGTATGTGGTATGAATTGGAAGATTTTTTATATACTGATGCTTGATAGGTATATGATGAACGGTTTTCAACAGATGATCGGTGGTCTTTTGGCTTACCTGTTCAGCCTGATCGGCGCAGATAAAGTGCTGAAATCCTGGCAGGCCCTCTTCATCACCTATGGCTGTGCCTCGGTCGTTTTTGGTGTCTTTGTTCTTCTTTTCATGCCAGACTCACCTATGACAGCAAAGTGTTTTTCCGAAGAAGACAAAAGACTAATGGTAGAGCGCGTTCGAGACAATCGCACAGGAATCCAAAACAAAACTTTTCGAAAGTACCAAGTCTACGAGGCCTTGTCAGACCCTCAGATGTGGTGCTACTGTGGAATTCAACTTTTCACCACCATGCCCACTAGTGGACTGGGCACCTTTGCAAACATCATTATTAAAGGATTTCATTTCACAACACTCCAGACGCAGTTGCTTTCGATGGTCCTTGGAGCATACATCATTCTTGTTCTTCTTACTTCGACATGGCTGGTGAAGAAAACCCAACAGAACTTGATTGTCATGGCAGCTTATTGTATACCGTAAGTTGCCCGTCAAACCTATAACCCGACCCTGCATTGGGTTATCACTAAGATATCGGGAAACTTCAGATCTTTCATCGGTACCATCGTTCTCATGACCGTTCAGAATACCAATGTGGCGACCAAGGCAGGCTTATTGCTGAGTTATTATATCACGCTGTCGTTTTGGGCAGCACAGACCTTGACGTTATCGTTGATCTCCCGCAACATTGCTGGTCAGACGAAAAAGTCAACCGTCATTGCAGCCAATTTCATCGCTTGGGCAATCGGGAATGCGATCGGTAGAACCCCCTCTAAGTGCGTCCAAAATTGAAAACGGAGCTAAATACAATGACAGGACCTCAAATCTTCCGATCTAATGATGCACCACGCTATTTCACGGCATTCAGCGTCCACCTTGGCTGTTACACGATTTTGGAGTTCATTCTTCTGTTTCTCAGGTTCCACCTCAAGAAGCAAAACACCATGAAAGATCAACTGCAGAGTGTGGAAGACGATTATCCTCCGGAAAGCGGTGACCTTGATGGCTTTGAAGATCTGACAGACAAGGAAAATCTCCGATTCCGATATGTTTACTAAACTTGAGAGCACAGCCTTTTGGGAGGAACAATCTTCACCAATGAATTTAGTATTGTCAATATAGTTGATAGGCTCTATATCGCTTAGGTATGGAATCACGAGAGGTTCTGACAATCAGTCTAAAGAAGCTCCGAAGGGAAGTCCACCACTTTATCCCGGATATAGTCCGCAAATCCCTTGCCAAACCCATCCAAGCGACTAGAACTGCTCACACCACGTCCCAGAATACCATATACCACAAAGTGTACGGCATGAATGTGGGGGAATTCAACACGCTCGATGAAGTAGCTATCATTCCAGTCCTTGGCGAGGAATTCGCGCATGCGATCTCTGCTCATGTAAGACCGAAGCCAAGACCAGTGAGTTGGGTTTGTGACAAAGAAGCCAACGTTGAGGTTTCCACCCTTATCTCCCGATCTAGCGAGAGCGACGTCTCCAAGTCTGATCTGTTTGTATGGGCCTTTGAAGTCCTCTGGAGCTTTGGTGTCGTAGTTATCCCGAGCACCAAGCTCTTCATATTGGGGAGGATGGCCTGTTTCATAGGAGCTAATTGTACTGGGCCCATCGACGAAGTTAATGGCCTCGGGAATTTGGGACTGTTTGATGAGTGCAGGGTAGTAGGCCAGGAATGGTAAAGGAATAGCAGTGCGGGTATCCCTGGATGCATGAAAGCCTATATGAAATTGAGTTTTCAAGTGGGGCGACAGTAAGAGAGGATCATGACTTACCTGAGAAGTGCTTGAGAGAAATGTTACCCAAGGCCTTTGCTACCGCTAGCACGGCCTTGTCATTGCGAGATGTGATGTAGACTCGAAGATACGTGGTGCTCTCCAATTGGGAAGCTGGATTCGGAGCAGGCGTTCCGACTCTAATGTTTGTGATAATTCAGCACGCATGTTCATACAACCGGGGTGAGGTTTCGCTTTGTTATTTACCTCTGGAATTCAAGAGTCTCAATCTCCTTCTTTGTTTCATCTGGGAGGAAATGACGAATTTGCTTCTCGAAAAGATCCCATTTTTCGGCAGTGGCATATCCGGTTGCATTGATCAGAACCTGTGCTTCATAGCCGCCTTCATAAAAGACAGCAAATTTGGTGGTCGATGGTGGTGGAGTACCTCGAATTCCGGAGACGTGGACACTGCAGGCATCAAGCATTAGTATATACGAAGAAGAAGGATCCTCAAAATTTCAAGCAGCTTCGAGATCAACATACCGATCTTCTCCCGCATCTTTCACCTGTACGTCGGCAATATGAGCACTGACATCACTGTTGAGGTACGTCGTTCCCTGTAACTCGTACAAGAACTGAGAACGAACAGTATCCACATTCACCATGCCTTGTGTACCAGGATGCTTAGTGATAGTGCAACTTCCATCGGCAGCGATTTCTGCAATTGGGAAACCCGGAGCAATGAGATTTTCTAAAGGGTACTTTTCAAAGCCGGCAAAGTTGCCACCGGTCACATACGCAGAGCACTCAATCAGATGTCCTGCAATCAAGGAACCCGCAAGATTGTCGTAGTCAGTTTCAGACCAGTTATGCCAGAACCAAGCTGCAGCAATAACGGGGCTGGCATCTGACACTCGGCCACAGATGATGATATCAGCGCCTCGTCGCAGACCGTCGACGATACCGCGAGCTCCCAAATACGCATGGGCGGATACCATGGGAAGTGGTTTTCCATCTTTGGTATTCAGAAATGCGTATGTGAGGTCCGATGGAACGACGGACGGGTTTCCTGAGTCAAGATGAAGCAGCTCCTCTTTAGTAGCGGGCATATTCGGGCCGACTTGAGGATACAAATCATCACCCGAGAGGAACGCAACACGAAGGTTGAGATTCTTCTCGTCAACCTACATAGGTTTGCAAATGAGTTACTGAAGCTTGTCTTCTGGAAGTGTTCTTCGCTTACCAGAGCCTTCACTCTCAGAGCCAAAGCTTTAGGATCCAGGGCACCTCCATTGATGGCCACTCGAATGCCTTTCTCAGCAATGACGTCAATTGTCTGTCGAAGTCCTTCCCAAGCTGTCTCTTCGTATCCAGGATGCTTCCCATTCCTCCAATTCAAGGCATTGTTGGCTAAGTTGACCTCTGCGAGCGCACATGTCAACGCCTGTCCGTTTACGATCAGGTAGGGTGTTGGGTGTCAAGATGCGCATACCTGCGAGATAATCACCAGTGATAAAGTCAACATCTCCCAAAGTCGCTTGACGGTACATCTCGTATGCGGGATCGCCTGCCATGAACACAAGGTTAGCGGTGGATGTGATTTTGGTTAGCTCACTCACCATGGAATCCGGAGCAATTGGCCACCCGGACGGGTCGCTTTTCTTTTTCCTGCAACATTGAAGATAGATGAAAGTGCTTTGTTGATATGATATATGGAAACGTGGGGTGCTGATGAGTATCCGGTGACTTGGAGTGGTTGGAGAGCTATTGCCGTTTCCTCCACAAAACTGGTGGTATATTTCCGGGGCGAGGGGAATTTATGAACGAAAAATAACAATGATCGTCCCACGGTATATGTGGGGTAGTATGCTCCTCGGCTTGACCGCAACCAAGCATCGTGGCGTTATGCCCAGCGGAGAGAAATTCCCGTGGGCCACGGCCCACGGCCCACGGCCCGACCCCGTGGATCCGCGGCCGCCAGTAGGAAATGGATATATTTCAACAAATAGGGGAAAGAGCGACCCCGCTCTAATTTGAATAAACGGGAACAGTTGTGCCTCGGGAAGTGACAGGCACTTTAAAGTTCACCTTGTTTCCTCCTCCCGTTTCCCAACCTTCGTTGCATCACCGAACAATCCCAACCATCATGTCGAACACACACGAAACAATCGCTGGTACCGATATATATGGACCAGGCACCTTTATCGACAAGGAGGTACTTCCGGTACCGGAAGATGCTCGTCGAGTATTCGAATACCTGGCCTCTAGCACACCCGGCTTTACCCAGGACAAGGCAGCATTGGATACTGTGAAGTTCGAAGGACAACCTAAGCCCATGGTCCAAGGACCAATTAAGTCACCGGTAGTAGCAGCTGCGCTGCATGCCATGGCAGGTTTGGTTGGAAATGAGCTTTTGGAGCTTCGGGATGGTGCCAAGGTGGTTGACAACAAAGTGACAGTTGACACAGATCACGCCGGGCTCTGGCTTGGCTCTGTGTTCACTACCTACATCAATGGCTCGGAACTTGGCACGCTGGCACGGACAGGCAAAATGAACTCGCTGTTCAAAACGGACATGGAGCGGGGGGTCTTTGCAGGAATTGCGAGCCGCACCACTGCTATTTATCAAACGAAGGATCCGAAAGTGTGGTACCAGCTCCACGGTTCCCTGGATGCCAAAAAAACACTCGAGACCATGGGGATCGATGCCAATGTTACATTCGACACACCCCAGGGATACTACGATTATATCCAGAGTCATATAATCAATTGGAGTCCCGATGAGCTTGAGATGCACAATGTGCGCCATGGCCTTTGTGGAAGCATTTGCTACTCGCCGGAAGGTTGGAGAAAGACCGAATTTGGAAAGCAATTGGCAAAGCACCCACTGGTGAATGTCACCGAGCAGACATATGCGAAGTCTACACCACAGGTCCCCCTGCCTAAAGTTCCAACCGACCGTCGACCTCTTGCCGGAATTAAGGTATTGGAGATGGTACGGATCATCGCTGGTCCTCAAGCAGGCGTTGTTCTATCATCATACGGAGCCGATGTCATTCGGGTTAACTGCAGCCGATTGGTTGATTTGAATGTATGTTAAGATTTATGGTCTCAGCCACAATGGCTAGCTTAGTCACTGACGCCGCTAACAACTTTGATTTTAGGTATTGCAACTCACGCTGAACGCTGGAAAGCGGACCATCGATCTTGATATCACAAAACCCGAGGATCTTATCCGTCTGAAGGAGCTAGTTGCAGATGCCGATATCTTCCTTCAGGGTTTCCGATGGGGCTCACTTGGCCGTAAGGGGCTTGGGCTTCATGATCTTCTGAAGGTGGCAGCCGATAGAAACAAGGGAATTATCTACGTGGACGAGAACTGCTACGGACCCGATGGCCCATTTGCCGAGCGCCCTGGTTGGCAGCAAATTGGAGATGCAGCATCTGGAAGCTCCTATGTCATGGGCCGATCACAGGGCCACGAAGAGGGAAAGAGTGTACTGCCACCTCTTCCTGTTTCGGATATGATCACTGGTATCGTGGGTGCACTTGGTGCAATGATTGCAGTCCGAGACCGTGCCATCAAGGGTGGCTCGTACCATGTTGCGACATCCCTCGTTGCTGCGGATGCCATTGCTCTCGAGAAGGAGGTCGGCTTGTATCCTCCTGAAGTTGTCAAGCAAACAGCGGAACGTTTCGGCTTCCTTCAAATTACACCGGACCAGTATGTTTCAGAGGTCTTGATGACCGTGGTTGATGGTTGGAAGAGGGGACTTCCAGGTTATCTGGATGAAGACTCTAAGATTATGATGACATTTGAGGATGGTTATTATGGACGCCAGTCGATTATGAAGCCTGTGGCAAGGCTTGGCATTGATGAGGCAACACCCACATGGACTTCTGCACCGGTGCCAAGCTGCCACCATGATCGAGGAATTACCTGGGCGTGATTTTCAAGCGAGATTACATCCTTAGCAAAAGCATAGAAAGCCGAGACCTTATCTGGAGGTTCGGGAATTAGATATTGCATTATCTGCACCATATTTCATTACACTTCGAATCAAACACTATTGGACTAGATGAAATCCTCCGTTCTTCCTTCATTGATTCCTGGTGATGGCAATATGCCAGAGTATGTATCCTGCCAGCTCCAGAACGGAGGAATGGACCATTGCGGATTCATCAAATCTACCATAGAATCGCCTTCGGGATCGATGACTTGTTGAAGAAGAGTATCCCCGCCAGTATTCGCAGGTTCTCCTTGGGGAACAGATTCGCTATTTGTGCCACGATAATCCCCATTGGTCCTTGATGCGGGTCGCTCGGGCACATCCCGGCGAGAATGGCGAATAGCTCGCCTCGCAGAGGTTTCCAGGTCAGAGCAAACACCCAGTATAAAGTCAACATAGGTGCTTGGCTCCTCGGACGAAATGTTTGTAAGGAATGCGACGGTGTCACGAACCATCCGGAGATCATCGTTGACCAGTTCATGGGCGGGATGAGACGTGATTCCCAACGCTAAGGCCACGGACGCCGTAGCAAAAAAGTAAAGAACATTCCTTCATAAAAAAAAGGTAAGCCGGGGTTTCATTTTGAACAGTCGGGCTTGATTTCATACCATTTATAATTAGACCCGAAAGAACGGGTATACGGAAGTAGAGCCACCGCAGATCGGGCTGACTCGAGAGATCGTTGACAAATATTGGCAGTGTCAATATCCACCTTTCGATCGTTGTTTGGGGATGTCACGTCGGTAAATGAGGATGTCCTTGGCAGTTGTCGGAGGTTTGCACAGCAAGAGTGGTACGCAACATGCATTCGGACGAGATGCTGCAGGAAGTAGTTTGGTTCGAGATTGAATGATTTTTGAGGTCGAAGTTTTTCCGGGATAGAATCTCTCCAAGTGAAAAGAGCTTCTTCGCAGTCCATTGCCGACCTTATCGTGATCTCTCGGGGCTGTTGGTCTGTAGCAGCGGTTTGAAAATGGCGATAAAGACGTCTTTGAACAAGTGCCAGTTGAGCAGCAAGACGCAGGAAGTTTATTTCAATGCCAGCTAAGCAAATGATACCTCGTCTATCCGAAGGTAAGCTGGCTGGCAATGGGGTGTTATAATCCTCCAATTCTTGGACTGGTGGACGGCCAACTCTGAAGGAGATATCTGCATCCAAAATGAATGCAATCCAAAATATTCGTCGTCTTTGTTCAATTTCAGACGCATCCACGCCAGCTACCGTGTTTCTATGCAGTCCGATAGAATGCGATAGGCGTATCGCGGCTGCAGAAAACATGAATAAGGCCTGGGCATTTGGCGTACCTTGAAAGTACAGTGCTAACCCCAGTAGTGCCTGGACAGCAGATAGATCTGCATTTCGCATGAATAACTCAACGACAACGTTCAAAGCATTCTTGATATGTGCCAGGGACATCTTCCAGTCATAACTCTCATCGGATGCCGTTTGTGCCCTTTCCCTATAAGAGAAGCCGAGAATCACATTGAGCAATGCCCATGAAGAGGGGTTTTCATCTGGGTTCCAGGAGAATTGCCTTTCTACCAATCTTTTGAAAGACCTATCATCAACGAGTGGTATAGCTTGGTTAAATGTGTTGAGAAACTCGTCCACTAGAGCCAATGTAGCTTTCTTGGATTGCAAATTTTGGGTTGTCCGTTGCTCAAACGGGTCTTGAAGCATCCTGGGAATCCAATTTGTCAAGGGCCATCGGCTTGCACTGCGTTGAACTGCAGTTTCACCCTCTGCTCTTGAAGCCCTCGTGCCATTTTGACTAACAGGTTCAGAATATGGCGCATTGAATGCAGAAGAGGCCCCTAATTAAGGAATGTATGTTAGATCAAGCAATGGAGGTTTCTTCACTCAATTCTGGCTAGACCAACCGTAGAAACGCATCTTGCCATCTTGTGACTGAATAACGTATGAGGGCTGATCAACATCATCATCGCCATCCAGAAGGGCGTCTTCGTCTCCCAAACGAACACGTTCTTCCGAAAGCCGATCATTTGCCACATTTCCCGATCGATGAGAGTCAGGGGCTTTCCTGCTGGTGTCCCGACTGTATTCGGATGAAGTTCTGTCTTCGAGGATCTCCTGATGGGATTCTTCAAATTGACCTCTCCGCTTCAAATCATCTTCCATGCGCTGGAGCCTCTGTTCTAGCTCTTCAACATACGCCCTGTGGAGGGTGAAATATTAGAGTTATTGGGGTTTGGTTAAACAGGCAAGCTAGGTTGACCAACCGGCTGGATCTCTGATTCCCTTCAAAAACGTCTTGAAATGCACAAGGAAGACCGAAAGTATGGCACGTGGAACAAACAGGGCGTTTACCATCGCACTTGACCTTTTTACGTCGACATGTGGTGCATGCCTAAGTAGGTGTTACCATACTGGGCTTCGACCTTGGAAAGCTTGAGCATTCCCCACTAACCTTGGCACAGCGTATCTTCTCCACACGTGAGGGCTGAAGCTGGTTCATATTTCTCTCTTAATATTCGACTGTCGAAGACAATGTTCAGTAGCCGAGGAATTTGGATGTAGCATTAAGGTCTAATGGGGACAAGCATGTTGGAGAATGAAACAAACATAAGTTTCACGGGGCCCTGCCCGGCTCAGGAGAAGGATATTGGTATAGGGGAAAGGCATATCGATGTTAGAAAACTACTAGTTGCCGGGTAACTCCGGGCAGTATATTAGGTAAGCTCGGGCGGAAGCCTCACTTTAAGGCGGTGTAACACATGGTTAACTAACGCCTCCAACAAGCCATACAGCCCTATATGTGATGCTTTGATTCTGCCTTTGATCTTGAAATCATCTGTTTGAGTTCTCTATTTATCATGCGTAATAAATAAATTTTATGGGTTTCATTGCATGGCTGTGGTGTGGTGTAAATATATATCTGTGGGCTATAGGTATTACGGTTGGACACTTTTAACTTTGCATGCAGCGGGCTTGGCTGAACTCATGAGCTTTGGCGGCGTAGGAGTAGGCATGCCCATAGCGGGCACTGTATGCGGTTTAGCGCGGATTCATCTACAAACATCGACCAGAAAACCTTGGGATGTACTTATCCTCTATACTGCCCCCGAATACACACTAGAATGGCTGAAAACAAAGAAAAAGACGAGATTCGTGATCAAATCGCGCAAGAGCTTTTGCAAACTCCCTTTGCATGCTCCTCGCTGACTCGGCTGTCTGGCGGCACCGCCAATTTCGTCTACCGAGGCACACCAGCCTCATCCCCGGATTCCATTATCATCAAACATACAGAAGGTTATGTTGCTTCCAATCTGAGTTTTAAACTTGATCCGAAGCGATGCGTTAGTTTCTTTCCTCCAATGGGGTGATGAGTTCCGTACTAATTGCCAATTTAGCACTTCGAAGAAGGCATTCTCCAAGCGCTGGATGGCCTACCATCACACTCGCAGGAGAACATAACTGTGAAAACGCCCCGCATTTTCCACTTTAACAAGGAAACAAATACGCAAGTCATGGAAGATCTTCCTAACTCGCTCGATTTGAAGAGTTTCCTTCTCTCGGATTTAGCCAAAAGCGTGCCAGAGGCTGCGGGCCATGCGCTCGGTCGCTCGGTCGGAACTTGGCTGCGGACATTTCACGATTGGGCCGGTAAACCCGAACAAGGGGAGTGTAGATCTTTACTTGCCCAAAACGAGTCTATGAAGCAGTTGAAGTTTTATGTCAACTACACTATGCTGATAGACACCATTGCGGACTTTCCGGGTGTTTTGGAAGACAGTAGAGGTGATTTTGAAGAACTGAAGGATTTCGCGGCAGCGGAGATGAAGAAGAGTGACCAAGAAAATGAGATTGGAATCATTCACGGTGATTTCTGGACTGGGAAGTAAGTCATTTTTATCACTTAGGCTACAAGCCCAGGTGGGTGCTAATTTGATTAGTCTACTCATCCCGAATGTTCCACTCGGTGAAAAACGCGACACTACACTCTTTGTTATTGATTGGGAACTGTGTCAAATTGGACCCAGGGCCCTAGACCTTGGTCAGATGATCGCGGAGTTGTACGAAACAAAGCTGTTCAAGGGCGTGGAGTGTGGATTGTGGGTCATCAAGGGGTTCATAGAAGGTTATGGACCTCTTAACGATGAAATGGCCTTCAGAACTGCGATGCACGTTGGTGTACATCTTGTTGTTTGGGGTAGTCGAGTTGAAGGATGGGGCACACAGGAGCAGGTTGAGGAGGTCGTGAAGGTGGGGAGGGACCTCATTGTGCAGGGATGGAATAAAAATAAAGCATGGTTTGAGGGAGGGGATTTGGAATGTATATTTCAGAACCTAAGTTAAACTCGATAGGCCTAGCGAACTAAAAGGTTGTTCATTGGACCGAAGCTTGGAGCCTTAGACTTTACAAAGACACCAATTTAAGGGTTGACACACTTCCCGCTTGTGCAAACAAGATCATCAGAGCAATCATTCTCAGTAGAGCAAGCGGCACCTAAGCAATGGCCAGACCAAGAGCATGCAGTGGTCGGAGCAGAGCCAGTAGTAGTTGATGTTTCAGAGCCACCAGACAAGCCGAGGTTCTTTGCAAGGGAACCCATCAAACTGTCGCCCATAGACCGCAGAGTGCTGAAATTGGTAATATAGTTCTTGTTGAGAGCGCTACTCGGGAGCACGGAGTCTTTACCCGTGAACAAAATATCTTCGACGGTCAGTATTTGTGTTTTATGCACATAACCAGTTTCTCTGAACTTACATGTCACATCGACGCTACCATGACCGGCGTTTCCGTTCAAATCATCGTTCGGGAAGCAGGTCCGGGCCATGAGCCATGAAGCCTCTCCAATGACCTCAGGATCATCGCCATCGGAATCACCATAAATACCGTAGAAAATTTTCCCATCACTGAGGTCTCGTTATTTAGTTTTCTTTCGTTCCAATTTGTCAAAACTCACCAGATAACTGCACCAACATTGTTTCCGGGAAGGACGCTCTGATAAGTTGTGCCGAACTTGTCGGGTATCACAATCCAAGGGACCTCATACGCGGCCAAAGCACCAAAATTGGTCTCAGACTGTCCGTCTTGATTTCCCTATACATTTTGTTAGTATTCATCTGACTCATATGAAAGTCGCAAGTCCCACTAACTTTACACTTATAATCGATACCATCGCAATCAACATCCATATCGGCAACCCAAACAAAGGCAGCACCCTATTCACATTGTTAATTGTGACTCGATTCTGTTTTTCGGGAAACTTCGACGTCGATGTACCTCGCTGAACTTGGACCAATCACTGTGAATAGTGACCTTAACAGCACCACCGTTATTGTTGATAGGATATGTTGCATCATTCGCAGCAGTGCTAGCCTTAGCAGCAGCACTCTTCAGGGCAGCAACGGGGATAGACGTGGCAGCAGCAAAGTAGCTCGAAGGAGGCCCGGCAGTTGGGTTATTATATTTTGAGCCATCAACGCTCTGAGCGACCGTCGGGCTGACCAAAGCCAAAGATGCAACTAAGACTGGGAGTAAGAATGCCATAATGCCAAATGTACCTTTTTTGGAGGAAGTATCAGATGAACTGGTTATGATCTACTAGGCGAGGGAAACAGCGTCCTTTTATACTCCAAGTAAGAGGTTGCTCCAAGTTAGAGGTTGAGAGACTCGAGTTCTGCGGAGATAGCTTTGCCACAATAGTCCCCATTAGACTTGCCACGAGCTCACATGTTGTTTTGAATGCTTGAACGGGGCACTCTTAGACTCTGGTCCCTGCATGAGGAGCCGAAGCTAACTTGAAGCAGTAATTGCTCTGTTTACTTTGATTGAGCAGAGGGGGCGCATAAGCCTGAAGCGAGCTAGTGAATAGCGCTATGTTTCAACGTGCGTGTGGACCTTCGTATTGAGGCGCTAAAGAAAGCATACTGCTCAGCTGGAGCATGGTCAAAACGCTATTGAAGAAATTGAACCTATCCGCATCTCCCTTCGAGCTATCAATCACGAGAGAAAGAACAACTAATCTTAAGAGCCAATTTCCATTTGCTATGCCCATCTCAAATATAGCCAAGCACTTAGCTTGGCTTTTGTTGCAGTCTGAGTCGACCCTAGTACCTTGGACCCTGTTTCGGCCCCACCACGTGCCCTGGCGTCTGCAAACACGGGTGGCGATTGGCTAATGTGGAGTTTATTAGGAACCCGGGGAAACCGAAGTAACATCATAGGAACCCACTTGCCTTTCGCAGCCGAACGATCAAAAACGGACTTGCTTACGCTAAGCAATGTGACACGGTATTCGAGAGGCTTATGCAGATGGGGTCATTTCGGCACATCCGCGCCCAGTTCAGGTTCACCAGTGCATGCCAGGTGCCATTACACTCGGAGTTAAGAATCCATACCCCAGACTCTCGTCTTGAAAGTCCCCACCAAGATCTGATCCAAAATCAAAAGTCAATCAGGAGCGAGAGCGAGAGCGATCCCCGGTTCGAGCTGTGGCATGACCTGGTAATTTCGTTTTCAGAATATGTCCTATGGCTTGCCAATTTTGAGGAAATAATTACGAAGAGCTTCCATCAGTCAGCACAACTATATTGATGATCCGTGGTCTACAAATTCATTCATTGGGCAGTCAGGCTGCCAAACTGAAAGCGAATATCAAAGTAGTATGCTTGCGTAAAATGGCTGCCTGTGAATATCTTCATTGGCAAAAGTTTTTTTTTCGAAATACATGAGAAGTGTAAGTCAGGTGATGACACCGGTTTAACGATGCACTATATGCCGAGAGACCGAGAGAACAAGATCCTGGGGCTCGGAAGCGATCGTGTCTTTTACAAAAGTCCATCCAAAAACATGGCCAAGATATACGGAGCTCGACTAGACAAAAAAGCGCGTAAACTTGGATTTTCAAGATGTTTTCGTAGCTACGAGATGTCTGACTTTCCACTGTTGGTGCCTAAGGTTGTATCAAGGGATGGGGACTGAATTCCTTGCTTATCGCATGATGAGCCATTTTCTAGGTGAGTACTCGATTTGGATGAAAATAACAAACGGGTGTAAACATCCATGAATGTTTGAAAGCACGATATAATATGAAACTTGTCGTGCTTTGTCGGTTTCTGTATTTGCAAGCTTGTTGTTTCGAATAAATTATGCTGCTGTGCTTGATATCTTCGGGATTAATTTGATGCAATGCAACCCAGACTGCACAATTTTTTGATACATAGTCGTTTTCAGATAGATATGTATTGAGATGATAAGATAAAGTAAATTGAGGGGCAAGAGTAAGCCTTGAACATTGGTTCCCTGTGCACACTGCCCAACGTTTCAGCCTTTGTACATGAGGAACGGGCCACGATCGGACTCCGGGATCCCGGTACCCGGAGATCCGGTCAGCTGTACAGTCATCCAAACACAATGAACAAAGGAAACATCGAGGAAAAATTTCAAGGTTGTTGACAGATGGTATTTCCCAAAATAAAATATGTAAAAATGAAAGTGTGAAAGAATGAAATATATACATTCAAAAGAAAACCAAACTCCAAGCGGCTTCGTTTCATCAGAAATGCTCCAAATGCAGAGTCGTCCGACAAGTTAAACGTACAAGGACATATGTGAAAAAATCAAAGTTAAAAAGTAAAAAGAAATGATGGCTTCAGACATACTGCCTACGCAGTAGTCATCGGCATGGAATTAAGAGGAAGAGATTCCGCAGACTTCTCATCCTGCTCAAACATGATCTTTTCCAACTTGTGTGTCATTTTCGCACAGAAGGGATCCACGTACGATGTCCAGAGGGACGCACATAGATAGACCAATGCAATCCACGCTGGGATTGAGATAGCCACAACCCAGGGCGGGCGGATGGGGATCCAGTGTGGCTCGAGTGGTTGACCATTATCATCTAGTAGAGGTTGGCCATTTCCATCAACTGGGTAACCATCCCAGGGCTGGCCGGTGATGCCGTAGAGCATCCAGCACAGCACTGTACGGAGGAGAGTACCGTGCACGAGATAGACGGCGAAACTTTGTTTGCCGAGCCAGAGGAGAAGGGTGTTAGAGAGGAAGTCTTTTGTTGAGGGGGAGATATAGATGGCGAAGATAATGAGGTCGACTCCAATTGCTGAGTAGCGTTTGCCGATGTTGACGTCTGGGGGGAAGATGTAGTGTGCGAGCTCGAACATATAGTTGGACCACGTGGCCCATTCTGGGTGCTCGCCGGGGTAGGAGCAGATAAACAGGCCGACAGAGACGAGGAGGGCGCATAGGACTCTGCGAGGCCATTTGTGCTTTTCGATGAACTCTCGGAAGGACATCTCGTAGGAAAGGTCTGCAAGAGCCATGCCATAGATGGCTTGCATTTGGAATGTTTCTGTCATTCATGTTAGCCGTGCGAAGGAATTATTCGTGTCTTAAAAAACTCACCAGTGTTCTTGGCCGCGTCCTGGTGGAAGTACAGGAGCATTCCGAGGTAGATACCCAAGCGCCATCGGAATTTGACAAACTGAACAGCACAAATCATAACATATACGAGCATCGAAGCTTTCAGCAATGGCAGCAGGGCCCATTGGTGATCGTCATAAGCCATGTATCCAGTAGTCCACACACCCAAGAAGTTCTCAAACAGGCGGATGAACTCCTTCCAGAGAGAGTCCTCCAGATCGGGAGAGGCGTAACGACACCACCAGCAGTCAGACCGGTTCGCGGCAATGAAAGCACCACATTGGGCCATCACCCACGAGATGATCAAGGCGATAGTGGCGGGGAAAATGAGACGAGGCGGACGACGCCACGCACTCTTAGCGACAGAAGTGAATGAACCCAGGTGGTCGCCATTTCGAGCCTGCTTCATAGGCTTCAAGGCGCAGACATAACCTGTCAGAAAGGCGAAGATCGTGACACCCAGACGTCCCTGCCAGGGGATACGGAAGACAGGCCACTGCAGGATGCGTGGAGGGAGATCCACATCGTCACGCGGGGCAAATAGATCGTAATCCCATGCTCGGGCCAAATGGGTCATCACCACCAGGAATGAAGCAATACCTCTCAGGCCCTGATCAACACATTAGCATTATGAATCTCTGATCTAATTTTAGTAATGTGAACCTACATCAATCCATTTCACACTTTTCCTTGGGTCGCCCTTGGCATTCGGGTCGCCGGATTTCCAGGGAAGGTTCTCCAAGATCCGAGTATACAGGTGACTCGGCTGGACATAATCCATGATTGTTGTTGTCGCAAAGCGAAATCAAATAAGAGAGTGAAGTCAAATCAGAAATCTGTCATCGATGCATCTACCTCTTAGCCAGAAGAGAAAGATCTCGCAAGGGAATGTTGGAATGTGAGATGTGAGGGAAAAATGAGGAAACGACTGAGGGGGTCACGAGTCGACGTGAGGAAAAATGAATGAAATGAGGGCTGGCAATGACTTCAAGAAGGAAGCGCCAAGATCCAATTACGCCTGGTACGAAAGAGAACGGACTTGGATAAAGAAGAGTGGGGAGGCTTGGGGGTTTTGAATAATTTACAGTACAGCAGTAGGGCGGAAGATAGGAGGTTCCCGCGGGTGGGGATGCATGAGACCCAACACATGCATCCTTGGCTCGGGCTTCACAGCCAAGATGGGGTAGATCAATTGCCAGAAGGAGACTGGAGTTTGTGCTTTGAAGGAACGACTTGTGACTCTTCTTCTCCACAGGGCATTGTATTGGACAGAGTAGTATACAAAGTGGTGCCGATAGTGGGAGGTTCCATTGGTGTTTTCCTATGCAGCAGGGATGATCACTGGGTTATTCGGGAGGATACATCCACTGCCTCCAAAACTATAGTGGGATCCGTCTCATCCGCTCTCTTAAAGCCCGCTGTCAGCTCGTATACATGTCTCTAAAGTGGTGATTATGCCCGAGCTCATAAAAGCAGAATAAAGCTTCACAAATCTCCGAGGAATTGAATAAATGCTTGTTACTAGCTTACGAAGTCAATTGCAAACGAATGAACTCCTACCAATCTATATGAATCCTTGCCTCCAGCTATAGTATGTGCAAAAGCCAGCGCGAATGGCGCGAGATTTCGCTGAAACGCAAATACCAAAATGACTGGCGCTATGGGTCCGGAGCCCGCATGGACAACGTGGGGTGGCATTTCGTACCAAACAAAAAAAAAAAAAAAAAAGGGAAAACCAGGGTCCTGTTTCTTGGCTCTGCCCTACAATCTATTTCGAGTGTCGTCTACAAATCTCCACCCATCAGGCCCCCTAAACGAAATCGTTTTCGTAAAGGAAAATGGGCGGATTGTGTCTCACAGATGAACCTTGGAAACTCCATCTTACAATACCACGATTGCATGAAGTCGAAGTCAAATGACGCCATTTGACCTAATCCTTGTCAAACAAGATCGGCGATGGGCCTGGGGCAAACCGATAGGCCACTGAACCCTATCAGAGCTTCCTGTATCAGGGCTTACGGTATTATAAACCGCTTTCGGGTCTTGGCAATCACGCCTCATGCAAAATTAAATTTACTAATCTCTTTTCCAGAATGCAGGGTAGAATGTCGTTTGGATCTTGGTGTTTCGCGTAAATCGTGTGAATTTACTTCGAACTCCTGTGATCTACAGGGCTGAAGCGTGGGCAGGGAACTCGTTCTTGTTTTATCTGTAGCAGGATTAATTCGTCTGCCAAGAAGCTGGGCCGGTCGGAATAGACCCTGTTAGTCAATGGTTGTTCTTGGCGTCCCCCCAATTTCTGGGCTTGGGGGAAACGAAAAGAAAAAGACGTCAGCCCCCTGAGTATTTGAGACATAAAGAGGTCCGCGATACGGAAACGAATACATGATTGGAGCCAGACTTAAAAAGGCAAACAATACTTTGTTGACAGGCTAGTAGGGGATAATTAATATTAGATGCATACACTGCCTCACGAGACAGACCAATGTAAAATTCCCTGAGCCCTATGAGAATCCAGGTCGAAGGATCGGTGCACAATTTTGGGTGCTGGGACCTCATAGGCTCGCAGGGGCCAAGCCGCTCCCCTTTCCCCTTCGTTGCGGCCTCCGATACGTCGGAGTGGAGACCAGTTCAGGGTCCAACTCTCGGAAAGATTGACAGGATCGTCGTTTGAACGATGCAGCCGAGTGGCAGGATGCATGGATTAATATGTACTTCAGACTCTCAGCTTGCTTTTTTTTCTGCTGCCTGCCGCCAAGAAAAAAATGTCCCCAATTTGCGATCTCGCGTTGTGTTTTCCATCCTGTCATTCTGGAGGCGCACAGGGTCTTCCAAAGGCCCCCCCTTTTTCGTACCCTGTAAATACCAAGCCCTTGTCTGACTGGCTTTCCTCGATTTCCCAACAAATCACACCTAACTTCTAGCCGAGCCTCCGGCGCCCAGCGGCGGATGGTGGCGCTCATGGGATATAACCCCTGAGGCCCATCCACACTTAGTACTTGGCGGTATCCATTCCCCGGGATTGATTCGTACAGATGCAACGCCACTTTTCACTGGTTCAGATGAATTTCTTGGCTCTTTCGCGGGAGTAGACATGTAACGTAACCAGGAGCGGACAGTTTCGGTCTTATCGGTTTTATTCACTTTTTGGGGATTTTTCGTGTTCCCCTGGAGGACCGAGTCAAAACGGGAATTACGCGTGTGGATCCCATCACGCCATTATTAGTATTACTGGCCACTTGACCACATTGGAGAATGGAGAACTGACCTCGTGCCTCTTGACCTTGTTTACCTCCATCGCATCAACAGGTTCGCGACCATGCGAGTGGCATTTCTAGGTTTGACGTTGTTGTGGTCGTTGGCTTCGGCCACGATCTTGCAGAACGGGCAAGTGAAGGAGGATCCGTACCCCGGACAAGCACCTGTGATTTCCTTGGACGACTCCTGGCGTAACTATGCGCCCGATGTGCCGGAGATCGCATATAAGGGCCGATGGGACAGTAAACACATTTCATGTACGTTTCCAAATGTTTGTATATGGTCGTTTCTAACAAGTGTATAGGGTGGTCGTGTGTCTCCCCAATCCCGTAGCAAACTGGCCTTGTTGGGCTCCTTATCTCACTGGATTCTAACGTCTTATCGCAATCACTAGAGCCCCTGGAATCAAGCTCCAATTCTCGGGGAATAAGGTATGTCTTGGCATGTCAATCTTCGATCTCAATATTCTGACATGTTTATTCTCTTAGCTCGCAATTAGTTTCGGGCCGTCCACAAGTGATGGCGTGCTTGTTGCATACAGGTAAAAAAAAAATGCTATGACCAAATCCCTCAGGCTCACTACTAATATCACATAGACTTGGATCCCTTGACTGGCAGTTTTCCAATGTGACTGCTGACGCCACTTACCAATTCATTGGTCCATGGACAGAGTTGGCCGACGATATAGTCGACGTGCCCAAGATCTTCGAAATGAGAGGTATGCACACATGCTTTGAAATCGTTGTACCACAGCTAACATCTTTTCAGTGACGAACTGGGGCATTGGATAAGTGACATCATACTCACGTTCATTTCTTTTGCTGACCTTTCGCACAGTTCAAATTGCCGGTGTATCTACTGCCAGCACGGCTGAACTCACCATCCCACCTAGATATGCCAAGAAGGTGGAAGTCATTGGTGGATCGTGAGTACACCAATTACTGGCTGGATCTATTGCTTCTCTGACAGTTGGTTATAGAATTGCCTCAGGACAGTATGGCTCTTATGAGACCCTCTCATCCTGGGCCTACCTCTTTGTGGCTGGCCTGGGCAATGTCGAGCATACACTCACTGTGAGTTCACCTGATTCGGAAACCTACTTATAAGTTTTGCCCGTTACTAAAACTGCAACTCCAGTCGTATGCCGGTGTCTGTCTGGTAGACAAGCAATGTTATGATGGCAGTGCCCACGGAATGGTATGTCATCGACCCCGCGCCCGTTCAAGGATATAACTGACCTATATGAATAGACTTGGTACTGGCACCGTGCATCAGACCCCGGTAGCCGATCCCGTGCCTTTTACCCTGAAGAACCTGAGATTTTCGACAATTCCGCGGAGCAACCCGCCGATCTTGTCATCATTCAACTGGGTGGAAACGACCACCGCCACCCCAATGAAATCCCCCCACGAGATTTCTATCATGCCTACGTGAACCTTATCGAGGACATCCATAGCACATGGCCACACGCCGTCATCCTCATCATGGTATGTCACCCACACTACCTTCTCTCACTTGGCATCCTTACTAACTGCAACAGTCCCAATGGGGAGTATGGGAAAAACAAGGCTTCTCTTATGTCCCGAACATGGTTTACGAAGAGGAGGGAAGGCAAGTCCACCAACACTTCAAGGATCGGGGATTCGTCTACTACTTCGATACCACCGGTATCCTTCAGCACAATGATATCAACCCGAAGAACCACCCAACAGATGTGGGCCATATCAAGCTAGCAAGCCATTTGCTGCAGTGGACACGGATGGTCATGAGGTGGAAGCTTGAGCCAATGGGAGAGGTTCAGCATGGAACACTCTATTGGAATGACCAGCAAGAATACTAGGTATGAGATTACCTACCATATAATATTTGTATAATATCCTTAGACCCCGGGTACATATATATCTTGCATATCAGCATTTGAATGAACTTTGAATGAAGTTTGAGTCAACTATTCTTCCGCGATACCGAGTGAGAGCTGCTATTCAAGAGCAGGTAGCCCTGGGTTCCCAGTCCCTCATAGAAGGCCAATGCAGCAGATTTCGTACACGCATAATCCACATTGATAGCGCTCGTGGTAAACGACGCGAGACTGGCTACACTCGCCATGTGGCCGTGGTTACGAGATACCATGGCCGGTAAGAATATCTGGACAAGTAAGAAATGAGCGAGGATGTTCACATCAAAAGTCCTCTGGAACTCCGAGAGGCCTAATATAGGTTTGTTGAACTCAATGCCCGCATTATTAATGAGAACTGTGGAGTCATCATGTTCCACGCGGAGTTTTGCTGCAATTGATTTTATTGTTTCGGGGTTGGTGGGGTCGACTTGGTAGAAAAATGTGTTCGATCCTGTCATCGTTAATAATGATCACTTGTTGGACTGGGATCTGGGAGATGTTGCATACTCAGCTCCTCTCGTGGCTCTGTTACGTCCAGAATGAGAGTTTTTATACCCTTTTGCGCTAGCAGCTCAACGATTGCAGCTCCGATTCCGCTGGAGCCACCTGTTACGACTACGATTTCCCGCTCTGGTTCCCAGGGCAGTGTTGCTGTGGCATAACTAAGGGCTTGTCTGGATAGGTATGAGTTGATCCGAGAACAATGGCCAATGAAACTCAGAGCTCCGAGGCCGATTGCCAATGGCTGTGTAATGGAAATTTGGTTCTTTGAAGGCAGGAGCCCAAAAAGCGGGTTCAGCATGTCAGACATTGGAATTGAGCAAGGCTTGACTGTGATAGAGAGAGAAGCGAGGATGGACCTGATATTATATGTAGTGAATGAAGTATTGACGCGTCACATTATTAGTCGCAAGGCTCGCTCGGTGGGTCGCAAGGCTAGCTTAGCGGGTCCCGAGGGCCCGGGGCAGCCTTGTGAGTATTTACAGAGTCGCTTCAAGCTTGAATTAAGTGTTTTTGAGTTCGGTTCACGGGATATTGTCCATGAAGGCTCCACAATGTGTTTATCGCAGTGGATCGGTCCACTTGGGCTTTATAGTGCGATCGAAGTATCAAACGTTCCCATTCAGCCCTATGCCCCTGGCGTGCTTTCAAATGGGCCCCCAATTTTCGACACATGTACCCGCCTTGAACCCCATCCTAATACCAGAACTGCACCATGCATAAAATTGCAAAACACACCCATGGGTGCTATCTTTGGAATAAATCGCATGAATAAAGTTTATCGAATCATAAATGTCTGATTACTGCTTGAGTGCCAAGCTCACTAATATGTCACCGTGTAATGTTTTGAAAAATTTGGATCCTCTTAGAAATTGATCTCCAGGTGTATTGAATAATATTCATATCACGAGTTACATGAGTCCTGGGTCTAATTTCCCATCGAATGACATAATTAATGCAGCGTTACTTACGAAAGCTTTGTTTGCTTACGTGCCAATGAAGAGAGCGGGATATGAGATGAACAAAAATGTGGGACTATAATTGGCGTACTAGAAGAAAGTAAGATAATGGAAACAAAGTACAAGCAAATGAAGTGCTAGCTGCTCCTTCCGTCACCACCTGGGTGTTCGGAAGCTAAATCCCACTGGTTCGCGGGTTCGCATGTGTAGCTATAGAGGTGAGACCCAAGGGTGCTTAGCTGCAGCTGATTCCACTGGGAACGTTGGTGCAGCCACTGTATGTGCTTCCACCAGTGACATCAACATCACTCCAAGTCCAGTCAGAGCAGCCAGAGCTTCCACAAACAATAACAACGTCATAACCGCTCGAGGAAACAGCATCAACGCCCGAGATGTTCTCGATTGTGAGGTCGGTAATGGGGACACCGCTGGTAGCTGTTCCCTTGAGATCGCCACCGTCGTAGTTCTGCTCGATGAGAATACCGTATCTGTCATTCCCAATTAGTACAAGATTCGACCATGCCATATCCTTCTCTACACTTACTTGGAAATATCGGTAAGAGTAATCTCATTGTAGGTGACGCCCTTGATGGTTCCGGTGTCTCCCTCGGTGGCCTTGATGCGAATACCTGTTTAAATTCTCGTCAGTCGCATGTAAAATGTCATGGAAATCGGGATTTCTTACCATTGACGGAGGATTTGACCTCGTTGTTGTAGAAGGTCACGGTATCCACGGTGTTGTCACTGCGGCCGCCAACACTGCCGATCGACAGTCCGTGTCCACCGGAGCAAACACCGTTCTCGAAGGTAATATCCTACAACCATGTCAGTCTTTGAGTGGCCAAACTAGTTGCTTGGACATACCGTGCCAGAGTTCACAGCAACACAGTCATCCTGGTTGTACACGTTCGCACCAGTGATAACAACACTAGTGCTGTCACCAATGTCGAATCCATCGGTATTGGCACCCAAGTCATCAGTATCACCCGCTTCGTTGTTGATAGTCATATCAGTGATCGTCAATCCATCACATCCATTGATACTGACAGCCTGGACGGGTGTGTTCTCAATGTAGAGGTCCGTGATTGTCGAGTCGGTGAGATCATGGGCATAGAAGAACTTGGGCTTGGTCACACCACCATTGCTTCCTTCGCCATCCCACCAGCGGGATCCATCACCGTTGAGGTACGCATCAGTTGCACCCTTGATGGTGATGCCAGTACCGGAGATCTGGAGCAAGGGTCCGTCCCATTCTTCGTAACCCCAGGTTGTCTCGCCTTCGAAGATGACCTATCAAACCTCGTCAGCACAAGAGATAGGAAAATTGCATTCAGCCTTTACATACGGTAGTGTCATCCTCCAGGTCACTGAGATCAAGAGTGGTTCCGGAGGGCACAGCGACAGCCGACAGAATGATGGTGGAGCACGACTTCTGAGAAACACTGGCTTTAGAAGCTCCCTCGGAACCAGAGAAGGTACAGCTGGTGGCTCGCTTAGCCAGGCTTGGCGCCTCAGTAATGGCAGGTTCGGCGACGGGAGAAGCCACCACGCCCGCAGCCAATGCGGCGAGCACGAAAGGGGTGATCAGCTTGCTCATTGTGACTGAGAATCTATTGCTTTCTTGTCAATTGATCCGAGCCGTTTGCTTTGTCCTGGATTTCGGACGAGGGATTCACTCTCTTTATAGCCAAACCGGACTCATCATCCTACACCGGACAATCCATGAAGAAGTCCAGTCTACCGAAATAGCCGAATCACGCACGCTAAGCAATCGATTATCCTCCAATCCAAGAGCGACCGTACCAACTCGTGAAGTGGCTATTGGTGGTCAAACACCAGTGTTGATTAAGGGCCCACATTATTCATATTTTACTAAGAATTCAAGAAAATGTGGGGTTTCTTCAGGAAATTCAGGGGAAGTAACGAATAGGAAGAATACCCTCCGAGAACTGAAACCTTGATGGTTTCAATTCACTTTTAGCTAAGAAACGCCACTATGCGCCACCAAATCCCGGAGCAACACTCAACCGGTTAATCACATCCGACCAGTGAAGGTCGCTGTTTCATGCGTATAGAGCACGGGCCGTTCCGCGATTTACGTGTCCTGATGATCTGAACGGGATATATTTTTGCCACCACTCGTTTATTGTCGGTGGAGATAGGGGTAGATTTATCTGGGGAAATGGGAGATCTGCAGGCTATGATTGATGGAGAGTGAAAGGGGATGGGCCTTGTGGCATGGTCAACAGGAAGAACGGGACTTGGGAGGGGTTCATGCGGGGGTTCCACCGGAACTATTAAGCTTGTATTAATTTGGATACTACTCCGCAGTGGACAACATTTCAAGACGATAATGCTTCATCAAGTTTTCTCTATCTCCGAAAAATTCTAGCCTCTAAGATTGGTACATAGTGAGACATCCTATTAAGTTTCCTTGATAAGCACTTGCCATGGTCATGGTCTTGTGGGGCATAAACGGTGAGCTACTTGATCAGAGTGAAGCTTGACCGTTCTTGTTTCTAGTGATTACTCCACCGCGTCATCATTTACACTTTCTGCAGTCTAGATGAGCGGCGTGCGTCCACCAAATGCTTAGAGCCGGGACAGAGCCGGACAAGAGGCAAATTAACAACGACATGTGTCGCTTTTGTCTTCTCTGTGTGGCTCAAGATAACGATGTGTCTGACAACCATTCAAAGCCTGGATGATTGCAAAGTTCTAGTATATTGAAAGCATTCATATCCGCTATCTCCTGTACAGTATCGTCTCTCGGTGAGCACATCCCTCGGCTATAACGTACTTAGCGTGTTGCTTGGTTAGCTTGACCAAGATAGGGGCTTGGGCGCCATCCGAGTCATGTGTTTTGACAGTCTCAATTGTATTTCCCTCTGGCCAATAGGAGCCAATAGGATCGACCAAGGTAAGGTTTCCACACAGTCTATAGCCTTTCCCATCATCATATTGAAGATCTCTGCATACCCCCACTTGTAGCCTCATGCCCCACTCGAAAACTACATGCCGTAATTGAAGTAGATAGAACAACCAAATGTCGTAGCAGCTAAACCCTAGGATACATTCTCTTTAATGGTCCATATTGACACTAGAGCACAGATTAGAATTCAATCGAGCCATTGCTCGCCAAATCACGGCCAGCTATTTTTTGTGTATGGTCCAGATAAACAATATTTGCGCGCTAGATTGGTAAGAATTGAAGACGGAAAAAATATAGCTTAGAAATTATATAATTTTTTGATTGTACATGTCATCATGTAATACATTGAAAAATCTGTCTATCTCATGTAATACAAATTATCACATTCCAATCATGTACGTTCAACCCCACCAAGCGGTAGTTGGCAGCTGCATTTCGATGACGTCAACCACCCCCTCAGCAAATGCATCCGGTTTTTTGTTAGCAACAGAGACTTTTTACCTGCAGTGAGCCCCTCTTCTCATTAAGAAATTCAAATTCCCTACCATTGACTAGGTTGACAAATATTTTCAAAATGTCGAGTCACAAGTTCCCCGTCGATCTAAAGCAGTTCAAGCAGCTGAAGCTGGATCCTAAGAACAAGAGTCTTACCTCTGAGCAAAAGCAGGATCTCCTACACAACATCAATGTGTTCAGAGATGCAATCATCGCCTTCACGGCAACTGGTGCTGCCCGCGGTGTCTCGGGTCACACAGGAGGCCCATACGACACGGCGCCAGAAGTCTGTGTCCTCCTCGCATTCATGAACGCAAATCCCAATGGATTCTATGACGCGATCTTCGATGAAGCCGGTCACCGAGTGGCCACACAATACCTTCTAGCAGCCCTAGATGGTAAGATCGCTCCTGACCACCTCCTCAACTACCGCGACGCCGACTCCAAGCTTCCCGGTCATCCCGAACTTGGTCTCACCCCCGGCGTGAAGTTCAGCTCCGGTCGTCTCGGCCATATGTGGGGTATGGTCAACGGTATCTCGATGGCCAACCAGGACAAGAATGTGGTTATGCTTGGCTCGGACGGATCTCAGATGGAAGGAAATGATGCGGAGGCGGCACGGATCGCTGTCGCAAGAAACCTGAATGTTAAGGTTTTCGTTGATAACAATGACGTTACTATTGCCGGACATCCGTCGCAATATCAGAAGGGCTACGATGTTGGAAAGACACTGACTGGTCACGGTCTTCACGTTGTCCGGGCCGAGGGTGAGAACATTGATTCGCTGTATGGTGCCATGTGCGAGGTCATCAACTACGATGGTCCCGCCGCTGTCATCGTGGACCGCATTATGGCTTCCGGAATTGAGGGTATCGAGGGTGAAACCCACGCCCACGATGTCATTACTGTCGATATCGCCCGCAAGTACCTTACCAAGCGCGGTTACAGCAAGGAGCAGCTTGCCTTCTACGACGAGATCAAGGGACGATCCAACCCACACAAGTACGAGGGCTCTACCAAGGATAAGGGCGCCAACCGCTCTATCTTCGGTGAAGCTGTCAACGGCATTCTTGACGGTTTGAGCAAGGAAGAGGCCGCGCGCCGGGTCATGGTTATTGACTCCGATCTTGCGGGCTCGACTGGACTGAAGGCCATTCAATCCAAGCACCCCGAAGTCTTCGTGCCATCGGGAGTCATGGAGCGAGGCAACTTCTCCGCTGCTGCTGGTTTCGGCTTCGGAAGTGATGGCACACGCCAGGGTGTCTTCTCCACCTTCTCCGCTTTCCTGGAGATGTGCATTTCAGAAATCACCATGGCTCGCCTCAACGGCTGTACTGTGCTTTCCCACTTTTCGCACAGTGGTGTCGATGAGATGGCAGACAACACATGCCACTTCGGCCTAAACCACTTCTTCGCTGATAACGGGTTGATGGATGCCGAGTCCACTTCTCTTTACTTCCCCGCCGATGGTGAGCAGATGACAGCCGTTGTAAACAAGGTGTTCTGGGACACTGGCATGCGGTTCATCTTCTCCACCCGCTCCAAGGTCCCCTACATCCTCAAGGAGGGCACTGACGAGAAGCTCTATGGAGGGGACTACAAGTTCGTGCCTGGTAAGGAGGAGACCATTCGCAAGGGAACTGCAGGCTACATCGTCTCTTACGGTGACATGCTCTACCGGTCCCTAGATGCTGTTGAGCGTCTGCGCAAAGACGGTCTGGATGTTGGTTTGATCAACAAGCCTACTCTCAACGTGGTTGACGAGGAAGCTATCAAGCACTACGGGTCTTCTCCCTTCGTCCTGGTTGTTGAGTCTATTGCTCAGAAGACCGGTCTTGGCTCGCGTCTGGGAACTCACCTCCTGGAGCGCAAGTTGACTCCCAAGTTCAAGTCTATCGGCGCCATCAAGGAGGGCAGTGGTGGCTTGTACGAGCAAGTCAATGCTCAGGGACTTGCTCCCGATGACATTGTCGCAGCTGTAAAGAGCCTTGCGTAAATAGATTTTCCGCTGGTATTTATGAAGAAACGCGTACAGTTTAGATGAAGAAAGAAGGACATATTAGTCAATATTCAATTTGCCATTTCTCATTCCAACATAAATCTCCAATTTACACCCAAATCCATGCAGTAAAATCCAGTAAAACATCTCTCTTGTAGATCAATCGCGATCATCAGGGTGGAAGACCAAAGCCCGAACCTCAATACTCTCCCTTCCAGCCTCATTCTCAGTATCAGGATTCACAAACGCCGAATGAGGAACACGTCTCGCTCTACCATCCGTCTTGGAGTCAAAACACTTGATCAAAGTCACCAAATCCGGCGTTTGGCCATAACGATAATACCACTTGATATCCGAGTCGGGCTTCACGGCATAAGTCTCTCCTTCGCGATCAGGGTAAATGAGCTTGATGGGGACTAGATCACTATCAGGCACACTGTGGGCATCTGCGACAGCGAGTGGGTCTTTGAATATAGTTCGAATAGGGCGCCAGACATTGATGATTTGGTATCGACCTTTGGAAAGCTCGGCAGCATCTTCTGGCAGGTGATAGGAAACACGGTTCTCGGCGGCCTGGTAGGACTGGTCGATGTGTACACGTTGGACAGGCCCACGGGCTTTGGTATTGCCTGATCCTCGGCGGATAGTGTGGTCGAAGATGAATACTCTGGAAGCTCCGGTGCTGTTTGTATAATCTGGTTAGAGAGTGGCTGTAGGTATGAATGAGCATTGCCGGTAAGGTAAATAACATACGCATCCTTGAGCAACTGCTCTGTTTCCGGATAGTATTCCTGCTTTATCTGTTCGTCGTCCAGGAAATCTTTCTCCTTGCTTTCATGGTAGTAAAATTGGAAGCCCTGACCGTCGAGGGTATAGTCCAGCTCATGACCGCTGACATCATGAATGATTGTGGGGAGCGCCACGGCTTCCCTTTCATAGGTCTCAGGCTTGCTGACATAGTTTGGAAGGGGAGGGGATCCGTCTTCGTTTTCTTTAAAGAAGTTGAGGGTTGTTTGAACGTGGTGCGGCTTTTCGAAGAGAGGAACGGTTGGTTTATCTGCCAGGAGAGAACCATGGCCAACCGAGATCTGAACAGCTGCAGATGTCATGACCGGTGATTAGGTATATGATTGACTTGTTATCTGTTCGAAGTTAGGATTACATTGATGAGGCCTTTTGAAGTGTTTTTATAACTGCCTAATCTTGCGGGGTTGAGATTTCTATTTGTCAGGACAGCACGCAATATTCGTCTGACATGAAGAAATTCTGGCAAATTTATCTTCGTAAAGCAAACGCAAAGCATGTTGCAATGTCATGTGCGCCTGTGTGATGCTGAAATGTGTTACATGGATTAATAATGACTCGGCATCAATTTCTAAGCACATAGTTCGTTGTCTGAACCTGTCAGGGATCCGGTTATGGAACCTTTCTTACTAATGGAGTCGTGTATGAAGATTAAAAGCAAATTCGTAGATAAAACTATCAACTCATGAAGGGAAAACCAGGCGTATGTCTCATTAACGTACAGCAGGATCTCGAAGGAAAACATCTGGAGGTGTCCTGCTGTGATGGGTCATAGCGTTGTCGTATTGCCCTTGCTCACACACAAAGCCTCGGTCAAGTAATGAAAAACAAGAAGAAAAATAAAGAGTCCATCGTACACCCGCATCCTGAAGGAGAAAAAGCAAAAGAGAAAAAGAGAAAAGAAATGGATCTCTCACACATGTGGAGATGAGGTATGGAGTGACATCCTCAAAGGGGGAATAGTAAAAAACCTATTGTGACAACTTGACATCATAGACAGAAGAAGAGAATATGGGCATTTGTGCAGGTAAGGTGTTCCAAGACGGGCTTAGAACATGAGGGATCGAGTCTTCTGTCGGCGAGCTTCAGCACTAGGCATCTCAGGTTGAGAATAAGTGTGCTTGTGTCGGGGACGATTGGGTTGAGGCGCCGGCGCCGCCGAACCCGCTGAAGACGGAGGTGCCATAACTGCACTTGTCCGATGCGAAACAGGCGATGAAGGGGTGGGAATCCCACTTGGAGGGAAACGGTCTGCAGTCTGGCGCCGGGACTTCATACTTCGCTCCCGCTTGAGTACAAGATCAGCCCAAGCTTTGATGGGACCGTTAGAGGTGGAGCCCTTGCCCACTGCCTCTGACATCACACGAAGCCATCCTTCCTTGGCAGCTGGACTGTCCGCATAGAAATCAATGACTTCCCCGTTGCCAAACCGGATGCGGAATCCCTCTTCCACAAACATGTAGCCATCTTCCTCCTCGGCGAATGCAGATTTCCGTCGACCACCGCTGCTCTTAGCATTGGGGTCCTTCTGCATGAGAGATGAGCGGTCATCAATTAGCTTGGCAGCTTTAGCCAGGTTGATCGTAGCACGCGGCTGCCGTGTTGTTTCATGGTAGGCCGTCAATTTCGAGCCTTGTAGCTTAAAGAAACGGCGACGCCAGTACTATCATATCCGTTAGCAGGTGAGGCTGACTTGAAAATTGGCACAACTTACCGGGCAATCGCCACCCTGCTGAGAAAGGTATCCTTCCCAGCTGCGGGATGCAACGCTCTCAGCGTCGCGCATCTCCCGAATACAGGCGTTCATGCTCTTGGGCATATCATCATCTTTGCCACCCTTGGGTTTGGGGACGAAGAGCAACTGCAGCTCCAATTTTCCAATCTTATAGGGAGGACGGCGTTGGGCAGTGACACTTGTCGCACTCTTCTTACTCTTAACGCTGCTAGGCTGTTCATCGACTGCCCACTCATTGAAGCATGGAACATCAACAGTGTAAGGGCGGCCATACGCATGTTGTTCGTGATCACTCAAAGCCACGTATGAACGAGCGAAACTTCCGTCCCGTGCAACAACGTTACGCAGACGTTCCCATACAGGAGCGTTAACATCCTTTGTTTTTTGTTGTTGGGATTGCATCTGTTGCTGCAAGTCCAACTCCTTGCGACGGCGAGGCGATGCAAATACACGGCTGAGAGCCGAAGCTTTTTGGCGGGGAGAGCTAGCAGCTTCCTGTGGATAGAGCTTATTCTCATCGACCTTCATTTGCAGAGTCAATTGAAACTCGAGATCATTTTGCACAATAAGCTCAAATTCTTGTCCAATAGGAGCTGACTTCCCAAGCTCAAGCCACGAAGTGGTCACGCAATGCAGGCCGTTGTCGAGAGTAAGGGAAAAGTATGATCGTTCACCTTTAAAAAGTTAGTAATGATAGTTCTTAGCCTAGCAGGGAGGGACGACATACCACGTGGGAGAGGGAGATCCATGTACTTGATTCCTACTACCTTGACGAAGATACGGCCGCGTTCTTCGCCATCCTCATACACCTCCTGGCCAAGCGGCTCATTCTCATCGATAGTGGCTGGGGCCTCCTGCACATTGCTCTGACGGCCGGGCAGTGGAGGAATTGCTCCGCCTACAGGCTTCTTCTTCGGGGGTCCGCCTGCCATTTTAACACTGGGCTTTCTTGGTTGTCCGTTCCAAGGCTCTGTTGTCCAAGTCTGCTGGCTAGCTTTGCGGGGGGATGACCCGGCAGAGCGAGTACCACGGGGGTCTTGTGTCGCCGAATCAGTTGGAAGGCTAGGCTCTTCCTCATTTCGGTTGCTGGCAATGACCACTTTGGTGTTCTGTCGCATCAAATATCCTCTCTGGTTGGTTGAAGATGTGTTAGCTGATGATTTAGGGCTCATATGGTTGAGATGTCCTGGGGGTTGAGAGGGCAGCGGCTGCATTGGGGAGACCGGCGCGGGAGAAGAATCAAGAATGGAAAGAGCTAGGTTGAACGCCACCTTTTGAGATTCAATGACACGATCAAATTCCTTTGTCAAGCCGGATCCAAGGCTTTCTTCCTGAATGCTGAACGGAATGTCCAACTGCATCAAGCTAGACTGACGCTGGGTGAGATTGGCGGGGAGCGCCAACTGTGGGGCGCTGTCGGTCTTCGAAGCTTCTTTTTCGGGTTCCTGGGTATCGTTGGCAGTCGGCTGATTGAAAGCAGGCATTGGAGGAACGGGCGGGATGTATTGACCGCTGATCTTGCGACGCGTAGCAGCCATTGAGTCCATGTCTGCAGGGGTCAGTGATGGGCGAGTCTTCAATCCAGCGCCCGGAGCTCGAATAGTGGCCACTGGCTCAGGGACAGACTCGTCTGAGGAGCTTTCCACGTCATGCTCATCTTCAGACTGCTCGTCATCATGTTCCTCGATCGGATGACGGATCACCGAATCTGGAGTGGATGGTTCCGAGGTCGGCTCTTCCTTGATCTCGGGGGTCATTGGGCGACCAAGTGACTGGCGAAGAGACGCGAGATCCAGGTGATGGTCTTCTTCAGACTCTGGGTTCTCAATTTTGGTTTCTGGCTGAGAGACTGGAGGAGCAGGGCTGGCTTCAGCAGGAACTGGGGTAGACTGGCCGGAGCCCTGGGTATTGTCGTTCCCAGCCGCTTCGGCTGCAGATTTCAGCGAGTAGTTGCTATCGTCATCGTATTTGGCGCGGTGATCACGAGAAGAGAGGCTGTGATCCGAGGAGTTCTGGTAATAATCCGGAATGGCATATAAATCATCGTCATGGGCTTCTTCTTTGATAATCACGCTCGAAGCGTCATCGTCATCACTTTCCAAGGACGGGATGGGAACATCAGGATCGTAATGGTCATAAGCATGGGGGCTGGATGCAATATGGGAGTCATCGCCAAAGAAGTCGTCATCCTCATAGCTCTCCCCCTTGCGAATGTCTCTCAGAATCGAGTCTCGAGAGATCCGAGGAGGGGAGAAGATATCATGGGTGGCTGGTTCATCCGCCTCATCATCCTCAAGGACAGATGGATCCTCATCATTGGGCATGGGGCTAACGGCTCGCTCGCCGATCTCCTCTTCGTTATCATCGTGATCAGAAGCCTGCTGATCTTGCAGCATCATGAGCGAAAGTCTGTCCTCAAGTGACATATCTCCTTCGATATCAGCCTTCTTGCAGGAAGCTGGCGCTAATGGGGCTGGCATTCCACGTTGGCTACCGCTGCCGAGCTCGAAGGCATCCGAAGTCTTGCTTGCTGATGAGGGTCGAGAACCAGATGTACGAGACACCGAAGGCAACGGAGGCAACGGCGGCAAGGGACGTCTCTCGCCATTTGAATCTAACGACTCAACACGAGAGTGGTGCGAGGATTCACCTCCACGCGAGACTGGCCGATCCTCAACGTCTTCATCATCGACAGTCTCTGCGAAGGAGTCACCTTCTCCATTGACACCGGGGCTCATGAAGCGCCATTCGTCTGGCAGTACAACTGGAGTTTTTTCAATGTCCTCGAGAGATGCGTCAAAGCTGTCGTCGCGCTCCACGGACGATTCGTGTTCGAAGCTGACTTCCTCATAGTCCTCCGAATCATAACTGTTTTCGCGGGACTCTGAGGCCAAAGAAGATGGATCTGGAGTTCTCATCTCATATTCGTTAACTTGAGGCGGGGCAGCATCAAAGGTAACACTCTTAGCATGGCGGTGACCAGCACTATCATACTCGGACCAAATATCGTTTTGCGGGTCAAAGCCCTTACCGTATCGAGTGGCTTTGGACAGTGAGGATTTGCTCGGGGACGGCTGCTCTTTGCTAGGTGAATGTGGTCGCGGGATTTCATCGGCTTCCTCGTCTGAAAATTGCGACTTCGCGAGGTTCATTTGGCTCTCTCGGTTGGGAGACCGATCGGCAGCCAGTGGCCTGTGAGGTACCGACACCCGCGCAGGATCGTATTCTTGTCCGCTCTCACGGAACATGTTGTGGTTCTTCACTCGTGACACACGCTTCAAGTCCTCGAGTGATGGACGTCTTGCGGGCAGGTAAACAGATTCTGGGTCGTAAGGCGCACGATTCTCTGTGCCCTTAGAGAAGGGAGAGGGGGATTCGCGACCCTTCCAAAAGAGGTGCGGGGAGTTTCCATTGTTCATAGGTGAAACGTCGTAATTGGTCGTCTCCCCACTCGGCACCTGTCAAAAAAACAGTCAGTTTAACAAGACTCGTGGCCATTGGCAAAAGACTGTTCGTACCTTGCTAGTCTGGTTCCAACTAGGGGAGTTGCGTCGCTGCGCCATCGGGCTCACTTCGGAGAGTGGCCGTTGGCCGAGTCCACCAGGCATCTTCGTGTTCTATATCACAGATAACCGGTTGAATCTCGCGTAAACAAATCAAGGCTGTTGCTATTTGTGGTCAGCCGCAGTTGACCAAGTCAGAGTTCGAGACTCATAGACGACGCGAACAAGGATAGATGATGCTGAGTGCCGCGGTAGCACGAAACCTACCTTTACTGGATTGATATCGAGAGTCGCGTGCAAAATGTTTGCGCCAGCGAGTTCAGGTACAGCCGTGAAAGCGTAAAAAGTCGTGACGATCGTCTCAGGAATGTAGGTGCCTCACCAAAACAATGCCACTCAACTCTCCAAGCCAGAAACAGAATGAAAACAAAGTTCGAAAGCGAAGGGATAACGAGTGGAAGAGGATAAGAAGAGGGGATCAGATCTCGATATCTATTCCATGGATCAGAGAGTGGATTGTTACCCCAAAGCAAGTTGCACTTGTTGACAGTCTGCCGGGAGTATCCATGGCAACGCGTTTCAGGTGGAGTGGCGCTTTCCTGGTTTGAGGCGCGACAGATAGATGACTCATCAGCGATAACAGTCACATGACGTATTGCCTCGAATATCAGGTTCCATGATCGACCCTAGTCCCAGATAGGCATGGCGTGAAATTATTCCTGAATCCGTGAACCCGCGATTTTTCTCGGTCTGGAACCTGACAGTTCAACTCCATCACCCTCCTAATACACCCATCCATCTCATCTGGTCGATTAGGTAGAATGCCTCTGCCCGTTCGCTCCTCGATATGCTTCCTATGTCAATCTAGGCCTAGCATCTTCCCTTCACCAGCAGTTCTCTCGACATGGCAGGCCACGCGAACCATGGCCACTGCGCGTTTGCGCCGCAAGGCCTCTCGCATGGCACTTTCACCTGACGTTGCAAAGCACACCCTGAAGAAGAAACGATCCGGTCCTGCTGGACCCTTTGCGAGCATGAACCAGACCGAAGCCCGTATTCCGGATGCGCCACGACCCCGATCCCAAGCCTCCCTTAGACGTTCCGGCGACGACTCCAAGTCCAAGAAGCCCGAAAGTCCATTGTATAAAGCGTTGAAGATGCAAACTACGTTATCCCCCGTCACATACGGCCGTCGAACCGCTATCAAATCGAAGATTGCCAACGTAACGAGCTTCGACCATATGCCTCTGCTCCCTGCCGTCCGACAATCGATCTTCACCCAAGCTCTGCCTGGCCTAGCGGATGTCGTCCCAACACCGATTCAACGGCTTGCCATTCCACAACTTCTGAGTCAGAAGCCGAATAAGAAGACAGCCCCGAAGGAGGCGGATGATGAATTTCAATATGATCAATTCCTTCTTGCAGCTGAAACAGGATCAGGAAAGACATTGGCCTATCTGCTTCCCGTGGTAGATGCAGTGAAGCGTGCGGAAACATTGGATAAACAAGAGGAGAAGCTTATGGAGGAGGAGAAGGCAAAGGAGCGAGAGGAAAGAATGAAAACTCGGACATACGACCTAGAGCCTGAAGTGGCCCCTATGACCAACGAAGGTCGCCCGAGAGCCATCATCCTCGTGCCGACCTCGGAATTGGTTGCCCAGGTCGGAGAAAAGGTCAAGGCTCTCGCGCATACTGTCAAGTACCGATCGGGTATTATATCCTCAAATCTCACCCCCCGCCGCATCAAAAACACCCTTTTCCATCCGGACGGTATCGATATTCTTGTCTCGACCCCTCACCTTCTCGCCTCGATCGCAAAAACCAACCCTTACGTGCTCAGTCGCGTTAGTCACCTCGTCCTCGACGAAGCCGATTCTTTGATGGACCGTTCCTTCATCCCCACTACCATGGAAGTCGTGGATAAGGCAGCCCCTTCGCTCAAGAAACTGATCTTTTGCTCTGCTACCATCCCGAAGAGTCTCGATACTCAAATTCGCAAACGCTACCCCGATGTCAAGCGCCTGACGACCCCGAACTTGCACGCTATTCCCCGACGTGTTCAGTTAGGTGTGGTAGACATTGACAAGGAGCCTTACCGAGGAAACCGAATGCTTGCCTGCGCTGATGTCATTTGGTCAATTGGCAAGGCGGGTGATGGAACTGACGGCGAGACGTTCGGGCCTGTTCTCTCCAAATACATGGGACCCAAGGTCAAGAAGATCATTGTATTTGTCAATGAGCGGGAGGAGGCGGATGAGGTGGCACAATTCCTTCAGACCAAGGGTATCGATGCGACCTCCTTGTCTCGTGACTCTAGCTCCCGAAAGCAACAAGAAATCTTGGCAGAGTTTACTGATGTTGAGAAGCCCCCATCCTCGGAGGATATTCTGTTGGCACGGAAGCAACACCGCATGGAAAAGGAAATCCCCTTGGAGCTTCCTGATTTAAGATCCCAAATGACCCGTCGTCTTCCCAACACTCGGGTTCTCGTTACGACCGACATTGCCTCCCGAGGCATTGATACTTTGGCCGTCAAAACGGTGGTGCTCTACCACGTTCCCCACACTACCATTGACTTCATTCATCGTCTGGGTCGTCTGGGCCGTATGGGCAAGCGTGGTCGTGGTGTTGTCTTGGTAGGCAAGAAGGACCGTAAGGATGTTGTTCGCGAAGTTCGTGAGGGCATGTTCCGTGGACAGGCCCTGATCTAGATGTATATTCTGATCCCCTTGTATAATATGTACGATAGATGGCGTTTGTGTGGATTGGTTGGTAAATAAAAATACCCGATACAGCTTCAATGGTCTCCAAGCTTGAGTGCCCAGGTGTACGATGTCAAATACGAAGAGATGATCGTACATACTCAAATGATCCCTATCTCCAGCTCGCGACTAGGTTTTCGCACGCCGGGCGGGAACCCGCTCGGAACCAAGGTTCAACCCCGGTCCTTCCAGCACTCGCGCGACATCAGCAGACTTTCAAAATTTTAGGTACCCTAATTGATTTTCAAATATTTCTCGTAATGTATTTAGGCAGGTGCCCGTGGACCTAGATACATACAGATCAATTGGTTGTACCAAAGCCCTTATGTTCCAATGTAGAGGTTTGGTGACAGTCTCGGTTCTCTATTATATATTTGTGGCTCTACGATATGTACCTCGAGGTCTAACCTCGGCTCGATATATATGCACTGACTGCCACAAGCCTATGTAATCCTAACGGTTACTTTTTATTCAAAGTCGGCCCTAAACTTATCAAATACAGAGGCGCAGCAAGTTCATTTGGAACATTTTATCTAGTAAGACCCCGTGGTCGCTTTGGCCTTTTCACGTATGTGAACGCGCCCCACGGGTGCTCCCGATAAATGGCAACCTAATTTCCAGCATGTCCTAAATAGAAGAGATCGAATTTGGAAACCGGCTGCGCTTTAAATGTTTATAAAAGTGAAAAAGAGATTGGACATTTAGGGCTAAGGCTTGGACCATGAGGCAGATACGTATGAATATTATCAGTATGAATGGATATAACAGCTCGCATCACCTGCGTAAGGGGTTTGACTCCAAGATTTCAGGTACTAAACTACCGACGCCTGAGTATGATTATAATGCTGCATATGGTCAATAAAGTCAGACTCTTGTTCGTGAGTATGTCTATGTGGGTCAATTCTGCTATTTTGCTAGGGTTAAATGCCTCAGTAGTTCACGTTCACATTGATGTGATGGGTGTACTGGGACATCTCGCTCGCTGGTCTGGTCAGTAAAGCAGGTTTATTGCTGGTGTCAACAGCAGAAACCCTCTAGTCCTGTTTGGCGCCCAGTCGTCATTGGTGTTCGGCTAATGTGCTATTCCAAGGTTGGTGGATGCTGGACGCGTCAACCCAAGTCCGCGTCCAGCAAATATCCACGGCATGAGTATCCGATCGGCAAGATTCGACGTGTGTGAAAAAAAAGTGTAGGCTCCATAGATTCAAGACAGTTTCTTCCTCCCACATCAATCTGTACTTCTCATCTTGCTCCCCTGAAAAAGACTTGTATATGCCGCGATCAATTTCCTGCGGACGCGTCATCCCCACTAGAGCCGCTCTCGAGATCCTCTCGAGACTGACGTCACTTGCTACAAACAAGAAGGATTTTGAGACTTGGCATACCCCATAATCTACAGTATCTGCCATCTAGATCGCGATGAAAATCTTACCGTGTTTGTCTTTCTGGATCTTGGCGCAATGTGCATATACATTGGCCGAGACAACAGACACGACGGAGAGCACTGATACGACGTCAACAACCACCACTACATCTGACACAACCTCTGGGTATATTGTTGTTACTTCAGAAACTTCGGTTGCCGTTCCAACTGGCGACTATATCACATATACTACCACTGAAATTGTATCATCTGCCGAACTCAACGCCACGGCCACGAGCAATGCTACAACCTCTACAACTGCCACAGATGTCGTTCTCGTTGGGACAGGGAGCAGCTCTAATAGCACGGCAACATCATCTTCTGCCAGCGCGACAAACACACAAGCCTGTAATGGCTATACAGAGCTCTGTGAAAGGAAGTACTCCAACATCACGATGGTGACTGCGCATAACAGCCCGTTTGTGAAAAAGAACAGTGTAGCGGCAAACCAAGACTATAAAGTCACACAACAGTTAGATGATGGTATACGAATGGGTGAGTAGGGCCATCTCGCGATGACATGGATCTGTAACCCCTAACAGTAAACAGTATCCTTCGAGGCACATTACTATGAAGATGAAATCTATCTCTGCCACACCTCCTGCGACCTTCTCAACATGGGTACCCTAGAGGCTTACCTGACGACCGTGACGAAATGGATCAAGAAAAATCCCTACGATATCGTCACTATCTTGATCGTCAATTCAGACTATGTCTCGCCTTCGAATTTCAGCGCCCCTATCAAGAACTCCGGATTGGTTGACTACGCATATGAGCCCTGGAAAATCCCAATGAGCCTAGATGACTGGCCCACCTTGTCCGACATGATTCTTACCGGAAAGCGCGCAGTCATATTTATGGATTACGAAGCCGACCAAACAGAATATCCATATCTCTTAGATGAGTTTTCTCAGATGTGGGAGACGCCCTTTTCGCCGCTGAACCGTTCCTTCCCTTGCACCGTTCAACGACCCACCGGTATCAGTACTACTAAGGCCAAAGATCGGATGTACATGGCCAACCACAACCTCAATCTGGAGATTGTCTTTGACGATATCGATATTTTGATCCCGGACTCCGCACAGATTAACGTGACAAATGCAGTGTCTGGTTATGGAAGCTTGGGGGTGATGGCCAATAATTGTCGAAGTGAGTTTTCTGTTTTACATGCTCACATGGAGTTTCGTTGACCGGTTAGGTGACTGGGACCGACCACCAAATTTCCTTCTAGTTGACTATTACAACGATGGTAACTTCGCTGGTTCGGTTTTCGAAGTTGCCGCTGAGATGAATAATGTTACCTACAACGGCGACTGTTGTGGAACATCGTCGGATGCTGCGAGGATGAACGGCACTATAACTTTGTCCCTCACTATTGCTGTTCTCAGCACATTACTATCATACTTGGTGTAAATTGCAATGTTATAACGCACAATCTTGAATTATCAATTTGAGGTACATGTTCATGAGTCGGCAAGGGTTCAGATTTATGCCATCAACGAAGAACAGTATAGAAGAGTAGTTCCCAAGCATGAAATGAGTAATTGAAACCACCCCCACACTTGAAGTATAAGTTTTTAAATTACGATATTTAGGATCCACTGACTAATATTAGGCGTGAACGCCGGCCCATAGTTAAGGTTGATCAAGTAGATCGCGGGTTCGGCACACTCCACAGGCCGGACATTCCGCCCATCCGTCCGTTATCAGATCAAGCCATATTCTTTCAGATCCACAAATCCTTGCTTATTTTGTGATGGCGGGCTCCTTGGTGTCCAATCAGTCATCTTTAGTCTCTTTTGAAGAACATACCATGACAAGCTTAAAAACGACTTACTCGACACGGCGACTTGGCTCGATATACAGTCCGTCAGCCACATGAGATCATCAAATCACGCCATTCCAAGCCAGATGTGAAACGTCTTGTTGAATATGCTCTATACAGGTAATTTTCAATTGGATATCATAATTGTTACAGTAACATAATCATCACAGACAGAAGATCAAAGAAGATCCTGCCCAACAAAGTATTGCCAAAGGCCATATCGATCTGATATGTCTGGCCCAGCACCTTGGTAGACATTGAGGAACGATAGATCGGACTGGCTATCAGCAGGCGATGTGTTCAGATTCCACATACTTTGAGCATAAGTTGGATCGGAGCCATCCTAGAAGAATATTGTGTCAGTGGAGGTTTGGATTGTCGGGTTTTGAGATACATACCTGCATCTGCATGCCAAGGGCTGAGTAGAATCCAGCACCGAGGAATTCTTGTGGCATCGGCTGCTCGGGGCCATTCACTGGGCTATCATTTGAGTAAGGTTGTTGATTGTAGGAAGCTGAAGTTGAAGATGGGAAGTGAGAAGAGGTTGACGATGTGGATCCTGGATCCTCGGTCCTAGTATTGCGCGTGCCTAGTGTCATGTTGCGGGATATGCGGCGTAGCACCTCAGAAAAGGGGGCTGGTTTTGGGATTGGATGTTGCTGGTTCGCTTGATTGAAGCTGCGAGCCTTAGCTGATCGACGAGATTGGCTTTCTGATATGAGATCACTATATCAAAGTGAGATAGTTAGATCAGCATGGCGTGTGTGGATGAAATGAGGAAAAACTTACCTGATGATGCGAAAGGCGGACTCAACGATTCTACGAAGTGGAGTGTTGCTTATCTCGCTGTACATGGAGAAGATTTCTCGAACCATGTAGATAGTGCGTGTCTTCTCGTCAATTTCGGCGGCGGGAAGATTACTGGGCCAAGTTAGCTCTGGGTAAACAAGTGTTGACGTATCATTGGCTTGTGACTGCAAGGAAAACATACTTATCAATGGACCAGAACAGATCCAAGAAGAGAACCATAGCCGAGCTTAGTGTATGTGAATATACGAACCTGAAGAATTGGAACAGGCCATTAGGTTTTGGTTCTTTAAATCTTTCAGGAAATCTTACCATAACGAGCCACTTGTTGTCAAATCACGTAGATTATAGTGACAATCTACCACTATGCGTGCTGATTTGAGACAATTGTCTTTGGAATTCGCGAACTTTGAGCCTTTCGCATAACCTCGGGATAGGAAAGGTCTGTTTAGTCGCACGATGCGAGAATGTATCTAATAAAGAAACAGTTTAGCAAGGTCGAGCATGGGAAAAACCATATTGGAAGCTTGCATACCCCTTCTAGAGCGATATCTGGTAATAAGAGTAGATATTAGTCAATTTTTTCAAAGCATAGTGTTTATCATGGTGCATACTTACTTCGCTGACGGCGGATTCTAGGATCACCGCCATCGACCACGCTATTCTCTCGTTGATATGCTTCGCTGTGAGTCATATTGGCGTTAGTTTTCTGGATAGATGCCATAGACAGAGGTTTAGCGTTACTCACGGCAAGCCCTCTAATATCTTCCGATATCCAGCATCGAGTTCCAAAACTATCCAAAAAGAAGTGTCATCAGCGCTAGATCTCGCCTTATCATCCTGAAGCGGTGCAACCCACCAGTAGAATACGAAAACTTATCCGCATAGGTAATAAGCTTATCAAATGTAAGACGCAACATGTTGGCGATATTCCACTTGTAGACCTCAAAAGAGCTGGCTGTCACAACATGCGCGGGCCGAGGCGTATACTGCCATTCTGTCGGTGATAGCTCCCAGTCATTGACATTATCGACCAATTGTGATGTACATTGATCTAGTTGGATAGTATAGCAGCGGAAACGTGCCGATGCAGACATCCAATCGGCCCATTGCAGCATCATCCAGATCCGAAGTCCCATATGACGCTTGACGGCGTTCTTGCCTGGAGGCCAAGCAGGGTCATCGGGAGGCATTCTGCAGACAAGTTAATCAGAATTGGTTTTGAATAGAGTCAATACTTTAATGGAGTTACTCACATCTCTGGGTTGTTTCCTAGCCTGTGTAGTCCCATCAGCTGGGCTGTACGAATTGCTAAAGCGTTCCAGTTGAGCATCGTATCGGCTTTTCTCCAGGCGCTCGACAGCTGGAAAAACTGATTAAATAGAATCACGGTTCTGTGTGAAGTTAGATTTCGTTCAATACCTGGAAGACTTAGTGGCTTCAACTTACTGTACCGTTCGGACTCGTGGTGTAGACATAGCATCACCAAGATAGAGTGCCTTGATGCTCACCGCATGGTATTTACTGGTGAGTTCATTGAGCCCCTGGTGTGTATATCCGTGAAAAGGATGGCTGGGGCCTGTTGGGGCTGTTGACCGATTGTCAAGTGCAAGGGCCATCACCATGAAAAAGACAGACAACCATAATGGATCGAGCTCAGAATGGCGTTGTTGCGCCATTATCTCCCAAAAGTAATTCATCTCTGCCTGGAAGGAAGGCCAACTTCAATGCCACCGAAGTATCAGTAAGATTTTGAGAACCAGAGAGAGAGAGAGAGAGAGAGAGAGAGAGAGAGAGAGAGAGAGAGAGAGAGAGAATTGTAAACTCACTGTAAGATGCGGGACCGCCAATGAAGGATATTATTGTATTGTTCAGCTAGATAGTAGCTCTGGCGTAAGGTTGGTAGATTTTCGAGAATGCTATGCATTGCATCAAACCTGTTCTTGAGGAGCTCTTGGTGATTGTCTGCTTCAAAACCTCTTTGTTGCATCAACAAAGGATTATATCGATCAAGTGCGATATCCCATGGCGGTGCCATGACGCTAGTCAAGGCCGAAGTGTACTCCTGACTCTGCTGCTGGTTCTGGTCATGTTTGGGGCGTGGATCATCTTTTGCAGTTCCAGCTAACGCTGCCCCAGAGGCGGGGGTGATCATGTTGCCTCTCCAATACTCGTGAGAGGTCATCGAGCCTTGGCCACTACCAGGCTCATTTGTTTGAGGGTTGAAGGCGATACTCTCCAGGACCACGGCTGCATTTTCAGCCGCATCGTCATAGAAATCTGTCTCGCCCTTCATAGAAGCAGCATTAGAAGGCATAGTGGGATTGATATTTGAATTTGAAGCTCGTGAGTCATTTGAGCTTGTGGAAGTGACAGTGCTGGTTTCTGCCTTGGTGGTTGATGCTTCTCGAGGTACTTTCGTTGTGGCATCATGATCGATGCCGGGTTTCGATTGGGATGAAGATATACTTGACTGTTGCTGAGCGCTAGTTACTGCTTTGGCAATCTGCGAAGGTAGCACTTGTAGCGTCTCCTGGAGGGTATCGAGACGCCTCTGTAACTCATCCACTTGAGTCTTTAAAGCAAATGGTTGTGGTGACGGTTCGACCTTCGCATTTTCCCATCTACACGAGCCAGGTACACCTCTCTTCACGCATGCCATACAAGGCACACTGCGGTCACACTTGATTTTTCGCCGCCTGCATTCAGAGCACGAAATGGCCATGCGCGGCCTTTTTGAATCGCGCTGCTTGTCGTCGGCATCATCCTCATTCCCACTGTCATTGAAGGACCCCTGTGAGTCTAGCGATGATTCAGCTATATGCTTCTGATCACCCTGGTGGCCACCCAGATTTTCAGCATGTACAATATTGTCAAATGGCCTCTTGACTGGTGCATCCGCCCAATCTGCAGAAGAAGCGGTTACATGGTGGGGTGCAGGTATGTCTCCTGGACCCGGACCAAATTGCTGGAAGGATCGCGCTGGATTTGCATTCCACGCCCGATCGCTATCGATCAAATGCGCAAATGATGACATGGTGCATTTAGCGCATGGGTGAAGGGACGGAGAGTCCGGGGTAGTCTCACAGTCGGCTCCCGCGCAATTGGAGGTTGAAAAATGCTCCTGTGGGTGCAGGACCCTTAGCGCAATAGGATGCAAGGGTCTAGCGGGAAATATGGACGTGTCAAATGATAGGCTCATTCGTCACGCGGTTTTCACGGGAGCATACGGGTACGGTGGGGGTCAAGAGAAAGGGGAGATCGGTGAAATTTCGGAGATCGTTACGGAATGTCCGTGAACCTTTATCCATCGCCCCACATTTTACGTTTTTGCATCATAGAAGTCGGGGATCATTGCTTAATGCGACAGTCGGAATTAAATCCACTTCCGACGATCCACGTCAACACCATTTGCAGAGCATATCTACTCGCAGATGAGATGATGAGTGATTTGATATCGACTACCTAGGTACGGCGTCTGATAATCGTCTGGGTATACGACAATATTATTCGCGATACAGACGGATATTAGCCAGCTTCCCACCAGGTACGGCAATCACACAATATATCTGTTATGTGGCATTGATCATCCTTCGCCAAGCCTTGGCTTCCTCATAGACTTACTATAACTGAACTTGATCCACGGCTAATGTCCAATCGAGAATGCGCTCGAATGTGATATCGCCAGGCAAAATGACGCAGAGCCCCGTACCATCGGAAAAAAGTATTGAATAATTTCCGTGAGCCTATGTGTACCGGGGAGCGCATCATGGGTTCCGTCACAGCGAGCTGTGTTGTCGGCCTTCACTAATCGGTCCGGCAGTCTCACCTTAGCTAGCTGATGAGAGAAAAAGATATAGAGCTTTTGAGGAAAGCCTCCGCAAATCCTTTCGGTATTCTCGCAGTGGTTTCCAACAGTACAACGGCAATATTAAGAGTCGACAAAAGTGACAATGTTCCAGAAAACTCGTCCTTGTATTGTGTGTTGCGGGTAAATTCTTTGTGCTCGGAGATATGATGATCGGCTAATCATCAGTCAGCACTAGTTTGTCGATCCCCGAGAATGCCCAGGAAAGGCTGGAACAAGGGTCTGATGCTGACTGGGCAGAAGCTTCATTTTGTTATTAATAGCTCCAGTTATGCAGATTGAGGAAGCACAACTATTAGTCCGGGAAAAAGTAGAAGTCAAATAGTTAGTTCAAAACTGATGAAAGACTTATTGTCGACATCCCAAGTCTTGGTACCCTAGGCAGAGTACTCCTGCGTCAGCAACACAACAAGGGCGCAAAGTCCTGGGAGTCACACGGGATGTCAAGAGTGAGCAAAGAGATATCATACAAATAACCGGGGAACGTACCAATAATGAGAAAATTATCCACATACTAATTCGTGATGGAGAAAGGCAGGCGGGCGAGAACAGGTAAGTAAGCGCGAGAACGGGCAAGCAAAAGCGAAGGGATCCACTACTTCAAGCTCCCTTATTGGCCCAACGCCTTCCGTCGGAACCCCGCATAACCTTGATCTTCCAAACAGTTAATATGAGCGGAATGACTTGCGTTGCGGAGATTCTGCCTTTCAAGGACCATGCTAGTCAACTCCTTTAATCTGTCGTTGGTGCGGCGCGTCCCCATTCTGGCAGATCAATCGGTTATACCCACTGAGTAATATCAAATATCCCTCATACTTCATCGAAATTCGCCCATGAAAATTGGGAGCGTGAATTCGATCAAGACATCAGCATCCATGGATCTAGAAATTTAGGTTCTTTCATAAAGGTAGTGTCACTATGGAGTGCTAGAGATAATCATTTAATCATCACAGGGGCCATGAATACAAGCAATCGCCAGCTAGCAACACCTTACAGATTTTGACCTTCAACGCTTCACACATAGATTAGCACTCAACTACCACGCAGAGAAATCATCAATCCTCGATTTGTTTAACAAAACAAGGACAAGTCAATTGTCGGAGTGACTTTCCGGTTGTATAAACTACCCCGCTTGATAGGCACGATAAGGATATAGAGGGGGTTGATCGACTATCTGGCCAGGACTGGCGCAAACGCAGGTGTTCATATCGTCGCGAATCGAATTATATTATTTATTCGCATAGCGTGTAAGAGCGAACTTTGGCTGGAAGTATTCGTAAGCAATCAAAGGGCTTTCAGTTTTCTCTGCATATCTCTAACACTTGGCAGGCTTGAATCAGAGCTATATACCAGGAGCATCAACCCTCTGTACAAACCAGGTACTTGTTTATCGGTACTCTCGGTACTAGATCAACTCCAGTTTTCTTCCACTATTCCCAAATCAACATGGGAAAAAGCAGGATTCTGGTTGTGGGCACAGGCGGCATCGGTACCATGTCTGCCTACGCTTTGGAGAAGGGCGGATTGGCTGAGGTTACAGCCGTGATGCGGTCGAACCATGATGCCGCGGTGAAAAATGGAATCGACATCGACTCGTTCGAATGGGGTCAGGTCAAGGCTTGGAGACCGACAGCCAGTGGGTGAACTTATATAGCCGAAAACGACCCCAGACTTACCCGCATACAGTCACCAAGACAGTTCCCAACGTCTGCGATAGCGGCGTAGCAGCCTTCGACTACATCCTTGTCACAACGAAAAATATTCCAGATGTTGCCCCCACTGTCGAAGAAATCATTGCACCAGCAGTAACGCACGGTAGCACAGCTATCGTCCTCTCTCAAAACGGCATCAACATCGAGAAGCCCCTCATTGCTCGGTTCCCCACCAACCCTATCATCAGCAGTGTCGCCTACACGGGCGCAACCGAAACAGCCCTTGCAAAGGTTTACAACGACGATAACGATTGCCAAAATATTGGCGCTTACAAAAGCCCTGAGATCCCCACTGGTGTAGCTGAAGAGGCCGCAATGCGCTATGTCAACATCTACAACCCGGAGGGTAAGCTAGATGTCATCTATGAACCCGATGTTGCCAAAGTTAGGTGGAGGAAGATTGCTTACAACGGCTCGATGAACCCTGTTGCGTCCATTCTCCGCATGGACACGCCCCGCATGCGGATGAGCCAGCATATTATCGATGATCTGGTCTTGCCCATTATGATGGAAATTCGAGCAATTGCTGAGGCTTGTGGTGTTATACTCCAGGCTGATCTCATTGATGCCGTCATGCATCAAGACCCAAATGACACAGCTTTCAAACCTAGCATGTGTCAAGATTATGAAAAGGGGAACCTTATGGAGATCGAGAACCTTGTTGGCGAGCCGCTGCGTGAGGCTCAAAGGCTAAATGTTCCGGCGCCAACCTTGAAGCTCATATACGGTATCATGAAGGGGCTGCAGCTCAAGGTCAAAGAGGAAAAGGCCCTATGGATTCCAAAGTTTGAGCTTGGAAATCCTTATGAATAGTTGAAAGACTGGTCTTACAGAGAGATAAACTGAAACTGTCTAGGCTCACTCTTTGTAGATGAATAGCTGCATCAATCCCTTGCTACTCTAAACCTGGAGATTCGCGCGATCCACCTCGCGTAGCTGGCCCGTGCGGTATGCTCGACGCTTGCTCCGACATTAATGCACACGCATTATACCGCGTGGAGAAAAATTTCGCCACATCTGCCGATTGCTTTTCAAATTTCTCTTCTATTCCATCCAAGCTGCTGTAGACAGGGGCACCGGCTGGGCCAAGCATCTGGATTCCCCTCACCATCTCCCGAAAAGCAGCGCGTGGTTTAGTTTGAGCCATCTCGCCCATCTCACGCAGACGTCCCTCGATTGTCTCGAGTGAATTTGAATATATTAGAGTAGTATTTGGCGGGGTTGACCCCGCCGGGACCTTTCGCATCCAGGCAATATATTCGGCAACAGCTGACGCGATGCCGGCTATCTCAGCTTGGGTCTTAAAGACGGCCGAGGAGAACTCGGCCAGGTGGGCGGCGACGCCTTCACTTATGGTGCTATCACTGCAGGGTTTCTCCCGTGGCGCGACTGGTAGTGGTGCGGGAAAGGAAGTGGAAGAAGCCTTTGTGGTGCCGCTAATATGCGGCGTTAGTAACTCCGCTATATCAAAATAGCTCTGGTCTTGACTGGAATGGTTGTGATTTTCTGTTTGGAAGGTTGGTGGGAATCCGAACCTCCCGGAACTATTCAAATCTGGTCCAAGGTGACCTCCTATTTCCTTTTCCCTACCAAAGTGTGTTGGCTCGTTTCTTTCATCTGCTATCCTATACTCCCCGTCATTCCCGTGCAGCGAGCGCATAAAAGCATCGTTCAAGGAATCTGGCAAGGTTGGATTGTAAATCTGGGGGGATGGAGGCTGGTAACCGTGCTGGGTTGTATTAAGGAGTGGACAGAGAAAAGCCGCGGGGGTTTGAGTGTCCACACTGTTACTTCCAATCATGTTACCATAAGGTTGCGAACGGGGAGCGATGCGAGATAGGTTATTTGATTGACTGGTCATGCCTGAGATACGCGCTTCTGTTTCGTCTTGTGTCGGGGTCAGCACACGCGAGCATTGTATCATGGACGCAATAACATCGAAAAAGGGGTGTAAAACAACAAGAGACATCGCCTTACGTAGTCGTCTCTGTAATGTTGCCACGGTTTGAATAAGATCGGCCCTTGTGGGTCGTTGTGTTGGAAGATAAATGCACTCCTCACCGGCCCTGCGGCATTTCTCACACGATGGCTGGCCACCGTCACACCGCACTTTATGATCTCGACAATATTTGCATGCGCTGTGGCGCGCTCCTCCCCCGCTCATGGTCGCTTCTGGCTCTTGGTTGATTGCACTCGATGGGTTATGTTATGGCGTTGCGTGACAGGCAGTGGTCCCTGCGTGCCAAGCATTTGAAAGTGGGCTGGTTGAACAACAAAGAAAAGTTCCCAACATTCGATTTTGGGGTTTAATTGGCTTTTGAAATTATCGCCCCAATATATCGAGCAGTTTATAGCATTGACGAATAATGATCATTGTCTGCTACTCCTCTCATCGTTCCGATCGGATTAGCCACTTGAGGTTGGTCGACATGGGGCTGTGACAGGCTGACAGCTCCCTAGCTGGAACAGGTCTAGTACCGTGCCAGGCTGCCTAAATTAAAGAATTTCCTGTATTGGAAGATAAATAATACGAAGTTCTCCAGGGTTACATGGTGAATCCTGTGGCATAATTTATGAAAAAGGAGTGAGGGGTCGATAGGAAATCCATCTTTCGACCCAGATTGCGCGACTTACCCCTGGAATAGCGTGGAATCCTTCGAACCCGAGAGACAGGCCGAGACCGCCCTTAATAAATCCTCCTGTAGCTGGCAAGCAAGTTGCCGTAGCGTCTCATAAGTTATTGGGTAATAATCTGCAGTCATATACTATATCTACCACCGGTAATTGAATACTTATTGCAGTTCTGCAGGTATCCAAGTGGTCATATTTGATCACTTCGCAGAGAAAGATGAGAGAATACCGAAGACTCTGGAAATTTTCTGGAATATAAGGCTTTGCTTGGAATCCTTTGATGAAATGATTTGCTGTAAACAGCATTGGGTAGGCGAGGTAAGTTTGATACGAAGGCAGGCTACTCAAAACTAGTGTGGAACCTAGAGAATAGAAGGCCAAAACAAATGAGTCTCCTAAATGAGACTGATTATTGAAGCTTTGATAGTATGCAGCATCGAACATTCGTGCGTGGCTCCGCATTACGTTATTCATGGATAGTAACGTGACATACTCTGGGTTCGGGGTGTAGCAAGACCGGTGTAGTTTTGCTGAGAGAGCAGATTCTTTTCTGCTCATAAGTGCACAACCCTAGAGATATCATACGATTAGACGCTTTGACGATCTGTCAACGTTGACTGATTCCTTCGCTGATTTGTAATAACGGAGGAATCAAAATGTAGAATTAATAAATGTCTCCGGAGGTCACTGCTCTGTATTGTCCGTAGTAGAGAAATCACGCCGATTCGGCTCAACCAAGCGAGTCTTGGCATCGAATCAACCAATCAGAGAAACTGCTCGGTCAATCCGGCCCGAGCCCCACACAATTTCGGGAAGATCCATCTATGCTTGTATGCTAACTCCAGGGGAAGAAGCTGTCTGAATACTTAAAATCTCCTACTTCTTAAGCTTCTTCGGATCTGTTCCTCGATGTAATTTAAAAATTGAGTCTAGTAATTCATCTGGCAGCATAATTCGCCCCAACCCCATTTCGTCTATTCCTCTCAAATCGCAGACAGGATGACGGTTGAAACGAGCACACCCGACCTCATACCTGAAGGGTTGCAGGGTGAGGATGGGCGACCGTCTGAGACCTTTTTGCCAGCAGAGGAAGACAAAGTGCTCCGGGAAAGCACCGAGCATGGGACACCAAGCGAAGATTCTGCACCAGCACAACAAAGGTCCATCACAGGTTTGAAGGTATGTAAATTCTTTGTGCCACGCCGCCATACGTCCAATGAAACTTCTCCAGCTGACCACATATCTCTTTTGGAAAAATTAGTGGTTTTTTGCCTACACGTCAGTGTTATCTACTGTTTTTCTCTTCGCCCTTGATGGAACAATTGTGAGCAGAATACTAGGGCCTAAATCGTGTCCCTGAGAGCCTTGCCCTAACAATCCTCCTTTCAGGTCGCAGCTCTTCAGCCTTCCATTGTTGAGACCTTCAAAACCGAGAGTGATCTGTCCTGGATTGGAGTGAGTTTTATGTTGGGAGATACTGCTATTTTACCACTGTAAGCCATAAACTTGTTGCCTCGGGAGCTCGACAGGAGATTTTGACTCGAAGATTGCAGGGGGAAAGCATTCGGCAGATTTAACATCAAATGGCTTTTTATTTCCTGCTTGGTGATTTTTGAAATCGGGAGTGCAGTTTGTGGTGCCGCACCCACAATGAACGCTTTTATTGTCGGTCGCGTTATTGGCGGCGTTGGAGGATGCGGCGTCTACGTGGGAGGACTCACTTTCGTTGCATTGCTTACGACAGACCACGAGCGTCCACTCTACCTAGCTGGGATCTACTGTGTCTGGGGCATTGGTTGCGTTCTTGGTCCCATCATCGGAGGCGCTTTTGCTCAGAGCAGTGCCACCTGGCGCTGGGGCTTTTACATCAACCTCCCCATCGCTGCACTGTTCGCGCCCGCCTACCTTATCTGTCTACCGGTAATAAAGCCACAACCTAACAAGCCCTTCTTGGAGAGACTCCGGTCGCTGGATTGGATTGCAACTATTGTGTTCCTCGCTGGAGCCACCTGCTTGAGTATGGCTCTCAGTTTTGGTGGCACGCAATATGCCTGGAGTAGCGGTTCTGAAATTGCACTTCTAGTCATGACTGGTGTACTTCTGATTGCCTTTACCTTGGTGACTATATTCCACCCAGGGGTGTCAGCAGAAGATAAGCTCTTGCCAGTGGGATTCATGCGCACCGCCGAACTTGTTACGTTGCCGATTCAAAGTGCTATCGTGGCAGGTGCAATGTACACTTCAATTTACTATGTTCCGCTGTTATTCCAATTTACTAGGTCCGACAGTCCCCTCGAAGGTGGTGTACGCATGCTTCCACTCATCTGCGCACTCGTTTTCTTCGCCCTCTTGAATGCAATCTTTATGCCGAAACTCGGATATCATATGCCGTGGTACGTTTTCGGCAACGCCGTTATGATTATAGGCTCTTCTCTTTTGTGTAAGTGAGAATGTACGCCCCCTTTTGCTCAAAAAGCGAAGAATAGAACTACGTGCTGATTTCTGGGGCTTTACTCCCGCAACACAACAGTTACTATCAATTCGGATACCTCTCCAGGACATATTTATGGATACACTTTTCTTATTGGGGTTGGAGTCGGCTGCTTCCAGAGCGCTGGTGTTGCTGTCGCGTCAGCAATTGCCGCACCGACTGAAGTGAACAATGCTGTGAGCCTCATGACTATTGGTAAGTGTCCGATCTAATCACCAACTCCCTTTAACTAAGAATTTTGGGTGGCAAAAGCACAAATTAGCGGTGTTCTCGCATCTCTCTGCGTCGATGGAGCTATTTTCCAGAGCCTCGTCATCAAGAAAATAAGCAGCGTTCTTCCAGGCTACAGCACCAGCGAAATAAGCGAAATAACCACTGGCACCAGTGGCTCTGTCTTCCAAAGTTTGAGCTCGGACCAAAAATTAGCTGTCGTCGACCAAGTGACTGATTCGATCCGACGTGTGTTTATTTACCCTCTCGCCATCTCCGCATTTGGCTTTATCCTCTCATTCACCCTGAGTGTACGTTACATAGCCATGTGTGGAACTTGGTGGGAAATTGTTACTAACATCGATGCCATTGTTCTAGCGCCGGAAGGTCTATCTTGCCGAAGGCAAAGTTGCCAAATGATCTTATCACTGTGTTGTTGACGCATCAAAGTGGAGATTTGGTAGTCACTCAATGGGACAAGGGAGATTAAGATAATGTGCAGTATGTCGTGAGTTTGACGAGTATTCAGAGAAGATTTCTACAGACGAAATAGAAAATTGCATTATTCATTAAGGTCTACAATTTTACTAGATTCTATTGAGCAAAGCAAAATAGTGAACTGCGGCTTTGATAATCATTATTTTACTGCCTCTCGGGCGATTTCTTTTGTTATTGACTGACTATCGTCTCTAATGGGGCTTGACTGGTAGGAAGGGCAATCTTACGTTGCAAATTGAATTTACGGAATCGGACCCGGAGCAGTTTTGCAACGCATAATGCATGATGGTGCATGATACACCCGTTCTCCGTACTGAGATCGCGGAGATTGATGGCCAATATTTCCAAGTGGTAATGAAGACCGGAGCACCAGTTATTGTTCTTCCGTCTAGGCCCCCACACGGAACTGATATATGGGGTTTCAACAAAGCACTGTTGCAATTGATTCGGGAAGCGGATTCCGATTGGTTCACAATCTTGTTTCACCATGTGCTTCATGATGACTTTTCACTTGAGTTTTTCCTACGGCGGCTAGAAGCGGAATACGAGGGAAACCACTCTCCTTCCACTTACCCATATAATTCGTTTCTCAAATGGACATCGGAAATCGATCCCTCTATCGACGAGTTCTGGAAAAATATGTTTGCAACCTGGGATGCTTCGCGCGACATATTTCCCTCACTGCCCTGTCCTAAGTATGAGCCCAAAGGCTCGAGCATGCTTGAAAAGATAGTCAAAATGCCCCAACGCTCGGTGCACCGGACAACCGTCGAATCCAAGCTTCGACTAGCCCTGGCAGCCGCCATCGCTCATGTGACAAATTATGAGGACGTTGATTTGGTATCCATATCGCCAGACGCGATGCGCCTCTGCCCGGAATTACACACATACCCGGTCCCACATCGGCATCAATACCTGTGCGCATCCAGCTATATGGAGGGGAGACATTGCAGGAGGCATTAAATGCAGTGCACAATCAAGCTCTGGAAAGTATTCCTTACCAGTGTGCAGAGCTGAGTCATATCAGCGCTCTTAGCGCGCAAACTAGAGCAGCTTGTCAATTCCGAACGAGCCTTATGCTCCTACCGGCTTATAGCAACATTAGATCCGATTGTGTCGCCAAATGGCGATTTCATGAGGCGGAATTCAGCTACTGGAGTCTCTGCTTTGTGGCTCAAGTCGAACCTGGGGGCATTGTCATTGGGCATTTTTGATGACAATATGGCAGCCACTTCACAAGTCCAGGATATGCTAGATCGCATGGGGACAGTTCTTGATCTAATTGAGCAAAGCTGGAAACCTCGATTGCAGGGATCAGCTGAAGCGAATTCGGTGTGCAAATTGATGATAGACATCTATTGAACATTACATTGTTTTGATTGTATTACGTTTATTTGAATTGTCAAAATTTGATGCGGTCGCTTGGTGGTGAATTACGTTGCACCTTATGCGTATTTTGATGGAGTCATAATACCCGCTTAGAGGAGAAGGAGAAAGGGAAACGAAATTCTCGGGGATCCTAATTTGAATTGCACAAACTTACCTTCCCTGGACGGGCTGAATGTTTATGTGAAGAATATACAGGCGGGTGAATATCGGCCCGGACTGCCCTGAAGAGGGCTGAATAGAGCGGCGAGCGGCCCACCCCTGATCCGTGGGCGCTAGGTGACCATAACCTTAGACATACTATTGTATGTTTTCCCCCTAAGGCGTAGACTCCTATCGGCTGTGGTTCAACTTCGCCTTTGGGGGAGACAATTGCCGACGGTCTAGCCAGATATAGCCATTGGTGTTAACGAGGCAGCAACTGTCGCGCTTACAACTGGTGGCAGCGTCAAATCGCGTCAACGCACGAGGCAAAATTCTCTCTGCCACTCTTTCTACCACTCTTTCTGCCATATTTTCGGCGCATGCACAGGAAGCTGCGTATGCCTTGGACCGTGCTGAAGCGTGATTCAATTAAGGAATTTCCTCACAAGGATTTAAGCACAATCTCTCTCGGAGATACCAAGTACGGATATATATCTGAAGCCTTTGAGGGGCTATCGGCGCTCGAAGCCGATCACGATCAGAGGAGACAGAAAAAAAGGAGTGGCACATTTCGTACTAGCTAGAGCTAGGTGAGCAAGAAATATACGAGACAGACAGACCCGAATGCTGTATGGTGGTGTTATGTCGGTGGGAAGAAGAGAACAAGAGGGGCGCTGATCTATTACGATGGCCATGTGACTCTGAAAGGTGCATCCATGGTAGAACTCGATTGGAAGAAACCTATTTCGTGCCATGCGACACGTCAAAAATGGAGAAAGATAACCAAGATTGAAATGTTGGAGAAAAATACAGGTAATGCGGAAGTGGAAATACTGCTACCCGTAGCTCATCAAAACATCACTGGACCTCATTTTCAAAACACATCTCCTGTTTTTTATCACTTCATCTAACCATGAGGGGCGACCCGCCCCCTTTACCACCTCGGCCACCAGGGTTTTACACTGCATCAGCGAACGATGCTGTTCCCAATGCCATATTGATGGATGAGGGGAGACCCAATGACTCTTCATACAGCCTGTCCCTGCCCCGCCCCGAGCCGACCTCCAAGCGGCGATTATTACTTATCTACATCCATGGCTTCATGGGTTCTGAAGCCAGTTTCAACGACTTTCCAGCGCATGTTCATCACTTGTTGACTGCTGTGCTCAGCGAGTCATATGTCGTATACACTCGTATCTACCCTCGTTACAAGTCCCGCGGCGAGATACAGACAGCCGTGGACCAATTCAGTAATTGGTATGTGACAAAATTCCGGAGGCGGGCAGTGTTGTTATTCACTGCGTTTCTCTTTCGCTGGTCATATAGAGAACCAAGGAAAGACACACTGACCACTGACGGCAGGTTATCCCCGCACGAGGCCGATGACCTTGACGTCATTCTGTTGGGCCATAGTCTTGGTGGTATTTTGGCTGCAGATGTTGCGCTTTTGCAGGTTCACGGTATCCCAGATTTGAAACCAAAACATCGCATATTGGGGCTTATCAACTTCGATGTTCCATTATTGGGAGTACACCCTCGGGTCATACCCACCGGGATCGGCAGCCTGTTTCAAAAGAAGGGCAACACAGTTGAAGCTAACGTAGCCGAATCGCTGGATTCCTTAGCATTGGACACAACTGCACTCGTGAATAAAAACCCGAATTTCGACCCCCCATTCAGAAATGATGTGCGCTTGGTCAAACGTGACACCGTGGACAGCATCAGGCACTTTTTCAACAAGAACACGGATCGTCTCTCACAATCTCTCGTTGATCTCCTCTTATCGCCTGTCAAATTCGCAAATTGTGTGAATGAATACCCCACTATGCGTATGCGCTATCGCCAGTTGATAGAGCTTGAAGCTGGGAAGCATGGTCACAAGGGAGTCCAATTTGTCAACTACTATACCGCAAGCACCGGTCGCAAATCCCGAAAATCAAAGACAAAGCCTGCATCGAACTCTAATGAAGAGGAGACCCAAGAGGAGACCCCTGAGGAAGTACCTGAGGAGGCGCTCGAGGAGGCGCTCATGGAGGCAGAAAGAACGATCGACGCGATAGAATGTAAGGATGTCGAAGAATCAGACATGATCGCGCAGACTGCATGTGCAACATGTGAGAACCCGGGAGAATCTCCCGTGACAGAATCGGCTTCGACCAGAAGGGCAGAGATGAAGGCAGAAGAATCCCAAGCCAGTGATACTCCCCCCAAACTCGAAACACAGTCCACTGCATCCGACTCTCCCCAAGCGGTTCAATCGGTAGAGACCGAAGCCGAGACCCAATTAAGAGGCACGCCAAGTCTCACTTCTTCAGTCTCCGTTGATAAAGTGGAGACAACAAGTCTTTCAGACGAGGCATCTAGCATGACATCCGCAGGCGCTTTGACAGCAGATACACCCCCTGAGAAGCTGCGCAAGTTCATTCTGCTGCCGTCTCATCACTGGCGGAGTGCGAACAATTCCTTATGGGTACCGCTAGTAATGGAGGATATGGACGAGGTGGTAGCTCATCAGTCTATCTTCCTCGCGCATGGCAAACACTACGATCGCTTAGTCGGAGAAACTGTGACCCAGATTGAGCAGTGGGCGCAGAACGATTTGACCCTTCAGGCACTATCTTGAGCTGCCACGGAATGTGGCCTTATAGAGGCAGGACCATTCTGATTGCTCTTCATGTGCATCGAAGAGCTCATATACCCCACCGATTGCTTCTATTAAAGTAGATTCATATCAACAGTATTCACTTTATTATCTCAACTTGTTCCTCTCGGCCTCGTGGCCAATAAACTTAAGCGTGGCATTCAAAGCGAGCCAGAAAACACAACCAAGTGACAAATGAAATACATCCCGTCTAGGTATGGGGAAGCTTTGTGGGACAGGTATTTGAAATCCAGATACTAGATCTTTGTAACAGATAACCCTTGAGCTAGGAGATTATAATCAGGAAGTGCTCATGGAATGGAGCGAACCTCAAGAAAACCCCTTCTGGGTTGGTATACAAATGCAGATGGAACATTATAGGTATAAGGGAGCGGAAATCCGCGAACGTGGAAAAGCCTTATGCCTTCAATTGTCAGGTCACTCAGCCTTGACCCAATGTGGGATTACTTGATGAAGAAATTCAGACACTGCTTTCCAGGTCAGGTGGGCATTCTAGAATCTAACATGAGCAGCCTCCTGATGTCCTTGCACCTGCCAGTGGTAAAATGTGGGGAGAAGGGGGTGGAGATGTGGGGTAACGCCACTTGTAAACAAATCGGAGCAATGCGACCATCCGTCAAGTACTGAGCACCGCAAGGAAAAGGGCGGCCTGATTGCTCCATTTCAAATTACTTTATTAGCTGGAAATTTCCCGGGCTTTTGATCTCCAACCTAGCGCGCCCGTGACTATCCAACAAAATGGCATCAACAAAGCTACCCCTTCGGTACCGAGATCCAGTATACCAGGAGACTCATCGATCTGTGTTCCAAGGCTCTCTGACTAAGCCACTCAAAGAGCTGCTACCCCCAGGAGTTCGCCGTGAGGACTTCAAACTCGCGATCGAAGAATTTGTTTCTGCACTGGGCTCGGACGGAGTTGTGATTGGTGAAGCCTTATCAGACTATGTCGATCCATACGAGCTTTACGAAGATAATGATTCGGAACGCAAAGTAGCCAGTGCAGCTGTTTTGTAAGCCGTCCTTGGTCACATACACCTTAACAAATTTTAATAATCTCAATAGACCTCGGTCGGTTGAAGAGCTACAGTCGATTTTGAAGATCGCCAACAAATACGCGATTCCACTTTGGACATTTTCGCGGGGAAAGAATCTTGGGTAGGTCCTTGACCAAAGCCCTCAGCGGACGATAGCTCACTATGAACTTCACAGATATGGCGGGCCCGCGCCTCGACTTTCTGGATCAGTTGCAGTGGACCTTCATCGCATGAATCGCATCATCGAGGTCAATGACAAGTTTTCATACGCTGTGGTTGAGCCAGGTGTAACATTCACCGATCTGTACAACTATTGTGTCGAAAACAAGCTATCTGTATGGCCAAGTGTTCCCTCTCTTGGCTGGGGTAGTGTTGTTGGGAATGTGAGGCTCACTGTTTCTCATTTATATTTGGCGAAGCTCTAATTATCTCTACAGACACTTGATCGTGGCACCGGATTCACCCCAACCGCAACCCATCACCAAAATATCGCTGGACTGGAGGTTGTCTTGGCGGACGGGGACGTCATTAGGACTGGACAATTCGCGATTTCGAATTCCAAGTCTGCTCACCTGAGCAAGTTCTCTTTTGGCCCATCAATTGAAGGTTTGTTCCTCCAGAGCAATCTCGGTATCACTACTAAGATGGGCATCTGGCTGTATCCTCAACCATCGGCGTACGCGTCATGCACATTGGACGTACCAAATCTGGAAGACGTTGTACACATTGTCGACCTATTCAATGAGCTTCGCCAAAGTGGTGTTGTTCCTAACACAGTCTACGTCTCTTCTTTGTCGGAGTTTATCGCGATGTCAGGTACGCGTGAAAAGTTCTGGTCTGGAGAAGGCCCGATCCCGCTTTGGCGTCTTCAAGAGCTGCAGAAGGAATTAAATTTGGGATTCTGGAACGCCAAATTCGGTCTTTACGGTCCTCTTGAAGTGGTCGAAGGTCACGTCAAGGCAGTGGAACGTTCAATTGCGGAAAGGATCCCCATGGGACGATTCCGTAGCCAGATATCTAGTGGGAAAAATGGAGAGCCTCTTCAAGCTGAGATGGTGCCACCTGAGGAAGGAGGGTTCTTCGTCGGTGTCCCGTCACTGTGGAGCTTGCCTATGGTCAAATATCGCACTCCCGAGAATGGTAAAGGCATTGGTGGCCACATTGACTATTCCCCTATCATTCCTAGCTCAGGTAAAGCTGTCTTGGAATGGGCAAGAACCTCTCAGAAGATTTGTGAAGAGAATGGCTTTGACCTTTTCTGTGATTTCTTCATGCACGAACGACATATCATCTTTGTCAACTTCATGACTTTCGACAAGACTAATTTCAGTCATCGCGATTCCATGAAAATCATCTTCCGTCAACTGTTCAAGGAAGCCAAGTCTCGTGGCTACAGTGCCTATAGATCCCATGTGAACTTTATGGGTACGACGAATGAATCTGACAAACTAGCAAACAAAAGATAGCTGACTTATCATTTAGATGCTGTCGCTGACTTCTACGACTTTAATAACCATGCTTACCGTCGCTTTGTGGAACAACTGAAGGTAAATTGAATCAACCGCGCTATGAGAACACATTTTGTCCTCTTTACTACGGTGACCTAGACACATAATTGACTAACATTGCGGCATTAGGATACCGTGGACCGTCAAAGTATCCTCTCTCCGGGCAAACAGGGAATATGGGGCCAAAGGTTCCGACAGAGCAATAACAAGATCAAAGGGCTCCTTTAAGTGCTAAGACTGAGGGCGTTCATTGCCTGGTCTGTTCGATCTTATTCAGCAAAGACTTGTTACTAGCCCCGTCTTTTTGACAGATTCATATCTGCCCGCCTAGACTTTTTTTTCTCATTGTGTTTTATCCTCTTTTGAATCATGGATTGAGCTGCTAGTAGCGCAGGTGCCTACATACTCTGTGCCTTTTGCAAGCAGTCGGCTTTCGCTTGGTATTCTCTTACGCTCATCCCCATGGCTTATGGTCGCTTTGAAATTTAGTTAAGGCATCAAATATGACATTTGAAGGACTTAATTCTAATCGTATTGTTTCTATACTTGAGTTTAAGTTTCAACCGGCTTGTGAGCCATTTTTGTCATTTTTAGTATCACTCACTTAGGTTCTGAATCTTGAACTTACCGTGAAGCGTCACATTTTCTATACTCCGAGAAAACTTGCCCTATCTGGATTTCAGCATTGGAGGTGGATTCAGGATATACATTTGTCATGAATATGATCACGAACCAAGAATTCTCAGAAAGTTCCAACTGTTTCTTGTGCAGCGATACCTCTGTATTGTTCCATTCTTCTTGAAAGAAAACTCAACTGATATTAAAGTAGCTTACATAGAAGGAGACTCGGTTGCCGTTGAGGGAGATAAGAGATTGCCGAAAAGAACACGGACTGGTAAGTTTAGAAAGCGTCTAGTCTCAATTGGGTTTGATTCTCTGTTTTTCAGCCTTTTGAAGAGTAGAAAATATTCAGCTTTTAGACTATGAATGAACTGCCTCTCCTCTCAACATGAGCGCTTCATTTGACCTTGTTCTACGGGAAAATGTCTGGCCTGCTTTGCTCTTCTCTTCTGCTGCTTTAGCTCAAATCCAAACAATCGCAGTTGTGTGACTGTGAGGGGTAAAATGGGGTAGAAGGGTTGAAGTCATTGCTTATGTCATCACTGTGTTTCCCCGCGCCACATTGTAGCTGGCGGCAACTACTTTCTCCAACCTTATGGGCATACCCCACATATTGCATTATGTGAAAATTAGAAATAGTAATATGATGATTATGAGTAATATATGTATAAGCATAGTAAATCTAGGCATTTTGTTATGTCCAATCATCTCGAAGCTTGAGAGGCTCTCAGTGGACCCTTCAAAAAAAGAGCTTACGGCGCTAACCCCACATCATGTAAGGAATGAATTGATCGCGTTCTAGCTTGCCTTACTCAAGAAACGATATGTCACTCCTCTTTCGAAGAACTGCAAGTTTCCTTTCAATCTATCATTCCATGACCTCGCTTCTATATCAAACTGCCACAAATTCCAATATCTGACCAAAGTCAAATCACATGCTCTTTTATCATGGACACCCCTAAAGCAAAAAGGCGTACCTGTCCCGTCTGTCACAAAATCTTCAAGCGAGCAGCACATTGTGCACGCCATAAGAAAATACGTTAGTTCATCTGCTGTCTGGCGGAATCAAGTTAACAAAGAATGCAGACGCGAATGAAAAGCCATTCAAATGTGGCTCGTGTCAGAGGACCTATTCCAGAATGTACAGTATTCAACCGTCTCCGGCCTATCGTACTTTTCATATTATCATTGGAGGTCCGACTTTAATTCTACTAGCGTTGGTGCTGATGGATCCATGACCGCGAATTAGGGATGCCCTTCAACGCCATAAGAAATCCAGTCACGGAGCTGAAAAACGTCTGACAGCATATCATACTCAAAATGACTGGGCGTTACCATCTCCAGACAAAGAGATTCAACCCATCTCTCAACGATCACCAATATCAATTCACTCTCCAGTTTCTATTCCCTTGCCTATCTCTGCTCAACCTCAGTTATACCCAAGTCCTGAACAGAGCCCATTCGCTCCAACTGACAAATCATTGGAATGCTATGATCCTGTATCGTTGCTCTGGGATATGTCGACAGACCTGAGCCACCTTGCAGATACTGCTTGTCTGGATTCAATCCTCTCGTCTGGCACCATTGAAAGTCCCCAACCTTCTACTGCCTCATCTCCAAACTCAATAATATCTCCTTTAATAAAATCTGCAGAGCCAGTGGAGGATTGCGTGCCTTTGTTTAAAATGTTTGATCCATTATGGGATCCATGGAAGTCACGACAGGACGCTGTTTGTTCTTACATGTCTGAGATCCGCGCCGTGCGAAGAGAAATTTGTTTTTCATAGACATGTATACATGGCACCCTGTTGAAGGGTCTTACCCTTTTCTTTTTTCAATGAGAACAAGGTTTTTTCACGAAGGAGAACATGTATTAGAGTACCAAAGCTTCGAAGAATGGATTTTATGATTACTGAGTAGAGCTTCATATCGAAAGTCGCTATTATTCTCAATATTGCAGTTGTCCTTGTAACAAAACATTCAGATAGGCTGGAGCAATAGTGGTAAGAGTAGGGATTCAGAATACCGTCTCTAGGCTAAAAGTGCGATCGATCCCCTTTTTTCGTCTCTATATGTCAAGGAACTCAAAAACCTGTTGCTAATCCTCGGTGGGCTCTTCTGGTCCACTTTGCAAGAGAACATCATTCTTTGTCCTGTTTTATCACTGAACTAACGTCTGCCCGCATCTATATGGATGACAAGCGACTATCCAGAGCTGATTGATCCAAAACGATAAGCATGTTTATTTTCCATGTGGTCAAAATCAGCCTCTGTCACCATGCTCTGCTATCAATCGTGCCATAACTTACTCATTTATGAAATTTAAATCACCTCGATTGACCTTGAACACATGTAATGTGGAATCACGGGTTCATTTCAGTAAGAAAAGATCATGAATGATTTCACTCATGTTATAGGTCATAAAGAGACACTGGGTGTCTCTTGAAATAAAATGAAACAGCAAACGGATTATACAGATGTTAAATGTAGAAAACTGACCGATCCGCTAGTTGTTCCCAACTATAGTGCGTTTACATTCCTCTTTGCCTTCAAATTTCTTTAGTATGTGGAGAAGAATTTCAGCATTTAAATTAACTTTGAGAGACTGCGCGCTCATAAGTCGACTGGTTCAAGTGTCAAAATGTGCGATAGTTTTTACATTTCCAGGCATGAAAGGAAGCTCTTTTGTAAAAAATAGCTACTTCCATCTCCCGATTTTGATGAGTCCCCAAATAATCAATTGCCGTTCATAAATGAAGCCAATGCGTCTGACATCCTTGTCAAGGGGATCAATGTAGAAAGTTGAAAAATGGTCTGCCGTCTTTCAGATCTGCTGTTCGGCCCTGGTATGATCTCGACCCGAGCTGCGGCTTGCTGGAGATCTTTCGCACCGTAAACCTTTGCATTCAGCTCTTTGGCAGCAAAGTTGAATACAGGCCAGGGGGATTGTTTGTTCGCAAATTGAATGAGATCCTTCCCAAAAACGTTGGCTGTCTTGCGCTGATCTTCTGTCAAAGATTCGTTGTAATTTTGGAACAGGTAGGCCACATCGAGAAGATGATTTGCATATCCCTTCCATTGCCCTTCCCATGTATTCGGCTCGTTGAAAAAGTATATGTAGGCATTTTGATCCCAGCCATGAGCGTAGACCAAGACTGGCGCAAGGAAACAGATATCATTGCCGAAATTCCAAATTGCCGTCTCAGCCTCCTCTTCGGATGCAGCTTCGGTGATACCGTACGCTTCAAAGATTGATAAGGCGTCCCTGGATCCCAAAAACTGTTCAAAGGAGTCCTTAAATCTTTGAACAAGAGCTGGTTTAGGAGGCCCCATAAGTGCAAGAAGGATACTCCCCTAAAAAATGATTAAGATTTGCTTCTTGGGTATATCTCAAATGAAAATTGATGACTCACATCCATTTGGCAATCTCCAATCATAATGTCCTTGCACCACGATTTCCCCGGATGCATAATACCTTGAGATTCACCCAGATAAGTTTCTTCGAAGTTGTTGATTGGTAGGTCTAGATCGCCGCCAGTGGTGGGCAGAAAGGGAAGCCCCGGCGGCAATGCAGCCAGGATATCCTCCGCTGGCATGTTACGCAAAGCCTTGACACGTTCTTGAGCAGAGAGATGATGGAGGTTCAACAAGTGCAAAACTTTCTCATAATTTTGCTCATTCACGCCCTCTGGCAAAGGCTTCATTAGCAGGTTTGTGCCACCCATGCTGACAAGTCGCTTGAATAATGGTAATTTCGAATGAAGGTGCAACGTTCCTGATACTGTTCCAAAAATTAGATGGATGTCTCGGAAGTAGGGTTCAGTCTACATACCCCCACCAGCGCTTTCTCCAACGAAGGTGACATTGGTTGGATCACCACCGAAACCTGCGATATACTTCTGAATCCAAAGTAATGCCGTCCGTTGGTCATGGAGAGCGTTATTTTGACTCCCGCCAAACTTAGCTAGTTCCTCGCTGTAGAGGAATCCAAATGCACCCAGTCGGTAGCTGTCAAAGAAAACAAATTAGATATTACGGACAAGAGACAGATTGCAAGGGGCCATACTTAATGTTGATCCCAATGATTGGAGACCCTTCCTCAATAGACAAGTTCACCAGACGGCGAAAATCATACTGTGGCCAGGCATTGGAACCAATCATGAATCCGCCGCCATGTACAAACACTACAACGGGCAGGTTGTATGAAGCATGTATTGGGGCCGTGATGTTCATATTCAAGCAGTCCAAATCGGATTGTTCTATTTGAGGATAAGGAAGGGCCTGCTGGATGAGCGAAAACTCGTTTTCGATGCCATTGGATGGCGATGGTGACGCCGGACTAAAATCACAGGATTCTATTAGCGAGCGGTAACAGCGCGTTCAGATTATTAATCACCCTATCTTCGTCGCATCTAAGGTCTCCCCCTTGCTCTCATTGTACAGTACAGGTGGTGAGAACCTTCCAGCTAGTGAAGCATACTTCACTCCAAGAAACTGTACAGTCAGATCATGTTGTTGTCCACGGACTTTGCCAAGAAGAGGATGGTCAAGGAGATGCTCATTCAATGTCATTTTGATGGCGCTTTTAATGAATCGAATAGTACCGTGTATGTCTAGAATGAAATTTGAGATTCAGAAAAATGAATTTTCTATTTGACAAGACCCTAGAAAAGTGGAGTCTAGTTTACCTTTATATAGTTGTTAGTCTAGAACCTGTGTACTGTATTTTCCACCACTCCGCCTGTCTCAGCAAGTGGTTTTATTGCATCCGCCTAGTTTACGCCCGTATTAATACGCTAGTATTGACTCCAAACAATGAGTCGAATATAGAGGAGAACAAAAATATTTCCACGCTACATTGGAGGCGTCAAACCCCACATACCCCACATTTACTCCACATGCCCCGTGCGCTACTATCTACGCCGGCAATTTCGGAAACCTAAAGTTATAACCATTCAAAAGTCGGAAAAACTAAAGATATGTAGAACGCTTCCAAGCTATGTATAAGTCTTGGCTATAGCTATGTATAGTCCCTCAAAATTGGGCATATCTCGTACACGAATCCTGCAACTACCCCCAACTGGGAGAAACGATACTTAAAATTGTGTCGTGAAGACACTTAGGAAACCCACAGCCTTGGGTCGATTACCTTTTTCTCAGAAGACATGAAATTCTGCAGGAACTTACGCGTACATTTGCTATGTTTGTGAGGTAAACTCGTATGTGTCAAACCCTATTCACTATCACGAGCCATTTATCTCGTTTGCTCTTCCATTACCCCAGCCTTTGACTGAAAGCCACAGTGTGGGGGATCGTTAGATCCCTGGTCTCGATCTCAATCTGTCATTTCTGCTGGGAGAAGTTGGGGAAGCAATGACTCTTTTGAGATTTATTATCTCAGCGCTTCTTTGGGGAACAGTGCCTTTGTGAACATAAATAAGCAATTCCCTATCTATATCTCAGGCTTGGAAAAATCTCAGACTCGTCATTCAACATCTTACAGAGTTTATCATACTCTCGCCTTTAAAATGGGGTATTTAAACATACTTGAACCCAGAGAAGCCAATATTCCTCCAGGCACTGTATTTCTGAACCCAGCCGATTGTCAACATGAGCCCACCGAGAACCTAAAGCACGTTCCTGGGAAACACGGCAACATTATTCTGGCGCCGCAGCCCGATGACGACCCAAACAACCCGCTGAATTTCCCATTATACAAGAAACGCTTGATGATGGCGATAACTTCACTAGGCGTCTGCCTTCACGGTGCCACTGTCAGCCCTCTTCTTAACGCCGGCTTGGTACAAATTGCAGAGGAGCTTGACACGTCAGTAACAAATGTCGTCCAAGCAAGTGGCTATCAGCTGCTCGTCGTGGCGTTAATGGTTCTTTTCGTGAATGCTTTCTCACGAAAATGGGGCAAGCGCCCTACTTTCCTCTTTTCGTCTGTCATCGGCATTGTTGGCAGCATTATCGGAGCTACCGCTAAGAATTACAGTGGCCTCTTGGCAGCAAGGATAGTTCAAGGGCTCGGTGTTGTTGCCTACGAATCGCTTGCCCTACCCATGATTGGCGATCTGTTTTTCGTACACGAACGCGGTTTATACATTTCAATCGTTAGTCTTCTACTAGGAGGCGTATCCAACTTCAGTTCTGTCATTTGCGGTCCCATTACCGTACACTTGGGCTGGAAGTATTTGTTCAATCTCCTCATTGTCTTCGAAGGTTTCCATTTGTTGTTGCAATTCCTATATGTCCCTGAGACCCAGCATCGTCGTGCAACGCCAACAATGACTTCAATCTCTTCTTCGCCTAAGGAGAGCGCCATCGGTATTGAGGATATCGACACCCTCCGCCCTACATTTTTACCAAAAAAGACTTGGACTCAAGAGCTCCATATATTCACAGGCAGTTACTCCTCCAACAATTTCTTTCTTCTGCTCTGCGTGCCACTGATTGCTTGCCTCAATCTATCCGTTCTCTGGTCTATATTGATCTCAGGATATTTTCTCAGCTTGTACGTGGCCACGGCGTATCTGCTTTCCCAGATTTTCACTGCGCCTCCATACCTCCTTACTTCCAGCGGTGTGGGATACCTTTCCCTGGGCCCGTTCATCGGCGGATTACTGGCTAGCGTGCTTGCTAGCATCTTCAATGACTCAATTGCGCGAAAATGCTCTCAGAAAAACAATGGCTACTACGAACCAGAATATCGCCTTTTCCTAGGTGCTGGGGGTGCTCTGGCAATTGCGGGCTTTGTCTCGTTTGGCTACGCTGTCCAGACTGAACGATCATATTATTTGACAGCATTTCTACACGGTCTTGGCCTGTTCGGTATTATGTTTATTCTGATTGCTTCAGCCAGCTACGCACTTGACTCTTTCCGATCAATGGGTACTGAGATTTTCTTGGCCTCTATGGCCTTCAAGAACGCTATTATCTTCGGTTATTCATACTTCATTAATGACTGGGCATTACGTGCTGGAACGTTCCAGGTTATGTGGGTTCTTTCCAGTGTTGCAGGCGGACTACTTTTGACAATTCCCGTTGTGTTTTTCTTCGGTAAAAGATATCGGGCTCTTTGGGGCAGAAGTCAAATTTTCAAGGTATCTTCTCCTTTGTTTGAGGACGTGGAAGTTGAAGAGCAGCGAGCTACTCCAGAATGAAATTCTCAGTATTTGCCTTATTTAGTGATTGATATTTCCGTGGTCTTTGAAGTCCGGGGGTTTTTTGGTCTCCGGCACTGATGTATCAGTTTCACTTTGTTTACATGCAAGCTTCCAATGTAGCAAAAGTTTGTCGACTAATACTATTATTGTGGGATTGACCAAACTATGGGAGCACATTTCTATATACCTCAGATATAGGATGAAAGTTGATATCGATATTCCTTCCTCGAATTATTCAACAAAAATTAATATTCGTCTACACGAACTACACAAATTGGAGATTTACTTTGAGGATTCAGTGAGTTGATCAATCGTAAACTACACTTCGATGGTACTGTAGATCATCTTCATACTACAGGGAAGTTCTGCCACTCGGATTACTCCGAATCTCCAGCTTCTCGCGGGCGGAGCTATAATTAGCTTCATGACTCACCGTAGAACAGCTCAGCAAGGATATTCCTGAGCTAGCTAGTGTTGGGTAGGTAAGAATAAGAGAGAAGTATGTAGGGGGAGGAAAGTTGAATCATAACTCGGCTTTCGAATGATACCAGTATTTCCACGACTCTCTCTTATTTGAATTATGAAATCTTGAGCAATATGACAGTGAGTTGCTATAGAGTCTAGTGATTATACTAGATGAAGAGGCTGGCCTATATTGAATATTCCATGAATACCACAGTCTGCTTACAGCACGTGATCCCGACGTTCCCCGTTGGTCTTTCTTGCGGAGGTATTATAATACTGAGTGAAGTCATGCTGTAAAGCCATGGCGCCCTCGTTAAGCATATTCCGTGTTGTGACATCCGTTTCGGCTTTCTTGACTAACATGAGAAACTCATCTTTCTGCATCGCTTCGTCTGGATCTTGGTCAAAAAGGCGGCGAAGATTTTCACTTGAGATTGGGTTAACGATCTCATCATACTTGGCCCGTCGCACCTCATCGTAGAGCGTCAATATGCCTTCATCGGCCAACCCGTTGTAGATTCCGAACAGACAATCGTACAACCCACCGACATCGACGATTCCTCCGGTCAGGCCATATCCACCGAACGGGTTACACACTATAGCCAGTTAGCATTGTAAGATAAGTTTGAAATTACTCGAGGAACCTACAGTGCGCAGCATCGGCGGCTAGCAGTACCCGCCCCATGCGCATTTTGCGGGCAATTCGTTGATGCACCCTGTAGGGACTGAAGTTGACCATCTCATAATCCTCTGGGTCGGGGTGACCAGGTAGCATAGTCTTAAACTTCATGGGTTGTCGCTCCTTCAATTCTTCGTATGTCAAGCCTGGCAACTCGCCATAGGTAACACGCCACAGGCCATCCTTGGTAATCTTGGCGGCCATATACCAGTGCTCGGGGTGGACGATGAAGCTCGAGTCAATTGTGAACCCATGTTTCTCGAAAGGGTAATATGTCTGGCAGGAAAGAGTTAGATTTGAGCGTATGATATGACTGCAAGGGGTAGCTCACATTTGTGGCAACAATCTGCTCGTCCCAGGTAAACCCAGGAAAGTCTTCATCACCGAATAGACTCCGTCTGATGATGCTGTTCGCTCCATCGCATCCTACAACATATTGCGCTTTGAAAGATTTCTTGCCCTCGGGAGATTCGACTTCGACCCAGGCGTTAGAGTCATCCTGACCGAGGCCAACAACTCGATGATTGAAGCGAACATCGATGCTAGGGTACTTTTTCAGGTGCTCCTCGAGTACTTCGTGTAACTGGTTCAGGGGCAAGCAAATCAATGGGTGCGGCTCGTCCTCAGTCGGCCCATTGATGGTAGCCAGGATATCTCCATGGAGTTTACGCCAGCAAACACCCGACGGGAGAAACCCGCCTTTGGCTTTCATGTCCTCGAAAACGCCTGCTCTCTGCAACTCTTTCACAGCAGTAGGAGCATAGTGTGTGGCCCTTGGGCGATCGTCGAACTTCTCGGCAGCTTCAAGCAGCTGCACAGGGATGCCTTGCTTTCCTAGTAGGAGAGCAAGCAAGGTCCCACTGGGACCGCCCCCTACAATGATAACGAAAGGGTCGGACATTTTGGTATAAAGTTGTTTCTATGGTCACACTTATGATCACACAAGACTTTAAAACAAAGATTCAGTTGAATATGTTTACAGGGGTTTTGATGTTTTAATCTGATTGCCATCATCCCACGATGGTTTAATAACCCCCCCTCCTTTTCGGATGTCTTCCCCACATACCAGCCATGCGATACCCCACATTAAACCCCAACTCACAGACCTCCACTTTCTTTCTCCACGACAAGTTTGAGTCAGATATGTCCACTATGATCCAATCTGCAAAGACGTTTTTTCAAGGAAAAAAAAAGGAAGTAAGAAAAAGCTCTATTCAAGGCACTCCGGGCCTTGTCCGACCTATGTGGATGTCTTGAGCGCCCAGTTAAATTGAGCGTTGCAACGGAATAGCAGCTCTTGAAGATATGGAACATTTCGGAAGTATTATTCTTGCTACTATCCCCTCATTGAATGAAGAACGCGTGGCAAGAAAGCCCCATTGCTAGGATGATTGCGCGGACAGTAATGGTCCTGATCAGAAACCAAACAATAGCCCCATTTGAGAGTTCGCCAAGACAAACTTGAAAATGATCCCCAATTTGCGGGTGCTCATTGTAGTTGCATCATATTAGCTTCACCGGCTGGACTGAGCTGCGAGTCATACGCGCATGCCAGTTTCTCGAATAAGCTCGCAATCCGGGGCGTAACTGAGAGAAATAAGTACGAAACACAAAGTGCATGGGAGAAGTTTTTCGCTTACCTCCCCAGACCCAAACATCGTCGTAGAATTGTTTCCACATTCGTAAGATGCCTGCAGCAAGGGATATTTCCCCCTCAACAACATACGCTGTATCCACCAAGATGCTTCTTGCTGCCTCCAGAAAGTCCAGCTCCGCATTATCAATGTGCTCATTACATTGTCGTGCAAGCTGAATCTTTTGTATGCAGTTGCTTAAAAATATCGCTATCACTGTGATTAGACTGGTTTCTCGTGCAGCCATTTCCATTGCAGCGGTATGCTCTGTTTTGAAATCAATGTATTCTGACTTACCACAATCAATTCCGACAAGAGCATGCTCGACACTCCAGTTGAAGGCAGCCGTTTTACGCAGGATGTTTGCGTCAATTTTGAGAATTGTCATAATGTTGTCAAATAATGAGTGGACGGATTTGACAGAAGCTCTATCCCTTGTCGAACTTGAAGTGACGTAGTCCGTTACGGCCATAGTAACATCTTCCTCAACATCGCTAAGCAAAACCATGCGGTCAACCCCGGAAATTCCAGTAAGTACCCGGACATGAATACCTCGGAGAAGGGATAAGCTGTTGAATAGTAGAGGGCCTTCGGCTTCATTCCACGTCAGTTCATTGGTAGTACGGGCTTTGGAAATCATCATATAGCACCGGACCAAGCCAGTCTCGATGTTGGAGGTGAGCAAGGACCGGATGGCCTCGGCTCCATGTAAGTTTAGTTTCAGCCCCGCCAAGGTTTCGGTGCTTTGCATCAAGTTCCATGTGTGTATGGATACAGCATGCATAACAATGCTCACGGCGTATGGCGACCACTGATCCAGCCCATACACAGTTGGCGGAGCTTCCCCATACAACAGTTGGGAAATGGCGCTTCGCAAGCTTGGCAATTTGTCCCGGGGTCTCTCCTGGATAGCAAGTGTCCAATCAATCTCGGTCGGCGCATGCCATAGTTCATCAGCATCTGGCATGTCAATATCATACTCCTGGACGACAGAAGTAATAGGCGGAACACCATATGTGAGATTTAGGATGTTGCTAATCCTGAGAATTGCATATAGCACTCTGTGGAAGTTAATCAGTGATTTTTAGAGTCCTCTGCGAGTAAACGAACCGTTTCTTGGACTCTCTGTCAACCCAGCGGTGCCAGGACACATCGGTGTGCCACGTATCACGCTGTAGGCGAGATGCCAAAATTCGATATTCCTAATACAATCAGCACAAGCTAGTTCATTGAGATTTGAGAGAGCCTACACAAGCAAGAACTTCACACGAATTCGTTAGCGTATTCGAGGAGAATGAGAAATACAAAGGTAGCGAGAACTTACGACCAATACCGTCGACTGCCTTCCGACTAAACGATGGTTTCCCACCAAGTGTAGCAATAAAGACAAGAAGTACCCTTGTCTGTAGCTCCCAAATGGGCTTAAAGTTGCCCATGGGTTGCTTATCCAAAGGCTCGAGATCTTGTGTTTCGAAAGATGGACTCGCCGAGTCGCCATCTCTTTGAAATGAGAACATATCAACAGCTCGCTCCGCCGTGAGAAAGAAAAATGCCGACAGCCTGCGGTCTAGTCGGTACAGCGCCCCGATAGCACACATGGCGAGAGTCAGCGGGCTATCTAGCAGACCTACATTCATGGTAGGTAGATGAAAAAGTCCGACATGAATGTCAAATCGCTCGAAATAGCCACGCATGCAGTTTTGGAGCACTGTCGATGACGGTATTTTCGTTGTTATCTCTGTATCACAGCCCATGGCTAGAAGATTTGATATTAGATTCTGTCGCATATTTTCCGTAAACATGGCAGGCTTGAGTCTAGGACAATCGCGCATGACCACAGTCGGAATAGAGGTGTGCTGATGATTATGCAAATCATTTTCCGGCGGTGGAGATGGTCCTGTAGCTAAAAATGAGAGATGACTTTCTTTGTTCGCACTAAATATGCTCCGAGGGAGTCGTGGCCCTAGGCCAAAGTCGAGTCCACCATTGATGTTGGATGGAGGGGGTATATCTAGCAGCGCCCAGTAAGGACTCGGCTCGTTTAAACCCTCACTTAATGCACATTCAGGTTGTGGGCCTGCTGACTGGGAGCAATCTAGCCCGTATTCTTGAAATGCCTTCTCGTGCATAGCGTATTCTTCCGATGTGGTGAATATATCGGTCGGGATTTGCTGAGGAGACGTGCTTTGCAGCCTATCAAGTGTGGCCAAATCATCCATTAAGGAAGTATCTGGAAAAGGCTGTGGGGGGTTTGGGGTTGACGGGTGTGTCAGGTTCTTGGAATTAGTTCCATCCAATGAGGCAGTAGTTTGCGGCCGCAATGTATGTGTACTGGGAGATGGGGGTGATTCTAAGTTGATTATAGCTGCTCAGTCACCATCCAGATTGAGCTTCGTTAGAACATGGCACGCACCTTCGCTCGCGACAAAGTCGTTAGCTCCAGAAACGAATTCTGAAGTTGAAGATAAATTTTTATCCACGCCAATTGTTCGCTTCGTGTATTTGTCTTTGTGTAATGTTTTTTCATGGCGCAAAACTAGGTCTCTTGTATCGCTATCAGTGATGTTCCTACATATCTGCAATGTAACCAGCAATATTACCGGCGGGCGTATTTTCGCGAACAATATCGACAAGAGAAAGGTTTCTCTCGCGTGTCTGTCACTCCATTCGAAATTAGCATGTATAAAGGGATCTTCGTGTAGGGGTGTGCTGACGGCTTCGTTGGTGTCGGTTGCAATGTTCACTACGGGTAAAGGACTTCGGACACATCAGACACTGGTACTTCCGTCGTGACTGATCCGAGCCGCATTCCAGACCTTCTGCTGCCCAATTAGATGACATACTGAGGCCGCTTCACCAAACAAGAAAATGCACGTAGCAAAGACGAGAGGTCAGAAAAGGGGAAAGGGTCCTTTTACCCCGGGCGGTGAATGGAAAGCGGGGATAAACAATTTTCTCTACGTCACTTTTTGTTGGCCGTGTCTTTCAGCTAGATTCATCCTGTGCCTAGCTTGGTTGTTGTTTCTAAGTCACGAGGCTGTATTATATATATCAGGGAGCAGGAAATTATCAGAAGTACAAGATATCAACAGTTTTCAAGGTTGTCAGTTCCGAGAAAAGCAGCATGCACTAGTACTAGAAGAAGCCCGATATTGCTAAAGATCTACTCCGCACCTCCACCTTTACCGACGCAATTTAATTAACTTTTCGCTTACCTCGGATTTTTGCGGGGTAAATCAGCACTATCCCTATTCAAGTAATGGGCTCCATTTCTATCTCCGACACTCCCGGCGAGTAGAATTGCCCCCATTCAATAGAAACGGTCAAATAGAGAGACGACGCGCAGGGTTATCCAAGTGCTCCAACACGCCTCATCTGCACCTATACTTACAGGCTGGGCAGTAAAGGTGGCTCAAGGGCCCAGCGGACGCTACAGTTATGAAATGTATGATCACGACAGACGAACAAAAAGTCTGAACTCTGTGGCGGGATTTTATTAAGTTTAGAAAGGCTGTGTGGCTATTGGTCGACTTTCCGTTTCTCCTCGTGGTAATCGCTCATTTGACCGGGACTTGTACTGCTCAGCCCAGCGCGTCGTTCAAATCCACGTTCTTGCCAGAGTCAGAGGTTATCTGAAGCGACCGAACTCTGCAGCGGATATTCTTTTGTTTCACAAACCATACATTCTCGCATTCTGGTTCTAGGCTCTGATTCACGAGCTCGAAATGGAAAGTCCGAATCAGGTTAGGCACTAATGTTCCAATCTCCAAGAGGCTGATATTCTTGCCAATACAAGTGCGTGCGCCCCCTCCAAACTGTGGTGTTTTGTAAGCATTTTGAATCGCGCAGGAGAAACAGATCCAATAAAAAGGTAAGACATACTGCCATAAAATTTCGGTCCATCGACGATGAAAGCTCAGAACTTTCTAGCCACCGCTCTGGTCGATAAATTTCTGCATCGGCACCGAAAACACTCTTATTGGAATGTATAACCCATGCATTGACACCAACGATTGACTAGAGTTCACAGGTCAGACATCACTTAGCTTCAGATATCTACAATATATGGAATATATGCATTTCACTTACGCCAGCTGGGAAGAACTTTCCGCACAGTGTAGCACCACCTTCGGGGACAACTCGGGCTAGCGGCAGGCCCGTAGCTGGGTGCATACGGAGAGCCTCTTTGATACATGCCTGCAAATATGGCAATTTCTGTGCCTCTTGGAATGAGATATAAGGGGAAGAGAGGTTTCCCTGCTTGTCTGCTTCGTGGATTTCTGCATAGAGCTATTTTTTTTTCAGTAAACGCTTTTCCAGAAGATACCCGCGGAAAGGATTACATTCTCCCATACTGACCTTTTCATATTTAGAAGGGTCTGCCATCAAATGATACATAACAGAGGTTAAGGAGACAGAAGTAGTGTCTGAGCCAGCACCGATATTAGTGATACAGGTTGTAAAAATATCTGCCTTGCTCATCTTAATGGGGTTGTCTGAATGCATTTTAAGCAGTTTTGTTAGGAATGACCCCCCTTGGCCAACTTTGACACTGGAATCCCTTCCGTGGCCGAGATTGTTTGAAGCAGTGGAAATTTGCTGCTCGGCAAAGGCCTGGAGGTGAGACATTCCGGACATCGGAAGCAGCATCACCAATTTGGACAACAATGGGTGCCATTCCGAATAAACACCGACTCTCGCGGAGTAGACAAGGTATGAATGAAGAGCGGCAATGAGTCCATTCTGATCCGCCCCAGCATCGAGAAAGCCAAACCGCTTTTGTAGCTGCCCATGTCAAAAGAAGTCAGGATTTCATTCTCTATCATACGAATAGCCAAAAATAAGTCTGGGGACTGACTGTGATGGAGCCGATTACGTCGAAAGCATAATATTGCATCCAGTGTTGTAGATCGAAGGTTTGGGCAGATGCGGCGAGCTCACTCAACCTCTGAAACAGAACGCTAGTGCACTCTGATACATAGGCTTCCATTGCCACAAGGCTTGTCATACTGTATAGGGCAGCAACTTTGCGTCGGTTTTCACTATGGCGCCGCGGATTTCGGTCGGTGAAGAGGTCGTGCGAATCAGGGTTGGCATTTGCGCTGGCTAGATACCACGGTGCCTGCAATTATGGTAAGTGGGTTTGTTTGAAATCGTAGCCACAAGAGGTATTACCTTGACAAATTGCGATGAGTGAGAATATATAATTTTCAAGGCTTCCGGATCATCGATGGAGTATTGCCCGGGAGCTATACGAACAACTGAGCCTACACCAGACCGCACGCTGTAAGCATTTGATCTATCTACTGACTTTGATACTTGTAGGGATTGCTCACCGTATTTTTGATGAAGGCCAACATTGATCTTGTGAAAATCACCTCTAGACACAGCGTGGAGGTACCAAAGACGAGAAAACCGGGCCCAGAATGGCCCGGGCACATCTCGAAGAGGATGCAACCAAGCCTGCACTAGCAAGACTAAAAGCCTGATGGCCACCAAAATACCGAAAAAAGTAATGATGTGGGATGTATGAAAGCTCATATTGGGGGAATTGTGAAATGTGGAATGGAGTTTTGACCACATCTTGGGATGTGTACTCATTGACATTGTGAACTGTCGGTCTATTTTTTTGCAAGAGATATTTTTTTAACTTTATACAATACAGCAAGTAACACTGGTTGCTATATTGCATATGGTATTATCTCATTTGGAGTAATTTGGGGGGGATCATCCCTTCAGACCGCCCCCCACCTTTCCCCACATCCCCGCTTCTTCAAACCGCCTCTGTGGGGTAGCCATATGATTCCCTATTCTATGGACATACGAGTTGAGCGCACATAAAGCATCAGATATGGTCATGTGGAGATATGATAAGAAGAAAGAAGTATAAGTCTGATCTAGTGAACAAGTAAGGTGGCATTTGGTCAGGTGACTTAACACCTTTGTTAGGCCACTATAGCCTCGCAGCCGAATTATCACTTGTCAATTTTTCTTCAATGCTAATGAACGCTGCGGGTACGGGACTCTGCTTCTATAGTACTCCTACAAGATCAATCTGTTGACTCATCAATCTTGTGGTTCTCATTATAAAGGCGACCCATCGGTATGCCCTAGGGCTCTACCATAGACCATGAAGGCCCAGATTCTCACTACCTTCAATAAGTCTTCTGATTTAGTCTACTTAGTCGACACGCCGCCTTCGAATACAGGATGTGACTACTGAATAATCGCGGCCAGTGGGTCGTGGTATCTTTTCCGAAGTATAGCTTTACCTTTTCTACGTAAAATGGTGTCTTTCGGAACGTGCCCATCACGGGAAGTCTGGTTGGAGAAGGCCCTTTGAATCGGTTTATTGGTTGTTACACTAGTTAAAAATACGTTAAAAAAGCCTTTTAAAGGACCAATTCGATAATATTCGGTAGTTTGACAATGATTAAGTAGGTTGTTTGCTGGATGATGTGTCGAGGACAAGTTCTGTCATGTTTCCCATCATCTCTTATACGCACTCACCTTCCTAGTCTTATAGTGCATATACTACATAGTATATTATTGCGTTTATCCTGGTACATACGACCATAGGGTGTGGAAAACAGGGCTTCCCGTCCGCTCAGCCGTACTTAAGCCACACGCCGGTTAGTTAGTAGTATGGTGGGTGACCACATGCGAATCCTGACTGTTGTATGTTTTTGTTTTTTGTTCAATTGAACAAGCTAAGTAGAATTCGTGATTTCTCATATTCGCGGTGTGCATGCGCTTTGTACGACACTAGTCTCAGTTCGGCACCCAGGGATGCGTTGGTGACTCAGACGCCTACGATCGTTGCTGAATCATCCATATTGATATTTGCTTAATCATTATCCACTTTACTGAACAAACTGACTCTTCCTTTGATCGAGTACCTTTGGTTTTCAGTTATTTATCATGGCACGTCTTACTGACCTCCCGACGGAGCTCTTACGGGAAATAATTCAACACGTTACATATACCATTGATCTCTGTGCGCTTTCGCAAGTCAATCATCATTTCCATTGTCTTACGGGTGTTATACTCGACGTGTATCTCCGGCAAGTTTTCCAATCAGGGATGACACATCCAGATTGCGAGGCACTTTACTCGGCCTGTCGGAATGGAAACGATGCATGTGTACGCAGGCTACTCAACGCTGGAATTCAGGTTTCTGTTCCACGATTTGGTTCGCATCCAATGATTGTTGCGGCACAGAAGGGACACCCGAAGGTCGTGCAAGCATTTCTGGACTACGGAGTAGACCCCAATCCACCCATTGGATTCTTTGGATGGGAAGGATCATATGGCAACCCTTTGACAGCTGCAGTGAAGGGTGGTCATGAGTCAGTGGTTAGTCTTTTGATTGATCATGGAGTCGATTTGGAGTTTGGCAGACTCGAAAGAGCCAACGTCTATCAGCCCTTGTCTATAGCGACGCAAGGACATCATGTATCGCTAGTAAAACTCCTTCTTGATCATGGATGCAACCCTCACACCCCGGACTTCCTGCCAAGTGACTGGCCTGAAGACTCCGCGTGGAGAATTGCTGCAGGTCATGATCTAGATATCCTTCAGATATTCATTGAGAAAGGTGCAGGGCTTATTTTCGCTCCTTCCTCCTCCTCCCTTGATCCCAGAAACAGCTATCAATGGGTGCTATTGGATGCTCTACGTCAGGATGATCTGCCACTTGCCAAGTTCCTATTGAAGCAGGGCGTTAGGCTCGAAAGTCCATTTTCCTTGTTTTCTCATGTCCTTGAATATGTTCAAAACAAGGATCCTTTACGCATAATTGGCCTTGTAGCAGGCAGAAATCCCCAGGACTCTGAGTTTCTGTTGGAAGTGATTGATCTGGATGGGATCATTAGCGGAGAAGATTTGCGCCCAATTGTTTCTCTCATGGTTGGCGCAATAAGCGGCGGTCACTATTCACTGACGAGGCTTCTATTGGAAGTGGACCGTACCTCCAAACGTCCAACAGTCTGCTTTGAGGAATGGAAAGATCATTTGAGCTCTTGTATGGTCATTGCTATAAAACATGGCCATATCAACCTTGTGAATTTGCTACTTGATTATGGTGCAGATCCTAGGGGTGTGGTCAGAGACTTGCAAACCCGAGATGGCTATTGTCCACCGGTCTTTATAGCAGCCGAGAGAGGCTTCACTGATATATTGAAACTGCTTCTCGATCGAGGAGCAAATCCTTTCCCGCGCCAGCCTCGCACTCTCTTCGAGGTAGTAACTTGTCATTCATTCTCTGAGCCATCCATAGAGAGCGCTCGGCTCTTGGTCGAAAGAGATATCGTTACACCTAAGACAGGAGATAGCAGCAAGGTCCTCGCGCAAGCTGTGATGGGAGGAGCAGAAATATTTATGCTTGTTGTAGAGCACATGAGCATCGAGCTTCAAGGAGGAAACCCCGACCATCAAAAAGCAATGGTCAAAGCCGTTCAGAGTGGAGACACCACTATTATCGAATTTTTCCTCAGGGACGGGTTTGACCCCAATACTGCGATTACCTCAAGAAGCCTCCTAGCTCTGGCAGCGGCGGGTGAATCTAATTCTCCTGGACTCGGTGAGAGTGCAGTTGACCTTTTGATACGGTACGGAGCAGATATTGAGTGGCGATCCCCTCAAGATTGCCTCACACCCCTATTTAAAGTCATAGTCAACGGTGATAAATTTTCCCCCTCTCGGGTAGAAGCCGTTCGGGTCCTCTTAAGAAAAGGTGCTGACCCATTCGTCGTGGGTGGATGCAATAGGTGCGAGCAAGTTCTTTTCGTAGAACATGCGAAAACCGCTCAGAAATCCGATATCAAAGTCATAAAGGTTTTCCTCGAGTTCTTTGATGAAAATATGACGCGATTATCTGATGTCAAACCTATGATCAAAGAAATTGCTCTATGCACACGAAATAAAGAGCTAGCCGAGCTTTTGTGGCGCTGGTACTGGCGAAATATCTACCCTTGTCCAAAGGACTGATCTTGCATCCTTCATTTATCCATTGCCACACTCTTTCTGAACAAGGGTTGTGGTGAGCGCCGCTTTTTGAGGAATACGAGATAGTTTGAAATACTCGATGGACTTTCACCACAAATTCCAGGCATATGTGGACTCCTTGAAATTTCCTAAACAAAATCAACATCATCTAAGCTAGAGCGGTCAAGAACGGACAAGATGTCTTCTGCAAAATTTTGACGATCAGAAACATCAAAAAACTCCCAATTCTCTTGCGCTCTGATACAATACTTAAATCGTTGATGAGCTTTCCAATCACTGTCTGTGGTCGAGCATACGCTTGCAGAAAGTGCACATGTTGAGCCGTCTTTTGGAAGAGCCTCACCAAGTTCCTGTTCATTGTGTTGGATTTCGCTATTATATTGCAAGCGCCTGGACAGGCTTTATTGGGTTTATAGGGGACAAATAACTGGAGGAGGTTTCAATGAGTATTTATCATACTATGCTCACTGACGGTTACTGTCGATGATGTGGACATTTACATGCATGGACCTTTCGATGCTGAACACGAACCTCTCGTAGGTATCTTTTTAGACAACATTTGTGCTCCCAAAGATGCCAATTAAGGATACATATGAAGAGACACGCTAGTGTTAGGTGTACATGTCAGCGGGACCGTCGCTAGAGGTGCCTTTGCATAGCTACACAGTGATAAATCATCGTGGATGTCTCAGAACAGCCTTTCACCAGAATGAGAGGCCTTGAAATTTGCATTGGATTAGGCATCGAGAATTTGGTAAATGATATTAATATCTATATTCAATAGTGACCTAGAGAGAAGAGAATTTTGTGGTTACTTTATTTATAGTATCCAGGATCTGTTCATTTATTACACTTCTAACGATAAACATGTATACATGAACGTGTCTGACCTGGATATAAGAAGCCTTTCAGGTTCAAAGTGATTTTAGATCGTGTTTTAATCCTATCTTTGCACACCATCTGTTTAAAATTGCACTTAATAAGTCTTATATGTACAACTATCCAATACATACGACCATAGGGTGTGGAGAACAGGGCTTCCCGTCCGCTCAGCCGTACTTAAGCCACACGCCGGTTAGTTAGTAGTATGGTGGGTGACCACATGCGAATCCTGACTGTTGTATGTTTTTGTATTTTTGTTTCCTTATTGGTTTCAATGGGGAAGTGCTTAATATACATGATTAGAGCTTTGGAGAGTGGGTGAGAGGTTAGAACGGGAAACGGGGTCTGACCTCGCTAGAAACGCAACTTTCGCTACGATGTCACGATTAATATGATGTTTAGTAGTCTGGCAAGTCAATAATACATTCTCTCGATCCCCATCTCCTACGATGCCAACATCACATACTAATTTTAAGTTGACTACATTGTGTTTAAGTAGAAGGCGGTGATTAAGAGCGGTGAAAGAGGGTCTTAGACTTATCGAACGCTACTATATGCCAAGCGTACCCTGTCTACTACACAGAGACAAGAAGAAAATGGGTACTTGATGAATAACCCTATATTTAGTGGTGAAATACTCCCCCCATTTCGATAAATAACCCTGTCCTTGGATAGAGAGGCCCTCTAGAGGGAAACCGTGATATGCTTTGAAATCGCTAATGTCTGTGATTGTAATGGAACCCAAAAGTTAAGCCAAATTCCGACACCAATTATGACCTTGCAAAGTGATCTGATCGCTTGGCCGCCATTGATGACGATGAATGGACTGCTATGCTTGCTGGCATATTTGACCTGAGAAGATTAGTGCCGCAATTCATTGTATGTCTCAAGCATAAGCTAATATGTCTTTTATACAACATCTGTCTTGCGAGGTCCCGTCTCTTCCTTCTCTCGGATTTGATACAAAGTAAGCACGGATTTCTTTAAAGATCGTGACATTCCCGAGGCAGCAAATTGCCAATGGGTTATCATTGATGATGGGAAGCGAATGACTGAGACTATTTTGAAGATGCGTCACCAGAAATTTGTGGTCTTGCCACTTTTCGTCAATAATCAGCCGTACAAGAAGATTGTGTGTAAAGCTGTCTCAGAAAAAAAGCTACTAGTATAAACCTATAAAAAAAGAAAAATAAAGTAAAATCCAGTTGTCAGTGGGAAACTTAGAGGACCGCATAGGGGCTACCTACTCTTCCCCCTCAGCCAGGAAAGGGGATTATTCTTATGGGTGGAAGAATCTTAGCGATTTTTGCTGTCGAATCTCTGAGCGCTGCTTTCGCGCAAGACTTGCCAGCGTGAACGTACACTATTGGCGAATTGAAAGCAATTTTCGAGAGGGGGACTTCTACAACGATATACTCTGGTCTTCAAAACTGTGTTGTAGGATTTGGTGTATGGACAGAGCTATATCGTACATATTAATTGCTTCTCTAGTAGATTACCTCGGCCTGATATTAGAAAATCGCATGGTAGCCATCCCTGCCATGACCAGCTACGATATGAGTCAAGAACTACTATCCTTTTTGTCCCAAATAATATATTCTCAGCCGAAGTCCACATTAATATTGTGCATTGGGTTCCCTTCCGAGAACACAGTAGCTTCTATAATCGTTGACTAGAACAAAAATATACAGCGAATCCTATGAGAACTTATTTACTACGACGGGATTCTAAGTTCTGGGTAAAATACAAGAAAAGAAAAGAACACATGTGATCAATTCTCTGGACTTAAGGGAATATTCCAGACACCACACGGAATATGAATTGCGGGGAAAAAATAAGACAAAAAGTAATGCCCACTGGCGGAATCGAACCGCCGATCTTCCCATTACGAGTGGGACGCTTTACCACTGAGCCAAGCGGGCCCGCTTACGAATACCACTGGAAGCCATGCTACTAGACCATTTCGTCCCATACCCTGATAGGATGCATCCGAACTTTCCGATCGATGCCAAGAGGAACTACGAGATGAACGCCCCGACTCGCGTTTGTCATGCCACTGTTGGCGATGACTAATTTTGGAGTCTTCACTGCAATAACATAAGCTCTGGATCATGATAAGATGGGCAACCTTGCTGCTTCCGATGTCTCAATAACCTTAAGTCTTGAAATCAGAGTTGGTGTGTTTCGGGCTCTCAAATCCGTGATATATATTTATACCGATTGAGTAAGGTCCACGGGTCGCAAAACCATTCCATATAACGAGGTAAATTTTCCCTTTGACTTGTAGGGGCATTATAACCACGTGAGTAGAACTCTGACTAATTTTGAAAGCTTGAAGATGCCCAATTTTCCGAATATTTCCAAGAGTCACGCATTCCCTGGAGCCTTCGAGCTTTATATCAGGTGTCTGGGCAGCCTTGGAATTTGATATCCCGAAAGTCCTTTTCAATCCAATTCCCCCGCCCGGTCGGATTGTTCAGATCAAGGCTTGCGAGTCTTCCAACACTTAGCCTTGTCACCATCGTTCATTCTTTATTTTAAGCCATGAAAAGTTGTTCGATTAGAAAGCCGAATTTACCAGAGCTGCAAAGTTGGTCTCGAATTTTACGCCCAACCAGCCAAGGACCTAGGCCCTAACTAGCTATAATGAGCTCGCAATACTAGTAAAAGCCTCAATTATTTGGAATAAGTTCTAATATGTTCGTAACCCGTAGCACCCATCAGTTGGGCGCTCCAAGTAATTCAATCGACATCAGTGCTGGTAGCAATTGATCGAGTGGCTTCCAGGTCTCTCTGTAGGTCTGCAATTTTCGACTCCAAGGCGATTACACAATCGGTCCCAAGTGGCATGCGAAGATAATCATAACCAGTCACGGTAGCGTTGATGATTGCCCTCGCAGCCTTATCCGGGTCCCCTTTGACAAAGTCTGGAACCGATGTAAGCTGTCGAGATCCAACGACCATCTGTTCAACGGCGGTGCCCTTATAGGCCTCGCTGAAGCCATTGTAAAACCGAGCGGGAGTAATGATGCGGCTTGAGAACGGAGTCCGGAAAGCACCTGGCTCCACTATTAAGACCTTGATACCGAGAGTCTTAACCTCATGAGAAAGCGACTCGTGAACAGCCTCAATGCCAAATTTGCTAGCCGAGTAAGTCGCTCGTCCAGGACGTGCTATGAAACTGTTGTTTGTTAAGTAAATGAGATGCGATACCATGTAATGAAAAGAAAAGAAGAAAATGAACATACCCAGCGCCACTGCTGATGAGAATGACATGACCGGAGCCCTTTTCACGCATGACTGGCAGACAGGCACGGACAGCACGAAGAGGCCCATAGAAATTCACTTCCATTTGATCGCGAACTTCCGACTCACTGTGAAGAAAGTTTAGCTAGGGATCTTGTAGCAGAGTAAGAAGGTTAACGTTTGATAGCCACAGACCTTGTGTCCTCAACACCACCAATGAAAGCGTAGCCTGCATTGTTGACCAGAACGTCCACATTGTGCTCCTGGGAGCACTCCATGAACCGGTCGTATGAGTCATTTTGAGCTGGATCTAGACCTATCCAAATACCACCGTTCTCTGAGAAGTCAGGATAGGAGGCTTCGGCTTTGCCGACGTCACGCGTGGTTCCGATAACCTTGTAGCCAGCCCTGAGAGCTTCCGAAGCAAGTGACTTGCCCAGACCCGACGAGGCGCCAGTAATCAACCAAGTTTGGCTTGTTGCAGTCATGTTGGTTGACTTTTGATATTTTATTCTGAAAGGATTGCGAGAGAAGGGCATCTGCCTATATGTCGCAGTGGTTAAACGGAGACAGCGGAGTTAAGACATTAACCCCTTCCTTAGCGTTATATTTCAATCCAAAAATATTCGATTTGGCCCAACAATGATCGATCATCGAGAGGCCACCATGATCCACCCACTGTAACATAGAAAATCGCGCACTTACCATATGGTTTGCCACTTTGTCAACTGCATGCCCGCTTCCTCATATTTTGCAAAATTGCGAGTCCAATACGTCCATGTCGCGATCTGTAAAGAACACTGTACGGATTGACTTGACTGTGTGATCAAATAAATCATGTTTAAAGCAAGGAAAGAAAGTCAAACTCAGGGGTATGCGCAAATTCATGTTGTTCTTACAGCCATATACTACGAAGTGTGTACCTCCGAACAGCGCAGCACAGCAGCTTTCGTAGATCGCTTCTCGTCGCGGGCAAAGTAAGAGAATAGTGAGTAAATAGAAGATGGGTGGATGCACAGACCACTGAGTTGTTTGTAACCGAGCCTAGTTGACCGAATCGCCTTAGAACGTGCTAAGATGACAGCAGATCCGATTTTCCCAGCGTCCACAACGAGATGGCTTAGTCGATTAAATGACTGTATACAGATATTCGTGTGAGATGGAGAGCGGGTAGATCGTAAGAGAGCATAACTGCTAGAATTGATGGGATTCTAGGGAATTATTATGGTCGTAGAGGAAGTAGAGGAATCGAAGAAGATCAAGTGGGCTTTTGACTGTAGGGTCATTATGGCAAAATAGAAAAACTTGTTATCTAATAAGGTGCTGTGGTTTAATGGCAGAATGCCGCATTGTGGTTTCCTTGGTGTCTCGTACCCATAATTCCCAATCTGCGTCGATCCCGGTTCGATTCCGGGCAGCGCCATTCTTTTTGTTTTCCTGTTTTGATTTATAACCACCATTTTCTTCTTGTTTTCTTTTCCCCCTCCTGTAACTCTGAAGTTCTGCTGATTCATAGCTATGGTGTTGCATCTGGGCAATTAAATTACTCACTATGTAACGGGCACCGTGAGATAAGGACTTGATTCTGAATCGTATGGCATTGTCCAACGGCAGTCAAGAAGGCGAAGTGTATTATACGGAAGTAAGCGATTATTCCAAAGTGCCAATCATTGGCTCTAGTATACATGGTTCTTACCGGAATTATTCAGTCATCATTTAAATGCCTGTGGTGGTATTGTGTAGTGGGCAGGTGAAACACCTGGGTATGTTTGGTGCGGAATTCGAAGTACATTTGAGTGCAGTGAGTGTGATAAAAGGTCTGAAAGCTGCATCTGGGTTATAGAGAATTAATTGGGCCCCACTTTCAATAACAAGGTGCTGTGGTTTAATGGCAGAATGCCGCATTGTGGTTTCAGTGGTGTCTTTTCCACAATTCCCAACCTGCGTCGATCCCGGTTCGATTCCGGGCAGCGCCATTCTTTTTTGTTTTTTACTTTTTTCTTTGTCTGCACTTTGGGATAAAAGTCAAGTTCTATCAGGTTATAAATACAGGACATTCTTTCTAGTCTGAGGGCCAGATGATATGGAACACACTCGTGAGCTTGTGAACTTTCTGCCGACGAGGTTTAATAATATGCCAGACATATAATCATTCAAACCACGCTGTGGTAAATTGAAACATAGTTCTGTTTGAACAGATGAGAGAATTTTTCGAACCCGAAAGCTCATCAAAAAGCATTCCCCGTTTTTGCTGCTTGTTGAATCAGCTCCTCATGATTAGGGCTGCGTACAGTCACCTTCGCCGGGAAAGGCTGTTTATCAAGAGAGAAGTGATTGAGTTTCCGCGTGTTGACCGGTCCATCCTAGATTTTGTTAGCCGCTAATTTCGAAAGCATATACGAGGTCTTACTGGTGTCAAGTCAAAACAGAATACGATCCTCGCCATCGCAACGTACAACGCTTGCTGCGCGACTCTGTACCCAACACAAATGCGCCGTCCACCTCCAAAAGCCCACAGCCCCTGGGTGATATTCCCCTCATTCCCATCCAGCCAGCGTGACGGATCAAACCGATCGGGCTCATCACATTGTTGACTCAACGCAATCCCGTTGACCACAAAGCACGTTCCTTTCGGGAAATAATAGCCCTCGTACTCGAGATCTTCGGTCAACTGATGCTGCGGTGTGATCGGCGTGGTAGGCCGCCAGCGCAGGACCTCCTTCACCATGGCTGCAAGGTAGGGCAGTTGCTCAAAATCAGCCATACCAGGTAAACGTAGTGTTCCATCCTCTTCTACGCATACCGCATCCATTTCTTCACGAGCCCGTGACAGTATCTCCGGGTGACTGATCATAGCCATGAGGAAGGTGTTGAGCGTCATTCGCGTGTTGTCGCTGCCAGCAGCAATGACAGAGGTAGCCAAATACATGGCTTCCTCTTCCGAACCCTTATATCGCATCTCTGGGTGGAGAAGTGTGTCTCTAACGAACCCGGGCTTGGCTGTGCCATCTTGAACGGCATTTCGGATCGGATCCCACCAATCCTTGAACACTCGGTGGTGGAAGTCACCCATCTTCACCCACACAGGCCGCCACCACTGCAGAGCAGTAGGTACCCAGTGGCTAAATTGCGGGAAATAGTCGACGAAACTGCGGAGAAGACTCCAGGTAAACTCCATGGTGACCTTCTGGTAATCATCCAGCTCGGCTTGGGTCTTGTCGAGACTCTCCCCCATGACAAGGCGATACAAGACGGCGATGGAATACCGGTAGTGGTGCGCGTACCATCTTGTAGGGTCGTCCAGGTAGGCCGAAAGCAATTGTAGGGATTCAATCTCCTGCCAGTTCCCGTAGACGCGCAGCACGGATCCGCTGAGGAGATGATGCATCACCCTGCGACCTTCCGTCCAGGATGCGGTGGGACGGATGACCGTTCGCATGCCATGGCTGACCAAATCACCAGCGATGGGCATCTCGGGGCGTTCATTGGTGATTTTTCCATGTTTGTTGATGAGGTCGGCAACAACCTGGGGCTCGTTCAGGACTACCCATGTCTGGGAGCCCATGCGAAGGGTAGTCATGGGTCCATATTTACTGAGCGATGCAAGCTGTGTGATAAGTCAACACCCGCCTCCAGGTTGAGTGGCATTTGAGGACTTACGAACGGGGCCCATAGTCCTGCGTCGCGTGCCTTGGTGAATTGAAACATATTTCCGAAGACTGGAAGCCCCGGGGGCCCAGGGGGCAACTTCCGCCCGCGGCCCAGTATCCGCCATAAGAAAGTGTCAGGGATAACATATTTGTATAGAACGCAAAGTGTAGCTAAAGCTCCAAGAGTCAGAATTTGCTTGATGTTCAAAGGTTCCATGATGAGTGGCCCCATTGTATTTGAAAATTATGCAATCTTCTACCCTAATGGCGAGTCCTTTTTCTTTGCAGCCGGATCAACAATGCCCTTTGTACCAATCCAACAATGCTTCCTCCGGCTTGCCGGCAATCTATGCAGCCCTCGATGTATTGCCACTGCTATGATTCGCGGACTGTGGCCGTTATTGGGGGCGAAGCCTAATCCCGATCTGGTTGGGCTGACGGTATGATTGTTTTGCAAAATTACCGCTTGGAGTACCCTGAAACGCGAACAAAGAAAAACCCCTCACTAGCATGAAAACGTGTCTAGCTCATCGTAAATGATTGAAACAGGCCAAAATATAGCAGGGTATAGCTGGGGGCCAAAATCCCCCATCTACCCTGTCAGTCAGCACCCCTCATCTCACGCACTTATTTCACTATTTTCCCTCCCTGCCTTGCAGACACGACGGCTATAAAGACTAGATCCTTTGAATGAGCTTCTTTTGTTGTTGTTCCTCGCGCACCCGTACCACCTCAACCAAAGCACCAGCCCCCACTTCCAAAATGGCAGACATTGAGTTTATCACCCTCACTACCAAGCCCTCGGCGCAGCTTAGCTACAGCTTTCAGCCCTCCCCGGAGGCTACTAAGCCCGTGCTGGTTGTCTTCCTCAACGGCCTCGGGCTTCCCCAAGCCTTCTGGCAACCCGTCATTGCTCAGCTGAAGACCCTACGCGAAGGTCGCAGCAACCCCAGCTTCTTGACCTACGATCGTTTCGGTCAAGGTCAAACCACCGATCGCGACCCCCAGGATGCTGATGCAGAGGACCCTACACACGGCCACGACTGCTTAGTCGCCGTAAAGGATATAAGGCAATTGATCACTCAGATCACCACTGAAGAACTAGGTATCTCCGACGTCAACTCCGTCTCGGTGGTCTTGGTCGGTAACTCCATCGGCTGTGCATTGGCCCGTCTCTACGCCCAAGAATACCCGGGCACCGTGTCAGCTCTATTGCTGTTGGACAGTGTCCTGGCTAACTCCGACTTTGTTTCCGTGTTCCCCGACCCAGACGCTTCGGATTTCGACCCCGCTAGTATCCACCCTATTCCTGCGGAGGCTATCCGTGCGGTGCGGGCCGGTGCCCGTCGCATTTTCCACCCTGACGTTGGTAACAAGGAAGGACTCAGTCGCCGCAACTTGCGCGAGTTGCTCCCTGCCAGTGATGGACCTTTGCTCCAGGGTCCTGATGGCCACGGACCTTATGTCACTGTGGTCGGCCATGACTTCGATACCTTTGCTGAGGAGTCGTCCAAGATGGGCCCGCCTAAGCCGGTGACTAACCGCTTTGTCAACCCCTACTGGCAGCGCTACAATGAAGGACTGGCCAAGGTTACGGAGTCGGAGTATAGCAAGGGTCCCATTATTGCACCCAATGCGGGTCACTTTGTGCAGAAGGATAACCCGGAATTTGTGGCACTGGAGCTTAATGAATTGCTCGAGAAGGTTCTATAAGATTATGCCTGATGATATGACTGTTGAATAAAGACTGTGATGAATCAATCCCAACATTCCAAAATTGTGCCCCATAATGAACATGATCCTAGCAGTTTTTGCGTATATGAATAATGTGCTAGATTAGCTGATTCAACGTCACATATCCAACCGTACAGACCAGGGCTAGAATTCGCCCCCAATCACTGCTTCAGCCTCCGTGTTGCCAGTAATTAATCAGCTGCGGCGTCAGTCCAATTGATCCAATAAATAGCATTATCATGCCATGGCCAACCTGTGCTTACTGCGGGGCCCTGCCCGTGTGCGGCAGGTGTGGAGACCTGAATGCGATACAAAACGGTAATCCTACACTTGTAATTTTCAATTCAAAAATATGGTCCGATCGAAAATCTTTTATGCAGATTGGAAAAAGCTCCGGGGTTGACCTTGGCACTGGCTTATAGGATGGGGGCGGTAATCTTGAAATTAACCTACAATCTATACCGTACGACCCGAGAAAAGAAAAAGACTCCGTATCCAAAGTTTATTCGACCTGCAGGATGCCTAGTTGACTGAGACTTATTATTGAGTGGCTTGAAGCTGAGGGGCTATCTTCTTTAAGAGGCTAAAACCCATCGGTCTGGATTCATATAGGCTTTACGCTAACCTTGCGCTAATCAATCCTTTTCCTCAGCCAACAAAAATTGACAGTAAGCGCCCCACTCGGGTGGAGATTGCGCTCACTCGTGAAATCCTTCTGCCACGGAGTCCTATGCCCTTCACTCTCACTTGGCACTTGGGGCGAAGATGGCACTGTGGCTTCACGGGAGCGATTGGCTTTTGGATATGCACGTGTATATTGGCCTGATGATATTTTTGTTTGGCCCCCACGGCGCATAGGTGGCGTTTCTGCAGGGAAGCATAAGCCTCCTGGCCCGCATCATGGTAGATAGGCAATTGGAGTATATTTGAAATGAGGGGTTGTTGAATGCGAGGCTGATGGCATCAGCAAAGAATTCTCAATCCGTTGATTACTTTTTCCTTCATCAATTTCAATTCTGCTTTTCATCGTTTCTTATTGCATTATACCGTGCTTTATTGACTTGCTGGAATTGACCCGGCCGTCGCTACAATGACATCCACATCGAAACATGTCCCGCCAGATGTGAGCATTGGCTACAGGTTGGAGGTTGGCACAACAGTCACCTTTGTCTGCGCCGTTATCGTCGTCAGCTTGCGCATGGTGGCACGTAGTATATACGCGAAGATGAGCTGGGACGACCTTCTGATGCTTCTAGCTCTGGTAATGCCTCCTACCCAATTTCTTTTTCTAATCACCACTAACATTTGAGCTCTTCAACAAGGTCCTTGCCCTCGTTGCAACGGTTTTTGACTACATCTCTGTCAATCACGGACTCGGGCGACACCTAATCTATATCCACAAAAACGATGCAATCTCCGCCTTATACTACGACCTACTATCACAGGTCTTCTGCATCAACGCCCTCAGCTTCGCAAAAATCTCTATTTGCCTGTCTTACCTTCGGATTCTGAAGGGAACCCGCCACTATGTGCTGCGTGTGGCTTGCTACCTTACTGCATTCCTGGTATTTGCCGTCAATACCGTGGTAATAATCTCGCTTTATGGGCAGTGCGATCCACCCCACAAGTCTTGGAACCCGTTCCTACCAGGAAAATGCTGGGCGTACCGAACAGAGATTGCACTGGTGTTACTCCAAGGAGGTAAAATTTCCATAATCACTCTCAGCTCCCAGTGGCTAATATCCCATACACAGCCTGGTCTGCCGTCACCGACTATTTCCTCTCCATCCTTCCTTTCTTCCTCTTTAAAGACCTTCAAGTCAGCCGGAGTAACAAAATAGTTCTATGTGGATTGATGGGCCTCGGTGTGATGTAAGTTTCACTATATCAACCCTTTCATCTGTTTATAGATATGCTAACCATAATTTGTTATACAGCACCGGAGTCTTCGCTACAATTCGCACCATTGAATCCGGCCTTGGTCTCAAGAACGGAACCAGCGATGTTTCCTACACAACTGTCATGGGCTTGATGTGGGCAGGAATGGAGCGCAACATTGCTATGATGATCGCTAGCGTACCAGCACTGCGCCCGCTGGCGGGGCCTATTGCAAACTTGACTTCGCAGACGATGTCTTACCTGGGTGTTCGCTCATCCAAGACTCAACATACATATGAAATGAACAATTCAGGGAATTCTTATGAGAACAAGTCTCAGGGAAGCTCCAATCCAGCGAAGAAGTCGTTTTCAGCGGCTGCCGTGGATAGGTCGACGAGTCTGGAGAGGATTTTACCGGAGATGGCACCGAGGGATATTGTTTAGGGATCTTTCCTGATGGATTGTATATAGTGATATTCCTTTTATGTGATACCTGACGATACGGTTTATTTCATTGTGCTATAGACTTTAACCGACCTATATGAAGCTAAATTTCGAGTATTTGGGGTCATCTCTACACAATCTAGTGATTCACGATGCTCCAGATTTGCTATACTTAACACCATGATTGATTTGTAAGCGAAACAAATGGATGCATACACTATACTGGCTCGAGGCGATTGAACTGCATCATTCGATAATTCGAACACAAAGTCCGACTCAACTCCGGTGCCTCATTCTACCCCGCTAGCATCAGCTCGTGGCTGATCGTAATAGTAAGCCCTAGGCTTTAGCTGACGTTGCAATCAAAGCTGATAGTAATATATTGCTGACAATATATACACGTGGGCACCTTGCTAGCGTCCCCGCGCACTAAATTTAACCTGCGCTTGGCGGCTACATTGGGACATAATCCCGGTCTCCAAACAAAACGAGGTGACTTGTCGGTTAACTCCGCCAAAACCTTGTAAGCCGCACGCCAAGCCCGGAGGATTGTGAGGATTCATGCCATATTTCTTGAAACGCCACCGAGGCACTGTGGTATACTGGGCTACCTACCCAGGTGCATGGATCATTATAGGGCGTTCATTGGCGGGACGACCCGGCCCCCACTAAATCCACAGATTGTTATCGGAGCTGGAATGGTCATGAAATATAATCTTATGATTGAACTCTCAAATGCGCCTCATGGGGGCGGGATCCCGTAACTGTACAGGTATTGTTCATACCATTACGTGCAGGTAAAGCCCCCCGAAGGGCTGGGAATTTAGCGCGGGCTCAAGTGATAAGCTAGGAGCTCTATGAGATGCATTCGTTCAGACCGTATATATCAGAGCCATTGGCCGTTCTTTGGTAGATTAGTCAATAATCATATCATCAACAATGGTGTTCGAAAACCCCAAGATCGAGGTTCCTCCCAATTGCGGCCGGCGGCTGATGCCTACCGTGTTGGATGAGGTTGCGGAAAGTGATCCCCAGCGCGTGTTCGTCTCCGTGCCCAAGAGCGCAAATCTCGCCGATGGGTTTGAAGATATCACGTTTAACACCTTTGCCAAAGCTGTTAACAAATGTGCCTGGTGGATCCGTGAGCAATTGGGGGAGAAGTCCATGCCGAAGACCATGCTCTACATGGGCCCATTGGACGTTCGGTACCTGATCATTATCTTAGCGGCTGCCAAAGCAGGCCATATGGTAAGTCAGCTTTACTCTGGACATGCCGGAGATGTGCTCACATATCGATCTAGGCATTTTTCAGCTCCCAACGTAACAGTCTAGAAGCCCACCTCTCCCTACTCGACAATTGTGGATGCGACACAGTTCTAATCCCCAGCCGCTCACCTGCAATTCTCAATTCTATCCTGGCCGCTCGGCCAATGCAGGAGATTTCGACTCCCGAAGTCGATTTCTTCTTTGAGGACCTAGACCAGGTCAAGCCGATGCCATTCAATCTCACATGGGAGGAGGCTAAGACTAAACCTTTCTGCGTTTTGCACACTTCCGGGTCAACTGGCATCCCCAAGCCGGTCTTCGTCACATACGGCACCTTTGCCAGCAATGACGCGCACCAACTCATCCCGTCCCTGGGAGGAAAACCTACACTGATCAACTACCTATCTGGCCAACGCCTTTTCCTAGCTCTACCCGTCTTCCACGCCGCATGCCTAACCTTCACACTTGTCTTCAACATTTTCGGCGGGGTGACTTGTGTGCTCCCACCCCCGGGCCCACTCACTGCAGACCTAGCCAACGAAGTCTTTCTACATGGCAAACTCGATGGCGCCGTGATGGCTCCCTCCCTCATTGTCGACTGTTACAACAACAACAAATACTGCGTGAACATGGTCCAAAACCTCAAATTTCTCGCCTATGTCGGTGGAGCCTTACCTGAGCCCGTCGGTAACGCACTCACTACCCGCATTAAGCTGCTCACAATGATGGGCTCCTGCGAGACTGCGCTGCACCCACTGGAGCTCAATGAAAGCCCCGCCGACTGGCAATACCTGACCATCAGTCCCTGGCTCGGCCACAGCTTCCGTGAAGATCGTGATGGGCTCTCGGACCTAGTCTTTGTTCGTGACCTAGATTCAAAATATGAGCCATTCCAGGGCGTCTTCCGCACTTTCCCAGATCGTTCTGAATTCGCCATGGGCGATCTCTTCGAGCAGCACCCCACTCGGCCAGAAGCCTGGGTCTTCCGCGCCCGCACCGACGATATTATTGCCTTCACCACCGCGGAGAAATTGAACCCGATCACCATGGAGAGTGTTATCGCCACAAACCCCAAGGTCAAGGGCGCGGTCGTGGGCGGACAGGGCCAGTTCCAAGCTTCAGTATTGATTGAGCCGTACATCCATCCCACCAACAAAGAGGAGGAGGAGAACTTTATCAGGGATATTTGGCCCAGTATCCTTCAAGCAAATCGCGATTGTCCAGCTCATGGGCGCATCATGCGCGGGTTTGTCATGTTGACTAAGCCCGAGAAACCGATGCCGGTGGCTGGAAAGGGGACTGTGCAGCGGCACCAAGTATTGAAGCTGTATGCGGATGAATTCCGGGAGCTGTATGAGCGAATGAAGCCTCATGTGAAGAAGGAGGTAGCTGTCGAGAAGGAGCTACAGCCACAGGTCAATGGGGCCAGTGATGACCTGGATCGTAGGGTTCAAGAAGCGTTGGACCGGGTACTGCCGGGCGCGGTTGAGAAAGCCGTGCAGGCTGTGTTGGCCAAAATGCTGGCTGGATTTTCAGCACCGCAACAACAGGTCGTTGCGCCCGTAGAGCGCACGCCGGAAGCCGCCCCGGCCGTGGTGAACGGACACGCGCCGATGCAGCCGAAAGGAGAGGCCGAGTCCGCCCCATCCGGTCCTCCCGATCTGAAGAAGCTCATTTATGACCAATTGGCCGAGAACCTGGAAATGCAAGAGGCTAAAGATGATTCGGATTTGTTCGATTTTGGACTGGACTCTCTGCAAGTAACGGAATTGGCTAACGCGCTGAATGCATACATCATCAAGTGGTGTCCCGGAAAGGATTTGTTAGAGCCCAAGGCTGTGTATGACAATCCATCCGTTGAGAAGATCTTGGCTCTCATGGAGGATGGAGTGAAGGCTTGAGTCGATGAGATGTAATTTGGGAGACAAAATGTTCATCTCCACTTTTATTTAACTTCTGAACTCTTTTTGGGTATGGCCCGCTACAGGTTATTTGCATATGCTATGTTCTCCATGTTAAGTGATGGATACAACAAGTACTTAAATGAATATTTTTCTTGTTTCATTGTTGCTGCTATCAGTTGCAAGTAGTTTGATGCGAGATCCCGGTCAATTAAATTCTTAGACCAGATGCGTCCATACCGCTGTGCGAAAGCCTTTTCCTCCTTAGCAGGTGAGTTGAACTCTTTATGATCGCCAGAAATGAAAATGTCGCCATACTTAACCACTCTTTACTTATACCATCCCATTTTTTAAACATAAAGCTGAATAATAAAAAGAAAAGACTTTGCATTGTTCATGCAAAACAAAAAGAAACTGCTCACGTCCAGATTTGAACTGAAGACCTCGGCATTACTAGTGCCGCGCTCTACCAACTGAGCTACGCGAGCTGTTATTGACACCAGATGCAAACTATGGCTACAAGACCCTAGAGACGACTGAATTGCGAAGGCAACAGTAGCTGCAACAGACATGAATGATGTTTATTTACTTTTCCATTTCACTCTTCAGGTCTCAAATTCAACAAGGCACTTAGCAATCTAGAAGCTGTCACGACCAAGAGTCTCGTATATACATTGGTCATCTTTTCAGAACCAATCCCTAAACTCTGAGCCAATACTCCCCCGCCAATCCACAGACGACGCAAGCCCCCATCCACCACAACAGCCTCGCAAACCACATTCGGCAATCCTTGGGTTCGTCCAGCCGCACCAGCCTAACCATGGTACCCAAAGCCATGGCTGTGCCCCCGACTGCACCAATCCAATATGACCATCCCTCGAACCCTAGTGTCCATCCCGTGGCCGCCAACAACCCCACCTCCACAGTTGCCAACCCACTCAGGACGATCTTTGTCCGCCCATGACACAGCACTGCCATACTCAAAATTCCGGCTTTCAGATCATCCTCCAGATCTTGGTGAGCATATACCGTGTCATAAACCATTGTATGTACAACATACGAGACATACAGACACCCGAGGCCAATTTGCGTGGGAAGGTCCATGTTAGAGAAACTGACACCCAATGATCCGTAACCAATAGCTTGCGCGAATGCGAGTGAAATACCGAGTACCAATTGTGGGAAATGCGTGATCCGCTTGCAGAAGGGGTAAATTGCCATCGTGGCGACGAGAAGAGCAGCCGGGGTGGCTACAGTTTCGGGCGATGGCAGAGTGAACAAAGTGACGATCCATAGCCCGAAGACAAAAAGGGCAAACATATGGGCTTGAAGAGAGGTGACTGCTCCACGCGCCACTGGGCGCGATTTGCAACGCGCAACAAGGCGGTCGTATGGTGCATCTATGGCATCGTTGTATGCACAGGCAGCGCCGCGGAGAAGGGTATTGCCTACAGTGTGCGTGACTGAGAGAGTAAGAAGACTAAGCGGAGATATGCGTGAAGTTGACGACCGGGTCAATGTTGGGGATGCGGCTGCCAAAAAGAGTCCGATTAATGTGGGCACGAGCGAGGCGTATACTCCTGCGGGCTGGTGCAGCCGCAAGAGCTCGGCATATGGGACTAGGGAAGGGGGCAAGGAGGATAGAAAGCCGCCTTTTTTCGCTGGAGTGGGTACCGCGGGGAGAGAAGCAGCTGCATTGAGCTTCAAGGTGGTCTTGTCCGACGTGATGACATGTTGCAGATGAGTGGTAGTGAAAGCCATAATGGACGGATCAGAAGAGATTGGTCAATTGTGTTGTGCGCACTACAGGGAATTGCGAGTGTAATGCGTCAAAGGTTATATCGAGTCGGAATTTATATCACCTCTCTATTCCATCAACAGGGCTATGCTGATGAACCCATGTTTCAGGGCTTTGCCTTAAGGCTGAATCAGCTAGGGCGTACATGTGCATGCATTTGCATACATACAATATAATCTTACAGCTAGCACCAATTGTATAGACCACGTATTGGAGGTTTATGACAGATACGAGACGCAGTGGAGTGGATACAACGGAATAGCCACCAGATACGGGTTAATCAACGGACATATGGGGCTGATGAATGAACACGGGCTACTGACATCACCCGTCAGCCCATATAACTTGCTCGTGCCAGGTTGCTTCACTTGGCCCATATCGAACAAAAAGACTCAGCTATCATCATCATGTCCGAGTCTAAGCCCCAGACACTACTGTCAGCCCGTGGTAACCTGAATCTGACACAGGTTCTTGGCCGCATCCCACCCCAATTGCTCAACCCAACAGAGCGCCACAATGAGATTGATTTGTCGATGGCGGAAAACCGGCTCATACGGGAAGAAATCCTGCAGCTGGCGAGATCTGCAATCGAGAATAGTCTTTGCTCCAAGGTAAGTCATACTCCAGCGCACATGTACCCCACAGCTGATCTTGGCAGCATTTGGATTGGCCCAAGGGCTTCTTTGGTGACGCAGAACTACTCAAAATAATATCCACTGTCTTTCAGAATAGCTTTGGCCCCTATGCACCCGTGGAGTCTGACCATATCGCGGTGACTGCCGGCGCTGCCGCCGGTCTCGACGCTATTCTCTACAACATTTGTAATCCGGGCGACGGGGTACTCGTTCCATGTCCGTACTGGAGTAAGTGGCTGTTCCAGCCCCCAAAGCCTTCATATCTAATTATCTCAGGTGGATACGATGCTCTGTTTACACTGCACTCGGAGGTTCGCCCAATTGGGGTGGTCGTTCCTCTGCTCGAAGACTCGTTTGGACAGGCATTTATTACGGCGCTAGAGGGGTCCTACGAGAACGCCCCTTGTCCGATCAAGGCGCTGGTGTTGGCAAATCCACACAATCCCCTCGGTCGACCGTATCCCCGATCCATCCTGGAGAAGTGCATTACGTTCTGTCAGGAACGCAATCTCCATCTTATTTCCGATGAGGTCTTTGCACTCAGTAGCTTTACCTGTCTAGATATCCAAGATCCTGACCCATTTGTCTCCTGTCTGAGCATTGATCCGACCCAATTTGGATGCGACCCGGAGCGTGTTCATGTTGTCTGGAGCATGAGCAAAGACTTGGCCGCTAGTGGCGTACGCTTGGTATGTTCTATTTTATCTCCAATCCTTCTCACAATATAAAGTGGATCGCCAAGAGATAGGCTCTGATCTACTTTTAGGGCTGCGTGGTGACACGTAACCGACCCCTGCGCAACGTGGTCGGACTCGTGGCATCCGTGCATGTCTCGGCATTGTCAACGGTTTTCGCAAAGGAGGTCCTTGCTTCACCGCAGCTACCCGCGCTGTTATCGCTTAGTGCGGACCGACTCGGGGTGAGCTACACTACTCTGACGACCGCATTCAAGGCAACCGGGATTGAGTACTTCCACTGCCACACAACGGTATTTTTGTTAGCTCGGCTGGCCCCGCACGCAGATACCTGGGAAGAGGAGATGACGGCCTTCCGGGCTTACATGCAGGCGGGAGTTTTGTTGGTACCGGGTAAAGCCTATCATATGCCGGAGCGGCTGAAAGGTTGGATGCGGGTCACATTTGCCGTCGCTGCAGATGAATTAGCGGAAGGAATTGGCAGGATTCAGAAGGTTTATCGGAGTTTGGTGGCATGAGGATTGGGGGCCATAGTGATTAGACAGACCAATCATATTTTTAGTGAATATAAGTTTATGCGAGAGAAGTCCCTGCAGAGATTATCGGAGATATTGTTCTGCATGTAACCTTGTCACGGGAATAATAGCCGCTAATAATAACGAAGGATCTGGGGTGGATCGTGCGTTTTGAAAATTACCAGTTGTAAATATGCACGTGTGCGCAGGTACGGTACCTTATGTCCGGTATTGGACCCCAATATGGACCTGTCATGTGCACGGACTCTATATTATCCAAGGCTCCACTCTGACCGTCCTCTTGGAACCAAGAATTTGCACGTGCGGTTATCAATTTGACAGAACTATGATAGCACACTCTGCTGACGAAGCGGGGGGCCGGAATATGAAATGGTATCTTTAGGATCTAATCAATACTAACGCAGAATAGCTTCATGGGGGCGGTGCTACATGGGGCTCGCATGATGGCGAGTAATTACCTTTATCATCGGTGGCTCGGAAGTCTCGATGCTACAGGAAACACATGAGGCCTGACTGTTGCACGAAATGGCGATCACGGAAAAAAAAATTACTCTGTCCAATATTTCAGCGTTGGCAGATGTCGAGAAAGCATGGTTAAGCCATTCTGCTTCTTCGAGTACCACCTTCATCCCGGACGAAATTTGCACCCCTTCACCGACTACGAAGCTATACTTGGAATCTCCATTCTTTGAAAGGATACCCTCGAAAGAGTACATATTCTGGACTATCTACCGGCAACTTTTTTCCGTTGTTTTCATTACAAACCTAGCGTTCTTGATCTGGATTCTGGTCTGTGATCGAAGTATTGTTCGGGTAGCCGATGCTGCAGCCGCAAATTTTCTAGCTTGTGGTCTTGCCCGTCAGCCTTTGGTGGTGAACGGCTTCTTTATCACTTTGTGTTCGATTCGCAAGTCTCTGCCTATTTGCCTCCGACGTACTGCTGCCAAAATCTATCAATATGGGGGTGTACACAGTGGATGCGGAATTGCCTCTTTGTTATGGTACGTGGCGTTGGTGGTGCTGATGACCCGCGAGTTCTGCATTGCGCCATCTCACACTCTGACTTCCACTATCTCGCTCATTCTCTCCCATGTCATCCTTGTACTCCTCCTAGCTATTGTTGGAGTCTCCTACCCAGCTTTCCGCGTTCGGTATCACAACACCTTTGAACTAACCCATCGGTACTGCACCTGGGTTGTCGTTGCTCTCTTCCTTGCTCTACTCGTTGTATTTGCCAAAACGGTATCCTCACAGTCTCAAAGTCAATACCTCCTCCACTTTCCCGCATTTTGGTGTGTCTGCATCTCGGCTCTGGCTATCATTCAACCTTGGACTCGTCTGCGCAAAATTACCGTCCGCGCCGAGGTCCTCTCCTCGCATGCTCTACGTCTGCACCTCCCAGGCTCCACCCGCTTCGGCAAAGTCATCTCGCTGTCGCGGAACCCTCTGCGCGACTGGCACAGTTTTGCTACATTCTCGGACCCAGAGTCTAGTCAAAATGTTGACTCCTCATTTTCTTTGATTGTGTCACGCGCCGGTGACTGGACATCCTCCATGATTTCCAACCCTCCAACAACATTATACACCCGTGGACAGAAGACCTACGGTTTCACCCGTGTGATGCGACTCTTCCACCGCATTGTTCTCGTTGCTACAGGAAGTGGCATTGGACCCTGTCTGGCATTCTTGGCGGAAAAGCACAAGCGGCCTTCGATGCGCCTACTGTGGCAAACTCGGGCTCCCGCCCGGACGTACGGGTCTGAGGTACTGGACCTTGTACATCGACTTGATCCTGGTCCAATGATCGTGGATACGGATAAATGTGGCCGGCGAGTTGATTTGGTTCCCATGATTGCGGACATATATCACGAGTCACAAGCAGAGATGGTCTGTGTAATAAGCAATCAGCAGTTGACGGAGGAGATACTGTATCGCTTGAGAAGTCGTGGGATAGCGGCGATGGGACCTTTGTTTGATTCATGATACTGGGCATCTAGATCCATTGGCGGGCTGTTTAGTCGGCCATTCGGTTCATGTATTATGTGTAGACGACATATCACCTTCCATTCTATGATTTGCAAATGAAATTTGTAATCGACATCGTGATCTTACATCCCTCTTCATCTTCATGAAATATTTATTGAAGTTCAAAGGTAGCTCGACCTTACTGTTCGTAGAAGTCAAGCTTAAAGGCTTGTCAGAGGTCAGGTGATTGGACAGGGTAGGTATCCTAGCGCTTCTCCCTCTTGTTCATTCTCTTCTCTAGGCCTCTCTACAATTCCAAATTGTTCCGTGTTGTCTTCTTTTACTGTCTCCTCTGATACTTGACCATGATACCACGCGCTGACAGGGTTGCATGAAGGGTCTGAATTGTGTTCACTATAGGTTACACTCTTCTTTTTCGGTAAACGCTTTATGCAAGACTCCCACGGGTGCGCATAAAAATATTGGAAGGTCTGCTGCGGGATGCAAACTCCTCGTCGACAAGATATTCGATCTCTGAACCATGTGGCACAAATCCCATCTGCCCGTACACATAACGCCCCATAGCTGACGCCTCAGTGATGGCTTCTAGATCTCCACGTTGCTGAGCTTCATCCAAGCCCCACTGGACTAGTGCTCTCGCAATGCCTTTTCGTTGGTGCGTGGGATCAACGGCACACAGATCAAGGATCATAACCGCCGGTGGGTCTGCGGTGGACTTGGCTTTGATGACCTCGGCGCGCTGTCTATGTAGAGAGGCAACAGTCTGACAAAGGTAGCGCTGTTCGGCTTTGTTTCCGGGGTAGATCTCCTCGAGATTCATGACATCGCATAGTTCTTCCTCTCTCACCGCCGGATCGCCGAACCCCGCTACACTAGAAGCCTGCACCCAAATGGCGAAGCCAGCAATAATGCGCTTGTTTCCTTGCTGTGGAGAAGGAAGTGTGGCTTTGAGAAAAACTGTGTTCGGTCTGCCGTTCTTGTCTTTGGTGGTGTCGCGCCAGCGACCTACCATCCGGGCAGCCCCGAGGCTTCGACCTGCGGAGGTTTCCCATCCTGGAGTCATGGCTATCCAGACGCCATCTTGCGCTTGGCGGCCGAATGCTTCGCAGACACAATCAAAGGCCTGAATTATATCTTCGGATTGGTCAATGGGCTCGATGCGCAATCCGCTCGGTTGGTTCATGGAAGACATGTTTAGGCCTGGTTGGTGTGGATGGACAGGTGTCGTGTATGGCTGTGTGCGAATGAAGTATCCAAAAGGCTTGACGGAGGAACACTTGTCCTTAGTGTTCTGTCGAATGCCAATGCGCTAACAAGAACGGGTGTGTATGCTTGGCGCTCTTGCTACGTCAGGTCGGGACAACTCCGAGGCATCATTCTTCCACGACCTTGATCAACTCGCATTCGACTAAGACACGGAAAGTGGCGTGAATTGAGTAAGAGGAAGAAGAGAGGGAGAAGCCTATCCTCACTAGACAACTATTCTGCACGACTGGGACCTGCAAGAAGAAATTAAACTTCGAAAGGGCCCTGTTGAAGGCTTTGTAATGCAATGTAAAAGCTTGAGTATCAAAAGACCTGACTTGAAAAAAGAAGAAGAAAAAAGAAATGGCGCTGCCCGGAATCGAACCGGGATCGACGCAGGTTGGGAATTGTGGGTACAAGCCTCCACAGAAACCACAATGCGGCATTCTGCCATTAAACCACAGCACCAGATATATGAAATTTTGGCAATTTTTGCATTCATGGAGCTATCTCGATGAACCATAATCAATATTTCCAAGTATCAAAAAATCAACAAATTTAAACTTTCTCCCACCCGTGGACGTTAGATTATGACAGAACATTACGAACAACCACAGAGATATTAAGCAAAAAAGAAGTGGCGCTGCCCGGAATCGAACCGGGATCGACGCAGGTTGGGAGTTATGGGTACAAGACACCAAAGAAACCACAATGCGGCATTCTGCCATTAAACCACAGCACCGGAAATCTGGAAGTTGTGAAGATTTTATGTCTATTCAGCAAAAGGCCATTTCTAACATACGAGGTCTTAAAAATGGTCAACTGTATTATATACCACGGCCAAAAAAAGAAAATTCAAGTTCTTACTGCAAGGCTCACTGATCATTCCTTTCTGATACTCATGGGTGGTAAAAAGACAAAAAAGATATCTCTCCCTCGGGGAATCGAACCCCGGTCTCCCGCGCTTATCGGTGTTAATGACAAGCGGAAATCATGACCACTAGACCAAGGAAGATGAGATAGTCGAGTTTCCGCTCGACCACTTGGTGTTGGTTGATGTCCGTTTTAAGACTTGTGGCTACATAACCCGCACTCTTGAGCAAGAACAACATAGGTATGCTCAGTCAAGTTTTCCCACTCTGACATGTACCACCCCACCAAATATATATATCTACGTAACAGTGCACCACATCACCTTTAAGTGTTCAAAACTGAAAGCCAAAATTTCACTCTTGGTAAGCGTAGAAGTAATATTCGCATAATAGATTTCTCGCTTAATATCTTGTATAATAATGCTGAGCTTTTTTCAAGATTCTCACCACCCACAAATATTTTCCCATAGATACTCAATATCATAATATTTTTCTTGACTTATGGAATTACGTTCCCAACCTTGGAAGGTCTCACGCTTCGACCACCTGAGCACACACCTTCCGAAGTACACCTTATTCTAAGTTTCTCTAAGATATTCCTCACTTTTCAATAAGCTCTGCGCGTAACTTAGATGTGATTTTTCCTCGTGTTTGGTCGGAAAACCAACGCTCCACCCTTCCTTGTCAAGCTATTAGTTCCTCCAAGTAGATTGCCAATGGAATTTCGAGGGATTTAGTCCAATTTAAACGGTCGGAGTGGCAATGTGTTACTTCTTTGGACCGGAAGCTGCTTTTCGGTAGCGTATAGAGATAGATCCCCGACAACCAATGCTTTTCTCTCTCCTTCCAATTTTCTCTCAAATGCCCAGAGTTATAAAAACAGGTGGAATGAGGCTTATCGTGGATGTTCTGGGTCTAGTGGATACTTGGTGGGGTCCATCAAGCGATCACAGCAGCCATGCTGATTGAGTCACCCCCATCATTCATTTTTCCTTGCTGCTACATTGGTATCAGAAATTATACCCACTACGATGAAGATCTTAATGCTGCACGGTAAGTATTCCCGCAGAAATCCCGAGCTCCAAAGACAATACTGACCCACACACTACCTAGGATCCCGACAATCGGGCGAACTTTTCAAAGCCAAAATTCAGGCCATAGAAAAGCTGACCAAGCAAGCGCTCAATTCCGACGTTGAATTTGTCTATCCGACAGCTCCATTCGCACTAGAGCCTTTAGGCGAAGTCTCCGAACTACGCGACCGACATGGCACATGGCGCTGGTTCCAGTCTGAATCTTTCGAGAGTCTTAATCAAGGACTTGAGAAGAGTCTAGATCTAATCGCGTCTGTTCTGGAGACGTCTGGACCATTTGATGGAATCATTGGGTTTAGCCAGGGGGCTGCGTTAGGCGTTATGGTCGCCGCCATCCTGGAAAATGATCGGGGAGCAGAATTCCGTCGCTTGGAGGCGGAGGGTGGGATGCCGTACCCCGCTAGCCTTACCAATGGTGGGCATCCGCCGCTGAAGTTTGTGGTTGCTATTTCAGGGTATAAGGCTTCACATCCGGCTTATCGGGCTTTTTATGAGCCGCCTATCTTGACGCCGAGCTTGCATTTTATTGGGGGTATGGATACTGTGGTTGACGAGGCTACATCAATGCGCTTGGTGGATTGTTGCCTTGGTTCCGCGGATGAGGCCAAGGCAAGCGTTATTCGGCATCCTGGAGCGCATGTTGTTCCTAGTGGGAAACGACAACTTGTTGGGATTGTTCAATTCATCAAATCTTGCATTGAAGCATGAAAAAGAAGCCGCTGAAAGAATAAATATTTTGTTTTAGGCCATGTAGGCACGCTTCTCATTCAACTCCAAGACCATGCAAATTCTACGAGCAATGGTCCGCATTGCCCGAAGGGTTTCCCCACCATGTAGGGAACGGGTGCGATGCTCCACTCGCACCCAGAACAGCAAACGACAGAACAAAGATAACGATCTGAGATCCTCCATCCATCGCGGCTCCAATAAGGTAGTTGTACTTATTGTAGATCTGTGGTAGCCGGCGTCGAAGGTAAAACTGAGAGAACACACCAACTGCGATAGAAGACCAAACCCACGAGGTATTGCCATAGTAGTTGTATCCAGTATACAATGCGATCATAGGGGTATTGATAGGCCAGTTGCGCAGGCGGGGCCAAACTTTGTTCAGACTCCAGTGAATGGCTGGTAGGACGAGTCCGATGACAATCCCCATTGGCACAATCCAGTAATTTCCACTCAAACTGTAAATCCTTTTTGCCATGGCCCATGTGATAGCTTGCGAGTTCATGCTTTGGAGAGTTGAGCCACTCCAGATGCTGTTACCCTCGGGATCGAGAAGGATTTCCCTTTGGCTGCTGACAATTGTGCTCATCACGGCGTAATTCAAGCCTGCCCCGAGGAGGGTACCATAGATTTGGGTGCCGAACATCACTCTGTGAGGGACTTTGGTGTATTGACCTACCTTCAGCCAGTTCGATAGATTGACTGCAAGGAGAATGACCTGGTGCGACCAGCTGGCGAAATAGAGGTTGGCTAAGGGTCGGCCTGGGTGGACGGCACCGGCAACCATCTTGGACAATTGATTGGTTCCAACACCGGTTCCGTACAGTCCATAGAGGATGCAGGAGAACGGTGCAATGAATGCGCCCACGAGGAGTGCAATTATGTATCCCCAGACTGGTAGAGTGGTCTCGCCTTTAGCAGTGACAATGATTCCGGCGATGAACGCGAGGCCGAAGAGCGCGATATACCACCACTGTGGTACTTCTTTGTATTTCAACATGCCCTGATAATGTGGATCAGGCTGCTTTCTGGTCCGTGCCTGCTTCCATGCAAGAGCCATGTCCTTGCTGTAGAAGATCAGAACATGCGATATTAGGGCTCCAATGGCAAGATTCTGTGTGAAATATCCCCAGACAGTGCTGGAAGTCAAGTACGGCAATCCTGTTGCTTCCAGTTTGGCCTCATCGATGATGCCTTGACTATTCAAAATAGATGTCGTCGAGAACGTGCTTCCATTGCTTGAGAAAAGCGACGTGGACATAAATGGGAAGTTTTTAGCATTCCAAGTGTTACTGTAGTAAAGGCCAAGCATGGCAGGGTACCAGATCACGTAGCCAATCCACGTGTTCACCTGTTGTTTGAATGGCAGCGACAAGTATGTGCTCTGGATATACTGCCAATCGAGAGAGAAGTTCAAGAGTCCCATCCCCTCGTTCGACGAGGCACCTCCAAAGACAGTCGCAAAGATCGTGCGGGTCTTCGTCGGCGCTTTCATCGATGCGAGACAAAATACAGAAAGACCTCCGACCCATGGCACAATGTAGGCGGGGAAGAATTCCCAAGCTGCAGCCAAACCAAGAGCCCAACCGAATTTCTTGAGCCGCTTTTGATTTGCTTTCCGATCGAAATGTAGATTCTGGAAAAGTACGACTTGCGGTAATGTTGACCAATAAACCATCTCGGCAGGATAGACAATCAGTGACCTCAACGCACCAGCTAAAACGAACCCGCACAGTGAGATAGAAAAGGTGGCCAAAACGGCAGTCGTGGCGGAAATCCCTCGATCGTAGAACAATCTCTCAATGGCGTACACCTCCACTCCTGATAGGCCGTTATTGCCAGACGAGGCGATGAGGGATGCGACCACATGCTCCTTGATGCCGAATGGTTGTCCGAAATTGAGAAACTTGAGTATTTTCCGTAGCCAGATTGTCTTGAGCCTGTCGGGATTTGGTGTGAAGAACGCCCATGCTTCTCCAAATACAAAGACGAGTACTGTGTGAGATGTTAGAAGATAAGCCAACGAGTGCGCATTGAAGGGGCATACATTGCAAAAAGACCGCCGAAACTGAGACCTGGACTGGTTTGAAAGTGTAAAGCATGGTGATCACACTAGACAGTGCTGTGAAGATGGTGCCCAAAACGATTGAACGGAAAGTAAGCGACGGATCACCGTCATCTCTGGTCGATACAAGGAACTTGGAAACGTCAAGGCCTGCTTGTGTCAGTGACTGATTGGTATGCGATGGGTCCGATTGCAGTTACCATTTCGAATGACTGGATGGCCTTTGACATATTCCTCATTGTTATCTCCTTGAAATCCAAGCTCATCTTGAACTTCTTTCTCTTGAGTGGATTTCTCAACGATGTCATCATTTAAATTCACAGCGTCCTCCGTCACATTTCCTTTCTTGTCCTCAACCACGACATCCACAACCGCCTTGTCAACTGATGCGCCGATACCAGCCATCGTTACCTGGACGATGTGGGAATGCAAGCAGCGAGGAACCGGCCAAGAGAAGCGAATGAGGGAAGAAAAATATCAGGGGAGAGGAGGAAAAGTCCTTAGTAAATAAGGGTTTTTAGTAAATGACTTCTACCATTTCAATCAACTCCCCTACTACCTGGGACCAATCGAATCTGATCCCGATACTCTCGCTAACAGGTTCTACTATAGTTAAGGTAATGGTGCGATTTGCAACCCAAATGATGTGTTGATTTCACTTCCACTTATTTACCAGACCAACCACAGACTATAAAGGGTCGGTGGACGCTAAAGCCCAACAAAAGAGGGGCAGAAAGTAGTAAATGACCGAGTCACATTGGCCGTGCAAAGTCATTGACAAATGGAAATTGCGCAATTATAGCCTGTCATGCCGAAGTAGAGTCAAGCTTTGAACTGGCCAATTACAATTCTTCCCGCTGCCTTCAATGTGGGGCTGTACACCCACACTGCAGGTTTGGGTAGCATCGGAATTCTCGCGTGTTTTGCTATCCAAGGCTGTCTGCGAACCGTTACGGGTTTAGTACAACAATGGTGACGCCGATCTCCGAGAGGTTTCCGGTCGTTGTCTTTGTCGCCGGGAATCATCTTCCTGGATATCAAGACAAAATTAATGTATATTGGGTGATTTAGCGGCGGGACCAACGTATTCATGCGACAACCATAGCTGTTTGAACCGAAAGACGCTAGTTTTGGAAATGAAATTTCGTCCCGAGGTCGGACGATATGCTACCTGTGCGCCCTCCTACCCATGTGCTAGCCTACTTTACATATTATTCTAATTGCCATGGCCATTGGTAATAATTAATCAGAAATTAATATTTAGAAGCAAAGATGTTCTAATTTGCTTATCCCTGCACGCAAGCGCTTGTATATCTGCTTAGTCACCATACACCACTGATCCGCACCACACTAGGTACTAACGCGTGTAGAAAAACATTTTAGGGATACGAATAAGAGATTCATGTATTTCATTGCTTGAATTTGTTTCTTCTTTCTTTTATGAGCCTTAGGTGCCGGTCGCGTATAGGTTTTTAGAAGGCGCACTTCTGGTAAGGCAACAATAACTCAACATGAAGGATGGTAGTTTGAGACAGACAAACAATTGCTATTAAGTAAGAGATTATACTCCAGAATACGTGTTCCTACTGGAGTCTAAGAATAACTTCTAAAGAGCTTGCCACCACGAGACAAAAAACATCAGATATAGGGGGGAAACGAGATTCAAGCATTTCAATCAGTGTCGGATTCAAATCTCGAGTCTCTTCTGCAACAATTGCAATACCCAATTGTTGATGCCAGTATCCTCTTCGGCATGTTTCAGCTCTACTGCTATCATCCTCTGCAGTGCCAAGACAATGCCTTTTGCATACTCAAGCCCCCCAGCTGAGGCGATTCCCTCCAATGCCAACTCTCGGATTTCGGGGGCTAAGCCGTTGCCTGCCTTTCGCAGCTGCAAGATGTTACGTAGGCGGTCACAGAAAGGCGTTACTTCACTCATCGCGTGAATCAGAGGTAGAGAAATCTTGCCTTCGTTAATGTCTTCTGCGAAACCTTTTTGTTTCGTGTACTGTGTATGCTTCTGTTAGCACAGCCCATCTGCCTTTTATACAGGAGCCGGCAAATAAGTTGAAGGATAATCATACCTCTGAATCCTTGAGGTTCATGTAGTCATCGCGGGCTTGGAAAAAGCGGCCTAAAACCTTCATCAAGACACTGAGGTCCAGGTCTTTGTTCCGAGTCGCTTCCGAGCGCATCAACTCAGCCACAAGCACAAAAAGTCCGCCCGTTTCTTTATTTTAGTTGGTCTATTAGTATCATACTTGATCAAAACTGGGTATTTTGATACACTCACTGCCATCAACCATAGCAAAATACTCCTCTTCTGTAGGTACCTGTGTGTGCTGTTTCCAGTAGAGATCCATTCCCTGGCCAATATGACCTTCTACCAATTTATCCGTGAAGATTGAGACAGCTTTTGGGGACAGGGTTACCACAGCCTTCAGCGCCTTGAACATCACAAGGTTTGCAGAATTGATTGTCTGAGCTACCCCAAATATGGTATGAGTAGCGGGGCAGCTGCGTCGCAGCTCAGAGTTATCCTCAATGTCATCAATCCTAAATCATATCGCGTTAGATATCAAGAGGAGCTAATGAAAGGGCATAGAAAGACGAAAAGAAACAAGGGAAGACTCACATCAAGGAGGAAGCGTGCAGCAGGTTTGTGATTTCCTGAATCGTTTCAAGGGATTTGGGTGGGACATGATACCAAGCATCGAGCCCATCAATTGCTGAGTTCCGTACACCCTTTGATGGTAAAGATTTGATATATGAAAAGGGCGCGAGGACCATCTGCTGCTGTGTCAGTCTTTTTGCTGGTGATTTTGGTTGGTTAACCCACGCTCTCATATTGGTCGATTTGTGGGACATCCGTACTATTCCCACCAATGACCTTATCATTCGCGTGCCCATTGTTTGTTGGTGCAGTTGAACCACCACCAAGGTCTTCTTTGGTATTATCCATGCCAGAACGTGAGATAGGAAGACTCAAGCTGTCTGCAGGGTTCGAGCACTCGACATTCTCATGCGCAATGCGAAGAGCGGGATATGCATCAATCGCACTTGAATCGTAGCGTGCAGTGGTCATGCTCCACGCGAAATTTCCTGCTGTGACGAGATCAAGAAGTAAAAACCAGTCCTGTATCTTGTCTGTTGTCTTGCCTCGAGCCAATAGATCGGCCTTCTCTTGGCAGTATCTCTTCTCGCGGTTGACAATCTCGGACCGCAGCATGCTCTTAGCTTCTTTCCAATCAACATCGTACCACTTCATGAAAAGGAAGACAGCGTTCACTATCTCTCCAGATCCTCCATTGGCTTGGTTGTTTTGTAATTCCTTTTCCCAGGAAAAGTAGTCGTTTACTAGGACCCAAGCATCATACGCTGCACTTGTAACCGCAGACGTCTGTTCAATTTCTGCTTCTGTCAGTTTGAAGTCCATTGAGAAGCATAATAGACTCATTGTCCATCTGCAAATCATGATCAGTCTTTGTTTGCCAGTCTTGGGGTGAATCGTCGTACGGGCATCCAGCATCAACCACACGGAATGGGAGATAGTCATCCAATTGTTGGAAGTTGAGATCTCGAATCTTCACAAAAACGTTTGACATTTCCTTCCACAGACGGAGGCACTCTCTGCCTTGCGCTGGATCAATGTCCATGAGCTCGACGGCCATTTTTGCCTGCAGTTGCCTCCTTCGCACGTGATCCTTGCTTCCAGCGCTCACTTCGGCGTCGAGATCGAGGCCTTCGACCAGCTCATTGTTTTTTTCCCAGAGCTGAGACAAAGAAAAGATAAAATTATTATTTGGATCAAGAAATCCACGATGCAGCGGTCACGCTTACCTGCGATTCATCTTTCTTCTCAGCATATTCGATGACTAAGGAAGTGGTATTAGAGAAGCTGAAAGGACAAGTTCTGATGCACCAACTTACCATCATCATGGATATATGCATATTCAACCATGTAAGTAGTTAATGCAAGCCGCTCTGGGATAGCTTCAGATGCACATAAAGCTGTGAAGTTGCCCACTGTCGGGTTGATGCAACCGACCGCATAACTCTTTTGGTTAGAGTTTCGGAGCGCATCGGCTCGAGCCGTCCCGGCTGAATCAAGGAAATCCACTTGGCACTGCCAGGAACCCGCATCGGCAAGATGAGCATCAGAGTGAATGCGTGGTGTGAATTGACAGAAATATTCGTCCTTTTCGTAAAGATGAGGAGAAAGAGGGATGGAATGCTGAATGAATGTCTTTCGATCGACAGAAGGATGGCCTTCATGTAGGAGCGTAACTCCAGGCATTGCGGTGATGATCGCCACGAATTTGACAATAGGAGTAAGATTGTCCTCAGTCTCGCAATAATTTTGCAAACTATAAGTAGTTCTTCATGATTGTAGTATATTTGCTTTGGCCCAAGAGAGATGACTCTCTGCAAACGGGCCACTGTGACTATATTCTTGTCTAGAAAGGAATTTTTAACATTGGGAGGCATCGTCTGCGTCACCACCCATCTAAGAATGAGATCAAAGATAGCCCTGGGCTAGGCCTTTGCAGGCTTCATGTGTAGCTAGGGGGCATAATTGGAAGCCTTTGCATGACATCGACAGTAGAAGGCTTGCTAGCATTTACATCACCACTACTGCATACTGCATGCATGTGTACCGTTCATGAGGGCCTTCACCTAGATCCGGATGAGACCAATACAGAAATGTAACAACAGAAAAGTGGGATCTAAACGTTACGTGTGGCAAGAATTGCTTATCAGTCTACGCTATCAGACTCATAAAATTGGAACCTCCGAGAAGATAAAGCCATACGCGGAAGAATACACAAAAATACGGTTGCTGTGACGTCTGGCCAGAGGCAATCTGTGTTTAGAATGTAACTGGCTTTAGGTAACAGTATGAATACGGGAACGCGGCATCAGCCCGTACGCATGTCCGATCCACTTCCTTGAGAGCGAGAGCGAAAGGCCCACATATCGTGGACCTTGGAATGTCACTTATCAGGGAACCTGCAGCTGCGGTACCCGCTTGATCACTCAATCATATGAAGATCTGCCTTTCTTTGCTTATTATTGGCCGAAGTGCGCCAGATAATCCCTTGAACATCATTGGGCGTCACCTTGATTGAGTCTGCAAATATCTCAGCCACGGACCCGTTGTAGTATATACCTAGGTATGATCAAGGGAAAGTGCACTGCGACGGTCGCATCTATCCTGGATACTGAAAATGAGCCTATTCTGTGGTTGGTCTTGAACGGTGGGACTAAGGGAAAGACGACATACATTATGGCGCCAACTCCGAGTTCGGTACCAGGTCGTGCAATACATTCCCGACTATAAGTTTGACAAAAGGCCGCAAAATCCATAGTTGCCTTTTTGTTGTGGAACTTCAAACAATCAAAAGACTCTCTTAAATTTTCAGGAAATTCAATATCTATCCGACAGCCATGGCCATTGGACTCGAGGGACTCGACGCTCTTGGTAAGCAATGCAACCCAAATACAACTCGATAGTATTATTCATTGCTGTGATTGGTCTAACGGAAACGTGGAGTATCTGTATAGGTAAACTCCCTGCTCTCCTCCAAGATCTTCCAACTTTCCTCCAAAGCTACGAAAAGGCGATGCTGGGCCTGGCACACATAACTGAGTTTGTAATAAGCTCTATGGAAGGCTCCAAAGCATTGATATCCGTGCTTCAAAACTACATGGTTCAACTCCGAGATGCCGTTAGCAGAATAAACCAGAGCGATTTTGTCGGCCATCTTCGAGATGCTATCAGCAGAATGAGCCAGAGCAGTCTTGTCGGCCATCTCCGAGTACACCCATATCTAGCTGCCTTCCTACTTCTCGCCATCTTCGGTTCTAGTGTTTCTTTTTTTCTTGTGTTCTTTGCTTGCTTGTCTCTCAGTGCTGTTGCTATGGTGCCTGTATTTTCTCTTTTGATGGTGGTCCTAGCGACGCTAATGCCGATGGCAATATGTGGCATTGGTGCATTGGGCTGCAGCTTGTGGGGTTACAGAATGATGTCTTGTAAATACCAATCGCTGAAGAAGTCGTAAATTATAGGATTGGTTAGTGGAATTGGATGTGACGAACTTCAGATACCGTTTCCGGTTGACGTCTAGATCTCAGGAAGATTAATTTTGACTCTAGGTTTCTAGGATAAAGACAATCATATGGGCATCTTTGGACTTTTCCAAATCCGCCAGGGCTTCGATCAAATATCAGCCACTTGAATGAACGAATGATACAACAAAATTAATGTACCAGATGCCATAAAAGTTAGCCCCAATACCTAACAGAGAAGTGATTTCGATCAGGAAGATCACGTCGGCCGTTCAGATTTCAATACAAGAATTAAAGGCTTCATATTCAAGTCACTGAGCTATATGTGAAGACAATAGCTTCCGCAGCCAGACACTGCAAGCTCCGCGCATTTTGAGAAGGTACAAGGAGAGTCTCGCGTGTTTAGCGGTAGATGCTCCAAGCGCCTAGAGCGCTATCGCTATAGAAAAGGACTTGCGTCAATCTAGGGGTGTGGAGTGTTAGTGTTGGATCACCTGACTTGTATGCCACTACAACCCTCCACTTAGCAGCTTAGACTTCGTTCTTTTCCATACCACATATTACCACCACATACGTTCTATACAATCTTACTCGCCGGTCCGTAGACTTAGCGTCTATACAGATTGCTTCTGGGAACTATTTAACGGACTCATAATGTCATACCGAGCATTTTGACCACCGCACAGTGTCATAGGCTGAATCGGTCCCAATGACTATGCAGAAACACGGTAACACTAGGGTGCTTTCGGGGGATGTTATTCATATATAGATATTGGATTTCTTAGTGTCTTTGAACATGTTCATCACGATGTACAGCGAACAAACCTAATGGTCTATTTTGTCTAGAAATGTGCAATATACAGGGAAGAAGTGAACTGAACTGGCTGTAGCTCACTCACCCTGGTCACCCCCGGCCGGATGACGCTAAAGCGTACCAGCGCCGCAGCGCCGCATGACTTGAGCTGTTTGAATTGAAGAACATAGGTTGCTTCAAACTCCTTTCTAGTACATACGACCATAGGGTGTGGAGAACAGGGCTTCCCGTCCGCTCAGCCGTACTTAAGCCACACGCCGGTTAGTTAGTAGTATGGTGGGTGACCACATGCGAATCCTGACTGTTGTATGTTTTTTCTTCGCAATTCTTTATTTTTTCACTTCCATTTATTAAGTGAATAATACTAAACTTATGATTGGAGCTCTGCAGAGTGGGTGAAAGAGATGAAGACCTTTTTATATAAGCTGGAACGTCCGAAGCCGAGAACATAAGTTCTCGTCATGCAGAGAGTTATAGATGCACACGCTCGTATGGGGGATTTACGGGAAATGATATGTATGAATAGAAACAGCGTTGTTGAATATATCTGAAGCTATTTGTGATAATTGATAACACTGCCGCTGACATTCTTTATTTGTTGAAAATAAGTTCTTGCCCATTGATTAGATCCTCCTCTAAAAGGCTCGCAAACCACACCTTACTCAGTAACATTCATCAGGCATTTCCTGGTCCCCGACTATTATGAAATGCTATCCGTCTCATCGTAGGGGTCATTTGGATCGTAAGGGAACTTTCTCACCACGACATCTCCAACATAGTCCCACAAGCTGAACTCAGCTGGCGTAAAGTCCAACTCACATTTATCATCGTGTTGTCCAAAGGTGTGAACAGCTGAAACGTTGCCATCGTCATAATCAATCCTGACCATATTCACCGTTTCCCGACTTGGATCGCCCAGCATATAGTTCAGCGGCATGAACTGCACGCCCGAGTGAGCGGTAGTGAATACGGTATTTGGCAAGTCACCCGTGTGCGGGACATGATGCATGCCGAGATTCAGCCAGACAACCAGATCCTTCTGCACGAGATCCTCGCCGTTGAAGAACTCGTTGAAATTGATTGGTGGGTTCTCCACGTCTTGGCTGTTCTTGGGGTGAGCGGATCGCGGCTCTGTGTCGTGATGCTGAGTGACTTGGATGTCATGGCCAGCCCACTGCCCGGCATTGCGGAGATTGGTCGAATTCTCAACCGTCAGATGGATGGTTCCTGTCGAGGGCAGGATACGATATCCCCGGTACTCGCCATAGGGGTTCGTCTCATCCATGTTGATCACCTTCACTTGGGTGGCAGAGTTGGCAGCCCAGTTGAATCGGCTTTCGTCCTCGCTCTTGACATGGGAACGTGTAAGCTTCATGGTATTGCGAGGGGTATTGGACCACGCGAATGTTTGAGTTGTGGGTATTTGATGAACCAGTTCCATGGTATTGTTAACTCCCAAGATGTCAAAATCGGCTTTGAAATTCAAAACGTGGTCATGCATAGACCCAGAGAGAGCGTCGTGCACCTGGTAGCCGAAATCTTCGTTATGGGCGTAATAGGCCGACTGAATGTATCCAGAGGCTCTTACTTCAACACCGATGGATCCATCCATATAGAAGGAGTAACTGAAGAGTCCCGGTTAGGATCCGCGAGGTCAAATTTGATACGGGGAGCAGTGTCTCACCTGAACATATAGTCGTAGTTGCCGACAGTGGACACTGAGCGGACGGTAAAGTAGATGTTCTTGGTGACAGTAACATAACTGGAGCTGCTATGACGCTGCATGGGATAATCTGCGTCATATTCAAACAGACAAATGCTGCTAATATGCGTGTGTGTGGTTTCATCGTTGTAAAACGAGCTGTTGAGATAGGTCGCATATGCTGGGCAGTCATAGCCCCGTGCCAATTCGAACGCATATGGCCCAAACCCGTAGTATGTATCGAGATAAGTAGTCAAAGATTGAACAGGATCATTACCTGAAAATTCTTAGTCAAAGGAGAGCGAATGTAAGACAGCTAGCGCAAGAAAGCTTACCCGCATAGTGGGCCATGGCCTCTTGCAAACCCAATTCATACAGAACTCGTTGACCCTTGTATCGGATATCATGAAGCGTCATTCCAGTATCATGGGCAAAGCTGATGTAAAAAGAGAAGTCCATCCATTTGACATACTTTTGCTCCACATCTACTCCGAACCGTGACCCCGAGGGTGCAACCGAAACTGGAGGATAAGATTGATCATGTGGCAATACCTTCCCCTGCTGGTCGGTCTGTGCCCACTTTCCATCTTTATTCTGCCCGAGTCTCTCAAATCCCGGGCTATAGAAAGCCTTCCGGAACTCATCAGTTGTTGCGTAAAATATATTGTTGTATAGCCAACCTAAAACTTTCCATTCCGAGGGGTCTCGGCCAGTCACATCTGAGTGCACGTACAGGCCCAAGGGAAGTAATGTTGAGTCATCAAAGGTACCGGTTGGGTCATTCCAGAACTGATCCCATCGTCTAATCCGACCGTCTGACTGGTCCAGGGGGTCTATTCCCCATACATAAATGGTGTCATTATCAAGCCCCATTTGTGTTGCATTCCAAAGGCTGAGAGTAATATCGGATACTGAAGTAGAAATCTCTACCAGCCAATCGTAGTAGATTAAGCTCGAATCTGCATCGATATTCCGAACTCTTCCTTTAGTTTTGCGAGTATATGGATACTCGAGAGGCTCCCACTTGGTGGTTCCATTCACAATGGGGAATGGGCCAACCAAAATATCGGCAAAGTACGGATCAACAGTGGATCGATGATCAATGACCACGTGGGCGTATCGGGGAGGTGCTTTGGCACCATGATCGATAAAGCCGAGCGTGTTCGTTTTGTTCGGCTGCATGAGCTCAACAAGTTCACTATCAATAGTCAGCCAAAATAAATTCAATTCTTGGGATACATGCTTTATGGCATACATCGAATTGTCCCAGTCGCCCGCTGATAAAGTGGCGGTCAAATTCAGATCCGATTGATCAAATAACCATACCAGAAGACTTGCAGCTTCGGTATCCGTGAGGCCGGCCCAGATGTTCTCTCGTGGAGCTTGAATTTCAGTGTAGTTTGATTCAATGCAAGATTTAGTCTCATCAGCGCTGCGTCTATGATTTAGATCGCGATTATTCAGAGTCCTAGCCAGCCCGTTGGTAAGATCACGTCTGCTGTCATGCTGCTGTTTTGGTGACGGCCGTTTGAGATCAGCATGGAATCTACCAGCGGTCGGATTGACCAACAAGACCAATCCGAGTGCTATGGTAAGATACCAAGAACCAAAAAACATGCTTGGTATGAAATAATTGAATACAAAATCTGTCACTCTGATTAAAGAAATATTGTCCGTCTTTGTCTAGGGCTTTATATTTGCCTGGTTCTAACCCTTTCTCTTGGCACAAGGTATTTTGCCATAGTGTAAGATATGATTGTGACTATTTGAGGCTACAAATACCGATGATGTCGCACGATAATTGGTGAAAAGCACAGCCTCGCATATATCTATTATACCTAGCAAGGATTATTGTCAATTAGTTTCGCATGGACCTTCTGCCTCAAGATGCCATTGTCGTTCAACAGCACATCTTAGATTTGGCAGTTGACGAATGTTCTATTTGCCGATAACGAGCCTGGTACTTCTTTCTCATTGGATACCTCCTTAACCGATGCCGACCCCTCTCTTGGGCGCGCTAGCCGTATCACTACCCGCTAAGTTCCCGGGGTATGCCGGGATCTTATCAGTTTATCTCTATCTCATGTGTTATCCAGTTAGATTGTCTTCTGCTTCAGTATGTGAATATCTGTCTCCGCATTGACTTGCTCGTTTCGGTAACATCCACTTGTCTTAGTCAGTTAGATCGTTAGGCTGGCATTGAAGCCATTGGCTGAAATATAAAAAGCTAATATCTATGCGACGGTCACCTATAGGATATCTCTAGTGGCATCCAAACTTAGAAAGTATAGCCGCAATGTCACTAGTATTCACCTTAGTTCAATCGCCGTGATTTCAACTAATCGTAGGACTTTCCAAACTGATCCTTGTTTATTTGTTCTATCCAATTGAGGCAAGAAGGTGATTCCCTTATCTTCGAAGTTCGCTTTTTTATGTAGAAGCTACAACTTGTGACAGCGACCGGAAGAATAAAGGTCAAGGTTTGGACTGAGATTTGCAAGCTGTCTGCATCGTTTACTGAGCAGGCATTGAGTTTACCGCAAGTCTGTATTCACATTTAGCGGTCAGTTGATGAAAACGGCTGACCCAGCTTAGCAGATTGATGCTTGCACGGCATGAAGACAAGATATAATTTGTCCACCGTGAGAAAACTGGGAGCATGGGTGCATAAGAGCAGAGTTTATTTGAGGATAATATTTCAAGCACAAGTGATCAGGGCAGAATATGTTTGAGCTCAGCATTTGCATAAAAAGTAGATAGAAATAGTGAGTTGTCTTCCCCAACATGTTTTACGAGGTATTATTCACGGCAAATGTGAGGAAATTTCATAATGCGTCGCAGTCCTGCACCTTACGTTATTATTGTAGTCATTTGCCTCTGCCCCTGCTTTTCCATTTCGATTCTCATGGTTATTTTCTCTCCGCTTAGCAATGACTCAGAACTCCGGTATATCCGGTTAATAATGGGATACAGATTACACTTCTTTGAATCTAGGATATTTTGACTATCCACCGACGAATAAGACATGACATAAAAAAGGATCGGACTTGTCATAGACCATGCAATCTCAGATACGATCTATGGTACATCGTAGTATGATCTAGTGCAGTGAGAATGCCTGTTACAGGGAACATAGCGTTTGTATGCAGAAGAGACCCAAGCTCTAATAGTTCTCGATTCTCTAATGAAAAAGCAATCCTAGGCCTGAAATGTGAAGGCACATAACTACCAACTATTTCAGCAGCATGCATCATATGGAAAGTGGAGATGACACGCATAGAAAGGTAGTACAATTCAAATTGTCCTTAAATGCCACGAATTTTGCATAAGAGTGGTCCAAGTGCCCCAAGCTTTGAAAGTTGTACCTTTGAACTCGCCGTTTAAGGAGATGGAGTACATAGGAGAGAAGGGAAGGGATATGAATAATAGGAATAAGTGAATCGTTCAATTAAGAGTACAGAAATCTAGACTGGGGAGGGGCCAAGTGCCCGTTTGTCAGCCACTAAATATACATAGCTGCCTTTTGTTTTCCCTGCAATCAATTGCTCCTGCGTTGAAAGAGTATCGCCATCTTCATGGAGTTGTACAACTCCTTCCCTGGGTAGGTGGACCTTGGTACCGAACTTCAAAGTGGAGCTCATACCATCTGGTTCTAGTGCCGGTCACGTGCAACGCAGCATATGTCCCCGAAGACAGTCATTTTCCTTTCTTGATGCATCGCCTCGTCTCTTATTGACAATGGCCAATGTCCGGGAGGATTCCACATGTGTCCGCGGAGGTCTAGTCCTATACGGCGAGGAGGCATGGGGCTTCTTCCCACCGTACCTGCTATTACGATGACAACGCACGATGGGAGACTTTCCTCGAACGGATGAAAGCATTCGCACGACGGACCTTACTTGATCCCAGGACACAAAATATCAATGGGGATGGGCAAGTGCTCCTAGAACAAATTGAATGGAATATTCAATCGGACCCCTCACTAGAAAATTGCTCTTATGAGGAGATCTGGCGGTATGTATACTCTGTTTAAACATTTACGCTGGAACTCAGGCTCAGATGAACTGATGATTTTCCCCTTGAGGCGGCATCGGGAGCTTATGAAGCCTCATTGCGGAGAATATACTTCTAGCCTAGTCCGACATGGATATCCCATTGTCGTGGATAAAGAGGCGTTGGACTCTGTCCTAGAAGGTCCGGAACCAGATGCTTGGACACCAGTCGATCGTCGAAAGTCAATGGCATACGTGAATGTGCTCAACATGCAATGGTTTGACCTACAGGGCGAAGCGGGTTCTGGAATTGGATCCGAAGTCGGGTGGACGAGGGTTTCAGCTTTCAAGCTTTATCCAAGATTGTATTCGCTGCTCCAAATTTCGCTCTGGGTGCAGTGCATTTATCCTGGCCCTCCCACTATTTCTCGTTTATCATGAGTTCACTACATACTTGTTATACGGCATTCATAGCAATATGCCAATTTCGGGACACATTTTTGTAGTAGCACTTATCTGTCCCAAACTAAGACCAATAATTTTCTTATACATTCCGATGATTTTCTACCTCCACGTGTGGTCCCGGTAGCAAATAAAGCTTGATGAGACTCGGGAAGGCAGTTTCGCGAGGGCTGTTTGAAATCTATATTCGTACGAGCCCGGAGATTAAACGAATATAGCGCGATGCAGATTTCTACCAATCGGCCGCAATCTTCAAAGTACTCCGTAAACACGAGGTGAAAGGGTGCATACCTATACCGTCTAGGCTGAGCCCTTCACATCTGGACTCCACTGGCTACCGCATCATTGGATGCACTGAGCCGGCTAGTATTATTTGTGAACAGGACGATTGGACGCATGGGCCCTAGATCCGCATCGCCTCACCTCACACCCCTGGATACAGCCTTGGAACGGATTAGAGGGGGCTACTGTATACCTAGCAGCTCGAAGATAGTATTGAATAGCACGCTTCTACACCTCCATCATCTGCACATACAGGTACTGACCACGGATATCACGTACAACCTGCGGTTGCTTGTGCAGTTGTGTTGTATAGCTGGATCGACCCGCACATCTTCGAGAGTGTTGCCAAGGTTTGAGCGTTCTTTTTTTCACTAGTTATATGTAGTAAGTATCGCTTATAAGGGCTCAATGTATATAGTAAGGCTTATCCTTAAGTCTTAGTTGTAGCTATACTATTACTAATCAGCCATATATAGACTTAGGTCTATAGAGTAGACTCTTGTTAGGCTATACTAGATAGTATATTCAAATTGAAGGGAAAAGGATATAGACTACCTAGGCGAGGTCAAAGATGTATTCTCTTGATTCGTCAGGTAGGACGTGGAATAAGACAAAGAGTAATGATTGAGGAATCGAACAAATACTCAAGTGAATCAAATATGTATAAACATGAGGGGGTAAACCCCCGGCGCCTGATTAAGCGAGTCATGCAGGTGCGTCTCGGGACAGAATCAGGCATGATTAGGCATCATATAGTCTTGTCCTGATATCAGGCCCTAAAATCCAGGTAAGGCCGTAAAAAATTCTTTGTCAGTGATAAGTTGCGTCCGGAATTCATTCTTCTAGTCGCATTCCGTATGAAATCTCCAATATAATATAGAAGATCCGGATTGCCGATCTGCTTTATTATTGACTCCCTTCATGTTCATAATGGGCCTTGTGCTTAATAACATCGGACTGCAGAACCGCCGGCTCAACATTATCGGAGAGTTTGTTGGTTTTATGTTTATCCGTATCAATGTCATCAGAATCAGGCATGCGAGCCTGCGAGTAAGACTCAGTGCCAACTATCAAAAAGTTAGGGATTGCTATCTGAATATCAAGCACATTGTACGACTCACATATTACTAGGTACGCATATTTGCTGGCCACAGGGAACCAGATAGTCATCGCGACAATCTGGCCAAAACCCCAGCCCGAAAAATCGATCACCTTGAGGTGCTCAAACTCGGCGAAACACACACATTCCAGAAAGACAGCCGCGAGAAAGAGCGACTAAACACAGAATGTGAGCAGACTGGGTAGCCTATTAATCCATTTGCCCCAGGTTGAAGCGAGCAGTCGCCGAGCCTTTGATGGGATGTTGGGGAGACCGAGACGAGCGAAAGTTGTCTGACAAACTCCCTCAACATCCACCATTTTGACAACATATTGCCGCGACCATAATATGACATCCAGTCCAAACACAATCAAACAATACGGATTGAGCACCTGCCAGAAAAAGAGGAGCGGGACCCTTAGATTGTAGTCCTCAGTCTGATCCGCACAGTAAATCAATGGCGGCGCATACCCACCACAACTTTCCGGCCATCCGTTGTAGTCAAAGGGATTAAGTTGATTAACCGATGGAGTTTCATGCGTCCAGTACAACGCGAATTCAGACACGATGATGGTTGCAACAGACAAGAAGAAAATCCAGGGCTCTGTCAGGTGCATTTTCTGGAGACTCCACATACCCATGACAACCGGCAATACACCAGCGCTGGAGACTATCCCTGCAACGCCGTTGTTTGCCCAGAGGGAGGGCATAGTGTTGGATTCGAAGATGGTGGTTGACTTCTTAGCAAGCAGAATCGCAGCTTGCGAGGCCATCATGAAGAAGCATTGGGCCTCTTGAAATTCGACGAGGATTACTCTTGTTATGCGGTCATGCTGGGTACAGTAATGACGGATTCTGGGGATGATGTTCCCTTTATTTTGGGTTGTGGGAGGTGTTGTTTTGCAAGGCTGCTTTGTTCCGCTGCAGAAGGAAATTAGGAGCGGAAAAAGGCGAAATGAGCGGAGGAGGATCCAGAAATAGAAGATTATTCCTAGCTGCATCAAGTAGGAGACAAAGACCTATTGGTGTATATTAATATAGATGTTTTGTGTGGGTAGAGTTGGATGACGCACGCCAGGTCCTCCAATGTCCGTATTAACCCCCTGACTGATCCCAGCGCAGGTAGCGTTATTCCAGAAGAACTGGTTGCCCTTCGCAGTATTGACAACGAATGGAAGCGATGCCGTACCATTCCAATTCCCACATCCACCTAGTTCAGGATATGGGTTCTTGCAGTAATCGTTCAGGCATGTTTCCACGACATTAGTAAAGTTAGAATCTAATGTGTCTCCGATCGCATTGTAGCAGTTGCCGAGATTATCGAAGGACTGGAAGACATATTTCGGATCGACACAGAGCGAAAGAGTGTAGTTACCAGCCATGGCAAATACAGCCCTGAACGAACTCAGGACCAACAGAAGTCTCTTTCCATCTTCAAAACCGAGGCAATCAGCATTTTAAACCCCAAAGGGTTTGTGGCTTAAGCGCCTTCGTGCAGCCGATCTTTCCCTTATTTACAGGGCTGAATGCGGCCCATGAGCTGAGACCCTGACTGCTGTTCATTATGATTGGATGATAGCAAGATTTGTCCCCCACAGCCTATCTGAGTTGTCCAGTCTGCGAGATGATAGTGGGGCGATTCAATCCAACCTCATGCAGTCATCATACTATATTAGGCGTAGAGCGGTAAGGTGGAACTACTTCTCGAATCATTAGTGGACCCTGCGTTCGTATGATGGAAAATCAAAATATTCTCCAACACTTAGTCCATATTTCGTATCAAGTATTCGAAGCAGTACATATGTGAGAGAGCTATATTCGACGCGTCTATATCAACTTGAAAATAAAACTGTGAAAACAACACAAAGCAGCAAGCTTTAGGTGCCAAAACGAGATGAAAACACAATTAAGCTTTGCACCATGCGCACAGACCACAATCAAGCCCACGAAGCCCAAGACCTCGTCAAAGCTCGGCCGTAGCGATTTGTTGCAGAAATTGTGAAAGGTTAAATACTATGTTCGCCCTCTACTAGATCTTTTTATTTTTATTTTTATCTCTTTCAACTTGGAATGAGTCATCTCTGGGATATCAAGACTTGGCTCTTGACCGTGTGTGGAAGTTCAATGCTTCGCTAATGAAGAGCGATATTCAGTGCTGCTAGATGGTCCGCTCCACATCTCATGGGCCAAAGCTAAAGAACAAAAATGCCACTAGTCCCAATGAAACTGCATTTAAACCTGAATTATACCGGTTTAGTCCCGTGGGGGCCAAATTCATGGGACTAAGACTTTGAAATTTTATGCCAAGACTAGATCTCGACAGGACTTACGATTCTTCAGGTCCGGTCGGCTCAGGCTCTGGGTTTCTAGAACCGCAATTCTACCCTTGGGCTCTTAAACCCGACCCTGCAGGCCCTTCAAGCACTGCAAACCAGGGAAGTCCCTTGACCTGCATATCTTATGCAATATTGGTCCGTATTTCGAAGTATTCGTCTAACATCTTTACACAGAAAATAAGAATGAAAGTGAAGCAAATTGGGCACACTCTACTACGATATAATAGCACCTAAGTAGAATCCTATCTTTTACATAGATTTTAATATTCATATAAATCTTCATCTCCTCGTATGACATTCGGAACCCGCCCAGATGTACGCCTTCGGGTACCGCTATGCTCTGGAAGAGGTATCCCATCTTCTCCATCTTTACCATTTCTGTCTTGTTGAATACGCGGCGTCTGAGCGCTAGGTAGGGCTGTTGCTGTCAGTTCGAGTCTTGGTCTCTTACCAAGGACACTCTCGTCGGCTAGTTGATTCGGTTTAGATGTTGTATAGGGGGTAGCCGTCTTCCTACTCCTCGTTATCACTAATCAGATAAAACACCCATTCCTTTCTTTTCTGAGTCTCATTCTCTTTCTGGCATGAATTGAACGTGTAGATAGATACTCACCAATAAAGGTCAACTTCTCCAATACCATATCAAAGCGAGTTGTACACATCATCATCATATGATCCTCGATAGATTTGGGCTTCAAAGACCCTCGATTGTAGTGGTAAATATCACGAGCAGAATTAGACAACCGCTCAACACCGGCCAAGATGCAGGAGTAGAAAGAATCTCTCTTGTAAGGCTTGCGAGTAGACATAGAAGCCATTTATAGGACCGGTGATCTGTATGTTTGTTCTTCCGGTATGCGTAAGCTGTATGAGCTTGTGCTTCCTTTCTTTCTTGTCCCTGATCTTCTAATAGCACCCATGTGCTGACAGTTTGTACGACAATGTGAGACCCCCACAAGGTCCGTGGGCATGAACAGAGGTCAATGCCCTTACTCAGGGCCCATGCTGAAGTCTGAGCTACAGGGCGATGTTAGAGCTTACTCGGCGCTGATACGGATTTTAATGAAGGCGCACACGGCGTTACCTCATAAGGGCTCCTCTTTTTCGATCGTGAGGATTGAGAATTCCTTTCGACAATATATATGCTAAGAGAATTGCTGTTAGAACTGTGAAACTCAATGTTACCATCATCTATAGCTGCAAGCTGCACGCTGCACTCAAAGGCTCTGGTGGCGGCTTACTAAGACCACGTCACTGTTTCCCCATCAATTAGGCTGGAGATCCAACTTATAAATTATAATACTAATGATGCATTCTTTTCGTCCTGGCTTAGTAAAGCTGAGCTTATGATTTGGCCGCCGAGATTGGCTTTGCGTCTAGATTTGTCCTCATTTCAAGCTACTGCCCCATCAAGCAGATAATGGCGCGCGCGGGGTAGAGATCGGAGCCTATCCTATATCTTGGCCCCCACGCCCTAGCAGGTGGCCTGTGCGGATATGAGCGAATAGGAGAACCCCCGACCAGCAGAAAGAGGAACTGCTTTACGATATTTGCATCATGGACCCTGGAGGTACTAGGTTGCTCTCGGGAAATGGAACTTCAAGCATCAGCTACAGATCTCATGTGCAGAAGTGGCAAGCCAGCGCGAACTAAGGTTTATGCGGCTGATGGCCATCAAGCAGCTCTCCAAGCCAGCGCTTGAGCCTCTCCGAGTCTCAGTACAGTGTGGATCTGCCGCAGGTGCACCCAAATAGTAGGAAATACGAAAGGCCGGGAGGTAAATTGATTGCTTGTTTCTTACCGACTTCGCTGCCCACATTTAAGACATAGACATTGCCCACACGTTAATGGGCGATGTCATATTTTACCTACAAGGATCTCCTGCTGACTAAAACTGCATTAGATTGCGTTGCTTGCTTCTGTTCTCAATTCTCCTGTCTTTCTTATGTATTGATAGATCGACAAGTGAGCCATTTATATCTTTCTTTCTATTTCCCTCTATCGCGATCAATATTTTTGATTATGGCTCCCAACGAAAGTCGCTTCCACGAGTCCGATTCTTGGGCTGACGGTCCTTGGCCCCTGATCGAAACCCCCTCCAAGACACAAGACACTGTAGGGCCTCTTGATTACATTGTCTGTCTTTCTATGTTTTGCACACCTACTAAGTAAAATGGCAACAGTCTAAGCATGCGTCGATCTACATCGCTAATGAAATGGCTTTTGCACACAATGCAATGCTTCGGGGATTGAATTCACTTTACCTTCAAGCAGATTTGTCTGATCCGAAAGATATCTCAGATTTCTTGTTCTTTCTTCGCAGCTGGGCTGGGTGGGTGTCCCACCACCATGTCTTGGAGGAAGAGCAAATGTTTCCGCAGTTTGAGAAGGCAATGAAACAGCCCAATTTTCTACAAGGGAATGTCGAGGAGCATCATATTTTTCAACCAATTTTGAAAAAGCTGCTTGCGTATGCGGATACTAAGCCTGAGGAATATCAAGCCTCGACTGTACGTAGCTTGATCGAGGAGATGGCCCCTAGCTTTCGTGAGCATCTGGCCCACGAAATCACCAGTCTGTTGTCAATGGCCCCCTATGATGGCCCCGCTCTACTCAAGGTCTACAAGGGTTGCGAGGCTGAGGCAGGCAGACAAGACAAGGTAAGCTTTCTTTATGGTCTCTTTTGCTTTTGTTCATCTGTTGCTCTTGCTCCCTTTCAACGATCTACAAAAACGTTTCTCGAATTTGCTAATGATAAACATAATTTAGTTTGTGGTTCCGCCTATGGTTCTTGGACTGCGCGATATCACCTTCGAGGGGGGCAACCAATGGCCAGCATTGCCACCGCTAGCTACCCATATAATTCATTATTTGCTTGCACGCAAACATGCTGGTTCTTGGAGATTCTTGCCATCCGATGCATGGGGTAACCCTCGCCAGTTGAAATTTGCGCCCACTAAAGTGAAGGCAAGCTCTGTAGCACAAGATTGAGAGCGCTCAAGGACTCAATATTTTTTTTTATGACGTCGAAAATTATAATCAATGTGACCTTCACTAGCTCTTCCAGAAACCCCTTCCAAGGTTATCATCAAAAAGCTTTGTTTTGATACTGTTCCATGGTCATGACAGAAGAAATCGATCTAAAACGCCAGAGACATAACGTAGGGTGATGACCCAGGCTTTAGGGAGCATAGACTCACCATAGCTCCATCAGGTTTCTAAATTGGCGAGCCACGTGCTCCGGAATTCTGCCGCTTAACTCCGAGTCTCCTTATATAACTTGATCGCACACGCACCGTCCGCAACAGCACAACCAGGATACCATGGAGAAAACATTCTTTTTCGTCAATGGAATCGCAAATGATGAAAAATCTAAGAAGCTCATGCGTCGGCATGTAATGAGGGGCAAAAATGCTGGAAAGAAAATTCACCGTCGCTCAAGGCTGGATTTACAAGTCACTCAGAGCCAATTAAATGTCTCTGACGGTCCTTCACATATTCATACCGAACGTAACCAGTTTGACCACAGGAACCATACGGACTGGAGATATTTGTCTCCCGATAGGGTGTCGATCCAGCTTGGAAATATATTTCTCACTTGTTCCCTTCCTGTGGAAGTCACACCATACTCGCTCGAAGTTATCAACAAATGTGAGATACCCAAACCAAACAGCCCAATGAATCTCTTTTGACAATATCCAAGTTATCACTTATACCTCAGATAGAATATTCCCAATCAAACTTGGAATCTCGTTGCATGATGCTAAATTCATGTGGTTGCGGTATTTATTCGAAAGCGAAGCTAGTGAGTTCACAAGTGCTCCGGCATATGTTTTTTCTTTCATGAAATTCTTTCTGAGCCGTCGCGTAGCCTACCAGTGCCAGCTCGCGTTGATGCAAGCAAACAACGAAATATTTCACTACAATGGCGAAAGCTCCCCAAAGGCGATGTATCACCTGTCTCAGACGTTCGCTCAAGTCAACAAGCGACTTCAAAGTGACGATGCTTTATCGGATTCGACTATAGCAATTGTTGTGTCGCTAATCAACCAAGAGCAAATAAGACAGCATCTGTCTGCAGCTACGGTTCATGTCAAGGGACTCGAAAAGATGATTGAGCTTCGTGGAGGACTGAGTCAACTTGAAGGGAATGTTCCACTTGTGTTGAAAATTTGCAAGTAAGTCAAGAAATATCGACCGGTCTTTAACACAGACATTTGATATTGTCCCTTTCAAGGACCGACATAATTTTTGCCTTACAACAAGGAGGGTCGACATCCTTCTTTCGTGACCGCATGCATGACGTTCGAAAATGCCTGCGGACGCAAGACTTACCCCTTGATCGCGATCCCGGTGTCCGACCTACCCCGCTCGAGAATATCGACCCATATCTTCAGAACGTTCTTTCAGATACTATGAGCATTTGCTCACTGTTTAATGAGATTGGCAGCAAGAATTTCGACTACATAATCTTTCTAGAAGTTTTGATATCGCTTTGCTGCCGCCTGTTAAAATTCCGCCCCTTACGTGACGCCAGCACTCTGCTTGACAGGCAGTCTGCACATCATATTGGGCTGATCACGTTTATGATGACCATGTTTCTACAGAATGACCGTTGCCGATTGATAAACTACAGTTTGGTACCCGTTTGTCTCAAAAGTGCTCTTCGGGGCGATTTTTATGAGCAAAACATCGAGCTTTCCTTGTGGCTTACGATCATTGGTGGCATATGGATTTCCGATGAGCCCGAAAATGAATGGATTGCGCCCAAAGTACGAATGGGAGCCCAACGGCTCGGTCTTACCTGTTGGGAGGATGCCCGGAAATTTATTTACAAATATCCATGGATAGGCGGTCTACATGACCAGCCAGGCCGTCTACTTTGGGAACGCGCACATCGATTTCACTAATTTCATTGCGTAATGCCAAATATATTCGAATGATACCTTGAGCTTTCCAACATAGCAACGGCACATGGACAAGAGAGTGTCGGCCAACTGTAAAGAGCACTCTGCTCGTTCACCAAGCAAAGCTTTGCCCAGCCAACTTCTCAGAAACACCCCATAGCTTTTCTGCCTCTGCACTCGAAACTGCAAGAAGTGCAGCTTTGCCACTGATCTGGCAATCATCTAGAAAGGCACCCCAATTCTCGCTGCCATTCTTAGTCTCCCCGACGCTATCTCCCAGCTTTGGGTCCAGTGCCGCAACGAGACTAGTCGAGGCTCCTGCGCCCAGTGTCTTATAAGACCAGGCTCCACTTTCAAACATCTTTTTAACAGCTTGGAATGTCTCAGGGGCAGTGTGCCTTGCAAGCTCGGTGGAGATGATGCCTGGGTGAACTGCAAGAGATACGATCCCGTACTTCTCATATAAACGCTTGTTTGCGCCAATACCAAAGAGCACGTTTGCGACCTTACTCCGATTGTAGCCATCCAGTGGGATATACGACTTCTCTCCGATGTCCGTATATCCCCAAGCCTTCATGAAGTCTTCCCTAGGTTGCTCTTGCTCTGGAAGTTCATTGTTCTGCTTGTCGAAGTTGATGTCGCTCCAACGAATGTTTGACACCTGGGGAGATCCAGAGCTCACATTTACAATTCGCGTTGCACCCTTCGCACTGTGCTTGGAAGCCTCGATGATCTTCGGCATGATCAAACATGTAAAGAGCCAATGTCCGATATGGTTTGTTGCGAAGTGCATCTCGACTCCATCTTCGGTCAGGGTCCGCTCCTGCACACCCATGACGCCAGCGCTATTGATAAGGATATCAATCGTAGAGACATCCTCCCATGCGAGAACCTCGGCAGCGGCGTTGCGGACGGACTTTTGGCTGGAAAGGTCCATCTGCAAAGCGCGGTATTTCACGTCAGGAAACTCAGCCTTGAGAGCATCGATGCATTCTTGAACCTTGGAGGGGGTGCGGCTGGCAAAAATCAAGTATGCGGGAGACTGCGATGCCTGCGGATGGTTAGTCAATTTCGAACGAGGAGGTTGCGGGTCCTTACAAGAGCTTGGGCGGTCGAGAACCCAATTCCACCACGGTTCACACCGGTGATGATGATGGACTTGCCATGAATGTTGGAAGCAAATGCCTCTGCAACCTCAAGGCCTTCCGTCTTCTCGTCAAATGCAGAATATGTTGTAGTGGCCATTTTTTCTGTAGAAGGTTGGTAGAAGAGTATTGGAACAGTGTTCAAAGTGTATTTGGAGAGTGGTAATGTGAATAAGGATGTCAAGATCAAATGTTGTAGGCAGGAAATGTAGCCTATTTATAATTGTTCACAGGCCACTGCTCTGGCACCGATGCCTCTCCATGACATTCTCTATAGCTCTGGAGCCAATGAGAGATTTGCTACCTAATCGGGGAAGGCGTGATCATCGGTGGAGTCGATCCTCAAGCCCAGCCAATAGGAGATTCACTTCCCGTTTGGGTTGTGGGTCAAGGCCAAGATCCCATCATATCATCGCGTCCAAGACTCAACTCGTGTTTCGCTCCCCTTGTTTGAAGCTTGGTTTGGAAGTTTGGTACGGAGATAATCTTGTAGTGTCCGGAAACTAACACGGAGTTTTCATTAACTCCGGTTCACAAATGTAAGATACAGCCTGCATGGCCAGATATAACACAAGTACAGAAAAATCAATTGTCGTGCCCAAGTGGCTCTCCATCGACCCATCCCTGCAATTCAACACCCCGCTCTGTCTCATTTCTGATGCAAACAAAATCCGACCTCCTCACCTCCTCGGTTCCGCCATCTCCACCATCTCATCTGTTCCCTTGTCTTGGCTACCAGCCTCCAAATCCAAACTCTTCGCCGGCGTCAAGTCCTCTACACCAGCAACAGCAGTCTCAAAGCGACGACCACGCTTTTCAGGCCCAACAGCAGTTGTGAACATGATACCCAAAGCAATAATAGCAGTAGCAATACCCATCACAGGCCCATAAGCCGAGGCACGAGCACCTGACGCCGTGGTAACCCAAGTCGACTCCGCAATAGCGTTAACAATCTGGGCAGACGGGGAGCTAATCATATTACCAAGTTGATATGTGAGGCCAGGGAAAGACGAACGGAATGCCGGGGGAGACAATTCATTCAGATGAATCGGGATTACACCCCACGCTCCCTGTATAAAGAACTGGATGAAGAATCCGGTTGCACTCAGAGCGCGCTCGCCTTCTGGGAGGATCCAAGCTGGGATCATAAGTGCAGATAGAAGGGCTGCGACGATGATAGCGCGTCTGCGGCCGACGAATTGCGATAGGTAACCAATGATCGTACCGCCGACGCAGGCTCCAGTCTTCATGAGAATCGAGGCTCTGGAGGCACCGGAGTTGTCCAGCTCTTTTTGAGTGAGCATGAAAGTTGTATAAGAATCTTGGGAGGTATGGGAATAGAAATTGAACTATGAGTATCTTGGTAAGCTTTCACTGAGTCAATAGTATGGGACGGGATAGGAACTGGTTGTAACCCACCCAAGTCATGAGGATGACACAGTAAACACACATGCGCCACTCCTTGCCGAGCATTGATCGTGTCTCCCTCCAGAACTCAGTGGCGCTTGTTTTTCGCTTTCCAGCTTTCTTGGCCTCGAGGAACTGCTTTGACTCTGGGAATGCAATGCGCAAAAGACCAATACCAATTGAGATACCGGCTAGAGAGGTCATTCAGTATAGGTGCTTCAAAATGTTTCCAAATTTCACTTACCGGCAATCCAGAACACCGTCTTCCAACTGTCCGTTGACCCACCAACACCAAGATTGGCACATGCTGCGAAAACATATCCCATGGAATACCCTTGCTGCAGGATGCCAGACATAAGACCGCGCGCATTGACACTAGATACTCATTAAGCCAATGTTGCACTTCCATAGAAAGACTTGATACTCACGGGCAGTGCTCTAAAGCCATAGCAATGGCATTTCCATACACACCTCCCATAAAAAGACCGAAAAGACTGCGTACCGCCAAGAATTGCTGAAATGTATGGCTATAGATTGTAGCAATCTGCAAGACCCCAAGCACAAGCATGTTTACTACCATTGGCCACTTGCGACCATATCTGTCTCCAGCCAGTCCAAACAGAGCAGCACCAACACTTCGAAGAAGAAGGGTGAGAGTAATCGCAGTAGTGACATCAGTCTTGGATCGATCGTAATAATCAGACAGCTTCTTCGTCTGGATAGAAAGCGCATGGAAGTCAAAGGCGTCCGCAGTCCACGCTGCTAGTCCAACCAAAAAGAAAAGCCAATCACGAGCCGAGAGCTGGGCCATGAGACCAATTGGGTTCTTGAGGGGCTCGGGAGACTGCCATTCTGCGTGTGACTCGCCGTACTCGTTGATGACTTCTACGCGCTGCTTCCAGATAAAGAGGTCCTTGAAAGATTGTGTAGCGGTAGGCAGAAGGCCCTTGGCGATGGGGTCGGCTCGTTCGTTTGAAGACATCGAAGAAAAGATACAGTCGCGATGGACTGAAGGCAATTCTGTATCTTTTCCGCCGGAATATGAGCTTCACCCAGCCATATCTATTTATACACGCTACCGCATCAGCCAACCCCGCATTATCACTCCGCAAAATCTTCGTAGTGAACACAAAGATACCGATATCCCCAGATATGTCCCGCATGACCACGCGGGGGCATGCCGCTCCGCTGGTAAGCCAAGATAATGCCAAGCACTCGGCCAAGCCTGCCACTCCAATACCAGGGCACCGTAGGAGGAATATCCCGCAAAGCGTTCTTGGTAGGCGGCTTAGCGCGGGGAGGGCTAACACCGAGATCCTTTCGGGCTTGGCTGCTCTATGGGATTGATGACCGGTTGGGCGAGACCTTCACCTCGGTGATGATGGGCCAATGATTCCAGGTTGATCAGGCAAGGCAAAAATTCAAAAACAGTGTCTGTGCAAGCCATAGACCGTATATACGCGGAAGTTGTCCGTGAAGGTGGCTTGAAGAGGTCGAAGGTATTTGTGTCGCGTGTGTTAGTAGCCTCAAGGCGTGACCTCAGGGTGTATGAATGCATGGGAGCAGTGTGATTCTGTTTTATGGGTTATAAATGGGCGAGAGTGAAGGTATACATACTCAGTCCCCAGGAAGGGCATTGATTGTTACACCAGTGACGATGTCATGCTGAAAACCAACTCGCGTCAAGTTAATTTACGGAGATAAGGAAAGGAAGTTAATGCCTGCCAAGAGGATCGAAAGGTCAAACCGCCCTTGGCGTGGGGAGATAGGCCCCAGGAATCCCCAGTGGATCTGGATCCTCAAAATTCGTGATGCCCATACTAGTTGCTCTCATTCTCATGGCGACCAGGTATTCTCGAGCCACAGATTATGCAGCAGTCATACCTATAATTTTTGAACAACAAGAAAATTTCAATCTGAATGAGCCACGCGTGGAACTGGAAGTGTACTTTCAAGCACTAGAAACGAGTGGTATCATAAATCATTTCTCTGCTATAATGAGACCAATCCATATTAGAGCCAGACCCAGAATCACTTGCACCACTCCTCCAAAGATACCATTTCAGATCCTAATACAAAATCCAGTTCCCTAGTGTGCTTTCTCATTATATCTAAGCTTCCCCTATGATAGAGACTCGATATTAAGCTTGGTAGAATCATGTCTGGCAAGTCGATCCGAAGAAGTAGTTTGGGCTGAAAAGAGCGGTATCTCAAACAATGAAATATTTGTGGCAGAGGACAAGACATCAGAGCTATTTTTAATTGAGGTAACAGGTCCCTTTGTTAGCGCCTGTGATGAAATTGTAGACACGGTGGAATCTTGGGTCGACAGAAGGACGCCTGAATTGATATCAGGTTTGTTCCAGACAGTAGCGTCGATATTCTTGGTGTTGGTATTGGTAACAGGATCCTTTGTAGTGGGTAGTTCAACTCCAGCACCTGAATCTTCGTGCGGCCGTTGTGGAGAAGACGGAGCTGTAAGTAAACCCACTGGCTCGAAGGATGGTGAAGGAGGCAGTGGTATCTTGTCAGGCGTAAGCTCTTTCTTTATCCGGACGATATCAAGTACCGGAGTCGCTCTGTGCATCGATATCCGCCTCGGTGGAAGTTTCGACTTGGCTAATTCATTCTCGGTTGGTTGCCATGAATTTCCAACCTTGCCCAGGTCCGTATCTTCCGCCCACTTTGAGTGCTTCACCAAAGGAAGATCACGGGGCATGTTTTCTTTCTTGACAGCCTTGAGGACAGTAGGCACTGGACGAAGTATAGAGATATCTTCCTTGATCTTTGGTGCGCATAATAAAATGACAACTTTCCAAGGAACAATTTCTTGTTTGATTAGAGTGGCGGTATAGAGAGCCAACAATTTTTCAGCAGTGACCAATTCCGATTTGTTGTGTATCATTTCTATCACTTCTTTCCACTGAGGCTTGAGGAGACCGCCTTCGTCATAAGGCCTGGCCCGTTCCATGAAAGTTGCCCAGTGACTTACGACCTGCTTGGCTCGTTCTGCATTTATTTCAAACCACTCTTTATGGCTCTTCCCACATCCTGGGCCTTTGCACATCCGCTCCCGGCGCCATTCCTTGATGAATTCGTAATGTGTGAGGGTCTCGGCCCGCATAGCATTATGAATGGGGCTCGTTTCGAATAATAGGTTTGGTGAATATCCACAGTTTGACCAGCTTTTCAGTCTATTAGAAACAGATTTTGCCGTCCAGCCGATCTTCACATGGCCTGGGGAGGAGATCCGATCAAATATATAGAGTCTGCCTGTCTCGACATCTCGGTCCTCGAGAGGATCAAGCATTTTTCGGTACACGCAATCGTCCGGAGAAGGATCGTTAATATGTGGGCGAAATTCCGATCGCGATTTCTGAGGGGGATACGATGGTAGTATTTGAGCGTCGTTTTCGAAGCCACCCATCTGGCGATTGCGGAGTTCGTACCGTGAACTGGTTTGTAGGCTGCGAAGCGGGGCTGTCAACACCTTTGGAGGCGTCAAAGAGATTTTTGGAAAGCTATGCGAGGTCCCCATTATCGAGGATTTCTCAAAGGTGCGAGATGATGTTGGGATTGATAATGAGTCGCAAGATGAAATGTCAGGGACGGGGAACTGTGCGTCCTTCACCCGAGTACTTGAGGCGCCCGTTATTTTGAGACCGTCGTTGTATTGCTTCCCTTGCCGTATACATGACGGAAGCGTTTCAATATGAATAAGTCTAGACGCTCGTAAGCGAATTTCCTCAAACCATCGCTGGGCCAGCGGTGATAAAAGTTCCACGTCTTCTATACGATCCCGATGTTTAGCACGCCTACAGCAATTGCACAGGGCGTACTCTGTAAGGGTCTCGATATGTAGAAGACTCATTGGAGCTTTCAAAAATGAATCTCGAAGAAATCTCGCGCGCCGATTGTCTTTTTCATCGCAATAATTTTTGCATCTTGCACCTTTCTGAGTGAAGAAGATGCATAGGTTCTGTTCTGAGGTTTCAAGCTCATGGAATGATATGAAGAAACCAACACCAGGATTGTAAGACATCGCGAACAACTGTAACAACAAAGAGACATTCGATTATTTCGGATTTGAAGGGCGATATAAAGGTATGTTGCCAAGTTCAATCTTTCTAAGGCTAGGTCGATTGAGGGGTAGAGTACTTGCGAAATCTGTCTGAATTCCCTGCCAACGAGTAAGTCATGCGGTCGTTCTGGAAACAACTATTCTTGGACAGCGCTTACTTGCAGCCTTGCTCAATTTCGATTGGCTGTGTCTTGGCTACGCGCTGGAAAGAAAACACAATCTCCTTGGGTGTATCTGTCTTCGACTGCGACTGCAGTGCTCGAACTATAGCTTAGCTATTCAGAAAACTAGTAAAGCTTTAAAAGTCGATGATATCAAAGATGAATTGGACACAGAATGAACGAACGGATTGTTCGAAAGGCCTCGTGACATGATCCTGACAGTCAACGTACGCCACGGTGACGACTTGATTTCCCGTTGCTACATGAGAACGCTTCGAAAGACTCATGAATTTGACATCCACTGCTTGGTTGTTCTGGGAGATTTTCCATGTGGGCTCTGCTGTTCGTCGAGGATATCTTCTCTAGCAGCAGGGTCTCTGTACCCCTTGAAACCGATGGAGGCTGAAAGTGGGGGTGACCCGCACCCTCTCTCCCGTATCTCCAGTATCCCGACCCATGGCACCCGCACTGTAAACAGACAGTTGTCGCTAATTTCGAGGCCACGTTCGCGTAGAAAGTAGGATGTGAAGTTTGGTACTCTCCATGGAGGATATTTATGGGTTTCGTGGTCGAGAAAGGGCCGACCGTTGCTTCTACCTGACAGTGGATACATAAGAGACAGGGGGAGGGGGAAGCGGCCGCAGAAACCCCAATCACCTACGAAGCTGAACAACCCATAAGAATGTGATTTGGCTTCATAAACAGCTCCACATTATGCAACATCCCCACGACCCTCTTCGTTCACCCCGCCGTATCTCATCCTCCGTTTTCGCGCGTTCGCGGCCCACCTGGCATGCCTCGCTCATTTACTCCCAATCTACGGTCCATTTACCCGGCGCTTGCTACAATCTCAAAAAGTCTCTCAACAAAACACCCTTCACCCCGGAGGCGTCTTCAACTATCTCGCATCCAGATGCCTCTAGGAAACTATACTATATAGTCTAAGCTCACGAATTACTTACTTGTGCTGAGTATATACCCATCCCCGGGGCCACGGATCTCTACAATCAGAAATATGTTGAGTGTTAAGCAAGACACAACAGTCAAAGATTTGTTCAGTATTGGGCCTATTTCACACATTTCATGGACCGTATCGCAATTAAACCCTTCGCATTGCATCTTCTCCTTCTCACGCAGTCGCTGGTATGAGTCCCATGGTGTTGAAATATCTGTTCATGTCTCCAGAAGATAGCCATAAGCGAGCTCGTCATTACCATCCTAGCGTTTGCGCGATTCAGGCAGAGCCCAGGTGTAGGCAACCTTGTCATCACTATCCTCACGCTTGCGAGATTCGGGTAAAGCCCAGGTATAGGCAACCTTATCGTCACTGTCGGCAGCTTCACGTATGGCTGGATCGATTGATTAGCAGGATGGTTCTGAAAGGGTATTTGGATTATCTTTACTAACCCTTGTCAACAGGCATAGCACCGGTGAGCATGGCACCTGCCAAGCAAGTGAAAATAGCAGTGGAGAACCTCATCTCGCTGAAGCAATCTATGACAAAGTCCGAATTTGATGCGTGTTCTGTCGAAGTCGATAAAGTTGAGTCTCAATTATGCAAAGGCAGGTGCGGACATGGATGTCTAAACTTTCCCGGAAAACCCCCAACTTAAGAGTGGCAGATCTCTCACCCCTCCCACCCATCATGATAGTTCACTTCACATTAGCGGGGCGGTATACTTGACCCACTAAGGATCCCGAACAACATCATGTTCTGTAAAACAACTAGCTCGTATTGGAGTATACCTCGGTAGCAATGAATACGAAGGAAGACGGAGTTGGGAATGATGAGCGCTAAATAATTAGTGGATATCGTACAACTCCATTGTTTAAGAGGGGTGGTATACTTGATCCAATGAAATACTTCGGAGTTTTGTTGGTCCTGTGAATCAGCTCGCTTGCATGGATACCTGACGACGCAATCTGCAAGCCACGGAAGGCTCGCTATCGCTAATCTGACTCCCTTTTGGAGCCTATGCCATTTAGTGTTTTCAGCTTCCAAATCCCAGGTCACCTAGATGCGGGGGCGAAACTCAACTATAGCCCTATATGACACTATGCACCGAGCAATTGGCCTTAAACGAGACCAAAAATAATCTGCTTACGTTCGCTACAAGCGCTGAAGTATCTATATTACCAGCTATGCTAAGTGATGAAATGCCGTCTCTCATGGGCTATACCGATGCCCTCGGCTCAGTTAGTGTCTTGGTGGAATATAAAGTGGCCTTTGAAGCGGACCCTTATTTTGTGATGATGGCTTTTACCGAACACGCAACGTGACAAAATGATTCGTTTTTGCCAGACAGAACTAGTGCCGTGCGATTGCAACATCGCTTAAACCTAGGGCGTAAATATCACGACACCCTTCAATAAACCTGATAATACTAGCTCTACTAGAACGCCACTCATCCCAGGGCTGATCTCTATGAGCCCCTCGGAGAATAATCGATAAGGCAAGGCGTCCTCCTATTCCCCTCACCGAGTAGGGTATTTTTGGTCTAGGATTTCCTTGGGGAACCACTTTTTGACAACAAATTTCGCCCCACATCGTGTCAGTGGACCTAGAGCGGGATCTGCATCATAAATGACGAAAGTCAAATCCACAAAACGACGGTAAACATAGAGGCTCGGCCGGTAATTATGATGATGACACACAGCTGATAACCATCTTTGTAAACAATCTTGAAACTTTACTGCGTAGAACTTATGCAATCCATACCAAATGTACCGATCCACGTCGGAATAGTATTCCGCGAGTTTCCTATCCGGTTATCTCCAAGGTGGTAGATAATTCCCTCCCTAACTCAACTATCAGCTCATCAGTAGCAATAATGTCTTTTGAGAGCGCTCCAAAGTCCGATGAGCCGCTCATGAGCGGCGAAGATGGGTATCTCGAAAGCCACGCAGGCTACAAATCTTCTAAAGCCCAGTCCAAGCGTTCATATATCTGGAAAGCGATATTCAGCATATTTGCAGCCGTGGTGATCTTTGGGTTGGGTGTCGCGACGGGCAATCACTTACCACCCAGGCGCCAGGGATTACTAGGTATGGACGACCAAAATCAATAGCCCCACCATCCACTAATATGGCTATACAGCACCGGAGGGCAATGTCAAGGTCTTCATGGAGTACAATAGCACCTTCACTCTCCATCCCTCTCCCGAAAGCGATGCTGCCTGGGATTCACTATTCCCCAAGGGCAAGGGCTTTGTCCGGCATGACAGAATTGCCCCTGAAACATCAGGACTGGTCGTCTACCACGGTCTTCACTGTCTAAATGCACTTCGTGGTGTTTACTATGCTTCCGTCGACGGTATGCACACACGCGACATGGAGGATCACGCCCAGATGTCCCATATGACAGACCCACATCATGTCCGCCACTGCTTTGACTACTTGCGGCAAAGTTTGATGTGCTCGGCTGATACCAATTTGGAACCTGTCACAAAGGAGTTGAAGGGTGTGACTGGGTGGGGATTTACAAGGACTTGCCGCGATCTGGATAGTGTCAAGGCATGGGCGGAGGACAATTGGTCTAATGAAATTTGAAGATATCTGTAGTTTGGATGGTCTAAAAGCTAGATGACAATGACGATCCCATGCTATAACGGGTCGAACACCGGGTAATTTGTTTCAATGATCGTTTATTTCTGGTCATTTATATGTACTCATTCAAATGCAGTCGGTTCACATCATTAATTGGAGGCAACCAGAGCACCAGGCTCAAATGGATCAACGGCCTGCTCATTATTCCATGTCCGTAATTTCTCCCAGTTGACACAAGTATGATACCCAGGTGCATCGACCGTCAGATGCATCTCATCAGGGTTATTCGGATCAATCCACCGAAATCCACTCAGCGTTGGGTCCCCACGACACAAAATCGTTTCTCGCATAAGCTCAATGCAATGATCAATATGCGCTTCCTCTTCTACCAGACGCTCCTCCGTGAAATTGGCCAGGTAGTGCCTCCGATAAATATAATGGCGAATGCGTTTCAAGCAGTGCATCTCATGAAACAGTCCCATTTGTCCGACGTAGTACCCACTGTTGCCATTCAGATCTGTCATCTGTAGCGATGTCACGTTGTAGTAGTCAAGGTCCTCTTTCGTAACCCGGATGTTCGTGTGCTCGAACATGTAGTGCCATGCTTCTTCGAGTTCCGGGCGGGGTTTGCCTGCATATGGATTGCTGTGGATTCTCACCGGTAGCGTGCGAGATTCGTATTCCAGAGCGCCGGCAGAGTGGAGGGATGGGAATGGGGTTGCAAGAGACCAGTGTGCGAGTTTCGCTGGTTGTTTTGATGTGAAGAAGTGGTTAGGCTTCACAATGAGGAGGACATAAAGCAAGGCGAGGAGTATGTATGCGAACGTGAGGAATGCATAATGGAGCTTCAGCAATCTCCATTGTCGCGAGTGTAAGGAAGGTAATGCTTCGTCCTGAATTGATTCTCCATCGTCGTTTGAAGGCGCAAGATGGTACCTCTCCTCGTCTTTGGTCATGGTTTCATGAGGTGAAGGACGATTCAACAACCCTTGACAAGTGAAAGTATGCCATACGAGTCACATCCGAGGTGTTCATAATAGCATCTGAAGGTATGGGTATATGTCATTGATTATGTTGACGGTATCGTCCTTGTAAAACAAGCGGTCAAAATACATGACCAAAATGACAGTACAGACAGGAATTCATGCCAAATATAAATTAGAAAATACACTTTAGACTAGTGGTCATGGCGAATTTACGACTTCATGTATCGGTCCGTGTCGCCCAGATAGGAATTTCGTCGAGGGGTCGAAGGGTGGAAGCAGTAAGCACCCCCGCAGGGTACATCAAGAATGACAGCGTCGCCAAGCCCGTGAGCTCGCCCCGGTGGAGTTGGCACAAAATAAAACTGCAACCCTGCAGGGTGTTGGGCTAGCCTGAAGGATGCGCTAATGCGCCTTAGCATGTTTATGAACTGATTGGTGCCCCCCAAGCCGGATTCCGTCACGGGAGTGGCCGAAGTGAATCTACACTAGCAAATCTACCGTCCCAAAGGGTCTCGAAGTATCTCAGCTGACGAAACTTGATCTCTTTGTTCCCCCCCCCCCCCCCCCCCCCGCACCATTGTGTGCTAAACATCAATGGCGAATCCTTCCAACTCTTGAGATGAATTTAATCTTTTCCGTTTCCACGGTCTATTTCAACACGAATCCTACACTTATGTTCGTTTTCTGCGCTATTTTTCTTTCATGCGGACCGTGGCCTGGCCTCCTGGGGTGCATAGCAACGCAGCTTACCGACCTAGTTGCCCGACGGGCACATAGCGCAGCAGCAACCACTGTTTCCTGCCGTTCGCGGGGCTGAGACTAAAATAGGAAAGCCTGTCCTGATCAGCATGTACCGACGGCAGTCGATTCTTTTTTAAAGCGGATAGTAGAAGATGACACCAAGTTGCTTTTTCTGCAGGATTAACTCCTGCATGCTCACTGCATAACCCACCAATCGCTATGATATCTGCCAAGCAATGCACCGACATAGACTGGTCATAAGAAGGAGTACCAGAAGGCACACTAGCGAAGAGTGACTATGACTGCAATATGAAAGTACCCAATTCGCATCGTCCAGAATGAGAACGCAAACCGTAGTAACCGTAAATCTAATCCCTTTCATTCCTTGCACAAACTTCAGCCCCTCACATACCTCTTACTTTGGCCCCCATATTTACAAAAGTGACCCATGGATTTTTCCAGCCAAATAGCCTGCACATGCATGTGGCGTTGATCGACTAAGACTATATACACAGCCGCTCGATTATATCGAATAAGCCTACGGGGGCTGGAGTTGACTGTTTATGACTTACCCGCAGGCCCTCCATCCTTCATCTGCAAAATCCCAAACATCAAATCCACTTTCACCCCGTATTCGCAATCCGCGATCGGTTGGTTGAGATATGGGGTATACACAGGGTGAGATGATAGCCTTAGGCTTCATCTTTGTTGTTCTGCCAACAATTTTCGTCGGGTTGCGCATTTGGGCACGTTTTATCCGTCGCGCTGGGCTGGGCGCGGATGACTATACTATTTTAGTTGGATGGGTGAGTTGTGCGATCGCAAGTATCTGGCCTACAGAGCTAATTTATGGCAGGCTTTTACTCTCTCTGTCTGCACCGTACATTTGATCGCAGCCATCCATGGTCAATTGGGACAGCACCAAGCGATCTATCCTAATGGAGAGCCAATACTGGATGATCCGCGTTTTATTATTTACGAAAAGGTTCGTCGGCGATCATCGATAGCAAGGGATAAGTTTGAAACATGAAAACTAACTCGACGCCGCGGTCGCATCTAGTGTAAATTCTCCTTGCATATGCTATCAGTGCTTGGATTAGGATTCACCAAGGTTTCTGTGATTCTACTCTATCGGCGCATTTTTCGAATGCCGATTTTCCAGCGCATATGTCTCGGCTACATCGTCGTCATTATCGCATGGACTATTGCATTCTTCTTCGCCTGTTTGTTCCAGTGCACGCCGGTCACCCCTTTTGTCGAGGGGTTTTACGGAAACAAATGCACCAATGTTCTGGTTTTATACAACACGGTTAGTGGAACGGACGTTGCTCTCGATGTCCTGATTATCATCCTACCGATTCAGCCAGTCTTGTCTATCAAGATGAGTCTCCGACAACGGCTGGCAGTGCTGGGAATGTTCCTCTTGGGTTTGCTGGCGGTCGCATCTAGTATCGCGCGGCTTGTTTCATTCGTGCAGTGCGATACCGTCTTGATCGAGCACTATAACGACGAGACATACTATACTTCCGGCGTGTTTGTCTGGACGGTGGTTGAGCTGGTCATGGCGGTTATTAGTGCTTGTCTACCCACGCTGCGCCCTCTATTCATGCTCGGTAAAAAGAACGCTACTCCAGACTACCCCGAGTATCCTCGTCAATACGGGTCCAGTTATGGATCTGGTAAATCCGGTCGCCGGTCGGGGTACGTGCTTAGTGTGGATACGCGCCAGGACGATTTCGATATGCCCGCGATGGCTTCACAGGATGCGCCGGGAGTGCAGATTCAGATTCAACGATCTTCATTCGACGACCGGGAAGAGCCGACTGATGGTGTTATTCATGTACAACATAGTACGACATGGTCGGATCAGGATTTCCCTGCGCAGCCGAAACAGTCCGTTTAGATTCTTGTGTATAATTTTTCTACCCATAAATTGGCTATACGTTTAATGAAGTTTTGACAGTCCTTTGTTCATGTCGCAATGACGTTCTATACGAGATAAAGTTTGGTTCTCTTTGATGAATTTATCCATGGTTGCGTCTACATTGACTGTGGGGCGTATACTTCATGAAAGCCCCGCTCGCTTCTAAGGTCCAACTCAAAACAGTGTTAATCTAAGACGATCCTTCTCTCACTGTGCTTTGACACAACTCGCTTAACTTCCCATTCTTGAAGCAAAACCGGAAAACGAAATCGAGGGGATTGGACCTTCGGGGTAATATAGAGTTTAATCTACCCTTGCCTGCCACGCGAGATTACAAGGGGCGCACCACACGGAGGAATCTGATTGCCTGAATCCTCCAGAATACGAAGTAAAGGTACGCCATCTCGCGTGGTTTTTCATGCACACGGATTCGGATAGATTGACCTCGTGGCCTCGTGGCTTCCAAGGTTTGCTCCCCCTGATCGTGGATTTCAAATCTGAACACACTGTGGTGTTGCGACGCGAGCCAAGAGATATATATTTCACTCGTTCGGGTGGAAAGTGCGCAATCCTTGTCAGGGGCAGCCTACTACATATCTTTGACTGAAATCTGTAGAGCTTCATCTTCTCTTATTTCTTTTTCCGCCATGCCTTCCTTGGTTTACATTGTCGGGCTGGCCCTGGCTATAGTCCCGATTATTGCCTCCCCCGCCGGGACCAGCTTCGAAAGCTGCTTGCGACCAAAGCTTTCAAAGTCAGCAAAGCTGATAACTGCGCAATCGAATGTCATTGCTCCTCGATGGACTGAGTACAAAGAGTTCAGTACTGGCCACATTGTGAATGTATCTACTGAGGCAGACGTTCAAGCATCGGTAGGTGCCGTCATCCACTTACACGCGTTAATTCCAATACACTTACTAGAATTTCGAACGTGCAGGTGCAATGCGCCAATCAAGCAGGCGTCCAGTTCTTCGCGCAATCCGGCGGCAATGCCTGGGCGACGACCTGGAGCCTTGGAGAAAATGACGTGGTGATCAATCTTCGAAATATGAACAGTGTCGACTTCAATATGGAGCGTACTCTTGTAAGAGTTGGAGGTGGTACGACGGTCGCCGAATTGACGGACGCCGCATACGCCAATAACACGCAGGTTGTGACTGCCAATTGCAATTGTGTAGGCGCAATGGGCGCTACGATGGGTGCAGGATACAGTCGTATGATGGGTGAGCGTGGGTTCATGATCGACAATATCGTGTCTTTTCGCGTGGTTCTGGCATCCGGGGAGATCGTTGATGCGTCGTCAACAACTAATGCCGATCTGTGGTGGGCTATGCGTGGCGCCGGTGGGAACTTCGGGATTGTTGTTTCGTCAGTCATGAAGGCTTATCCCACACCCGCGGCTCAAAATGGTGCCTGGGTCGGTAACTTGATTTTCAGCGAAGACAAGATTGAGAGTGTCGTCTCCGCTGTCAATAATTTGACTCTGACCTCTAAGATGGCCATCTTCTTTTACTTTGCTAATGGGGGCGCGCCCGACTATACTCCGGTGTTCATGGTTACTCCCTTCTACCTCAGCGGCGGAAACACAACTGCTGCTACTGCTGAAGCCCGCGAAGCTTTTGCGTCGATATTTGACTTAGAGCCTGAGGCAGATACTACAACATGGACACCTTATAATGAGGTCAACGCTGGCAGTGAGAGCTTCTGCGTCACGGGTGGTCGCAAGGTGAGCTACGGCGCGGCAGAAGGCCAACTGGACCCGACAACCTGGCGGAAAATCTACACCGATTATACGAACTTCCTCACAGTAAATGGTGGAGACAACGTGGGCAGCTCGCTTGTTCTCATGGAAGCCTACAGCCTGCAATTCGCCGAGCAGAAGGGCGACTACAGCTCAGCTTACGCTTGGCGGTCTACAAATCGGTTCAATACGGTCGCCATTGCTTGGTACACGGACGAAAGTTTAGATGAGACCGCTAATTCATGGGCGAGTCAGGTTCGTGACGACTGGCGTGCAACCAGTGGATTAAAGTCAAACTCAACGCAAGTTCCCCACTTCTTTTGTCCTTTCTTGGCGCGGGCCGTATTTCTTACATACTTCCACCTTGCAGATACATTAACTTTGCTTTTGGCGACGAGTCACTCGAGGATATTTACGGTGATAATGTGCCCGTTCTCCAGGCTCTGAAGTCATACTATGACCCACAGAACAAATTCAATCAATTCTTCCCCCTGGTTTAACCGTGCAAAAACGGTGCTGGGCATGTTTCAGTGGGTAGGCTGAGACCGAGCCATTCGAAGACTGTGTGCCAGGGAAACATCCTTGTATATTAATGACCAGTTATATTGTCAGCCGGGTCTCCGGTGCTCGGAATTATCGGGGATAGATCACGGCATGTACATACATCAATCTTACTGTTGCATTTTCCTTTTTTGGTTTTCGCCCCCATTTTCGATGGTCTTTGCGCGGCTAGAAGATTACAAGACTCCGCACAAAGTCTGTCAAAACAAAGGATGTTGGCCCCCAAAAGAGGGGTCGAAGGTACATCGTCAGTGGCACCGGGATTTGCCCTGATCCGTGGTCCCCTCGGAATATTCCCGGTTTTTATACCTCTTTCAATTCACCCCACATGGTGGACACTTATGTAGGTGGCTAAGCATCGCAGACTATATTTTATTTATTGCAGGTGGTGGAGATGAATCACGTTTTATGGTAACCTTGATACAGCAGGATCAGCAGTATAGTACTAGCTCTGTAGATCGCTGTCAATGCATGTGTGGGTCCAACCCTCGAAGTGGATATGCTACCATCGTCCCACCTGGAATGAGCATGTAGGCAAATCTGCAAACCCTGGCCATTTCCATTGCCCCTCATTCCCGAGCAAGGCCGCCCATCAATTGTAAGCTCCATCAGAATCCAAACTCCCCCTCTTGCTCCCGACGCGTTCCCTTCCACATGTCCATATTAAGTTGGTTTATCCTCCACAGTGGCACTTTAGACCTTCTAAATAAATCGACTTGTGTCGTTCCTTGTAAGGTGTTGGGTAATTGTTACCTTCTAATACCAGCATGACAGACACCGCCGCCCACCTGACAGCTGTTGAGAGCTTTATTAAGGACCACCCTGACATTAAATACATATCACCCTCCTCCGCAGAGTTTGGCGCTGCCCGTGAAGTATGGAACGGCTCGCGCCGCGACCACCCACTTGCCATTGTCCAACCGCAATCGCCAGCTGACGTCACAACCGTGATCAAATTCACAAAGTCCAGCGGTATCCCTTTCACACTTCGCTCCGGTGGCCATAACCTGGAGGGTCTCTCTGTGGTGCAGGATGCCTTGCTTATCGATCTACGCGCTTTCAACTCTGTAACCGTATCGGAGGACCGGAATTCGGCAACTGTCGGTGGTGGTATCTTGCAAGGCGAGTTGGTAAATGAGCTCTGGGAACAGGGACTCGCTACTCCGACTGGAACCATTCCGACAGTGGGGTACATTGGCTGGGCCTCTTATGGCGGCTACGGGCCCTTTTCATCGCATTGGGGTCTGGGGGTCGACCAGATCATTGGGGCGACAGTTGTCAATCCTGACGGGGATATTATCAAGGCCGATGAGACAATTCTCGAGGGCATCCGTGGCGCGGGCGGCCTTTTTGGCGTGATTATTGATCTCACTATCAAGGTCTACCCTCTTACCTCTGTATGCCTTCTCACAGATCGACTGGAAACTTGATGACCCATACTGACCAGCTCTAGATCCTCTCCGGTCCCATAATCTTCGACTCGAGCGACATCGTCAAATCCTACACAGACTTCAACAGAGCCTACCACAGTCTCTTAGACACAGAAGGCCTCCCCCCACAGCTAACCCTTCAACGGGTCACCTTCCAATCCCCTCGCGGTCTCGCCTTTGCCGCCCTCTTCTGCTGGAGTGGCACAGACCTCGAAGAAGGCAAACAATGGAGCGAAAAGATCGCCGCTCTAGGCCCAGCAAAGATGAACATGGTCAAACCAACCACAATCCCAGAATGGCTCGGCGGCGCAGGCGCACACGTTCCTAACAAGGTATACGGATCCAGCTGGTCGATGAACCTATCCACGATCACAACCGCAGTCGCGGAAGCAATTGCTCGTAACCTCAACATTCTACCCAATGATCCCGGTGCCATGTTCTCTCTTCACCAGCTTCGTGGACCATCTGCCGCACCACAGGAACATGGTTCTGTCTTCGGGTCAAGAGAACCGCATTACATGCTTGAGATTCTTGCATACGGGGGCACGTCTGAGAAGCAAGCTGAGTCTGAGGCTTGGGGAAAGCAGATGGCAGATGAGGTGGAGAAGGCCGCTGCTGAGAGTATGTTGCCTACGGCGTATGTGTCGCTTTACGGTTCGACTCACGCGGGCTCTACGGCGCGCTGGGTTGATAAGGTTTATGGGGAGAAGGCTGGGGTTTTGCGTGATATCAAGGCAAAGTTTGACCCGGAGAACATTTTCAAACTGACTGTGCCGTTGTTGGAGTAGAAGGCAGACTGGAAGTAATATTCTCATTCATTTGCTTGGGTCGAAGCCATAGTATCCTCGGAATATTGAATAACATGTGGTTATAATCCATTTGCTAAAATGTATCGTACTATTTTTGAAAGCTCTTCATGTCCGGCAAAAGATAACAGTGAAAACCAAGTCAGAATACTTTACCGTTTTCATGTCGGTGGATAGAGCACGGAAAATTCTCCCAACTCGTCGAGATCTTCCCCAGCGCGAAAATACCCACCGAAACCCCTCGTACCAGTATTGAAATTCAAGAAGACCCCAAATACCATACATATCTTTCAAACGACAAACTTTCAACCGTGCCGCATGCATGCACGGGTGGAGTGGGGGAAAGATACCAAGCCCCGTATTTTCACTACTGATACCGTCGGACGCAAAATCCCGCGCTACTAATGCGACTCAGGGCCGCAATGTATCATCCCACCGGAAGTTAAAGCGTGGTGCTGATCTAGGATCATATCTGAGACTCGTTCTACAAATTGCCTATGCTGTCATCTTCCCTACGTCGGGATGTTCTCATCCAAAAAAGAGGATGCTCGCTATTCACTATTAGCAGACGTTGAAGACTACGATAGATCCGGAGAAGAAATTAATAAAGATGATGAACCGGCGTGGAGGAACAAGCGATCATTTTTGGCATGTTTACAACGACCTATATTGATCCCGTTGCTTCTTCTTATCATCTCTGCGCTGTCGGTGACTGTGGTCGTTCTGTTTCCTGCGACACCGAAGGGATGCCGATACCCCCGGATTCGACGAGAGTGGAGGTCATACAGCAAAATTGAGAGACAAGCATACGTGGATGCGGCAGTTTGCTTGACGCGGACGCAGTCACCGACTGATTCCCGGGTTTCTATCCATGATGACTTTTCATATCTGCATAGCCGCATTGGCAATTACTGTAAGTCGACGTATATTTTCTCATCCATTAGGAATTCAAGCTGAAGATGAAACTTGTCTGTCCTCCACTTAGCACACGACGCTGCCCCCTTCCTCCCATGGCACCGCTATTTTATCCACGCGTACGAGAAGGCATTGAAAGATCACTGCGGCTACAAAGGGACTCTGCCGTGAGCAAAATCTATATTCCCAGGGAAATAATCGCCCAGGTTAACATATACAGTTATTGGGATTGGTCAAAAGACTACGAAAACGTCCTGGAATCACCAATATGGGACACCGATGCCGGGTTCGGGCCTAACGGTGATCCGACAGGCCCAGAAGGTGTCTCGAAAGGACATTGCGTGAGAAACGGTTCTTTCGCCGGCTGGACACCAGCATGGTATCAGGGAGAGTATCGCCCGCATTGCCTATCCCGAGGCTTTCTAGACGTGGCTACCGCGGAAAAGGTGAGCGCACGCACAGTCAAGCCAGAGATTCTGGAGGCGGTGGTCGTCGACGAGACAGATTTCTTCAACTTCACCCTGCATGTCGAGGATGTTTCTCATCTCACTGTTCCTTTCCTTGTTCATGGTGACTTCAGGAGAATTACAGCACCCAATGGTGAGTTATTACGTCGCTACCTTCTTTCGAGACAAGACATCTAATAGCGGGTAGATCCTGTTTTCTTTTTACATCATTCACAGATCGATCGTCTTTGGTGGAGCTGGCAAAAGTACTCTGGAGATAGATTCTTGCAGTACAACGGCCCTGCGCAGCTTGATGGAGATGAGGAGGGCATGCTCACTGATTTACTCGAGTATGGTGGTTACCTGCCCTTTGATCCCAGCGTCGGTGATCTTATGGATACGGAAGGAGATCTCCTATGCTATCGTTATGATGTTGGCGTAGTAGGTTCACACTGAATAACAAGCATACTTGGAACGCGCAAAGGCCACCTTCGTAGATACTGCTCTTTAATGAAATCCTGGATAGTAACCTTGAAGATGCATATTCCAGCCCTGTAACTACTGAGGTCATGGCGGATCAATCTTCAGTTGATGCACATACCTAATGAAGCACAAATCAGCTTTTGCGAGATAGTGCGACACGCACCAAAGCACCTGGACCGCCGATGAGTGTACCCAGTCTCCATGTAGCGCTCTCTGCTATGTGAGTAATATATACAATCGTCTGCAGGGATCTGAGTATCGGAAACTCCTCCCAATACGTCGACGGACAGTTCTTCTGCCGTGTCAGCCAGTCTAAAATATCGCAATGCCAATAATTATGAAGGATTGAATCTTATGGTGGCGGTTATTGCAAGAGCATGCCGTCCTTATCTGGTGGGCTTGCGTTTTGGCCCTTCAAGCTTCCATAGCATTGATAGTACTATTTAGTGCCACCATAATTCATCAAGGCCGGCTGGCCCAATGGCAAGGCGCTTGACTACGAATCAAGAGATTGCAGGTTCGACCCCTGCGTCGGTCAATTTTTTTGGTCTTGAAAAGACTTGGGTCCCTCGCAGTGGATCAGAATTTAATTTTTCGCTTGCTGCGGTTGGTGGACGGGAACTGCGGAACCCACCCGAAATCTTAGCCCAAACAGAAGCCTCATTAAATGAGCGGCTAGTTCACGTTCCTGGAAGCAACCTTGGGAATTGAATCCAAACAATTTGTTTCTCATGTACGGCGAACCTTAGGCGCAGTGTCAAACGTAGAGAATATCGAGAATATACTGGAAGAGATGGCTCGGGTTATGAGCAACCTCCGTCAGGGTCAATCGATTGCATATAATTGTTATCTTCATTATCCGCTCTCGGAGAGATTTTGATCTTGCCAAATGTTCGTGTGCCGGACGGGGACTCTCAAACATCGATGTTCTTAGTGCATTAGCTGGCTGTTAGAAGTACTCCGTGGTCATCATGAGATTTGAGGAACAAAATTGGATGAGAAATGTTGAGTTATCCAGAATCTTTGAGAGATAATACATCCACTGGAAACCGGAGAGCTGTCTTGCTTGACGTTTATCGAGTGCTTAGGCATGAGTGCTTTGATGGAGAGATGTTTCTGACTGTAGCTCTCAGGTCTGTAATCGGAGATGTCGGAGCCGCTCCATTGTTATCATTCGTGCCAGCCAGAGTCGTCGAGACAGAAAAGCTTGTGCTAATTTGCAACTGCTGGTAGAATATTGATGCAGTTAAAAATTCCATGTCAGCTGAAGTGGACGCAAAATTATGACCCCTACCAATCCCACCACCTGATATGTTCTGCATAGGTGGGCTTGAGTACCATTTCGTGCGGTCGGGAATTATCCGATCGAATTTGCAGCTTTCAATTGCCAAAGTGAAGCTACAACAGCCTTGATAGTACTAGTCTGTGGTCACAGCGCCTCCACCTACGTAGCCGAAGGATTGGGTAGATGATCTACCACGTGGGCAACGCACTACGTACTCCGACCTCCATGATCATACGATCGTATATCTATGGATGAATATCTGGATTTCAACATTTTTATGACGATGCGACAAGCACTTAGGAGAGGGAAGAGATGACGATCATCATCATGTACCGAAATTATATCAACAAATCGACTTCTGAATTGTATAAGTCATGCTCAGTGTATCTTGGCAGATTAATTATGTAGTCAGACAGCTATCTTGTTTGCCAAGCATCACTACGGCGCCGGCCTAAAAGCTGTTCACTAGTTCCCCCCGCATTTTCTCCGCCTCTCCATTGATACTTCACTTCTTTGACCGCACCCCCATGCTCGGATCCTGCTTGATGAGCGAATCGGGTGAATTCAATGGAATGACGCACAAGATATGAACACTAAAACGAATGAGGAGCGCCAAGACGTGGCGGAGGAGAGCCGGCTTTTAGATAATCACATTTTCTCCTTGAGATTTGATATAATCTAAGCACCTTACATGCACAGGTGTGCTCTGAATCACATGTCCTTACCCACAATTCAGGGGACATGAAAATATACAGTAATTCAATAATGGGAGTCTCTCTATGTATACAACGCACTCTCCTATGCTTTATAGACCCGCACCATCTGTAAGTGGATACGGGTGGTCAAATAGGTCCTTCAAGTCAATTCCAAGCAGGTGCAGCCCGTCGATATGGTAACTCGGATCATCAATCAGAGGGAGAAATAACTCATCGGCTTCCTGAAGCGTAGCTGGGGTCCACAGTGGTGTAGTGCTGGGACCGGGCACCAGTGGCTCCTGAGGCAAGGTTGGAAGCGAAACAGCCAAATGGCTAGAATTATCCGTCTCGGCACTGGAAAAAATGGCAACGGGCTGCGCGGCTTCCACCGTCTCCGGAACCGCCTCAGGTTGCACGCTGCGAGCCGGCTCAATCGGGCTCGGGTCGGGAATTTTGGGTTTTATTTTTTTTTGTCGTTTCTCAGTCACGTACTGTCGTGCCAGGTGCGCAAACTCCGCAATCAATGAGCCGGGCAAAGTTCCCTTGCTTGCGAACTCTAATCGACTGAAGTGTCCACCGGCGATATCCAGGAGTGCAAGGCTTATGCCTGTTTCGGGATGTTCGGGGTTGTGGACCACCAAGTCGAATAGAATTAGGAGACATGAGAGTGGCATCACACCTAGGATCCTAATACCGGAATATTAGTAACTCTCTACCATATCTGAGTATATCCCGGTGTATATGATTGAGATTTAAACGAATTTAAGTATCTCCTTTCTGTGGGCTTACCAGATTGGCGTAGAAGGAGCCACGTCGATGTATTTTGTCAGCTCCAAAACAGATCTGGCTGTACGCATCAGCTCTCGCTTCAACTCCAACTGTTGGGTTGCTCGCAATCGGGCGGCACTGAAATGTAAAAGTGTCCACGAAAGGGTGAGCAGTGCGTTCAGATACAGATAATGTGTCATTAGCGCAATTGTCTGTGCAAGTGGTTCGTGTAGCAAGCGCGGCTTCAATTGTTCTCCAGCACGAAACCTCATGGGACTGGACAAACGCCAAGCCTCCAGCTCCTGGAGAAGAACCTGCACTTTTGTGTTGTAGTCTGCAACCGGTTGGTTGGTTGAGCTTATTGTGAAAAGGTCACTATGTATTTTTGACACCAGGCGACCATATTGGAGAAAGCTGAAAAACCAATCATAGTCGTGGAAGGTTGACTCTTTCACGTCCGGAATTGCACAGCTGATATTTGCGTCTTGTAGAACCTAGAAATTTTGTCAATTAAAGTCTAGCAGGACCGTGCAAGGGGATGAATACTGAAACTTTTCCTGTTATGAAGCAGGAGACTTTCTCCATGAAATAAAGTACCCAAAAGGTGCGCCGGTGCGACTCTTCTCCTGGGCTATTAGACTTGTTATATCCTAGTCCTTGTGCCATTATTGAAGCCTCTGATAGCATAAGAGGTTCAAATTGGAAGGCCGACGCGGTCGATGAAAAGATAGACTGGAAACTTCAGCATGATGCATTCACTCCATGGAATAAGATTGAAATTACCATTGCCATAAGCGCCTAAGAGCTCATTAAAGCCGTTAGCTTTCCTTTGCGGTCATGAGAATGGATTTAAACAGACCTGCACCGCTGTGAGCGACCCCCGACAGAGGAGAATGTCCTGAAAGTGCGATAGCGAGCGATCAAAGTATGTCCACGCCTCACCTATACCAGCTTCAAAACTGCCACCATCATTGTATTGGCAGCCAATTGCCACCACAGCATAGTAAAGCGCGGCCCAGGCTCTGTCTGTGGCCAGTACATTTAACAGATTTTGGGACGACGCCTGTTGTTGAAACGTCTCGGCACAGAGAAAGGGGTAAATTGGGTGGACCATCTCAAAATATGCTAAAAATAGATGCCAATGAGTAATCTAGTTTATAGATGTCGGGAATTGATATACAAACCATAGATATGTGCCTTGAGCGACTCGTGAGGTAGATCATGTAGGTTCGGCTCGGACAGGCGCTCTTGGAACGCCTTAGATCTGGGAATATAAGTAGCAAGCTTCATTTTCGATGCTACAAGCTTTCGAATCTCTTCAAGTAGATGCGCGAGTCGATCGTGGCCAAGCCTTTCACTGATCAATCGAACTCTCTTTTCCGGGAAAAAGGATATGTTTGGATTCGGGCCAAACAGAGCCATCAACTAGGCAGACGCATTAGGGTGGGCATCCAAAGGTAATTGCTCCAAACAATATTCTTCATACTTGATCAGGATGATTGACACCCCTGCGAATGCGCGAGGCCTGCCTATCGGCAAGCAAGGAATCGATGTACAATGTAGACAGCGCATTGTTGCGATCGAGTGCTCGGGCATTGAAAACGTCATTGCTATCTATGACAGGCCGAGATCTCACCGGCAATTCCCCTGTTCTTCATAAGCATTATCTTGTGATGTATGTGGGTGGCAACTTACCTGGGCTCAGCTTGCGCTTTCTGGGCTGTTTGATGTAGCTAAAGCTACACGCGCTGTTGCGCGACTATACGTCATGCTCGTCATTCTCCACAATCTCAGGAAACAGTATCGTTGTTGATTCACTCACGAGACAGAATTCGCAAGCATCGGCGCCACTCGTCTCTGGTCTCCGTTAGCGGGTCACTCAGATTGAAACCGCACGGCCGGGGCAGCCACTTACTGCATCGAACCTTTCGGGCCCGACACGTATCGCAAGCTTTGTGCAGTGACAGCTCCATCGTGAATAAGATCAAAATCACAAAAGTCGGAGACGGAGGCGAGCGGGTGGTGTTCGTCTTAAGGCGTTCCGACCTTCGGCGCCGAAAGAAGCATCCAATCACGTCTGCCTATTTAACCGTTGTAGGCCCCACCAGCTTCGGCTCCGAAATTGACACGAGATAAACAGGATAAATCTTATACACATGCTTAATGGCTTGAGACACTCGTCACGATCGGCCCCTTTAATATATTCTAATGCATAATGACGCTAGCTTGGTCGATGCCGATACTTACCGGAGGTGTAAGAAAGGACTATATATAGGATTGGAGTTCCGTTTGAGCCCATTTTCAATGCTCCACAGAATATTTCTTCTGATACTCATCAACACATCTAAGTCTATCTTGCGCTTCATTCTAGAAAGTCCAAGATGTCTTCCGCTTCCTCCGGAGACGGGTCCACCCTGGCCCCTGACGAGAAGACAGAGAAACCTACTGATATTTCGCCGGAAAATCGACAAAGAATTGCGACGCTTGCCAGGCACCTGACGGACACTTCTATCCACCGTGCGGGATCTCATTCAGCGTTGTCTAATCCTTTCAATGGCTCCAATGATTCTAGGCTTGATCCAAGCTCCAAGAATTTCAATGCCAAATACTGGGCAGAAACCGTGATTGGGCTGATGTCTAACGATGCCGAACGGTATTTGCCGCGAAATGCCGGTGTCTCGTTTCGAAACCTGAGTGTGCATGGATTTGGCAGCCCACTTAGCTACCAGAAAGACTTCTTGAATGTTGTCCTACAAGTTGGCGACATCGTCACGGGTTTGTTCAATCGCAAGGACCAGAAGATCCAGATCTTGAGAGATCATAACGGCTTGTTGCGAAGTGGTGAGATGCTACTTGTATTAGGAAGGCCGGGCAGGTAAGCAGTTCTGCTTCCTCATTTCTTGTTCAATCTAATTGCTGTATAGTGGAGTTTCAACGTTCCTGAAAACGGTTGCGGGAGAAACCAAAGGACTTTACTTGGATTCTACCACAGAGTTCAATTATCAGGGTAAACAAATCTCAATCCGTAACTCCTCCCAATCCCCACGCTCACAATTTTTTTTTCTCAGGCATCCCTCGCAAAGCAATGCGAGGACAGTTCCGTGGCGATGTTATCTACCAAGCCGAGACAGACGTGCATTTCCCTCACTTGACAGTTGGACAGACGCTTCTGTATGCTGCTCTAGCAAAAACGCCTAGCAATCGACTACCTGGTGTTTCTCGCGAACAATACGCAGAGCATGTTCGTGACGTTATCATGGCTACTTTTGGTCTTTCACATACACTTCACACCAAAGTGGGCAATGAATTTGTTCGTGGTGTCAGTGGTGGTGAACGCAAGCGAGTCAGTATTGCCGAGGTCGCACTTGCACAAAGTCCAATCCAATGCTGGGACAACAGTACCAGGGGATTGGACAGTGCTACAGCACTGAGATTTGTACAAACTCTACGTTTGGCTGCCGATATCAATAACACAGCTACGATGGTGGCTCTGTACCAAGCTTCTCAGGAGTCATACGAGGTAAAAAGCAACTTTCCTTCCGTTCCTTTTCATTCCCTAGCCCACATGGAGGTACTACCTTATGATGCTAATTTATTATGGGCAGATTTTCGACAAGGTTGCCGTCTTGTACGAGGGCCGTCAGATTTACTTTGGACCGGTTCATCAAGCCAAGGAATACTTCATTGAATTAGGATATCATTGCCCGGATCGACAAACCACTGCGGACTTTCTTACATCTCTTACGATGCCCATCGAGCGAGTGGTCCGAGAAGGCTTTGAAGACCGTGTACCTCGAACTCCCGATGAATTTGCAAAGGCATGGAAGGATAGTGCCCTCTGTAAAGAATTGTTGCAAGACATCTCGGAATTCGACAAAGAACATCCGGTTGGGGGACCTGCAGTCACTCATTTCCTGGCTTCCAGAAATGCCGAGAAGACTTCCTTCATGTGAGAAGATATTTTACTCGTGACAAGACCACCTTAGACTGACAAGTATCTACAGGACGCCTCATTCACCCTATACAATCTCTGTCCCACTGCAGGTTTTGTTATGTATTCGTCGGGGGTTTCGTCGGATTCAGGGTGATATGAGTTTCTTCATCGTTACCGTCGGTGGTAATTTTGTTATCTCTCTCCTTCTTGGAAGCGTCTTCTATAACCTACCGGATACTAGTGCAAGCCTTAGCAACCGTTGCATCCTCTTGTTTTTTGCTTTGCTTTTCAACGCTCTCAACAGTTCTCTAGAAGTACGCGATCTGGAAATCATCAGAGTACTAATTGACAAATAGCTAATGATTCCTAATAGATTCTATCGCTATACGCCCAGCGTCTCATCGTTGAGAAGCATGCAACCTATGCTTTCTACCATCCACTATCCGAAGCTCTGGCATCCATGATCTGTGATCTTCCTTCCAAGATTCTGTCAACCGTGGCCTTCAACATTCCTCTATACTACATGGCTCATCTGCGAACTGAGTCCGGACATGTGGTCATTTACTTGCTATTTGCTTTCTGTTCGACCTTGACCATGTCAATGATATTTCGCACAATTGGCCAAATGACCCGGACCATTGCGGAAGCTCTGACACCGACCGCTCTCTTAGTTATTGGCCTGGTGATATACACTGGTTTTATCATTCCTATTCGAAACATGCAGGGCTGGTTGCGCTGGATCAACTACATCAATCCACTCGCTTATTCTTACGAGGCACTGGTCGCGAATGAGTTTCACAATCGCGATTTCGAATGCGTAAGCTTCGTGCCTGAGGGGTCCAGCTACGAAAACATCACAAGTGCCGAGCGGACATGTTCTGTGACTGGGGCATCCTCCGGGTCATCTGTGGTCAGTGGGGACCTATATGCTCAGGAAAGCTATGGATACTATTATTCACATGTCTGGCGGTTCGTCTTACTCTTCCTCTTTGCCGTACGAATTAATCAAACTGACTTGAATTCATGCAGAAACTTTGGCATCCTGATCGCATATATCGTCTTCTTCATGATCATGTACATCTTGGCAGCCGAATACATTACTGCCGACCGCGGTAAAGGCGAAATTCTTCTCTTTAGGCGCAAACATATCTCGAATTTGGAGAAAAAGAAGCAAAGTGATGAAGAGTCTGCATCGGAAATGGGTCCTGCGGTCATTGACCCTGGTGCTGATACTGAGAAGGGCAGTGCTGGGGAGGACAAGTCAGTTGTTATTCAGGAACAGACCAATATTCTCCATTGGCGAAACCTCACCTATGACGTTCCTATTAAAGGCGGAATACGGAGGATTACGGACCATGTCGACGGTTGGGTCAAGCCCGGAGCGTTAACGGCCCTAATGGTAAGTTTGGTGTTCCTATCTAGCCTCTTGTCTTTGGCTCCAAGGCTAAATCACAGTACAGGGAGCCTCGGGTGCAGGAAAGACAACACTTCTCGATGTTCTGGCCAACCGAGTACGAACTGGCGTCGTAGGTGGCGATATCCTGACGAACGGCCTTCCACGAGACACCTCGTTCCAACGTCGGATTGGCTACGTCCAACAACAAGATCTTCACCTCGAGACTGCCACAGTGAGAGAAGCATTGACTTTCAGTGCTCTGCTCCGTCAGCCTGAAACGGTCAGCAAAGAGGAAAAACTCCGAACAGTTCAGGAGGTCATTGATCTGCTCGAAATGAAACCTTACGCAGAAGCTGTCGTCGGAGTCCCGGGAGAAGGTCTCAATGTCGAACAGCGAAAACGGTTAACAATCGGCGTGGAGCTGGCAGCAAAGCCAGATCTCCTATTCTTCTTGGATGAGCCGACATCAGGACTGGATAGTCAAACTGCCTGGTCAATCTTATTGTTGCTGCGAAAGTTGACCAACCACGGTCAAGCCATCCTCTGTACCATCCACCAACCTTCGGCAATGCTTTTCCAGCAATTTGATCGACTTCTTTTGTTGGCAGCTGGTGGTCGTACGGTATACTTTGGAGACATTGGCGAGAACTCTCACACACTGACCCATTATTTCGAGCAATATGGGGCCGAGCACTGTGAGGTAGATGAAAATCCCGCGGAGTGGATGCTGCGGGTGATTGGGGCTGCGCCAGGAAGCACCGCAACTCGTGACTGGCCAGACACCTGGCGCAAGAGCCCGGAATACACAGAAGTCCAAAAGCATTTGACTATCTTGGAACAGAAAGCAAATGGGGAGCAGAGCCATGCTGGCCTGACCAAAGAGTTTGCCAGTCCATTTCACATGCAGCTGCTGCTTTGCACTAAGCGGGTGTTTGAACAGTACTGGCGAACACCTTCATATCTGTATTCTAAACTCCTTATGTGCTTCGTCACTGTAAGTTTGAGCTCAGCTTTCTCCCAAAAACAGATTTCATTGCTAACACACTCAACTTATTTCACCAGGCTTTGTTCATCGGACTTTCCTTTTTACTGACTAAAGTTACGGTGCTCGGCTTGGAACATCAGATGTTTGCCATATTCATGCTTCTCATCGTGTTTCCCTTCCTTGCTTACCAAACTATGCCAAACTACATTCTTCAGCGTGATCTCTATGAAGTACGCGAAAGCCCGTCCAAAACATATTCTTGGGCTGCCTTCATTTTGGCCCAGATCATCGTTGAACTGCCTTGGAACACGGTAGCTGCCGTGATCACTTTCTTCCCCTTCTACTATCTCATCGGCATGAACAGAAATGCGATTGCAACAAATGCAGTTACCGAAAGAGGGGGATTGATGTTCCTGCTTGTGTGGTCCTTCTTGATGCATTGTAGCACTTTTACCACAATGGTGGTGGCCGCAGCCGCTACTGCCGAGATCGGTGCAATCCTAGCCTTATTACTGTTCACCTTCTGCATAATTTTCTGCGGGTAAGCTCATTCATTGCATACTTTGATGATTCTAACTAACCACTTCATCAGTGTTATGGCGTCCCCTACTTTGATGCCAGGATTTTGGATTTTCATGTATCGTGTCTCACCCCTGACCTATCTCATCAGTGGCATGCTTTCCACTGGGCTAGCAAACATCGAAATTCAGTGCTCTGATCTGGAGCTAGTCGTTGTCCAGCCTCCTTCTGGCGTGACTTGTGGAAATTATCTCGCAGATTACGTGGCGGCAGCTGGCGGTGCAGTGTACAACTCCAACGCCACCGCTAATTGTGAATTCTGTGCTGAGACGGAGTCGAACGTGTTTCTGCAGTCGTATTCGGCAGTCTATAGCGATCGATGGAGGAACTTTGGTTTGATGTGGGCTTATATTGCCTTCAACGTGTTCGCTACCCTGGCTTTGTACTGGTATATCCGGGTTCGTGGTTGCCCTGGATTTTCGAACCTTGGGGTCTGTATTAGTCGAGTTTGGAAGTCCTTGCCAGGAAAGAAGGGCAAGTCGACTAAGTGATGTACCAGTCAGCAGAAGGAGGAATGGCCTGTACTATGGGTCGGAAGGTAGATCATGGGATACTTTGCGATTAATAATTATATAGAGCAATTGAGAATGCGACGCTCAGATTGGGTTTTGTCAGTGACTTGTACACTTCAGAACTTATTATAAGTCTTCGTGTGCCCAGGTATACATTTTGGCAATTGAGGATGGTAAATCAGAGCCTTCAGCCCAGGGATGGACAGGCAAAAGACCACTCTGTAGCTTTCGCCAGGCTTGACGTCACGGACTCTTTCACTATAACTTGTGCAATTGTATTCGTACTACCGTACAACTCGCTATTTGTATACAGGTAAAAATGACTTATCCAACGGGCTGAACATTCAGATCAAAGTAGGCCAGCATTGGTGAGATTTTGGGTCACCTGTTCCTGATCCGGGGTTTGCTCCATTGCTTGTAGAGAATTTGGCTTCCTGCAGTAAATATAAATTACTTCAAATACCATCGCTCCAAGTGTTGAGAAACTATTTGTTATTTAATTAGTATTCTCTTTGCAAATAGGACAGGTGCAAAAGGGAGGGGGAAATGGGTTAGGACCAAACTTACAATGCAATGAAGCTAAATGCTTCTGCGGCATACTTTCGGCTGCAAACCGCCTCTCCGTTCCAACGAAGGATACGGCAGTTGATCTGATTAAAGTCGAGAGCCAAGAAAATAAACGAGGTAATCCATCTACACATATTTGTCAGTCTCAGCCTAGGAGAGTGGAGCTTTTGATAAATCGCTTCCAGGGTTGCTCACAAATAGGAGAGCACAGTATCTGTCGCAAGTAACAGGAAAATATGCCAGGGGGCACGTCTTATAATGAAGCTAGTAGCGATTGCCAGAGGTAGAACGACCACAGCCAAAGCAGCCTAAATTTTTGTTAGTCGTGCAAAGGTGTAGTAAAGTGGTTATTAACGCACAATAACCAAAGAGTAAATGACCGTGACGGTTTTTGTGTCTCGTGCTGCCCATGCCGTTATGCCAAGAACGACGACTGCGCTGACAAACTGCATCAAGCGAGCGATATATGTCACAATACCCATAGGGTGATGGTAGAAGCTCTCCATTGCAGATGCTTTTCCAACGTTATCTGAATATATTAGGCAATTGCTTGGTTCCTGAAACGGAGAATGGGTTATGATATATGTAGGATTACTGAATTTTCGATGTTCAGACTTGCCGTCCCTTCGAAAATATCGATGATCTCACCACTTATGGTTTACTTCCAGGGACCCTGAATATTTCAAGCTTTGAAAATCAAGGGATATCATGCGTCTTGGATATTCGACGTTTTGTCAATGTCTAATATTATCATCTCACAATGAATCTCTTCTAGTATCGACTACTTGCTGTTCCGAACAAAAAGTCGGACGGAATAATTAGAGTTAGTTATGTCTAGCCCTGAAAATGTATGCTCATCCACTTCTCTTCTTCCAATCGTGATGCAACAGTCATGCCTAATAATTGGCAGGCGCCCCCTGATCGAGGACTAGCCCTTATAATAGTGACCTCCATACTCACGTTCCTAACTGTGATAGTGGTCGCGTTGAGATTGGTTGCACGGATCGTCATTTTGCGTGTTGCTGGACTGGACGATTGGTGTGCTCTGGCCGCAACAATAGTTGCCATTGGAGCAGTTGTCTCCATGTGTATAGGTTAGTATTATATGCCTCTTGTCAACTAGTACCGCTAACGCCAAGTATTCTAGGGGTCAAATACGGAACAGGGAAGGTCGAGTCGAGCCAAGATGTCAATATAAACATATTGGGAAAGGTAATTGTCAATTCATAGTTCCCATGAGAAAAGGACTGACTTAATTCGTAGGTCCAATTATCAACTCAGGTGCTATATATACTGTCAAGCGGGCTAATCAAGCTTTCGATACTGTTTCTCTACCGCCGCATCTTCCAGCATCTTCGCATTTTGATCCTACTCAGCATTGCGCTTATTTCGCTGATCAGTATTGCCTTCATTTTTGCCGCAATCTTCCAGTGTAGGCCAACTGGAGTTCTGTGGGCCAATCATGATGGGAGCAAAAATTCTTGCATCTCTATTCTTGTCTTCTGGTGTGATGTGGCTGTTATATTCCTGGTCACCAACGTATGGATTGTGGTGCTGCCTATCAAGCCTATAATTGGTATGTTGGCCCTCTAATATGGAAATACGATCGAGCCACTTACTTTGATCGCTTTCTTGCACAGGCCTTCACCTTGCCTTAAGGAAAAGGATGGCTATTTTGGGGCTTTTATGTTCAGCTGGGCTACTGTGAGTCTATAGAGCTCTAACTCTTGTTAAAATGTGGATTCAAGCTCATAAATTAGGGCCTGTGCTGCTGCTGCGGTGCGGCTAGGATTTGTGGTTCATCTCTATCGAGGGCATGATCCCTCCTTGGATATCATACCGATCTACATCTGCTCTGTTGTGGAAATATCAACTGCGTTAACGGCATGTAGTATCCCTGCACTAAGACAGGGTCTTCCCAAGTGCAGAGGATATATACAAAGTGCCAAGGATAGATTCAGCGACATCCAAACATCGGCTTCTTCAGCGTGACATTCCAAGGTTCAAGGCCCTGTTACCATTTCCTGCCTCTGCGCCTGAATTATATAGAGATATATGGTTCTCTTATAGATGACCAAAGTCTTCCACAATTTGCCTCCAGCTCTATACCAACTCAAAAATCCTCCATTCTGTAGACACTGTACGATGGTTCTTCATATGGATGAGCACTGAAAACGAGAATGATTAGCGAGACAAACAAAGATCGGTCATTACTCGTAAAATCCGCCGTGCAATCTTGCCTTTTCAAAGCCTCGACTGCTTTCTTGGCAATATCTTCCCCCACACAGATTGTCTCAACCCTTATCTCTGGTACTTCCTCTAATTGTCCAACTTTGCCTATATGAGGATCTGCTATGCTGCCCGGTCGGAATTGTCCGGTCCCCATGCTAGTCCAGCAGCATTCAGAATAGTTACCTGGCCCAGGATACCTTCCTGCGCCAGCAGCGAAGATAGCATCTTTGCAAATTGCAAGAGCTGAGGGAGGCACGAAGAAGACGAGCCTAAACTTCGAAGGGAGGCGAGATAAATTTGCCATTTTGGGATGCGTTTCAAATAATTCCGATCTTGGTGAGAGAGAGCGTGAACAGGATGTTGGGTGCTGTGGTGAAGTGGGGAAAGAGGGGAACCTGGTATACAGCACAGCACAGACTAGCGTATCCAGCTTCGCTGTTTTACACCCTTTGAAATCCTGAGTCTAAATATCAACTCACTAGCCCCAAATCCCGGATGATTCAATGAAAAATGGTATCATGGGTACTTGAGCTTTATTCCATTCATGATGATTCCAGATTTAATTAATGGCTCGGCTCAAGTACGCAGGATAAATTGATGCAGCCCCTCGCCCTATACTGACCATGGTGAAATCGGCTGGAAAAACTCGAGATTATCTTTTTTCACATGGCTGGAACTAGCTGACAAGGTTGCTAGCCACTGCTTCGCAGAGTTTTTGTTCGATTCAAATTTTCCCTCAAATGAATGCGTTCTTCTGTTCCAGCAGTTGCTTGTATATACCGGCCTATCTTCATTTGCAAACATTCATAGATCTCAACGCTGGTGCTGCTCGGACACTGTTTGAGACTAGCCGTGTATCCCTAGCAGTGATCACACGACCCCTCTTCAGTCATGTGTTCTTCCATTTCATGCTCGACCCAAGCAGTCAAAGGCGAGTCAATGATGGTCGGACTTGTACCAGTTGCGCGAAGACCACGGGTGCCTTCTTCAAGGAGCCAAGCATACGTGGCTTCAGTAGCAGGAATGCTATTGAGGTACCCGTAGCTTGGCTCGATTGAGTCCTGTACCGCAGCTACCACCATCCTCGAAACAATCATCATGCACTGCTCAAGCCACTCGTCGATGCCATCCAAGCCGCAGATCCGGTTATCTGGAGGGAACACAATCATGGCCCCATCCTCAACGTACAAACGGTATGTGACGTCGCTGGCGTTGAGGCAGGACAAGAATATATGCGCAGCATCCGGACCCAATTCCGACTCTTCAAAATTAGTGATATTCCGTGAAAGGGTTACTGCAGTGGCTATTTGATTCCAAAAAGCCACGGCAGTGAGGAAGATTGGCAAGAATCGAACTGCATAGCGATTTTGAGCACTTGAGGTGAATAGGCTTCAAAATCTCAAGATTGATCATAGTCCTGGTTCGCAAAGTCGAAATCGGGTAAGATAAATCTTTGAAAGTGGCTGCTCCAGTGAATATTCTTAGCAATCCCGCAAATATCCGTGCTTTGGATCGTGAAATTCTGTACTTACGACTTTGATCTTTACGATAGCCTGCAATTCATTCCATGACCTCGGGAGTTGCACCTATATCGTAGTTTTGATAACAATTTAATTTCTATATTGGCAAACCAGTCTCAGGCGTTTCCCATCCATTTACTCATATATAGTCGGATATTGGCTTTTAGAGTCCATCGAGATTCCAAGGGCTGCCTGAAAAATTGTCACTCGACAGGTCCTGATGGATCCTATAATCATCTGGCGCTTCTTGGGAGAATGAAACCCCACTAGCCCAGAAAAAAGACAGAGCCCAGTCACTCACCGACCACCATCCACTCCACAGTGTTCGACGCCGGTACGACCACCTTCGGCCGGCCCCCATTATCCTTGGGGTCGGAGATTGGTTCCACCCCTGAGCCAGGGAGTGTGACGATGGTCTGGGTGTGAGAACTTGAGGTTCCCCAATCCCACCAGTCCAATGTGTTTCCCGTAAACTGATATCGGAGCCTTTCGCCAGGTTTTAAATCATCGGGAAGACCATCTCCGTCTGCCATCATGGTCCAGGAGTTCATCCATGATTGGCCAGGGAAGAGGGTCGGGAATAGGCCATCAGGGTCCTCGGAGACATTTATCAGCGTGTCGGGATTATCCCACATTCCAAATCTACAGCCGTAGCCCTCGAATGACTCCCATTCTGCCTCTGTCTCTAGGCTGGATTGATCAAGACAGTGACGGCGATGGACACGAAATTCGCCATCTATTGGATTGAATGCATAGGTGTGGAAGGTGATTGGTCGGGGGGATTTTCCGTCTGTTGTTGTATTGTTGTTCTCTGCGAGGCCGTGGTAAACAACTCTGATAGAGACTTCCAGACTCCCGGTCATGGCCATTGTTGGGCTACAGCTTAGCTCAATGCTAAGGACTTGCGCCCCTGGGCTATTGTAATTATTAGTAGAGGAATGCCCTGCTATCACAAACAAAGCACCCACATTCTCTCACTCACCTGGATAGGTGGTGGCGTCTTAGGCTGCGGAATAGATGGCCGCTCACCATTTTCCACCGTGAACGTGATATGTGCACCACCTGGAACCAGGACCGGTGGCCACTTAGGCTTGTTTCCCACGTCTGGCTTCGTGCCCCAACCCCAATATTCAATTTCTCCTCCAGTCCAGAGAAGATCATAGGTATGCTCTGGTTGTAAGAGCTTTTCCCAGGTATCGGGAAATGATAACCTGTGGGTGATTTTATAGCAGTCGTGGCAATTCTTGGCCTCCGCCATATATAACGAAGGCGGCTCATTTGGAAACTGCTGTATCCTCGAGCTCAGTGCATATCTAAAATTCTCCTCAACGCCGATTCTCTGGAGACTGCTGCTACCTGGATCATGGTGTAGGAGGATAAAACTCCCCCGGCCGGGGTCGATTAGAGGGGACCAGCGCAGCCAGCACGGTTGATTAATATCTTTTCTGGTATCGCTCTTTTGCTGATCTATGAAATCATCATCTGGTTCACCACTTAGAACCCTCCGAAGAGTAACCAAGATAAAATACTTCTCGTTCCGTGACTCCGTCCAGATAGTTGAGCTGCCACTCAGCTCCAGAATCAAGCGTGGAGTGTCGGGTCTGTCGTATGCTTATTAGCGGTCTTCTTTTACTCTCTTTTCTTTTCAGGACTGGGTTGATCAACATACAACCTGTTAATTTCTTTCCATTTGACGTATGGATCCATGATTATTCATGGCACCGTTGGCTTGATACGAGGTGGGATGTTTCGGGATGGATGAGCGTAAAGCGGGAAGAGACCCAGTCACCACTAGTCCTAATATGGCTATCTCGGTATCTCGTAGACGTTCATTCCCCGAGATTAATGATGTTATTCTCGCTATCAGTGATGTCGAGCCTTGCCCTAGAGTTTCACGAAAACGAGGCTCATGACTCATCATAGAAGCCGTGGCCCATCTATAGATAATACGGAGCAGGTTGCCACTAGTAATGGCTTAGAACGGCATATTGTAGAAAGAAGTAAATAGTCTGCTAAATCAAAATGCCTGCAACCCAGGCGTTTTGATTACAATCACAATTACATGTATACGTTAAACTTGCTTAGTGACCACTAACGTTGCAATGAAAGTTTAGCTATATTTTTCAAGGTTATCTTGGCTCAGCCATCCATGCGGCGGGTATGCTGGGCACGGATAGTATTCAGCATCTCGAAGGTAGCAGAATATTACGCTTTTACACGTCTCTCACATAAGCCTTGGGTGATTGCCCTGAATCTCTCGTACAATCTGTGTCTGTTGGTGTTGTTCTAAGATTGTTTGTGCTGCTGGATCGACCCGCACATACCGAATGTACGGCTAACCAGCGTTCCCCTTTAATATGTTCTTCCGAGATAGCATAAATATTTTTAACAGCTCTTGGAGTCGCTCTTGTATGATAGCTGACATGCTTATCCTGCTGGCGGTGCTGCTTTGACCTGGGAGACCATATTTCTATATACATAACTTCAACGCACTTTGACCAGTATTATAGATTATGGAAGTAGTCAGCGGTCGATCTTGGAATAGATCTATTTCTTTGCTATATGCTCCCGATTACGTCTTGATCGTGCGACCGTGTGATTATTGAAATGCAGTGACGCGAATGCTGGACGAACTTCGCAAGCTAAACCCACGTGTATTTCCATAATTCTCAATCCACGGTCCAGGGCTTGCGGGGTAACTGCGCCAGATCGAGTGTACAACGTGGATCAAGCCTAGTTCTGGTAGTACTACCTAGCTCGGCCAAGTGGGGTTAATGGACGGGTATTGTTGGCGCATAGCCTTCAGAGATATCTGCGGTTAAACTCCGACTTTTGGTTATGACCAATTATGGCTGATAGTCCGCCCGCAAGGGTCGCCTTTCGAGATCGGGGAACCCCAGAGGTAAGATCGACAGCGATCCATGGATCCGCGACCTCAATTTACGGATTGCGACCCACCACATAACATTCTGATTCGCTCAATATATCTTATCCAAAGTGTTGACATCATGTCTACAGCATTTCAATTTCGCCCCAGATATAAAATCCCCACACGTTCATTGCAAATAAAGTGTTTTCATTTTTCCAATCCTAGCCACAGAGCTCAAATCCCCAATTATTTCTATCACTTGCTCCAAAGAACAGAATGTCTCCGCCTCAAACTCCATCACAAAGTTTGTTTAGCACTTTGCTGCCATTTGCTCTTGATATTGATGGAATGCAGAATCCCAACCTCCGCATCACGAAAACTTTGTGGAGAGAATCTTTGATCATCACGGTCATCACCATGATGAAGACAGTAAAGACCATCCCGAATCGCAGTCCAAGGCACCGCCCCAGGAAAGTGAGAAGGATAAGTACGAGAAATGGTATCACAAGGAGGAAGATGAAGAAGCAGAAGGAGAGACATACGGTGGCCTGATGTGAGGTCTTTATCATGTGCCTAAACCGATGATTTGCTCGATCTTACTTCGTGTATGTGATCAATGAGGAACGGCTTCCAGAGCCTCCAATATTCCTTTTGAAGCTCTTCAATATACGACGTCCGTTTATCAGCGGATAGAAAGACTCTCCTTCGCTTTTTCCCTGCTTGAAAATAAATTAGTAAAATGATCTTACAGTATTTCCGGGTTGTTAAATGAACGAAAGCTAACTGTTTTCACCTAAAAATGTAGAGGCAATAGCCAAATAGGTATCCATCAATTGTAGGGGTAGGGCGGGTCATCAAAGAAGAATATCGTTTCAAAACCACTGCTGCATAGGGATGATGCCATTCGAGCAACCATCACTGTGTAAGCTTTATTCTCTTGTAATATGCAACATGCAATACTTTGTGCTTTGAAAGGCCCCTATATTTGCTCTTTCGCAAGAGTCTGACAATAAGCATTCTTCAGCCATTGACTTATTACTTGTTGCGTGCGAAGTTCACTCAGCAAGGAGAGCGGTGAATCTAACCCGCAATTCGCATGTTACCGTATCCAAGTGCCCAGCCTCTTTACTGACAGGTTCGTTTTACAACTTGGGGCTGTACGGCAGATAAGAACTGTCAGTAAACGTTTGTGGAATTCGACTTCTTCAAGCTGACAAAGCTCGCCACTGGTCCCCAAACAGACTTCCTCAAGCTACAAAAAACAGTAGCAGACGGCTAATTGCTCATATAGCATTGTGATGGGTGGCCATACTATTTCCGAATTGATATTGGTAGATACTGAGGATACTTGTTTGGCCGATATCTCGGCCAGCTCTCCGCAATAGTTATGAGCAACCTATAAAGACCCAATGGCTCCAGGGAAACCAGCCCCCGTTGACAATGTACTTTTCGCATCGGAAAGAGAGCGCAGCCAACGGACCAAATTTGAGATATTTGTATCACTAGGGTTAATTGATATACTTTTCTAACTTAGATACTTACATTCATGACTGCATGCTTCAATGTCCGTGCATTGATGACAAAAGTGAATCTGGGGTCCATCCGTCATCTACTAATAGTGAGTTTGAGTATTTGTTGTTGTTCCCAAGGCAGTAAAGCAAATTGATAAGACATTTCTCGACTCCTTGGCGCGCTTCCAGACTCAACGTGCCCAGAACCTGCACCAGGTCCATAACATAATTCACCTTGTATTCTCCCTCTGCAAAGAGCCTTCTCAGACATTCATATAACATAGAGCGCAGATTGTGGACTGAAGTGCCCCAAACATGCCTGGACTCTCTTAAGAACATCTCCAATTCATCAAGTGGGTTTGTTCCAGTGGGTGTTGTTGAGTCCCCATCGGATAGGAAGGAAATTGACTCCTGTACTAGGACACTGATGGAGAACAAACTCGCTAGCATTTCGGCTTCCCACTCTGTGATGTAAGCGTCACAGGAAGAAGACTGGATAGAGAGCTGGAATTGTTGACGCAAAAGTCCGACTGCGTCATGAGTAGAGGGGAACGAAGAAAGCCCTCTAGTGTAGAAAGAACCCATGAAGGTTCTCATGTCTTGAATAAATGATATCAACCAAAGGCAGCGGACCTTCTGGATATCAAAAGAGGGAGAATTTTGCATAACGGGTGGTGAGAAAAGAGGACGAGAGATTCGTTCGAGGTTGTTCGCGGACTCGAGCCATGACGGCCGCGACATTAACGAGACACTGGAAGTTTTCAGTATTGCAACTTTTATACTTGTCGTAATATGCACCTACAGGTAAACCACAAGTTCCAACCGCCAGTTCTCATGAAGCGCTTGGACACCACCTTTGGCATCAATCATCCTCTGTAAGCCATCACGATGGATTTTCCAATCTTCCACTGTACCCCAGTATCGCTGAGTAAAGGTGGTCAGCTAGTTTTTCACAGGGATATTCGTGATTAGCTAATACCTCAAATGTGAGCAGACGAACAACAGCAGCAAAAGCGTCATCGCTTAGCTCCTTCTCAGGATCACTAAGCCAGAGGCGCAGTATCCTGACAGCCTCGATCTTATATTTCAAGGCATCAGAGGAATTCGTTCCTCGTCCTGGAGGAGTGCCAGCGTATAGGTGAGATAAATGTGCAGCTGAATGCGCCATGATACAATTGAAAGAAGAAGAATTTGAAAGGTCCAGTGGGAACCAAACATCCTTCATCGGATTAAATTCGGTGACATCCAGATTTTCGAACATCATAGCCGCATGAGTGCTAATCCCTGCAATCCCGTCAGCAAAAAATTCCACAAGCATCGATGCCTTGAATCCTCATACGTACAGTGATGCAAAAGCTTCTGATGCTGGCTCGTCAAGTGAACAGGACACGTCTGGAATGGGTCAGGCCTCGAGCTCGATAGCGCACAACTCGTACCGCACAACAGCTGAGCTGGAATGCCCTGATTTTCTTCTTGATTCTCGACCACGTCGGAGTCCTCGTCCTGTTGCACCCCTGAAGAGCTGCTCGTCGAGCGCGGAAGCAAGGTTCGAGATGATCTTTTTCGAATATGCTTATTCGCCTCCTTGTGCTGATTTCGCCGCTTCCAGTGCTCCTTCATAGCATGGCTCCGAGCTTCCGATTGTATACCACCCATCACAAATTTGAAATGGGAAGTTCCACTTGAGGAGCTTGAGACCGGCGGAGACATTGTTTTTTTCCTGGCCATGAGCAGGTGCTGTTAAGACAGCGAAGTTGACGGATCGAAATGTGGGGTGGGAGATAAAGATCACATGATAGACTCGCTCTACACGAGAATTCGGGCAGAGTAAGGGATATTCGGACATTGGCTCAGCTGAAACCTTGGCCCACAGTGATTGGGCCCGAGTATGGTGATTCCACAGGGGCTGGTTCGGTAGAAGTTTTGCCTTATGCAAGCGCGGTCTAATCGGTCTCATTCGTCATTAGTTGTGTGGCTTTCTAAGCCACATCCATGGACCCGACCGCCGCCACACGCTTCGGTCTGTGGTCGGTCCATCACCGGTGTACTCGATTCTACAACGATGGTTCGGTGGAGTTATGAAAAAAATACAGATTTTTACATTGCTCGGACCGTTGACTATCAGATTATGTTGTTATTTTATCATTTTATCAATTATCATCCATAAAACAACGCAAAATAAATGAAATGGCATTGCCTTCCCAAGAAACAGCCAAGTCTAGTAAGCGCAGCAGATATACCCAAGGCGCAGATCAATCTCACGCGGCCTTAATCGCTGCTTCGGTACGACTTTCCAGTTTCGACCCGAGATCCTTGTTGACACGACTAAAAAGGCCTGGATTCAGTGTTAGACTTGCACTGCGATGAACGAGTTTTCTTCGAAGGTTTTAGGATAGCACGTACTATAGACACCTTTGCGCAGTTCAGGGTACTTAACACCCTTCAAGCTGGAGACTAGATTGGCAATGAGCCTATCCTGGTGACCAGGCTCCCGGCCAATGACCTCCCACAATGCTGCGGGCTGGACAAAGTCTGCGTCAGTGATCTCGCTGGTATAGGCCGAAACTTCTCCCGCCCACTTTTCATGATCGGTGTGTAGGTACAATGCTGCGGGATTTGTTTCTTTCACTTCCTGGTAGAACTTGGTGGGCTTGATCGAGGAACCAACATAGTTGGGGTCCCCGCCATAGTTGTCGCCAAATTGCATCTTTCCGTCCCTCTGGAAAGGACAGTAGACTTGAGACTTGGCTGCGTTGGTAGGGAGCTGCTGGTAGTTCACGCCGAGACGGTATCGGGCCGCGTCAGGATATGCGAAAAGTCGTGCTTGCAGGACTTATGATAAATCAGTATCATGGACCTTGGGGAAAACCAACCAGTGGGCTCTCCCGACTTACCTGGATCAGCCGACGCAGCGAAACCCGGAACCATTGTCGATGGCGAAAATGCCGCTTGCTCAATATCTGCGAAATAGTTTCGCGGCTATTCGAGGTCAGCCACTACACTGAGTATTAGGGAATGGTAATGAAGACTCACATTGCGGTTCATAGTAAGACGACCAATTTGCTGTAGAGGAAAATCCTTGTGCGACCAGACTTTGGTCATATCAAAGATATTCCATTTGTATTTCTCGGCCTCTTCGGGGCTCATCAGCTGAACGTAGACATTCCAAGTAGGATAGTCGCCTCTCTCGATGGCCTCAAACATGTCCTGGATCATGTAGTCGGGATTCTCTCCGGCGATCTTAGTAGCCTCCTCGCTGCTGAAATTTTGTACTCCTTGCTGCGTTTTGACGTGGATTTTGGCGTATTTGAACGAGCCATCCTAAACGTAACTTTAGTGAAACAATCTTTAGCATGTAGCAATCATAGCTTACCGCTTTGGTGAACTTATATGTATGTCCACTGTACGCGTTCATGTAGCGAACGGATTTGGGTGTGCCACGGTCGCTAAATAGGACTAGGAGTTGATGGATGCCTTCCGGGTTGCCGACGTGGAAACTGAAATGAATTAGAGTCCGATTCACGAGATGGAGCCCGAGGAAGAAACATACTCCCAAAACTGCGATCCTAATTAGACTCGTTTATCACCGGCAAAAAGCAGGAGGGCTTACCATGTTTGCGTCAGGAAGGTGGGTTTGGGGGTGCCTCTTGTGGGATCGGTTCATTGATGGGAATTTGATCGGATCGCGAATGAAAAAGACAGGCTAAGATGGTGATAAAAATTAGGCCAAAGCATCATAGTGTAGCGTGTTTAGCGACTGAGCATACCGTGTTGTTGAAAACCCAATCGAGGTTTCCCTCGTCCGTGTAAAGCTTCATTGACCACCCGTGCACATCGCGAGAAGTATCAGCAGATCCTGACTCAGGCCCGACCGTTGACACGCGCTGAAGCACTTGTGTTTTCTTTCCGGCCTTGAGGAAGCTGGCGCAGGTAAAGTCGGAGCAATCACGGGTGGCTTCGAACTCGCCATAACATCTACACAGGGTCAGCTTGAGAAGGTTTCAGGGGGGATCATAGCAGCTTACCCAACAGCTTTAGCATGAACCACTCTAGTCAGAATATCAACATCAGTATACTACAGGGACCTCAAAATTAACCGATTGGTTGGACAGAATACTTACCGCTCCGGAATTCTCTCGCGAGAGAAATGAGCCAAGGTCTCAATAAGCTGAGTATCCTGAAGCAACCCAAGCCCGCCACCCTGTCTGCCCCGCATCAAAACAGCCGTGCTGTTGCTTGCAAAAGGGCAGCCTGTACACAGTCAGCTTTGAGGATATCTTCAAGATTAGAACGGGTCCTGTACCTTCGGCCAAAGTGTAGTATTTGTCGTCGGCCATGCTGAGTGGTAATATGGCAATTGGATGGTGGTGATAGGAAAGATGAAAGAGACGTGTGAGTCGCGATTACTGATTCGGACTCGCCGAGAGCTGCAGGTTATATAGCCTTAAGCTTGGGGAAAGCTCACCTCGCAGTCCTTAGTTTTAGGTGCATTTGCATTGGCTGTTAGTATTACCCTTACAGTCATTGGAACATTGGGATCTCGATAACAGAAAGTATCCACCGTCATTGACCCCTCGCTGACCTTACCCTATACTACTCTTTCTCCGCATGAGGCGACACACGTATGCCGTGCCTCCAACGGCCAAGACCGAAAGCTGATGTAAGAAGCAGAAGCAGACTGCTATCTACCCGAAAGGTTTGGTACTGCGAGGGTGGACGTCTGATTGGCTGATTACCACTACCTAATCTGGTTAGTACAGAATTGCACTAAATTCAGACCCACATTCTTGCCTCCAAACCTTGTTGGAGCTCAACTGCTACACAGTATGGCCTTATGGGGCCTCAACCGGCCGAATCAGTTCCGGAGCTATAATCGGTGCCAGCTGGCAGGACCCGGAATGTGGGGCCTGACAAAAGTAATTGGAAGCTGAAAACAGCTGCATCTTTTGCAGGGAATTCATCTCAATTGCAGGATCCACTTGCATGAGAACCAAGATAATCTATTACAAAAACTGCCTTGCGATAACTTCTGCTCAGTATTCGGCTTCTGCAATTGAATAACTTGTACTGGTGGTACTTTATTGGCCGACTGGGACCGGAAGAATATACTACACTTATCCTACGGGTATCAATCTCGAGGAAGTCTTGACGTCTTGAGGGGCGCGGCACGGGTGAGAGTCCCATTAGTTGGACTCGCATTACTGTATGTGGGAATCGTATGCATGCACCCTGATAAGGAAAGAGGACGAGACCAATGGAAGAGTATTAGACGAGTTCAATCCCTAGATTCGTTGAGCTACTGCTTTGCTGCCTGCATCCAAGTCAATGACGTCCACCAGGGGGCTAGAAAGTGGATTGCGAGTCTCACATACTGCATGGAGTATAGTATCTTTCAGAAAGCTTACCCCCTCACGTATGAAGGGCTCGTACAGGTCGTATTTATGAATTGAGCAAGCCCCACTTACTGCCGGCCATCACGAATAGACTGCGGCACGGCCCTCATGAAGGCCCAAGATCTGGTACTTCTGCCCCTTTCTTGGCCTGCATTTTGGTCAAGGGTCACCGCAGGAACTTAATTTGGGGAAATAATGAGGTTAGTGCACAATGAGAAGGCGGGACCACGAAACAGGAATCTTTGCCGGCGGTCCCGAGCCATTCTGCATAGCTGAACGTTTCACCACTCGGCCGCTGTGGAGAGTGGATATGCAATATACTTTGTGCTTTCCGAGCTGGCTCGAAAATATGCTGCTTTTAGTGTGTAGAGTCATTAAATTTACGTCTTTCATCATCAGTGTCCGAATCCAATAGGAGACAAGCGATAATGCTCGTGGTATCTACTCTTGAGGATACAACAAGTCTTGCTTCTCACAAAATGGACCAGAGATGATGATCTAGTCCACCGGAAGCAAATGAGAGTTTCCGCGGATATTAGTGGCTAAGCTGGTGATTTTACTGGCGAACTAGTATTACCCGATTGGTGTGGGTATGCACCCACGTCGTGTTGACGTGGAGCGATTTATCCCCACCAGCATACAAGACGCGGGGCGTTCACCCCAATAGATCGGTGTTCTGATATCAGATTCATCTATTTGAGCTATGAGAAGATCTCAAGGTGAGAAATTGGCTATCTTGACTGACCCAATTAGTCTAATTGCGTTTCTTTCAGGTGGGGTTTCGTGCTAGACACCCCTCAAAGCTAGCACGAAGGACCCAATGATGATGCTAAGCTACTGAACATCACTGTATATCATTTCTTATTGGTGTCATAGTTCTTCCAGAATCAGCTTCAAAAACGTAATATTGCGTTTACCATTTCGTGTCTCATCGACCGAGCGGGCTCATGAACCCCACCAGGGACTCCCCGCACCGGCGCTATGAATGACGAAGGGTATTCTATAGAAACAGCTCTAGCATAAAGGGTGGGATGTCTCCTATACCAACCCATCATATTTCCTTCTCATCTTCCTCAATCGCAACTTTCATCAATCTTCATCATGACTGTCCAGGACGGTGCTCGTTTCGATTTCATTGTCGTTGGAGGTGGCACGGCAGGCAACATTGTTGCTTGCCGTCTCGCAGAGAACCCCAATGCCAGAATCCTGGTTCTTGAAGCTGGTATTGGCAGCTCTAAGGATAACGAAGACATCCGAACACCCGCAATGGCAATGGAGATCCGAGGTAGTCAGTACGATTGGGCCTACAAGACGACCATGGTCAAGCGCCCTGACTACGAGCGTGTTGAGAAGCCCAACACCCGTGGAAAGGCCCTTGGTGGTAGTTCATCCCTGAACTATTTCTCCTGGGTGCCTGGTTCTAAGGGCACTTTCGACATGTGGGAGGAATACGGCGGGAAGGAGTGGACCTGGGATCCTCTTGTTCCCTACCTTCGCAAAAGTGTGACTTACCACGACGACGCTGGCTTGTATTCACCGGAGCTCAAGAAAATCGGAGGCGGTGGTCCAATCCCAATCGCCCATGCCGAGCTTCTCCCAGAGACGAAGGGCTTCCGTGAGCTTCTTACTAAAGCCTGGAAATCTACCGGGCAACGAGTCACTGAGAATATCTTCGATGGAACGATGGATGGCCTGGTACATAGTGTCAACACTATCTATAAGGGTCGGCGCTCGGGTAGTTTCCTTGCCGTTGCCGATAAGGCGAACATCACAATTCTACCTGAAGTTCACTCAAAGCGCCTTATCATCGACGAGGCCGATCGCTCGGCTAAGGGTGTGACAGTGATCACGGGATCTGGAGAAGAGCTTAGCTTCTATGCCACTCGTGAAGTTATTGTCTCTCAGGGCGTTTTCGAAACCCCGAAGCTTCTGATGCTTAGCGGTATCGGACCGGCCCCCGAGCTTAACAAGCATGGAATTCCCGTGCTTGTCGACTCACGCCACGTTGGTCAGCATCTTATGGATCACCCGGGTGTACCCTTTGCCCTTCGTCTAAAGGATGATTTCTCAATGGATCGCCACGTCTTACGGAAAGGTGATCTTCATGACCAAGCTTTGTCGACTTACAGCAAAACTCATGGTGGTCCTATGGCATCGCCTTTCCTCGAGATGATCGGTTTCCCTCGTATCGATAAATACTTAGAGAAATCTCCAGAGTACCGCGAAGCAAAGGCTGCTAACGGTGGCCTGGACCCCTTCTGTCCATATGGTCAACCTCATTTCGAGCTTGATTTCATCCCTCTATTCGGCAGTGCCTTCCAGTGGCATTTCCCCCACCCTGGCAAGGGTAGCTATATGACCGTTATGGTGGATCTTGTTCGCCCCGTCTCCGAGGACGGTGAGGTCACGCTTAATAGCGCGGATCCCCTAGAGCAAGCCAACATCAACTTGAACTATTTCAACAATGACCTTGATATCATTGCCATTCGTGAAGGTATCAGATTTGCTTACGATGTTCTCAAGAATGGCGACGGCTTCAAGGATATTGTTGTGGACGAATACCCTTGGGAAATGCCGCTGGACGATGATGTAGCGATGAAGCGAACCGTGTTGGATCGCTCGCAGACTTCTTTCCACCCTTGCGGTACCGCCCGTCTGTCCAAGGATATCCAACAGGGTGTTGTTGATCCTAGCCTCAAGGTGCACGGTATCAAGAACCTCCGTGTTATCGACGCATCTGTCATCCCCGTTATCCCTGATTGCCGCATCCAGAACTCGGTCTACATGGTGGGTGAGAAGGGTGCTGATGCTATTAAGCGTGACCACCCAGACTTCTACAACTAGTTTGTGGTTGGGGGTATAACATTCAAAGTGAGGGGCGCTTGAATTTGACAGGAGAGAACAGCTGTTTACGGCAGCTATTCTGGTTCCCGAATGGTTTGATGGTCTTGTTAGATTGTTTGAATGCCGTGCACTAAGATGAGCGCACTTTATTTTCTCACCTTTTAATATATTTCATATGATGGACGCTCAAGATTTATTCCATCCACCAGTAAACCAAGTAGAGCTTTAGTGCTAAGCACGAATATGTAGAAGTTCCCAAGATTCATGTGGGCCTGGATTCGGGTTATTCATCAGTATTCAAGATTAAAGGATTTAGACGTGTGTTAAATCGTACCCAGCATACCAGTGCACTGAACACGGATATCGCAATATTAGATGGCAAAACCACACCCCGGCGTTTTTACCTAAGATAAGTAACAGAGAGTTCCTCCACTAAAGTAGGTATTGGATATTAAACTTTTAGACGGTGATTTAAATCTTCCATCTTACGGGGTAGAGCACCTTAGAGGTGTTAGAAACGAGTATAACTAGACAATCAAACAATTATTAATATAAAAAAAACGCACATACCAAGCAAATACATTGTCCACATGGATCCCAACTTGATATAAAGCAAGAAAAACACCGATATCCAGTAGTTTTATTAATATTGAAGACTCTTGAGGCCCTGGGCTCATATTCCGCTTTACCATTAAGCCTGAGCTAGATGTTTAGATATTCTCTTCCAAAAGCTCCTGACTGGCTTTGCGGGAGTATCTTCAACTCTCTCGATTTCCTCGGCTGGCTCATGTCGTATCTGCTGGTTTGGACTCCGCTTTAAAGAGGCATAGGTGCTATTGAACTCACTGACAGTGAGTCTTGACATAGCGGTATAAAGGTGAGTGTTTTGAATGGTGTGTTATTTAGTAATATTTGCCAGCTCTGTAGTTATCTGAAACCCCTCCAAGAAGAATCCGGATAATTCTAGAAATAACTTCGAAGATAGAACGTAATTGCCGTTGGCTGACCTTGGGGTATTCTTTTCAAATTTTTCCATCGTTCTGTTCAGATTATCAAGCCGTTGGTATACGACCCGAAACGTATGCTCGTTTTCAATGACACTGGTGAGTAGATCTTGGCTTGGCTGGCATGAGTCATATTGTGGAGGACAGTCGGAATAACAGGGGACTGTTTTGGACATCCTCAGGGATGTTTAGGCAGTTTCTGCGCAGGTTTTAAGATGTTAAAAGTTGGTACCTAGTTGGGAAGAAGATTGGAACTTTTTCGGGTAATTGATGAATCTGTGTCGGAATTTCAAAATGACTGGGTGCCAGAAGAATATGTATGTTCTGAAGGCCAGATAGCCGCTGCCGAATGTAGGTTCCAATTTACGGTAGCTTATGCCACTAAACTAATTCGAGCTCCGTTACCTAACCTAGAACACCGAAAGATTGTATAAACACGACTACAGTGTCCTATAGCTTACTAAATGGTGGCCTAGAGGCCAGACTAATATGGCATCTTGACCTGCTTTGGAAGCTGGCAGAAAGACCAGAATATCAGAATTATCAAGATTCAAACATCAGAATCGTTTATTTCAACACTTCTATAAGTAAGAAGCACCCACTTTGACTGCCATAGTGAGTCTGCAAGGTATATTGACGATTTTGAAGATTCAATTCATGCAGAATAAGGACATTTCAACCTACGTTCAATCTTGTTTTTTATAGTCGTCCAAACTGACCCTTATACCACTGTATATGTAACTAAAAATCTTCAAATCAAGCGATTCAAGTACACAGCAATATCTTTATCTCATTGAATTAGGAGGGGAATAGTCTAACCTTACAAAGATCGTAAGGACGATTTGGATTATTTTATAACAATCCATGTCAAATAGTCACAAGAGTACTACCAAAATGATCACGGAGTACTAATTGACTACGAATTAGCAGTGGACTTTGGAGCTCGTAGGAAACCCCGATCCACCACCTTATCGATCGGAAGTGAAGGACGATGTTGAATAGTGAGCGTCAAGTGACTGAACGAAGATAAGGCTGAATGCCGCTCTTGTTGACTCGTGGGTTCACTCAACGGGCCTCGTGTAACGTGAAATGAGTAGATTTTCTGATGCCCGACGACTGGAAGGGGGTGTGAGAGAAGAGGAATGAAAGAGATTTAGTGTAGGATTGTAAAAGATTCTAAATGGGGGCAGGTATTTCTTGCGAAGAATTGCTGCTGGGGACTGACGAAATCGAAAATAGTTGGGAGAGGGAGAAAGGAGAAAAGAAGCAAAAGATGGACTGAAGGTATTTATAGCTGTACAATATCTAGGCAATGATGCTGGTTCTCTCGAGCAGCTTTGTTCCAATGAGTGCCCAGGTGGTATCTTTATTCCGTCTGGCGAGCCATGACGCCTCTTGCTCTGCAGCTGGAAATTCAGATCCATTCCATGACATGAACAGCTTGAGATATATATAAACATGCTTCCCGATCTTTCTATCTGTTGTCAAATATGTCAGGATCACCGAACGGTGCTTTGCTAGCACACGAGCAATTTTGAATGGACCTCTCTATCTTGCATTTAGCTTTCAGCCATGAGCACCATCTAGCTCCACATCCCGTAGCAGTACTAGATCCCTACCCGAGAATTGCTTCTTTCTGATCGAATTTGTCATACCTTGCTTGCATTCATAGATAATTATTTAACGTTTTCAAAATCGAGCGGGCCACCCCCAGTGGGCCCCCCGAAATATATAATAAATGCGATTTGTATCTCAACAATCACACATTCAAACTATATAAATTGATTGAACCCGGGAGTATACGAAGCCCTGGATTATATTTCAGATAGTATAAAGAGCAATTGTATATAAGGAGGTTATAAGGGAAGCTGTGGTTGTTGCATTATCAGGTTGTAATTTATCGCATTTCCTATGTGCCTTGCGGTGGCCTGCTCGCTTGTGAAGTGGGTGAGTGATTGTCTAAGTCGGAATAACCTTTCTCCAGCCCGTTACCCTACAGGCAGGTCCCGCAGCATTCAGGCGCTTGTTCGCCCTCATACGGACCTTCTATAGACGTATCGTAACGTTATTGCCTAGTAGCATTGAAAATGGGCCCTAGGTCTAGGTATTGCTAAGAGATAAAATATGATGTAGGATTGCGGGGTTCATCAAGTATAATATGGACTATGAACCTAGTATATGTCGAGTCGATCGATATGATGTATTTACGGTATGTTATGGTACGTTACACGGTACATACACGGTTCGCCGTGAGGTGGATCTCATACTTTCGTATTGTTGAGGAATACAAGTTGATGTAGGATTGTGGGGTTCATCAAGATCCATGAAGACTGTGGATCTAGTATGTCTAGTGTTGATCGATACGGTGTATTTACGATACGGTCCACGGTTCGTCGTATGTGAGGTGGATCTCATACCCTTCAGCTAATGTGGGCATGCTGCCAGTCTATTTAGGGGATGGTCTAAATTGCGAGATCAGCTTGAATGTCTGCGGTAGAATACTAGTCATTCTTAATCGGCTGTAGCTCTTTGAACCTAGTGTTTTTTTCTCAGAGCAGTTGCTACCCATTCTTAACATAATTGCCAGACCGTCACGCATCGCGAAGAAGTCACAATGACAGAGAAAATGAACACGCAAGTAGAGAAGTTCCCCAATGACCCAATATTCAATCAACTGGCCTCTCTTGCGGCACAAGTCAAGCGACCGATCATCCACGACCCTTCTGGCCTTAAGATTGATTACAACCGACTCTTGAACGATGTTTCACGGCTACGCGTTACTTTAAGAGAGAGTCTGCCGCCTTCTTCCTTTGACAAGCAAGGAATTATCGATCAGGAGCGCCCATACGTATGCATTCTAGCCGATGCCGATTACAATTTCATCGTTTCTTTTATTACCATTCTGGCCCTGGGAGGAGTTGTTGTGCCTTTGGGTAAGTTAGCTCATAAGAAATGCAACTTAACCGAGATAATACTAACGCGACCATCTTTGTTCAAGCGTCTGGTGTCCTTCCTGAAGAGGCCAAGTATTTCTTCCAGAAGACAAAGTCTAGTATCTTACTCGCGTCGGAAAATCGCATCAAGCAAGCGGTTGCCATCAAGGATTACATCTTTGAACAAGCAAGTACCGACATAGCAGTTGTTCAGATTCCTCAGACCGAGGAAACTCCTCAGAATTTTGAGATTTCAATCGATGATCACTTGACATTCACTCCTGCGCAGCCAGCGGTCGTCATCTTCACTTCTGGAACAACTGGCCGGCCCAAGGGTGTTGTGTTTCCTCGTCGAAGATACCATTATCCGTCCAGTGCCGATTACAATAGGGTTCTAATATCCTATCGCCCGCCGCATTGGGTTGGAGGTTTAAGGTCGTTGATTCAACCTGTCCTCCAAGGTCACGCGGTACATATTCTTCCAAACCGACCCGGACCGGAAGTCTTCTGGGAGTACTTTCGCAAGGTCCCGTTCACTCATATGTCTTTGAATCCGACAAGCCTCAGAGAGCTCCGGGACTACTTCGAAAAAAACCTCAGTCATCTTCCCCAGGAGGACTTGGACAAATACTTGCAGAATCTTAGGAATTTGAATGATATTGCCAGCTCTGGTGCAATGATTGAAGATAGTACTCTCCAGTTTTGGCGCGATATTCTAGGAAAGAATATCATTAACAATTCCTACGCACTAACGGAGACGGGACCTGTGACAAAAACGCAAACTGGCTCTACAATGAAGGTAAGTAGTAAACTCTCGAAGTAATCTGGCTTCTCTAATCACCGCATTCTTAGTACTCAGTTGGTGTACCTTGGCCTTGGGTCTCCCTGAAGTTGTCTGACGGGGACTATGGAGAGGCATTGGTAAAGACTCACCTGGCATTCTCCGAGTGAGACCCCCACAATCAATATGAAGAATTATGGTCCAATAGCTAACTGTTATCTACCAGGTACCTGGATGACGAAGAGGCGACCAAGCGTGCTTTTGACGAGGAGGGATATTTCCGAACTGGAGACATCTTGCGCCGCGTTGGAGACCAATATGTCTTCGAAGGGCGAGTCTCAACTGATTGTAAGGCGTGCTTGTAATTCTACTAGATTCAAGCTAACTGGACATTTTTAATCAGTCGTTCTATTCTATGGGTACCGCATCCCTATAGTTGAGCTTGAAGGTAGTCTCATTGATCTTCCTTACATCAAAGAGGCGTATGTGATCGGGGCTCCTGATCACGAAGCGAAAGAACTTGCAGCAGCCATTGTTCGACTCAAGGCTTGTACTGACAACGGGGAGGCAATTACTTTGAAGAAGATCCGCAAGGACCTATCCGCAACCCTGGCCACTCACAAATTGCCAGCGCTTCTGAGAATTCTTCAGGATGGCGAAGAAATCCCACGGACAGCGGGCGGCAAGTCTATAAAACCAGGACTGCTACAGAAGTTTTTCGGCATCGAGAACATTATCCCTAAAGGGTACTCATGGCCCCATACAGAATTCTGGGGCAATGGAATCGAGCAGGGCCTGAGACAGACGCGGCCATGGGATTGGTGTGGGTTACAGCGCAGTGATTAATCATTCTCATTGTACTGTTCAAAAGATGGCCCGGACAGACTTCCCTGGGACCAACTGGAGCTGTGTCACTGCGTTGAGTAGGCCTAGGTTTCATTTACCTGCCAGGAATAGACCATTTCTGAGCGCTGTCGATCGCGAAATGTTTATTCTCTTGCAATTTGAGATGACAATCTGATCCGTATTACACTTGAAATTCTTCTCCGCGATTAACAAGTATCCCAAAGTTGGCTTATTTACCTGTCATGAACGCCCTTTTACCACTCCACCTACACCGATCCATGCTAGGATCGATCCAAGATTTGAATAATACCTTCGACTCAAGCCTCACCGTAGGCTGAAAAAGGAAATCCGTTCTTGATTATTTGACTGAGTTTCTAGCGTTCAATACAAAGCTCAAATTAACTGCACTTTCCCAAAACTCTACGCCCAGGACAGCGTGAGTACTTTTTGGATCACTTGACTTCTGGAAAAACATCTCACGCATCTTGTTTTTCAAAGGCTTACCGGAAGCAGTGATTGGGGTTTCTTCTCCACTTTTCAGGATTCGCAGAAGTGCTGGTAGTTTGTAAATCTCTGTGGTTGAAGAGAGATCCTGGCGTATTCTCTGAAGATTAACCTCCGAAGAATCTTCTTGGTCAAGCCCCATAGTCTGAACGCGAACGACCGCTGCAACAAGTTCTCTGACTTCATAATTCATGACTGGCAGAACATGGGCTTCAGATATGTACGGCAGACTGTTCAAACGCTGCTCAAGCTCAATGACCGATACGGTAAAGGACGAATAACGAATCCCTGGCCAGCTGTTAGTAAGAGTGGGAGTCGTAAAATAGAAGCTTCTCACAATCGCATGACGCTCTGCCTTCGTAAAAGTATTGGTTTCCGACCCGACGAACTATGTCACCTGTTTTATAGAACCCTTCATTATCGAACGCAGATTTTGTGGCTTCCTCGTCACCCAGATAACTATGTGCCATGTCAGGAGTCAACTTCAACAGGTGGTGCAAGGTCTATCTAGTCTTACTGTGTGAACATCCCATGCACTTTGATACAAAGCTCGCCAATATCTCCACCGGCCACCTTGACTTCAGCACATCTGATAGGCTCGCCCATCAAACGCTGACGCTATCATTAGTAACATAGAAATATTCTTTATGCCAAGGGTACCAACATCGGTGAAGGGCGTACCAAGTGGTACAGTAATGGTAGGTCCTCCTAGTTCAGTCGTTGAAAAGGCGGGAACAATTGGCATATTTGTGAGTTTTCTCCAAAATTCAGCCGTATCGGGATTCAGAATAGAGCCAGCAGTAATGACCAAGCGTAGTCTGGATATTCCTGCTACATAAGATGCACCCTCTTCTGATGGCAGCTGTGAAATGGTTGTGAGATAATGGTCTTGAAGCGCCTTCAAGGCAATAGGTGTAATCGACGAAGAAGTGATGTTGCTTTCCTTGAACGCCTCCCAGATGTGCGACACACCACTGCCATGCTTGAGGAATCGTATACCCCCTCCCTGCAGGGCATTGGTGATAGGGAGGATCACACTTCCTATGTAATTTAGGGGCCGGAACCCTAGGAAAAGTCCTGTGGGATCTTGCTGGCCTTGGAAAAAGAACCTCTCACGAGGAAGGGCAACACCTTTGGGCCGCCCAGTACTGCCTGATGTAAAGAGCACTAATAAAGTGTCACTCTTCGGAATGATAATACTGTCGTCAATTTCCATCGTTGTATACGAATCTGAGCCCACCCGTTGGATAGGGATTATTTGAAACTGTCCCCCAGTCGAATTCATATGATCCTCAATTGCAGTAGCTTGGGTAGTTACGTTAGGCTCGGATAGGCAGAATGTTATATCTGTCTTGTCTAAAGCCCAGGCAGTCATTGTCAAAGGCCCAGTGATTGCTGGAAGCTAATTGTCAGACTCATATCTTCCCAAGAGGGGGCTACTTACGTAGAGGCACAAATTTTCCCCCCAATTGCTGCAACGGCAAGAAAGCCAACAAGGAAGTAATATCCGCTCGCCGCTATGGATGCTATAGGCGTGGCATCGGACCGCAAAATCCCTCTGCCATCAAACCAGTGATGGGGAAGCTGCTCTCGCAAGACTTGGCGAAGATGTATTATGTCACCTAGAAGGCCTTTGTACCCTTCGTGGATGCCATAATCATCATGAATAATCACTTCTGAGACGGTGCGACTGAGGCTGGCGAGTTGGGTGAATATGGGGTCGTTCGGAAAGCTTAAATTTGCGAAATCCATGCTTTGATTATCAAGGCCACCTTTGTTGGCAAATTGAGACGTGCCCGAGTACAAAATAGCAGTAACAGTAAGAAAACGCTCTTAGGATCTGCGGATAGCCGGGGACTATCTCAATTAGAGAGAATAGGCGTATTTGACAAAAATACCTTAAATTATGTACGAGTTTGTATGAAAGTACAAGGTTCCCCGATCATCTGAACTAGTCTTCACCGACAGCAGTCCAGGCTTCCGAAGATAGAAAAGATCTACCCGAGTACGATTCCAGCTCCACTTTCCACTTGATCGTCTCGAAGCTGTATGTCTGCGGAAAATTGGCAGTACACGTGGTATACGATGAGTTTGGGACCCCCAGCCTCGGTATTCATACAGAATTTTGCTACGCTTTTCTGCCAGCCAAAAGACCATATATCATATCATGTTTGATAATAAAATCTGCACTAGCGTGTGCGAACTAGGTTGGAGCATTTTTGGAGACTTGTAAACAATTTTAAAATAACAGAAACCGCGTGTTGTGATCGCGTTGTCAATTAGCGTGCTCAAGAGCAGTCAGCTAAATATTGTGGGTACTTGAAGCCGGTTGAGGGGTTCTCAATCTCAACGTACGCCACTGTAACAAGTAATGTTTGTGGAAACAAATAACAATACAATAGGCACCGGTGGGTCATAAACCTCGGAATACGCACGTGCAGAAAACACAGCGATCCCGTAGAATAAAGTCTCTATTTTGTTTCCATGTTAAGGCCATGACAGGTACAACTATATATTCTCCCTTGACTCTCCAGGGCTTGTCAACGGCTTAACCGAACTCCACGATATAATATTAGAACAGCGCACTCAAAAGGTTCCGCACCTGTTGTGGATCCTTCTTCGCAATTTGACCTGCCTCAAACTTTTTCACAAACAGGTAGTGCTGCAAAATCTCACTATTCATGATCTTGCCCAATTCTGAGGATGTAAGCTCTAGCATCTGCAGCGCTTCTTCCAGATTCCTTGGAAGATCAGAGTTCGGCGCCGTAGCCTTTGTTTCAGAGCAATCAGTGTCCATGCAGTGACGCACAGGAAGCGCCGTGTCGGGCCATGTTAAGCGCTGCTGCTGCTCAATGCCCAAGAGGCCAGATCCCAGTGTCGCTGCCAAGGCCAGATACATGTTGGCAGTCGCATCAACGCATCTCACTTCCCAATGACCAGGGCGTATTTTTCGAATAGGAACCTCGCGGTTTTCAGTCCCCCACGCAACCCTGTTGCCGCCGAGATACGGCTGTGCACGCTCATATGAGAGGTCATAGGGCATGCACGTCGCGCATAAGGATGGAAGGCGATGCAAAATTCCAGCAAGGAATTCTCGCTCATGTGTGGCATCGGAGATAGAAATATGGGTATGTTGCCCAGTGGCCTGGCGCCGGGCTGCGAATGGCTTAGGCGCCATAGTCACCACAAGCCCATGGCGACCGATCATTGTTTTGAGCGTATCGTGGACCAATATCAGTTCATCGACCGCCTCCAGAGGCGAGCGTGGTCCCAGTGACAGCTCATACTGACCACGCCGACCTTCGGTCTGCACAGCCTCAATGTCAACGCCATGGTCAAGTAGCTCGATGATGACCTCTTCGATGTATGAGAAGATTGGATCCCGCAAACCGTCGATCGCGTAACGCCCTAGTCCCTCCGCAGCTGGCATCAAGTCATAATCGTCTCCATCAATTGTGGAAGAGGTGGAAGAAACCCGTCGTAGAACTTCGAACTCCACTTCGAAACCCACCTTGAACTCAATGCCAAAGCGTTCAGCAGCAGTCTTCATGACATTGGCCAGAGCTAGGCGCGGGCAGAGGTCTAGATTAGGTAGTAGATGCGATGGCGTATTGCCGATCACACCACACATGACAGTGGCATAATGTGGTTGTGCGGGCGTCAGACGCAACGATGCCCAGTCAGGGATCAAATAATGACTGCCCGTTGGATCCAGGCCAGGCACAAGATTGTTGTCGACGATACAGTGAAATGCAATTGGAGGTGTATGGACAGGTTTGAGCGCTTTCGTCAGTGCCAGCAAGCGCTTGGGCATGATGATACGGGCGCGCACTATTCCAGAATGGTCCTGCCATTGCAAACGGATGAACCTCACACGAGGATGAGCCACGATAAAGTCATGTAGTTGTTTACCCGGATTTTCATCCACCGAATTGGAAGTGAAAAGGAATATGTATTTGGCGAGCGATGGGTAATTCATGGTCTCTCAAAGTTCAAACCTCGCTCAAATAATTTGGGGATGGAAGAGAGGCAAGCAGCTCTGGCACAATTTATGCGTCATCACACATTATTCACCGCCATCAGATCTGCATGATATACACTTTGAATAATTTCAAGGGTGACATGTGCCTTGTTTGATAATATAATGTGGATGCGTAAACTATTTCTCAGAATAACCCATAGTGGATCGGACACTACTTGTAGTTTATGACATTTGTATATGTCGATCTGTAGTTGGGGAAACTAATACGTTCAACATTACATCGCACGTGTTTTACCATTCGTATAGAATGGTATACTAGAGTAGGGTATGAGAATGGCATCCTTTGATTTAAAACCTCCATACAAAGGTTACGACAAGCTACTGTAGGCTATGTATTGTTTTAGACAAATACCTGTATCTAAATACCAGGGGTATGCACGTACAAAACTCAATTACGGCTCCACTTGTTCGGGTCGGAAGCTTGAGGATCTACAGCTGCTCAGCGTCGAAATTTTAGTATTGTCGAATCAATTGTAGAGTAACCAAATTCGGCCGTCAGGTCTCTGGTTGTTTTGATACAAATATTGGTAAAAGGTTGCTGATCCTTCTTGACATCGCATAGGATACCTACACATGTTGTCGAACGGGGATCTGGTTCGCCAAGCCACCACTTGCCGGGCTATGCGTAGGCAGCTTTAAATGGGACGATCTCCGGAGAGTTCGAGCTGAGCTTTGCGCTAGTATCTTGCCGATCTTTAGGAGTCCAAAACTTTAGACTACGGGCCTGTTGGGGTGTGGGGTTAAAAAACTTACTCGGATTTTCGACGCCTAGTTCTACTTGATCAGAGATGATAGTGCTGAACAATTTTGGGGTTCTATTCCACGTCTCTTGGCGAAAACGTCAGTTCCTTGTGTATAGAGACCTTTTGTAGTCGAGCCACGTGTAGTTTGTTTCCAAGTTCTGGAGATTGAACCTAACACAAAGAATCATACCAAGCCATACAAGAATACAATAGCCCATAGCCAAGATATCTGAGTGTTTAGGGCCACATATCGTGTATGCTGCTGGAGAGGGGATTAAGTGGATTCGAGTTATTGGCCTGAAAGGATGCGCACTTTACGTATTAGTGGGAACCGCTCAAATTCATACGCCTTGTTGTTTGATCGGTGAAATGGGTCTGGATCATGGTGGCTGGATGGAAAAATTATATCCAGATCCACTACCAAGTGTCGGCACAAATTATGGATCGATAGCAGCCAATGAGAACAGCAGGAACAATATTTGCGGACTAGGGACAAGCCACTTTGCATCCATACACTACTCTTTCAAGAGAGGAACGTCATTATGTGGACCGGAATCTTCGCCACAAGAGAATGCTGGTCCGCAATGTGACATCTCAAAGCCCGAGTACGATCTACTGTAGCGACATAAGACCCAAGGCACTCAGCTGCCACGTGCTGTCGACAATCTGCATCAGGCGGTTGATACGGTCGCGTAGCGTTTAAAGCGGTACGTCAAAGATGCGCGCCGCGGCTGCAGCAGAAGAGACATCTTCCTTCTTAATCACCTGTATTGCTGAATCGATCCTACCCCTCTGGTGGATCGAAATTTGGTTTGTTTGAACAAGAATTGGTGATTGCGGGAAAACAAAAGGGGGAAGATGGACACGCGAAACTATGATGGGATCGCGACCCGCTTGTGCAATACGTTACCCTTTGAGAATGAGAGTTTAGCAGATGCGGTTTCTCCTGCATGAATGCGGATCTGAAGGTTAGGGCCGATGGCGACACGGCTCAAGTGTGGAGTCTACCGATCGTACCAAAATTTGACTAGCGTCTACGAGGATGACAGGACAAAAGTTACAGTAACCATCAGTGTTTTACATACCTAGTCCGTAATATTGCTTGGCTAACGGTAAGAGCAGCAAACTCGAAAACAAGTGTCCGTATGATGTAAATATTCCAATTTACCAATAGCTGCTAGTAATAAATGTACTTGGTTTTGCTAAAGCCTTATTAGTTCTAAAGTCAGGAATTGCTTCTGCTTTTCATCTCACCTCAAACCTTCTCATTGTTCAGATCGCCTTTTCTCACTCATGTTGAAGCCCAAGATCAATGCGTCGGTGGTGACGACCACCGCTCCATTGGATCCAATTCGTGCGCTTGAAAGGCTCCGCCGAGTAAATCCCGACATCACCTTCGTTCGGTTTCAATGGCAGGACTATTCTGGTGTGCTGCGTGCTAAGGTCCTTGTAATCGAAGCATGTCTCGCCATGATCGCAGGCGGCAAATTTCTTCACGCCCCTCCAATGGCTCTCGATTGTGCAGTGAATAGCACCGTGGTTCCCGGTACAGATCCAATTGGTGTCTACTGGCTTATTCCAGATTGGTCGACTCTACAGCTCCACACTAGCCCTGGCACCGCGATTGTGATGTGTGGTGTGGTCAAAACCACGCCGTCCAGCCCAATTCCTAACGGAGAATTATGTCCGCGTCAGGCACTCGTCAAGGTAGTTCGAGAGGCAGCTCAGCGATGGCAATTAGATTTTCTCGTTGGGTTTGAAGTGGAAATTCAAGTGATGAAGCTGTCCGATGGCGATGAAAAGGGCGTTGTGCGTCATAGTTGTGGGCAGGGCCACTTTGCGGCCTCTAGCCTGCTTTATCCTTGCTGGTCCTATGTCGAGGACTGTGTACGAAAACTTCGAGCACTTGATGTTCATGTTGAGGGATTGCACCCAGAAGGAAAAAGCGGTCAATATGAAATTACTCTTGGGCCACTACAACCGCTCCAGGCGGTCGACCAACTCGTCTTGGTCCATAATGTTCTTAAACACACATTTTCGCTTCACGGCTATATGGTGACAATGTCGCCTAAGCCCGTGCCAGCAGTATCGCGGGAAACCAATGGCCAACATATGCACATTTCGATCCATCCCGCCAGCCCAGAACAAGAAGAATACTTCCTAGCGGGCGTTCTGAAACGTTTACCGAGTCTATGGGCGCTTTTTCTACCACAGGATGTTTCTTACGAGCGGGTAGGCCCATTCATGGCTGGCGACTATGTCGGATGGGGTACAGAGAATCGAAAAGTTCCGATCCGCAAGATCGAATCCGGCCACTGGGAGATTAGGAGCATAGACGCGACAGCAAACGTGTACTTGACATTGGCCGCGGTTCTGAGCGCCGGGTTGCTTGGGCTTGCGGGAAGCGAACCCTTGAAGTGGCCCGACATGTCCACCGGTGATTGGCCAAAATTGTCACAAGAAGAGATATATACCCATGTTCAGTTACTACCCAGGTCATTGGATCATGCGCTGTCAGCGTTGAATGATGATTTTGGAGATTTGGACAAGATGCTCGGCAAACCTATGATGCAACACTATGTGAAGCTGAAACGACATGAGTTATTACAGATCCAAGGAATGGGCCCCGAAAAGGCAAGAGACTTGCTGGTTGAGATTTTCTGATTATTTATTTACACTTGCGTATATTCTGGAGCAATACCCCAAATTTTCGTAACTAATTCGGTAGCCTGATGTCTATTGCAGATATTTCCAGCCTTAGCTTAAATTGTGAAGTGAATCACCCTAGAGAAGATACAGATTCTATGGGGTTGATAATCGCATGACGCGTGTCACCATGGAATCCTCAACATTGTGACCATGCGCTCCTCCATAGCCTAGTCTATCTAGACAAAAATCAATTAGTATCTGTTGTCAACATTGAAAGAGAAAACAGTAGCCTTTTAGGTTTCCTGTAATGACAGATCCAATCTTGTCTAGACCGCAAATGAACGAAAGATTGTATCACTGGTCGTCGTTGACCCCCCTTTTAGAGTTGTAATTAGCGACAATGGAATCTAGAGCACATCACTTGACTCAGATATGCTCTATGCTATTCGACTTGAACTGCTCAAAATTTGGTAGGACCAGAGCATGTTGTTGAACCCACCTTCAGGCGTGTCTCTGAGTGACGAATAGCTCAGCCTATCTTGCATTATTGTAGAGGTCAGAGACTGGTAAAAGATCTGTCAGCACTTGGTACTGGACGATCAGAGGAGAAAGGAAGCACGAGTGTGTTGCTGAGGGAAGAACGAAGAGACAGATCAATATGGTATTGTTGGTTTGGTATAGAGGAAGTAAGGAGATAGCAAGAGAAAGAAGCGCTGCTCTATCTATAGAACTGGAGTCACCTGGTCTCCAAACTCCGGTAGGAGCTCAAGTGTCCGAAGCCACCGTTACCACTTTGTGGAGATTAGCATGCGCACTAGACAGGGTATCAGACACCACCACGTACGGCAAGGTGTAAGGACATGACGCTAAATTGAAAGGCTTATAATAAGCCTAACGTGTTGATCCACTATATCTTTCAATATGGGAGTGCGGAGTGACTATGCTCATGCAGCCATGCTTGATACTGTGAAGAAATAATCGTGGTCTAATCGTCTGGATCCGAGTCTTTGCCCTGATGACAGACTTTCAAATCATAGATTCAAATATTGATTGCTGGTTGATTCTGAGATATGATCTTGTTTTTAAATAATAGGATATCTTTTCGTTCTGCTTGTTTCTAACAAGTACTTACTACCTATTGAAGAGGGGTATCAACACCCTCTCAGATGTGCGGGGTCGATCTAGCAATGGCGAACCAACCAACAAGAAACACACAATAGCACGGAATATCTGTAAGACTAGTTGAGAGACTTATGAGATTTTGTATCATATCCTAATACTATAGCTATATAGCAATTACATAAATCTCAAGCAACCACTATGGCTCGTTATGGTTACGCAAGCTATAGTGGGAGAGCTGTCTTCACTACTCTTCCTAGCTACACTGGGTAGCGAACCTTTCATATTGCGTCATATTGACCGAGGTGAAGTCTTACCACCGTGATGCTTGATGGAAGCTAACCTTGGATTGGTTGCCTTTAATGTAAATCGACTACCAAGAGTCTACCACTCCACAGCCCTCATGCAGCTCATCAGATTACGTTTATCACCTATAACCCAGGCGTCACCCGGGTTCTGTCATCCAGATAAGAAATCACTTTATTCTTGGGCAGCAACCTCACTCGACGGCCGCGAAAAGGTGACCGAATAACGTCGCACATAACGCAATGCCGTAACTATCCGCGAATCCCAGTTCAACTTGGATAAAACATCAATAATGAATGATGCTGCGATGCATTCTGGAAATTGATTCCAAATACATAGTCTCCTCTTCTAATCACCAATCACCAGCTGTTGCGACCTGACAAAGCTGACAGGCTCGTGAGAATCATGATTTACCCCTCACATTTATCCCATCTTGATTTCAAGATTTTATTTTACTCATACCCTCTCACTGTCTTCGATTTCATCTCAATATGGACTTCTTTATGAGCGATTTACCTTTCCTCCAGCTTGGGACCCAACTGGGGAAGGATTGGTATTGTGTAAGTGGCCTCTGAGTTCCTTCGTAATATCCAGCGCTGATCATTATCAGTGCCTAAAAGAATGCAAATCATACAATAGTTCAGACGCAAAGGAATGTGTGAGATGTAAGCACAAGAAATGTGCGGAATGCCAAGGTCCAGTTTATGGGATATCTCAAGTGGCGTATATGTATATATGTGTAAGTCGGCCACTACCTACAGGATATTTGAAACCCGCGGCTACTGACAGTTTTGGGATCTAGTGTAACTGCGGTGATGGTCCAAAGTCATATAGCATACAGCCAAGGTGTGCTTATTGTCAACATGCAGCATGCGCTGACTGCATATCTATCAAGTGAATTTAAGCATTTTTCCCTTGCCCCTGTCTCCACCATGGAACCGTTCTCTGTAGGCCAATGGTTGCGATTATTGTACCACCCGTGAGACAGATGACACACAGCCAGTACTTCTACCAGGCGTTCTCACCGCTGACTTGATTCATACCGAAGATACCCTATTTAGTGCAGTTAGTAAAGTAATACGCATATAATGAAATGTGTAACGCACCGTAACCAACCCTAGAGGAAGGTATATCTGAGTAAACAGTACGCATTAGCTAAACTCGATAGAGAATTAGAATGACTCACGATGCTAATGTACGTCAAAAGCCGGATATTGTCCCCCTGGTGGGTATCCGTCATGCTCTCCGCAAGTGAGGAAGCATTCACCAACTTGAGATACATTAGAGAAACATATCAGAGCGAATCGAATTCACTATGACCAACATACCACATCCGACATCTTCTCTAATGTTTCGATCTGCTGCTCTAGGACCATCCGGACAGTGGCCAGCTCGGCTGTGAATTGGCGCACCTGGTCGAAACACCCGCGAAATCGGTCGTATAGAGCGCCTTCGGTTTCCAGATCAAAGTAGACACCATTGTTCGCGTGAAATGAGACGAGCGTAGCGATCACTCGGGCTAGTAGGTTACGGAGCCTTCGTAGTGTGCCTAGGGTCCAAGTATAATCTTTTGTCTTCTTCAGAGACGGGTCATCTTCAAGGAACACGTCATCCTATTTGGCGATTCAGCTTGTGTATACATTAGGAATTCGAACGGCGGAGGAAATTATATATTTACGCGCTTCTCAATATCATGCACGATGATCTCCATCAAGACTGCCCATTCCATCGTGATCTGACTCGTGCGAATGACTAAAATGGAAAGGAAATAGTATCGTGGATCCCAAATGGGAGATTGGTTCGCCCGCAAGCCTGATGACGGCCCATCTCTCTCTTCCTGGAGATACTCTGTAATGGGGTTATTGGCTCGAAGATACGCGTCTTCACAGAAATAGGCGGTCCAGAAGAATTCATCGACTCCGAACACGATCAGGGAAATTTGCGCCTCATAGATGACATCCTGGCCTAAGAGGCGAACAGGACGGTGTTTCCGGAGCTTCCGACCGTCTCGAAGTTGGTAATCATCTTTTCTAAGGGCATAATGGGGTAAGTGGAATTCTAGGGTGAATCCAGTGGTCTGGAATTTTCTTAGTGATTTTCCTATCTTTTGGTATCAATGGTAACAATACCTGCGAGACCCCCATATATGAAGCGAATGCCACATATCGTGACAAAAATGACCTTACCTGGGGAAGATGCATATAATTGGCATTTGAGATCAACGCAAGGCTCATCAGAGGTGTCAAATCGACCAGATATCTTTATAATTAGCCACAATCAATCGATGACGATGAAAACATACATTATTCGTCGCTCTGCACATCCTGCTCTCTGGGATCATCAGTAGCAGAATATTGGTTTTGAATAGAAATAAGACAAAATAAATCATTAAAAACTTACATTCCGATTAAGATGCGTGTAGAGCATCTCCGCATCCACGCCGCAAACATTAACATGCAAACCCCCAGGAGGTCGTTGCATATATTCTTCGGACTCCCATTGTCGGACGGGCAGGGAAGCCGCGCTTTCCGGAATGCTCGTAAACTTCAAGCAGGGATCACATCGGTCATCGATTATGGCAAGCTTCCTTCTGTCCGTTGGTGAGGTTTGGCTCGCGATGACCTCCCGAAATGAGCGTGTGGCTCCGGTCTGCCCGAGGAAGAGTCTTAACAGCTCATGACGGCGGGGTGGGGAAAGATCTGGATTATAGCTACGGAAGAATTGTCGATCACTTATCCACCATTGGGGACGCGCAACCGGTTATGCTGGCCGTGGTAGAGAGTCGTCTGGCGGGTCGAAAAGTCTTTACGCCATTGTAGAGAGTTTAGAGGGGGACGAAGAGAGCTGATTAAGGCGTTCATGGAGTGGGAGTTGAGAATGTGAGAGATCTAGACGTCCAGAATAGCCTCATACTGTGAGTGCCAACAACATAGACCGCCTAGCGTCGCACTGCGAAGCTGGGTATTGGGCAACTGGGCAGGTCGGGCCCGTCCGAATAGGCAAATAAAAAGTACGAGAATGTGGACAGCCAATTAGCGTATCCCGAGGCCTAAGTAGTGCCATTCGTAGCCTATACAAATATTCAGTCCAGATCTGCAACTGACAGTTTGAATTACCTTTCCAACGCCATGGTGGCTCTATTATTTGCAAAATGAACCATAGTTGGAGCCATTAACAGACTCATCATGTGAGGATCCCGGATAGTGCTTATTGGGTATGCGCGAATCCTGGCGCTAGCACTCTGGGGGCGGAGCGGGGTTCAACTAGAGACTACACTCTATATAGTACGAGCACGCAGGGTGAAAGAGTACTATAATTGAACACCTTAATTACCACAGTTTACGTAACCCAGTAGTTATATGTCCAGCCTTGGAGGGAGTAACATTATCGAGTATGACTTAGAAACCTACTTAACTACACAGGAATGTGAAGGTGATTATAGGGTGATACCCACTGAGCCACCTTTTCTTGACTATATATTGGCTATAATGAAGCGTTATATCTTATACTGATGTGAAACAAGCGAGGTGATGTCCTTAATCAGAGAGCGAAAGGTGTATACTTACATGACGGGATTATAGATTAATGAGTCACGTTATAACGAAATAAATAAATTTCAGGTGAGCCTAAGAAAATAAGGAGAGGCGAGAGTAGGTCGCGAAGATGTGATAACGAGACACGTAAAGCAAAGAAGCGGCGGAGATTAGGAGCTCGATGATCCAATCAATAGCCAAAAAACCTTACAGGGAGGTAAATTCTGGGCCCGGGAGAGAACGGGGTTCTATGTACCACCATCGACGAGGTGTAAAGCATGTTTTTAATCCTTGTAGCGTAATTTGTCCACTACTGATATGAATCCGATATGGTGTAATCCAGGGGGACAGCGGAAAGGCCATGATTGTGTGTGGTGTTAGTGAGTGATAATCGTGGTATTCCCGTATAGTCAGTTTTTATAGATCTAATCAGGACTAGTGCTATGTCTAGGCGGTTCAACCACAGTCTTGGCAGGGGGCCGTGAGATATTTTCGGTGTAAAATATGGAAGCCAATCTCGAATATTGCTATACACGAGCAGACGGATTACGCAGCTTGATACTGATTTGGTCCTACTTCGTATTTCACTCGACCCAAAATCATTTTTATAATACGGAGCTAACCGTATCTGAAGTGACATATCATGTGATAAGGCTTTGAAAGAGCGGCTCTTATGTTCTCAACGGGGAAGGCGATAACGGTACATGTTAAACCTGTTCAGAAAGAGAGTGCTGAGCGCAAATGGAAAAAGTAGGTACAGTAGATTCTCAAACAATCAATCACCCATAGTAGACTAGAGTCTCCAAGTCATTAAGTCATCATTAACCTTGGCAATTAGAGCGATCCCCGCGTACGCTTTATTCGATGTGCTAGAGGCGGACGACGCTTTCGCTTAAGTTTTGCCCAGGCTTTGGTTTTGCCCCGACGACTGCGTTGATATTAGCAACAGAGGTATTATCGGTTCAAAATATGTAACAATTCTTACCTTGGCTGGTCTTGAGTGAGAGTCCAGATGTTGTTCTGTTTCACCTCTATATCCTCTGGCTTCACTGGTCCATATTTGACACCCCCATGAGGAGCTTTTCTATGGCCTTTCAAAGCAATGTAGCCGCTGTTGCCCGATGAACCTCGACTATCGCTTGCTTTAGCCGAGGAATGAGAGGGCGTGGGAGATGGTGATAACCTTAATGACTTCGGTGGATCTAATTTTTCGCTGCTTTTAGCATCAACATCAACCACCATATCGATTGTTTGTGTACCTTCGGTTAGCGTGAAGGCGCTGCGTCTTTTCGAAGTCATGTCCTGCTCACTTGAGGGAGGCAATAAGGTAAGAATGACGGTTTTGCCCGCTGCATCCTTACCAGAACCAGAACCACAACTAGATATACCGTAGGAGCCAGAGCAGGGCAGTACTTGTCGGGATGTGCCCCTATCCTCACAAGAATGATCTGGCTTTAACTCCCTCAAATTCTGGAGATTTGAAGGGCAGCTGTCTCGGGAAACTGATGAATGTGAGCTGGTGACATGCCCCTTGGGTCTCAGGCAGGGGGAGGATGTCAGTTTGGGTGGCTTCGGACAGTCGATGTCGACTTTCCCAGCTGGGCGGTGAAACGTTCTGTGTCTAGGACAGTAGACACTTTCAGCTCCTTTCTTTTTTTGTTGGCTTGAAAAGGTGGGTTCAAGAAAGGTAGACTTCGTTGCTTTGTTAGGAGCTTTGTGATCCATTTGTGCCGGAATAACTCTAGGGTCAAAGTAAAAAGAGTAAACCCCCTCCTCCCTCCTCCAACCAGGAAACATGTGAGCGCGGGGGGAGCTTAAGACCTTCCAAAGCCAAGGCGGTGAGATTAAACATCCTTTTCACCCTCTCGACTGGGCGGTAGGTAAGTCACATGGCGAGGTGCATTAATTGGCATCATTCCCCCGAGCTCAGTGGCTAATGCAACCTAGTGGTATTTCAGGTGCCACATGTGTCTAATCCTTGTTAGCATCTTACACATGACTTTGTAGCAAAAAGATGGACGCTAGGATCGACGATGCAGATTCCAGAGATATTTCATCTGTTCCCGAAAGATGTGAAGGACCCAGAGTCAACAGCGGGCGTTCCGGGTATGTCATGGGATGCCACGCTTATTTTACTCTGTGGAATGTGCCATGGCCTCCAGAAGTAGCCAAGCAATTCACAAGGCGCCCAGAGCCACGCTTCTGGCTTTTGTTTTCCATCGCAAGCCAAGGAGAAAAGTGTACGGGAACTCGATACAAGGCGATCTCTCCACATGATTCGTAGAGATCCACCATGTTTTTCCATGGTGGTTCCATGAGCTTCCTTTATGTATACATCTTGTAATGTTACGTGGCTTAGGAGCTATAATATCGGAAGCCCTTTTTTTGCGCCTGTCAATGTAATGTGGGCTACTCAATAGATCAACTGCGCTAAGGCCATGGCGGTTTGGAAAGGGGGAGAAGAGGGTTCTTCAGTGTATATCGGTCAAGTCGATTTTGAGAATCACTGCAAGGACTGTAGGTCGCTCTGTCTCGAACTTTTCAACTTATTTAGGAGAAGCCTGGTTGCATCGGACTGATAGCTCTTATTGCTATGAATTCCTGCATCAAATCATCTTCGAATGAGGTAGGCAATTCTGGCTTCGATGTTTATTGTTTTAGCCTATGATTGGAATGAAGGCTATTACTGGAGCATCATTACACGTCAAAGTTGCTTTGGACGGTAGGTACCAAAAATTCCGCTTTAATAAATCAGTATAAACCCCAAACCAAAATCTTGCTATAGAATCCCTTCACTATTTCTCGGTTGAGTATGCGCTTAAGACTTATAAGCCGCCCATGAATACCAGGGATGGCCGGGACTCGAAAAGAATATCTTGACATTTGCTGTGCTAGTAAAGCAGAATCAACGTAGCCTGGGATATCATGTAGCTTCCCCTCTTGTCGCTAAAGAGCATGAGTAGCTAAAATGTGAATCTTTTCTTACATAGCTAAACCCTTTCGCTACTAGGTCTATATTTATATGTCCTTAAGTTATATAAGGTCGTAGCGGTATTGTCTAAAGTATGGTGGTTAGTTAGGATATTTCAAAAGCTATAAAGTAGGATTTGGGAATGAGTAGGGATGCGGAGAATAGTAAAATTCATAAAGTAATGTTAGATGAAGTCGATATATGATCAATAAGCCTGGGTTGACCAATTGCTAATTGATTGGTAACTGATTAACGGAGGTATTATATACTAGGAGATCAACATATCATATAAGAGGGATCTTCTTAAGGAATCAGAAGAGACTAAATTGGAGAAGTAGATTAGCATAGAATCCTCACTATTCGGCAGAAAAACGAGCTCTTTGATAGACGATTTCGGGACTCAATTCAGAGCTCAACACAACATTTAACAAAGGGTAAAACAAATGAAAGTGTAACATTATCCTAGTCATCTATGCGTCAATGAGCGGACATATGCATAATTCGGCTAAGCACGTCTTGCCAGGATATATTCTTGAGCCAAATGATATATAAATTGCCAGAATAGTCTCGTAATGCTTTTGAGAAGTTTATGCTTTGATATGTGATTCAGTGGAGTGTACACGCTCTTTGAAAGTTGATGTTTCTCCATAATGACACTATAAAGGTTCTAACAGCATCAAGGGTATTAGGCTAGTCGAAGGTGGTACTAGGAGAACTATTTTCAAACGAAAATTGCTAAAAAGTTGACTTTAAGTTTAAGGCCTCTAAGGCTCCGGCATCTTTAACTTCTAAATAGATATCGGGATCGGTGTATTTTAATTGATTTAGCCTAAAATCCTCTAAGTAGACCTAGAATAGTCGGCCGATATCTATCTTAAGCCGAGTCAAGGATAATCAGTATTATGAGAGGGATCTATAATAATCTATCGGTGTCATAGATATCCCCTTCCTCGACCGTGATCATAAGCTATTTTAAGTTGAATATAGCATAAAATCTTTCGAAAAACAGTTTAAGTGGTGTGCACATACGGACTCTATTTCTACTATCCTTATCGCATATATAAAACAAGCTGGAATCCTCCAAAACGCTCTGCCATAATAGAACTAAACCAAGGGCTTTGATTTGGCATCCCCTATAGCTACATAGAGGTTCATTTATAGTTGAGGGATTGGCTAATAAATATAATCGTCCTTCGCGAAATATGATCGAAATTAATATTAAAGGTATCAATTTCCTTTGGCTTCTCTTTGCCTTCAAGATTAGGAAAGGTAACGAAAGTGGCTTTATTTCCTCTGTAGGAAGAGTAGTCTTCAAAACATCGCGTATAGACTTTAGGCTTTCACCTAAACCAATTCGGTTGTTCTCAGAAATCAAAACTTCGCTGAGGCTTTCAGTTTCGGACAATCCAATCACTCGATCTATATGAGTACGACTCTACCCTTCTCCTTGGGGTGAAGGAGTATAATCCACGCGATCGCAGAAAGGCATCTCTATTCTGGTATTGGTCCTATACAGAATAATTTAAAAGTATATGAGGTTTATGCCGTCAAAAGATGCTGCTCACTGATCAAGACTAATTTGGCACTGACAAGTCGCGTTTTTTTAAATCGAGGGCTTTGGATCTTGCATTTTAGTATCTTTCAGAGCAGAAACTTAAAAAATGCAATTGAAGAGGTCGGGCCATTTCTAATATAGCTGGAGTATTTTTAACTCTTAGCAAATCTGTCAAAGAAGAGTCTAAGCTTAATCGCATCAATTATTCGTTTGGTTGAAAGAAGGGAATGGGTGTAGCTGCTGGATGCATAATTCTTTCCCGAGCAATTGAAAACTTTAGTTAGATGAACTTTACAGATTGCGAATCATATATCATCAAGGTAGTAAATTGCCTCTTTATCTGTCTCCTGACTTTGGGTCTCCCATGTCAACCGAGATATTCCATCAGAGGTCCCCGAGCGGGGTATATTGATTTCTGGATACAGATCCTGGAGCAGAGAAGGATCCAACTGAATTTGACTGATGCTGAAATTGGCGGCCCAAATGCATTTCAGGCGTGACTCTGTTGCTAGTCGCAGCTCATCTTCTGTGAACAGAGTTCGAGTCATTGGGAAGTATGGATGAAAGCGAAATATGAAGTAAGCAGGGAATTTCGCACACAGACCACCATCGCAATGGAAGATTAAAAACACGAAGCATATTTAGACCTTCCAAGCTTCCACTGATGACTTCTAATGCTAATATCCATCATGTTTCCCAGAGCTGTAGTTCACAAAAAGCTTACAATCTGACCCGGCGCTGGTTGTGATTGTAACTCTGTAAAAATGGAACGATGCTAGGAAATGAATTCTCTTCTCATGCCAAGGCTCTCGGCAATTAAAGATACTTCTAGCATCGGTACAATGTTTGCCAGAGCCTGTAGTCAGGTGACTTATGTAGATATATCAGCGCTTCTTCCTCTGCTTCTTCGTCCTCCGACAACCCTCTCACAATATAGCATATTGTTTTGTCTTGTCTCCTTCCTTGAGTACTATGAAGTAGTCTGCTGCCTCTTTTCTCCTCAGATCCTCGACCAAAGGTCACAGCTGACAATATTCATCAAGACTCGTTGGAACCACTGGCCTTTTCACTAGAAACCTCACTTCTGGCTCGACGATAAGGCGCCAAATAGTTACTTTCAAATTTATCCCACCAGAACGTGTTCGACCGCTGGGGAAGCATACTCCAATGAAGCATGTGATTTTCCTCAGTTGTGGTCATCTCCAGTCGCGCATATGCCGGTGATCGGCCCCAACTCGGGTCTCCAAGATCGACTTCCAGTCTCAGTCTTGTTCCAATTGCTTCGCGATTATCTCCCACATGAACGGCCGTGAGATAAGTTCCTAATAGCAGAACACAGACAGACACGATCTGATTGAAAAGGCAGCTCATGCCAAGCGTAACAGTATGCGCGCCGAAAACTGCCCAGCACGTGACCCGGAGAAGGTAGTAATACTGGGGATCAATGGGTTGCGCGTCGGTTAGGAGGCAATTCGTCACCACTTGCCGTGGTCCTAGAATCGTCACGGCCTTGCCGTTAGGGAGAGTAAGAAACACCTTAACGTCTTCATCTAGATGAACGCGTACAGTATCAATAGCTCGGTCAATGAACCTGCGACGCTGGTTGACCATTTGCTGGCGGACTAGGACTGCAGCGGCCATAGTCGCGACGTTACCGATGCCCCATATGTCATGTGTTAGTACAGCGAGCGTCAGCAGAACGCCGGTTGTAGTCAACCCGATAGTAATGCTGGTGGCTTTGTCAATGGCTGACTGGGGCCGGCCATTTATCTTCAGTCGAATGGTTGTAGCTGTGTAGCTGAGCGGGAAAGATATCAGCCACCGCGTAAACCAGGCAGCTATATCCGTTGCCATTATGCCGTCTGTGATATTATAAAGCACAAATCCGGGCTCGGGAGCCGCAATTTCGTCGTTGGCGACTGCGTACGACCCTAGAATGGGTACCCAAGCGGTGGCCCAGCTATAAGTCAGGTTCCCAATGGAAGTACTCATCTCTTTGGCCCCGAATATGGTGACTAAACCAAGGGCGTCGAATTTGAAGGGTTCCCATCTTGAGAGGTAAGAAAGCGGTAGGTTCGCCATGTGTCGTGTCGCTTGTCTTCTTCACCTTTAGTCGCTCGTGATCAATGAGACATATATCCGAGCGAGTGAATAAGAACGGGGCGACAACTATTTATGAACTGGCAGAATATGAACGGTTCTCAGTTGAGGAAACGAAAAATGTGTCAGGTGGTCTCTAACAGCTGCGCGGCTATGTGCCGTATTGGTATTGGCCCCCATCAGTCCAGCTCAGCCTCGTGGGCCAGTGCAGGAGCTCGTTTTGTCCGTTGAGCGCATCTTCCCGAGTGTGATACCTAATAAAGGGCGGAAATTTCCCCTCATTTATTTCAGCCTCACTTATCCGCAGGTGCCCAACCAAGCACCCACAGAGAATCCGCCGTTTCATCGTCCTTTGGGGCGGAAAAAAAGGCTCGCAAAAGTAAACTTTAGCCGAGTGTGAGGCAATCCATGAGAATGAGGCGAAGCACTCTTGTGTTCATATGTGACCAGTCATGCATACCCATATGCTCAATCTTGAGATGGCGTCATCCAGTAGTGGAAATTCACCAGTGCCGCTCTTTGAGGATGCCCGGAATCGGTATGTATCGTACTGGCGAACAGCCTCCCCTTTTCAGCTGCTTGGGCCTTCTTGGATCTCCACTCGCCGATGAATGTAGGACGTACGTTTGACCTAGTCAAGTTATTCCACTGGAGATAGAATATCTAGGAGCTATCGAAACAGCAGGCCTTCCGCACAACGTACCTTTGGATCATTCACAGAGGCCTCCGAGATCCGCATCATATACTGATTTACCAACATGGCGGAGAAAAGTCACCACTCCCCCTCCTTCATTTTTTATTGTGTACTCACATGATAACAAGAGATTTCATATTTTTCTTGGAGAAGACTGCTTCAGGCCATACCAGCAAATATCTCATTTTGGAGTGTGAGGCACTACGTACTTTATGGAGAACACATACCTGCTGGATGAAGTCAGATTGACAGAGTCTGTAGTACCTCTTTGGTAGTCCTGATACTCCATGTGGACATCTGAGAGTATCCTGCTGGGTCCTGTATGTGTTTTATATAATGAAACGGTAGTCATGTAAGTGGAAGATTCCTGGGGCTTGTCTTGATATTGATACAAAATGTCCGCTAGTCTCCCGGAGATCTCCGGATCCCAAAGATCTGGATATATGTGCTACTGCGGTTCTCCAGGGATCTCTTGCATAATTCCTAACTATTCTGACTACCTCCCATGTTCTTCCTGACTAGCTTACAGGACATGATACGGAGTGGGGAAACAATTGCCGACTAAGAATTGCCCAGCCCAAAAATAACTGCAAGCATCTCTACGGACCCAGTTACTAGGACTCTTCAAATACAGAGGCTGGCAGTCAGCAAAATTAGTTTATCCAAGCTACTAGACTTTCCCCGCAAAAAGAGGGGTCGGACTAGTATTAGTGCTTATCGGCCGAGGTCAGATGTATAGGCGCGGGTACTATAGGAAGAGGTCAGTGTTTAGAATGTATGTTGCGAGAATCTTAGAACATCATGAAAAGCAATACTCGTGTAATATTTGGTTTCTACTCAAAATTGCTCGAATTGATTTGCGCATTCGTTGTATTCATCAGCTTCTGTGTTATGTACCGTGGCGGAGATAACCAGAGCACACCCAGTGGAATTATTGACGTGCCATATCTAGCAGATAGTGATAGTTTCAGAAGAAACACTCCTACAACTCTCTACCATGCTCATATGTGGCCTCTCGTTCGCCCATACGTTATTGTGCTAGTTATGGTGTAGTCCTTCCATTCTTGGATGGACCACCGTGAAATGCAATTTTAGAACCGTAATTCAAATTTGTTGATTTATTCAATGCACCAGATTTGAGTGACAGGCTTCTCAATACCACAGACTGCATATAAGATCAAGTCCTTCCCTACAAATGTCGGTATGCCTTTGAACTCCCCGATATCGCCAGGCTCGGGATACAACATGTCCAGAATGCTGGTGTCGACATATTGGATGGATAAGTCCTGACGTACATCAGTAGCACTGGCTATTCTCTTTCCAAATAAAACACCTCTATCTTCATGAAGCAAGACAGCCAATATACCAACTCGTTTCCCGACAACGCCTTCTGCATCCAGAGCTGCCATGGAGATGAATGCCATTTTCCTAGACTTGTATTCTGCCAGTGGATTCATCATTGGAATACTTCGCCATTGCCCGTCCATAATACAGTCCCCACGTTGAAGCTGATCCTGCTTTTCATGGCTCACAAAGAAGCAATGATGAATTCTTTTATTGTCTTTCAACATGAATGCCGTTCCTATGTAGCCTTGGCCTACATTGAAAACAATCCCGCTTTGTCCAAAAAGAAGTCCTTTTGATGTCACAAGGGCCACAGGAGTGGGAAGTGTGCTACCTACAACCCGGATGGCGGACAATCGGCCCTCATGGTTGAAATTTGCTTTTGAGATCAGAAGGCTCGTCGGTGCCCATCGCAACCCTTCCGTGTTTAACCTCTCGCAATTTAGAAGCAAGATATCACTTGGAACCTCACCAACCATACTCCAAAACGCTTCCATTCTCCGTTCTCTTGGATAGTGCAATAGCTTTTGCACGTCAAGGTGAAGAAATATTGCTAAACATAGCGCTTCATCTTCAGCTACACTAGTAGCCCGCATGTTGACAGCAGGAATGACATAGCGAAGGGTATTTCCAGACCCTACACGTCTTTTCCGAAGATATCGAATTCCCCAGTATTTCCTATTCAGCGCTATTTTCAACGTCAAGTCAAGTACTATATCGCGATCTTGAAGAAACTTATTGTAAATTAAGTCGATGTCCAAGGCCTTATTTTGGAATTGAAAAAAAAGCAATTTCGCTAAAGCTCCTTCTGGATATGTCCAAAGACGTCGGTTCCAAGCTGAATGAAAAATCCTCATCATAATCTCGATTCGAGACATTTCTGAGGTATCACACGAGGTCAGCCATGAGTCAATCACTAGAACGGCAGATGCATTCTCGTAGGTTTGACTCATTTTGCTTAAAGCAGCTATCTGAGCTTCTTCATGATTTGCCGAATCCGGGGGGACACAAAGAGTGTCTATCCAAATCAGGAAAGATTTCGAGTTCTCCAAAGGAAGGGAGTGTGCAATATTACATATGCGGTTGAACTGACACTCTGGTAGAGAGTTTCTTTGAAGATTCCCAAGTCCGTCAGACCAAACGTGGGAGATAGCAATATAAGGTGTTGTTTGACTTAATGGTCTGATCGACAATTGTCCTTTCTTATCACTTGCCCTTTCTGACGAGATAAGCGGGATATTGCCACCGAGAAGGACAGTCGCAAGAGCGCTCAGATCAGCCACCAGCTCTTCGCAACCCAGACACCCATCCACGTGCCTTGTCCTGTAGGTATCCTGGGATAGTTCTCGATGGCGGCAAGATATCTGTGTACACTGATCTAATGTTGAGCCCTGGCTGTCTTTTGGCTCAAGTCTAGTGTCATGCCTTTCTCTTGGCCTGGGCCGATCCATATTCAACATGAAAATGACCCCTGAAGCTGGAAGTCCCTCAATAAATACACTGATTTCAGAGGGACACCAGCCAGCCTTGTCGAGAAGAGACCGCGCTATGTACTCTGATAGAACTGGAGCCTTGTCGAGAAGTTCTCCTTTGGTACTTGTTTTTTCATTGTATTGCAAAGACGAAATTGCTAGCTCCCAAAGAAGGGATATCGAAAGCGTAATTTTGAAATCCAGAGGGTTCGCGGGTCTCTCGGCTCTAATAAAAGCCAGGAGACTCTCTGATCGAGAAAGTGCGCTGATTGAACTTCTTTTGTCTCTCCACACTTCTCGAAAACAATATTGAACATCTCCACATAAATTTAGCACCTCCGCCATATATGGAAGATTTTTGGTTTGCGACAAGAAATTCCTTAGTGATTCGACAAAAAAGCGTGTTTCGATGAATGAGTGGCCCGATTGCCTTTGTACCGCCGCTACTTCCAGTATATTGATTCCCCCAAACATGAAGTAAGCAAATCCATAATAGAGCCATCTCTGAAGAAAAGCTTTGAATTCAATTGTTGGATGCTCAAACAAGTCTTGCCATTGAGAAACTGGTCTAGGACCCCACCCCTGACGCTCAGGGTAAGTGAAATAATCGCCATTATCATAGCAGGTCAACGATAAGGCAGGTACGTCCATCAATGGGCCGATTGGATTTTGGGGCAAGATAAGATGGTCCATTGCTATTTGAGCTAGAAGCGAGTGATTTAGGCTTTCTTGATTATTGATTAATGCTTCGGGATAATCTCAGACAAGTCAGTGAGAAAAAAGAATGAGAAGAGTTGGGTTATGAATGGCACTTAAAAGTATCATGTCAAAACGCAGGTTGAAAATATAAGTTTCGCAACTCGCAACAATGCTTATAGGGTGAGATCTTTCCTTACACCCAATGAACAATCGACACGTACTCAGAGCCCTGTCTGCGGTGATGCGCTTTTTAGTTGCAGTGCCAAGTCAGCTTATGTAACAATCGGACTTGACAGTGGCGGCTCGAGAAGCCGCATGTTCCGGTAAGTAGGGGAGAATAAAATAACGATGAGTCCCTTTACCGCCTGCTAGTGTTCAGTCAGGTAATCTCAGGAGCTTCGGGTCCGGTCGTGCTCGTGAAGGTGGGAGCAGTAGCGTATAGTTGGAATCGCCCCGAATTCCTTTTCTATTTATACAAGGCTACTCGATTCAAAATAATGTAGGGTGAATGCACGTGCATTTTTAGAGCTAACGATAGACTAATCAATTAATATTCAGGGCGTTGGGCTTATCAGCCAGTGTCTCGTCTCGAGCACCATGGTCGGGGCTAAGGGGAGCACAAGGCGTCACGAGGAGGCCAATGCAGACTATATTGATGGGATCATAGAGGAGCCGACAAGTCACATGCGGGGGAAAGGGGGTGGCGGAGTTCAGGAGCTCGGTGATCCGGATCGATAGCAAAAACACCTCACCTGTCAGAGACCAAATATAACAACGCACAGGCACATAGACGACGCTAAACTAAGTAAGCCAAAGTAGGTAATCTTACTAAAAGCTTTATCTATGATCCTCTTTTCACATGGTATATACACTATGTTAAACAATCGGAATCACTGTGGAAAGACCCCAGTCTGGGGCAACTTAGGATACGATCTTTCACAAGACAAATACATTCGTAGGATAAGTGTCATCCTGCGATGCACCACGTTTCATACCGCAAAAAGGGTTTCCTGCGACGAATCTTATCGCACGACTTCGATTACCCTACGATAAGCCACGATTCGGGCACCAAGGGAAGATCCACAGGATGCTGGTTATCCTGGGAAACTCAAAGCCCTGCGATACACCATTGTTCGCAACAACCATGAATATCCTACGACATAGGAAATCCTCGGGTTTATGGGTTAGTAAGGATCGCAGGACCTCCGTAATTCTAGGACCAGCATCACTCGGCGGCTCATCAGCGATGAGCCCTTACCTATCAGGGATAAGGCTAGATGTTACCTAGACCCGGCCTTATCAGTGATGCAACAGACTTAGGTATTTAAGAATATTGGTTACCATAGATATAATTAGTTCCAAGGGGGGTAGGGGGAACGGAGTACTACCACGCATAGCGAGGTGTAAGTACACATGACGCTATGCCGGATAAGGTCATATTAAACCTAAAAGAGTAATTCGCTGTCCCCCTCCGATATGGTGTAGTGGCTAACATCGTCGTCTCTCACACGACAGCCGGGGGTTCGATTCCCCCTATCGGAGTTTCTTTTTTTTGTCTGTTATTTTACGAAGACATTCATTTTCTTCCATTCCATGAATGTATTTATGTATGTACACAGTCATTTTTATTTCAATTTAATAGTTCCACCACTTTCCCAAACTCTGTATATACTAAGTCAGCAGCTTCCCGCATATCATGCTAAATCCGCATACAAACCATTTGATTCGGCTTCCTCAACTCAAAGAACACATGCTCATACTTCCTAAACTCATATGGTGTCTTCAGAAGAAGTACCTCCTTATGCTTATTCGTCCAGCCTTTTACACTTCGTAGGTGATGCAATTTATGAACAGCACAAACCGTCGGTTCCATTAGGCTGACATCCAGATTTGCAGGGCTGACGAGTAGTGGATTGTGTTTAGTATCCCCTTCGAGTCTGTATTCCTCTTTCAACGCCAGATGCTCTTTTTCAGGGCTTGTTGGGAAGGGGGCGTAGGGGGAGTTGTGACGGGCGACTTCGTCGTCTGTGCCTGATTGGCAGCTTTCTGCATGTTCTGGGTTGAGAATGCACCTTTCCAGTATGACTTCTTCTGCTTCTGCGATTTTCTGTGCTTGTAGGTAAGAGGTTGTGTGGAGGGGCTGGGTGTGTTTTCGGTGAGTTAGAGTGCTGGCTTGGAAAGCCCGATGGAGAGGTTTGAGACCTTTCATGTTGGATCGTATGATGAGCCCTCTGGTTTGGTCATATGGGATGGATTATCAGGCTTCGGTTTGAGGGATTTAATGTTTATATAGGGTTTACCCCGGATACACGAATAGTTGGGAATGACATCATGAAATCGTTGCAGGCGTCCTATTCATTGTTCATTCAGCTATCCTCGGGTAGAGAGGATGTACCATGAGAAGAAATTCCAGATGACCTCATGACTTCAAATCCAGCTGTCTGGACCTACAAATGCATGTTTTGACTATATCCAATGGTAGTGAGTTGAGTGAAGCTCAAACGGTCGTGCATGGTTGCTTTAATTCAAAAGGTTGTAGGAGTCCAGTCCCTAGGTTGTTTGAAGCCAGGTACCTTCTGGGTGGCATGACATCAATTCGGTGACTTATGATTGACTACTTGGTAAACGTGACACATTAACATAAGAACATACAGAGTACAGGTAGTATACCTAGTAATCTTGAAATCTTGGGAGAAACTGTTTGCCATGTGTAGCACCCTCGGTACCTAGTATACCCATATTATCCTAAGACCTCCTTTAAGGGATGATCAACATTTCGTATAACCCTACCAAACTGAGACCTTGGAAGTGTTGAGAAATTGTTACAAATTGAATGCCTTCCAATGATCAGGAGTTATACTTACGGAACAACTCTCTCCAATGACAAATGCTTCCTATAGGTAAAGATGAGACCATGAAGCCATTTCATTCGCCAATCAACGCCGAAACAATAAAAGGGAATCATCTAATGGGAAGGGAAACCCCAACCAATATGCAAAAATCAAAGAGCATAAAATAAGCTCATGCTGCGAGGCAGAACCGAATATTCTCAACCCTCATTCCTCCCCACAAACAGCACGCTCGGCCTTTTGGTCAAGCATTCACAGTATTGAAATAGACATTTCAAGTAGACCGCTGCAAAGCCGCAGCAACATCAACCAACAACGCACCAAGCTCCTTCGCACCCTCAGAATTACCCCCCTCAATCTCAAGCCCCTTCACCAGGAAGTTCTTCGCCTCCTCATACCGCGTCATCTCAGCACAGCATTTTCCAACCCTCCACCAAGCCTTGACATTGCCAATAGGCTTCGAATCAATACTAGTCTTCGCATCGACCAGCGCCTCAGGCCAATTCTGGTTTCCCATATGAGCCTGTGCCCGGTTCCCGAATAACCCTGCGAGCTCCTCTCTAGCAAGCCCAACGGGTTCCCAGCCGGGCCGCGCCAGCGCCATGTCAATTGCGTATGTGTACAGTTTGACGGCTTCATCGTAGTTGTTTTTGCGGAAGGCGGCGTTGCCAGTGTCGCGGAGCTTGGTGATTTGGGCACTGCGCTTGGGGTTGACTGGCATAGGAGGTGGTGGGATGTTTGGGGGGTCGAGTGAGAGGAGTGAGCGGTGGAGAGCGTTTAATTCGTCTAGTTCAGTTGTCATGGTTGTTGTTTGGGATGGTGTCGGGAGGGATGCTGGGTGGCTGATTGCTTTGGAGGCTGGGTCCATGTACAGGCTATATTGAGTGAAGAGATCGATTTCGCTAGCCATTTTTGTGGAGTTGTGGACTCTGGAGTCCTGGTGGTGGTTCGTGTTGGCTGGTTGGTCTTGTTAGTTCGGAGGTAATGTATAGTTGTCGAGATGGCGACTGGGAGGAATTGTGATGTGGTGATCGGGGGATAGTGGGTGGCTTTCACTGAGGTAGGGCTTACTTTTATATGATATACCAGAGATGGTATGATGCCAGACAATTGAGGACTGGTTAATGTGAGGCGAATTAAAGGAACGAAATCCGTCGCGGAGAGCAAGTTGTCCAGAAGCACGCTGGCCGACAAGGCGGTGGCAGAATCGAAATCAGGTACAAGATCGAGGTGACGATATGCACGTGGTTTTGTTTATGCGACATGCACCAGGTGCATTGGATTGTTCAGTTTCAAGTTCAAGGGTATTCGTGAGTCACATATGCTATCTATTTGCCTACATTCAATACAGAACCATACAGTCATATGGAAAAGGCAGGAAACAACCAAGGCAGTAGCCTATCCACGTAGAAAAACAAAAATAGGAAAAAAAACACAGAACTATGCGCCCGCCAACACCGGTCCGTGATCATGTCGGGACACAATAAAAAGCAGTCGCCCAGTGATTTTGGGTATTTATTGCCAGCATCCATGGCCTCCACAATTCTCATCCAATATTTCACACCAAACCCTCTCTACCCCCGGTGTTGGAACCCGCCAACCGTAGAGCCGTAGTCAGACGGGGTATATGCGTCTGCTGGTGGGGGGTAATGTTGACCATGAGCCCCGCCATAGGGTGTGCTGTTATATTCACCAAGATGACTGCCTCCAACCGACGACTCGGTAGGGTCGTAGGCTCCATGCATCGCAGAGCGACCATTGGGGTTGCCTAGGTCATCAATTTCGCTCTGTTCCAACAAAGCGTAGTCTTCATCACGGTCACTCCGTGTTGAGCCCATGCCACCAACACGGCTGGATCGGAAGTCGTCCTCGTCCTCCTCGAAATCGTGAGCGGGGTTCGAGGAAAAGGCGGCCTTGGACTGGGCGGCGAATGTGGGGTCTGAGACGGCGTCTGGGAGGGTACCGGTGCGGCGAAAGTGCATGACATTGCGGAAGGACATCCATGCAGTAGCAGCGAAGAGTAGGCTATTTGAAATTGTTAGCGCTGAGATCATTTTACCTGCCAAAACGCAAAGAATCCACGTACAAGATAACGACACCGATGATGGTCGTTGCTTCACTCAAGCTGCACTTAGTGGCGCTGCCATAAGCCCAATTGTGACAGCCGGATGCGCTGCTCGTGCTTGTGCTCGTACTCTTCGTTGTGGTGGTGCTACTATCGGCTCGGCGGACTTTGGTGGACGAGCTCGAGGAGCTGCTGGAGCTGCTATCACTGTCGCTGCTGGATGTCTTTCCAATACTCTTTCCCTGGGCGACATATGAGGCCAAACACACCCATGCGCTGAACCAGAAAATTGCGTAAAGGACATCGACTGTGGCGAAGGCGTAGACGTTTCCGAAGCGGCGAGCTCGGGGCCACATGGGTACCGCGGCGAGATAGATCAATGCGGGAAGACTGATCCAACACTGATTGGAGATATTAGCTGACGGGTTCCGGGTTTCCAAACCTAGCTTAATAGGACGGGACTAGGGGTTTTGTTTAGGAGTCGCGAACGTACCAGGATCCAGTACCAGACTGTCCGTCCATCGATGCCATCGCCTTTAGTCCAGATAGCGATAGTCAGAGCCCAGGCGAGGAAGATAATAAATCCCTGTGCGAAATGGAGGATGTTCTTCGTCCTCCCCAGATTACCGGACGGTCGAGGGAGCTGCATATTGAATGGTGGAGGAAAGAAGACTGCAAGGGCGGGATCAGCCCTTTCAAAGAATCACCCGACAAGGGGGCCTCGGCAAGAAAGTCAAGATCGCAGAGAATGTGCGATTGATAGGGACGTCCAACGGGAAGCAAGTCGGGATAAAAGTGGCTGTCAGACGAGGAATGGGGGGAAGACAGATTGGGAGTTTCGGGGACGCGCAGTGTTTTTCTTGGCTGCTGCGTATCAATCTCAATGTGGAGAGGCTCTATTTGCGATCCGGGGTAAATAATATCAGATGATCAGGTTTAAGGATAATTGAAGGTGTACAGGAAAGTTGCAAGAAGAGCCGGAGGAGAGATTAGGCAATAATAATGATGTTCTTGTGATTGCCGGCGATCGCCCAGGCGACAGCCCGTGTGGTTCTATTTTCGGGCGCTTCAGCCACGGTGGAACCAGAACCAAAGGAAAGACTAGACTTGACACAAGCAATAAGCTCGAACCAGATGCCTAGGATTCGACTGGCTCCACTTCATTTAACGCGATCGTCATAGGGAGTTTGACCTTTTGATATTTACGTGGCTATGTACTCTGTATACGAGGGATACGATAGTCCGAGTTTTGATGACATGAAGACCCCAAAAAAAGGCTCGATTTGATTCGTCCTGGTGGCGCACGTCAGATATGGCACATGCACATGCTAGTAAGACCAACGTGGAGGCTGAAGATATGAAAATGTAGACATTCCTTCATGATAACTTAAATCTATATTCGAAGTTGTTAATGGCAGCGGCTCTTCCTTGAGCCAGTGAGTACTAGACAGTCGCTGAACCTAGTCACGATTTGGGCTTTGGCGCTAGGGTGATGCAGAAATCAAGGCCTGCAGCGTGGAGCTCGGTCCGATGGAAAATAGGGTCAATGATTATGCGACAGTCGCTAAAGGACAAGAGTGCTGCGAAAAGAGTATTTAGTGTAACCAATGATCCCTATGACATGTTTAATAGTAGAGAACCGAAATAAAACATGGCTGAAAAACTCAATATAACCCGAAAATCCATCCAGCATCGTGATTCATAGTATTCATACATCATAATGTTCATCTTGCATGGGAGTTCGTCAATCCAGCCTCTCTTGTGTGCTTCATAAGCTGCCAGACTTCACGCAAGGGCTGGTACACATGCACATGCCACCACCACGGAAAGGGGTCATTGGGCGAGAACCGCGCGTCCTTCCAGAAAAGAAATGGTACAATTTCTGCCTCGACAAGGGCGACCATACGTTTGGCAAAATCAAGAGATAGAAATAGCGAGATGAAACGAGAAACATTTTCATTATCGACGATTGTTGGTCTCGAACGTGGGCTCGGTGAGAGTGTCGCAGGAACGTTCCAGGAAGCAGGCTCGATTGGCTGCTGAGATAAGACTGAGAGGTAGCCACGAACAGGGCATCGTGCATCGCGGAGAAGGTTCTCCAAAGCCACAGCTCCGGGAACGCAATCGGCGATATGAATGGTGTGGCGGACTGAAGATGCGTCGAACTCTTCGTCAACCAAAAGTCGCACCGATAGGTGACCGGTCATTCGCGCACCACCCTTCTCAGCAAAGCTTTGCATGAGTTGATGCACAGCTTTGGCGAGAGCTTCGTCCAGGGGAGAGGCACCCCAATGTGGGGAACGGGATTCGGCCAGGCGGACTTTAATTGCGTGGACATATCCCCGTACGACCAGCACGTCGGCAAAGAATTCTCCAAGTCGTGTTTGTTGCTGTAGGACCCAAGGGGAATCCTTGGAAATTTGTATTTCGCTGACTTCCGAGTACGTCTTACTGACGGTGCGCTTGGGCAGAATGACAGCTACTCCACTGGAATCAGAACTAACGCGTCGTATGTTATAAGACTTGGTCGGCGATCGATTCAAAATTTTGTGAATAGAGTCACGCGACTGAACTCGATGGTACTCGAGCATGGGAAGCTTTTTCTCAGCCAAAAATTGACGAAAAGATTCTGTATTGCGGAAGCAGTTTGTCATTTCTGTGTCGAATGCGATGCACTTGCAGCCTGTGCGAATCTCCACAACTTGTCGGGCAGTGGCGTCTTCGATAGCAGATGCCTTGGGCGAACATGGAATCCACACATCGACCTTTTCACGCTGGATGATATCCAGTATCCTCGAGAGGTAATGGTCTTTTGGAACCCGGTAAAATGCGATCAAAGTCTTGGACATACCTCCGCCCGACCGAACTGGAAGGTCCAGGTCAGAGACATCCACGCCTACTACACGGTGACCCTCTGCATCCCAAGCACGCGCCAACGCGAGACCTTGCGAGGTGCCGATTCCGGTGATCAAGACCGTCTTAGGGTAGAAATTTACATCTCGCAGGAGTTCCTGACGTCGACGTCGATCTGGCCTCGAGCGAAGACGAGCAAGTAGGATGGTAGCTAGGAGAACAGAATTATCGAGGAACAAAAAAGCAAAAGAGAGCCAGACACGGATGAGCCCTTTTGCCAAGGCGAGCCCGAGTATCTTCATTGAGAAGAGGAATCGGTGATTCGCCCCTGGGACCACCATTGGGACCAGGAGAAGAAGATGTCTAAAACCTCAGAGGTTGTACGGGAAGGAAGCAAGGAGAGCTAGGGTGAGGTTCAGCCCAAATGAGGGGCTGGTCGGTGGGGAAGTCACATCTGCAGATCGAGTGGCAACAGCTTAAGCAATACATTCCAAAGACATTCAATGCGAACATGTACATTGCACGGACCATATGAAAACCAAGCTAATCCCCAGAATAAGTCTTGCTGTCAGTGGCTTTCAAACTCACCGGGGATCAGGTTTCCGAGACGATTTATCTGATCACTCGGCATTATCGGAGAATCGGGGTTGATTGCCTGGAATCCTTACCTCCGAGGCAACCACGTCGTCATTCTCCATTAATGAGCTTCATTGCACCAATCACTGACCGAGATCGGCCGAATTGTTTTATCTTGCGCTCCAAACCAAAGCGCATTCGGGTCCACGTTCGGTCCTGACGCATCCTCTCTAGCTTTCAAATTTATATATATCATGCGGGGTATCCTCCTTTCAACATTGTCATTGACTCGCGGTTTACAGTCCACCCTCAGGATTTACAGGTGTACGTCGGCTTCAAAACTCCTCTTTACTCCGAAATATACTTCTCGCGCCATTGCATACTCTCCCGTGAGGATGTCTGCACGACCGGCTTCGCCACCTCCCCACGCCCGCCCTGGGCAGACATCTGTAAGCTACTTTTTGATTCGCAAAGCCTCCGGATACAATGGGATCTGATCGAATGCTCATGTGGCTTGTATAGGACGAAGATCACCGAACCAGGAGACTTCTCCGCTGGGTCTTCGCCCAAGAAAATCTCGATGAAATTCGTGGACACCCCGACAAGGTCCTAGCTCTTATCGACGAGTTCAGCAAGGATGAGCGCATGATGACTGTAGGCCAGGAAAAGGGCAAGCACGTTCTAGATGTGATCAACGAAGTCAAGCCAGAGACCATGATCGAGCTTGGTTGCTTCGTGGGCTATTCTGCTATCCTATTTGGTGACGCATGTCGTCGTAATGGCGGCAAGCGGTATCTCAGTCTGGAGTACAACCCAGAATGGGCTGCCATTGCTAACATGCTCATTGAGCTTGCGGGTCTCCGTAGCTTCGTGACCGTTCTTGTTGGCCGCAGCGACGTGACCCTCGACAAGCTATACCGAACCGGCGATGTTAAAAAGATTGAACTTATGTTCATTGACCACTATAAGCCTGCTTACTTGACAGATGTCAAGCTTTGCGAGCACCACGGCATGATCGTTCCAGGCTCCGTGCTAGCCGCTGACAATGTCCTCCACCCGGGTAACCCACCGTACTTGGAATACGTCCGGAGTACAGTCGAGCAGAAGCGGGAAGCTGCGAAGCAGGGCCCCACCAAGGGATACAACACGGAAGGCATGCGCGAGCGTGCCGTGAATTCTTTCATGCCCGAGGGTGATGTGCCGTTCCTTGAGACAGTCGGGAATCCCAACCTCGTATACCAGAGTGAACTTCGGCAACCGGAAGGACACCGGGTGAGTCAGATCCACTCAATGAGAAATCAGACCACTGGCTAATTAGGAAACAGGATGCAATTGAAGTGACACGATGTGTGGGTGTGCAGGAAGCCTAGACATCGTAAACAGCCTAAATGACGTGCGTGGGGTCATTTTTATTGTAAAGCGGTCCCAGCCGCCACCAATCTAGATAATTTGAAGGGAAAAAATGAAAGCGATTATCAATCATCCATGAATGACCGCACGACAGTACTCCGTGAGTCCTCTGTAGAGATATAGAAAAAAAGATGCCGACCTGCCACATCGGGAGGCCGACAAGAAACGGTATTACGGCATTTGTCAAGTGCTCCGCCCGAGCCAAAGGTTGCCGTCGCCAGGACCTTCCCCCGCATCGGCGCTACATTTCCGTGGGGGGCTTATATAAATACCCTTCCCATCCCACTTCTTCATAACTTCCAACCCTCAATCCACTTCCAATCAATTCACCATGGCCTCCAAGACTTACAACGTCGGTATCATTGGCTACGGCTTCAGTGCCAAAATCTTCCACATTCCTTTCGTGGCGCAGGTCCCGGAGCTCAAGCTCTATGCGATCGTGCAGCGCACCCCCAAGGCCAACGATGATGCGGAGAAGGATCACCCCGGCGTGAAGTCTTACCGTACCACTGAGGAGCTGGTCCAGGACTCTGCTGTCGACATTGTCATCGTCACCACTGCTCCGGACTCCCACTTTGCTCTGTGCAAGTCGGCGCTGGAGGCGGGCAAGCACGGTTCGTACTCAAATGACCCAATTGAGTGGAAATTAGCTAATATGTGATATCTAGTCATTTGCGAGAAGCCTTTCACCCCCACCTACAAGGAAGCAGCCGACCTCGTCACCATCGCGAACAAGCAGAACAAACTGTTGGCCGTGTACCAAAGTACGTCACCGCGCGACCCCACCTCCAACCCACTCGATCTGCCACCTTTGCACACCAACTAACATATTTAATTAGACCGCCGCTTTGACGCTGACTTCGTCACCCTCTCCAAGCTCGTCAAGAACGGCTCTCTTGGCCGTATCTCTGAATTCGAAACCCACTTCGACCGTCACCGTCCCGAGGAACCCGCTGCCGATGCCTCAAAGTGGAAGAACAAGGTCGTGCCCGGCGGTTCTGCCGTCCACGATCTCGGTTCTCACCTCCTAGACCAAGCCGTGCACCTCCTTGGCCTTCCCAAGCGCGTGACCGGTTTCGTCGGCTCCGCACGTGCAGTGAACACCAACGGCTTCGAGGACTCATTCACCGTGCTGCTGCACTACGCCAACGGCACCTTGGTCACCGCCAAGGCAACAGTCGTCAGCCCCGAGGAGGAGCAATTGCGATACTGGGTTCGTGGTGAGAAGGGAAGCTTCAAGAAGTTCCACCTCGATATCCAGGAGGACCAGCTTAAGGCTGGTATCATGCCTGAGGATAACGGATATGGACGTGAGCCTAAGGAGCGTTATGGTACTTTGACTACCTTCCAGGACGGAAAGCCTGTCAAGGAGGTTGTCCCTACTGTTGAGCCCCCTACTTACACTGAGTACTACCGGAAGTTTGCCCGTGCTCTTGCCGGTGAGGGTGAGCTTCCTGCTAGCGGTGAGGAGGCTGCTCAGGTTATCCGGCTGATTGAGTTGGCTCGTGAGAGCTCGGAGACTGGCCGGACTTTGGATGTTTAAATAACATTTATGTATGAAAAGCAACGAGATTATGATTAGCGGTAGATAAAAAAGAAGGTTGGGTTTGGTTTATACAGCCAATTACATATGGAAATGTCCCCCTAAGTACTCTAGGGTTCGTTTAGCAATAGACTCCTGAGTTCAGATATCTATCCAGTTTTGTCTTCAATTTGCACCTCTGAATATGTGACTTTTCTTCGCTTAGAGCGAATTCTACTGGCCCTGGTGGGAATAATTCGGTGCTTTATTGAATGCAGGTGAGTTAGGCAGCCTTATATTTCAATATCATCCGATCACATGGTCTTCTTGATCAGGAGTGCATAGATTCCAACCCTTCTTAAGTACTTAACTGGCCGGGTAGAAGGTAGGAAGTGATCTTCAATCGTCTGTAAGTTCGTGGCCATGCCACTTAGTGTCTGAAAGATCTATCGTAGTGTAAAGCTTGGTAGCTTATTGTTGCGTTTCCTGAGCATAAAGAATGGGTAGCTTGGATGTATCATCATTAGTGTCTTGGGATATGGATCAGCCTTCTTTTGAAAAACAAATCATAGCGAGTATATGTCTTCAGTAGGCAAATCAGCAGCGTATGTAAGATCTTGTGATTCTTGCATAATAGCAGCTACATGATCAATGCAATGATGCCTTGTCTTTATCCAAGATTAGGCCCTGCGAATACCTAAAGTCTGGTATTTGTATTGAATTACCGTAAAATCAGGGCAATGATAATTTGATCCACACTTCATTGGCCAGCGTTTGTATCTTTGACACCAGGCGACATGTCTCATCACATCATGCATTCTTTCGCCTTATCACAAAACTTCCAGGATTTGGGAAGCTGCACAATGAGGAAATGCTGAACGACCGTTAGATTCCTGCAAACGAGATTAGCCTGTAATATGTACAACCAGGGTAAGTGCATAGGCCTTTGCCAAGTGTGTAACAAAGAGTGAATAATTTGAAGCTTGCTAGGAAAAATGAGGTTTCACTTGCAGCACTCAGACCTCGGGAGCTATATCAGTGCGCTCTTAGTATGATTGGACCCTTGAAGTATATCTTTTTTTAGTTCAACCTATTGCCACCCTAGTCTTCGGGAAGAGTGTGGCGCTGGAAAGGGACTTTTGGCTGCATTGGGCTGTGGTGATTACGACGCATGACAGCTAGCTACAGGATGCATAGTCCCGTTATTGTGTGTCCCGGTAAAGAAGGAGCCGGACAATCACCATGAGCCAGCATTCAACCACCCAATAAGAGTAGTTTGAAATGAGAATGGCCAAAGCTACACCGGGAGCAAAGTCGATAAGAGCGGATGACCCCTCTTACATTGTCAGTGTGACAGCCTTGTCGCACTGCACTGCTCAAATTTGGGATGCAGCTAAGGCTGCATGGCTAACTCCCTAAACCTGTACTCTTGTTTCATAGTCCAAAGCTCATAGGTATAATACAGTGTAAGAGATTGAAATCCCGAAACTACCGAAGTTGAAAAATTCTTGGAGATGGAGGGTTCGTAAACGAGGAAAACCCCGCTATAGATGATAAGACCCTCTGATCTGCACGGTGATTCTGAATGGGGGCCAAATGCAAAGACTATCACCAAAATGGGTTTCCATTGCGAAAGATGAACACGAAATGCGAGCCGGTGCTTTAAATTTTCGCGTAAGGTTTCAACTCCGCTAGTCACTAGTGTTTCAGAATCACTAACCCACATGGACGAGAACCGCCACATCTGGCCCCAAACGCTGCTCTGACCCTCATTGGTCCCTACGTCAGCACCAGCGGCTCTCTGACATCTTATTGCTAGAATCTCAGGGTGTTACCACTGTGAAATGGCGGGGCCACGTTTTCCGTGCAGCTCAACCATGCTGACCACATGGTTGTCATGCAGGAGGGGGGTAAGGTCCGAGCAACTAGATTAACTATTCCGAGGTAGGGCTCTTTCCAATTTGCAGACCGCTTAAAGGCTGCAGGACCCTAATATATGTATCAGCACAGTTATCCTTAAAAATATTATTTATAAATGCACTAAGCCACCCAAAACGTCCAGGCAAAAAACATTCCGTACTATGGATGTTAGTCAATTGCCCGATTTCAAGATCTTGCCATCTGACCTTGAATTCTATAATCCCTACAATGGGAAGGCTACGGCGTCTGAGAAGGATTCCATCAGCCTCAAGACCACATCCTCATGGACCTACTGCGGACCCCTCTTGAGTCTCGACCCGGAACTTTTACCGTCATCCTTCAGAACCTGGGCCGATGCTACAGTCAACGGATCACTACTCGACCCTCTACTCTCCTTCCTGGAATTCGTTCACGACTTCCTATCAACAAACAACCTATCCAACTACTGGATCACTGTCCGTGCCGACACAGGCAATCACGACTTCGACATCCCAAGATGGCACACAGACGACCTATTCTTCTCATCTCCATCAACAACCCGACAACACCGACGCCGCTCCTCACTAAACATATTCCCCAACATCACCCGCACCAGGAAACAATCCATCCCACAACGACGCCAAAGTGAAGACCTCACCCATCTACTAGAGGACTTCCCTGCCCCACCCGCCCAAATAACATCCACAACACCCAACCCCACAAATTGGAAACTCACCACAACCCTCCTAGGCCCCGGAACCCTATTCATAAACGAAGAGTCTAGTCCCGTGGCCCGCGAGATCGAACGAAAGGTCAAGCGCTCCGTGCGGGCCGGAAACCCACATCACATTTGCGCGTCTGTGCGTTGTATTGGGTGCGCCACGGCTGCGGAGTCGGTGAGGACCCGGCTTATAACTGAGTTGAAAAGCTACGAGGTTGTGCAGGCTCAGCCGGGGGAGTATGTGTTTTTCCGGGTTGGGGATGAAGCTGGAGCGGTGCATTCGGAGCCTATGTCTAATGGGGATCGGATCTTTGTTAACGTTGTTCCTGGGAATGAGGCGGATTTGAAGAGTCTTATGGCTAAGTGGGGGATGGAGTACCCGCGGGCTTGGTGTGTGGGTTTGCCGTTTCAGACGGCTGGGGAGGTACATTGGAGGAATATTGATGGGTTTTGAGGAGGTTGAATGGGGCCATATTGCGCGGTTGATACCCAGATCGCTGAAGGAGTATGTGGTTTATTTTGGTATGGTGGTCACGAATGATGGTATTTATTAGTGCCATTGTACTTTATGAATTGAATTATGATTTCCTTGCACCTTGGTTTCGCTAGATACATGAAAAGCCTTTGAATGCGGGATTATTGTCTCAGATTGAGTATTAATCTTTCGGACACTCAAACATGAACACATATTCACATGCACCTGGGTGTGCATTTGGTTGGTTTCAGCTAATGCACGGCTGGTCCCTACCTTGTCTCCACCGAGATTTGCAATCCAAATATAGGTATTTGGGTACTGTTAGAGCTCCAAAACCCCTACGCAAAAAAGATAAACCTTCGATTAGTCCCAGGGTCACTAACGTTGTATAGATCGAAGATGATCATCCTAAAGCTTTGATGACATCATCAAATGCCAAGCCACTAACACCCTAAACGGAGTTTCCGTTACTAAATACAAATATCATGAGTGGTAGTTCGTCAATCACGATGGAGCACATGGATGAGGACTATGTACATAAGGGGAAAGCCTATGTTAATGCCTGAGCTGGCAAGTCCGCGGAGATATCTCAATTACTGACGCGTTAGATGGTAAGGGTCCGGGAACCCCCTACCTTCTGTGCAACAATGCCAGGTCTATGTTCGAGAACTTACCCCTATAAGGCTGATATTTACCCGGCATTCTCAGTCTCAGGGACCGTTGGCACAGGGAGTGAAAGGTGTAGTTCTCCCTGAGCGAATGGAACTAGATCTTTGTACCTTTGTCTCCTCATGGCGGAGTCGACGGGTGCCTCAGGGGTACTCTCCCGAGCTAGCTTATGGCAATTTGACATTGATCGATACCTGAACCCGTTCATTCCAGCGCCGAGATGGCAGTGGGTATCCAGACCCGTGGCCCATTTTATGGGCTATCGAGCTGAACCACCCAAGCAGCTTGGGAACGTTATTATTGCCTTTTGGTCTCTCATCGGTGCGTTCTGTGGCGTGGCCCTGGTGGCCTCTGTTTCCCAGCATGTGCCATCCTTTAAGACTCGAGATGCTCCGGCCATTCTAGGCAGTTTTGTAAGTTGATAGCTTCTACCACGGGCAGTGACTGCACATTGTCACTGGGCTTCTGCTAATCAGGATGTCTTCTGACTAGGGTGCTGCAGCCGTCCTTGAATTTGGTGCCATCGACTCGCCTTTTGCACAGCCGCGAAACGCATTCTTCAGCCAGATGATTGCCTGTCTGGTAGGCGTGAGCATTTCCAAGCTCTTTGCCTTAAATCCGAACGCCGAAAACTATACTTCCCTTGGAGGTGCCTTGTCCTGTGGGCTAACCACCTTTCTCATGGTTCTCACCAATACTGTACACCCGCCGGCGGGTGCCACATCGCTACTTGCCGTCACAAATTCCCAAATTGTAGGGCTGGGCTGGTTCCTATTCCCAGTGGTGATCGTGGGTGTCACTCTAATGCAGGCTGCGGCCCTGCTAATTAATAATATCCACCGGCGGTTCCCATTATACTGGTGGACATCCAGCCCTCTCTCGCGATTGCAAAACCGAGATGTTGAGTCAGATAAGAAGGAAGCTCTTTCTTTTCCCAGTCAATACGAGGACAGCTTGAATGAACCTCGACAGCTGGTGGTGGGACGAAGCGAAATACTGGTTCCGAGTGGAGTATATCTGACCGCAATAGAGCGAGAACTCTTGGGAAAGATCCAAGAACGTATATAATGGTGGTGAAGAGGATGCATATCTGTATAGTCCAGGGATGACAGTGGTGACGGGTTATCAGTGGCAAACCACAATTGACACCTGAGGCAGCAAGATTAAATTGTGCGGTGACGTCGAAACTCCCAATCAGCGTATTCACTGTGGCCCACTGTAGAGATTTTTTTTTCTGATTCTCACTGGACTTTTGTATCGAGTAATTAGGGGGTTTGTGCACAAAAAAGTCCACATTAAAGATCAAAGTTTTCAATTTTGATTTTTCCTTTCTCAATCCAAATTTTATCTGGAACAAGGTCTATTCTTGACGCTGACGTCGAGGATTAGAGATCCCAGAGTTTTCTATCGATAAGGGCTTTCAGGCACTCCCCACCCAACTTTCTCGCCCCTCTACTCTCCGCCCCGCCAGTGACGCTCCACTCAGTCTTTTTGCATTTCTTTTGCCCTCAATCTCTTCGTTACGGGTCTTCCACTTCCCCTCCGTCCTCCCATCCCCCCTCCCACCCTCACTTTTTCTCCCACAAACACACATACATAACCGTCACAATGGTTTCTGCCTCAAAGGCCGCCCGTATGGCCAAGCGCGCTGAGGCCGGCGACAAGAAGTCCAAGAAGGAGGTTCAGTCCACCGAGGACCAGCCTGCCACCACCGACGAGAAGATGAAGGAGGTTGAGAAGCTTACCCAGCAGATGGACAAGCACGGTCTGTCCGATCGTGTCACCACCGGTGTCCTGTCTTCGCTGCCCGCTTCCCGCGATGTCAAGATTACATCTGCCTCCCTGGTGTTCCACGGCAAGGTCCTCATCACCGACTCCACTCTCGAGCTCAACTTCGGTCGTCGTTACGGTCTGCTCGGTGAGAACGGATGTGGAAAGTCCACCATTCTCAAGTCTATCGCCCAGCGCGAGTACCCTATTCCCGAACACATTGATATCTACCTTCTTAACGAGGGTGCTCCCCCTAGTGACCTCGGTGCCCTTGAGTGGGTTGTCCGTGAGGCACAGAACCAGTTGGCCGCTATGGAGAAGAAGGCCGAGGATATCCTCGAGGAGAACGGTCCCGAGGACCCTATTCTGGAGGATCTTTACGACGTAAGTGATTTCCTGCAAGAAAAAAATAAAGTCCAATCTACCAGTCTGGAATCGAAACTGACATACTTCATAGCGTATGGACAAGATGGACCCCTCCACCTTCGAGATGCGTGCCTCTTTGATTCTGACTGGTCTCGGTTTCAACAAGACCACCATCCACAAGAAGACCAAGGATATGTCCGGTGGTTGGCGTATGCGTGTGGCCCTTGCCAAGGCCCTTTTCGTCAAGCCCTCGCTCTTGCTGCTTGATGACCCCACTGCTCACTTGGACTTGGAGGCCTGTGTGTGGCTCGAGGAGTACCTGAAGAAGTGGGACCGCACCTTGGTGCTGGTCTCTCACTCTATGGATTTCCTGAACGGTGTCTGCACCACCATGATTGATATGCGCATGCAGCAGCTCATGTACTACGGTGGTAACTACGACTCTTACCACAAGACTCGCTCCGAGCAGGAGACCAACCAGGCCAAGGCCTACACTAAGCAGCAGGAGGAAATCCAGCACATCAAGAAGTTCATTGCCTCCGCTGGTACCTACGCCAACTTGGTGCGTCAGGCCAAGTCCCGCCAGAAGATCCTCGACAAGATGGAGGCCGATGGTTTCATCCAGCCCGTCATCCCCGATCGTGTCTTCACTTTCCGCTTCGCCGATGTCGAGAAGCTGCCTCCTCCCGTCCTGTCCTTTGACGATGTCAGCTTCTCTTACTCTGGCGACTGGGCCGACACCCTGTACGAGCACCTCGACTTCGGTGTCGACATGGACTCCCGTACCGCCCTTGTCGGCCCCAACGGTGTTGGCAAGTCCACTCTCCTCCGTCTGATGACCGGCAAGCTCAGCCCCATCGGTGGTCGTGTCTCCCGTCACACCCACTTGAAGCTCGGTCTGTACAGCCAGCACTCTGCTGAGCAGCTCGACCTGACCAAGTCCTCCCTGGAGTTCGTCCGTGATCGTTTCCCCGAGAAGTCCCAGGACTACCAGTACTGGCGTCAGCAGCTGGGCCGCTACGGTCTCAGCGGTGAGTCCCAGACTGCCATCATGGGTACCCTGTCCGAGGGTCAGAAGTCTCGTATCGTCTTCGCCCTGCTTGCCATCGAGTCCCCCAACATGATTCTGCTTGACGAGCCTACCAACGGTCTCGATATCCCCACCATCGACTCCCTCGCTGATGCCATCAACGCCTACCAGGGTGGTGTCGTCGTCGTGTCTCACGATTTCCGTCTGCTTGACAAGATCGCCAAGGACATCATGGTCTGCGAGCACAAGACTGTCCGTCGCTGGGACGGCAGCATTGGCGCGTACAAGAAGCACCTCCGTGACAAGATGGTTTCCGCTGGTGCCGTCTAAGCGGTCCTGGTACCAACTTGTTACCCTTTTCATTTTATATCTTGATGACGACGAAATGCTAGACGAGAATCGAAGGAATTACAATGCTTCGCGCTCTAAAAAGTTCGGAACCCACAACCCGGAAACCCCATCGGTCGGTCGAGTCTTACTCGAGACAGTAACGACTCGAGCCACCCTGGTCTCTCTCCACCTTTATACGTTGTTGGTTCTTGATTCCCTTTGTGTTTTTCGTTTGTTTCTTATCTCACTTAGATCGGTGGTCATTTTTCTCCCTCGCACCTCCATTAGAATTGGGCATCAGAGGGTGGCTTGTGATCGTTCGGTCTGGTTCGGTTCTATTTTATCTCTTTTCCTTGCCTGCTTTAAGACGTTTGTTGATGACTCCCCCCAACCTTTCTTTTCTCAATATATGATGTGGAAACCTCCACCTGTGTTGAGAGTTTCTTGATTTGCATCTTGTTTGATAGAGTAACTGGTTCTTATACCTGGACGGCGATCCGGGTGGGGCTGGTTCTTGTTTCTGTGTTCTGGATCGATGTATCTACGGATTCTTCGGATTTTGAATTGGAATGGTTTGCTTCCCACAACTTGTTCTGTAGAAATTACTTGGTAATTGTAAATCATATATTCCTAATAAAGGCTGAAGACTAATAGATCTAATGTTTTGGGGCGATGACTCACGGGCCCTGCGTTCGTTTTGTGAAGAAATCATGCCAGGGCAGCTTGCACCTCAAAGGTCAGCCATAAGAGATTAAAATCATTGCTTAGTCCGCTCCATGACCAACTCAGGACCAAAGATATCCGAAGCGCCACCCCCGTGCCTTCTCCTCTAACTTCCGCTTCTTCGCCAGACGTTCCGACTCACTCTCAGAAGTAACCTGGCTCGACACAGCTTGCGGCTGCGCAGAATCACGCTTGTGAGCCAGGTTAACCTTTTCGGGATTCTGGCAGTGATAGAGCTTCTTGGCGATCCGCTTCAAGTCCTTCATTTGATTCGGGTCCGAAGATAGAGTAGTATACGCTTGGAGAAGGGCAGAACAGTCGGTCAAGACTTTGTGAAGCTTACTCCGCAGTTCGTATAGGGGATTCTGAAGATCTGATGGGTCCGCACTACCATCAGTAGTTGGTGTGAGGGGTCCACCGAGCTTAGTATCAAGATAGAACTCAGCCAAGGGCCTATCGGCGAGGAGAAAGGCCGAGAGCCAGATCTGAGAAGGTGTGTAGAGGAAATAGGCGTCTGTCATCTGGGCAGCGGATTTAAGGGTCTCACGGGTTGCGCCATGCGCGCGGGCGATGCGGTCTGATAATGAGGAGGACGGGAAGGGGCCAAGCGCAATGGATTGTATTCCTTGCAGGAGTTGTTGCGGTGTTTGGTGTAGGAGATGAGGCCCCGGCGCGCCTTGTCCTTGTGCGATAGCTTGGAGCTCCATTACGCCACCTTCTAGTCCACGGAAAGGATGGCGGACGTCAAATGTGAAACGCAGACCTTGCATGAGCAAGAACTCAGGCGATATAACGTCTTCTGTGGATGTGTCGCCTGGGATTCCGTCTGCGAACTGCCTTAGAGACATATAGTAGTTGTCGGTTTTAGTCGCGAGGAAGAGCGCGCATGCCATAATGGATTTCGGGTGATAGGTCATGGGAGAGTTGGTCAGGTAAAAGCGGCGTAGGTATTGAATTGCAGTCGCCTGTCATGTATAGTGAAGTGGTCAGATCAAGGCAAGGTGCTATGAATGGGACCTCAAGTGGACTTACGCGGACCATTGTTGGGAGCGGTGGCTTATAGGTATCACCTAACTCCAGTGTCTTCTCGCAGTAGTATCGGACCAGAACAAGCTCCTCCTCTGGTGTCAAACACTCTATCTCTTTCTCGGTTGATTTCTTCGTCTCGCCATCGCTCCCTGGCTGTGGTGTTCCAGTCGCGGATGGCGTGGCAGATTGTTGGGTGGAACGAGCTCTCTGTAAGGCAGCGCGTACTCGCCCACTTGCTATTATATTTGTCTTTTCACGTAAAGCGCTGAGGGATGATTCAGTGTAGGACCATAGTCGGAACTGTGAGGACGTGCGGTAAATGTCATCCTCGATCATGTTGAACGGAGACTGAGCTGCGCGCTGTGGGGTGACGACCGAATGTCTGATAGGTGTATGATAGGTATCTCTTGCCTTCTATCAGAAAGTCTTCCGGGTTAAAAGCAGGTGAAGGTAATTGTAGAGATATCTACAAGCTGCGCAGACATTCACTAGAGTGGAAACAAAGATCGCTGCGGCGAGTTTGAGGTCGTGCGCTTATCGATAAGGAACCCTATCAATAAGGTATTGTCATCAATGTCATGACAAAGGTGATATTCTGGAATCAATTGACACAAGTCTTTCAATTTCTAGATTATTATGCTCACCTGGCATTCACTGTGGCTTTTTCTTATCATCAGATATAGTCATTCCGTGTGAGTGCAAGACATATTCAGTGATGCAGTGAATGTGAATGTCTCAACTAGGTAGATCAAGATCTTTAAAAGCTTCGATTAAAGTCAACATGATAAATCGGATATTACCAATATCCGCTGCTGGTTGTTCATTTCATGCATAAGTCACAGAGTACTGAAAGTACAATCTTACCACTCCCAACCCTATCTACGAGTATTTCTCATCGCTCATTCAATCATCAACCATAACTGCCCACCTTGAGGGCTACTCTCCAAGCAGGCGGTTGGTGATGTCGCCCATTTGACCCGCTGACAGCTCAGCATCCATGCCTCCGTTCCGATCGATTCCAACATCTCGGAACGCTGATACAACCCGAGCCACATCAAAGCCCATACTGCCAAATCGATCGACCAGTTCTTTGTTATATCCGTCATATCTAGGATGAAAGGTGAGCTTATAGGCTTACCGAGTTGATAAGCTGGTAGCACTTACTGAGCTAAGTTATCCTGAACAGCCTCTGGTTCATCTTGACCACCGTTCTCATTACCGTTCGAGGGGGCACCAGCATAGACCGTAGCCCATTGTCGCGCAACACGGTCGAATTCTTTTGGTGTCCTCAGAAGCATGTTGGCCACTTCGGCATCTTGTGGGTCTTTCGGCTCCGGTGTGCTGAGCAAGGATTGCAAGGAAAGTAGTGCGGATTTGATGGTCAGGACGGGCGACCAAGCACTGGACAGAGTATCAAGGCAAATAGCACCCTGCATATGCATAATTAGTATGAATTGACTTTGAGTGACAATATATGGGATGGTCTCAATTGCGTACGGTCTGACTGCTGACATTTGGGTGCCAGACTTTGGTCTCGAACTTCATAACAGGAGGCCGGAAAGGGTAGTCGGTTGGGATCTTGATGTCGATGTTGTATGTACCGCCCTCATAAGGCGTACCTGGGGGTCCCGGAAAAGAACCGCGCAGGTGCGTTATATCCTCTTGTTCGTTGACGGGCGCAGCCGTAATCTGAGACTTGGTGTCGGCATGGATGTCGGCCAGTTCCTTGCCAATCCGTCGCATTCGATTGCTGGCCATGATGTGTGGGATATTTGTTCAACAATAAATAGCTTATATAAACAGAATTAAATTGTTGTGCCTTGGGGGCGTAGGTGATCGTGTGAGGGATTACCACAGGAAACCACAGGAAACGACCGAAGAGGAAAAGGTACAGCGCGAAGCTTAAATCTGGGAATTTGATATCAACAAATGATTCTGAAAAACACCCATGTGTGTTTCTAAAATGGTACAGCACAATCTATCTGTTTCTGGGGTGAAACAATTAGAAAAGACGGGGATCCTGGGAGCCTTACCAATGGAGGGGAACTATGAGGGACGATCAGTTCCAGTCGCAGCTTTCAGATAGCTCCACTTGGATTCGACAGATATTGAGTCCAATGCTTGTAATTGCAAATTGGCCCGCAGAGACTAACAAGCGTTATCAAGTCCAGTCCGAAGCTGAATATCCTGTTTGGTCCCGCATGTTGAACGTTTTAGCGCCCGGGGACCGCGGGCAATGTGATTCAGGCAACAAGGCACGAATGACGCAGACCACTTCCTTCCTGAGGCATTAAATATCACGTGCACATGGCAACAGCTGCCAGCTCTCGCGGACCCCGAAGCTGCAACACGCAACGGTATTGACAGCCATCTCTCCCAACTTTCACTTCCCATCTCCATCCTGCGTGAAGCTTGATATTCCCATTCATCTATACTACCTGCAGATCTTCCCTTGAGGATTTGACAGCGTTCCTCTCGCTGGCTTACAAACATGGTTCGTCACCCTGCCTACTCGGCATTCAGCTCGTATCCACTAACAGATCATCGAATAGGGTAACCAGCAGTCGAACATGGGCGGTGGCCCAGGTGGTGATGGTCGCGATGATAAGGATAAGAAGGTATGATTCCTATGTTACTCAGTCATTCGACCAGCTCTGACGCCCGAAACTCGCAGAAGGACAAGCCGAGATACGAGCCACCTCCACCCCCTACCACCCGCATCGGAAAGAAGAAGCGCAAGGCCGCCGGTCCCAGCACAGCTTCCAAGCTGCCAGACATCTACCCGACTTCGCGATGCAAGCTCCGTTATCTTCGAATGCAGCGAGTCCACGATCACCTCCTGCTGGAGGAGGAATATGTTGAGAACATGGAGCGGATGCGCAAATCCAAGGCTCAAGGGAACGTGGATCCTGCCAGGTCGGGTGATCTGGATGTAATGGACCGCAATGCGGATGAGCGAAGTCGAGTCGATGACATGCGAGGAAGCCCTATGGGTGTGGGTAACTTGGAGGAGTTAATTGACGATGACCACGCCATCGTTTCCAGTGCTACTGGCCCCGAGTACTACGTATCAATCATGTCTTTTGTCGACAAGGATCTTCTCGAGCCCGGCGCCAGCATTCTTTTGCATCACAAGTCGGTATCAGTTGTCGGTGTTCTGACCGAGGAATCGGACCCGCTGGTGTCGGTGATGAAGCTGGATAAGGCCCCCACAGAGTCATATGCCGATATTGGTGGTCTGGAGAATCAAATTCAGGAGGTCCGTGAGTCGGTTGAGTTGCCATTACTACACCCTGAGCTCTACGAGGAGATGGGTATCAAGCCACCGAAGGGTGTTATTCTCTATGGTGCTCCTGGTACCGGAAAGACCCTGTTGGCCAAGGCCGTCGCCAACCAAACCAGCGCTACCTTCCTCCGCATTGTCGGTAGTGAGCTGATCCAGAAATATCTGGGTGATGGACCGCGTTTGGTCCGTCAAATCTTCCAAGTTGCCGCTGAACATTCCCCGTCCATCGTTTTCATTGATGAAATTGATGCTATTGGTACCAAGCGTTACGACTCAACATCTGGTGGTGAGCGAGAGATCCAGCGTACCATGCTGGAGTTGCTTAACCAATTGGATGGTTTCGATGACCGTGGCGATGTGAAGGTCATCATGGCCACTAACAAGATTGAGACTCTGGATCCTGCCCTGATTCGACCTGGTCGTATTGACCGTAAGATTCTCTTCGAGAACCCTGACCGTAAGCACTACTTCATTCATAACCTCATGAGAAGCCCCATTAACCTGTCTTTACAGAAAACACCAAGAAGAAGATCTTCACACTGCACACATCTAAGATGTCTCTGGGTGATGATGTGGATCTGGACGAGTTCATCAACCAGAAGGACGATCTCTCCGGTGCCGATATCCGAGCCATCTGTACTGAGGCTGGTCTGATGGCTTTGAGAGAGCGTCGTATGAGAGTCCAGATGGATGACTTCCGTGCAGCTCGCGAGCGCATCATGAAGACCAAGCAGGACGGTGGCCCCGTCGAAGGACTTTACTTGTAAGCGCCGACCCGTGCTCTGTTGGGGAATGTACGCTACCGACATGTGCGGTGGAGTTGTCTTCGAGCATTGATCTGTGTATTTTAATGGACCGCATGCGAATTTATGGACGAATGGCATACACTCATACTAGATTAATCATCGTAGTGTTGTGATTCCAAACTAGTAGAATGATCTAAATCAAAGACAATTAATAAAGTCTACCACTTGACACTTCCTACAACGTCGCGTCACTACCCCGTCTTTGATGCATAAAAGTGATCGCCACCTTCGGTGCAAACACAGCAAACAAGCTCGGCCTTATCAGCGCGATCAGAACTTGCGCTAAATCATCACCTCACAACACCAACAATGGACGGCTTTGACGAGGAAGCTTTCAAGAAATTCTTTCCTTCTGGCTTCGGCAAGCAGGAGAAGGAGATTGATGTTGAGTCGCAGATCAATCGGTCCAAGAGGACTGAGGTTGCGGCCAAACCAATCGCAGACAATGAAACGCAAGAATTAAACACGCCTAGCCATGCGGAGGAAGAGAGAAGGCCACAGGAACCAAAAGAGAGCGATGAGGACTCTGACGATAATGATGACTCCGATGATTCAGATGACGAGGACGAGTTTCCTGTCTCCCACGAAATGGTTCTCAAGACACACGAGCGCGCAGTCACTACTATGACGCTGGATCCCTCAGGAGCTCGATTAATGACAGGTTCGACCGATTGTACACTGAAGCTTCACGACTTTGCTTCTATGACCCCCTCCACTATTCGCGCATTCAAATCAGTCGATCCCTCCGCCAAAAAGACGTCTGCCTCACAGGACACCCACGCCGTCCACTATGCCGCATTCAATCCGCTCTCGCCGAGCCATGTACTAGTGGTCTCCGCGACTGCGCAACCCCGAATCCTAAGCCGAGATGGTGAAACGTTGACAGAGTTTGCCAAGGGAGATATGTACCTACGCGATCTCAACAATACCAAAGGCCATATCGCAGAGGCAACTACTGGAGTCTGGAGTCCCTTTGATTATAATCTCTGTGCTACCGCTGGATCGGATAGCACGGTGAGAATATGGGACGCCAATGTGGGCCGGTCACAAAAGGAGGTGATAATGCATAAATCAAGGGCTGCTGGGTCTGCTGGCCGGACCAAGATGACCGCTCTTGCTTGGGGGTCCCCCAAACAAGGCGGATCGAACGTTCTGGTTACTGCCGCTCTTGATGGAAGCTTGACCATGTGGAGTGGAAATGGGCCTTATAGACGTCCTAGCGCCGAAGTGCGGGATGCTCATACCCGAGATACATGGACCAGCGGACTGGATATCAGTTCCGACGGGCGGCTTGTCGTCAGCAGAGGCGGCGATGATACGATCAAGCTCTGGGATACCAGGAAGTTTAAGACCCCGGTCACAACTGTTACCCACACCTCGACATCATCTCGCTTCCCCACCTCAAACATTCAATTCTCTCCGACATCTGCGAATATCATCGTGGGCTCAGAGACCGGACATCTGCACATCCTCAACCCGGCCACTCTGAGACCGGAGCTCGTTACCCCTGTTACCCCTGGATCGCCACTCATCACTGTCTTATGGCATGAGAAGCTAAACCAAATTCTAACTGGCTCTGCCAATGCCGAAACCCATGTGCTCTACAATCCAACAATGTCGACGAAGGGTGCAGCCTTGGTCATGTCTAAGGCACCCAAGCGTCGTCACTTAGACGACAACGCTGCTCTTACCACGGATCTGACTAGCGGTCTTGCCGGCGACTCGGTGGTGGTTGGCTCCAACGGCGTGCCGCAGTACTCCTCGGCAACCTATTCAGCTCGGCACCCCAATGTCGGCCTGACAGCCTCAGGCCGTTCCCGTGATCCCCGCCGACCCCATATGCCAGCTATCACACCATTTGGAAAGTCCCAGCCTGACGAGAAGCATATTCGTGAAAGTATCCCACTCAGTTCCATGCGCGATGAAGATCCGCGCGAGGCTCTGTTGAAATACGCAGAGAAGGCTGAAAAGGATCCGATCTTTACTAGGGCATACAAGGAGACGCAACCCAATGCAATTTACGCTGAGGTTAGTGATGATGAGGAAGAAGACGGACCGGAAAAGAAGAAAGCAAGACGATGATATGTCAAAACGAAGCTTGGTCATTTGTATATAATATTTCTCATTGCGATGATTAATAAGGTGCTTAACCATAGGAACAGCAACAAAGACGGACTACAATGTCGCAACCCCAATTATCTCCAGGCACTTTTTTTTTTGTGTTGTCTTTCAGATGAGATCCAGACCGACTACATGAAACAAGCTGTGCGTGCCTGCTCCTTGCATCTGTTTCTTAGAAATGTCCCCTCTTTCATCTGCTCCATGACGTCTCCCAAGAGGCTGTCAATCACCGCTAGGATGCTCGCCTTTCCGAGCAACCAATGACAGGAGCACGACTTTGCGGGCTTTGACCTCACATTAACTCGTAAAATCCGGCATGAGCCCTGTTTCACTGGGGGTACTCGTAGATTAGATTGTGTTCGCCTTAGTCTGGAGTAAGGAGAGAAGGCCGTGGTTGGTGTTAGTGCTGACATGAGCATCTCTCCGCTCTGGCTTTCTCCGTCTGCTGCCGACTTCAATAAAACCTCCACATGCGACTGAGAGACTTTGTCATTGTTAGAAATTCTCCAGATCTTCTCTGGACGACTCAAAATGCAGTCTTTCGCGACTTGATATGCTTGCCGTTTATCCCTGGGCTTATTTGAGTCGACAATAATCCGTTGTCTTTGGGCGGCTCCAGGAGGACTCCGAGCTTCGGTCGGTACCCCGATTCTGCCTATCGGTTGAGTCGATCAGATACGACTGCCTTTACTTTGTCGCGGACCACTTAATTCCACAAAGCCAGATGGCCTCGCACCAGCAGCCCTTGGGGATGGGCTCATTCTCCTCTTTCGCATCTTCGATGATCGCGTCGTCTACATCTTCATACACCGTCGCCTCCTATACGCCTTATCCCCATTTCGCAACATCCACTCCTACCTCCATACCCCATTTTGAAACTCCCAACGACGAAGGGAAAATGCACCAATGGTCCTCGCTGATCGGTATCGTCACGGCTTTGATCGGAAATGTGCTGATTTCTTTGGCGCTAAATATCCAGCGCTATGCGCACATTCGAATCTCCCATGAATACGAACTGGATAAGCTTCATAAAGAAGATAACTGGCGCCGAACGCAATCTGGGGAAGAGACCTCAAATTCATATGGGACCTTAAGAGAGAATGGAAGTCAGACTCGTGGCCGAGGGAGATTGCCGCCGCGGAAACGTCGAAGTAACAGCGAACGCCGCGAGTTCGAGGCTTATCGTGATGATGAGAACGAGACCATCTCTGGTCGTCGCAATGGTGATTCGGCGTCGGAAGACCACATGCGTGACTCCTTTACGTCCGATCGCACCGCTCGCCCCGATGACTCGGAAGGCCGAAAGTCTTATCTTCGCTCGCCATATTGGTGGGCTGGTATCATTCTGATGTGTCTTGGGGAGACAGGTAATTTCATGGCATACGGCTTTGCGCCGGCATCGATTGTGTCACCACTTGGTGTGGTAGCTTTGATCTCAAACTGCGTCATTGCACCATGCTTGCTGAAGGAACAGTTTCGAGGCCGAGATTTCTGGGGCGTTTTGGTCTCCATTGCCGGTGCCGTGGTGGTTGTTCTCAGCGCCAAGTCGTCCGAGGAGAAACTTGGTCCTGAAGAGATTTGGGCTAGAATTACCACTTGGGAGTTTGAGCTTTATCTGGGTTTGACTATCGGGCTGATTGTTGTTCTCATGTGGGGCAGCTATCAGTATGGCCCCCGCTCAATTCTGATCGATGTTGGACTGGTGGCACTTTTTGGTCAGTTTTTGATTCCCAATGCTGTATTATGATCAAAATGCTGACAAAATATCACAGGTGGATACACAGCTTTGTCTACTAAAGGTGTTTCCTCCCTACTGTCATTTACCCTATGGCATGTCATCACGTTTCCTATCACATATCTACTTGTTTTCGTTCTGATTTCGAGCGCATTGATGCAGATTAAGTACATTAATCGTGCTCTGCAACGCTTTGATTCTACACAAGTGATTCCAACCCAGTTCGTGCTTTTTACCCTCTCTGTGATCGTCGGAAGTGCAGTCCTCTACCGTGATTTCGAATCCATGTCTGTTGCCCGTGCAGGAAAGTTTGTTGGAGGTTGTCTAATGACTTTCCTGGGAGTTTACTTCATCACGAGTGGTAGGGTCCGCTCTGATGGCGAGTCTACATTCTCAATCGAAGACGAGGAAGAAGCAATTGGCTTGTCAAATGGTGAAAGATATCGTGACAGGGTCGATATGTCCCCTCCGACCCAGCCCTTGAGAGCAGCCAAAGCTTTGCACACACCTGAGATTGGTTACGATGGCACAGATTCACCTGCAGGATCTCTAACCAGCCAAGGTATTGAAGGAGTTGATGACAGCGACACCACACCGCGAGGTGTTCTCTCGGCAGCGCCATCTTCACCCACGCGCTCCTTGACTGCTGATTCAGCCCTCTCGGGCCCTTCATTCGAGAATCCCTCACCACTGCGCCCTCCATCTCGCATGTCCAACCCCTGGGTAGAGTTTCAGGATCACGCTCCCGCGTCCCCCAAATCTGACCCTGAGGTGCACCGTCCGATGACACCCCCAGCACATGGAGAAGCCACAGGTCAGGAGTCAACAGTGCTTCTTCGCTTCCCTCCCGCCCCGGGAATAGATGACTTGTCACCCGGTGCTAATACCACAGCTCTTCGAAGAGCCTCGACACCTGCTGTAGGTGGTTCGCCTCAACTTGCTGAGAGAGCCCGCGCAACTCTTGAAACCCCTACAAAACGTGTCTTGCGCAATTCCATTTCGCATAGGTTCTCCCCTGGTCCACTTCTTCCCACACTCTCAGGTGGCTTCAGTGCTGTGGTTGCGGAATCTCTCCGACGCGGTGAAGGCAGTCCTTACAAGGATCGTTCTGGTAGGCGGAAAGCCGGACGCCGAAGACAAGTAGACGGCATATTTGGAGATGCTTTGTATCGAGACTACGATGGAGATGCAGGCCCTCTCGGTGAGACCGATCGGGTTGACACCCCTCTTACGCTGGCTACAGCACGGCTTCAGTCTGCTACGAGCCTCGTCGATCCGTCTGCGGAGGCTGGCCGCTCTACTCCCGCCCTTGCCACGGAAGTTTACAACACGCCAACTCCGAAATCAGACGAAGAGGGTACTCGTCTTCGTAGCTTCAGCGACTCGTGGAGTGGTGGGCTTGCTTGGCTAGGCGGGGCACTGCGAAAGACTCAACATCCCGAGAGTGTCGACAGCAGCGCAGTGACGCAAGGAACTGCGACACCACAGGATGGCGAGACACCGTCTGCTCAGAGCGGTGATCACGATAGCACCAATGTCGATCCCGAATCTCGTTCATAAAAGCAAGGGGGAGCTTCTCACCCTACAGAGTAAATCTGTGGTACATGCAGAGTGGCTGGGTCACTCACATTATACATACATGCAGCCTCGTCCTGGGCTTATTTTTCTTTTATACACCCTTCCGGGGGTTTTTTTGGCAGGGTGTTTTCTTTTCCTTTTCCTCTTCTGATGGCATAAGACCTGGGTCTGTAATAAGCGATGCATTTTGCGGGGTATTTTCTTCTTTATCAGGCATTTAATATGTTTCGTGTTCATTTGTATTCGTTCCGTCTTATTCTCCGTTTCATATTCGGGATCAATTTGGTGGTTTCTTGTCGCAAAGCCAACTCTCATCATTTGTACAATTCATCGATCTCTACTTTAGCCGAATGACGCCTCATTCTCGGACATCCATTCTTCAAATCTCCATAGTCCTTGTTCCGAAGCGATAATACGCCTCCGCAGCTTTGCATCAAGTCCACCGGGAAAAGTGCAATGGAATGCGGTCATAGGTGGAAAAAGACGGCCACAAAGTACATCCATACCCTGCACATGTGTCAACGTACATCATCTAACTTTCAAGGCACAAAGGTCCCGGAAAAACTTCGGTCATGCCATTTACGCAAATCCAATTTAGCCGAAATCCAACTATAATATCCCGATCTGCAGCGAGCGTGGTAAGCACATCGGACCTTCCGGTCTCTGACCCCTGCAATAACATTAGTTCACCCCACATTCACTCACAAAAGTGTAACCGATGCCCCGCGCGGAGAATTTGCTCCGTCTCGTTATAGTCTTAGCGGCCCCATTTTACACCCGTTAAGCCACTCATGCTTAGCCAGTATAAACACCCGTGATCGTTTCATCTCCGATAGCTCCTGGGACTCGAGCTAAGGTTCGATCTAATATGCACCGATATGTTTTTCCCCGCAGCTCGAAACAAGTAATTTTGAGCTCTTTCTTTTGCATGAATCATGCTTATATGCGAGAATACCCCTGCGTGAGCTGATCTGCAGGAGGAGATAATATTTGAATTTTAATTCCTACTCTCGGAGCTTGGAGCTGGGCAATTGTGCCTCAAGGATAGAGTTGAACATTTGGTTTTTTATTCCATTTCTTCATGATGATTGCTAAGGGGCTTTCGAGCAGCTTGTTGCTTGTGCAACTGCTGGGTGCATTGGTGTCTGGTAAAGCGATATCGAGCACGCCGCTTTACAAGGATGCTAGTGCGCCTATAGAGAAAAGGATTGAAGACCTGCTGGGGAGAATGACGACTGAGGAGAAGATGGCTCAATTGATTCAAGGTAAGCTCCTGGAAGATTTTTTCAATGAGACATCTGGTTCCATTACATATCTAAATGTCTTTTTAGGAGATGTCACCAATTGGATGGACGATACGACCGGCGCATTCAACTACAGTGGACTGGTGGCCAATATGGAAGAGAAGGCAGGCTTGTTCTACGGTATGCATGAATCGTTCCATCGCCTTGAAACTCTTTGCAATATCGAATTTTAACACGCTATAGTCGGATATCCGATTTCCTGGGATTGGTTGACGGAGAATATCAAGCGAGGCCAGGACTATTTGATGCAGAATACCACACTTGGTATTCCTGCTCTTGTTCAATCGGAAGGTGAGAAATCCAATACCATAATACAGTAGGACATGGACTGATCACTATCACGACAGGTATCCATGGTTTCTTGATCGGCAATGCCACCATTTTCAACTCCCCAATTGGCATCGGAAGTTCTTGGAACCCCAGTGTAAGCCATCGGTACCTTGCAAACCAAATTTAGCCGCTAATATTTCCCAGCTCGTCCGCAAGATGGGAGAAGTCATTGGCACCGAGGCTCGAGCCTTGGGTGTAAATCAGCTTTTCGCACCCGAGGCCGATCTGGCTCGTGAGCTTCGATATGGACGTGTAAGGATCATTGCTCTTCATTCATTCTATTTACAAGACTAACTCAACCCTACTATAGGTCGAAGAAACATTCTCCGAGGATGGTTTCCTAGCCGGCGAGATTGCGTATAGTTACATCATGGGTATACAGAGCAAGAACGTGTCGGGCATGGTCAAACACTATGCGGCCTACAGTAATCCTGAGCAAGGATTAAATACCGGACCAGTCCACGGAGGAGAAAGAGAGTTGCGCACAACGTGAGCTCAGTTGTCTATGGGTGATGACACGGGATGCTGATCTCATCTTCCTTCCCAGATGGCTGCCGTCTTACAAGCGCGCGATTATTGATAGTGGTGCTTGGGCTGTGATGACCGCCTATTCCAGGTGATTGTCTCTCATTCCGATTTCCATATCAGACGACGCTAATTCTCCCCATAGCTACGATGGAATACCAATGGTTGCCGATTACCACTCCATCACCGAGATTCTAAAAGAAGAATGGGGATACGATTACTTCGTCATGACCGATGCTGGCGGCAGTGACAGACTTTGCTCTTACTTCAAGATGTGCCAAAGCGACCCCATCGACATGAACTCTGTGACTCTGCAGCTGATGGAGGCGGGTGTTGATGTGGAAATGGGCGGTGGCTCCTTGTAAGAAGCCCTGGTTGCTTGTCTACTGAGTTGAGACATTGAACTAACACATGAATAGTAACTTTCAAAAGATCCCCTCACTGGTCAAATCTGGAAAGCTTGACATGTCCATTCTGAATGCCGCTGTCACGAGACTGCTTCGTGTAAAGTTTGAGATGGGTCTTTTCGAGAATCCATACTCGGCTGCAGAGAAGAGTCAGTGGTCATCCCTCATTAATACTGCGGAGCATAAGCAAGTTGCCAAAGACTTGGATAAAGAGTCCATCGTTCTCTTGGAGAATCACGATCAGACTCTGCCTCTGAAGAAGTCCGGTAGCATTGCTGTGATTGGTCCTATGGCCCATGGATTCATGAACGTGAGTCCAACAATGATTGTTGATATAATCCAGCTTTGATGTTTTGTGCTGACCACTATCTCAGTATGGTGATTATGTCGTATACCAAAGCCAGTACCGTGGTGTCACCCCATTAGATGGTATCAAAGCCGCAGTTGGCGACAAAGCAACAATCAACTATGCCCAAGGATGCGAACGCTGGAGCAGTGACGAATCTGGGTTCGATGAAGCAATTGAGGCGGCAAAGAAGTCCGACGTTGCCATTGTCGTTGTAGGAACTTGGTCTCGCGATCAAGTCCAACTCTGGGAAAGCTATAACGCAACGTAAGTGACACTCACCAACCGCTATAATATTAAAACCTATTCTTACTAACGAGTTTAGTACTGGTGAAGATGTCGATGAAGACAACCTCGCTCTCGTGGGTGCCCAAGGGCCTCTCGTCCAAGCCATCGCCAACACAGGCGTACCAACTATCGTTGTCCTCTCAAGCGGCAAGCCCATCACAGATGTTTGGCTGTCCAATAGCACCTCAGCCCTGCTACAACAATTTTATCCATCGGAAGAAGGCGGTAACGCGCTCGCAGAAGTGCTATTTGGCGATTACAACCCCTCGGGAAAACTATCCGTCAGCTTCCCGCATTTCGTCGGAGATCTCCCAGTCTACTACGATTACTTGAACTCCGGTCGCTCCGTCTGGACCTCTGGCATGAAGTATGCAAATGGAACTATGGTCTTCGGTCATAATTATGCGCTTGGTTCACCCATGCCGTGGTACCCATTCGGTTATGGCAAGAGTTATTCCACTTTCCAATACGGCACTGTCAGCGTTGACCACAGTAAGGTGTCTTCGCAGGACACTGTTACTGTGAGCGTTGATGTGACGAATACGGATACGACGCGCGACGCGACCGAGGTTGTGCAGGTTTACATCTCTGACGAAATTGCTTCCGTTGTTGTGCCGAACCGCCAACTTAAGGGCTTTGATAAGGTCTTGATTCCTGCTGGTAAGACTACTACTGTTAAGATCCCAATCAAGGTTGCGGATGTGGGACTTTGGAATAAGAAGATGAAATATGTTGTTGAGCCGGGTGATTTTACTGTGCTGGTTGGAAGCAGTTCCGATGATATCAGGGGAAACGCCACATTTACTGTACTGTGATAGGTGGATCACTTCTTAAAGAGACGAAAATAGCCTACAGTTCTCCATATTCGAACCGCGGAAGCGATCGAAGAGTTGCCGTGTTTCAGAGCTGATCCAAGGTTCGCCATCTGTCATTCCTTGGTACTAGCCGTTGGGCCCGGGTATCCATCCATGGGTGTAAAAACTTGATTCTATGGTCATTAAATATTATTATACAATCATATACCTGGTATTAGATCCCAGACCTATACGACTGAGTCGTGGTATGTGTCTGTGTCGTAGTGATATCCAGCCCGATCGGAGCCTCAACTCTTGTCAGGGTGAGACGTTTGTACGCACGTTGCGAATCTGCCCTTTGAGGTGGGCGCGCGGTCACAACATGGTCCTCCTCCGGAATGTCAGGAGTCTCAACATCGCGCTCAAGACTCAAGACGACTCCAATAGCTTCTTGGTCCTCGATGATCTTCGGGTGACGCTTGGCGAAGTAGCGGGCATACTTGAACAGCGACCAGTAGCAGCTGAACACGTTGATGAGTGTCAAGACGATCTTGTAACCCGTGTAGTAGAAGATGAGGACCTTCCAGTCGATGCGCTCATTCTTCTTTCGGAGATGGATCTCGTTGAACAGTACCACGTTGACGATGTACATGCCAATGGTGGCGCCCAAGAGAATACCGGAGAAACTGGGGCGCACGACGAATGAAATAGGGAAATAGAAAGGAGCGAAAAGGTAAATGAGAGTTTCGTACACCTGGAAAAGAGTTAGTTGATGTTTGAAACTAGGTATCGGACTGAATAACATACCTCTTGGAAAACGCAGAGCTTCGCTCCGATTTCCCACCAGCCAAGCTTCCAGCTTGTGAGGATGTATTTCATATCGTAGTACATTCCAATAACGAAGAAGAAATTCCAACGTTTGAATCTTTGTTGGAAAATGGTCATCTCACCGAATCCACCTCGGCTACCGCCGCCAGCGAAGAAGACCGATGAGGGTGTTTCTGTCTCGACGAAAACAGATGTGCACATTGTGACACGCCCTCCAAGACGGCGACAGGCATCACCAAAGAACCAGTCTTCGGAGACCGAATATCCAGGGTGTTCGTGGAATGTCTGCTTGAGGAACTCGGTATTCCAAAGAGAGATAGCACCGTGAGGGAACGTAGCACTTCCGAGCATGCCAAAGGAAGCTCGTTGAATGCCCGACATTTTGTATTCCAGATCCTGTGCTTGTTGACAGTACGTTCCCTTGGATGAGCCTGGTCCAACACTCTTAATTGTGTATCCAAGACACTTGACCTGGCCCTTAAGTCGATCACTGACCACGGGGAAATTAGGCGGAAGGGCGCAGTCGTCATCGATGAGGAGGACGTTCTCGAAGCCTTTGGCTGCGTAGCAACCGGCGAATTGGGCTACGATCTTGGATCCAACGGGAACCCAGAGGTGGTTCACTCCGAAAGGACGGCAGACCTCTTCTGTGTCGTCGAGGGGCGTTTGAGAGTTTCCATTGGCAATGACGAAGATATTCTCAGCAGGAAAGACCTTCAGAGCAGCTTCCAAGGTGGGGCCAATGATCTGGGCAGATTTGTAACAGGGAATGAGCAGGGCGGTGTTTTTGGCGCTGGAATCGTTCTTTTCCAGATCTGCATTAATGTATTCTGTTGCTGGCGGAGGATCCTTTTCGAACAAGATCAGAAGTGGGCAGAAGGCGTATCTAAGTAGGAGATTAGCCATTGTTCATGATATAAGGGTTCAATATGGGAATCTCACAAGAAAGCGAGACCGAGGAGAATTGCCCATCCTCCTGTGACGGTGAATTTGTGGGAGACGACCCAGTATAGCCACCAGACAGCACCCTTCCATAGGGGCATGCCGACGAGGACAAAATATATAAATAAGACGAGAAGGAGGTAAACGCTCACTTCGAACAAGACGCGCACCCAATGTTTCCGTTGAAGAGCAACACCCCTCAGTTTGGCTTTCTCGTAGACATCGTGCATGCTACTTTGGCGACTATGGAAACTGACGGAGCTATTTGAACTGAGTGGTGGACTGGGATGAACGGCTGACTCTCTGATTGGCGTTATAGGTTCTTTTTCCTCTAGAGGAGGTGTCAAGCGTTTCCGTTTGCTGAACTCATCCCATACTATAATCCAAATCAGACTCCGAACCTTGATCACATAGTACCAGTTGACATACCATATAACTCGGGAGGGTTACTGCGAGGACGAATCGCAGCAGGGCGCCTTGGACCCCGTAGCGCCGACAGACTAACAGAACGGCTAATGCCGCCCTGGTTTTGACCTTCCTGAGGTTGAAATTCAACACGATCATTTTGCGGGAGGGATTTCTCCCATTTTTTCAGCTCCCATGGTGAATTGAACTTTGCTGTTGTTAGCAAGTGCTTTGGGATTGCAACGTCCTCCACCATGGTGTGTCTTCGGGCATCATGTCGGTTCGACATGGTGGGCGATTCCGAGTATATAAAAGAATGACTGTAATAAAGAGTGGACTGTAACAACGAGTGGACTGTAATAACGAGTGGCTAGTAACAATGCAACTAATGGAAGGCAACAGATGTCACCGCATGAAGGAACGATAGTCGACAGTAGTGTATGAGAAGGGAAAAAATCACGATGCGGAGTTATAAAAACTTGCATTTGGCCCTCGGCGGAAGAGTTCTTCTGTTCATTGTGGAGACTATGTCGTAGCTTCTCCATCTAGATCTCTACAGCGCGGATCTAGATGGGGCTGACCCTGCCTTGCTGTCTCGGTCAAATCCTTGGTAGTCTTGAGACTCAAATTTGCCGACCCAAGGAACCAATGGACTAAAAAAGAATTTAATCTATATAGATTCTACAGATACATCATTTTCGACCTTTTGCTAAGAATGATGTCTTCTCGGCTTGAATATCCGGAATCATTCTGCTTCAGGGAAATAAAAGTTAGTAAATCTTTCTTTGACTGGATCCACGTCTCTCATGGGGCCGTCTTTGATGGGGGCTTCTCATACTAGCGCAAGCATAAACTGGAGCCTTGGGCAAAAAGGATCAGCCTACTTACGAATAATGGCTAGAAGCCACGAGTCCATCGGTTTAACCTACGATCTAGTGATTATTCTCCCACGTTCTTCAGATACAGGGGTCCTATAGTCCCCAAACCCCCAAGCCCCCAAAAAAACTGCTGTTTTTTTCTTGAGCAAATCGATACCACAGGCCTTTTCTTACTGGGTTACTAATTGCCGTTACTATTCCATTCTTCTCCGGCCATGCAGGCACAGAGTTTTACGCCCCACCTTATTTTGTTCTATTTTGCTAGTATTTAGATCTCGGTTACCGGCTGGGCAGAGTTTTTACTGTGTTAATTAGCCAGCCTTACGAACCAATCTTTGCATGGTCCAGCATGGTCCACTGGAAAATCAGAAATTTGTGATTTGGCGAATAGATCGACAAATGTTATGCCTTGTTTTGATCGGACTAATTCTTGCTAGTCTTGCCATATAGTGGTTTTGGTGGAGTCCGCGTCATTTTCGTCCACATTCAGCCACACGCGGTCTTAGCCAAACTGTGCCTGTAGTACCCGGGCCCCACAATAACTACCGACTTACCACGGATGATCGGGTCAACACGATACCGGAATTGGGACCGGTTCTCCAGACATTTTTTTTTTCAGCCGTTCCGTTCCACTGGTTCGGATGTACTGCAATGTTTTGATCATGAACTGCTCTGGGTCAAAACTTGGAAAAGCACGTCTTCTGGAAGAATGACCGACTTAATTAGAGTTCCAGGCACGGAAAAGCTTGGTGGAGCTTCCACGTACCTTCCGGACCTTCTACATTGGGGGCTTGGGATCTTGGATAAAATTAGACGTGCCAAGACTGCTTAAGCTCCTGCCTTACGGGCGATCCTAATAAAGTACGGAGTCATAATGGGTGACCTGATATTTTTTTAGCCCTTGAATAGCATTTGAATGTTCGAGGGGACTCGGTGGAATTACCTAACCTAGTAGGTTGGATTCTAGCCCCAAGAATACAGTAATACGTGTTTCAAAGTAAACAATACCCCGGGCCCACCGAGGCTTAACACCATCCGCGCGAATTGCAGAAAGCATACGAATCAGTCTGACGTATTACGTTCACCGGGGTAAACGTGCCAGCCAGCACCTATGTAGCTCTCACATCTCGTACACAAACTCCTACATTTGGAATGAAGCTCTGGTTTTGGTGCTCTGCAGATCACTTGAAGTTAATCTCGTTACTACAATACATACTGATCCGGCCCTTCCGACAAGTGGCTCTTACAATTCTACCTTGGCATGAAACCCGATTTTTCTTGTGGGGGCATGGCCTGGAGGGGAATCGGAAGGGCTTGCCAGCTTGGCACTGTGTGCACGAAAAATCGATCATTCGAGGCCAGAATCTCACCGATCATAATTTTCGATGCCTCAAAAGCTCAAAGCTAAACTCATCCGGCGATCCCAGGCGAGGTCCGATTTTTTTAATATAGAATGTGAAAGATGTAAGAATGGCTGAAAAGGCGTTTTACGCCAGAATGGTTCTTCCACGCGTAACGAACGCTAATGGTGCTTTGGCTGCCGTGGCTTGAACGCCCAACGGTGTTGGAATACATCTAGTCTGCATCTGCCAAGCATCTCACCCCTTCCATTGAAGGTGGTTTTCGGCTGTTGAATAGAGCCGCGCGCACAGAGATGAAAGCTACGTTTTAGACAAGACAACAACAGAGAAAGATTGAATCAATCTATGTGCAATTGAATTGTAATATAGAGTTGTGGCAAGAAGCACAAAAGCACGAAGAGAGAAAAAGAGACACTGTTTACATTCAGCTCTGGACACCTGACGCACCATAGCGGTCTTTGTGGGAAACCCCGGGCGTACGTCATCAACATGCATTTCTCTGTTTCTATTATCTCATAAAAACATGAGTCAGTACAAATAGCCTGCATGAGATATTCTCCGGCTCATGCTCCTATTCTGACCAAGCGTAAGCAGTTTGTGATAGGTGTGCTCGGATGTTCTAACCATGGTCTACACTGTATAGTATGGTTTGACGTGGCTCCACGCTCCACGTCACTCTGAAGGAAGAATGAAGCCAGGTGAGCTAGATTAAGCGACTGAAAGTTACTTGGTACACTAGGTGCCTACTGTAGGTGCCAAAGCACTCGGACTGACCGATAAATTAAAATTCTCTGTCTAATCCTATTTGATTCATGTCCCACTTTCCAAGGCCCGTAGGCTGCGACATCCATGGATCCAAATAGAACAGTAATCGATGGCACCCAACATACCCGTGACACTCTTCTATATAAGTACAAGCGTTCCATTCTCATTACATTACATCCTCATTATCAAGTTCTTGTCATCTTGCAAATCCTAACCACGAACGCATCTACTTCCCTGGTAGGCCCTTCAGTTCCTAACATCTTAAAGAATATAGATTCGCCGTGCGACATCCCTTCAATGATGATTGTAGTAACTTTCCCCAAGAACTCCTCGTCCAGAATAGCCCCCAATTGCTTTAAATCATCAATGGATACCTCGTTACTACCACCCGTCAACAAGATCTTAGAAATGGATAGGTCTTTCCACCAGGCCTTAGGAGCAGTCAATGGTTCAGAGAATGCGTCTGATGTAAACGTTCCCATGTAGGCCTCCGACCAAATTTTGCACATATCAACTAATAGCACGTCTTTTTTTCTGTTCCTTGTCCAGGATGATGCCTTCGTAGATAATGTTACCCAGGGAGAGATGAGGGCTAGACCCATGAATGGAGATTTTAGCTCTAGCTTTGGGAGTGATGGGTGGGGATGGCTCAGATGAAGTGCCAGGCCTAAGGTTATGCTATTCCCTGCCGATTCCCCTGCTAGGACAATCTGGTGCAGATAAGTATCAGTCTGCATACCATATAGGCGCTTTATTTCAGGGTAAGCAAGAAGAGCTTACTCTTGATGGATCGATCGCCAAGTTAGTGGTAATATATTCCAGTAGTGCAACCGCTTGCTTTAGCGGACGGGGGTATTTTGCTTGAGGTGCCGGGTCTTGTGGATTATACAGTCAGAAAGTTCGGTGGGATGAGGATTATCTGGATACTTACCATATTGAAGCACTAAAGTCGCAACTGTTTTCTGTGTTTTTCTGTGTATATTGTCAAGCAAGCACTTCAGTAGTACGAAATGCCCGTTGAGCGTTGGAAAAATATAGCCTTAACCTATAAACTCGAAGTAATATCCTTAGTATCACATCCTATTATTTCTTGGTGAAGAACAAACTATGGTAAAACAAAATAATGATATCGCTCTTACTAGATCCGATCCTATGAGCCTTACTACCATCATTCAATGTGACAGTTTCAGGTGTAAGCCGTCTTGACTTCATAAATCTGCGATATGTGTACGCGGTGGATTGGGCCACGTCTCTAATCAAGTCAGATATTGCTATCACGAGGGGAAAAGTCTCCGGAATTTCATACTGGACATCTTGAGCGCTAAGTCGTGGTAATAAGGTCAGCGATGCGACGGATTCAATATGCCCTAGGTAGGTGGGTGAGGTGTCGGCTCCCCGAAATGGGCCAGATATTGCTGCCCATACGACGGCGATTGCTAGATGACTCGAGTGGTAAGTGATTCAATGTAGCCCGATAGACGGGAAAATGAGCGAGGGAGCGGGTTACCTTTGATGTAAGAGCATATGATAATCGAATAGCCAGCATTTTGGAAATGGGGTGTCGAGATAAGCTATCTGTGTAAATGAGCCAAACTTTTAAGGTTATCGCAGATCTATCTTTTGGAAGCGGCTTGTACGACTCAAGATACCGATAATGCGGTTTCCGGCCTCGGCTAATTATGCTCCCCCTAAGCTGTAACACGAGAAGTTCCGGTGCTCTGAAATCAACTGTGCCTTTCATAACATGGAATATGAAGTTAAGAAGAGTAGTGGTAGTGTTATTGTTGAAGAGAGCGGTCAAAAAAGGGGATTATCTCTACCTAGTATACGAGGGGCAATTGTATCAGGAGAATCCCGCCGGACCAATCAGTCTCAGAATAAAAGCAAATTCCAAAACCGCAATCTAAGGCCTTGAATGTCAAGTAAAAATCGTGTAAAAAGAAGAATAAAATTCCTTCTAGATTATTGACATGATGGTAGGAAAGCAAAATATATACTATAGAGAAGTGAAAGGTTTGATCGTCCTGAAACCGATTTGATTAACGCCAAAAATCCTCGAGAGCTAGTATGACTACGGGGTCGGGGTCGACATCGGTTCTGACCTCCAGATCTACGGCAGATGCTACGATGGCTATGTTTGCATTCCTATTATCTGCGGAGATATATATGATAAGGCTTTTTTGCGAGACCTAAAGATTGTATTTCAATCGAAAAAACGCTTCGTGAGTCATTGTTCAAAGACTCGATGAGTCTTGTTTCCTTTCAGTTTCCCTCCCGGTAGTTTGCTGGGTATTGAATTTGCCAGGAGATTCTGTGTCCGGGTGTGGCGAGGCAGGAATTTCCGGGGTCCTCGAGCTTCCAGTGGGCGTCGAGGGATTACTGTCATTGGATCGAACTTCAGCTCGTCGTGTTTTGGCTCCCTCCTTTAGTTTTTCCCAACGGTCGCGGTACCGGTTAAGGACGCTCTTCAGTTTGTCATTTTCTTTCCCAACGCGCTCTAATTCTTGCTCGCCGCGACGAACAAGATCCTCCAATTCCTTGACCTTGTCATCTGAGTCTGACAAGGGGTTTGCAGCGGACATCTGGGCCACTGGAGAGGTGTTGACAGATGAACCATGCGGCGCAGCTTCGGGGGATTGATGATGAATTGCCCTCAACGACTGCTGCAGCGCCATGGATGACGATTGTGCATTGACTTCCCACATGTGAAGTCGTTTAGAGAGGGTGTCAGACAAGTGCTTCAACGCTTGGTTCTCCATCTGTAACTCCTCCAGGGTTTTAGGATTTTGGAGGCTTGTAAGTTTATCAGCAGCACCGCGACGCATCGTACGAGTCTTGGAACTTCCGGTACTCAGACGTAGCTCCGGTGAAGATGGGGTTTCTCGCGCATCCACAAAGTCATCATCGCCGTCCTCCAGGCTATTTCGACGCGCCTCTTTCTCGGCTCTAGTCATAATTCCTGCGTATGACATAGTCCCACCTGTTGTTGGGACCACGTAAAAGGACTCGGCGGTGTTTCCTGGACTGGATCCTGGATTATCGCGAATTGAGCGTAAGGCGGCCTGAGAGAAGAGTCGGTTCACATCTGACTCAGCCAAAGTGCTTCCCTTATCGGAAGTCGCATGGTGACGGTCTACCTTGGTCTCTGCAGAGGACTTGCGCGTTGGAGTGTTGGTCTTTGTAGGGCCCTCTGTTCCGAGAGGCAGTCCCGCAAATGCCAGAGGTGCAGATATCTTGGAGATAAGGCCTTCGAACGTAGAATAAAACCGCTGAAATGGTTCATCTGCATTGGAAGCATTCGCATTGGAATATCCAGTCTTGGCAGTTTCTGGAACAAATTCTTGAGACGTGATGTCGGTGGGACTTGGTTGTGGATGTGGAGGTGACCAGGGCTGCCTAGGCGCCGAGGACCGACTTGATCGATTTTTATTGGGAACCTCCCGCAATCTAGATTCGCCGGTCTTGATTTTTGACGGTCCATCTGTCATCTTCGCCCCAGCTTGGTGGGCGGAAAGGGTTGGCGATACCGGTGATCCACGACGAGGTTGAGCCGGGATGCCTCGAGCTGAAGCCAAGTTGCTAGCAATCGATGAGGACTCTCGGCTGGGTATTCGGGTATTCCCTGGGAGCCTTGGTGGTTGACCTTGAGCATCCTGGCTGATAAGCGCGCCGGCCTTTGTATGTCCGGTATCTGAGGAGTGCTGGGTTGTGGGACTTGGTGAGGTCGTAGCGGTTGTTTCCTCGGCGTTGGCGGGGTGTTCATGCTGGAATCTCAGAATTTCGGCCAGCTTCTTGTGGTGGTTCTCGAGTAGTTGCAGAGTGCGGAGAGCCTAAGTTGCACATAGTATGATCAGCACCACAGTACAGACCTAGGACCGAGAGACCTCAGGACTCACTTCCTGATCAGGATTGTTAAGAGCTGCAGCTGCAAATTCGCCGGCAGCTAGATCATGCTCCTCGCTAGCAGCGACCGGGTTCGACTTGCGGGTTTCGAGGACTGCATTGCGGGCGTGGGTGTGGGCCTTGCGACAATCAGATTAACCGACGTGCGGGGGAGTGGACTAGAACAGCTTACCAGAGTGAGCGGCGCGGTCTCCATGTTTAGAAATTCAACGGCGCATGGGCCGTAGCCGTGATCCGTGGAATGGTTGGAATGTTCAGAAGCTTGAAGTGACACAATAAGGGACTGAGGAGAGACTACAGAGTTGTGTTATCTGCTTACTGTACACTGTACTTATTATAGAGAGTTTGCATACTTGTGAATTTCGCCATTTTCGTCATTTAGCTACTCGATTTTAATTCTAATATTTAGTGACTTAGAATTTATTTATTGAAGTCCATTATAATTATGCCTTTAAAAGATCCCATCATACTCTGTAGAGAGCTGGCTGAAAGCAGCGTGCATTGACCATGAACTGTCACATCCGCATTCTACGAGTGGAGAAAGGTGTCAAAAGCTACAGGACTTTTAAGGAGACGGATGGGGTTAAAGACATAGATAACGAAATAAATGAGATTTCTCTTCTTAATAGAGTATTATTTATCAATGAAACAGCATGTTCAACTTCCTATGTTCCTGTTCCAAAGGTTGGGAAGCTTCCTCGGCATCTGACTAAGTCAACTGCTTTCCCCTCGAATTGCATCAGGGGATTTCCACTTACCCACGCCCCAACCAAACGGGAGACACGGCGCACAATCCTCATGCTGTGTTCTCAGCCTCAATCTTTCATCTATTTCACTTCACTTCGGCCCTGATCCCTCCCCATGGCCGACTCCTCGTCCTCAAGTCTGAAAGGCGGCGGAGGCGGGAGCAGGTCGCGCCGCTCTTGGACCGTGTCTGCTGCCGATTCAGATATGATGGAGAGCTCGAGTCGGAGTAATGGCCGCCGCTCCTCAATTGAATCCTTAGAAAGGCCCAAAACACAGGCCGGAGAGACTCCGGATTCCGCAAAGGCTGGCTCCAGCGGTTTCTCTAAGCTCCTCAAGTCCCGGCGCCGGCGGAAGGAGAAGAACAACCAGAAACAGACCGACGAACCCCCGGTGCCCGAGATTATCACCGAACAAGAACTACGAGAAATCCCTTCCAATACATCTAACGGGGGCACTTCGGTAGCTGTGTCAACAGCTACTTCGTCCAATAACAGCTCCGGCCCGCCGGAGGGCGAGGTCATCCAGTTATTGACCGATGATTCCGAACCCGACAAGTACATCAAGCATCTTCCCTGTTACTAATTGTCAAGCTCGCTGAAACTAACTCACATCGTCTCACAGGACTCCACCGCTGACCTCACGTAACTCACACACCGGTTTTTATACCTCCTCCTCCCCGCTCATCAATACCACGTCAGTAGATTCCGCTGCGGAAACTGAGGGTACACAAGAGGATGTCACATCAGCGATCAGTGACCCAAGCGCAACCGGATCAGATTCAGCACAGAGCGAAAACCCACGGAGGCCGCGCGCCCAAACGAGTATGACATTGGACGTTCCAGATTCCAGTAGCAAGAAACGCAGTGTTTCACCCGGGCGACGATTGAAAGAAGCATTCAGCGCTCCAGATAAAGACAAAAAGAACACAACCGAAGACACAGACGCGTCGTCATCCAAGTCCGGGGGTAGCAAGAGTGGGAAGGGTCTTTTTGGGGGCCGACGTAGTAGTCTGTCTTCCAGACGAGCGCAAGCTCAGGCCTCCCAAGAGACCCCTCCACCTGTTCCCAGTCCCATTCGTACAGATGTATGGAATATGGACAACAAGGAGGATAAGCAGGATAAGCCACGCTCTTTGCAAGCGAGCCCGTTGCCGAACACCCCTCCGCATACAGCTATTCCCATCCCGACGCCAGCTACAACTGTAACTCCACCTACTCCAACGGAACACCGCCCACTCAGCGCCCAAATAACGACTGAAACTATGACGGACTCGCCTGAGTCAATCACTGGCCGGAATTCCATGTCCTCAGCCGATGTCACCGTGAGCCCTTCAGGAAACATGATATCGCATCGCCGGGTGCGCTCTGCATCTGCAGCTCACACCCCGAGCAAGCTATCCACTTCCATGTCAGCCTTAACTCCTCTAGAAGAAGCAAAAACCCCCAAAAGCGGAGGGAGTCAACAAAGTGGATTTTTCTCATCGATGTTTTCCGCCGCCCAAAATGCGGCATCCACCTTCACTAATACTATCAATGCCCCGCAAAAGAGCCGACCCCTCTCCCAGCCATCCTCAACTGGTAATGATGGTGCGCCGAAAGGAAATGATAATGAAGAACAAGAGAACGTTCTGGAGAAAGCGAACAGCAGTGAAGATGGGAAACCAGCTGCTGTGGACACTCTGGGGACTGGAGATCTCAACTTCAGCCATTTGGACATCGAAACGCAGCCAGGCGAAGTGGTTTCAAATGCTGATGGCGTTGTTGTCACAAAGCCAGGAAGTCCGCTTGATAAACGCAAGAACACGGCCGTGTATCGGCGCGACGAGGAGGCGTCGAAGCTGGAAGACCAGCGTGCCGCACGTGCCGTGAACATGGCGTACGAAAGGCCTCTTGACGCATTGGTACTAGGATCGCCTGGTGAGGATGCCATTGACACACAATCTACCATCTCCCTCCCAAAGGATGGCCTTATGAGTGGGGATCGCACCCCTCCAAGTGGAAGTATTATTGATGGCGACTTTGGAAGCGGTGGTATTAGACGCACTGGCAGCGTGCGTAGTCGACTCGCGCGCCGTCACCGAGGTTCATCTGGAGCTACCGCTTCAACAATTGGCGCCATTGGAGCTAGTGCCATCAATCTGGGCGTTCCTGGCGTTAACTCAAGTGTGCCTCGACTGACCGGCTTCGCGGTTGCGAGCAAAAAGCGCAACAGAGACTTCCATCAATTGTTCCGCAGCGTGCCCGAGGATGATTACTTGATTGAGGACTACAGCTGTGCATTACAGCGTGAGATCATTCTGGCCGGTCGTATCTACATCTCGGAGGGCCATATTTGCTTTTCCAGTAACATCCTTGGCTGGGTGACCACACTTGTCATCAGCTTTGATGAAGTGGTGGCCATCGAAAAAGAAAACACAGCTATGGTCTTCCCAAATGCCATTGCTATCCAGACACTTCATGCTCGCCATACGTTTAGGAGTCTGCTTAGTCGTGAATCTACCTATGATCTGATGGTCAACATTTGGAAGATCAATCACCCCTCTCTCAAAAGCTCTGTGAATGGAACCCGAGTGACAAATGGAACCGGTGACAAGACTGAGAAAGTTGGTGAAGGTGAAGCTGAAAGCGACACCGAGAGCGATGTCTCGGACGAAGATGAAGTCTACGACGAAGACGAAGAGGGGGATCATGCCGAGAGCTTCTTTGAGGCCGGTGCCAGCGCTAATGCCAGTGAAAGGTCGTTGCCAATGAAAACTGGCTTGAGTCGCCAACCTTCGGGCCTATCTGGAAAGGGAGCATCTCCATCTGGGGCAAACTCCGGCGCGGACGCCAAGAATGGGGACAAGGCGGCTTCCAAAGAGGCTGACTTCCCTGGTCCAGCTACACACGCTCCTACCGAATACACGAATCCTGATGGACAATACGAAAAAGTCATCAAGGACGAACTTATTCCGGCCCCCCTTGGAAAGGTTTACTCGCTGGTCTTTGGACCTTCGTCAGGGGATTTCATGACCAAGTTCCTCGTGGACAACCAGAAGTCTGGTGAACTCCAGTTTGAAGGAACCGCGAAAGGTCTTACTAATGAAAGCCGAGTCCGGAAGTATTCATACATCAAGCCTCTCAATGCGCCCATTGGTCCAAAGCAAACCAAGTGTATCAGTACTGAGAACCTGGACTTTTTGGATTTAGAAAAGGCAGTTCTCGTCACGCTGAGCACCCAGACTCCTGATGTTCCCAGCGGAAACGTCTTTGCTTGCAAGACAAAATACCTTTTCACGTGGGCACCAGGTAACCAAACACGATTCCTGATGACGTGTACTATCGAGTGGACGGGCAAGAGTTGGCTGAAAGGTAAGCAATTTCTAACCTAGATATTGGGAAACTATATGCTAATCCAGCCCAGGTCCGATCGAGAAAGGTGCTATCGATGGTCAAACGACCTTCGGTAATGAGCTAGTCAAAGCTTTGAAGGCCGGCGTTGTCCCCCGGGGACGGACTGCTGGCGGTGGGCGATCAAAGGGTCGTCGCAAGAAGGGCGATGCCGGAGCTCGCGAGTCATCCGAGGCGGCATCAAACAAGTTGGGAGGTGATTCCAGCGGAGGCCAATCCGAGTCCTGGGGTCTGCTTGAGCCAATTCGCCCCATCTTAGAGCCATTTACAAGCATGTTGAAACCGCTCTGGAGCGGAAACATAGCAATCTTGCTCGTTGGCCTCCTTCTATACCTCGCATTCTTCCGAACACCATCTACCCCATCTATGACAGGACAACATCCGGCTCACCATGGGCTTAGCCTCCCGCAAAGACTAGCAGCATATGACGAAATGTGGCGGCGCGAGGAAAGCGAACTGTGGAACTGGCTGGAGGATCGAGTGGGCATGGATGGCATGGTCTTCCCTGCCCTTCACCACAGAATGCCTGCGCCCACCCACAAAGCCCCTCGCGTGAATGTTGCAGACGAACTAGATCTCATTGATCGACTTCGTGAGGAGAAGGTTTCAGATCGTGAGATGGACCATGCTATCCGGACTACAAGACAAAGGCTTGACATCCTTGAGGAGATGATGAACAATCGCAGAGCGGACCGGGATCCACAAGAACCCCTTCACTCTGAATTGTGAGTTTCTTGATGTGCCTAAGTCACCTGTATCCTTGCTCTAAATCCTACCTGCTTCATTCACTTTCGTATGTCTATCCGCCAAAACCCGTCGCCCCACCCGGTTGACAAACTCCATGGCCTCCTCACAGCTCTCTCGCCCCGAAATCCGTTCCTTTACAAAAATTTTCCATTTCCCTTGTTTTTCTTGGGTTGCATCATGGGTCAATGAAGCCACCTGGCCGTTGATAACCCTTCTCTCCTCTTAAAATCCCACCCACCGTCATTCCTTCCCCTTCCACCTCTTTGCTCCTCTTGTGGACACTGGGACCAGTGAAGTTTTCCTTAACTGTACATGAGCACCAGCTGCCTGTCTATACAGCTGTATATATTACAGCACCATCCTGTTCTCTTTCCTTTTTATCCTTGTATGTTAACCGAGCGAGTTCATTTCACCCTACTGAGTAGGCTTGATTGTATACTTCTTTTTGTCTCATAGCGTTTCATAACCGAATTTTTTACTCTTGCTCTGATCGCTGGATCTTCCCTTCGGGCCCTTGTAGCCTAGTGTCTGTATTGAATGTGGATCATCATCCATCTTCCTGCGCCATTTGTTCTGCCTCCCATAGTTATTAACGTATTAAGTGATGATTAGTTACTACCTCACGGATTTTGGCGCTATCGTCTTCTCCGACCATATTGCATTGTAATTTGCGTAGCTCTAATGTCATATTCATTGCGCGCCATGAACAAAAAAACCATTAATCAAAGTAAATGACGTATATTTATATGTATAGTATAAGGCTGGTTACTAATTGACATCCCATCCGAAAATCCGTAAATCAATTCATTCCGCAGATTGCAAAACCAGTGCTCTGCTCTTAGCAATCTTCTTATTGCCTGCCACAGAGGTCTTCCAAGCTGAAATCTTCGAGTCGAAGACATTATCAATCTGTTCTAGCGTGAGACTGGCAGTCTCTGGAACGAGCAGGAATATCAAAATGGCGATGACGACTGTCACACCTGCGTAGAAATATCCCACATTCGCCCCCATATTGCCATATTGGGCATCAAGCATGTATGGTGTCCAGAAAGTTGCACTAAAAGAGAAGATTCCATAGATGATGGTCGTGTTCGCTTGACCGTAAGTGCGTAGTGACACACTGTGCATCTCCGCGGATGCTAGATAAGCCGTTGGAGCGATTGTTCCACCAAATATGAATGACCAGAGGCAGAGAAGCACAACGACAACGATCTTGGAGGCATCATCTTGGCCCAGCGCCGTGCTAACAGTCGATAGAATCAACATGCAGACTGCCATTGCCAGGTACCCGAGCAACATTGTGAGTCGACGTCCGCCATATTCAACCGCGAAGGGGCCAATCCCTGAGCCTCCCAGGATGCAAACACCGATAATGACATTGATCAGATACGGGTTGCTGACTCCGACACCCCTGAGGAACGTAGTGGCATAAGGCTGCACAAACTGAATCCCGGTAATAGAAAGCCCAATCTGAATAAGCGCCGAAGCAGCAGTCCTCAGAATGTGCTTCTTCTGATAAATCTCATACCAAGAAGTCGACTTTGCGATCGCCCTCTCAGCCTTGATATGAGCCTTGACATCCTCAATTTGCGCCGTAATCTCAGGCGCAAAAGGATCCATCTGATAAAGAATCGCAAATGCCTTCCTTGCTTCATCCTCATTTCCATCATTATTAAGAATCCACCTAGGCGATTCGGGGAACATCAAAATCCCCGCCCCAAGAATAATCCCGAACGGAATCTGACAAAGGATAGGCGTCTTCCACTGCCAGTTATTCCCCGGCTCCAGCTTTGCTGATCCCGCGCACACGGCACTCGACATGACATTGCCCAGCGCTAATCCGATATTGTATAATCCCAGCGCGAACCCGCGCTTCTGTGCGACGATACACTCTGATCCGTATGTTGTGCTCGCGGCGATGAGATGACCTAATCCGATCGCGCTGATGCACCGGCAGATCATGTAGTGGAGGAAACTTGCATCGCCAGTTCCGCCTGTTCCCAGCATACCGGCTGCGCCCACAATGGAGAGTGCACAGCCGATTTGGAACGTGCCACGACGACCGAGGAAACGGCCTGTGAGACCTGATAATCCGCCTCCGATTCCGATGAACATGTAATTTAGACTGATGAGGGATTGTTGAAGGGGTGTTATGGAGCATTGTTCGACTATTTTGTTGGTGATTGGGTCCATTAATTGTGTGCATGTTCCGAAGGCCTTTTTGTATGATGGCATGATTAACACAGTGCCTGTGTATCCGTTGTCGAAGTTGACGATCCATGCCGCGAAGGATACCCATAAGGCAACTCGGAGCATGGCGGTTGTTGAACCGGGTGGTTTATTCGAGGCTGAGCTGCGCATTGCGGAAAGAGCCCCTCCGTCTTTCTCGACTTCGTCGTCGTAGCACCGCATCTTCGCGTTTTGATGGACTTTTGTGGAAAGGATTGAGGGATTATTTGTTCACTCATGGGCTTTTTTTGTGCACTTGAAGAGCATTTCAGGGCTATTTTATCCTCTCTTCAGTCTAACCCCATGGTTCCTGCATACCAGGGCCACGCCATCAATACCTTGGTATTTGGCTTGATCATTAGGAATGCTAGCCCTCTCTCCTGACCAATGACGTTTGTCTGAAAGTGCTGGTGACTGATAAGATCCTTGCATGAATAATGTAATAATGTCCGAGTGGTTGAATTAGATCATGTTTATTGGACGCCCTGGGGTTCTTGAAATCACCGGCCAGATTTAAGGTAAGCCAAGCTCTCAGAACTGTTTCAAACTTTCAGGTGAATGTACCATGAGCACTTATGGAGGAATGTTGCTCAATACTGGCTTGTGCATATCGTCATTGACTGGATACTTGCTGGCTTGAAACCTGTGACTGTAGACGAGAGGTGCCTGGGAAGCACAGACTCCCAGTCTGAAGTTGTGTACAACGTAGCATTCCATGTCGAGTAATTGTTTCGTAAAGTCGTTTTAGTTTCATACGCAAAGCAGAAACCTTGTAATACTACCAGGCTTCACTTTTGAATGATGTCAATATTCGTGGGAAGCTGTCTATGGTAGAGTTCATCCCGAGATCATACTGTGGGTCCTAATCATAACTGACAGGACCCGCAGCCGGCAACAGTCAACTTGACACCTTGTATTAAGCACAGTGCGTCTCGGCTCAAGACCAACAGATGACTTGACCCTGCTTAAGCAAAGTGCGACGCAGCAAATATTGACAGGTAATGTAAGTCAAGTGAAACAGTCGAGCTTGGAGCTTAGAGAGTACCTAGCATGTGGCGCCGCAAACCAGTCCGTGCTCACGCGACAGTGTTGATAGAACGACAGCAAGGGTGAATCTACACTCAGTTTATTAAAACATATCAAAACGCGGAAGAAGGAAGGAAAGGCATCAGCTATGAAAGTCCATTTGCTAAAGAATTATGCCGACTTTGAAAAGGATTTGGACCCCAAATGCCATGTATAGTTCACTGATCACGTGGGACGAACCATAATCAGACTCCACAGACACCCGCATTCACCCACACGCAACCCACAATGGAGCTCCGAACTGTCATCTTCTTCCTAGTACTCTACGTTGGTAAGTAAACATTACGTGGCTAATACAGTAGCTGTCGCCAGGCATCTGCGACAAACCAGATCAACCAATGAACTCCAATGACTAACAAATCCCAGGTATCCGCCTCTACCAAACCCGCCGCAACTCCTCCGAGCCCATCATGTCTCACGGAAAGGTCGTCAACATCGACAAGTAAGGACCCCTCCCTCAAATCTCAACCCAAATCCCATTCCGAGTCTAACCGCTCTCCCACAACAGCGATGTCATCTTCAAGGCCCTCACTTCCTCCGGCCCCACTGTTATCGACTTCTACGCGACCTGGTGCGGTCCCTGCAAGGCTGTTGCGCCTAAGATTGGCGAGCTGAGCGAGAAGTACACCAATGTGCGCTTCGTTCAGGTTGATGTGGATAAGATGCGTGCCGTTGCGCAGCAGTACAATGTTACTGCTATGCCTACCTTTGTGTTCCTGAAGGATGGCCAGGAGGTTGCTGAGAAGCGGGTTCGGGGTGCTGATATTCGGGCTTTGGAGGCTGGTATTCAGGCTATTTCTGCTTAGATAATACTGCATTCTAAACGGATGTTTTGGGTGTGGGGATGAGTATTTGTACATGGTTGTTTGAGGTTGAGGAATAAGATTTATGCTTTGATGATTTGTTCTTTAATTGGTGTGCTTTGAATTTATTAACGATCGGCATCTCGCTTACACTGGTCAGTAGGAATTAGGTAGGTCAGTTTGACAGCATTGGTAGGATCCATTTTTTTAGATGCGAGCAGGTGACTACAGTACTATCAAAAGCAATGGTTGTGGGTCTTTGCAAGCAATGCTCCACTAGACACGGTGGAATCTACGAACAGAGGTAGGAAGATTTTACTACTACTACTAGGACGAGTGAAATTTGTAGAAAGAAAATTATGTATTAAGAGGGGAAGAGATCCGCTCTATGATGCATAGAAGAAAAATTAGGTCTCAAACAGACAAAAAGAAATAACAGGTGAAGGTATATCCCATAGATCCTCCAACTTTCAACCCCATGCGAACTGTATCCAAGAAGCGATACGCTTAGAGGATGGAGCCGAGGGCAACGCAAGGAAGACCGGCGCCAATGAGGTCGCTGCTCTGTAGGGAGGATGGATGTTAGCAAGTTGCAAGGACAACGAAGTAGAGCAAACACTTACGGCAGTGGAAGGAGAGTTGGCACAGCAAGCAATGTTCTGCTTGCACTTCTGGTTGATCAGATCCTGGACGGAGACAGCGATGATGATGGGGATCTGGGCATCGAGCTTGGAGCACTGGTCGAAGATGCCGAGACCGTCGGAGCCGGAGCCACCAGCGATCAGGTTGCCGAGGAGGCCACCACCAATTCCGGAGTTGATGTCAGTGGTGTCACCGGCGTAGGTGGCCTTGTTGCAGCAAGAGAGCTGAGCCTGGTCACCACACTTGGCCTGGGCCTCCTTGACGGTCATTCCCTTGGGAACGGGGAAGCGAACACCACCGTGCTCCTGGGCCTGGAGAGACTCAGTAGGCATGGCAGCGGCCATGGTGGCGAAGGCAAGAGCAATGGCGGAGATGGAGAACTGCATTTTGAAGATGGAGAATTAAAGATTGTAGTCTTTGAAAAAGTAGATAGGGTTTTTTGGAGAGTCTTGAAGTAGAGAGAAGAATGGAAGAGTAGTGTGTGATGAAGAAAACAGATGACCACAGATTTGCTGCCTTTTATCTTCGAAAAGCTCAGTGTTTGCGTTGGTCCTTGTTAGCCATTTTTCTCGTTAGTATCAAAAACAATGGTCCCGTTATGGTCACGGGAATGTCCCACGCAAGGGTGTGGCGCCCGTGGACCCTGAATTGGTCGGGCTAGAAGCCCCTCAATTGGCCAATTCTCCCCTTCGGAATTTTGTCATTTGTTAGAATGGACTCCCTTTGGTGCTAAAGTACACGAGCCCTGCATTCCAAGGTGTGGTGGTATCCATGAAAGGTACCCTGTGGATCTAGGTAATTTCCAATGCCCTGCTTGCCTCCATGTGAAGCATCTTGCCCTACAAGCACACGGACTTTGATCGTGATTTCCTTGATTGTAGTGGAGATCATTCTGATGGCTGGATTCAACTGGCTGGGTCATCAATCTCGATCTCTTTTTCCCTAAGAATGACGCACTACAAAGGCTTGATCTCTGTTATGATCTACGTATTCTATGTAACCTTTTCACTTTAGCCCATGTGCCATGTAAACTCTGACCTTAGCCTATTATTCGTCACCTTGGCTTATCTATAGCCACTAGTAAGTACTCGACTAGTTTAGTAAGAAAGTCAGCCGGTAGTCCATGACTACGTAGTAGAAATCACAATCCAACCTGTCGCCAAATATCGCCCTACCTACTCAAATCGAATAGTTGTGTAAAGGTGCAGTGGAAAATGCATCCCGGGTCACATTCATCCCAGTACACAGGTGGATCAATTGATGAAATCTCATCTTGATCGGAATCAAGAATAGTGGATGCCCCATAGTAGGGACGGCATTGAGCAGGGTTGCAAAGCAACTCAACCCTGTCGACCTCCACTCTTCTCAATTTTCGACCGATCGATCCGTGTCCATTCTATGTTACGATGGGCGACCGATGAGGATCTACATGTGTCTGCTAGATTAGTATTCCCTGATTACAGGGAAGGAATGGATTGTCCCTATCCTTGATACCCGTGGATGCAGATCTATCCCTATTTTGGTGGAACCAGCCGCTACACTCGTATTCGCGAGATTATTGTTATTCGTTTATCGAGATTCACTTCAATGTTTACTGCAGTGTTGTGAAATCAAAATGGAAACACTCAGGCCATAAGGATTCTTGTTTTGGGGATTGTGATCCAGGGCTGGTGTTGAGATATCCTGGAACTGCCCCTTGTTCAGTGGGCACCTTCTCCTGTCGAGGCGATCCAACTGCTGAAAGATCTCGATGGCACATCTGAAAGATATCACTGAGCTAGAGGGTAGCAGGTATGGGTTATGCGAATATGTAGTGCCTAAGTAGGCTTTTAGTTGATCAACTGCGTATATTTAATGCCAAGGTCCATTGATGTTAAAATGTTGCCTCACAATGTTAATGGCTCATGGCGTCGAAATAAGGCTTGCGATGTGTAAATTTGAGGACAGTTGAACCTTGAAATTCAGTATCTTAGTTTTTGAAAGTTGATCGTGACAGCACTAAGTATATTGATTTATATGGTAGGTATGTAGTGATTTTGGAAGTCTTGGGTATCCATGTACAGAATGTGAAGTTATATATATTACTACTACCTAGTAGTGCAAACCACAACATTTGTACATAATTGGAAACCTTGGAAGGCCAAAACCTCTGGAATAAGACCTACCTACCCCTACTGGAGCTGACTGAGTCTTCAAAGTCTAGACCTAGTGTGTTTATACTTCTATATGCACCTGCAAAACGATCTACACAGTCTCTATGGGTTCTATTTTTGTCATTACCTGTAGCTGCATACAGATGCATGTTCCGCCGATCGGGCTCCTATTGTTCCGACCCTAAACCCAAACAGGATTAGCCCGATCATAACGGGCCGACTCCATCATCGATCTACAAGATGCGCCACCGTTTCAGGATGAACGTACAAAGTCAACTGTCCGAGGCCCTGAAGCGATGGACGCCTAATCTGCGGAGTAAAAAGATATAAGCCCAGGCTTGATACCCATATATCCTAGCTTTAACAACAAAATATTCAATTCAACTCATTTAATCATATCCTGACCTAAAATCTACAAATCACTATTATATACCTCACAATGTCGACAATCGCTTTCTTCGGTCCGACAGGTGGATGTGTCAACGCATGTCTCGCACACACCCTACTCAACGGTAACAAAGTCATCGCTCTAGCCCGCACACCAGAAAAACTCACAACACAACTCCTCGAGCAACCGGGCCTAACAACTGAAATACTGGATACCCAACTCAAAATTATCCAAGGGGACGGAATGGACATCGAAGCTGTGATGAACACAATTATAGTTTCAGAAACCGGACCCGAAAAACCAGCTCAACCTACACTTGTTAATATGATCATCTCCGGGATGGGAGGTACAGGTACAATGGCATTTACCAAGGCATGTGATAAGATGTCCATGCGCCTCCCAGCTCTACCGCATATAGTGATCCCGAATACACATGTCACGGAGCAATTCACTACAACTTTGCTTGACGCCCTGGGACGGATTGCGGAGAGGTTTGACAGTTTTGATGATTATGCGGCTGTCGCTCCACGGGTGATGGTTATTTCCGGGACGGGGATCAAAGAAGGATTAAATGATGTTCCATACTTGTTTAAGAAGATGTATGATGTGCTTCTTCCTATTCCGCATGAGGACAAAAAGCAGATGGAGAGGCTCTTGGAAACGGAGAGGAAACAGAGGCAGAGTTTGCTTGTTGGGGGTTTGATTATTGTGCGACCGAGCTTTATGGAGGGGGATCATAAGATTGCTGCTCCGGGTGTCGACGATCAGTATGAGAAGTTGAAGGTTGGGACTGAGAAGAAGCCGGCGGTCGGATATATGATTCCGAGGGCTTGGGTTGGACGGTGGATGTTTGAGGAGGTTGTTAAGACTGGTGGGGACAAATGGGTTGGGGAGGGTGCAATCCTTACAGCTTGAGATATTGAGACGTGGTTGTATTTACTTTGAGAGTTTGGAATTTTGAAATTTAGATGTGTAGCATTGCAAAGTTATCCAATCCAGGCAGCGTATGGAGCAGATGTTAAAATAGAGATGGAAGCAATTCAATCATAGCAGATGTGTTCGGTCATTTGGCATGAACTCACGACCAGATGGGGAATCATATGTAGAACATAGAAAAACAGAAACAAGATAGCTATTATCGCAATGTAATCAAAAAACAAAAGTCTGTGCTCAATGCCAAAAAACGCCTGGCTTCTGTATATAGCTTCTTTGCCGACCACAAGTTTAGTCGGATGGTATGTAGACTGTACAGCGGGGAAATTAGGTGAGCTCACGTATTTCAAGAGCCAAATCTCCAGATATCGGTTCGTATCGGTCGTCAAGTCGATGATGCGAGCAAACACATCAGCTAGCAACGTAGGGTTCAGGGACACCGCGAAGTTCATTATCAACCTGCATGCTACGGCGCTCTTGATCAATTTGCATGCTACGACGCTCTTGATCAACTTGCATGCTGCGGCGCTCTTCCTTGACCTTGCGCTTCTCCATCTTCTTCATGGCTTCCTCGGTCAATTGCTGTCGGAAGAGGCGCTCCACAATGTCTTTCTTTCGCGTCATCCGGTCACCAATCATGATCATCACACCACCCGTAATGTTGCAGGTGATAGAGCAACAAAGAATGACAGTAGTCAACGCAAATGGTCGGTATTTCGGTGGTTCCATACTCCAGGTACAAGCACCGAGAGCCATCTGAAGCAGAGAGTGACAATCAAGGATAACAACGATAGCAACGAGCATGCGCATCGGGAAGGCGTGGTGAGTCAATGTTTCATGGGGTTTGTAGAAGGTGTGTGACTTGGCGAACTTGTTCTGGTGATGCTGCAACTTGAGCTGCTGCGCTCTTTCAAGGACAGTAAACTCGTGTTCTTCATCCTTAGGAGTGTCGCCGAATTCGACATCCACGTCCTTCTCGGGCCGAGCCGGGAGATCATTCTTGTCTTTCAGATCAGGGAGCTTTCGCTTGTCACGGATTTCCCAGGTTTTGTGAGTGTAATGCGCAATGAAGATCATGTGGTACGTGTCGACAGCTCGGAAGGGGGCAAGTCCATCACCCATAATGGCAAAGAGACCCACTAGAACGTTGTCGATAATGTTGATAAGATAAGACTGCTTGCCAGCAACATTGATCCAGCCTGATATATTAAATTAGTATAGGTTGCATAATGATACTCCACGGAAAGGGAATCATACCAATCAAGAAAAGAACCCAGGCCAGACCGAATAGGGTGATCAGGGTAGCATAGAGGGTGACCAGGAATCCAAGGGCTAATCTGCTCGTTAGTTTATGGTTCAATGACACTTGCCGACTGGCAACTCACGTTTCTTCACGTATTGTCCAAAGCCCTTCATAGCTCGCTTAAACTTGGACCGACGGGAGTGAAGCATATGCCGGACATGGTCATTCAACTCAGCAAAGTCCTCCTTGGTCCATCCCGCCAGCTCGTCATCGTGACCTTCCGGCAGGACAGCATATCGTGGTCCAGCTAAAACGGATGACATGCTGGTGAACGGGCGAATTTGTTCCAAGGTAGGGCGTTCCTTGGTGTCATCTGACACCTCTCCTTCATCCGTGCTGGTGCCCTGCTCCTCGTCCGGAGGCGGTCTCCGAGTGAGAGTGTAGGTAGGCATACGATTAATCCAACCACCTAGGTTGGGCACGAAGAGTGAATTTTGAACATTGGTCAAAGTCGAGAGGGCGGAGACCTCCGGGTCTATAACGGGAAGTGTCAGTCAATCAGTGCAAGACAGTGCAGCATGCCTGTATCTGATAACTTACCGATCACGTCCAGCACATCAACCACATGTGGACCATACTCGTTGATGCCCACCTCCTGATTCTCAGGAACCGGTTGTTGCGGGGCCCCGGTCACGGTGGAAGCCCGGTTTCGAGTGAAAGGTCTCAGTGCCGCCTGACTCGTCCGTCGCAACATACTGCGGGGAACAGGACGCTGAGACTCTTCGGCCTCCTCCCCATCAGGTGCACCAGATTCGGGCTGCTCAGCGGGTGGTTGCGGGGTAGGTAACGGGCTTCGCGATGCTTCCTCAGCCAGCGGATTCATGCGCATAGGGGTCGCCGCTCGCGACAGGGCATCGGAGGAAGGACCGGAGTAGCGCCCTGGCCGTGGCTCAGAGTTACTGCGCCGTCGACCCGAATGTGCAGATTCATCTTCTTCTGCGACGGGAGACCGGATGGATACTTGTCGCTGAGAAGGCCCCGGGATTACCGGCTGCGGCTGCGGCTGGATGTTCTCGGTATCTAAGGACGGAAGGGATGGTAAACGCGACAGGCGGATGCTCGGTCGGCGTGATCGTGCAGAAGGAGCCCGAGGGCGCCCAGGCGTTTGCAAAGTTGCCAATCCTGGCCTTGGTGGTGATGTCTCGCCGGACTGATTGTCCGGGTGACTTCCCCGGGAACTCCCATCCTCCGCAGGCTCGATACGATCCATAGGGGTTGCTTTTAGTTGGGGGGAGGTTCCGCAAGAGGGGGCTGGCGATGATGGGGTAATGTGGATAGATATGCGACCATGCAACAAAAAGCACAAGCAGCGCAAACCACCCCCAATGTATGATAAATAAGCACAGATCTAGCCGATATTGACGAATTCCGAAAGTTTTTCCCCGACTAATATGAAAGGCAATGGCTGGGGGATGAGTCAGCAGCCTCAAACCCAAATCTTGTTTTCACATAGTGACGAGGGAGTGGAGCAAGGAGGCGTCTGTGCACGTTTACAGGAGGCTAAAGTGTCGATCTCCGATGTTTCTGGCCACAAATCCTGTTGACTGGAGATGATCCAATGGCGATCTTCTATAAAGTCGTCGTCAGTGCCTAAGTACTTATCTATTGTAAAGGAAAATATAGCCTTGGCAATGATTGGGTGGCGACAAATTATGCGAACCAAAACCTTCGATAAGGGAAACAATCAATAGGCGATCTAGATTTGGTTCTAGTGGAGCCTAGTGGCTTGACCCTTTACTAGCGTTGCTGTCATAGACATGCCTTGGTCTTTAGCCATGAACAGCAAAATATCATGGATTTTGTACGCGCACTTGGTAGTGGGCTACATTATGTACCTAACCCGTATCTCTGCAAGTCGGATCGAAAGATTCAAATTGTGAAATAGAAGATAAATGCGGTGCAGCGGAGGATCACCTGCATATACATCGCTACCACACATAATTGATTGACGAATATATACATACATGGAATGTTATTGGGGGTCTTCAAACAATTTCAAGCTGGAGTAGATAAAGTAGGAACTAGGTATCTAGTTAATTAAATATTACCCACATAAAATCCCCTACTATAGTTTGCGATTTTCCATATTCATAATCGATACTTGGGCTTCAAGCTCGTGCGCTTGCAACACCGTCTAGATGAAATTGGTTTCTATTATCCTTCCAACTTGAAACATTATAACCGCAGAATTCACCCAAGTAGTCTTGATTTCGCACAGCTCTCCACTTTCTACCAGGATTTATCATAGCCACGCACCACCTATCTCGCCCTAGTATCACCCTAAGAAGCTCAATGGGTAGATAGTAGGTAGTATGCCATCACAATAAAGGATGATAGCGAGAAACTTCGAAACAAAGGGTTTGTTACCCTGCAGATGCCTAGATTATACCAGTAAGGGATGAGTAGTGCGTGGCAGTGACGGACTACACTAAGTACCCTCACTTTTGACCCTAGCCTACTTTTATTTCCACGCTTCTTTTCGTCCTCCCTTCTCTTATTGCGACGCACTTCCAGCCCTCTTTTTCAAGCACACGCACCTCTCACTTTCTTATGGCCACGCACCACTCCAATATCAAAGCCTTTTCAGACAAAAGTTCGTGATTCCCCCTCTCAGTCAAAGTTTCGAGATCGAATCGCCATATATTGAGACTAAGCTAATAAAAACAAATCATTGCAGTGGCAGAGACGCCTGCTTCGTACTGGAACGAGTCTTCGTCCCAGGGTAGCCAGCCGCTGGCACCCACCCAACCAGGCAATATCCCAAAACTCCCACCAGCAAGCCCACAGGCAAATGGCAAACACTCGGGCCAGTGTAGCCGGCCCCCAAAATCCATCCCTGTAGGTGGAAGCAAGAAGAAGAATAAGAAGAAGAAGAGCAAAGCCAAGAAGCGGCTGAGATCGCCCGAGCCATCCAGCAGCAACGTAACAAACCCGCCGCTGCCCCGACCCTCAAGCCCGCAGGCAAGTGAGAGTGGATCAACCCCATGGGCCGAGGAATCGAAACGCCAAAAGGTAGTAGCAAAGAAAGAACTACACACAGACAAGTTCTTCAAGGGGATTGCAGCAACAATTCACGAGACCTTCCCGGTCTACGCCTTTGCAGAGGAGTACGGCTGCAACCCAGCTGAAGTCCTCGATGTTCTCTGTGCCGTCGTTGAAGCACCACTCTGCAGGCCACAGCCTTGGCACTTCGCCGATTCGGTTTCCAAATATGGGAAGCGTCTGATTGCTAGCTGGCATGATACCCACTGGCCAGCGGCTCATGTGCCACAAGACCAGTTGGAATTTTATGAGCGGTGCGAGCGAGAGGAAAAAGCCAGGCTCAGCCAAGCCAATTCCGAGGCTCAACAGCGCTATAAAGAGCGACAGATACGTGCCATCAAGTCTATGACCAGGGAAGGGACTCCCAAGCCTATCGAGCAATCTGTCAGCACCGAGGCTTACACGCCCCCCGCACCGGCTTTCTCAGACTCAGATGGCATTTCAATTTCCAGCAAGGATCCGGCCTGGAAAGGAAAGGAGCCTGTCCGACGGGAAATTCATTCGTCGCCTGAGGCAGGTCCGTCAGTACCACGTTTCCGGTCTCCCAGGCAAGTCGAGCCGTCTGTCAGCCCTGAGCCTTATACGCCCCCCGCAGCCATTCGCTCGGACTCGGATGGCGTTTACAATTTCAACAAGGATCCAGCCTGGAAAGGAAAAGAGCCTGTCCGACGAGCAAGTCAATCGCAGCGTGAGGCAGGTCCATCGGTACCACAATTAGTTTCAAGTCACGAAATCGAAGTTCGCTACAACGTTCATAGGCCCGGTATCATGGACAGTCAATGGGCCGAAGACCTTGGCGTGCGTCCAATCTCAGACGAAATGGGTGACGCTGAGCTGCAACAGGCCTTGGCTAAGGGGGTATTGTTCCAAGAAAGGTGACGGGTAGATTGGATGAGTTGGATCTGTCTGTTGGTATTAGCAAGCTGGCCAAGGGGCCCATGATAGGTACATAGCAAAGCCCAATATCGATTCAACGTCTTTGCAACGTTTCAGCAATTCAAGACTTGGATCAGGTTCCTACTTTTCGACCTTCAGGCTAGACGCCGTGGAGGTATGGCGGTGTGGTGTTTTAGGAGGGGTAACTAGCGGGGGATATTTTCGATTTTTCTTTTTTTGACTCCTGTCAGTGTGCAGCCTGCAAGTCATTCATGTACGCAATGCGGAAGTTCAATTTTTGCTTTTTGTGAAGTTGTACAGATTAACGGCGCGGGAAACTGTAGCATGAAGACGAATTTCGCTATGAATTATTTCATGGTGAATGCCTGACTCCATAGTTGTACACCGTATTTCGATGATGTTTTTTAGCCCGAAACGTGGAGACCATGGAGGCAAAGTGGAGCCGGCTGAGTTGGAAGATCCGATCCCTTGACGGTGATCGTTCAGCAAGAGAATGCCATCTTGGGCGCATTGGGCTAATTCCGAAGAAATGCGATAAATAGCAGAGTCATACGAATTGCGAAATTATCGCATATACACGGGGGGTGTAAGTTGGAAAAGGTACGTTGGGGAGGGTTCATCAGCAAGAAGTGGATCGAAGATGGTAGCAACTCACCGAATTGAGTGGCGCGATTGTTCTCTTATGACATCAAAGCATTGCTGGTTGCCTTGGAGGATAGAGTGGGCAGAATTTGGGGGGACGAAAGTCTAGGCACGGAAGCCCCGTATTTTCCCTAATGCACAAGCCATGCAAGCCTAAACCTTAGGCTTGACACCGCCCAAGAAAGGCCAGAACTCTGTCGGGTCCCAAGACGGCTAGCGCACACCGCCTCCTCCTTTCCTCCAAAGCAACAACTTGACCCTCCCTTCTCTTCCTTCCTTTCCTTCAAGAGTCAATCTACTGCTTTTGAATCCCCATCCATCTCTTCTTCCCCCCCAATCGGTATCTAGGGCACCAAGCTACCCTGCTCCTTCCCTCCACCCTCTCGTCAAGTCCCCCATCCCCGGCAAATCAACAAACAACCCACCCCTCTTGTTTGTTTGACACAGCTTCAAGCTTTTTTTCTCCCCGAATCCTTTTTGTGTCAATAACGTCAAGATGTCTGCCGTCGACGCCCTTACTGAGAACATGGCTGCTGCCTCCATCAACGAGACCCCCACCGCCAACGGCGCCGCGCCCGCTGCCACCACCGACGCTGCAGTTGCTAGCGCCGACGAGGGCCGTCGTCTGTACATTGGTAACCTGGCATATGCCACCACCGAGGAGGAGCTGAAGGAGTTCTTCAAGGAATACACCATGTAAGTAAAACCTTCCACTTGATTCGGATTTCTGTCTCCCTTAGGCTCCCGAGGTCCTATGGGAGCCCTCGAAGCATCTTTTCATCTCAGCAGAGTACTAACTTGATCCCAGCGAGAGCACCTCGATCCCGGTGAACCCCCGCACTAACCGCCCCGTTGGCTATGCATTCGTCGACCTTGTTTCTGCCAGCGAAGCTACCGCCGCTATCGAGAGCCTTTCCGGCAAGGAAATTCTGGCGCGTAAGGTGTCTGTCCAGCTTGCCCGCAAGCCTGAGCCTGCTGAGGCCAAGGAGGGTGCTGCCAGTGGTGGTGAGGGTGCCAGCGGCACTGAGGGTCGCAAGCGCACTGGCGGTCGGGGTCGGGGCCGTGGTCGCGCTCGTGGCCGTGGTGGTCGCGCTGCTCGCGGTCGTGGTGTACGTCTATCATTTCCTTAGGATCTCCAATTGCGATTTTCACATGCTAACCCAATCTTCAATAGGCTCAAGAGGGTCAGGAAACAACTGATGCCACTGCTACCGAGCAGGCTCCTCTGGCTGAGACCACCAACGACACCGAGGCTGCTGATGCCGAGGGAGCTAAGCAGCAGGGCAAGCCCCGTGCTCGCACCCAGAAGCAGCGTGGTCCCCCCGAGGATGGTATTCCTTCCAAGACTAAGGTCATGGTCGCTAACCTGCCCTACGACCTGACCGAGGACAAGGTGCGTCAACTTTGAACAGATTTCGCATATTCAGCATTAGAAGGAGCTAACCATTTCCACAGCTCAAGGAGATCTTCTCCGCCTACGAGCCCATCGGTGCTAAGGTTGCCTTGCGCCCCATTCCCCGCTTCATGATCAAGAAGCTCCAGGCTCGCAACGAGCGCCGCAAGACCCGCGGTTTCGGTTTCGTCAGCCTCGCCAACGAGGAGCTCCAGGCCAAGGCCGTTAGCGAGATGAACGGCAAGGAGATTGATGGTCGTACCATTGCCGTCAAGGTCGCCATTGACAGCCCCGGAAAGGAGGATGACGATGTCAACGCCGCCGCCGACAAGTACGAGGAGACCACCGAGACCACCGCTCCCGCCGAGGAGAATGCTACCCCCGCCGAGACCCCCGCTGAGGCTTAAATGCCCCAAACGAATCATTTCTGAGTGCAGATGGCTTGCTGACTGGCTTGGAGGATATGTGGATGGGGAACTTGGAGATCATATGGACATGATAATAGTGTCTTGGATGTTTTCCGTTCTTTTTTATTTCTCATTTCCCCAAGTTTTGGTCTATTATTGAGTATCTTAACTGTTCGCCGTCCAGGGGAGGCCAACACTGGAGATGAGGGTGTGATGATGACCTTTTTTTGTATGGACGTCATGGAACATACGTCCATGCTGGAGCGCAATCCTTGCTGATGCCTCCATCCTTAACGACTTTTTGCCTTCTGTATTGTATCTTAGCACCCATTTAACTAACTGATGACGATCTGACTGTTGTGTTCTATTGTAAACTGTCGTAAATGCCGTAATGTGTCACAAAATGTCTGGATTGCGTAGATGTTTCTCTAGCGCGACCCTTGGCGATGACGCTTAAGTTGGGGTGACCCTTGCCGATCATTTTCGTGCGGCAAACATTCACTCTCCAACACTCGCAAGAACACCCAAAACCAATCAACTCACTCAATAACTTGGGACCGCTTGTCGACTTTCGTCATCTACACTATTAGTTATAACTAGTGCCATCCTGGTGGAGCACAAAATAAAAATAAGGGGCGAACCAGGCACCAAAAACAGAAAACGCCCCGAACGACCTGCGGTCCGACTCCGCCTTCAACCCAACACCTTCATTCCCCCCAATTGTCACGAGCACCATTGTATAGAGCAATCATACCCATCATGTCTCGCATGTGGGAGGTCGATCCGGAGACAAGGACAAAGGTGCGCTCATATTCTTCTACTCATCGCCAGTCGCCCAACGGCACGCGCCAAGAGCAACACAAGCCAGGATACTTGGAACTAACCACAAAACCGGGTCCAACAGCTCCTCCAGATCTCCAAAACAAACGGCAACGACCGGTGCTGCGATTGCGGTGCGCCTTCGCCTCAATGGGTGTGTATCCCCTACCTACTCTTCCACCGATCCCTTCTCCATGTTATTTACCCCCGCAACGAGACGGTCCGCTCCGATAACACCCCTCAAGGAGGAAGGCGACACACCCAGCAAAGATCCATAGCTAATTAGACCCTTTCACATACAACAGGCATCCCCTAAGTTCGGCACATTCATCTGCCTCAACTGCGCAGGCACACACCGCGGTCTGGGCGTCCACATCTCCTTCGTCCGCTCAATCACCATGGACGCCTTCAAGCACGCCGAGATCCAGCGCATGGAGCTAGGCGGAAACGAGCCGTGGAAGGCTTTCTACGACGAGCACGAGATCACCGTCTCTGAAGGCCGGACATTCGAGGACTCAACCATCAAAGAGCGATACGAAGGCGAGGCGGGCGAGGAGTGGAAAGAGCGCTTGTCGTGCAAGGTTGAGGGGAAAGACTACGTTCCCGGTCAGGAGAAGAAGAAGAATAACATTGCCGCTGGCGTGTCACGATCCAGTACGCCAATGAGTGTGGGCACTGGTGGTGTCGGACCTGGCAGGACCGGGTCGCCTGCTTCAGGCATGCAGCGCACGAGTAGTCTGAGGTCGGCTGGGCCGCCAAGCAAGAAGGAGCAGAATGAGGCTTATTTCGCAAAGATGGGCTCGGAGAATGCTACACGATCGGATAATTTGCCCCCCTCGCAGGGTGGAAAGTTCACTGGGTTCGGAGGTGGTATGCCGCCGCCTGCAGCTGGGGACCGTCGGTCTTCGCCGTTTGGAGGATTCGGTGGTTTTGGAGGCTTTGGAGGGGGTGGTGGAAACCAGGCTCTTGACGAATTTCAGAAAGATCCCGTGGCTTCGATTAGCAAGGGATTGGGATGGTTTGCGTCGGCTGTTGGGAAGGGTGCGAAGACTGTTAACGACTCATATCTTCAGCCGACTGCAAAGCAGGTATGTAACCCATATTGATTTTTGGATTTTGTGTGCGAGACTGACAATCGTACCACAGCTCGCTGAGTCCGATTTCGCAGCTCAGGCTCGTCTTCAGGCTGCTAATTGGGGTCAGAACTTACAGACTGGTGCCCGGGGCGCGGCTGACCAATTCAACCGTTTCGTTGAAGGAGAGGAAGGCCACGCTGGTGGTCAACGCTCCCGCGTCGAGCCCGAGCGTCGTGACTTCTGGGACGACTTCTCAACTATAGCGTCGCAGGAGCAGCAAGCTGCTGGTCATCGCCGTGGCGCCTCACGCTCCGATGTTGTCGGAACAGCGGCTATGCGGAAGACTCCCGCCACAGGCTCGTCATTGGCAAACTCATCCAACTCTAATGCTGAGACTACCACTGCCCCGTCTGGGTTAGAAGGGACGGAGAGCGGTGCGACATCAACCGCCAAGGGAAAAGATGACTGGGATGATAACTGGTAGATGTATATATTCATTGGCGTGTTTTGTCTTTTGGTTCCATCTGCATGTTCTTGGGTTTTGCTTACGTGGGCACGTGTGTAGACGGTTTCAGATGCCATGATGATGTGCGGTGTTTCTTTCCTGTTTCTTTCTTGGTGATTTATATACCTTGCTCGTTGAATGAAATGGTTCTCCCCGCTTTCGTGGGAGAAATATCATTCTTATAGCTTTCCAAGCTATCCGCCTTTTTACCTTAAACCTTGGAAATTTTTCCAGGTGATAGTTTAGACGATGTGAGACCTCGGGATCGGCCAACACTAGGTGCTTATTTCAATGCAATAGATCACTATAAGCCAGAACCAATGTGACAATAAGAGAAGCAAACATCATTGGACCAAGCGCACGCAGCCTTCCTTGACCATTATCGCTTCCATCACTATCAACCAGAGCAAAAGATATAACTGAATCGCCATTTTGCCCGTTGTTTTGCCCAGATTGGACGAGTTGTGTCGAGTTGGCCGATGCAAATGCCCCTTTGAAATCCACAGTGAAGCTCACATTGACCCCAGCCACCACGTCGATCACGACCCCCGTGACGGTCAGAGCAAAGGTGTCCGAGCTAACAGAGCCATTGATGACAGTCCCGATTGGCAAGGAAATATCCATCCCCGCATACCCGCTGCAGAAATCGTCGGAAAAGGCGATGTCATCCTGAGTCCACTGTGCAAGCGATATATTGGTCCACTTCGTCTGCGGTCCTCCGACATAATTTCCTCGGAAGATGGCCAAATTCTGACTAGTGGATAGCGTCAGAGGCACTGAGTCGCGAGCGTCTACTAAGCCGGCATTTGGACTCGTGTATGAAAACCATGAAGTGGTCCTGAAGAAGATTGTGTCGCCGAGACTATTACAGGTGTCGTATGAAGTCGTGAAGTCTTGTAACGACTTTTCTGTAGCCCAGGCTTTGAACCCGATAACAATGCTATTCTTTGGTCCTTGAGGCCATGGCGATTGAGGGGCGATGAACGCAGCTCCCAGCAGTCTAACTGGAAGGACGGATTTGTTGGTGAGAATGCAGGCGAGCTCTTCTTGCTCAATTTCGCTCTTCAGAGACGCTTCGCCGAAATAATATGCGCCGCCATAGTTTGGATCTGAGGTGTAGTTATCGAACCGGGTGACATCAAGATCGTCGATCATTGGTAGGTAGGTGTTGACACAGGAGGAACTGCCTTCAGAACCCGAGTCATCATCTCCATCTGAACCACTGCTGTCCCCATCACCACTCCCACCCCGGCCTCTTGCCTCGACTATCTGAATGAGCTGGTTGAATGCTACAGTCAGTAGTAAGAACCAGTGCCATGTTAGCGGTTGCATCTTGCACTCGGTTACGGTGGGTAGAACCACGTGCAACCACCGATTCCACCTTCGATTCGAGATCAAATTTCAACTGGGATGAACCCCTAATATTATAAGTGCCCCCACCGAAGTAAAACTATGTGAACCTTCCATTAGCTCCACCAATCAAACCGGCTATCTAAGCCAAGCCCGTATTCGGGAAAGATGTTTTCATGATGAGCCTCTTGGCGAGGCGCAGCTGCAAATCAGTGCACCGACTTGAAGGACTAGGAAACCTTGAACGTAGAATTGTGGAGCCCAATGATGGAAAAATGGGCGGTGTCCTTTCGTATAAGATCTTGGCCGTTCTTGCCTTCGGTTGAGTGGTTCGAATATTTGCGGTATCGGTAAGCAGCGCTGTGAATAGCGACAAAATTCCGGGTCCTCAAATCCCTGTACAATGTCATTTATTGCTTTTTTAAGATGAGATTCCACATTGCTACCTGCGATTCTCTTCAGCGCACTGGTCGCATCTTATTCATGGTTTCGATCTCGAAAAGCTTGGCTCGATCACAAAAGTGCTAGGCTGAAATAGTACCAGAGCGGTTGGCTGTGACCACAAGCATGCTGTTTGACATGAGAAGCGTACAAATTTTGGGCTTTACTAGAAAGCATTTCGACAGCATTTCGACAGCTTTTCTTGTCCAGGAAATTTCAAGTGATGATAATCAGGCAAGCTGCTCTATGTAAATTAACTACCCAGTATCAACATTTGGAAGATTTTCTTACTAAAGCTTTCACGCGCATCTTCAAGCAAACGACAAGGAACAAATAGTTTGACATACTCCAATCATAGTAAGCTTGATCGGAGAATTGAAGGGCTTTGAAGAATCAACCCCATCAATAGCATCCATTTTGAAGCGCAACCAAGCCCTAATTCAAGATCCCGAAATATCAAGGGTCTCTGGCCAACAATATGGTTGCAGCCATAGCAGGTTTCCGGAGTTCCAACAGATCCAGGTACAGTTCGAATTCATACTTCGCCCTTTGAGTCGCGATGACTGTGGATCCGCATTGGCCAGTCCTCTCTCTGAAAACGGTGGCAAAGTAGTCATGTTCTATTGGTTTCAAGCAGTGAAGCAGTGATGTTGGATGGTTTCACAGATGTGACTCCTTTCGCAATAAGCGTCTGTAGGCATTGACCGCTGCCGGAATCCCACACCTTGACAGTCCGGTCAAGCGAGGCAGGATTTTACTCCATATGAGAAGGTGACCGAGACGACCCAGTTACTTTGCCCTTGAGCGTCTGAAAGCATTGGCTGCCGGCATCCTATACCCTTGATAAAATTATCCGAGACAGAGTAATGTGGCTGGGGACGGACCGGGCCGGCTGAAAGACGGCTAAGATTGAATTCTCGGGCCCTGGTGCAGTGGGGGGTGGGGGTCCCGCATATCTAAGCTTGGAGATCCACCCAATGTCGAAGTTACTAACGAGACCGACAATATTTTGTCTGCGCCTGGAATATTCTACTGACTTATTGGCTTTGTAGAATCCGCTGGTATTGTATTTGTACTGTATTTGTTAGCACAACGTGTGGATTGTGGATTGGGTGGGGTAAGAAGAAAGGAGGGCAGTAGGAATCCAGAGGGAAATGACTGTGGCGGGGGTGAAGCCATAATGAATTTTGCAGAATCTAAATACCATAATCGAAAAGAAGTGGTCATAGCCAGGATCGAACGTGGGGTCTTTGGGAATCCATGGCGCAAGTTCTAATTTCCTTCGATCAGCCTCCATACTTAGCACCATATATAAGAATCTTGACTCGACCAAAAGCTAGCCATAATTGAAAAAGGGTGAATATAAAGCGATTATCACCAGGTAAAAGCTCAAATAGTTAGAATGTATTCTGATGGTACTATACTTTGAAGATCAAAGCGAGATACCCACTAGAAGTGGGTCAAATTGCAAAAACGTCGAAAATTCTTACGTTCTTTCCTTTATAACGGCGTATTAATGGGTCAAAGTATGCAATTCCTCCCCCTTGGTCTAGGTAACAAGGTCCGTCAGGTACTGTCGATCAGGTGACTGGTTGTATATCTGGCGGTGCTGTAGCATCAGCGCAGTTGGGGCCCAGCTTGCTGGGGGCGACCACCGATGGTGTGAATTCGTTCAGGGCTACACGACTGCCTCGTTCCTTGACATGCAGATTCGACCGACCGGAATTGGCTTTTTTGTAATCTCTCACTTTATTTGAAGTTATTCACACTTGCCTTTCCTACTTCCTCTAACTCTTTTCTTCTTTTGGTTTTGAGGTTATTCCTGTCTTTCCACCTTACTCCATCTCGTTCCCAACCACGTTCCCCATCTTTGCTTAACCTCCCGTTTCGTCATGCCTTCCAATTTCCCTAAGTCTTCCCATTCTCCCCATCCTCCATTCTATGCCTCCATTCCCGTTTTCCCGTGACCGTATCCCCCCTCCTTTCCTGTCTTCCTATCTAACCCGGATATCCCTTCCCACCCCACCCCCATACTTCCCAATCTTGCGTTTACTCCCATTTCCATGCACATGTATTTATTATTCCAGCCAGCACCAAACATAATTGAAATTGTTAATTGAGCTCGAGTATCTTTCCCGAAAGCCAAGTCTTGTGGCTGGGACTTTACCACATGCCCTTATGCTAAATCCGAGGCTAAGCAATAAACCTCCCTACAACTGCAATACATTGAAGACTTTTCTGACTATGCATTTGTCATAAAGTCAGGCCTAGACGTATTCCAGTACTCGAGTACTCGAGTCCTGCCTGCATGCACAACATTCCCAATTGCGCGATTTCCCATCGGATCCGACTTGCATAGTCCTCGCTGCATGAAATTAGATGACATGCATACACATACGTATTTCGCAATTTGAAGCTCGGAGCCGACTCGGAGAATTTACGATTGCACGTAGTATTCTCAAATCAGCCCGGATTGCAGGAAATATGGAGCTTGATCTCGGGTTCCACCCGTCAAGACAGGGGTTTGCGCCATTGTGAACCGGCCTAGGTTACATGGAGTTCAGGACCTCTGGTTGGATCGGCATAATGGATCTTGACGATGCGTCATTTTCAATTAGTCTAGATCGAGGCTAGAAAAGTAATCAGATCCTTCGGAATTGGTGGCGTTTGTGGGCTTCGGAGATATCGGCGCCTGGTATCAGATCTTGTCAGGGGTTCCTGGTCTGGTACGAAGCGGGAATCTTGTTGACCAATCAAGAATGGTTGGGTATAATTGGCATTGTTGGCACAATTCAGAACTATCTATTTGTGCTCGGTGCATGAACTGAGGTCACGGCATCTCGGCACAGTCTATTGATAAAATTGACTCGTACACAGCATATGACCTTCTCTCTTAGCAGTTCAGGACGGATTTATGCACTGTTCCTTCATTCCAAGGTCGAGATGCGAGGTGATCGGTTGAATTCGGGAGATCATACGATCTATACAGCAATCGCCCCCACTGTCCGGGGTATGAAGTGGAGAACGGGAAGATCTGCATGCGCCATGCGCCAGCGCCCGATGCACTTTTCATCGATTATACCTAGATGCCACATAATATGAGGCGTCGTTCGTGCATATAATCTTACATTCTGCATGAATTCAGGCGTTTCAGGATACAGAAAAGGAAAGTCCACGAGCGACATACTCAGCATTGCTTTTGGAGCCTGCTAGAAGAACACCCCAAATTCACAAGGACACCACCACTAGTCCACATCCGGCAAGGCGCAGAAATTGTAATTCAGCTGGTAATTATTGTGATACGTTACTAGGAATGTTCTTAGTAACGTTCAGTTTGCATGCTCTACATGCTGAGCTTATTTAGCTAGGAATGTAAGGTTTTGGCTGGCAGGAAATATGGTAGAATGTTATATAAGGAGGGGAGGGGGTTTTAAACTCATGCAACGCCACTATAAGTCTATGGGAAAACGGTAACCTGGTTCGAATTGCAATAATTACCAGCTGAATTACAATTTCTGCGCCTTGCCGGATGTGGACTAGTGGTGGTGTCCTTGTGAATTTGGGGTGTTCTTCTAGCAGACTCCTTGCTTTTTATCATGTCCTGATTGAAAAATTAGTCAAATTCAGTTACACGGTCAAGACTCTGCCGTAGTTCGCTTGAGACGAATTTCGAGTCCCTGAGCTCCTGGTGGTAGATCGGCCCCGTTGTCATTTCCGTCAAAGTATAACCGCCAAATATCGCGCGCATCAGTCATTCCCAACTCGGCATTGATCTGTTCCTTGACCTCATCTTCCGGAAGACGCACAGCCAGCCAACCCTCCCAATCCTCCATAGTCAAGTACTGCTCATCTTTAGTCCAGTCAAAGGGCCCACATATGTGACCTTCCGAGTCGGGCCGACCACCCCAACGCATCTCGTGCGTCTTAGCGTCTCGAAAGACCCAGCGCAGAGTCGGTGCCTTTTCCCCGCTAATCGTCACCAAGCCCGATGTGTTGTTCGGCGGAAAGTCGGGGTGTGTATAGTAGCCGCCGTTAAATGACACCATCGTTGAGCTAGGATGTTTGGTGATGTAGAGCTGGAAATTGATGTTATTTGTCAATTCCCTGTTCATATCGTGTCTGACATACTCACTTTCCCGTCCAGACCCACTTGGACCTGGGCATTGTGAACCTGTTGGCGCATCCTTGGTGTTCCTTGTGTAAGGGCACATGTGGCCACAAGGTGTCCACGTTGTTTCCGCGCTTCGTTGCGTCGACCTTCCTCTGAATCCCGACTTCCCTGAGTTGCCTCATTCAGGCCAATCATGGTCGGCAACATAGCCGCCATCATCACGATGCCGATCACCATCGCGGTTGAAATTTTGGTATAATTACCTCGGGGGTAATTGGTGTTTGGGTAGAATGGTGGGCATTAGGTACATCGCACCTAAATAAAGAGTCGTTCAACTGCAGGGGGTGTTGTAGTTTGACCAGGCGAGGTGAGTGGAGACGTTTAGCCAAGCTCCATATACGATTGATACCCACTTAGATGCCGATGAGTCGTATGATCAAATCTGCAACTAAGTCAGGAACATGGGTTCGACAATGATGATTCCGAAGGGACGCATATCGTAGGGTCCAGACTCGGGTCAGGAGGAGGTTGAAAAGGGATCCATCAAGTCGAGCACCAACTCCTTTTTTTCTCTCCATTCTCATCAGTTCACTCTTCGCAACATACGTTTTCCAGATACCTCCTCTTTTAAGCCAACCAAGCCCCCTCTACATTCAAAATGTCTGAGCCTGTTAGCAGGTATTTATCCCCATTCCTACTTCTACATCTCTTGCAACTTAAGCCCTTCTCTGTCCTTTGGATTTCGGTCTCTATACCTTCCTCCTTCACTCATGTTCAAAACAAAGTCCCAAAAGGTCAAGCAGAAGCAGAAGCAGAAGGATAAGGAGAGACAGTCCTCCGTCTCATCTGGAGTGGGCTACGCTGGTACAAAGAATTCATCCTCGTCAACCCTACCGGTCCAGACCCCAACGGGCCTAAAGGGCGCTATGGATTCAACACCATCGCTAGTGACCCCAGAGTCAAAGCCAGAAGCTCCTGTTTTATCTGAGCCTGAGCCCGATAAACCTGTTTCACCGACGCAAGCTGTGTCGGCTCCGGCTCCGGCTCCGCCTGCGACTCCTCCGCTCCCTCAATCAGCTATTGCTCCCTCTGAGCCTGTTATGCCTGTTCAGCCAGAGCCGACTATCTCTGCTCCTGTTCCTGCTTCTGCTCTTGCTTCTCCTCCGAAGCAAGCTCCTGCTGCTTCCGAGCCTCCTCCCACGAAACATAAGCCAAATTATACTGCTTTCGTTGAACCCGAGCCCGAACCCGCTGCTAACAATCCCTCTCCACCAACTAGCATTCCCACGGAGTCCCGCCCCATCGGCGGCCGCCGCGGCAAGTCTGATGATGATGCGAACGGCACCACAAAGGGTGGCGAATTAGTTGCTGGTAACACTGGGGGTATCTCCGACGCCGGCCTTCAGATCCCTGGAAAGATGCTCAACGAAGACGAGAAGAGCGCTTTGAAGATCAAAATTCACCTCAACCTTCACGCTAAGGTTCGTCTTGATCTTGATGCTCAGATCTATGGTGATGTGGTGATTGGTCTGCTGTAAGGCTGAAAGATTGGTTTTGACTGGTATGTTCCTTGAATGGATTTTCTACTATTTTGAAATTCATGAGCTCGTCTAATTGATTTCAGGGAAACGAGTTGATTGTTTACAAATGTATATACGCAATCCAGAGTATGAGTCTTGGGCTACTTTGTGAACGGCTGAAAATTTTATATGCTACGTGAAGACAATACCATGATGATTTTCCCGGAAAGATTCTTTCTTTTGATAAGTCGTATTTGCCTCAAGTGATATAGAATTCATCCATGTGAGTATGTTGTTTCTGGTCAAAACAGCCGACGAGCAACCCGCTATCTAATTTTAGGTTCGACCTAAACATGTAAACTTCGGGAGGCAATATCGGAATAATTTGGCTTCAAAACAAGCCAGCAACTTATATGGAGATTTCCTGGGCCCAGTCTATGCTCAATACTTGAATATCAGATCATAAAAAAATTCAGGAAGCTTATTGCACGTGCAATTTGGAGCCTCAGGACAGCACATACGATTTTCCTAAACAGGATTAGCCCGGATGGACCCTGAATCACGGAGATTCCGCTGCATCAATCACAACATGCGATTCTCGAACGCCAAGAGGCTACTACAAGGCTAGGCTGACCCTTCGAAAAACTGGAATAAAAGGCCCCCAAACCTTCAAAATCCTTTAATCAGGGGCGATCTTTATTTTAAGGATCTTACATTCGCTTTCCTCCAACGTTTTCCATCGTTTCAATCACGATCAAAACACCACACTCGTTTAATCACAGTCGCTACCAACATGGGTAAATCATTTCCAGGTCCTGAGACGGGTATTTGGCGAATTATCCTGCGCCTGATCTCTCTTTTCGGCTCTGTCTTTGGAATCATCGCCTCAACTGCTGGCACTTATTACCCCATTAACTCGTTCTGGTACTACCTATTCGTAAGTCCAGACAACTTGCAGAGGAAATTAGTCTTCGCCATCTAATAACCCAAACAGTTCAGCATTTGCGGGTTTTGGTCCTTGATTGTTCTCGGATGCCTGTGTTTCAAACTTGCCCCGCACCCTGGCTGTTGTATCGCTTTCGACCTGCTTTTGATCGTCGCCTCTGGGTGGCTTGTCGCTGTTGCGGCTATCGGAGTTACCTATGAAGACACCCGCTGGATGGGTCGCGATATAGCTTCGCTCATATTCGCGCTCATTGTCTTGTATGTTATTCTTAATGCGATGTCTGTGGGTTTTGCTAACTTTTGACGTTTGTAGTGTCGACCATTTCATGATGTTTGTGTTGGCTTGCATAGATGTTGACAGGAGGCGGAGGTTGACTAACCCTAAGGCTCCTTACCGAGAGGTTTCTAAGGCTCCTTACCAAGAGGTTTCGCCTGGGGCTGTTTAATGTGGTGCTGTTCGCCGAGTTGATATGCGGAGGGAACGACATGTACCCTGATCCTCGGACAAGATCGCTATCCTGGTCAACAGATCGACGAAGCCGTGGGTTGGCCCGTTTTTAATAGGAGAGGTTATAATGGACAAAAGATTTATGAGCGGATGATATACTCCATACAGAGCCTCGCCACTAGTTGTCTCTGTCTACATTAATATAATGTTACAATTCTCTGAGAAGGAACTAAAAGCGCCTAACAGCGTCGCATCCTATCTTGATTTGCCATTTTCGATTTAATTTTCGATTTAAGGCTGTCTTGACATGCGAATTCTATAACACGTCAAAAATAAGTAGCATCTACATAGTCTAACCTTAGTCGACACATCGCACATGTCGAACCATCGAGACAGTCTCTTGCCCTGCAATGCTATAATCAACAAACCCAAACTTTGCATACAACGAAGCGCCATCCTTGCTAGCACTAACGTACATCTCAACACCCTCAGCATCGGCAATATCACAACCCCGTTGAAGAAGCATAGAAGCAGCTCCCTGTCGCCGATAATCCGGATGCGTAGCGACCATATTCAAACCTTTCATAGCATTAGTATAGTCCAACTGTAAGATAAGGCATGTTACTAGCAAGCGCCACATACATGTACACGTGATCTGAACGCACGCCGGGACACTATTGAGACAATAGAGTACAGCTGTATAAAACTAATTTGACGGAATTTCTGAAACAAAATATAGTACTTGGTGAAAGCTCTAAAATGAATGTAGAGATACAATAATATACACTTCTATCTATACACATCTCAGCATCTAATACTTCTAATATGCACAGTTAGAAACCACCCCTCAGCTCAGCCAAAACAGCCTTTTGTCTCTGAGCAGACATGTTCTCAAACCGATCAACACTCATCACAAATGTACCACGACCGGCAGTCAGACTGCGGAGGTGCTTCAGATATCCAACCATTTCCTTCAGTGGAACCTTCGCGGTGATGTTGCGCTGTCTTGAAGCAGATGCAGGCATTTCAATACCGACAGAGGGCGCCTCAAATGGGTCTGCGGGCGCATACACACGTTTCGGGTCAATGGGGGGAAGGGGTTCGGAAGAATCCGCGGTAGAAGCCGATACATCATCGTCCAGCGAAAGGATGTGCCCACCTCGTGAAGAGGAGATATCATGAACAACAGAGCCAAGGCTTGCTTCGTCAACGCTGATGATGACGTTCATGACTGGTTCCATCATGACTGTTCCAGCACCAGTAAGTACATCTCGTAGCGCGGCAGATGTGGCCTGGCGTGCTGCTGCTGAGAGTGCTGATGTGGTGGAGTCGCCGCCGAAGAGATGCTCAATGGCGTCGATTGTGAGTGTGACCCGGGTGTTATGCATGGGGAATGTAAACTGAGGTCCACGTGCCAGCGCTGCCAGAGCGCCGTTTTGCAATGATGTACGGAGGGTGTTCAAATCCATGCCTGGTGGAAGGAAGGGGCTGGTCTCTTCTTCATTCCTGCCGGTCTCCACCTGCAAACCTGGGGCGCGGATGATGATTTGGTTTCCCTCGATAGTCTGGGCGAGAATTGTATCTTCGTCGGCGGCTTCGGAAACACTTTCCTCATTGCAAGGTTCCACCATCGCCGTGCAGCCTGCTTTACCTTGACGACCTGCGATTTCTTTCTCGAAGATCTTAGTAATAGTGTTCGAGACGCCCAGGGTAGATTCTCGGTATCCGATTTCAATGCGTCCCATAGATGCCTTGGCTTTGAGGTCACCAATCAGACGGTCACGAGCGATTTCAAGGTGCAATTCTCCCATTCCACTAAGAAGTGTTTGGCCAGATTCTTCGTCTACACTGACATGCAGGCTAGGATCTTCTCGCAGGAGTAGTGAAAGCGAGTCTTGTACCCGCTTTTCTTCACTTAGGCTATGTGGTTCCACGCTGGTAAAGAACACGGGTGGGGGAACATCAATTGGGCGTAATTGAAGTGTGGTCAGCGGCTCAGGAGGTGTAGGTTTGTTTCCTGCGTATGATAGCAGGGTGTCGCCAGTTCGAGCGTGCTTCAGACCGACCACGACACCAATGTGACCTGCGGGAATGGAATCCACTTCTACCGCATCGTTGGCGTACATCTTCAACAATCGGGGAGCACGTTCAGAGAGGTGCAGATTTGTGTTGAAAAGCAAGCTGTTGCGGTCAAGGGATCCAGAGTACACCCGCACGTAGACTAAGACGCCACGCTTCGGATCATTGACCACTTTGAATGCTAGCGCACAGCTATTGAGTTTGGCGATAGCATCCTTGGCATTGATCTGGAGACTCTTCTTCTTTTTTTTGCCCTTACCAGAGGTGCTGACTTGTTCTTCCTGCTCCACGATCAGATCACCTGAAAGTAGTCGTCGCAAGCCTCCCTTGACACCTCCAATGCTCACTTCGGGATCTGGTGCCTCTGGTGGGCTGGGAAGAAGATTCACCACAGCGTCAAGCAAGGGCTGCACACCCATATTTCGGAAGCTGGCGCCTGCAAAGAGAGGTACAATTCGACTTGTGGGGTCAAGTACGCAACGCCGGAGACTGTCAATAATGTCCATTGAGGGCACTGCCAAATGGTCTTCGTGCTCGAAGAACTTCTCGACCATGATTTCATCCTGCTCACTCAGCAACTCAACTAGAGCAATGCGAGCTTTTCGGAGTTCCTCTGCTAGAGCTGGTTCTTCTGCATCCAATTGCTCTAGGTTCATCATTCTCACAGCGCGACCATCTTCTCCTTCCTTCCACTTTAGGCCTTGAAGATTGATGGCATCTGCGATGCCAATGAAAGGCCCGTTGCCTCCTTGAAACCAAGGAATATGGCATACTGCCGGGTGTACAGACAAGCGAGAACTTACTTCTCGCACTGTTCTGCCGAAGGCTGCACCATCACGGTCTAACTTGTTCACATATAGTACTCTGGGAATCTTATAGGTGCTGGCCTGCTTCCAGACCTGCTCTGTCTGTGCCTCAACACCAGCAACTCCGTCCAATATACAAACAGCACCATCTAGAATGCGCAGAGACCGCATGACCTCAAAAGTGAAATCTGCATGCCCCGGGGTATCAATAAGGTTAATAGTATGCGAATTTGCTGAGCGAGGCACAGACGGGTCCTTAGTCACAGCTGGGCCTTCGGCGCCATCCCCAGGAGGCCAATGGAAGGTGATAGCAGCGGACTGAATGGTGATTCCACGAGCACGCTCCGCAGGCAAGAAATCTGTGACAGTCGAACCCTCGTCCACATCACCAATGCGCCGAGTGAAGCCGCTGTAAAATAGCATCCGCTCGGTGGTTGTGGTCTTGCCGGCATCAATATGGGCAATGATGCCGATGTTGCGAGTTCGCTCCAAAAAAGCTTGGTCCTGCCATTTCGAGATTGATGTTGAAAAGCATTTCGCTCGTTGGATATTGAGCTGTAGGCTCTGGGTGCAGATATGGCTCTTCACAGGGTTGAAGGATGACCTATATAAGCCCATACAACGCACCCCCGACTGAGGGAGGCGTAGTAATGGAGCTACAACCATAGCCCGTGTTAATCTCTCTCCAAAGAGGGAGAAATATTGGCAATCTATGTAGAAAATGACATTGACGATCTGCCAGAACTGTTCAACGGTTTCAAGGTGGATGAAGCTAAAGGGAAAAACGACGGAGCTGAGGGCGGGCTTGGCATTCCCGATCGCCCATACGTAACTCGCACCAACCTCTTTCTCTCTCCGCCTCTTCCATTGTACAAACGTTGGTGCTTGACTGGCCCATTTCTGCTTTTCGTTCCCATTTGGATTGTGCTTCATTTGTCATGAACCTTTAAACGTCCCATTGCCTGCCTATTCCAGCTGCCCAAGGTACGTTCCTCAGTTGGAGCTAGCCGGTGATTACTGTGGGGGTCGATCCCCAGCCATTAATACTGACGCCTACAATCCACTAGCAGCTCCTGACCCTTCAATCCCTGTGAAGGTACTCCTTGCATCAGATTCTACCCAAGATGGATTACTCGGCTGTCTCGACTGATCCCGAACACCCCGCGGGCCCCTCGCCCTGGGGCTCTCCGCGCGCTGACCGCAACACATTCCCCGCCTCCAACAGCGACATCCCGTCATCCCCTTTGCCGGGCCAGGACAGATCTGCGGAGGAGACAGACAGAAGCCAAGTGCCAGTGCCACAATCCCCGGACCTCTCGGCGCAGCTTCAGAGCCCTCAATTGGGGGACCCGGATTATGCCGAGGGGCAGTCTGTCCTCGACAACTCCCAGCAGCATTCACAGGGCCTCCCCACACGTTATCAGACTGGACTGCGCCAAAACTCCCGCCCTCCCGCGCCAGCATATAAGATCCAAGCCAAGATTACTAGCCTTGAGCGAACAGGAAAGAAAGATCCCATTCTCCGCTTCGATGTTCACGTATGTCGATTCCCCTATGAACACAGATGAACTCAACTAGGGCGGCGCACTAATTCATACTCGCTGTTACAGACCAATATTCCCAAGTTCCGCACTACCCAGTACCGTGATGTCCGCCGTACCCATGCCGAATTCTCTAAACTCGCCGACCACTTGATCTCAGCCAACCCAGAAGCTCTAGTTCCGGCCGTACCACCACCTGTGACCCCGGCCGGTGCAGGTACCGATGAGGACGAAGCGCGAGTCAAAGCATCGATGCAAAGATGGCTAAACACTGTTTTGAGCAATGAAGTCCTCATCCACGACGATGAGGTCGTGCTGTTCGTGGAGAGCGATTTTGGCTATAGCCCCGTAGTTCGGATGAAGCAACCAGCTACCGGAGTGCGGCGTAAGATGTTGAAGCAGTTTGCGCCTCCACCCGATGACACACCTGAACTCCAGTCTGCTCGCCCAGTAGTGAAGATGTTTTACTTGGCTTCGATGGATACCAGTCATAAGGTAGACCGAGTCGTAAAGGGCCGTCGTGGTATGCTATCAGTCCCCCAATCTTAATTTGGCGAGAATTAACAATTTTAGGTGTTGGTCTGGCCGAGTCCGATTTCGGAGTGAAGATTGGCCAGATGAGCGTGCAGGAGACGCATCCTGGTTTGGCCGGTGCATACCGCAAGCTCGGCAAGGTTATTCAGTCCGTTGGTGACTTCCATGCTGTGCAGGCCACCGCGGAGGCCACAACCCTCGGTGAACCCTTGAGCTACCACTCTCAGGACGCTTTTATTGTGAAGGAGACCCTAACCAACCGTCACATCCTACTACGCGACCTTCTCCAAGCTCGACAGACTGCTCAGAGCAAGCGTGCCGCAGCAGACCGACTGAAGGTCAGCTCCTCAGTGCGCCCGGATAAGGTTGACGAGGCAATCAATGCTCTTGAGGAGGCCCAGAGCCACGAAGACTATTTGACTAAGCGCACCCAACGCGTCACTGGAAACCTACTGCAAGAGAAGCGCCGTTGGTTCGACCGCACCACCAACGATCTTCTGTTCAGCCTGCGAGAGTATACTTTGCGCCAGATCGAGGCGGAGCGTCGGACCTTGGCAACTCTTGAGAGCGTCCGACCCGATATCCGAGCCATCGATGCTTCTGGTGGTTTGAGTCGGCTGGGCCGTGAAGCACACCCCGCTCAACGAAGACCTAACATTGCTTCCAGCCAGGGTCCCAAGGGTGATGCCTGGAGTGGTGTTCCCCGCCGCGTTGACAGTGCCGGTCGTAGTATGAGCGGTAGTTTCACGGCTCCTGTTGAGGATGAGGGTGACGAGAACCCTGAGTCTGGTCCGGGGCGTGTGCGTTCTACCAGCAAGGTTGATTCTATTGCTGAGGACGATGATGATCGACTGGATGCTCGCAACGCTGCCAGCCGGCTGGCCACCAGCACCTTCTGATCAAGTTGCCGAGTTACGATTCTGTACATGTAGCCTGGACACGACTTCGTGATTCCCCTTTGCCTTTTCTATAACTCGTGTCTCCTGTTATGTCTTTCCTTTGTGTAGGTCTCGGACCTAAATTTTATGGTTATCCTGATACTCCGGTTCTTCAAACAGTTCATTCTTCCATGTTAATTCACATATACCTACTATCATCTTGTATTCTGTGCACCACATATGCCAATACATCCCATTGCCAAATAAACTACAGACCATGGCACAATCTATTCGCTCCAGCCCTGCCATCGTTTTGCTCCATCTTCCGGAAGCTCATACCACGGTGCTTGCTCCTCCAGAAAAATATGCGCAGATGGTGGTGGAATAACTGATCCATCGTCAAATGTCCCCGCCACTATTCCTATAGAATCCGGCTCTGAATTCAAGAGCATGCTCATGATTGAGCCGCAACGAGGACAGAAAGTTCGTGAAGCGGTTTCACTTGATTTCCAGATCGTAGGCTCGACTTCCCACTTGATTGTATTGATAGGAAAGCTCACGAAGGCCTGGTAAGGGGCACCGGCTTGTTTGCGGCATGTTGTGCAGTGACAATTTACCAAGCTCGTTGGTGAGACGCTGGCTGTATAGCGAATGTAACTGCATGCACAGCTTCCTGAGATCATCGCTGAAGAGTGGGGCTTATAGCTAAGTGGTGTGGTAATGAACTCTGGCAGGGATGTATAGGTCTAAGTTGTTTCGCGGGGTCGAGTTTGACATCATGCGGGGTTACGCGGATATTCTCTGCGTACAAGATATGGACATAGATAGCACTCGACGCAGCTGAATAGGACTAAAGCTTCAAAGCAAGAGCACACAACTGACAAGTCTCTCCAATCCTGCTTGAAGTAATAATACACATGCAATAATGCAATACTAGAACTATCTCCGAGATTCGCGAGTCGGGGATCAACATGACGTCCCCCCACTTTTGGATCCATCTCGGGTCCCAGTTCCTCCATTCAGTGACAATTCTGATTTCAAAGCAATAGATCGCAATCGAATTGACCGGTCTTTATTTCAACTTTCAAGTTCTTCCTTTTTCAACTTCATAGCTGAATTTCACGTTCTTCTATCCACAAATTATCCTACTAGCACCCAATATGGCTCCTCAGGTCTTCATGTAGGTCACCCCCACTCCGGAACCCGAGCTTTTATCTGATCAGATCCATAGTACTGGAACCACCGGCTACATTGGTGGTGATGGTCTTTACGCCATCGCCAATGCCCACCCGGACTGGGAGCTTTCGGCCTTAGTCCGTAACAAGGATAAGGCCGCTGTGCTGTCCAGCAAGTACCCCAAAATTCGGGTCGTACACGGCGACTTGGACTCAACTGATATCATTGAGGAAGAGGTCAAGAAGGCTGACATCGTTTTCCGTGAGTTCCCTTCTCTTTGGCATCGATTTTATCTTGTACGGCTTATTAACTTGTTCTCTAGACTTTGCTGACTGCGATCACGTCGCTGCTGCTGAGGCCATTGCTAAAGGCGCCAAGCACCACACCCCCGAGCGCCCACTCTGGCTGATCCACACGTCAGGAACTGGTATTCTGACCGTAGAGGACCAGCGCGCTGGAACATATGGTATTGAGCGCCCCAAGGAATACAACGACTGGGAAGGCGTTAGCGAACTTATCAACCTCCCCGCTGATGCTTTCCACCGCAATGTGGACGAGATCATCATCGGTGCCGGCAAGGAAAACCCCACCAGTGTCCGTACGGCCATCGTCTGCCCGCCGACTATCTACGGCCAAGGCCGTGGACCTGTCAACACCAAGAGTTTGCAGGCCTATCTGCTAAGTGCAGCCGTTATTAAGCGCGGTAAGGGATTCCTTGTCGGTAAGGGCGAGAACGTCTGGCACCAGGTCCATGTTCAGGATTTGAGCAATGTCTACCTCGCCCTGGGTGATGCAGCTGCCGAGGGTGGTGGTAAGGCTACTTGGAATGACGAGGGATACTACCTGGCTGAGAATGGTTCATTTGTCTGGGGAGATATACAGCGGGCGGTTGCTCAATCTGCGTTTGAGCAGAAGTATATTCAGTCTCCTGAGGTCGAGGTCATAGATGGTGAGCAGACTACGGAGATTCTGTCAGCTGGTATCTATGCTTGGGGCTCGAATTCTCGTGGTCGCTCTCTGCGGGCACGAAAGTTATTTGGCTGGGAGCCTAAGCAGCCAAAGCTGATTGAGTTGATTCCTGAGATTGTTGCAATTGAGGCTAAGGGACTTGGATTGTAAGGATTTGCTTTTGTGTATGATATAAGCATTTTAATGCTATGATGATAAAAGATAAGAAGTCAAGCAGTTGCTCATGTTGAATTCTTACTCAGTTTTGTTATCTGTTTGTTTGGATTTCAAATTGCTCTGACATCCCAGTCTGAGGTGCACGTGTTGGTTGAAAGTATATAAGCTGTAGAGTTCAAGTAGTGATGAACATTCCTAAGCTAAATATCCGTTAATGAGAAGGTCATCACGTTAAAATACACAGTGAATGCTATTGAAAATTTACACAATACAATGATTAATTGACTGTCACATTGTGGAAATGTGCAGCTCTGAGATAGTAGCAGTGAATACTTGACGTGAATGTAGACACCTCAGGCGCCAAACTCACGGGCTCCTTCTTTGCTCCGAGCTTTATCAACGACTTTCATCTCCATCGCTGCCCTCCGCGCCGCGCACCCTGTTCAATAGCTCTGGGATCAGACGTGTTACTGGTATGATTTCCTTTTTGTTATTTAACATCTTGACTGCCCTCCTTTTCGCATCTCCCAATTGCTGACAATCCTTCTGCGCCGCTCTTTTAGATTCAGCCTCATGAGCTGCAACCTACCGTCATCCCAGCCGACCGTCTCTGCCCTCTCCGTCTAACCCTGCCATTCACCCACCATGGCACCTGGGCAGGGAGGTAATAAGAGAAAGCGCGGTGAACGCACTTGGCCGAACGAATCGCCCAATAGCGAAGGCCCGCGACCCTCACCTCATCGACCTGGTGCACTCAACATGGCAGGACACGGCGGGCATCAGTCGAGTCCCTCACGGGACCAGCAAGACGGGCGCGATCGGTCCCGCCGACAATCAAACCGTGGATCTGGTGGTCGAAACAATTCCCAACGCCGATCCTACGACGGCCAGAATTTTTCGAGCTCGCAACAGAGAGAATCCAGCGCAATGTCTCCTCCCCCACCAGCTCAGCCCAAGGATGCCCCAGAACCTTCGCAGGTCAATGGCGAGTCTACGGGCATTAATCCTACACCATCATCTGCTCCCAATACCCCCGTTCTCCAAGCACAACCGCGACCTGCGTCCCGATCTGGCTCCGAGGCCATCGTCAGTCGCCCCGCCGGGCCGCCTCCTCCCTACGATTACGAGTACATCACAGATAGCGTTGTCCAAGAGTGGTCGTCGGCAGGAAAGCAAAAGGCAGTGGAGGTAGGAACTGCGGCTCGATCACAGCAGGATCTGTCACGCCTAGCATCGATCTACCAGGAGCTCATTCGGTCTGCGATGTACGGTCGCCTTTCCCCGTCCGAGGCCGGTTCCGCAGTCAAAATTATTCTCGGAGAGACAGCTGCATCGCAGGATCTGGATATGGAGGTCGAGGGCCACCAATCCGCGGGCTCGCAGTTTGACGCGCAGTCTTTATTCCTTGATACGCTTTCTATCGTTACAGATGCCGACACCTCCAATCCTGCCCTCAAACCCCTCGTTTTTGCGACCTCAATATCCCCAGACCTCATGCGTCTCCAGCTTGAAACGCCGCTGTTGCAGTCATTGGGGTTGGTTCGCGATACCTTTGCGCGCATGGGTATTCGCAAGCAGACCAATTTGCTTTACCGACAATCGAACTACAACCTATTGCGTGAGGAGTCCGAAGGTTACTCTAAACTTCTCACAGAGCTGTTCACAACAAGCAACAATGAACGGCCATCCAGCGAGGTGGTTGAAGACACATTCGAAAGGGTGAAGGCCATGATTGGAGCCTTTGATATGGACGTTGGTCGAGTTCTAGACGTGACATTAGATGTTTTTGCTGCCGTCCTTGTCAAGCAGTATCGCTTCTTTGTCAAGCTTCTCCGTGCCAGCTCCTGGTGGCCTAAAGAGGATCCGCTTTACGCAGTGGAAGGGTCCCAACGTGCCTCGGGCCTTCCCACTTGGGCCCTGCCTGGATCATCGGGGTGGGTCACAACCGAAGAGGAACGGTTGGAGACCATGCAGGCGAACGAGCAACGTGATCGAGACTTCTGGGATCGTGTTCGTGAGGTAGGAATTCAAGCTTTCTTTGAGCTTGGTCGCAAGCCACTTTCGGAAGAAGAAAAACAAAAAGTACTCCCGGAAGCCAACAGCCTCCCTGAAGAGGAAGATGCGACCAAGGCCTGGGTTGAAGAGACGGGCACACTACCACCGAAGGGTAATCGAGTTGCCGCACACCTCCTTGGATTCAAGCTGCGATTCTACTCTTCCACAGCTCGAACAAAATCCGATGTCTTGCCTGATAACCTGATCTATCTCGCTGCATTACTTATCAAAGTAGGCTTCATCTCGCTTCGTGATCTCTATGCCCATCTTTGGAGGCCCGATGAGTTCATGGATGATTTAAAGTTGGAGAAAATGACGGAGAAGGCGGAACGAGAGAAGGCCGCGAGACCTGGAGGTGGAATCAATGCTCTCATGATGGCTGGTGCTCTATCAGATGACACAATTCCACCACCTCGTATCCGTGATTCGGAGACGAGGATGGCCACTCCATCAAAAGATCAAGACGCCGACAAGCAATCGACAAAGACAGAGAACGACCTTCCAGAGCCAAAGGATCAAAAGGTCTTGCTCTTGAAGAGCCTTCTAGCCATTGGTGCCATCCCCGAGGCCCTGTTTGTCATGAGCAAGTTCCCATGGTTGATGGACGGCTTCCCTGAACTTCCAGAATTCATCCACCGCATTCTCCACCATTGTCTCAGCAAGGTCTACGCTCCCCTTCGTCCTGAGAACCCTCCGATGAGCCCCCCACATACCTTCCCCGGACAACAACAAATATTGAGCACCGACCAGTCCGGTGTAGCTAAAGGCAGGCTTCGACTTGTACAGCCCCCGCCACAGCGAGTTCTCCGATGGGCTCAGCTGGACAAGGAAGATACAAGTGATGGCACCGACTACCGCTTCTACTGGGACGATTGGGCAGATAACATTCCGATCTGTCAATCCGTTGATGATGTGTTTGCCCTTTGCTCCTCCTTCCTCAATCTGTCCGGCCACAAGATTGGACAAGATACAGTCTTGCTCTCAAAGCTCGCGCGCATCGGTAAGCACAGTCTGACCAATGATAGCTCAGAAGAGAACAGGACTCGCTGGCGAGACCTGTGCAAGCGCCTCCTTTTGCCTTCCCTCAGTTTGACCAAGTCCAATCCTGGTGTCGTGAACGAGGTGTTTGATCTCATTAGTCTCTTCCCTCGTGAGGTTCGGTACAATATGTACGCTGAGTGGTACTCGGGTCAGACGTCCAGACTGCCTGATATCAAGTCTGCCTTTGATCAAGCAAGGGCCGAGACAAAGGACGTTCTTAAAAGGCTGAGCAAAACCAATGTCAAGCCGATGGCTCGTGCACTTGCCAAGATTGCTTATGCAAACCCGGGCATTGTTATAAATGTGGCTATCAGTCAGATTGAGTCATATGAGAACCTCATTGAAGTTGTGGTCGAGTGCGCTCGTTATTTTACCAATTTGGGCTACGACATTCTGACTTGGTCACTGATCAACTCTCTTGGTCAAAAAGGAAGAAGTCGAGTCCAAGAGGGTGGCTTGCTCACCAGTCGCTGGCTGAATGCTCTGGCTGCTTTTGCTGGCCGAACCTTCAAGCGATATTCCGTCATGGACCCGGCCCCGCTGCTTCAATATGTCGTGGAGCAGCTGCGCCGTAACAACTCAACGGACCTCATTGTTCTGGAGCAGTTGATTAGTTCGATGGCCGGCATCATCTCTGATACGAACTTTAATGACAACCAAATACAAGCTATGGCAGGTGGTGAGCTACTTCAAGCACAAACAATCCTGCAGCTGCTTGATAAGCGACACGAGTCGAAGACCACCTCCAAACGGTTGATCAAGTCACTGACTCACACCAAACTCGCCGGCCAACTTTTGGTAGCAATCGCCCAGGAACGACTCACGTGCGTCTACAACGAAGAATCGACCGAGCTCAAGTTGCTCGGAAATATCTTCGATGAGATTCACCGCATCCTTACTCAGTACCTTGATCTCCTGCGCAGCAACTTGTCAATAGATGAGTTTGACTCATTTGTTCCCGGCCTTGGCTCACTGATCAGAGAGTTCGGCGTCCAGCCTGAAATTGCTTTCTGGATTCAACGTGCCAGTGTCTCCAAAAAGATTTCTGACTCCGAACGCTTGAAACAGGAGGCAGAGCCCTCTCCCAAAGAAAATCACACTGCTGAAGATGTGAAGATGGATAATGCCGATGACGGAGAGGTGACAGCGGAGTCTGGCATGGATGTCGATAAAGATGGGAATCCTACAACCCCCTCGGTCAGCTTGGGCCCATTGTCTGCGAATCCTGTGATGCAAGACTTGATCGACAATGTCAAGTCCGTCTTGCCTGCCGACACGTGGGAGATTGTGGGGCCGCATTTCTACGCAACATTCTGGCAACTCTCTCTTTACGACGTGCATATCCCTGGAAGGTCTTACGAGGATGAGATCGATCGACTGAAGCGCCGAGTGGTCATGATCAACAATGATCGCTCGGATCTCAGCATGGCTGGCACTAAACGCAAGGAGCAGGAAAAGAAGCAGATCACTCAACTTCAAGATCGGATTCTTGACGAGAATAAAAACCATCTGAAGGCGTATGATCAGACTAGGAGAAGACTGCAGAAGGAGAAAGACCGCTGGTTCGCTGGCATGCGTCTCAAACATGATGTGCTGAATGTCGCTCTCCTCGAAAGATGCTTCATTCCCCGGTTGCTTCTGTCGCCGCTTGACGCCTTCTACTCTTTCAAAATCTTCAAGTTCCTACACAGCTCCGGGACCCCCAATTTCCGGACTCTTGGTCTGATAGATCAGCTGTTCCGTGAACAACGGTTGACGGCGCTCATCTTCCTTTGCACTTCTAATGAGGCTGATAACTTGGGACGATTCCTTAGTGATATTCTGCGTGATCTTGGTCGTTGGCACGCCGACAAGGCTGTCTACGAGAAGGAAGCTTTTGGCGCCAAGCGAGATCTTCCTGGCTTTGCCAAGAATGTGGACCTCGAAGGTGTACCAACCATGTTCTTGGAGTTTGAGGACTTCCGGCGTGTGCTGTACAAGTGGCATCGCATGCTCTGTCAAGCCTTGAAGACTTGTTTTAATGGAGGGGAATACATGCACATTCGCAATGCGATCAGTGTTCTCAAGGCTGTCGTCCAGAATTTCCCGGCTGTCAATTGGATTGGCCGTGACATGTTGACCTGTGTTAACAACCTAAGCAAGAATGACGAAAGAGATGATGTCAAGATTCCTGCTGCCTCACTAATTGGAGATCTCAATCGACGAGAGAAGAAGTGGATGCTTCCACAGGAATTTAGCCTCATCAAGGTCCTGCCAGGTGACCCTGGACAGCCCAAGTCTGGTTCTCAACCGCCTAGAGGCTCCACTCCGACGAATCTGAATGCCGCGGCACCTGAATTCCAGCCCACAGCCCTAGAGTAAGTCGCCATATGCGAACGATCCGATGCACGACCCAGCAACTGACTCAACCACTAGGTCCAATGATATGAAACAAGAAGCACATGGCAAGATTGAAGTCGAGGATGGTGAGATCGAAGATGCGAAGATGGCAGAGGCTGCCGATGCCACACAGCCGCGCGCATCAAAAGCCGAGAATGTTCAAGGTGGAGCAACAAACTCTATCGCCATGGACACCGGTGGTGATTCGACACACATTGACCGCCCACCTGCAGAACAACAACGTAGCCAGGCTGACACGCCGTCCGGCCCTCGACCGAGTTCCCGAGCTCCAGATTCAGGGCGCATTGCCGATATCCCGAAACGTCCAGAGCCTGAGCGCATCAATCCACGTGAGCAAGCGCGTCGTCCACGTATTAGCGAAGGCAGATTGCCCGCACGTCCTGAACCTGCGGATGATCGACGAGACAGACACTCTGACTTCAACCCACGGACTCGTCATGGTCCCGACCATGGTCGCCCGTTCGACGGCCCTCCTGGAGATGTCAGAGGCCATGGCCGTCCCTCGGATCGTGAGCGCGATTTCCCGATGAGGCCATTACCAGACGATCCAATGCGCGGCCCACCATACCGTGAGGGTCGCTTGCCACGAGAACCAGAGTGGCCAATGGATCGCGGAGGACGCATGCGTCCCTCCGATTCATTCCATGGCCCTGAGCCTCCCGCTCGCACTGAGCTCATGCCGGACTACCCTGACCGGCCTGGCAGCGGTCCCCGTCGCGGCGAACCAGCTCGACCCGACAAGGATGACCGACGGCCCTATCCACCTCGCGGTCCGTCGCCCCCACGATCCGACCTGCCCAATCGCCCAGAGCGATTCCCTAATGATCGTCGGTCCGCCAGCTTCAACCAGCCACCTCCTCGCCATGATGACCTTCCAAGAGGCCCACGCAGCGATCGTGCAAATGCTGACCCAAGAGACCCTGCAATCGGCCCCGATATGGAGCATGGCCGACTGCAGCCTCCGAATGATATTCCATCCGGGCCAGGTCGGGCCAGGCGGGGTGGCCGTAACGCCCCTGGTGCACAGCCTGCTCCGGCCTCGATCAATGGTAAAATGCCTACTCCTGATCAGCAAATTCCAACTGGCCCTGGTCGACAAGGCGGACGTACAGGCCCTGCCCAGACTCCTGCCACACAACCACCAACTTCCGAGCGGGGCGAGGTCTCAGGTATTCACCCTGATCGACTCAAGCAATTCGAAAGCCCTCTGTCTCAACCAACACCAAACACAGCCATGAATCCTCCCTCTGGTCCTCGTGGCGCACCTGGCGGACAACAGGGCTCTCGTGGGTCTGGCAATGAGCGCGGGCGCAGTGACAAGCGATTTGCTGGCCTCAACACCATGTTGCAGCAGCAGACCAGCAACCCTGCTGATCGCGTCCCTGCCACTCCTCCAGCTCGCGGACGGGGTGCAAACCGACAATCGAATGCAGCAAACCCTTCTCCCCAGACTGCGAATCGTCCCCCCACTGGCCCAGCTGCATCTGGAGATGACAATAATCCTCGCGGTGGAGGCAACGGTGGCCGAGGTGGTGACCTGATTGATAATGCTTCTACCCCTGAAGCTCGCCGCTCAGGACGTGATCGTGATCGTGAGAACCACCGTGAAGGCCGCGATCGTCGTGCCGATGAGTCCACCAACAGCGGTGGTACCAGTCGCCGTGAAGAACGCCGCGAGCGTGATAGAAACCGACGCAGTGATGTTGATAGTGGTGCCAATCGAGAAGATAAGGACCGTGAACGCGAACGTCATACCGAATCCCGCGAGTCTATGCGCCGCAACCCTAGTTCGCGTGAAGAGGCCCGACGACGAGACCGTCGAGACCGCGAAGATGGACCACCAGTCTCTGATGGCCCTACTCCTAGTGCCAACGCCAACGCCAACGCCAACAAAGAAAATGAGGGCCGCGCTCGTCCGTCTTCTTCAATGGGAGCACCGCCGCCCCCACCACCTCCACCTCCCCCGCCGCCATTGCCCACTGACGACAACCCACGTCGCTGGAGCTCTGGTGGGGACCGTGGTAATCGATCTGACAACCGTGACCGGGAACGAGAGCGCCGAGGTGACCGTGGCCGTGATCGTGACCACCGGGAGAGTGGCGGCGGCTCAAGCCATCGCAAGCGTGGACGCCCTAACCCTGAAGAGAATGCCGGTGGTGGTGATGGGAATCAGCGTGGCCCACGCTCGGGCAACGATAATAAGCGGCCCCGTCGTGGGCAGTGAGTGCCACTTGGTGAAATTCGCACGAGAGGTGATGTGATGTCTGTGCCAATCCTACAACAGTTTACTTCGACGATTCCCCTTTTTCTCTTTTCATGTTTCGCTTTTTTTCTCCTCTTGTCTTACAAGTTGCATCCTGGCCGGTGTTTAGGAACCACATCCACTCTGTATTTTCTTTCTATGTGACCCAATATCGAATTCAAATGAAGACAAAAATTCTGATAAATGCAATGGGTTTTTTTGCCCACCCTAACATACTTGGAACTAAGACTAGTATGACTACCTGAGGTATTTCTTCTGTATTAAGGTTTCACTTCCAAGGTTTTCTTTTATTCAAGAGCTATCAGATACCTGACGTGATTGTTTACTTGGAACCTCTTTTCTTTTTCTTGTTATCACTTCTCGTGTGGATAATACTATTGCTTTCTTTGCTCCACCCTGTCCATTACATCAGAACCATTCTTACGCCAATTAAATTAAGAGTAAGGAAGCATACCCATGTACCTATTTAAGTATGTTCATTGAGGCAAAGCATTAGACGCACGGAAGCATATCGGTACTCAATCTGTGAGAATATCATGTGCAAACTTATTCTACATCATTTAAGTTAGTAATTACCTTTGCGTCAGTGGCAATAAAGATATAATTTTGGCAAACATCCCTTACGACAGCGAGCTGTTTAGGCAACAAGACACTATAAAAGCTTTCTTTTTTCTTTCCTCTTCTTCATCTCCTTCATCACCCACTTACACTTCCGATATTCTATCTTCACATCCAGAAGGTTCTCTCTTGTTTCTGTCTTCGCTCCTCTTTACTCTGTCTCCTCGAGCAGTGCTGCTCCGTCTTCCACCAACTACATCTTTCCTCGATCACTCGACCCAGTCCCAAACCAAACTAGCCAGTCTGAGGATGGGTAGCGATATCGACCTGCTATCGACGCATGATGCAATGTTGCTCTTCGCTGATGCAGCTCATCAATCATCATCCTATTGAGCGAGTGGTCGCTATGTCTACCATGCCCAGCCCAAGCCCTATGGGTATTCGGAAGCGACTACTGGTTGAGAAAACATCGCATTCTCAACTCAGAACCATCTCACTTACAAGCCTATGCGCTAAATTGGCTCGATTGCCAACAAAGCCGGATGTCCCAATGACCCATGTATATGCGCCATCTCCGCACTATTTTAGAGAGAACCATTTCCCTGCTGCGAAATATGGCAAGTGATCACATATTCAACTCTTATTGCCATTCCTCATTCACGACCATGATGCTAATATCTATATCATAGTGGTTTTCTTTAGGCATCGGCAAGACATCACAGACTTTCTGGCGGTCCATGACCTCTCGAGCCGCTACAAAATGATCGACATACGCACCGATCCACATGTTGAGTTGGTGGACACATTCATGTGATGGTGTCCGAGAATACCAGGCTGAAATCAGCCAGTTGAGGACTAAATTTGTTTTCAGCCTTGGAATTCCGGCAAGCGAATATTGTCTCTGCTGAGTCAAATCGATGTTCCGTCAAAAGGTCACGAGGCCTGTCGCCAACCTCGCTTTGTCGACAGATCACAAGAAAAGGGTAACTCGAAGACTTTATTTTTATAAAAAGCAGGCTATAAAACGGCACAATCTCCACTTTCACGAGCTCCATACCCGGATTGTGTTTTATATAAGCTCTCTCAAGATGAAAAACAGGCAAATCAAGACTAACAGCACGAGATCTATTTTCTCGTGACACTTCGCAAGCAAAAATGAGGAGTTTTGACCCACAACCTTGGAATTTCAGCAACAGCTCAAGGTAAGTCCATCCACATCATATCACTTAACCCAAGTGTATCATGCCAATATTTTCTAAGGGACAAAACATATATTATGCGACTATAAGACAAGTCGAAGTTGCAATTACGACTTCATATTTCGTTTATTTGAAACCTACGTGATGGGTTTGGTCGTGACACTGGGTTGAGAGAAAGATTTTGAAAAGTTTTGATCCTTGCCTTGGAATGAGAACCTTTCATGCAAAGCTACTTGGTAAAGAAGGCAGGTACCGCGTTGCCCGAATAAGTGCCCAGAGACCAGCAAAACAAGGCAGTTATAGGACTCCACAAGAGAAGAGTGACATGACGAAAGATCGCAAAAATGAAAAAGGCTGCGGCTGGAGCTTTTGCGGCTTCAATGAATCAATCACTATCAAAGTAGGGATGTTTACGTTTGCGAGGGAAATCTTCAAAGCTTCAACGAACATAGCACCAAGCTAGGAGTGACTGCGTTTCCGGGGCTGGATTCGAGTTCGATACTCCAAACGGAAGACGAGAAAGTTTTCATTGATTTCTAGGCCTGGACTATTTCCGTGGCCTGGAAATCTAGACAGTGGAATTCATAAGATCTTTCGGCAAACAGGTTGATACCTTTGATACGGCGACTGGGGGGGCTATATCATATGAGGCGCACTTTAAAGAAGTCATTCCACTGAAACAACGCTATACAATGATTGCATTTGGTATTTGCTCCAGCGCATCGACTTTAACTATGGTACCCGAGTGGGTTGAAGGATTTTATATAGGGTTGATACAAGCCCGAATCTCGGAGCGAACCGCAGAATCTTTCAAAGTTATTGGGGAAGTTAGTCATGCCTTTAAGGTATAGCTCTCTGCCATAGCGTGAAAAGCCTCTGAATCGGGATGCTTAGCAATCAAAGTTACAGTTGCAGGCTCACGGGTGGAGAGGCAGACCTGGTGAATTCCAATCATATCTTCTGGAGCGATACGTGATTGCCTGCAAAGACCGTGTCTAATGGACTAATGATTATAATCTTATCCTCAATGCTTATGCTACCAGGAATAATCTAGAAAAGTTGTTCCAAGGCTCATTCAAAAGTTTCAACTGCATTGGGGTGCGAAAGTAGGCCCCGGGTAACTTTCAATGTTCAGTAGGGTGACCTGATATTTGGAATATATATATTGAGTGCTTAGACTCATACTTGTACGTACTAGCCCTAAAATCAAAAACCTCGAAAAAAGATTATCTGTCTCAGTTGCATATTTGAGTGCACTCTCAGAGATTGTCAGTCTCTCCTTCAATTGATCTCACCATCTTAGCCGCTCTTTACGTGGCGTTGTTCCCTTGTAGGAATATAATCGTGGGAAATCTTTTTCTATTCTAAGCGTCCGCTATAGTGCCTTGGATCATCATGAATACCATCCAATGGGGTGATGGCGCAATGGTAACGCGTCTGATTCCAGCTTGGGAAATCCAGAAGATTGGGAGTTCGATTCTCTCTCGCCTCATTTCTTTTTTGTTTTTGATTTTTTCATTTGTGGGTTTGTGGGAGTGGTTGGATTAGAAGGTGGAGCCACCGGAAATTAAAATTATTAATTGCCGTCACGTGCCAGCCAGCTATATCCACGGTCAATTAGGGTTGCCAAGTGCTCTATACATCGGGTTGCTTCTGACAATTAGCTGTCCGTGTGCATGCTTTTTTTGCCCAAAGTTGATCTTAGTGCCCTGTGTGGCTCTTAAATAAAGCTGTCGATCGGATTCGTGGCGTATCAGGCGTCATACAGCGCAGACATCAATCATTGGTCGAGTGCGCATGCAGCAATACATGCTAGAATGGCAGTTTCCAATCATGATCGATGCCAAGCGCAGGACTAATAAAGACCAGAAAAATAAGTAGCCGAAGCTTCTATTTGCTATTCAAGTATTCTCTTGGTAGGACACTCTAGGTGATAGAAGGAGGAGGACGGAAGAGGAGTTAAAGTATTGAGAGCTACTGCATCAAGGGAAGATTTCAGACTTCTGGGGGTGCACTTAGCGAGTCTAAATGAATATCCGATTAATTTATCCACCTGCTAGTCATGAAAGGGTCAATTTATTCGCTGATATCCGATACATCCATAACAGATATCTTGAGGTTGTATTACCAATGAGGCGCACGGCATTAATCTTGCATGTCGACGAATTAGGTCGGGCAAAAGACGCCAAGTCAATTGTTAGTGCGCTCGCTATGTCGAAGAATGCTAACCCATCTTGCGCCATCAACTCCAAAGATAACAAATGCTCAACAAATGCATTAACCCCGCACCCAAGTGCGCCGCCATAATATCACAGATAAGCCTTGAACTCCGCTATGAAGCAATGCACCTAGGAAGACTGGTCTCACTGTTCTCTGAGAATCTTGAATTTCTGTTCTCAATCCGAGACTCTGGTCACAATGTCTCATGAGCTTGCCGAAAAGAAAATTTCGTCCCCAAGTCCTCGGGATGACAAGATCACCCATTTCAATATAGACGAGGCGCCGATTCCCGGAAAAACTACCGTTCATCGCGTTAATCGTAATGCGGATGAACCCCTTCCCAAATCTGGGGACATTCCTGGATATGACGCGGAGTTGATGCAAGCACGTGCTACACTTAGTTCTGACGAGGAGAAGAAATTGCTGAGAAAGATTGATTGGCGCCTTCTTCCTTTGTTGGCCTTGATGTATATGTTGAAAAGCATTGACGCTTCAAATGTAAGTGTCGATGATTTCCATCATTGTGATTAGTGCTAACGATGTAGCTTTCCTATGCTCGAACAATGGACGAGGGGACATCCAATAATATATTGACAGAGCTGGGAATGACCTCTAATCAGTATAATCTGGTCACGGCCATGTACTACGTAAGTATCCCCCCGCAGGTTCCAACATAGGCTGACATTTTCAGGTTCCGTACATTGTCGCGGAGGTGCCGTCAAATCTTTTACTGAAGAGAGTCCGGCCTTCAGTCTGGCAAGCCCGGATTCAAATATCCTGGGGTGTTGTTCTCTGCTGCCATGCAGCCGTGGTAAACAGACAAGGTCTCTACGCCGTTCGGTTTTTCCTTGGTCTTTTTGAGGCGGGCTTATGGCCCGGTATGCTTGTGCATCTATGCTACTGGTACCGACCGGACGAACTTGCCCCCCGCGTTGTTTACGTGACGCTTCTTGGATGCTTCAGTACTGTTCTCAGTGGTGTGCTCGCATTTGCCTTTAATGGAGTAACTACGGGTGGTCTGTCGGGATGGAAGTGGTATGTGAATCTCATCCTTCCAACCGAAAAAGAGAGCTGTGCTGAATTTTTTCAGGCTTATTTTGACGGAGGGGATCGTCACTGTTGTACTAGGCTTCTGTACTTATTTCTTTTTGCCAGATTGTAAGTCCTTTCTTGGTCCGTACATACGGGATTCTGCTAAACGAAACAGTCCCATCGTCGGCAAAGTGGTTATCAGAAAGAGAAAAAGCTTTCATCCAAGCTCGTCTACCCAAGAATGCCCCTCGAGCATCTGAAGCGAACTTTAACATGCGAGAGCTCATCACAACATTGAAAAACTTGAGAATTTGGCTGTTTCTATTCTGCTGGGCTTTTTTCACTATCGGAACAACAGGACTTACTTTCTATCAGCCAACCGTTATTGCAAATCTCGGCTTCACGTGAGTCAAGTCCTCAAGGAAGAAGAACGAAAAGGATACTCATAAGTTCCAGATCCATGGGCACATCGCTTCTGCTTAATATCCCAACAGCGATTTTCGCAGTCCTCCTAACAGTTGGATTTGGTATCTTCGCTGACACAGGCCGAATCCCCCAGCCAGCTATTCCACTTGGATTCTTGATCGTCATAGAAGCCTGTTACGGTGTGCTCTATGCATTTCCCAACAACGGTGGCGTGTACGCAGCAACAATCATATCAACAGGATTTTCAACCGCATGGTGCGTGCTCAATCTCCAGCCCTCATAGACTATCTATACACTAACATACAAAGGTACACAATGATGTGGCCCTGGCGTGTTCAGACTACCGAAGGTGCAACGGGTTCTGCCTTTGCGATCGCATTTGCAAATAGCTATGGTCAGATTGGGGGAGCGGTAGGTTCACAGCTATTCAATTCGCGGTATGCGCCACATTATTCTACGTCTTTTGGGATTGCGATGGGGTTTGTGGGGCTGGCTATTATCATGACCATTGTTACTTGGTGTTATACTTGGAGGGTTGATGTTGATACCAGGCGGTTGAAGAGAATGAGGATTGCTGCTGCGAAAGATAATCAGGCTATTTTGGATGATGTTGATATTCATCGAGGCGAGAAGATGGATTAGACTAGTTGGAGAGTATTTGGTATAGGTGGACAGTTTAGATGGAGTGATATACGGAATCGAAAGAAGGGTAGTTGAATGGGATATCACCACGCTTTAAGGCATTATGATAGACTAATCATGCATAATTCAAGGAGTCTGTGCTTACAGGATCTATGTAGGACAAGAGATACGCCATTGCGGGGGAAGATAACGATGAATCAACCAGCCCCTCATCTCCTTGCATCTTGCATATATCCCGTTTCTCTCCTAAAGCTCGACTCCTGCAACCCCTCCAATCGAAGAAACAGCAAATCATAATGAAGATAGCCTACCTCTGGAGCTTCATTGCTCTTACAGGCCTATCCAATGCCATCGAGCCCCAACAACCCCTGCATCAACAAAAGATAACACAAACCGAACCAACAAACCTCACCAAAATAATCACCTCATCTCCCCTCCTAACATTCCACAAAAACATCGTGGAAATCCCCTCAATTAGCGGAAATGAGAAATCCGTCGGCGAATACATCATAAACTTCCTCAAATCGCAAAACTTCACAGTCGAAAAACAACTCGTCACACCAGCAACCGAAACAGAGAAAGAAAGATTCAACGTCTACGCCTACGTAGGCGAAAACAGATTCCCCGATGTCCTATTAACAAGCCACATCGATACCGTCCCACCATTTATCGACTACTCTCTCCATGCGCCCTCGACAGAATTCAACAGAGAGGACCTTATCATCGCTGGCCGAGGCACGGTAGACGCAAAAGCAAGCGTCGCAGCAATAGTATTCGCGGCGCTGGAAACACTCCACGAAAATCCCTCCGCGTCGCTTGGCCTGTTATTCGATGTCGGCGAAGAGAAATCGGGCATAGGCATGAAATTCTTCTCAGATTCAGAACTCAATCCTGACCCAGCGAGCTATAAAGCTATTATCTTCGGTGAACCTACCGAGCTCAAGCTCGTTGCAGGCCACAAGGGGACTATGGGCTTTAAGATCATAGCTAAAGGCAAAGCTGCGCACTCGGGGTATCCGGAACTTGGCAAGAGTGCTATCTCAGCCATCCTGCCTGTGCTACAACATCTGGATAATTTGCAGAACATCCACCCTGAAGAAGGTGGACTTTTACGGAGTGAGAAGTTCAACGCCTCGACGCTGAACATTGGTGTGATTAATGGTGGACAAGCGGCGAATGTTGTGCCTGCGTATGCGGAAGCGGTTGTTTCCGTTCGACTTGCGGCTGGGACGCCGGGTGATACGAGAGAGATCATTGAGAAGGCGGTTGAGTCTGTTACGGGGGGTGATGGGAGTGTGATTGTCGACTTTGGGGATCGGGGTGGGGCTCCGCCTCAGTATCTTGATGCTGATGTTGAGGGGTTTGAGGTTATTACTGTGAACTATGGGACTGATGTTCCTTCTTTGGTTATTCGGGGAGAGAAGAAGGTGAAGAGGTATTTGTATGGGCCTGGGACTATTCATGTTGCTCATGGTGATGATGAGGCTATTACTGTTGGGGAGTTGGAAAGGGCTGTTGAGGGGTATAAGCGGTTGATTGACGCGGCTTTGTAGGGAGTGAATGGAATCTTTGTAGAAGAGAATAGTAGGAAGTATCTGAATGTACAAACTTGGAGATCTTGTTGATACAAAATAAATTCAAAAAATCGGGCTCGGGGTATCTACATAAAGTCGACATATGTGACATGAATAAAGTAACAGATCACAGAAGAGAATCGCTAAGGGAACAGAAAAGAAAACAACAAACCAGACAATCAAGCCATAGCAGCCACAGCCCTCCGACCCTCGACCATGCCACTCTCCTTCTTCTTCATCCCCAACCCAGTCAACTTCTTCAACAACTCTTGTGCCCGGTTCCGGCGATGTCTCGTCGGAACATCAGAAACATCATATAAGCCCCCAAGCGAAACAGGCGAATCCCCATCCTTGCCCCAAACAGGATACGAGAGATTACTCGGGCTTTTCTCTTGACGAAGATTACCCATCGAGAGCCCGCGATACAATCCCGACTCCCGACTCCCGTGTACCTCAAAAGCCTCCCATTTAGACTCGCGCAACTGGACAGCTCTCGTTTTCTGTCGGGTACTGTAGAAGCGACGAGGAGCGGGACCAGATTCCACCGCCGAATTAGGTACTGAAGTCATGCAGTTCCGGTCTTTAGGTAGATGTACTGCCGAAGTAGATGTCCAGTGTTCGCTGTCATCTGGGATATCCAGTGCGCTGAGCCAGGTGGTGCCCTCTGCGCCGAGGAAGTCTGATTCCGGGAAGTGGTCAATGGGTGATCCGACGATTTGGGTATCGTCCCGACCCCAGGTGGTCTCGAATTGCGGTGGGCTGTAGGGGAAGAAGCCGGGGCTTGAAGAGCGGGAGCGAGAGCGGGATGTTGTTTCTGTAGCGATACTGCGGCCGCGGGGACGACCTTCGAATTCTTCTTCTTCTGGAGGCGGGGTTGAAAGTCGTTTTCCGTAGAAGCGTCCTGTTCCTGCCGAAGCGCTCATTGCCGAGAAACTACTTTGGTATTTGGTTGATTTGGGGGAGGGTAGATCTTCGAGACCGGTGTCCCAATCGTTAGGAATACGGTTATCGATCGCGACGGGTGAAAGTGAAAGTTGGGCCATGACGCCCTGGAACTGTGGGCGTGATTCATGTGGAACTTGGATTGCGCCATTCTGTTCTGTATGGAAGGATGGCCAGATGGGGAGACCGCGTTCAATACTTTCGACTAGTAGACCGCAAGAGTGTTTCACGTTGTCTTCGAGGTCCTCTTCGATATCTTGTCGATCGATTAATGGTTCCACGGGAACAAAGTACCCCGGTTCATCGGTGAAGTGATAGTATCGGGTTGGCTCGGTGTCTAATGTAATACCGGTTGGGTGAGACGAGACAGGGGTCGTAGCTGAGCGAGACCGACTGCTCGATGTGCTGGGTGATGGCGCCATCGAGTTCATGGTTGCCGCGCGGCCTCGACTGTGAAGATTGCGAGTGAACAAGCGTTGGCGCATCTGTGCAGCTTTTTGAGAGAGCTTGCGCTCCATCGTCGAATGGTAGAATACGGTTGTTGGTATGCTGGTTGCAGAGAACGTGGCTATCGGTGTGCCGGAAGCGGGATGTAGAGAAAACAATGAAAGACGAACAACAAAGTCGTCCACGCCGACTGAAGAATATGGAAATGTGGCGAAGGGAGTCAATTCCGGATCCAAACGAGGCAACAATCGTCTCAAGTCCGGAGAAATGCGATTGGATGTTAGTTCAGAACCCAACTTAGGTGTTGGCTGTCCAACGGGCTGGTATGCGGGGGATGACAACGAGGGAGAGAGAAAAAGTAAAACGGTCTCAGAGCACGAGCATATATTGGAGGGATCCGTCAGCTTTATTCAGAGTTGGCGGTTCTTTCAATTTTAATTTTAATTCAATTTTAATTCACAGGTCAGGTGGAGTTTAGCGTGGACAAGGATTAGATGTTCCGTGATAAAGGAATAGATTGGGAATCAATGAGGCTAGAGTGGAGTCGAAACGGTTAGGGCTGGAGCTGGCTGAGTGGACTCAATCCGGTATCAAGGAGTGGTAACCTCCACCTCGGTCCATAGAAGTGTGATAAACAACCCAAATGCGGTGCGGGATCACCGCAAAAAGTAGTTCGAGTTTAGTCTAGACCAGACGCTAGTTCGGGGGGCTGTTGTCTTGGCTTGCATCAAACGCCCTTTATCTGCTTTTTGAGATAAACAAAGGGCGCAAGTGAGGGCGATAAAGAGATCAGCTCAATACTTACCGAGAAATAAAATTAAATAAAATAAGAAACAAAGCCTTCTTAGCATAGATTAAAAGAGCATACGCGCATGTATTCATCTTATTCGATCACAGGGTCCAATAGACCCACCAAGAATGTTTGAGACAATGGGCCGCTCCTTGCAACCGATTCAAGGGAAATTACGGAGCACAGTACACGATGATTTTCTTAGTGGACTCCTATGACATAGATGTTACTGTGTACAGTACTTTGCTCCGTTCATCTTTTCTAGAAAACAACTTAATCCTGCACTCACCTTCGCAATCATACCCAAAACCTGCTCCAAACACACTAACACAGGCCGATGACCCACCAACATCTTGCGTACGCTCGCGCCCATTGCTATAAGATTACGGGTAAATTTGTCTCCATTCGCGCCAACGAAAATTCTACCGAACCACTTTTCAGCTGTGCTGGTCCACCCATTCGGCAGCGCCGCCCCATCGGCCCTCATTTCCTCCCGGATTTTTCTTAGTCGGGAAGCTTGTTGACTCGCCTAGATAACTTGGCACAGGCCATCGGTGACTCACACACCACTAAGAACGTAGGTCCTGGACTTGCATACTGAACGCCATGTTGCGGCTGGAAAGCCCCGCGTCCGAGCGCTGAAAGGTATCGCTTCGGAGTTGTTTTGGTCTCACGGCTTTCTCTTTGGGGGTGCCGGGATTGGTCAGGTTTTGCAGAGTGGTACTGGTGGCTTGGGCGGCTTATCAGACCCTAGACCCTGACGATTCACGAGAGTTAGCTTTCCTTATCGTGGCCCAATCGGGTAAAAGGCCATGCGCTAAGATACACCGTTTGTTACTATTGAATGCCAAGGCAAAAGGAGATTGTATAGAAATGGAGTAATCTACTCCGTAGTGTGTTCCATTTCCTGTAATCTATCTACTAAAGGCGACTTTGTCGCTCGATGGACCAACGGTCATCGTGGAATTAAAATTGACCCATCAACCTCGGAGAGAACTTCGGAAGTGACCCGGAGGATGGGTCTGATGGAGAGCAGTTGGATGCTTCTTGTGCAGTCTTCTCGACATGGATCACGTCCAAGTGAGATTCGAGAGAGGCAGTTGGATGCTCATCTCCCTGACTAGCGAAACGGATAAAAGAACGGCAACCTCTACTTCCCCTGGTGCGCCATGGCTGCTGCCCAGGCACGGACGCCACTCAGTCCTGAAGATAAGCTATCAAGTGGGACCGGGCGCGAATCCGTGGGGACAGGAGCATGGGGGTGGCTGCAGAATATACTGCGCCGGGCACTAATTTTCAATTGGTGGAAGGTTTACCACGCGGTAATGTCCTCCACCTCGGCTTCGCCGAAGGTGCTGCTCTTGGTGAGCTTGGTGACACTGGCGACAGCAGCGGCACCCTCCGCACTAGTATGGGCCATGATATCGGGCAGAACCTCATGGAAAAATTCCACAATGTGGCGGTTGACCTGCTCGAACTGCAAGAGGAAGGCATCGTGGCCCTCCGGGCTGTCGATACGCTTAAGGCGGGAATCAGGAATTCCGGCCGCAACCTCTTGCTGCTCAGCAAAAGTGAATAGGCCATCGGATTCAATGCCCAGCACCAGAGCAGGCTGCTCAATCGAGGCAAGTGCCTCGCGAACACGGTCCTCTGACTCCACACTGGCACGGTGGCGGGACACATCGTGCGTGTCGAGCTTGCGGGTCATAGCGATGTAACAGTTGGCATCGAAGCGCTTGACAAACTTATCTCCCTGGTAACGAAGGTAGGACTGCGCAGAGAAATAAGTTGGCGGCCGCGGGCGACCGGCAGAATCGGTCTTCACTGCTGAAACCTCCGGAGAGAAAGTCTTGGTGCCCGAAAACTGAGGGTCCATGAACTGAACCTCGGCCTGAGTCTGAGGGACTGGCGAGTTCTGGCGGCTCCCAGAGCGCGATGTCGCACCAGTCCGGTGTCCATCATTGTGAATGGCCCAGTGCTCATTGGGGGGAGTAGGCAGCTTCTCACCGCCATTGATGTTAACCCGCTTGGATGGGTCAGGAACATTGCGACCAAATCGCGACTCAAAAGAGTCTCGGCTACGGTATGTGAGAAGTGCCGACATGCGGGCTGCTCCAAGACCGCTAGCAGGAGGATCATTGAACGGGTAGTATCCATCATCATACTTGGGGTCAGAGTAGATGCTCTGTCTCTGAGCTTCACCCCAGCTAATGCACCATGCAGAATGGCGTGCGGATGTCGCAATTGGCACGATCGCCCGGACATAATCCTTGCCAAAGAAGGCATACTCCAGGGTAAGCATGCCACCCATGGAGCCTCCGACAACGGCGGCGATCTGCTTGATACCCAAATCGTCCAGAACCATCTTGTGAATGCTGATAACGAATGTTAGAATGATTCAGACATTTTTGCGGGACATGACCTACTTCACATCGTCACGAACGGTGGTCAAAGGAAACTCGGGTCCATAGTAGCCATTTTCAGGCTTACCATCCTTATATGTCACGGCGCTGGCGCTTCCGTAAGGGCTGCCCAAGCTGTTCAGACAAATGACGAAGAATCGTGACACATCGAATGCTTGACCCGGACCGCCGAGGAGTGGGCCCCACCAATCGGCGACATCGGCGCTGCCGCTCAATGCATGACAAATGACCAAGGCATTGTCGCCCTTGGAGTTCAAAATACCCCGCGTGGTGTATGCAACAGGTACATTGTATAATGTAACACCGGACTCGAGTGTGAAAGAAGGGATGACGGCAATGTGCTGGTCCTCAATCAAGCTGGCGTAGGGGTTCTCCGGCTGCGAATCGACTCTCTCTACGGGATTTAGTAGCCGTCTAGTGTAAAAGGGGGTGGGGATTGACTGACGGAGTCGCTCAACAGGAGCAGTGCTTGCAGTGGCCATTATGGCAAATGTATAGAATAAAAGCAAACAGAAGATATATGGGGAAAAGGAGGAGAGGAAAGGGAGAGTTTCCCGTAGAAAAGTTCCCTTTGGTCCCGCATATGAGTCAGGAACCCCGCGGGCAAATTCGCCCAATCACAGCGAAGGCGGTGAGGAATCCATTGTGCGATCAAATTTCCAAAATTCAATTTCCATCTCTTTTCTTTCTCTCTTCATACACAACACTTTCGCCCTCACCAACCCCAATCACCACCCCCATCCATCAAAATGGCCAAGACCAAGAAGTCCGGAGAGACCATCTCCTCCCGCCTTGCCCTCGTCATGAAGTCCGGCAAGGGTGAGTTTTCATCTTTTCCAGCGTGCTCATCGGTCGCTAACAAAATTTTCAGTCACCATGGGTGCCAAGTCCTCCATGAAGACCCTCCGCTCCGGAAAGGCCAAGCTGATCCTCATCGCCGGTAACTGCCCTCCTCTGCGCAAGTCCGAGCTTGAGTACTACGCCATGCTCGCCAAGGTCCCCGTCCACCACTTCAACGGCAACAACGTACGTTTAATATCTTACCCAAGTCGGCATATGCCGCGGCTGCCCAGCAGCTTTACTACTCTGAGAAGAAGTCGGCAATGCCACTTCGGAGAGTGAAGTTGCTCAGCGATGGGATCTCTTTTGAGGCCCGGAGAGCGAATTGACTAACCCCTAAATAGATTGAGCTCGGTACCGCCTGCGGTAAGCTCTTCCGTTGCTCCACCATGACCATCCTTGATGCTGGTGACTCCGACATCCTCACCCGTGAGGTTTAAATGCATTAATTGCATTGCCCAAAAATATAACGGGAAATTGAATGATTGACGACATCTGGGTTGGATGCTCAACAGCCTCCAGCCCATCCCAAAATGTTACACGTACCCGGTTTGGGACGGTGTATTTGGGTCAAAAGTGGGAATAGGCGTTGTGTACCATAGTCATACCCTCAATCTATCAAGTTTACCTTGTGTATCAACTTTGGAAGTTCCATGTAAAGTGCTCGTAAATTATTCGTAGAATTTTGGAATGTCGAGAGTTCCAATCACCGCGCTCTTGCCCACAATCACGGTCCTCTCATTAACGAGACTACAGTACGATCAATGATCTCAGTGTTGACTTTCGGATCCGTGACTATGCTGTTGTGAAGTGGTATAATAATGCCTCTAGATATAAAACTTTTGTAATTTTTATGACGCATTCGACTTGACAGACAGTATGGGATAGTTAGAGTTCCGAGAATCAGGAGTACTGGGCGTCTGCTTGGAGCATCCTTTTCTTCGATCACACTGGCCAAACATTTCGGTATCAACATTGAGAGAACCCGGAGTAGAGCGATCACCACTCCACCTCGGTTGTATATTTAGATCATCATAGTGAGATCCTTGAATCTCTTCAATGGTCGTCGGGGCACTGTTGATAACAGCAACGAGGCTATTCAGCACCGTGAACTCCATCTTCAACTTGATGCTGTACACCAACGGTTTGTAAGACGTCTGAATATCAAAGTAGTCGCTGTACTCAAGTGCCAAAAGCGAAGCATCGAGTAAGATAGCGACGGCGTTGACGATAATGAGATTCGTAATGACTCGCTGGCCGCGCGGGCCTTTAAGAAGCAGAATAGGTCGAAGCCCCGTTACCGTCTCCCAGATATACAGAGCACTAATGATAGTCTCTTGAAGCGAGAATCCAGTCAATTGAACCCGTTCGTAGATATTAAATGGCGTAATGAAGCTGTCGACGCCGTGATTGCTTCCAAGAAATAGGACCGTAGTAGGAATATGAAGGATGCAGGCGTTGATTATGATCATCCACAGCACATAACGAAAATACTCGTGGTGGGTGGATACAAGGTGAAGTCGAGAGTAGAGGATCACCGATTGGCCGGTTACCATTGCGTACCAGCCTATGCAGATCAGGATGGACATGGGGAAATTCGGGGCGATCGCGAAATAGCGAAGGAATCCCGAGATGGCGTGGACGAGGACTCCCAGGGTGCAGACCAACATGCTCCAGAAGTACAGGCCACGGCGCCGGCGGAAGGTTGTAAATAGTGATATAAGAATTTCGACGACATTGTAGCAGGCTAGAGCGAATAGTGCTGCAATCACCATAGCAATCGCCCGCGATACTTGGATTGGTCCCGTTTGGCCTGCCATTCTGATTCGATCGCCAGCGAGATTTATAAGGACAGGTTTGTGTGACAGCTCACGTCGGGTTGGCTCTGATAGTGCCGCAAGGATGTTGCCCACCGCTTGGCGAGCTCACATTGGTGTTTGCATTTCGATAATAGGATTCAAGATCGTGAGCCTGAGTAGGGGCACAGACGTGTCTTTAGGTGAAGGATATGAATCGAGGGGCTGAATAGGGGAACAGACGTATGTCTTGGCATAGACCGATCTTTCTCCAAATCGGACTGAAATGAACGCATTTAGAGTTTGGTGGGGCTGAGCTGATTGGTTACCAAAGTACTTTTTGACATCACCACTAACGGGATTTGCCATGAATACGCCGGGTACAAAGTAACAAAGGCTATCTGATTTGTCTAAAACACTCAAATTAAAGTTCAATTCTGCATGCAGCTCTACGTGAAACTAGATTCAAGAACGTGGCTTAAGATAGCCATTTAGACTTACCACCTTCCTAGTTCGGAACACATCGTCCAAGACAGTCCTATGTGGGGCCTCCAAGCCGCTAGAGACTACCGCGCACTGTCTGTTTGGTGCCCAATTGAATTGACCGTTTAAGATGACACTATCTTCGTCGGTCGAAGGCATAAGGCCTCGATGCTTCTTTTTCGAGTCCCAGTATCATCTTGTCTACGTTATCTAGCTCTCCAGCCTAGAACAAGGTTAGAGCCATAATGGTGGCTGGGTACCCACAGCCTAGTCAAACCATTGTCCCTTTTCAGTATAGCGAGTTTCAACGAATTTCATAACTATATATTTGATATGGTACTCACAGAAAGAAACATGATGTCACGATCGTGAAGGCGTAGTGGAGATGGCGGGTTCTTGGCGATCTCCATCACTCACAAGGAATTTGACATTCTATGGATTGGGTACTTAGCCATTGTCAAAACAGTTATCCAGCAATTAGGAGAATAATCCAGAGGAGAAAATCATTTTGAACTTGGAAGCCTGCGACCCGAGATGGTGGGTGGTGGAATTGTTTGGCTGTGCTGTCGATCAAATCGCTGCAGCCTCTTACTAGTGTGGGACGCTAAAACCGCCATGGCTGACTTGGGGTATTGGAGAATGTTGAGAAGGATCCGAACCCCTGATGTGACTTCCCATTTTGCTTCGACACTATTGACTTACAGGGGGTGGCTGGAATCCATTTGTGCTGTAATAAAGTCATCTCCTGACGTTTTCTCCTGCGTATTCACCTGCGTATTCACCTGCATACACTCCTGCTGATGGCCCCGCTGGATTTGCGTTTTCGTAAACGCGCGTGACACAGCCAAATTTCCCAAAACTGCCTTCGGTCTTTCGGTCTTTCACCGAGTCTTGTATGCCTTGCAGAAAGCGGACATCTTCCGGGTGTATTCTACCCAACGGGTCAAGTTGACACGTTTCTTCTGCTAATACATTTGCATTTCGCTTCGATTGTGCTTGCTCGATATCTTGACAGCGGGTTCCTCACCGAAGTATATAGGTATTTGGTGTGTAACTTGAACATATCCTTTATTTCCATGTTCGGAGAATTGTGTTATCGCAGGTGATATTCTATGTCAATCCACAGGAAGCACCACCCTTCCTCTCTGGATGACTTGGCTGCCAATGGTACCCTCATATGCTTGAGTCTTACTTCGACAAGGCCCAGACAGAGGTCTGTACTTGCTTGACTCAGACAGTCTATTTCGAGCATGAGCGCTATGCAGAGATGCAAGCATGCTTACTCTAGCGGATGGATGAATTACCGGAGCGCGATAATTGAACACCTAGTTGAACACCACTCTATTTCTGAATCCGGTATGATGCAGTAATTCCTATCCAGAAAAATCGCTGTCCCAAATATTCAAGTACATTGCATCACCTCTCTTAATTCACGTCAATATACGAGATGAGCTAGACTCTAACCAGGCGGTAGGACCTGGGACCATTCAGAGATGGTTAAAACACAACACTGCGGTTATGTATAAGTTCTCTAGTTACGCTCCATTAGAGTCATAATATAAGTAATAAAAGGGAGCTTAACGGGTATCACTCTTTAATCAGCTTCACATTCCAGCGTAGACTACAGAGTAACGTAAGCAAGTAGGTACTTGGGTATGTACTCAATAGTATCACTCTCTGAATCTTGAATACTGCGCTACTTTGAATGCGGTTAGTGAGGGTGTTCAACTAATTTTGTGATGTTCAATTCAAGAGCTCCTCATTACCATAGAACGAGTTACGAGATGAGGGCTTGACGAGACCAATCTGAGGGGTAGAAATGTTTAAGAGCTTGGTATTCAACGCCAGGTCAACCAGATTTCGGGATGACCTGAACTATATTCCCCTCTGAATTGAGATTACTAATTGACAGCATATGTTGGCTGATTACCCACAGTCAAGCATCTCCAGCATTAGTTATGGCGGGGTTAACAGTACCCCCACGTCCAGTTTGCGGGGAAAGGATCTACAAGCACGCTATACACACTTCCACGGAGATTATAGCCTAAAGTCTTCTTGAATCGTGCTAACAAAATTTAGCCTGAATAATCCCCCCCAATGTAGATGACGCAAGGGTGCAGTTGAGTATAGCCGAACATCAGCCGGTCTGCGGACCTGGATGTTATCGTACCGGTATAAAGGAAAAAACAAAGTCGGGGTCAGTGCCATGGTACAATCAGCACTCAAACGCCACCATGCAAGCCACGTGGTTGTTTGCTTACTTGACCTTGGGCTTTGCTGCCGCAGAGACCGGCTTAGATGGTTGGCTGCGATATGCTCCTTTACCTTGCTCTACTCAATGTCATTCCCAGCTACCCGTCAACATCATTGCCCTCAACGCGACCGAGGCAAGTCCTGTGTATGTTGCAACCTCCGAAATTCAGATCGCATTAAATAGCATTTACGATGTGAACGCCTCGATCGCTCTCAACCAGTGCAACTCATCTTCATCCGTCGTTGTTGGCACAATTGAGCAGTACCGCCAAACCTGTGGCTCAACAGTCGGCATCCCTGAACTGGGTGAAGATGGATTCTGGCTGAGCACTCGAGGTAGCAAGATCCAAATCCTCGGTCAAAATGAACGAGGAGCTCTCTATGGGGCATTTGAGTACCTGTCAATGCTTGCAAGGGGGAATTTCTCTCAAGTGGCCTACTCCACAAACCCTTCCGCTCCTCTTCGCTGGGTGAACCAATGGGACAACATGGATGGAAGTATTGAACGAGGCTATGGAGGCGAATCGATCTTCTTCAAAAACGGAGCCATCGTTGACGACTTGACTCGAGTCCGCCAGTATGCTCGTCTCTTAGCATCAGTCCGGATTAACGCAGTCGTGGTCAACAATGTGAATGCCAATGCCACCCTTCTCACTCCCCAGAACATTGATGGACTAGGAAGAATAGCCGATGTTTTCCGACCGTACGGTGTCAAGATCGGTATCTCGCTGAACTTCGCGACTCCCGAGACTTTGGGCGGCCTTGACTCTTATGATCCCCTCAATGCAACTGTCGTCAAATGGTGGTCCAACATGACGGACCAGATCTACCAAAGAGTACCCGACATGGCGGGATACCTCGTCAAAGCAGACTCCGAAGGAGAGCCGGGTCCACAGGTATATAACCGAACCTTGGCAGAGGGCGCCAATTTATTTGCCAGGGCTATCAAACCACACGGGGGTATCGTCATGTTCCGTGCCTTTGTCTACAACCAACTTAACGAGTCCAACTGGGAGGCAGATCGTGCCAAAGCAGCAGTCAACTTTTTCAAGCCCCTCGATGGCAAGTTTGATGATAACGTGGTTGTCCAGATCAAGTATGGACCTATTGATTTCCAAGTCCGTGAGCCGACATCGCCTTTATTCGCCAATCTTCTCAAGACAAATGTTGCCATCGAATTGGAAGTCACTCAAGAATACCTTGGACAACAATCTCATCTTGTTTACCTTCCTCCTCTCTGGAAGACTGTCTTGGACTTTGATCTTCGCGTCGACCATAAGCCATCTCTAGTCCGTGACATTGTGACTGGTAAACGCTTCAACCGTACCCTTGGTGGATCGGCAGCCGTTGTCAATGTTGGCACCAACAACACATGGCTAGGAAGCCATCTTTCAATGTCGAATGTCTATGCCTACGGCCGTCTAGCATGGGACCCTTCTGCAGATGCCCAGGATATTTTGCAGAATTGGATTCGATTGACGTTTGGTCTGGATCGTGCTGTGCTCGATACCATCACCAATATGTCCATGCAATCTTGGCCTGCCTACGAGAGTTACAGTGGTAATCTGGGCATCCAGACCCTGACTGACATCTTGTATACCCACTATGGACCCAATCCTGCCTCTCAGGACAATAACGGCTGGGGTCAATGGACTCGTGCTGGCCCTGTAAGTATTGGTATGGACCGCACGGTGCAGAATGGAACAGGCTACACTGGACAATATCCAGAGGAGATCGCATCTACCTACGAGAAGATCCAGAGCACACCTGACGACCTTCTTCTATGGTTCCACCATGTCAACTACACCCACCGATTGCATTCCGGGAAAACAGTGATTCAACACTTCTACGACGCCCACTACAGTGGTGCAGAGTTAGCCCAAGGTTTCCTAGACCAGTGGGAGTCCCTGAAGGGAAAGATAGACGACGAGAGATACGCCCATGTTCGACACCGTCTTGACTACCAGACAGGCCATTCCATCGTTTGGAGAGACGCGATCAACGACTTCTACTACAATCTCTCCGGAATATCAGACACTGCAGGACGTGTCGGTCATCACCCGTGGCGAATTGAGGCCGAGGATATGAAGTTGGATGGCTACGATACATACACTGTTAGCCCATTCGAAACAGCCTCTGGCTCTGTGGCTATTGTTACATTATCAAATGATACAGTGGGTACAGCGACGACCACACTCGACTTTCCCTCGGGTGCGTATGATCTTGCTATAAACTACTACGACCTGTACGGTGGGCAATCGAAATGGCAGGTGTATCTCAATGATAGACAGATTGGTCAGTGGGTGGGTGATGCGGAACATCATCTGAGCCACACACCTTCTATATACCTAGATGGGCATTCTGCTACCCGAATCAAGTTCAGGGGAGTCAAGATCAGCAAAGGAGATACGTTGAGGATCGTTGGTACGCCTGATGGGGACGAACCAGCGCCGGTGGACTATATCTCGGTGCTTCCGGAGGGAGTTGTGGATTGAGACTGCTAAATAGATCTATTAATTACGTTTAATTCAGGCTGAGCTCACAAGGAGCAAGCTCACCAGCCCCAAACGATTCGCAAATATTGAGATATTGTTAGTCTTGACACGCGCCCATAATCCGCATACTGAAATGATTCTAAGGGTACAATGGATGATCAATTGACGTGATAGATGCCAACCGTAATAATTCATATATGAAAAATCAAACAGCAATAAGCTACAGTGTAGAAGGTGGGGCGTGAAGCGTAAGTGAAGGTGTCCCTTTTAATGACGGTGCCAAGACCTTGAAAACCGCGCGCGTCCCCGGATTCAATCCCTGTACACGCTAACTTCACTTTTTCAACACACGAACTCATCGACTTCCTCACATGTTACCACAGAATGACTGATTACTCCTCATGGAAGGTCGCTGACCTGAAGTCAGAGCTGAAGAATCGTGGTATCCCCCAGACTGGCCTCCGCCTCAAGCAACAGATCATCGACAAGCTACTGGAGGAGGATGACAAGGCGCAACCTGAGGGAAATGGTGTCGCCTCTGAATCTGAGCCACAGCCTCAAGCTGAAGAAGCACGAGAATCTGAAGCTGAGCAGGCACCTGTCCCAGAGACCGCCCCTGCGGCGCAAGAATCGCAACCTGAACCCACACCCGAAGAACCCCAAGAGACACCTGCAACAAAAGAAGAATCCGCTGAACCCACTCCTACACGCGCCGAAGAGAAGCCTGAGGATAAGGCAGCTACGGAACCTCAAGTAGATGTCGAGAAGCCGGTCGAGGAGGAGAAAACAATTGAAGATGTGGAAATGAAACAAGCTGCGCCTGAGGAAAAGGTCGAAGCGCAACCGGCTGAGGAGGTTCCTGAGGAAGCTGCTGAGCCCACCAAAGATGCTGAACCTTCAATGCCGCCCCTTCCCCAAACATCCGAGGCAAACACGGGATTCTCTACCCCTCTTCCCATCGAAGAGGCGCTGGAGGATAAACGCAAGCGCAAACGTCGAAGTCAAAGCCCCGTTCCTACACCGGAAGCGATCGCAAACAAGAAAGCTCGAGCAGAGGGAGCTAGCCCCGACGTTCTTATGGAAGAGAATCACGAGGTTCCTACTCAGGAGAAAGACACTGTGGAATCTACCGAGGAGCAGGGTGCGCCTGCAGCTAAGCAAGCCCCGTCAGGGCCTCATAAGGATGCGCGCTTCCGGGGTCTTTTTGCACCCACCCGTCCAGCTGCGGACAGAATATCCCCTCCGCCTCCGGCTGGTGATGTTACAATGGAAGACGCAGAAGTCGAGCCAGCCTTGCACCCCGCTACAGCTGCCCTCTACATTGATGGATTGATGCGCCCAATGCAGCCACAAGCACTCCGCAACCACCTGGTCAGTCTTGCAACCGCACCTGGCTCCGAGCCCAACCCCAGCGTAGTCCAAGACTTCTTCCTCGACTCCATCAAAACCCACTGCTTCGCAGGATTCACCGACCTTGCCGCCGCATCGCGAGTCCGCGCCGCCCTACACAATACTATATGGCCGAACGAGCGCAACCGCAAGATCCTTCGCGCCGACTTCATCCCCGAAGACCAGATTAAAGAATGGATTCAAACAGAGGAGTCATCCCGCAACCGTTCTGGCCCGCCTGTCCGCTGGGAAGTGCGCTACGAGTCAACAGAGGATGGCATGCGTGCCATCCTTGCAGAATCAGAGGGGGTGAATTCACGCGCGGCACCGCCGCGAACACGAGAGGCTGGGTTCAATAGGACTCCACCTCTTGGTCCGCGTGGCAGTGCTACGCAGGCGCAGGCAGACCGCCGGCAGTCAAATGCCCCACTTGCACCTCCGTCGCGGCCCGGACAAGGGTTTAAGCCTCTGGATGAAATTTTCGAATCTACCACCACGAAACCCAAGCTTTATTATAAGCGTGTTGCTCGGAAGGTTGCTGACAAGCGTTTGGATCAGTTCGATGAATTGTTGACCAAGGGTTCGTTCCCGCGCCGTGGGGGTGATGAGATGCGTCGCATTACTTTTGAGGATGACGATTACTTTGTGGATGTGGGACCGGAATATGGCCCTAGAGCTATGCAGCGACGTCAAGGACGAGGAGGACGGCCTGGAGGTGGTGGTGGTGGACGCCGTCGCGATAACTAAGAACCAAAATGACCAAAAGCAGAAGATTCATCCATCTCTGTACCTGTATGATACCTTATGCATTAGTGTATGATTAGTCCAAGTATTTTATATTGATTTTCCAAGGTTTGAGGTTCGAGGCTTGAGGCTTGAGGTTCCTCACCCATGGACGAAGTCAGGTACCGGGACTCGCAAGTATATATGGAGAAGCCAAGCCCCGGGAGCCAAAAATAGCGCTCAGGCTCATTCAATCCGATCGGCAAAATCTCGCACGTTTTATGTTTGGAGTCTGGGGTTCAAGCCACATCTTTTTTTAATCCTGCAATCTTATCCGAACTGTCCTTTCTCCTTTTCTCGTTATCGCATTGTTTCTCTGTTGATCTCCCCGGATCAAACGGGGCAAAAAAGTGTCCGTCCTCCGACACTCCGACACATCCCCCTTTCAACATCTCGACACTGTCGCAACCTGCACACACCAGCCAGAATGGGCTGGACTGTGTGTAATGCTACGGAGGAGCATGAGAAAAGTACAAATATATCTCCACTGCGAAAAAGAATACCAGAACTGACACGACTCGCGAACAGTCTCCGAAACCGCCCTCTGGGATGGCGGCGTCACTTTTCACCAACTGAGCTTGATTGTGGGTGGTGTATGTGGTTTACTCGCTTGCATCATCTCCATCGCTCTTATCATGGCCCATGCCATGCACTACAGCAAACCTATAGAGCAGCGCCAGTAAGTTGTTACTTTGTGGAACACAGCCAGGCCGCAGCGTCCGAGCGGGATTGAATCTGGAATGCCACGAATATGAACTGACCGTTGTGTTCTCTGTCCTACAGTATTATCCGAATCCTATGGATGGTTCCAATATACTCGATCGTCGCATGGCTCAGCATCATGTTCTATAACGACTCCGTCTACTTCGAGGTCATCGGTGACTGTTACGAAGCCTTCGCCATTGCCTCTTTCTTCTCCCTCATGTGCGCCTATATCGCGCCCGACTTGCATAGCCAGAAGGACTACTTTCGCGGTATTCAGCCCAAGCCATGGGTTTGGCCTTTGAATTGGTTTCAGAAGTGGGCATGGTGTGGAGCGAAGCGAGGGGCGTGGCGGAACCCGCGCAGCGGGTTGACGTGGTTCAATGTAAGCGGGGAATGCGACAGACTGGAGATATATGCTGGACATATGATACTAATGAAAGCATTTGTTTCTAGGTTATCTGGGTCGGTGTCTTTCAATACTGTTTGATGCGCGTGTTGATGACCATTGTCGCGGTCGCCACTCAAGCTACCGGGAGGTATTGTGAAGAAACGCTCAGTCCTGCCTTTGCGTATATTTGGGTTGTCGTCATTGAATCCGTCAGCGTCAGTATTGCGATGTACTGCCTGATCCAGTTCTACATTCAGATCAAGGACGATATCAAGGAGCATAGCCCTTTCTTGAAAATCCTCGCGATCAAGCTGGTTATCTTCCTTTCTTTCTGGCAATCGGTATGTGCATCGACCTTTTGAATTTTTGACATACTTCTAATCATATTCATTTTACAGGAAGTCATTAGTCTGCTCATGTCTAGTGGCATTGTCAATGGTTCGAAGAAGGTCAACACTATCGATCTCAAGTACAGTCTACCAGAGCTCTTGATTAACATCGAAATGTTAATCTTCGCCATTTTGCACTGGTGGGCTTTCCCCAAGAAACCCTATATGATTGCCAACCAAGCTGCAGAGGTGACGGATTTCTACGGCGTTGGCAAGGGATCCTACGAAGGAGGAAAATGGGGTTTCAAAGCCCTAGCCGACGCAATGAACCCACTCGACCTATTAAAAGCCGTCGGGCGTAGTGCACGCTGGCTGTTTGTCGGCTTTAAGAAGCGCACCCTGGATCCCAGTTACCAACAGTCCTCGACCGACGCAATCGGCCTGCAACCCCCAGAATCCGGAGTCGTCCAGGGAACCGCCTATCAGGGCGCTACACCCGTGGCGGGTGGTCGGACAGACCGTTACGGCGCTTCACCTTCACCGGACGAGGAGGGTGCCGTTCTTCTCGCTCACGCCCAAGCAAACCCAGAGGTCGCTCCTTTGGGTACTTCGCCTTACGCCTCTGACGCGGAGGAGTATCTCGCGGGACACTCAGGAAACCGTTACTACGGCCAAGAGAGCTCGCCTTCACCCTACTTCCCGCCTGAGATCCCCGACACTGCCTATCACAGCAACACTTATGACCCCCATTCTGCAGTCCCGAACCCCTATGCAGCCCCTAACCCTTACGCCGCCCCCCACCCTTACCCAGTCGATGGCCCGCTTCGTGAGCAGGTCCCTATGCCCATCCCAGACCCATATAGACCTCCACCGCCATACCCGGAAAGTCATCATGAACGATAATCCATGCTCGATTCATGATATCCTATATGTTATGTGTGAACTTCTGCGCGGCAATCGTGATTTAGGCAAAAAAGATTCCGGGCATACTCTCTATCCCTACGCTACCCATGAGCAGCTCTTGATTTCATTTTGATGTTTCTCTTCTTTTTCATCTTGGCTTTTCTTTGGATATGAATACCCGCCACTTTTTCGTTGGCATGTCCTCTTTCCGCACTTTTCTCTTCTTACGCAGTCTTGCATGGCCATGGCTTGCATCCTATTTATTTTACTTGTTGATACCGTCAACAATACCTGTACAGTAAACTGATATGAACTAAGGAAATTTTATGTCTATTTTCGTCCTTCATCCTTGCATATTTTTGAGACTACAATGAAATGGTGAAAGATATAAATCACGTTAATTGTCATTACCTCGTCTAAAGGCCTCGTAGGATGAGAATGTGCTCAAACGCCATAAAAAGCAAATAAAGAAAGCAAAGGAGCGTGATAGCCCCATGATTTGACATCTCCCAACTTGGATTGAAATCCATAAACATCATTCGAGATCTCATAAGCGGTTTTTATAAACCCGAATCTCATTTATCAGGTGTAAAACCCAGCCATTTCATCCTCGGGATTGAACTTCCCCGCATAAAGCTCTTCCTCGAAGCGCGCCGCCATAGGATTAGCACCTTTCCGCGCGTTATTCGTCTGCCGCCCTGATTGCACAATGGCAGATTTTCGGCCGAGCTCACGCATGCATTTGACCGTCTCACCTACTTGTCCAAGCAAGGAAGCGAGGAGGACGTCGTTCTTTTGGGAGACGACGTCTTTGGCGAAGGTGCTTTGGTCGGAGGGGGAGAGGATAGCAAGGTGTGAGATAAGGGAGTTAACGTCCCGGAGAATTGGGTGGGACCATGCTGTTGGGTGGGAAGAGTTTGCGGCATCTGGGGAAACGCTAGAGACGTAGGATTTTATTAAGCCAATTCGGGATTCTAGGATGCGGACTGCGTTGAGGCGGGTGTTGAGGCTTGCAATCACTGGCAAGAGATACAATCGTTAGGTTTATGTATAATAGGTAAAACAATGGATGGATCAAGAGGGTGGGGGGATGGTGCCGTGCAACACTTACTCTCTTCCTCTTCCTGGGTTAGCTTGGTTGCGACTGGCTCTTCCTCCTTGCTCTTCTCGGTACTAGATTTTGTAGATGGCAATTTTGTGTCGTTTGCTGCCGGCGCTGGATGCGTTTCTGCTGCTGCTGCTGTGCCGGAGCTTTGGACAATGGTATTAACACCAATCATCTCAGCTTCGCCAGTCTCAACGGAATATCGTAGTTCGCGGAACCGCAAGCTAACCGCTTCCTGGCCGTCGATCTCCATGTCCTTAGAAGCATCATTGGCGCCTTCATCCTCGAGAACGCTTTCGTAAATGGTCAATGGGAGTTTCGAGTTGTGTGCCTCGGATGCTTGGAGTTGTGAGGGGTGGAAAGCTAGGAAGACGGCGGATTCGTTGTATTTCTCTAGGAGTTGGCGGTGGAGAGGCAAGTGCGAGGCTTCAGGACCACTTGATGGAGCAGTGGACCACCATCCTACTAGTTCAAGAGGTGGGTCTTTGTGCACGTCCTTGACTGTTGACTTGGTAAGTGATATAGCTCAAGATGTAGCCTGGTGCGGGGAAGGTATACTGACATTGCTGCAGTCGTTGCTCGAACCATGAATCAGGAAGTCGGATTTCGCCATCAGACCCGGTTGTGGTAAAACATTCGAAAGCATGTTCTAATGTGATCTCTTGTCCATTCTGTTGGCCTAAAAGAGCACCTAGAACTGGGCCTTTCTGCTGGCGTGCGGTATGGCGGGTAAGGTGGTCGGAGATAGTGAGAAGAACAAGCGGGTGAAGCTGAACGTAACGACCCGAGTCGGAAAGCTTCTGAGAAACAAGAGAAGGAGTATCCATTCTTGCAGTCCCTATCAAGGTTGTGAAAGGTTGAAGGGTTGGAGTTGAAGTGATAGCTGTGATGCGGTCTGGTTGGCAGAATACATGACTAGTGCCTGAGGCCACAAACAAAACAGCTTTCCCCGCCAACTGATCTCATTTTCTAGATCCCTCTTGGAGAACGTAGCCTCGAGCTTTCTTATCATGGCGATTCCATCTACCTTTGATGCCGTAAAGGCGCATCTTGCCAATATTCAGGCAGACCCATCTACAACCCTTGATATCTCCCTTATCGAGCGCCTTAAACTCCAGCTCGTTGCAAACACTGATCCAACTGTCCCGGCGACACTCTTATCGCAGATATCAGCTCTCTTGCCTATCCTTCAGGAAGATCCCACACCCCTCACTACTCTTGCAATCAAAGCGACCGATTATTTTAGCTTTACTGATCTTCGCTCCATCGAGCCTCCCATCGATCTCGTCGCTGGCTTTAAAGCCCCGTCCCCACCGATCAACCTTCTTGCTCTCTCTTTGCTGGCCAAGGCAGGGCTAGCATCCGGTGATGCTGCCATAGTAGCAGGGGATCTGGGCCTGGTCGCATCGCTTGTGGAGTTATGGCTGTCAACTTCGTCTACTGGAGTCGCGCAGGCAGCTCTCGATACCTTGTGGGCTCTGCTGGAGGTCGACTTGGCCAACCATCTTGAAAACGGAGAACGTGAACTCGCCAATGAAGAAGGACATACAGGCCAGGGTCTCTTGTGGAGAAGGGTTTTCACAGATAAGGATGTCTATGGACTTTTCTATGGCCTGTGCAGTCTTCAGCCCGGTGCACCAGGAGAGCTGTCCAAACGCGAGCGCACTATAGCCCAGGGTAGATTGATGGGATTCCTGGTCAAGGCGGGTAGTCTTCGTTGGGACATTATCTCAAAATCCCAAATTCCAGAGGTGGAGACTCAGTACAAGAGCGCCAGCCTCCTCCATTTCGCAGCTTGTCAAATGGTGGACGTGAGTGATGTCTTGATGCATATGACACTTTTGAGCTTTTATCGGGAACTTCTGGAAATCGATGCTCCCGGTCTCGTCGCTCGGCGCTATGTGCAGTCCGCATCGACTTTCTCATCCCCAGCATTGGACTTCTTGGTTGCGGAAAAGCTCCACTCCAAGGTACTGGAATATTACTTGGACGATTCCAAGCTTGATCCTGTGGACCTTATTTATCTCCCGGGCCCTATTATGGCGTATGTCACAAGATATGCTGAGTCCTACCCCAACCATCTTCTACAAAACCCTCCGACTCTTTTGGATGGCATAATTGCGCGCATTAGCCGGGCACTTGCTATTCCTTCCGTTCAGTGGGCACATGGGGAAGTACCCACAGGACATCTGGCCATCCTTGCTTCGCTTCCTCGAGTATTGCTCATTGAAGCTGGCAAGCACGGTGTTAATCCTATGTTAGCTATTCCCACTAGCCCAACCAATGGAGAGGCTCTTGATGTCCTAGGCAAGATCTTCCGCGGGCCGGTACACACCGCAGTTTCTGATTCCATGGACCTGAATACCTCAGGTCAGACAGCCACGGATTGGCACCACGAAGCTGCTGCTGCACGCATGTTGTACTTCCTTTATCTAAACGAGCATCCCAACTTTTGGAATGATATTGTTGCCGCCGCCGATATTCTTGTGATGAAGGATGTTGCGTTGTCTGCCATCTCCTTTATGAAAGCTATCGTCTCCGCTAACTGGCAGCCATTGCCCCCGGCCTCTCATGTTTCCGGCGCTTCGTCTCGGTTCCAACTGCCATCTGAAGAAGGCCTGGGGCAATTGTCTCCAGCTTCTAGTGGGCTGCTTCCTCTGTCTGGGCCATGGGCCATTCTCACTCCGCCTGCCCTGACAACCCTCCTTCCATATCTCTTCAAGCCACCGCGATCATACGGTGAATTCGTGGGTGGCGGTGCTGGTGATTCTCAAAATGCTGTCTGGAAGGTGGCAACTGCTAAGCATGATGTCTTGGTGGCACTCTACCGCGCACTTCAGGAAACCGGTGGACAAATGGAAGGATTTGAAGATATCCTGCGAACACTGCGACAACGAGTGAACGAGGGTCCCTCGGGCCCAGTGCAGCAGACCTCTGCCCAGGTTGAGACAGTCAACCTATGATAAGTATGAGAATAAATTACAAAGTGAATTTAGAGATAGCAATCATGAACTACCCCACTTGTATCAGAGCAAATCTTGAAAGTATCGAATTGATCGACAGCTGTTATCTTAGCGCGGGGAAATTGAGCTAGTGAAGCCCTAATTCCAGTTCGGGCCATGTCACGTTCCGGAGATGGCGGGCGGTGAAGGCTTTGAACGCTATTTTTCTTGGAGTCGCAACTTTCTCCAACACATCTCTTATGGCGCCGTGAGTGAGATTTGGGATTCTCACTACGATCCAGTAATTATAATAGCGGTGCCGTGTGATCATGTCACGTTTTAGTAAGGGCAAGCGCCTCCCTGGCGCCGAATTCACTTGGGATGCAGACCCTGGTGGTGTACCAGACACAGCTCCGACTCCCCTCTACCCAGTATGGATTTCCCCAGTCACAGCAACCTTGAGCTTCTTTTTTGCTATTTCCTTCTTCATTGTCACTTTAATTATGCAGCAAAATCTTACACACTACTCTGAGCAGGCATATACCGTTCCGTGGACCCGAAAGTTGTCATCTAAAGAACAAAAAGAGGTCGATCACTACCGACACCACCGCGAGCGCGATCAAGAAGGTCCACACTATTCGGTCCTCGATTCCTCCTCTTCATCGGCCAAGAAGGGTACTGCTGCGCGCGTCAATTTTGATCCTTTCACCGGCATGCCGTCTTATGCCGGACGATACCAGAAGAAGCGGCGCACGCTGCCACACATTGATCCCACTGGAGGGCCATACGAATTTAGTAGGTTGCAAACTTCGCTCGAATTTTGCGAATAACCATGGACTACAGTGTCTAACGAACTTTTGCTACAGTTATGAAATATTTCCCTCGCGAACTTTGGCAAACTATTCAACCAAGCTTCCGACCAGACGTCGACATGGATGGTTATAAACCCATGGCAGGCGGTGCCGGTATGAAGCGTGGATTCGAGGACGATGAAGATGACGGTGACGACGAGACGAAAAAGAAGCGTGCGAATGGCGAGGGAGATGAGGAGGGAGACGGTGACGAGGAGGGTGATCTGCTTGATGAGGAGGAAGGACAGGAAGAATGGGAAGAGGAAAACGACTTTGAGGATGATGAGGATGAGATGGGCGGTGACTACAATGCGGAGCAGTACTTCGATGGTGGTGATGATGACTATGGAGACGACGACGGTGGTGATGGTGGTGGTGAGGATGTGCTCTGAACGGTTGATCTGAGATACCCTTTGCTTGCTTTTTTGATTGGGCTTATTGCATTTGAGCGTCGGTGCAGTGGATATCTAGTCCGTCCGTTCTGTACTTTGGTGAATAAAAAGGACTGGAACTGTTTCATTTCAAGAGAATCTTGCCGAAAGCTTCAACTTCATGACTCGTACTGGTATAGATTGCTATGTACTTTGGTTGATAATATTTGGCTTACTACACTTACACTGTACGTCATATCCAGGCTAATGCAAAACCCTTGGATTATCTGAACAGTAATTGCCCCTAGCAAGTGTAACGAGGTATGTTGATATTGAGTTTTGATTAACTCTACACAGGTATGGAGTGCTTAGCTGTTTGAATGCATATATGTGATAGGCCCCCTTGCGCATTCTTCTATCTTTCAAAGTTTTATCAAGTTATGCTAAATTTTCTCTATAGATATGCGTGTTAGTAAACACGTTACAATCGAACTCCAGGAACAATATACTCCAAGATCGATGCATTAAAGTACGACTCTAGCTCTGCACAAGTATAGGTATCAGATATATCGTTTGCCTAATATTCACATTCGTCAGTCACTTCGGGATTAGTTATGCATTATCCAGGTCTTTTCCTTCCCCGTCGGAGCTTTCTATGTACGTCCACTTTCTTCCAAATTATTTCCCGGCGCGGGGGATGGCAGTGGGGGTTTGTCGCACTCATCAATCAGACGATTCTTGCTTTTCATCCAAGGTGGCAAATCACCCCTCGCACCTGCCGGCAACTTACAATACGCCGATATATGATTTCCGTTGCGGACCAAACCTGGACCAGCATAATTGACAAGGGACCAATTAAGTGGGGTCAATCCCATAACTACTCCCCATTCATGCTCCACCACAGCTTGGTCCAACCGTGCTTAGTCGGTTGCCGTTAGTTCCGGGACAATTATTCTTGCACCTTTGTCCGTAAGAAGGGTAGCTAACTTGAAGTCCAGGTCCCTTAGTGCCCTATGCACGGCCTAACCCCCTCCGGCTCGGTGCGGATCTGCTCTATACTTAAAGAGTAGTTGGATCATTTCCATGCGACGGTCTCTCTGTTTCTGAGAAGGAATTTTGAAAGTAATAGCAGGCCGAAAGTTATCCACCACACTTGCTAGTGGTCCCTGTTTATCGTCGTGGTCGATATTCGGGTTGGCGCCCGCCTCTAGTAGAAGCCGAGCCGGTCCTGGATGACCATAATAATATAGGGGTCGCCATATTGCCACTCTATTAGACCCTGGCTATGCACGATTAATATCTATGCCAGCCGTGAGTAGTAGCCGTGTGATATCTTCGCTATCCTATGCGTACTTTAGTGCCGAATAAGTATCCCTCTATTATGTAATAGGGGGGAGAGTGCTTCGCTACTTAAAATCTTAGAGTAGTATTTCAAATAGCTCGGGACTTCCCTATCGGATAGCGCCGCTTAGAAGGATACTAGCTCTATCTCCAGCGCACCATAGGTCAATATCCCTCGAGAGGAGCATTTAGATAACATGAATTTGGTTTTTTAACATAGCTTTGGCAATAAGCTCGGCATAATCTAACTCCCTCAACCGGGAGCCTATACTATGGCTATCTAGCAAAGCTTCGAGAAATCCGATCTGACCCCTTTTAGCAGCAGCCCAAATCGGGTGGCGTGGAAGAGGCCCGCCCTAGCGCCAAAGTCGGATTTCAAAGAGATCTGCGCCCGCGTCGACGAGCTTATCTAAAAGAGCCAAGTCATCGTGTTCCGCTACCCAAGTCAAAGCCGGGATCTAGACCTAGGTTCGAAGATGATGTCGTGGACGTGAAACGTGATACTGGTAAAGAAAGGGGTTAAACTGAACGAAAAAGGCACGCTTGGTGCGTGCTAGTGCGTTTATGGAACTTTCGGAGTCTAGAAACTCTACTATAAGCTGAAGTATTTCATTCGGCAAATCGCAGAGGGCCATGGTTTGAAGTTGAATAGACGACGTGGGAGATTCTGGCTAGTGACGGGGGAAATGATTGGTCAGGACACTAAAACGGAGAAGGAAAGCCAAGTGTTGCCAGACATTATCCGGTATACATGTATTCAAAAGGCATTATCAAGTAAAAAAATGCAATCTTTTACGTCCTGGGTTCAGGTACCCATTTCGTAAACAGAAAGTGCTTTTATAGATCGAGGCTACAAAACCGTTGCGATTTCGGCCTGGATGACGTCAGCCGTATCGGCCCCGCGCCGAGGGAAATTTGGAGTTGGAGGGGCAGAGGCCTACAAACACCCCAGGAACAATATGGAGGACTCCCAGAGACCCGGCCACATGAGGTCGGTGCTAATTCTCTACGGTTCCGAGACTGGCAATGCGCAAGAAGTAGCCGAGGAATTGGGTACAGTGACCGAGCGACTGCGTTTCGTGACGCATGTTTCCGAATTGAATCAGGTGAAGCCGGTGAGTACAATTGGACGAACCTATCGAATTTTACGATGGACAGATTGCTAACATTTTGCTGTGGCTAGGAAACACTATCTTCCTATACCATTACTATCTTTGTCGTGTCGACTACCGGTCAAGGCGATCTGCCGGCGAATGCGAGGACGTTTTGGAAATCGTTGCTGCTTAAGAAGCTCCCGCCAACATATCTGAATGGTGTGAACTTTGCATCATTTGGGTTGGGTGATAGCTCTTATCCCAAGTATGTGTCGAGTGGTATCCCAATATCCCATAGGGTGTGCAAATGCTTATGTCTTCAGGTTCAACTGGGCTGTACGAAAGCTCTATAAACGGCTGTTGCAGTTGGGTGCAAATGATATTTATCCTACGGGCGAGGCAGATCAGCAACATCCTGAAGGGTGAGCCAATTCTTTTCTATGTGGTAGCAACCGGAACTGATACCTCGGCAGGCTTGAAGGTACATTTCTCCCGTGGATAGCCGATTTCCGCAAGAATTTACTGGACCGACACCCTCTGCCTCCTGGACAGCATCCCATCCCAGATGATGAACAACTACCGCCGAAGTGGATCTTGCAACTGAAAGAAGAGAACACTTCCGTCCCAGTATCGCAACCCACGACCACCCATCAAAATGCTCAAATAGATGAATATCCCGGTTTACCGAATCTGGACCATGATATTCGACCACTTCCAGATACTCTCACCGCAACTCTGGACGGCAATCGACGTGTTACTCCACAAAATCACTGGCAGGATGTCCGTCGCATTTCGCTTACGGTTCCCGAATTCGTCTCATACGCTCCGGGTGATATGATCGCCATCACACCCAAAACCTCACCTACCGACGTACAAAACCTCCTCGATATCACGGGCTGGAGCGATGTTGCAGATAGACCAATTGCTCTTGTCCCTACCCAGATTACGCCATCACCATCACCGATACCCGGCCTCGACTCATACCCTAATCTGACCCTTCGCACGCTTCTCACAGACTATCTGGATCTCAAAGCCATACCCCGCAGATCCTTCTTTTCCACTATTGCCCATTACACGAATGATGAAATGCAAAAGGAGCGCCTTTTAGAATTTACAAACCCAGAATATCTTGATGAACTCTGGGATTACACCTCCCGGCCACGACGGAGTATTCTCGAAGTATTACACGAGTTCGACACAGTGAAAATTCCCTGGCAGCATGCAGTATCCGTACTCCCGGTTATGCGGGCACGTCAATTCAGCATTGCCAGTGGTGGTGCACGGAAGCGGACCGCAGATGGGAAGACGCAGTTTGAGCTCCTCATCGCTATCGTCAAGTATCAGACCGTGATCAAAAGGATACGGGAAGGCGTCTGCACCAGATACCTCTCCACACTCCGACCAGGTAGCACCCTCAAAATCCAGCTACAACCCGGTGGACTCAAATCCTCTATTCAACAGTTGACCGGATCCACTATTCTTATTGGGCCGGGTACAGGCATTGCACCTCTTCGATCTATGTTGTGGGAGAAGGCGGCGCTGGTCCAAGCTTACCGCGAACAAAACCCCGGCATAGAGCCTCCCATTGGCCCCACAGTCCTACTCTACGGTGGTCGCAACCGTGAATCGGATTTCTTCTTCTCGGAAGAATGGGACCAACTTAGCCAACTCATTCCCCTGCAGGTTCTCACTGCCTTCTCGCGTGATCAGCAGCAGAAGATCTACGTGCAGGATACGATCCGTCAAAATTTCGCGCTCTTCTTCCGACTTTTGCATGAACTGCAGGGATCTGTTTATATCTGTGGTTCGTCTGGACGCATGCCTCAAGCGGTGCGGGAGGCATTGATTGAGGCCTTCCAGAATGGAGGTGCGCCTGTACCCGGGCGACCATACACTCGGTCGCAAGCGGAGGAGTACTTAATTTCGATGGAGAAGAGTGGACGCTACAAGCAGGAGACGTGGTGATTTAAATTAGAATATACAGTGAAAATATTCAATTTCATGCTTGTAACTTGTGTTGCACATGGGACTTGCATGTGCTCGGAGATTTAGATATATGTAAGTCGGCGAAACGACTTGGTGCAGCATTATTGTAGGAAAAAAAACTCAGTCACGAAATGAAAAGGGTAGCCAATTGAAATAGCATATCAGAGGATATATAATTATGCATACCTGGGAGGAATAGTTCCCCTGCAATACGTAGGCTGTATACATAACCTCGGCTGACAAGGATGAGCACATCAGTCGATCAGGGCTATACTCGGGCCGCGTCGGCGTTTTCAAGGTCTTGGCACTCCGTCACCGCAGTCCTTTCTCCATCTCACACCTTTCCCCTCAACTTCTCCCCTTCCAAATTGCTCAACACAGCAATTTAATTCACCATGTCGACCGGTCTGCGGATATTAGTGCCCATCAAGCGGGTGATCGACTACGCGGTAAAGCTCCCCAGCAAAACCAGGCTCTCGAACCACAGCTCGAATTTCACGGACACCTGCACCTGACCTCGTGCACCCTCAATGGTGTAAAATCCACGAGGAAAAATAAACAAAAAACAATAACTGACGTACGCATATTGGAAATCTATCAGATCAAACCCCGCATCAACAAAACCCAAACTGGCGTCGAAACCAACGTCAAGCACTCCCTGAACCCATTCGATGAGCTCTCCGTCGAAGAAGCTGTTCGCCTCCGCGAGCGCAAGGACTCCCCAATGAAAGTCGAGAACATCCTCGCCCTCTCAGCTGGCGGCCCCAAAACCCCCGACGTCCTCCGCACAGCAATGGCCATGGGCGCCGACCGCGCATTCCACATCGACGTCCCCGAGTCCAGCGACGGCGGACCCGAGCCTTTGACAATCGCCAAGCTACTCCGCTCCGTCGTCGAGAAGGAGAACATCAACCTCGTGTTGCTTGGTAAGCAGGCGATTGACGGCGACCAGGGCCAGACAGGACAGATGCTTGCTGGATTACTGGGTTGGCCACAGGCCAACCAGGCCAGTAAGGTTGAGATCAAGGATGCGAACGGCAATATCGAGGTCACGCACGAGGTTGATGGTGGTGTTGAGACTTTGCGCGCTAAGTTGCCTATGGTCATTACTACTGATTTGCGGTTGAATGAGCCTCGGTACGCTTCTTTGCCCAATATTATGAAGGCGAAGAAGAAGCCTTTGGAAAAGAAGACGCTGGCCGACTTTGGAGTTGAGGATACGAGACGGTTGAAGACTATTTCTGTTACTGGTATGTTTTATCCCAAAGTTTGGATTGTTTGTTCGGTTGCTGATCTCATTTTCTCTTTGCAGAGCCCCCGCCACGCAAGGGTGGTGGCAAGGTCGAGGACGTCGATGGTCTTGTTTCCAAGCTTAAGGAGATGGGTGCGATCTAAGCGTGATGCCTGGGGTTTTCCTGGGGTTTCCAGGGTGGTTCCTATGATTTTGTACTGTTATACCATCTGTCATCCTCTAGACTTGTTATTAACCCAGTTATTTCCATGGGTTGTCTAGAATTGGATTTATTGTTAAATGAAAAGAGTGATTTCAGTATTTCAAAACAAACCTTTACTAGCGCAGTGTCGTAGATCTCGGAGGTTGAAGTGTGAAGGCTAGCAATAAAGGTGTTTGCTTGATTTGACTTAAATTGCCGATCACTAACAGTCCAACCCCACTTCAAGCAATATATGCAGGTAGATTTGTAAGGCATTCTGGCGTCATAAGCCATGGCAAAAACAATAAGGACAAAACTAGCGATTTCGGGAATTATGTCTTGAAAATTTCAGCCTGACGAATCGTACCTGGGCGTACCTAGGTTCTCGACTGGTCTCGAACCCTTGGATCTATGGAAAGCTTTGATTGCCGAAGGGTTCGAAGTGGGGCTTGTGATCTATCGCAGACAATATACCCGGGTTCAGCTGGGATTGACATTCATGAGTTGATCTATTGATTGTGAGAAGAGATGTATGTTCCGTTCAACATTGTAGCGATCCGAAATCACAAATCATATGGTGTGAAGGAAGCATGCAGGGACTACTAGGGAGTATATACAGATCTAGAAGTCGATGACGTCTCTCCGCGCGTTCCCACTCATTTTGACTCGTGATTCCAGCTTTTTGGCCACGGGCGCCACACTCGCCCTACGATGGGCTTCCGTCTGACCCGATGCTCGGATTTAAATTAAATATGCTTGGTGCCTGCGCCCCCGCTATTTGGTCATTGTTCTTTCCAAGGTTTCTCTTCCTCTTTACAACAACCATATAGATAATTCCGGATCCGTGTTCTTCCTGTAAGTGTCGGCTCCAGTTCCTGTGTACTGTGGTATACATTCCAGACGTGTCGCAACATCACCAGGGTCATCCCAATTTCGAGCAACATAAGCTACCTGTGGAACCACTCTACCGTTTTTTTTCGCAACTATACTCGCACATTGAATCTATATTAACGATATCAAGATCTCCAGATTCATCGTTGGACAGATCCTGTTAGGATCCGAACATTCCTCCCCGCATTCCGCAGTGGCACAGATCTCTACGGAATCTTTCTTAATTGTGCATTCCGGATCAATCTAAGAAGCATTCCATGCTGTTTGCAGCGCAACTGCCGTGTTTCAGATAGTCATAGATTTGGCCTTCCCGTGGAAGCCGAATTTCAGTTTTTATTCTTTCACATACTCTATCGCCCACCATGGCCGAATCGACGTGGCAAAAAACAAAACGATTTTCCAAAAAGGGCTTCGACAAAACATGGGCGACCGTCGACAAACTTGGTGCCCCGGTGAATCGCCTTTCGAATAAGCTTGGCGCAGAAGCTTTTTGGCCCATGGCCATTGATAAAGAAAGCGATAAGGCTGCGCGCATTTTGCGCAGTTTCTGCAAGGATGGTTTCTATGCGGCCGAGACTGATCAGGGCGTCGACGAGAATGGAAAGATCAATCGCCCTAAGGGCAAGCAGACGGTTATCAAGAAGATCCCTACGCAAGTTATCAAGAACGCCAAGGGTATTGCGATCTTCACCACTATGCGAACCGGTCTCTGGGTGAGTGGTTCCGGTGGCAGTGGAGTTTTGCTCGCCCGAATCCCCGAGACTGGCGAATGGAGTCCACCATCTGGTATCATGCTTCACACCGCTGGAATTGGATTCCTTGCTGGTGTCGACATCTACGACTGTGTGGTCATTATCAACACACACGAAGCGCTGGAGGCGTTCAAGAAGCTGCGCTGCACCCTCGGTGGCGAGGTCAGTGTTGCGGCTGGTCCCGTTGGAATGGGTGGCGTGCTCGATTCCGAGGTACACAAGCGCCAGGCCCCGATCTGGACCTACATGAAGAGCAAGGGTCTGTACGCGGGTGTAGCCGTCGACGGCACGATCATCATCGAGCGAAGCGACGAGAACGAACGATTCTACGGCGAGCGTATCTCCGTCACTGATATTCTCGCTGGTAAGGTTCGCCACCCACCCGAGTCGATCAATACCCTTCTACAAACCCTGAAGGCCGCCCAGGGCGACCGCGATATAGATCAGGTTCTACCTCCCGGTGCAACACCCGGCGATATCGACCTGGACGACGGCCACGCCTTCGGTGTCCCATCGGCCGAGGATCCCGATCCCTACGGTGTGAAAGCGTTGGAGGCTGAGGGCTTGTTCATTCGGGAGGCTAGCACCAAGGTGAGGCCAAGCCCTGAAACATTTGAGTTCCGGCCCAATCCAAGCAGCCCGGTTTATGCTACTTTCTCGAGGCGCAGTCTTGATAGCTCGCCAAGAAATAGTTGGCGCACCAGTATGCAAAGCTATACTAGCGTGAACCGCGGGACTCAAACGGACAGCGGCACTCAAACGGACCTCCCGCTAACCTCACCACCATCAGTAAGCCGAGCGTCGTCGCGGAGTGCAAAGGAATCGACGGGTGAACCTACCTCTAGCCCGTGGGACGAATCTAGATGGGACTCGGTGCCGATCGGTGGTGAGGAGAAGGAGCAGGATGTGGATTTGGAGGATGCGAAGAGACTGATTGCACAAGCTGAGATGAAAAATGAGAATTGGGATGAGCATGAAGAAGAAGATCAGCCAATTGATTATGATGAGGACTTTGAGGTTCATGAGGTTAGCAGCGCGACTATGACCAAACAGGAGTCACCTGTTGAGGAACGCCCGGCTACTGCGGACTCTTCCTCGCGCAGCTCCCCCAACTTCACTCGGGCTCGTCTTGTCACCATCCCTAAGCGACCTACCCCGCCTGCCCTTCCTCCCCGTCACCCCCGTCACACCTGGGGCTCCGGCTCCAGCCGCGAGTCTACCTCTCCCACTGCCCTGTCGCACTCCAGTCGCAGCACCGAGCGCACCGAGGCTGCTGGTGATTTTGGTGACTTGGCCGAGCCGGTCAGCAGACCAACTTCCCTGCCTTCAAACGTGACCAAACTTCAGACGAACATGGTCCTGCCCGCCGTGGTTGACGAGGATGATTTCGACGAGGAGGATCTCGCCTCGGACACTGAGTTGCCTGTTGAGAAAGAAGAATTCCACTCTGTCAATGGCGACGCGGAATCCGAACCCGAGGGAGAGGTCCAGACTTTGACTGGTGATGTCTCCAACATGGAAATCAACAACGCTGAGAAGAACGAGTTGGAGGCTTCGTCTCCGAAGTCGGACATCTCTCCACAGTCTGATGCCAATGCAACTGAGACCAATGCCTCCAGTGAGGACCTTCAGCTTGACACTGTGGATTTTGCTGCAGAGAAGTTCCATGAACCCAAGTCTGAAGAGGTGAATGACAAAGTCAACTCTGAAGACCAGACTCATGACCTTGTCAACATCCACGCTTTGAATGCCCAGGCTGCCTGAATTCGCAGTCCGGCATAGGACTTGTCATCGGCATAATTGACTACGATTTTCTTCTGTACACATCACGATACGGCTGGCTGGTTGGAGTTGGCTTGGATACGATACCCTTTTTCATTTTCATTTTATGCTTGTGCTTGGTGGTTTCTTGTTTTCTTCCTCATCACATTAATATAGGCACTATTTCCCCAAATGGGCTCATTGGTTAGGTTCATCTGTTGCATTTCAGCGTGCTCTGCATTCAAGCTGACAATTTGGTGTCATGTTTTTGATTTGTTTTTGATTTGAGACTTCATTCTAATGTTCATTCCTTCATTTGTCTATAGATCACTTTCGCATGAGCTTCGTTGAACAAATTCACTCTTTTATATTATTGATACTGCATCTGGGGACTTGCTACTCCAGACACCTAGACAATTTGTTAGCGTGAACCAGCGACCCAATTATCAAAATCAAGTCGTAAGATGCAAATGGACTTGACAATATCCACATACCCTAATAGGAACGCTAGTCAAAATAGAAGAATGCCTTCCCAACCTCCTCGCCATAGATGCCAACTGCTCTAAAGCAAACATCTACCCCGACGGAAGTCCCTAGCCTGCCAAAGCCCCCCTGATGAATCGATGCACCAGGCTCGTTGAACTGCCCATCAACAGGTCCCCACTCAAAACTAGGTAGGTCACCCGATACAGCCGCATCATTGGGTATATTATCTTCAAATAGCTTTGGTGGGGCAAAGCGATTATCCTTACCCCACGCGAGGAGATAAAGGCTAAGAGCCCCACAGCTTCTAGGGCAGCGGTGTTCTCGCCGAGGTTTGAAGATCGGATATGTAAGAGAAAAATCTGGGAAAAGAGAGGAAATGATTTCAAACAGATCCTGCGCTATGGATATCTTCAATTTATCTGCTTGAGCGTTAGTAGCCCAGAGCCTGGACACCCCGTTTCCCCCGCTTTTCGGTCTTAGCCTATCCGCAGTTCATCCCTGATCGCAAGTTTGTTGACTGTAGTTCCAGTAGAGCCACTTGGACTTTGAAGTGGTACCACCTGGAGGATGTTCTGTAGCACAAGGAATGTGGAATGGATGTGGAGCATGCAGAGTGCGTCGAGGCATGATGGGAGGGATGTGGCCTCTCTATTTGGATAACAAATATGAACAGTGGGTAATGTGATCACTTTCAACATTTGTTATCATGTCTGAGTGTCTTGAGGGGCAGATCGTACTACGCTATATTAGGTAAAAGGCCCTGGTTTGCAGATACTGTTTAGCCATTATTTCTTTTCCTCATATGCAGGTTTTCCCCTCTTTCATCACTACCTTACATAAATGTCCAAATGATGGTGGTCGAAGGACCAATGCCCTTTCATCTAAGGTAAGCACACTCTACCGAGGCTGCAGGAAAAAGAGGTATTTTGGTCAAATGAAACTCGCTAGGCTACATTTAGCTCGGCTATATAGTCCAGGCCAATTATGCCGATTCTTACCCGACCTTAGCCCCCACACTAATTTCATGTTGATCACAGCAAATGATCTCACTAATCTGGGAATATCATAGCGAGCCAGTAACCAGTGGTGCTGCTGGAAAAAATTCTTGGCGGCCCGTTTTGCTTCGGCGACTAGACCCCTAGACAGTACTCGATCACTATCTCACGCATTAGTGTATTTCATGATGTTAGTCCGCATCGTCCTTTTTCTTTCCTCGCTTTCCTCTCCATTTCTCTATCTCTGCGACCTTGATACTCAATACTAGTCTCCTACCAACTACTTCAAAAAGGACGTCACAATGGCTAATTTGGTGACGGTGGGGGCGGGTGGTCTTCTGATCTCCTTGGTCATCAGACTTATCTATAGAGTCTACTTCCACCCTCTCAGTAAAATCCCCGGACCCAAGCTCGCAGCTGCCACCAGTGCATACATCTTCTACTTCAACGTCATTAAACAAGGCACCTTTATTTGGCAGCTTGAACACCTACATGAGGTCTATGGTTAGTTCTATCCGTGGTCGGCTGTCCCCGAACCTTAACTTAATCCGACCTAGGACCCGTTGTGCGGGTCTCCCCAAGAGAAGTCCACATCAAAGATTCAAACTACTACGACGACATATACGCTTCTAGCTTGAGAAGGCGAGAGAAGGACTTGATCACTGTACGCCAATTTGATATCGAGGGATCAGCATTCTCTAGTGTCTCCCCCGAGGACCATCGTGAACGTCGCGCACCCTTTGAGAAATTCTTCTCTAGGTCAGCTATCGCAAAAATGGAGGAGACAATCCAAAGCAGCCTGGATCAGTTGTGTGAGCACCTCACCAGCGCCTGTAAGTCTTACAAAGTTGTCAACTTGGACGCGGGTTTTGCGGGTATGACGGCAGACATCATCCATAAATACACCCTAGGATACAACAGCGGGAACCTTGACAACGAAGATTTCAATGAGAATGTCAGAGATGGAGTCAATGCATTATTCAGAGGCGCTCATCTCCTGTTTTTTCTTCCTTTCTTGCAGACTTTTTTCGGCTCTCTTCCGCTACCAGTGCTGAAATGGGTAAACCCCAGCGCCTACGTCCTTGCAAATCAAAAGATGGGTGTTCACAACTATGTGGTGGATGCCCTTGCTGGCAAACGCACAGAGAATGGGTCTATCATGGAGTCTCTGGCTAGTAATGGCCTAGCCCAGCATTTGCGAGGCGCTACTAGACTCACGAATGAAGCCTTCTCCATTCTGATCGGAGGCACAGAGACAACCGGTAGATCCCTTTCGCTTGGATTTTTCAATATTCTCAATGACAGCACTGTGAAAGCCAGAATGCGAGAAGAACTGCAATCTGTTATGCCAACGCCTCAGTCTCGCCCGACATGGAATCAACTGGAACAACTTCCTTATTTGGTTTGTCTTCACTTGGTTGGTCTGAATTTTGTACCCAGTCTCAGCTAACATCAAAGTAGTCTGGCGTTATACTGGAGACCCTGCGCCTATCAACGGGAATTGCCAACCGGTCCCCTCGAGTTGCACCTACGGAAACACTAATCTACAAGGGTCATACTATTCCGCCAGGGGTCTGTGATGATGTCTCCAATTCAATGTGAATTCAGGCTAACCTTGAATTTATCAGACCCTCATTAGCCAAACAAACTATTTTGTTCTCATGGACCCTGAGATCTTCCCTGACCCTCACACCTTCGATCCAGACAGATGGGCACGCGCCGCCGCCCAGGGCGAGCCACTGCAACGTTATTTGGTCAACTTTTCAAAGGGAAGCCGGATATGTCTCGGCATGCAGTATGATCAATGGTACCATCAAGTCTTCATACTTTTGCTAACTTTTTCCCGTAGCTTGGCATATGCTGAGATATATCTAGCGTTTGCAACGCTTGTTCGCCAATTTGAGTTTGAGTTATATGATACAACCGAGAAGAATATCATTTTTACCCGTGATTTTGGCACACCCTATCCTGATGAGGGAAATTTCAGCCTCAAGGTTCTGGTGAAAGCCCTGGTTCAAGAATGAGTCCTAGGTGTTGTTGAAAGAGCAGTTTCACAAAGCCTTCATATGCAAGTATACTTTATCTAGAGCATATACATATCACATTCAATGGCATTGTTAGCCGTTCTGTGATTGGTGACTGTTAGCCTGGAGGCGTTCTTTCCGCCCCACTGTTCTGGCGCTAGACTGAATCAAGAAGCAATTCCCACTGGGAAATTCATTTCCGGGGCCATTCGCTGTCAATTCATAACAACCCCCCACCACAGCCTGGACGCTTAGACCAATGCTAGATGGCTCCTCCGAGATCCATCGCCCCGACACCGGGCCACCCTCATAAGACCAATGATCATATAATAGCCCATTCTACCAAGGCAACAACCGCCTGTTCATCGTGTCAAAAACGCAAAATAAGAGTAACTCACTTATCAGCTCTGCTGACACACCGTGCTGAGTAATCAATTTGTTAACCTCGACAGTGTATTGGAGGTATACCATGCTTGCCCTGCCAGAATGCCAAAGTTGACTGTGTGAGCAATTTGGAAAACGATGGCCGCCGAAAGATTACTCTTAAGCGCAAAATCGAAGCCTTGGAGCAAGACCGCAACCTATTGATGCAACTCGTGGACACGATCCGCGAAGATAACAAAGAAACATGCCCTAGCGTCCTGAATTTGATTCGGAGTAATGCGCCATTAGACGAAATTAAGTCATATCTTGCGGAAAGTTTAGACCAAAGCAATGACGACAATACTCCCCTAAAGCGCCAAGAATCCGTTGGCAGCTCTGCCAGTACCCCTCGCAATGTGATGGATGTCAAAAGAATATGCGATACTCCTATACACCCGGTTCCTGCGCAGCCATGGACATCCGTATCCAACGACGATGCCCTTGTGTCACACCTGATATCACTTCATTTTACCTGGAATGGAATCACATTAAACTGGATTGACCGCGATTTGTTCTTGAGAGACATGAGATCTGGAAACCTAGATGCCAAGTTTTGTTCACCTTTGCTTGTTAATAGTATCCTGGCCATGGCGTGTGTAAGTAGCTCTGCGGTGTCAATCTATACTCTTGTATCACTTGATGAATTGGCATCAGCTAACTTTTTCTACGATCAAGCTCTACTCAGATTGGCCTGAAGCCTTGGCTGTACCAGGAGACCCCAGCACGCGAGGGGCACATTTCTTAGAAGAGACAATGCGATTAATGAAGGAGGAGGAAGGCCGACTGACACTTACAAATCTCCAAGCACGGGGTAATATCTTCATTTGGTAACCTCTCCTTAATTCTCTTACTTTGTTGATGCTGACTGAATGAGCAGTCTTACCGGTATGGGAAAAGACAGACTTGGCTGGTTTCAGCTCGTGGATATAGTTGATTGTCTTCGTGAGACGGAGAAAATAAGACAAAGTATGATAAGAAAGGCCGGTGAAGAGGCTCCAGAGATGACCCGAGTCATTTCTACTGTGATCTTTGGATTATTCAATATGTGCACGTGAGTTATCGAGCCCGCGTCGAGCTTTTGGAAGCTTTCTGACAACTCCAAAGAATCAGCGTTATGAGCCTGCAGAAGCATCCCATTATCAAAAGACCTATACTACTTGAGCGACTCCCTAGGGATCATGACCCCAACGACACTTGGAGTCCTTATCCCCGCCAGGCCGTGCCCCAACCAGCGCATACCAATTGTGTGATCAATGGCCTCATCGATTTGACGCTTATAGTGTGGGAAATATGCGACTACTTCTTCGGAGATAATAAGCCGGAGATCTTCGATCTTGAGAAGGTTAATGCCTTCCATTATAGGCTACAAAACTGGGCCGACATTCTTCCCAAATGCATCAGTCTAGGATGCAATGCAGTACCCGGAGTTATGGACATGCAGTAAGTCACCCAATACATATCAGTAATCATTTCAACATTTGCTGACAGACTCGTAATAAAGCATGCGTTACTATACAATTACATTAGCTCTGTTCGGATACGTTGAAGCTAATATGACAAAGGGCGATCTAGAAAGCAAAAGCCGTATCAAAGCCCTGAAGTTAGATGCAGCCCATAACATCGGCACACTGATCAATCTATTCCGGCTAGAGTGGCCTGCGGAGTGTGTACCAGGGACCGCAATGCAGTATTGCTCCGTTGCGATGTTTACACTTCTTGGAAACCTAGACGATGCTCAAAACAAGCAGGCATTTGTCGAATGTTTTATCGTTCTTCGGGCCCTCGCTCGTCGGTGGCAATTGGCAAAGGGAATCCTGCGGCTTATCCAGCTGACAGCGATGAAAATGAAATCTGCCCATCCCACGGAAGCGGAGATTCTGTTCAAGGATTTCGAGGCCGATCTCTGGAAAGTAGAAGATCCTGGGAAATTTAGCAGTCTTTATCCGAACTTTTCGGTCGCTGTCAACCAACATAAGGGATCAGATCGTTACCAGGAGGAGGCTGAGCTGGACCAATTCCTTGCATCCTGGGATAACATTAACTTGTCTGAGACTGTCATGGAACAGGCGACAGAAGCAAGAGACGCGAGTAATGACAGTAGTAGCGGAAATAGTAGGAAGTAGAGCCTTGTTTTGCTGTAAGCAAGATCTGTTCTTAGTGGATTTGTTTATGTTTTGCTTCCAGGCGAATCAGCCTGTCTGTTCTATATACTGTGATAAATATACGAAATCTCAGTCTTGAATTATCATTATGGTTGATATATCAACTCTTTCAGTATACTCAAATTCTACTATCTATGCGGGCTACATGACGTGGAGATATGGTGCTAAAGACCGGTTATCTCCGACTATCTTGGGGCGCCTAACGGCACACCAAAAGCTTAACTGACACCCACGACTTCCTTGATTCATAATCTCCCACCTAAGGACCACCCCAAAGCAAATCTCAAAATCAAAATGCCTTCGGAAAAAAGTATTCAGGCAGGTCTGTCGCTCATCGAGAGCGACAAGTCCAAGGTCCTAAACTTGACCATCGGAAGCCATGAAAACATCGAGCCAGGAGTGTACATTCCCCGCGCAGGTCAGATCCCTTGAACCCACACCAACATCACAACATCAACTAACCATATCAAAGATGCTCAATCACCCCCAAAGCTCTCCTTCCCTGGCCTATCAACCGACAAGACTTACTTTGTCGTATGTCTGGATCTTGACGCACCTTTCCTATCTTTTAAAGTTCTTGGACCTATCCTTCACTGGATCCAACCTGGAGTCAAGGCTTCTGCGTCGGGAGAGCTAGACCTTAGTGCGCCCTTCGTATGCAACTATATTGGCCCTGCACCCCCACCAGGTAGCGGTCCTCACCGCTATACGTTTTACCTGTATGAGCAGCCTGCTGGATTCGAAACTGCGAAGTATGCTCCGGCGGATGGTCAGAAAATGGGAAACTGGTCGCGGATTCGGTATGATCTTGATGCTTGGGCAAAGGAGATCAACCTGGGCCCGGTTTTAGCTTTCAACTACTTTACCAGCAACTAGATTTGATTGGTTGCTCTATGGCTTGTTCGGATACCCTTGTGTTGCCTGTCGTTACTTTTAAATGTTGAGTCTTTTAAATGTTGAAATGGAATTCGTATGTTGAATTGAGTCCACAGTATTGAGACTTCGGGATAGAGATATTATTGAGTACATACCCAGGCACCTACTAGAGGGTAATCCAGTGAATGATTTGAAAACGCAATCCGATCTCCACGAACAGATTGAGCACAAGCTCCTGGTCATTCTGCTCAAAACTTACTACAGGTTGCTCTGATACTACTATCTAGTGTTTCAGGACGCACCTTGTCAGGTGTCATGAGGAATCTCTTTCCCTCGGGCTCAGCCACCCTCTATGTTTGCTCCAAAATGCTGCCTTATATGAAGCGGAGTAGCCTAGCCAAGTGACCCATCTTGCACAACTTGACCGTGATTGCTTTGTGGCAAATGGCTGGATAGTTTGCAGGGTCTTTCCGGCGTTTGTTCCAAGCTTGTCTCGATTTGTTTGCCGGAAATTTCCAGCAATTCTGAGCCCTCTCCCAGGCATAAAACCCAAAATCCATAATGTCATGTATGGTGTTCTCTACAAAAGCTTGCCTTCCCCAGTTCCCCCCTTCATAACAAACGCCATTTCTTGACCCCCTCTTAAGCCACCATGGAGACTGGCATGGGGAACAAGAGCTCGAGCACTTTGGAGAGAATAGACACTACAAACATCGGATTCCCGGAAGACTGTGTCATTGCACTCTATGGCACTTTGACTCTGGGCAGAAAGCATGGTCTGTTTCTCTGAGAGTATGACTGGGGCTGGATGTATATCTGGATGAAATGGCTCACTGTTCCGTATTCTATACAGATGAAATTCGGAAAGAGACCGAGAAATGGGGCGCCAGCTTTGAAGACCACGACTCGCAGGTTGAAAAATGCACCCATCTCATTACGACCGAGAAATACGTTAAAAAGTCCATTATGCCTGCGAAAAGTAAGCAGCAAGCTCTATACTCATGAGATTTAACGCACTAACAGACTGTCTGGGATAGTCAAGGATGCAGCTCGCAAGGGATGCGAGATCGTCACTCTCCCGTGGCTTCTTTTGTCTATCGAGTGCGGATATCCAATCGATACCAAAGACTACAGGCTAGAGACGACAAAAATAGCTGGACTCAGGCCGAAGGCAAACGAAAAAGCCAGCTCTAAACCAGAGTCTGATGGGCCCAAATCTAACACGAAGAAGGCTAACAAAGTCAAGCCCAAGGCGAAGGAGACCGATGACCCTGAGCTCAAGTTGAAGGAAGTTGATGAACCCAATCCCAGATTGAAGAGGACCGACAAAGTCAAGTCCGAACTGAAAGAGGCCGATGAACCAAAGCGCGGGCCGACGAAAGCCGATAGACCCAAGCCCAAAGTAAAGGGGCCTGGTGAAGCTGGCGAAGCCAAACGAGCATTGGAGGGTCTTGAGGATGCAGGCGATAGCACAAAGAAGGTAGCCAAGATCTCGTCGGACGCAAATTATCTTCATTATCTGCAAAACACTGTGAACGAGTTCTTTCCCGATCTTCCGAAGGGTGAGTATATTGCCGAGGAAGCTCTTAGATGATTTTCGGATATACAGTCTTGTTCTAACCAACTTAAAATAGGTCTTTCTGTTTGGGCGCAGGGTGACGATGAGTGGGATGCGATTTTGATCAAGCCCTTAGCTGGAAAGACCGGAGAAAAAGTCCGCCAGTTCGTGACATGTCGCATTCAGCTACTTTGTGATTTAACTGCAGGTCAGTATCATACATTCAGCCACGAGAAGACTGGGGAAGTGATTGCCAAGGCCAGTCGGTCAGGTCTTGGTAGCCTGGAAGAAGCCAAAGCCACATTCGAAGAGATATTCCACGATGCTACCGGCCTTCGTTGGAAGAGCCGCTTTAAAGGCCCGAAGCAGGACAAGTTCATCTATGTTGAACACCACTTGAAGGAGGAGGCTATCAAATCTGCTCTGGATATCGCCAAGACGCTTCCACCAGCGGTGAAAGCTGTGCTCAGTACCATTACATACGGCACGGATGGAACTTCCCTCATCAAAGCTTTCTTGAAAAAACAACCCGCCGGTCCCATCAGTAACGGCAGCACGCTAGTGACAGTGCACCATCTACGTGCTGGCATTGCTCTACTAAAACGACTATTGGGACGTCCAGACCTTGCAGCCGAAATAACTTCCAACGACGGCCCTGCTTCAATGATGCTACAATGTTATCACTGTCTCATAGGCGATGGATTGAGCAAAGCTCCTCCCTCTCTGGCTTGGATTCAACGCGAACAAGATCACTTGTGGTACCTCTACGTTCTTGCGACAGCTTCCCAACCGGATCGACCCCCTGGATGGGTTGAGAAACAGCTCTCGCAGCATCTGCCCCGAGTTCTTGGCCTAACTCACATAGCTCTAGGTTATTATGTTTCACTTTTCATGTCCAGTAAACTAACCTTCCATCAGGAACAAGATGCTAACTTCTAATAGTGGATTCCACCACCGAGGAATATCGAATTCTGGAAAATTATTTCAACTTCTCAGACATGAGTCATGCATATGGCAGAGGGTACAATGTAAGTTCATTTGTTGCATTCTACTTCTTATACCTGGTCTTATGAGAGAGATTGGTATAGTCAACTAAGAGATTCTTAGTACTACAAGAACAAGTTAAAAAACATTTTCCGCATTGAGCGCCTGGGTGAAGCCGACCGGTTCCTCAAATGGGTGAACACTGAGAAAGACCCCGGGCGGTGCCTCCTATGGCATGGCTCAGGGAATTATAACTTCAAGGGTATTTTCGAAAAGGGGCTGGTCGGGGGCCTAGGAGAACCCAAGATCTTTCTCTCTGACCTTGCAGGCTACTCGACCAGTTACTGCATCAAAGGAACCGGTTTAACAGTCTGCATGCCTGTGCTCATGCTCCTTTGTGAGGTTGGCTCGCCTCGATTCAGCAAAAAATACACCAAGAGCGATCGGTGGTGCGATGCAGGGTGTGTGCACCCTGATTTCCACGGAGTCCAAATGCTGAATATCCCCCCGGGGTAAAATACTGTTCAGAAGGGTGGCCAATTCAAGAAGAATACAGCTTTCGCAAAGCAGAGCAAATCCGGATGCGGTACTTGTTCGAGTTTGATATGGAGTTGACAACTTAGCATGCAATCGCGAGATAATTTTTGGATCTATGGTGAAGCTGGAAAAGAAAATTGTGCTTCGTTTTCTGATGTCTCTTTGGTAGAATTGACTTGTATTTTGTTTAAATCAGAATGGAAATTCATGGTCTATTTTGGAGCTTTTCAATTGAACACCACAAAATTAGTTGAACACCCTCACTAACCGCATTCAAAGTAGCGCAGTATTCAAGATTCAGAGAGTAATATTATTGAGTACATACCCAAGTATCTACTTGCTCACGTTACTCTGTAGACTACGCTGGACTGTGAAGGTGGAGTGATACCCCTTAAGCTACCTCTTATTACTTATATAATGAGTCTAATGAAGCGTCATCTCCTATATTGAAGTTAATTAAGCGAGGTGATGCAACGCACTTGAATAACTGAGATAGCTGTTTTTCTAAATTACAATTACTGCATCAAATCGCATTCAGAAATAGAGTGGTGTTCAACTAATCTTGTGTTCAATTGCGCTCCAACATTATTCCCGTAAATGAGCGCAAGATAAGACTCACGATCTTCCCCACTCTCTTATCGCGTTACGTCGCCGATCACTGCTCCACTGGTCCCCGTGATGTGCCCAGGTGATTCATAAAGTAGCTGCTTCCGCAGCCTTGGTTCCTGCGCTTCATCAATCACCTCCCCATGGCTGTCCCCATGAAATTGCTCGCCGCCGCCTGCTTGGCGGGTGTTACCGCCGCCCAGTACTTCCCATCAACACCCGAGGGGCTGAAGGTCGTGAAGTCAAAGCACGAAGAAGGTGTTAAAATATCATACAAGGAGGTAGGTCAATGTCAGATCACTTCATAACTACGAATCATTTGCTAATTCGGTGCAGCCGGGAATCTGTGAAACCACCCCCGGGGTCAAATCCTACTCCGGCTACATACACCTACCTCCGGGGACCTTGGGCGATGTAGACGTGGACCAGCAGTATCCCATCAATACATTTTTCTGGTTTTTCGAGTCTCGTCATGACGCGAGAAACGCGCCACTGTCTATTTGGATGAACGGTGGGCCCGGCAGCTCGTCCCTGATCGGTCTCCTGCAGGAGAACGGCCCCTGCCGCGTCAACGCGGATTCCAATTCGACCGAACTCAATCCCTGGTCTTGGAACAACTATGTCAATATGCTGTACATCGATCAACCCAACCAGGTGGGTTTTAGCTACGATGTACCCACGAACGGCACTTTCGACCAGATCGCGTCCGCTTGGAATGTATCCGAGTGGACGCAAGGCGTTCCAGAGCAGAACAATACTTTTTATGTCGGCACGACGACCAGTCAGAAGAATACTTCCACTGCTAATAGCACCGAAAATGCGGCCCGGTCACTTTGGCACTTGGCACAGACCTGGTTCTCCGAATTTCCGGAGTACAAACCACGCGACGATCGCGTTAGCATCTGGACTGAGTCATACGGCGGTCGCTATGGACCGTCTTTTACTGCGTTCTTCCAAGAGCAGAATGAGAAGATTAAAAATGGCACGATCACTGCCCCTGGAGAATCGCATTATATCCACCTGGATACATTGGGCATTATCAATGGTTGTGTCGATCTCCTTGTGCAGGCGCCGACGTATCCGGTGATGGCGTATAATAATACCTACGGGATTGAAACAATCAATAAGACTGTCTACGAGGAGGCATTAAATGCATGGAGCAAACCCGGTGGGTGTAAGGATCTGATCACAGACTGCCGGGCCCTTGCAGCGGAAGGCGACCCACAGATGTATGGCAACAACGAGACCGTGAACAAGGCTTGTCAGAAAGCGAACTCCTTCTGCAGCAATGCTGTCGAGGGTCCTTATACTAATTTCGCCGGCCGAGGCTACTACGATATCACTCACAAAAGCCCCGATCCATTTCCGCCACAATGGTACTTTGGATTCCTCAGCCAGCATTGGGTGCAGAAGGCTCTGGGTGCTCCCATCAATTACACCGAGTCTATCGACAGTGTCTATAGTGCATTTACGTCAACCGGTGATTATGCCCGCGGCGATGTGCACGGCTACCTCCATGATCTAGGCTATGTCCTGGACTCCGGTGTCAAAGTTTCACTCGTCTACGGTGACCGGGATTATGCCTGTGATTGGATCGGCGGCGAGGATGTCAGCTTGGGTATCAACTATTCCAAGGCAGATTCTTTCCGCGCGGCTGGATATTCGCCTCTCCAGACCAACTCTTCATACATTGGAGGACAGGTCCGCCAGCATGGCAACTTCTCCTTTGCCCGTGTCTATCAAGCTGGTCACGAAGTGCCTGCTTACCAGCCTCAGACCGCGTACGAAATTTTCCACCGTGCCCTATTCAACCTGGATCTGGCTACTGGCAAGATTGATACTGCTCGCAATGCTTCCTACTCCACCGAGGGGCCTTCGTCCACTTGGCATATCAAGAACGAGGTTCCTGAAAGCCCTGATCCGGTGTGCTATATTTTGTCTCTCGATGCGACGTGCACCGATGATCAGATTGCCAGTGTTGTCAACAATACAGCTGTCATCAAAGACTACATTGTTGTAGGCTGAGTGCTTGTATAGATATGTGTTTCCTATGTCCAGGTGCTTCTTATTGAAGATAGAAGCTGACACAAGAATACTACTAAGGGCATACCAATAGAATTGGTCAGGATTGGTACTTGCTTTGCATTTGGTTGGAAGGCCTTGCATGAGAGCTATTTCTTTTTTTGCATATCCCAGCGATTTTGATTATTCTCCGGGCTTAGATAACTTTTGAAATTCGTTTAGGTTGAATTTGATTCCTATCGTCGGCAGAGTCTAAATTCAATGTATTGATTTGCAAATATCATCCATCAACTTCACGTCCCCATCCCTTGATATCTACTTAATCCTCGAGGTCTTCTTGTCCCTCCAATACCCCCTCCTTTTGATACGGCAAAGCTCCTTGCCATTACTTCTGACTCCTCAACTCTTACATGCCCTGTTCTTTGCATGTTTCAATCTCGAGCTACTGAAGTCTTATTCTATCCTCGATACCTTCTCTGTCCGATACAGACAATTTTCGCAACGTTACTTCACAACACTTCGACTTCTCCTCACCTCATCTTGTCACCATCTGATCACTCAATCACAATCTACTTGTGGCTTTCGTCACACTCGCATAGCCCTTCCATCACTCCTTTCCGAAAGTCTCCATGATCAATCCTGACGACGCCATCACAACATTCCGCAAAGACCTTCAGACTCGCTTCCAATATTACTGGCGCGGGTCGCCGTGACTCAAATTTGCAGTCCACTTCCCAAGCGGAGACGATACAAGTTTACAACGCTCAGAATTCCCTGACAATCACCTTTGATACCCTATTCTTGAAGGTTGGCGTGAAAGTGAGCGCGCTCATGACACGATTCCGTCTACATGGATAGGCAGACAACAATGACTTCCATCTTTGATGGAACGAAGAAACTTGATCTATTTCCACAATGCAACGGTATGCTGATTTCGGATTACATGGAGAAGTATATCGATTCTGAGAAGATGGCATTGCGCCAGATCTACGGACCAGCCAAGTTTGTCAGAGCTACTCGAATGGTTGAACATCGATACCTGAAACTGGAAAACAGGATTCATCATCAATCTCAAAAGGGCTTCGGTACCAGACGATTCGAGATATGATGCTTACTCGTCGGAGTTTTGACAATCGACGTTTGAGTCTCCACTCGACCCTGGCCGTTCAAGCTTATCGTCAAAATCGTCAATCGAAGAGAGAGTTCAGACCGGTGCACATACGAGATGTGAGAATGATCTGATGGAAAACGAGGTCATGAGCATATAAGCTCACGCAGACTTCCCGATGACGGAAAGACCGTGCGAATTCCAACAGTCGCTTGCAAGTGAGTGTGCATTGGAATGGCTGAATGCCCGCCGAGAGATACAGTTCACTTCCAACCGGCCGCGTGTCATGTTAAGCTTCGCGCTCGTCACAGCCTTAGCTTCCACTCGCTACTCTCACTGCAAGACCCCCAGACTCCAACCGGGGCTATTACCAAGCACGAGACCCCAGTTAGAATCGCCGATGATACCGCTCCAGCAGACCAGAAAAAAGTCTTACAGTGCTCTACGGAGTACTCGAGATTTTTACGGACTGGACTCATATTAGACGAAGATCATCTTTTCATGCCCGCTTTGATCATTGGAAGATGATGACTAGACTCCCCCACGGGCTCATACCGAGACCATCAATATATCTGACTCAGTGACCAACTTGATATCTGCAGCGAATTCGACAAAGGCAGCCTTTAAAGCGAAAAAGGAAATCCCTGATCAAAAGTGTCACAAAGTGACAAACAGCTCAGGCACTTCGAGATACTATAATAGCCAGGCAGGACCTGAAGATCTCAAATCAGCCATTCTGCCAGGAAAAGCTCTTGGCTTTGTGGCGCAGAACTGAGATTGGCCTGGATTGAAAAGCAAATGAATATCGGGACCTTTCAAGGTTGTCGAGAAACTATGGAAAGAATTTGCAAAAGCTGGAGACCATGCAGTTGCAACCGCTAAATCAGGATTACTTGAAGTTCTTCTCATGGCGGGGGAAGACTTGGGGTTCGTCAGTTTCATCAAGAATGAACATCACCGGTAAGTTAAATGATTGACATACTCTTCCCGAGAATGATAATACCTTTCCACAATGCACGGATGGGTGCTGCTCGCGAGGTATGGCTACTCTGCGCTATTTTGTAGGCTATCTGCCAACCCTTGAGAACTTCATTATCAAAAGCATTTTATTAGCCAGGAAAGCTGACCTGCATAATGCAGTTGCCGAGGTGTCTATGACCCATACGCCTCTGTAAGGGAGCCACTCCCTCGGTTTCCTCTACTCCCCCAACAGGTGCCAACCCTTGATGATTTTGTGCTACTGGGGGAAACGCAACCACTACAACCACGGTGTTCATTTGCTCGTGTCTCCAATACCGGCGCATCGCAAGCAAAATCCATACCAGGGGACTGAACATCAGTGATATGATTTATGGTGAAATCATGATCTGGCACCATATTAATAGGTGTCAGATCCGGTATGAGCTTCCTTGTACTTCTGTTTAAATTATGTTGATTGGGGTGTGCTGATTTTCTCTTTAGACTAGTGATGGCGTGGTTTGGCTGGTGTCTCAAGAGAAGAAGAGGGTGCGCATGATTACCACGGTCATTATCTCAACCCAATCACACTTGTGTAGCGATTAACGCTAATTAGAGCTGTCAAGAGCAGTAATCAGAAAAATTATGCACGACTTACCAGGACTGTTAGTTGGTGGGGCCTCGAGTCTCCTATGTTCAACTCTTGAAGCAGTTGCGGCTACAAATATATCGTGATTGCCGCAGACTATTTTGATCGATTCGTGTTTCTTCGGCCGATTGAGGATGCACTTTATGCAGTCATTTGCAGTAATTAGATCTCTCCTTCTGATCTGCATGCACACTAACCGTAATCACCATGAATAGATGGTTTTAGCCTGAATATCCCAATGGAGTTTGTCTTGTAATGCCAGGGCGGATAAGGGGATCATATGTTAGGGCCCTAGGCTTAGCGATGAACATCGGCAGCGCATATCATAATCACATTGCGAGTGGCTATGAAGAAACTGGAGATATAACAGTAATTTGTTCTATGAATAAGAGTCGATTAGTTTGCGACCAAGTTTTGTAGAATATGTAGAATATCGTTTTGGGTTCTATACTATATTGACTTTGTATGGAACCTTATTATCCACATCCAGATTCACAAAGAGGCCAAATATAACGGCGCTGTGTCGATCAAACAGAGGATACCCCACCTATAGAATTTGTGGATGACTATCTGTGCTTTTTGCAATTAAATTAGACATCAGACAACCCCATACCGTGTGATCAAAGGCACGGAAGCTTCTCGAAGCTTCGGTCCCCACGACGTCATACGTCAGTCACTCCGCACTCGATAACGTATGAGAACAGTTACAAGTCCTGTTTCTCTTACAAGGTCGGACCATCTGCATTCCAAGCTAGATATCTGTTCTTTCTTATTTTTCTGCTGCTCCACCCTTTCATCCATTTTTCTTCCTGCTCCGAACATCCGACTTTGTGCTCAAACCTCGCATCATACACTTTCAGACCGCCTCGTTTCGCCCCGAATCTTCTACGTCATTCGAGAACTACACCACATATTCTTTCAGACTCTTTCTTTGACGGCGTGAACCGACCGTTGGCTTTTAGTAAAGCTCCAGTCCACCTGTGATTTTTGGTCTTGATTCCAAAAAAACTCAATTCCATCCTACATACACAATGGTAGCTGAAACCAAGCTCTATGATGCCTTGAGCATCAAACCCACCGCAACTCAAGATGAGATCAAGAAAGCCTATCGCAAGGCTGCCTTGAAATATCACCCCGACAAGAACAAGGACAATCCGCAGGCATCTGAGAAGTTCAAAGGTAAGTTTTACAACTTTCGACCCCGCTTTCTACCCCTCCTATTGGTTTTAAGGCGTAAGATCACCATGACTAATATTTAATCGCAGATGTATCCCAAGCATACGAAGTCCTCTCTGATCCCGAAAAACGTAAGGTCTACGATCAATACGGCCTTGAATATCTACTTCGCGGCGGCCCCCCACCATCAAGTGGTGGAGCCGGAGGTGCAGGCCCTGGTGCCGGGGGCATGCCCGGTGGATTCGATTTCGGTGGCATGCCCGGCGGCGGCGGCGCACGCACATTCCACTTCTCGACCGGTCCAGGCGGCAGCGGAGGTTTCAGATTCCGTAACGAAAATGACATCTTCACCGAATTCGCCAAAGCGACTGGCGGTGGCGGTGGAGGCGGCCTCGATGATGACATCTTCTCAATGCTCAATGGCGGCATGGGCGGCTTTGCGCGTGGACGTGGCAGCGGAGGAGGAGGAGGATTCTCGCAAAAAGCACGCCGTGCACCAACACCCGAGCCGACTGTTGTTGAAACTGACTTGGTGCTCACCTTGGAAGAAATTTTCAAGGGCACTACCAAGAAAGTTAAGACGAAGAGCAAAGCATTTGATGCTAGTGGAAAGCGCACTGTCGATGAAGTAACGCTGGAAGCTACCATCAAACCTGGCCTGCGCGCTGGATCGAAGATTAAGTATAAGAATGTTGGCGACCAGGAAGAAGGTGGTCGACAAGATGTGCATCTCATTGTTAAAGAGGTTTGTGATTTATCCATCCCTTTGCGTGTGAATTTAAGCTAACATTGTCTACAGGCCCCACACCCCGATTTCAAACGTGTCGGCGATAACCTTGTCACAGAAGTGACCCTCACACTTAAGGAAGCCTTGACAGGCTGGGAACGTATCGTGCGCACAATCGACGGCAAATCAATCCGCGTCAGCAAGCCCGGCCCAACACAACCCGGCCACGAGGAACGTTTCCCTGGCTTGGGCATGGTGATCTCCAAGAAGCCCAGCGACCGCGGTGATCTCGTCGTGAAGGTCAATGTCAAGTTCCCCACCAGCTTGACCGCCGAACAAAAACAAATCTTGGGCGATGTGCTGTGAACGTGATTCTTGATTATTTAGCATGCATACTGGCGTTGGTGTGAGCGATACTCAAATGGGCGGTTTTAATGACAATGATCCTCAGTTTTGCTACGATGTGGATTTGAATTTTTATTTTATTTTAGGAGTTTAATGATACCTCAAATATTTCAATACAATCTATCTTCAATTGTGACGTATATGCATAGTAAAGAACGGCCCTAAACCCAATCGGGGCATGCGGAGAAGCACCTTCGAGCTCCCAATTCCACTCCCGCTTTATTTACTGTCCACCTCCATAGCTCCACCATGAAGCGACGAATCACCTATATCCAGCGCCCTGAGGCGCCTTTCGCGCCGGAACAAGTGTCCCTTCTCTCGAACTCCGTCCAGATCCAGGGTCTGGATGCCGCCCGCGAAGACCGCATTACCTTCGATTTGGATGACCTCCCCGAAGAGGTAGGAAAGAGAATGATGTTGTCGCAGGATTATGGAGGCTGACTACTTTCTTTCATTCTCATAGCTCCGTGCCGTGTGCCGGCAATCACAAGAACTCCACATCCGTTGGGCTACCGAGCGGCCCTTCAATGCTATCGCACCCTTTGCCAGCAGAGTCTCCCCGGGTCTACACGTGCATTATACTCCTGTTACTGCGGGCCAGTCATCGTAAGCGGATATTTATTTGGAAGGCGTATCTCAGCTGCATCAGATTGCTGACTGGGACGATTAGGGATGCATTATGCTCAGTCCTCCGTACCGCGTTTGGGGTCATAACAGATGATGTGGATTGCACAAGCCCGGAGGTAAATTGACCTTCCACTAATTCCTTCGCACTGAGAAAACTTGGATCTGCTTGGCTATATCAGCTCTACTGGATTGATCTAATGCGCTGCGATTATACAGGACACTTTCATTGCACCCCCGCTCCGAGCCACCGAGTCTGGTATCGCGGCCTCTCTCCAATACCATACACAGCTACCATCCTTGACATCACTGGTTGATTTTCTCGTCAAAACTGTGTGTGCAGGAGACGGGCCATGCACTGCGCACGATTTTAACCTCCTCCTCGAGGCCGACAATGTCGACTTGGACTTTGATACCACCTCGAATACATTGACCATGTCAGGGGTCTGGAGTAGTGCTTCGGGGACAGCCTGGTCGGAGACGATAAAAGGCCCTGCTTCAAAGGCCGACAAAGTCGAATTTGGGCTGTTGGGGGCGGAGAAGGGAATCGATGCGGATGAAATCAAGGTCGGAGGGCTGCTAGCAGTTGTAGGAGAGGACAAGAAATTGAGTATGCTGGATCCAATGGCTGCTTCATGCGGGGCTATTACAGGAGTGTCACACTAACTTGATATAGAACCTGCGATGTTCTCGTTCCCTTCACGGCATCACGCTTTGCCCCAGTCGGCCAGCTATACGGTCTCATTCGCAAAGCCAACCGGTCTCCATCCGACAATGTCCGTATCTATTCCTCGCTCTTCATTGGACCTACCCCCAGCACCCGATGACACAACCTGCGGCCTGTACACGTACCTGACGCTTCCATCATCTGTCTTCGCGGACCAGTATCAAATTGGCACGACCGATCCGCTTTTCCTCCGATCCCATAACTTAGCAGGTCTGCGTGCTCATGCGGGTGAAACAGACCTGGAGGCCCCAGACTGGGTCGTCAAGCGCTGGGGCTCGACCTGGCTCATTGAACTAGCTACACCTGTCGACCAGGACCTCGACAGCGTTGTGAAATCCGCCAATTGGACCGCTACCATTCCCCTTCATCTACGCTACCTTAATCCTTCTGAATCAGGGTACCGATCTGCGGATGTCCCTTGGCCAGTCGTCTTCTGGGCTTGCAGTGCAGAGGATGAAGAAGCTGGTATGGGGATCAATCCATTTGACCGCAAGCACCTCGGCTACGACAGCCTCTTTGCTCCCCGTACGCTCTTCTACCAGTTTCACCCTCAGTCCGATCGTCTTGTAGAGGAGATAGATTTCCCTGTCCTTCATCTTAAAGATGGAGAGGGCCTTTTCAAGTCTCGCAACATCGAATTGGCCACATGCGCTGTCATTTCCCTTGGATTCTTGTGGATTCTGTGGCGACTTGTGCAAGTCACCTGGTCGTCCGGTCTCGGCTCCAATGGCAAGACGGAACATTCTCATAAACATGATAAGAAGGAGTAGAATATTCTGCAGGCTGTTCTCATTACAATTTTCACTTGGCGATTGGGATGATATCATCCCACATGCATTGATCTGGGCGTTTGGGACTATATCTACCATCTCGACTTATCTATAGAAACATACAAATTATGAATTATACATTCAACTCCCGCTTATAGTACACCCGCTTATGGTACACTCTCGCTTATGGTACCATATCCACTGGAATGGACACACTTTTCCTTGATTTCCCGTATGGTCTCTCACTTTTAGAACACTCGCCTTTGTACACAACTTCTCATCCTATCTTTGCTGAGTCCTCCGCCTAGTCAGCTATCTCGACTAACTACCTATCGAAAAGTCCCTAGCGATACTGAAATGGGATGACAATACAGCAGTGGGGCCATCTATCACGAAACCAGAATGACCGTGGAGGAGGGGGTGGCTCTTTTCTTAAGGACCGTCATGTTTTCTTCTTTACTCCTTCCTCATCTCGCCGTAAATCCAAGTGATGTCCTGTAACGAATTTGACACTCCATGGGTTGAAAATCCCTTGGAATCCGCAGAGAACGCTCTCCGTGACGAACACGGTACCAGACTCTACGAGAACGACCTTGGCGACCTTCTGTTTGCAACCATTCGCTACAATGACATCCCCAAACTAAAGCAATATATTTCTGTCTATTCCCCACGCTTGGACATGGAACAGAAAGTGTTTGAGTGTTTGATGACCCGCTTTGTATTGTCGCGTCGCAGGGACGTGAGGAGGTGCTCCGCGTTCTCATAGACTACTACAATACCAACTGGAAACAGCTGCCTCTCTATCAGCGAAAGTGCTCGTTACTGACCGCAGCATGCGGAGAGGCACACATCGAGACGGCTCGATTAATTATGGACTGTCAGCCGGCCCTCAATTCAGCCCACATTGACCAGGTGTATCGTGATGAAGCGCTGCTGGCAACTGCCAAATCTTTGGGTTCTTTGCCCCCGTCTGATCGCGGATTCGAAACGCCTGCAGATTGCTACCACTGGGTAAGCAACCGCACTGCCCAAGGGGAAGAGTTGATTTGTCTGCTCCTCGATGGTGGTGCATCTGCTCAAGCGACTGAACCGCGTGAAGACAGCAGCCAATCAATGCATTGCTTTGGAACGGTCCTCGGCCGAGCCTCCTCGCGAGCTGGGCCCGCGCTGGTGAAACGACTGATTGAGCAAGGAGCTAACGTACAGGCGAGGGAAGAGTACCAACTCCATGCATCATCCACACTTTGGGACATGGAAAATCCATCTGGCGTGACTGCACTTCACATTAGCAGTGCGTATTGGAACTCAGAAGTTCTACAGACGCTTCTCGACTACAGTGGAAGAACTGCTCCTGAAGAAATACAATGCCGCGACAGCAATGGGCGTCTACCTCTTCACTGGGCAGCCGCGGGCCCAGGCTCATGGGAATGTCGGCTACCTGATGAGAAAATCAACAAGCGAATTCTCGACACCCTCAAGCTACTCTGCTCCGGTAGCGATATCAATGCTCGGGATAACGGGGGAAAGACTCCTTTACACCACGCCATACGCGGTCACGCCTGCTGTGGTCTAAGCATGCACATCGACAATATGTTGAAGTTCTTCCTGGAGAAAGGGGCGCACGCAGGGTTGGTCGACGATAATAATCAGACCGTGCTACATGTGATGGCTATGTACTGCCTGGATGGTGATCCCATCAATACCTCTCTAATGCAAATGCTTGTTTCACACGGTGCCGAAATCAACCAACAAGACGTAAATGGGAATACGGCATTGCACCTGATGGCTAGGAATTTACGCCAAACTAAGGCAGCTCAGTCTCTAATTTCTCAGGGTGCAGATGTGTCTCTTATCAATGTCAAAGGGAATACAGCCCTGCACGAATGCTTATTAATGGGAACAATCCTGCAAAGGCAGACTGCGAGCGGAGCTATTGCTCCAACGGTTGCCGATCGAAGAAAAGCCCTGGATGAAATGATTAATATCTTGTTGCATATCGGGGGCGATGCCATGATGGATCAGACCAATCAAGCGGGGGAGACGCCGCGACAGCTGCAGTCTAAGAAGCTAGCCCACTGGCAGAAACTGGAGTTACGTGAAGCCACGAGACACAAGTAGTCTAGCGAAACCTATTGCCACACTTAATGAAATGCTAAATTTCCACCTAACCACCCTTCATTGAATAAAACAAGTACTTGTCCTCTTTTTTATTTTCGAAGCGAGCGAGACATAGTCTATATCCTACTGTAATATGGATTTCTGTATATATTGTGTGCATGTATGTTCTTATCAGCATATCACGTCTCTTTGCCGTATATCACCGGGGATCTCCGACCTCCACTGCCTCCAGAAGTGCGAAATTGTAATGTATGGAATGATCAAATTGAGATTAATCATTGCAGTTGTTAATCAACCTTCCATAAAAATGATCGATTATCCAATGCATCAAATTATTACAAGGATATGCGGGCGGCCCCGGCCTCTACAACCACTGGCCAATCCCGTCCACGCCCGCACTGCTCTCCAACTTCTACAATAATGGCCGACTCCAAGCCGCGCAAGCGCTCTCGCGCTGCCTGTCTGTCTTGCCAATCCCGTAAAAGGAAATGCTCAGGCGAAAAGCCTTGCGCGACATGTGTACAGTCCGGCGTGGACTGCCAATACAGCGCTGCCCCGCGCAAGAAGCGCCTCAGATCCACTAGCGCGTATGGCACCAGTCTACCAGCGCTGGATGAACCACAAAGACCACCAGATGGCCTAGCATATCCAGTTCCGAAGGCCGTCAGCACTACCGAGAGTACGACTTCTCCTGCCTCGTTCAATCGGGTCGGCGATGCAGGGGTGAGTCATTCACTCGAAGCGAATTCTGGCGCCGCGTTTGTTCGCAAACTTGGGCTGCGTATTGATCCAGCTCGTGCGCCGAGATTGCATCTTTTTGCGTGGAATGTAGGGGAGAGGCGATTGTCCACTGCGCTTTCTGCAGAGGCGCTGGCGCCGGCGCTCATCACGAAGCTTCTTTCGCAGGAAGAGATGCGACGGTTGGCGGTGATCTACTTTGAGAAAGTCGATCCATGTTATTCGTTTTTAGATCGTCAACATGTTTTTTCTCGTATTATGCACCGTTGGGAAGCGCAAGTCGAGCTATTGGAGCAATCATATGATGCCGTCTTATATGGCGTCGCGGCATTTGGGTACTTGTTCTCACAACGCGAGAGAACTCCCACAGAGGTCCGCGTCGTTAATGCAGCGCATCACGATTTACAAAAGAGCATACTGGGTGCAGAAACACCCTCAATCGACATCATAGCTGGCTGGGTTCTTCGTGTCGCCTACCTACGTATGACAGCCTCGCCACATGCCGGCTGGATGGCAAGTTGCACATTGATGCACTTGATCGAGGCAGCAGGTCTGCATCTCGAATCAACAGACCCAGACTCCAGTCTTCTCCAAGGCACATCCCAAACAACCCCCCAAAACAACAACACCGAACCCAATACACCAGATACCCGCCGCCGCCTCTTCGGCATGGCTCGCCACCTAAACACCTGGATCTCATTCGATCTAGGCCGCTCCCGCGTCGTTGTCCACGGCGCAACAACCAGGATCATCCCTCAAAACCCCAATCGAGCAGATCTCCTCCATTTACTTCCCCTATCTGAAAGTCTTGACCCAACAACCTCAGCACAACAAGACCTTCCCGACCTCGAAACAGCCTTGTCCTCTGTTCTAGACCTAGTCTACACAGAACCTTCCCTAATTCTTGTCCAATGCAATCTAATGCTCTGCATATACCGTCGTGTCCGCGCTCTAAACGCCCACGCTCCACTCTCAGCCCGTCCAGAGCGCTTCCTCGCAATTGCAAGTCGTGGTCTACGCGCAGCACGCGAGATGGTATCTTCTACTTGCCCATGGCACCAAGTTGCTAATGTCCCATTCCAAGTCGTCTGCACACTTCTAGCAATTGACAACCGTGCCGCGTTGGAACTGCTTCCAGACGCGATGCTGACGTTAAGGGAGGTGGTTACAGTCTACGACACAGATGTCATGCGGGAGGCGTATTCGACGGCTTATTTACTTGTTGCTATGCATCAGCGACGGAAGGAGGATGATACGCGTGCGTTGGGTGATGTTTTGAGGGCTAATTCTGCGGCTGCGGCTGTTTTTAGACAGCAGGATGTCGGTGATAGTGGAAGAAGTAATGGGACGGTTGGTGGCGGGGACCTGGAGAAGACGCATTCGGAGGAGGTGGTTGAGCAGGTCAATGCACCAGTCTCGGATGTTGAGTTCTCTTGGTTGGGGGATTTGGTTATTGATATGCCTAGTTTGCAGAATTTTGATCTGGATCAGTTTCTTATGACTGATGTGCCATGGCCGTTGCCTGAGATGGGAATATGATAGGGTTGATTAAGTTTAATGACTGTTATGAGAAATACAGATATGTCCTCTTTGTATACAAATTCCTCGTCACTCCGGATAAACTTTTTCGATATCAGATATATCAGGTAGAAATAATTAGAACTCGCTATGGGACGCTTAGAAATCAATTGTTAATCCGCAAGAATGAGCGCTGCCCTGCCAGCACTAGAGCGGGGACTATTACGAGATAGTTTTGTTTTTCCTCACATTAGGCGAAAGAATAATGCAATAGGAATAGCCATATCTGCGCTATTACACCGACTCCTTAACAATAACCCCACTTCAAATCCTAATGGGCATCCAGGCGCCTCGACGACTGCAGCCACCAGGATATTTGAGATTTCTAATTGACATTCGGGACCGGGCCGCATATGATGCCATAGAAACTTTACGGCATCCACTTGGGATCGCTTGAGTCCTGCATGGTTCATAGTACTGCGGGTTTTTGGTTCAAGCAGCGGTCAACATGTTTGGTTGCAGGTGGCTGGGCGGTGGAGGCCGATCGCCAGGGCTATGTCGAATTGGGTTACGATTGGGTAATCGGGACGATCATGACGGTACTTATGTCAATTCCAGGTTTCTAAGGCTGCCATTGTCTTTTTTTTTGTTTGTTCCATAGAGCTGTATAGACATGTTGTGTACTGTAGTTTTTGATGTCTGAACTTACTGAGTAGAGCACAATTGAGGTCCAATATTTCTATCTAGTTGATAATACACTAAAGATACTGCCTATCTACTAGCCAAACGATATCTTTGGAAATCCAATGACTGCGATTTGCTAATTAGCGGTGAGATGCTATTAGGTACTATCGGGTCTGATAAGGCGAAAACGGACCAGTCAGCAATCGTGGCCTGCCGATGTCGGCCCGCGCTCTTGATTGGCCACCGCCGCTCGGGGGCACGTGCCCGCACTGAGTCAACGAAAAACCTCTTTCCGGCTGCCGTCCTCTCTTCTTCCTCTTCCCCAGTTTACCCTTCACACTCCACTTAAAGCATTCGATACTCATGTCTCACTAAGGAATTTATTTCCCTCCCTTTCTCTTGACTGCTACACCTAGAGTCGCGCTTATGTGTTTGGCACCCTCAACTTTCACCTCCCAGGACTATATCTCGGGTATGTTCCTCGATCAACAACCTCTTTTTTCTCGCCATTGTCCCTCCATACTAATACTTTTGCCCCCTTAGATCACCTTTGGAAGTCTTCCATTAACTGAATCGACCTACGTGTTTATCATTCAGTAAATTCTCGCATATACATCTCAAAATGTTCATGAACGTCTTCAAGGCCATGCCCACCCGGGCTGCGGCCTTCACCACCATGAAGAGCCCTGCTCAGGCCCGCTTCATGGCTACTGTCCGTCAGCGTGCTGCTATGGAACCCGCTACCTTCACCATCCGTGATGGCCCCATGTTCACCGGAAAGTCTTTCGGTGCTCGCTCCAACATCTCCGGCGAGGCCGTCTTCACTACCTCCCTGGTTGGGTACCCCGAGTCCCTGACCGACCCCTCCTACCGCGGTCAGATTCTGGTCTTCACCCAACCTCTGATTGGCAACTACGGTGTCCCCTCGGCCGAGAAGGATAGCAATGGACTCCTGAAGTACTTCGAGTCCCCCAACCTGCAGGCTGCCGGTGTCGTCGTCGCCGACGTTGCTGAGCAGTACAGCCACTGGACTGCTGTTGAGTCTCTGGGTGAGTGGTGTGCCCGTGAGGGTGTGCCCGCCATCTCTGGTGTCGATACTCGTGCCATTGTCACCTACCTCCGTGAGCAGGGTTCTTCCCTTGCTCGCATCACTGTTGGTGAGGAGTACGATGCCAACGAGGACGAGGCCTTCACCGACCCCGAGCAGATCCACCTGGTGCGTCAGGTCAGCACCAAGCAGCCCTTCCACATCAGCGCTGCCGATCCCACCTCCCACGTGGCTGTCATCGATTGTGGTGTGAAGGAGAACATCCTGCGAAGCCTGGTCGGCCGTGGCTCCAGCGTCACTGTCTTCCCCTTCGACTTCCCCATTCACAAGGTTGCCCACCACTTCGACGGTGTCTTCATCTCCAACGGCCCCGGTGATCCCACCCACTGCCAGGACACTGTCTTCCACCTGAAGCGCCTGATGGAGACCTCCCAGGTTCCCATCTTCGGTATCTGTCTCGGTCACCAGCTGTTGGCTCTGGCTACCGGTGCCAGCACCATCAAGCTCAAGTACGGAAACCGGGCTCACAACATCCCCGCTCTGGACCTGAGCACTGGTCGCTGCCACATCACCAGCCAGAACCACGGTTACGCCGTTGATGCCTCCACCCTTCCCTCCGACTGGAAGCCTTACTTCGTCAACTTGAACGATCAGAGCAACGAGGGCATGATCCACAAGTCTCGCCCCATCTTCAGCACCCAGTTCCACCCCGAGGCCAAGGGCGGTCCTCTCGACTCGTCCTACCTCTTCGACATCTACCTTGACAGTGTGCTGAAGTACAAGAACAGCCAGGCTGGTCTGTACCCCCAGCGTGACAGCCGCCCCAACGGTCTGTTGGTGGACCTTTTGGCTAAGGAGCGTGTGGGTGTCCAGCCCACCATCGGCATGCAGAACATTGCTGCCGCTGCTGCCGCCGCTGCTTCGGCTTAGTTGTTCTGATGTTTTATTGGGAGTTTGGTACTTGGTTGGAAAGGCAAATATGGGTTCATTTTGTTCATAGTTCATTGTGACATTTCAATTTTATTTATTCAAGAAATAAGTTATGACATATTTATCCCTGTTAGTAGCTGCACGTAGCTGAAACATCTACTTGATCGTAAAGTAAACAGTAAGTATTGTTATTGAGCATATCATTGTCTTCTGCATCATGGTTTTTTTACTTCGTCATCAATTCGTAGACGCTTCACTGCAGAATCTATTTGGCTACAATGGAAACAACATCCTCATCTGCTATCGCATGCCCCAAGCCCACGCGTTGTGGCACATGTCTGGCACTGGCACCCCATACCAAGGCATATTTAAATGTATCCTTGAGGGTACGGTGAATCTGGTCACACACGTCCTCAATCGTGGAGTCCTGACGCACGATAAGCGCCTCGTCGAAATTAGGCTCTGTTCCCTTTCTGTATACCGGTTGTCAGTTAGATTAAGTCATTATCAGGAATCGTATCCCAAGTAAGAGCAGGGTTATCATACCGCTTGGTGTAAAGACGCATCAATCTCAATTCCTTCCAAATCCGCTCAACAACCTCCTGCACTCCTAAATCAAGTTCACAACTCATCACGGCTGTGTAAGGCTCACGGGCTAGCTGGTCCAGGAACTCAAGGCTGACGCTATCAATCTTGTTGTAGACATAAAGGCTGGTTCGATGTTAGCAAATCCACATTATGACTATATCAGGCCATTTCATGGTTTTGTTCTTACCATCGAATGTACTTGCGGTGGTCTTTCATGATGACATCGATGAAGTCGTCAATTGTGGCTATCAATCAAGATTAGTAATTCGACACCCATCGAGGTCCAAAACATGTATCACACTTACCATTTTCATCTCGCACAAGCACTTCACAGTTGAGAATCTTGTAGTCACGCAAAACGTTGTAGATCATCCGCTCATCCAGACCCTTAGGTGGTTGCGAGAAAGTAATCTTCATGCCACCAGCACTCTTGACCTTGAGATAGATATTCCTGAGCACCAGTCAGTCATCCGCAACTAACAACCTATCACCCCATCAACTGAATACATACGGGGGCTCCTTATTCAAACGAATGCCAACGGCATCCAACTCCGCCTCCAACAAGGCCCGTTGCTCTGCCTTCTTAGTCGCATCCAAGACCATCAAAATCAAATCACTGGTCTTCGCAGCCGAAATAACCTGACGACCACGACCCTTTCCTTCCGAGGCACCCTCAATGATACCGGGCAAATCCAAGATCTGGATTTCTGCACCACCATACTCCAGAACACCAGGAATGGCTGTCAGGGTAGTGAAAGAGTAGGCTGCAGCCTCACTTTTGGTCTTGGTGATCTTGGACAAGAAAGTGGACTTTCCGACGGATGGGAATCCAACAAGTGCTACACGCGCATCACCGCTCTTGCTGACATCGAAACCAGCACCACCACCGGAGCCGGCACCACCTACTGGCTCGAGGAGTTGAGCTCGCAGACGAGCAAGTTTTCTGTTAGAAAGTTAATTTGGTGATCTTGATACATCCATCCACGTGGGAGGAGAGGAAGGCGTACCCTTTCAATAGACCAAGATGATATTCTGATATAGAATCAATACACATATCACATTGGAATTTCAACCAGGCTGGATCTTACCTGTCGCCTTGTTCTCTGCGGGGCATGTTAGCGGGGTGATAAGCGTTTTGGATATCGGGTCAACTTACTCTGCGTCCGGCGCATCTCATCCTCAATCCTGCAGATACATAAGCATCAAACCGTAAATATAGTCTCCAGAAGACATACTCCTTGATCTTTTCTGTAATGTTCACCATTGTGCCGGTTGATTCACTCTAAACTCGCTAAATGAGAAATATCAATTCGAGTTAAGCGTTTTTGTTCGTGAAAACCGGCCGCCAAGAGGATTATGTAATCGCTTTTTGCACCTCCGTTCAAGCTCCGCGATACTGCGAACCTTCATTCAACGTTCACCTCTCTATTTTCGCCCCAACCATGGCCGAATCTCCAGTCGCCGAGCCTGCGATGGCTCAAGATACTGCTCTCGTGTCGGAGGAGCAGTCAGAGCAGCAACAGCAGCTTGAACCCGTCAAGAAAACCAAGAAGATCATTCGGAAGAAACGCCGCCCAGCTCGCGTTCAGGTCGATCCTTCAGAAATCAAGTCTGAACAGCCCCCACAGACTGGAGATCTCTTCAATATTTGGTACAGCAAGTGGTAAGTGTCCTTTTGACCGCGATCGAGGTCCGTCTGTTTTGCGCCGAACCATTCGCTAACTTGCGCTTGAAACAGGTCCGGCGGCGATCGCGAAGATAGATTCGGATTGAATACACCTGCACCGACGAGATGCGACCCTATCAAGGATTCGGGATACACCAAGGCGGATCGCGTGACTGGTTCATTCTTCTGTGTACGTGCGCTCAACATTTCCTACTACGAATCGGCGTGCTGATACTTGGTTTCGATAGCTTTATTTCGCGAAGGGAACGTGCTGCAAAGGAGCGGATTGTGAATACCTTCACCGGCTACCGACTATTCATGATCTCTTCAATCCTAACGTGGACTGTTTCGGTACGGATCTATACCATGAAACGAGAAGTGGTTCACGAACTAACGTCTTTGTGATGAACAGGTCGTGACAAGCATTCGGATTACAGAGATGTACGTTTTTCCCTTCGACAAAACTCACTGAGACCATAATATCGGGATAACCGTGCTGACAACTATATAGGACATGGGTGGTGTTGGATCTTGTATATCATACCGAGAACCCTGTTCTTGTTCCTTTACTGACCTTCGATAGTCCAACGGCAAAATCGAACACTCTACGTTGGAAGAATTCACGTCTCGGTATGCTTGCGATACATCCATTGTCTGAAGACCGGAAACTGACTATATTGTTACAGGACGGAATTGAAGAGATTGTGGCCCGCCATTTCGCGCCATGGGGAGAAATTGCACGAACCCGAGTTTTGACTGGCCGCGGAGTTGCTTTCGTGACATGTGAGTTATCCCAAAGCTCATATCGAGTACCCATGCTAATACCTCATAGATGTGAACGAGGCCAATGCCCAATTTGTAAGTGAAATCACAATGCGCACAGGGCGCTTGACTAATGCAAAAACAGGCCAAGGAAGCTATGAGCCACCAAGCCTTAGATGACAGTAAGTCTACCTGAACCAGCATGAAAGACAATATATCTAATTCATTTCAACAGACGAGATCCTGAACGTACGATGGGCAACAGTAGACCCCAACCCAATGGCACAAAAGCGCGAGGCACGTCAATTGGAAGAGCAAGCCGCCGAAGCTGTGCGCCGCGCGCTACCAGCAGCATTCGTGGCTGAGATCGAGGGCCGAGACCCCGAAGCCAAAAAGCGGAAGAAAATCGAGGGCAGTTTCGGATTGGATGGATACGATGTTCCAGATGATGTGTGGCACGCTCGCACACGACAGCTTGAGTCAGCACCGGAGGCTGCTCAGCTCGAGGCTCCGGAAGAGCAGTTGATGATTGAGCCGTCATACGCACAGCCTGAGCCCGAGGCTCAGAAAGGAATCTTCTCTAGTGCGACTGTGGCTGCGCTGCGTGGACTGGCTGGTGGTAATGTTAAGACACAGGCTGCGCCCAAGCCTTCTGGGCCATTAGTTGCCTATGGAAGCGATGATGAGAGCGACTAGACTTTGGAATTATGCTGCGTGGGCAAGACTGCAATCTATAATTTTGTGATTCTTTGTACTATAGCGATACCTCTTCAAAATTTCAAAAGATTCTTGCCCCAAAGCGGTCTTCGTTAATATGGACGTTATTCATAACGGGGTATCCCGAGTACTCGCTAAACATGCATGACATGACAATGAGGGGGGTGATAGTTCCAGAACAACCTGGAAGAAAAACAAGAAATACAAACAACCGCCGATGATACAGGTATGCACGAATGCCATAATGCAGACAAGATAAAAGCAAAGATTTAAAGCACTAACTCCCCTTTTCAATTCCCCTTTCCCCTTCCTCCCCATTTCTAATTCTTATTCATAATCATCTGTCGCTGCAGCCGAGATCGTAATAAACGCACGATCCGGTCCGGTAGTTGTAGATAAACGCATTAGTGTAGCTATCAGGTCTCTCACTAGACCGCGCCTCAGATGCAAAATCCATGAGAAGATCATAAACTTGACTGAGGTACTTTCTTTCAGTAAGCGGAGCATTCTGGATGACACTCCGCCAGCTTTCCGTATCCGAAAGTCTTGTCCCACGAATAGCAGCAAGGACCTCGTCACGGGTATCGATAGCAGCGACAGGTCCATTGCGAGCACTATCGGCTACTTCACGAGAAGAAAGCAAAGCCGACTCCACAATGTTTCTTCGGTTTGTCTTCTTGCTCCGATGCTGAGGGACGAGAATGCGGACGTTGTTCGCTTTTTCGTTGGATTGGATTGCGTCTTGCTGGTTTGGTTGGCGGAATTGTCGTTGTTCGGACGTTCCTTCGCGATGGTGACGGGCTTGGATTTCGGATCGGAGCCAGGGGATTAGCTCTGAGCTTCGGATGTCGAATTCTTCGCGGCGGACTAGGTTACGGACTTTGTAGCCACGTTCCTTGCTGTCTGCCTTTGCGATTACGATCCAGCGGTGGTTGTGCTCTCGGTATTTGGCCATTAATTCTTCCAGTGAGGAGGCGTCCACGGCTATTTCGGCGCTGATGTCGTTCGTCCAAAGATCTTCGGCGATCTTTACGCCGGTTGTACGGAGGACCGTTGGATCGAAGCTGGCGACCAGGACATCGCATCTGCGGGTTGTCCAGTAATCGGCGCCGGCTTCTGATTCTTTTGGAGGGGCTCTGGTTTGGAGGTATCCAGCCATTGACATTACAAGTCGATCGGAGCTGAGGTTGAATCCGACAGCGTGTGCTTGTGGCCGACTGGACAGGGCTTTCGGCGAGAATTCTTGGATTAGACGGTCATATCGGCCACCTGCAGCGAAGACATCTCGGCGCTTTTGATCGAAGACACATTGGAAAAGTATGCTTCCTCGGTAGAATTTGTCATTCAAGCTGCTCAGAGGGTTGATGTAGATCTTGCGTTTCACACCAAAGCTTTGCAGGTAGGTCATGAGCAGGTTCAAGCGAGCAAAGATGGCGGGAACTCGATCCGCGTATTCGGTGCCTTCCATGATGGCTTGCAGTCTCCGCTGCGTTTCTTTCGGCGTATCTATTGATTGGATATTAGTATTGTTTGTTCGACAGCAGATTATTTCACACATACCTCTGAAGTCAAACCGAGCAAGGTCGTCTAGCGAGGTAGACGCCACGCCAATCGATGGAGACCGGAGTTCACTGCGAATCTTTTGCATCGTCCATTTTCCAACATTGAGCTTGCTGATAATCTCTTTCACCAACGGAATTTGAGAAGCAGTAATGCGACAGAATTCCATAATAAGCTGTAGGAGATCAGAGTGATTGACAAGGAAGCACATTGAAGCTGACCGGAGGGGTGGAAATTCTTCAATAATTTCGTCTACTACTTTGATGACCTCGGCCTCTTTCAGAGCAAGATCCAAAGTGTTGTAGGAAACGATATCGAAGTCCACTTCCCGATGAGTCCGGGGCTCGCTGCCATGAGCCGAATCTCTGTAAACGGTTCCAAAAGCGAATGTCTTTTCCAGCGAGCGATCCTGTCGGGGAATTGCACGCGCATTTGGGAGTGTGAGATCAAACGGCAATTGTAAAAGGTGACCTGAAACATCTAACAACCGCACGGCTTGGCTGGAATAATGGTGAGATCGTGGGAACAGCATTTGTCTCGCCGATTCCACTGCGCCATGTCTTCGGAAGATGGAAGTCAATCTCTCCTGGACAAGGCCTTTGACGAGTAGCTCATTCGCAGCTGGGGCCCCGTGAGAGTCCATATCCCAAGCAATATCCTCGAATTTCTTCGGCGATTGTGAAAATATCGCAGAGAGAATTTTCTTGTAATCAGGGGAGTTTGGGTCGGAGAGCAGATGCACAATTGCACGTCGGAAAGTCTCTTCTTCAACCTGGAGAGGAATCCTTCCACTAGACAAGAGCTCGGCAGCTGTTGGCCGTTCACTAGGCGTATGGTTGAGAAGAGACTCGATGATTTGGCCTTGAACAAGCTTTTCAGATTGTTCAAAAGTAGATGGGAGTTTATGGTCAGGCTCTCTGATCGCTCGAAGCGTTTCATCACGCTCCATGCCTGTCGGCAGCGGATGACACATCTCGAAGAAAATGACACCAAGGGAGAACATCTACCATAGATTAGCATCATGGACATATAGCAGTTCTGGTTCAGAGATACTCACATCAACTTTCTCGTTGTACTGACCCGCAATTCCTGACTTCATCTCTGGTGCGACATAGTAGGTCGTTCCCAGACTACGGGTGAAATTGCCATCAAAATCACCTGGGGCAGACGAACGTACTGCTGTGGTGAATTGACCGCTGGTAGCGAGACCAAAATCGCCAATGCGAGGGTTGTTGGCAACATCGATGAAGATATTGTCCGGTTTCAAATCACGGTGAATAATGCCATGGCTATGAATATGGCTCAGACCGTCAAGAATCTGTCGGAAAAGGCGCCATGACCGATCGACATCATCACACAAGCCGTTCTTGATCAGATCCCGCAGTGTGTGCTTCTCACAATACTCCATTTGAATGTACAGAGTATTCAAGACCGGACGACCGTATGAGCCAGATCTAGTGTGGCTAAGCTCAGTACTGTCTTTGCTGTCCGTTTCGTACCATCCAGGCGAATCTTGATGACGACGCTCTGAGATTGTCCCCTCATTTTCTTCATCACTATCGCTGGCAGCGAATTCAATCTTGGGATACCCGCTGGAACTAATGAAATCAAGACCACCAGGGCTCAATTCTCGATGATCCTGGCTGCCAAATGAATCACCGTCGGTAGATGAAATGGCCTCTTCATAAATATGATGGAAATCTTCCTCTAGCCACGCGGTATAGTACCGAACGACATAGGGGTTATTCAATCGCGAAAGAAGCATGATTTCAGATAGGGTATCCTTCAACGCTGGGGCGGAGGACTCGGTGATCTTTTTGACGGCATAAAATCGACCATCGAGCTTATTTCTTGCTTTGACGACTTGTCCGAATCCACCTCGTCCGAGGTGGCCTGCTTCGTCGAAATCGTGATGGTACCGCGAAAAGGTTGGGAGTGTGCCAAAAGAGTCCAGTCGGGGCCTCCTCTGCATGGATACAGAGTTGGAAGTTCTTTCACGCATTGTTAAAGGCGCATCGACCCGGAAGAACTCCGACGGCAGCAGTTGGAAGGCAGTCGCACGTTTCTTGGGGTCAGGTCGGAAGAACTCCCGAAGTAGATCCTGCAGTGACGGGGAGAGACCTAAGGAAACCATTAATTGGTTGGCAGAGGTATATCTCAGCAAGACATCTTTTCCGAAGGCCATCTGCAGCATGACAATGCCCAGGTCCCAGACATCAGTCTTCATGGTTGGTAGAGCGCCCTCCTGGGTCAGCTCAGGAGGAATCCATAGTGGCGACTTGGATGCATTCAAAGAACGCTTTGTACCAGGGGAGTCTGGCAGTGCCTCTTCCACACTAGACTGTAGCTTTACAGTCGTTGCACCGGATCCATTCCTGAATATCATGACTCGGCCGCAATTAATAGTTCCATGGACAAATCCGCTCCGGCGATAGAATTCCAGGGCTTCGAGAAGTTGAATCATCCAGCCGCGGAGGGTCTCAACTGCAACAGTACCGACAATATCAAGAAGTTCAGAGAGCGAGCCTTTGTTAGCATGCTCAAAGAGAGCATACACAGTCCACAGATCATCCGGTGAATTGAAATCGCTAATAGGACGAGTGATTTTGAATCCTACAAAATCAACTACATTGGGATGCCGAAGTCGTTTCAGGCTCTCCAATTTATCCTCGCTGGTCCGCATCTGCTCACGGAATGAAACAACATTCGAGCTTTTCTCATCTAGGAATATCTCCTTGAGGACTAATTGCGGGACATGGCATCGACCTTCGGATACAACTGGTCTCACAGTGTATGTTGTCTTAGCCTGTTGGGAGTGCAGTAGTGTTTTTCCATGCACGGCACGGAACACCAATGGTTGACCATCAGTATCATGTACAGCCACCGGCGGGTCAAAGGAAATAGCACCCGGTGTGTTCTCCACAAGATCATCCACTTCATTGGAATCCACCCCACTAGTGCGGCTCTTGCGTCGCAAAGCTCGGACTCGATTTCGCTGCCGAATCTTATCCTGAAGCATTGCCTGCAAGGCGTGCTCTTCCGCCGCACTAGCAGCCTCCTGTTTGCGAATCTCTTCCTGCTTTTCAAGCTCCGCACGCTGAATGGCTGCTGCTTTTTGTTCCATCCGCTCCTCTTCAAGACTGGGGAGGTCTTTGTTCTGCTCACGCGCTTGCGCCACATCCTCCAGAATATCCTGGATCGATACTGCCAGCTCATAAATCATTTCAGATCCCAAGAGGGACGCGGGCTTTTCGCGAATGATTTCTTGAATGCGGGAGCGGGCCCCATCGCGAAAGTCGTCCAAGTTATTCAGGGAAAGATTAGGGACGCTTTTAGGGTACGTGGCGGGCAGTTCAACTAGAAGCCTTAGACAAATATCTGGGTTGGAGGAGGCTCGAAGGTGGAGCTTGAAAATCACGTTGGAGGATTGCTACGTTGGGTCGTAACGGTCAGTCACGTCTATAATATTCAAAGTCAAGAATACGAGAACAGAAGCTGGTACACACCTGCCATGCTGATGGCCGGTTCTCGACGTCTTCAAAATCATCGCCATAAATTGAGCGAAGTGCTGCCACCTCATTAAGGTGGATTTCTCGGTAATTGGTAGTTGGGATGGGGGATGTTAAGGTCGATGAGTCGGAAGATTGCTTTTTCTGGCGGGGAGCTTTCTTCCTATTTTTGGGAGGCATCGCGGGGGCGTGGCGCGAAATCGCCCTACATCCGGATTTGAGTGAACGACATGGGGAACGAAAAAGAAAAATAACAATAAGTAAGAGAACGAGGTTCTCCAGAGCTGTAATTTCGCACGAGGGGGAAAAAACAGGCGGTCAGATAGAACGTGAGTTATCGATAGCAAAAGTGGAGTCACCGCTTACTATGAATTGACGTCCCGTTGGTTACTTGTATACTCGAACACGAATATGAGTATATTGCACGAGATCTGGAAATCTGATTCGTATATTTTATCTGTATATCAATATAACCAGGCCAAAACGATTGCCCATAAGGTACAAAAGACTCCCTGCCCAAGTGTGGAGATGTCTGCGTTGGTTAAACTCCTATACATTTGGCACTGCAGTAGTCGGTGCCACCATTTGGTGGTTTCAACCTTTTGTCGAATTGACCCACATACGTACTGCGCAGTCTTGCTGCTAAATTGCAAACATTCGAGAATAAACCATCTATAGTAAAAATGTTCTTAATGGCCGTCTGCGAGTAGTATAAATCCCTCTGATAAGAGAGTAGATTTAGGAAGAATCAGGAAGATAGGCTACGCATGGTAAGCGGGCTCTGTTACGTCTGAAACATGGCTTTTGCCTCCAAAGTACGTGATATGATCCACTTATCATCATTGTGGGTCGTCTAGAAGAGTTGGCCACCTAGGCTATACTAGTCGGTGTACAACATACGGGGTCATCAAGCCCATGATCATAACTCTGGGCAAGGCTAAAAGAACATTCAAAATGCATTTATTGGCACAGCCATTCACCTATCCTGCAAATTTGACCCGTAGAGATACTCTCCTCCCTCGGGATACTAACCCCGATGATTTGCATGTAGCCTTGCTCTAAGGGTCCAATTGCCCTGCGAATCAGTGTCACCAAGCTTGGGAATGCAATATGGCTCGTTTAACTCATGGGCAATCGGTGCGAAGAATTAAGTCTCCAACCACCAAGATCTGCGGTACATACTGCGGTACATACCACCAATGACTCCTCTAGCCTTGGCTGTGAGATCAGCAAATCGCGCCGTCAGCGAATCCAACTGCACTGGTAAAAATCAAAGACCAACCCAGAGAATTGGAAGTGTCGAAGAAAAGGGCAAGTTGGATGGGCAGCCAAATCAACTCCGATTTAGAAAGAGGCATACTGTCACGTAGTAACCGTGTAGATTCGACGTTGGATTTGGCAGTTAGCGGTGTGCGTGATGCGAGGAGCATGAGGTCACGTCAAGAGACAAGGGGCTATCACACGATTAGGGGCCGCCAGTCCGGCTGATGATTTCTCTGGGTGTCTAAAATCATATTTTGTACTCCATGTCATTTTCTTAATATTGATGTTAGACCTTCGGGGCATTTGGAAAGACGCGGCTCCGATCTGATGTTGATTGATTATCGATAAGCGCCCTTCCCCGACGCGTTGTTTACTCGTCACAATTTCTCCCGCTTACCTCTCCGCACCACAGCAAAATGCTGGACTGGATGAAGGGAACTGAGCCAGAGGCCGCAGGTGAGTCTATATGTCATGAAGCAGAAAGCAAAATGTTAATAAATTGCAGACACCTCTAAGGTGCTAGAGCCCCCCGAGACCCCAGCTCCCGTATTTGCGATTCGCGCCTTCAAGAGTGCTTTGTTTGGCACCCCAGGCGCAGACGATGAAAAGACCCCTCACCCAGCGCAGCCAAAGCAATCAGTTCAAGATCATCGGCGCAGTAAAAGCGATACCACCAAACCTGTGCCCATCCCCATCCCCCAGAAACTGGAGCCCAACAAACCCGATCTGGACGCGATAGCAAACCCCTCAGGCTCCCCAACCAAGAGCATTCTCGTCACGCCAGGGACAATCTCGAACCGACGGAAGACTGTCTCTTTTGGTGAAAGTGTGGTGGACAATGAAGGGAAACGCGACAGTAACTCGCTCAAGGTGGTCAAGACGCCCCCGAATCCATCAGGCAATCTTAGCACTCAGTGGTTGTCCGGGTCGGCCGGCGGCAAACCGCACAGCAAGCTGACCCAGACCTTGATGGATGCTCGCGACAATGCGACAAAAAATGCCGACTCGAGCAAATCCTCGGATGCTACGTCCGATGCCAACACCGCCACGCGCTCCCTGTCCAAAGATGATAGCGAAGGGGAGGATATTACGCTTAATTTGGATGAACCCCGGTCGGAATCGGGTAAATACTGGAAAACCGAATTCGATAATTATCGCGTACGCACGAACCGCGAAATTAAGAAATTGATTCATTACCGGACTATTGCGAAGTCTTACGCCCGCAAGAAGGATTCGGAGGCTCTTCGACTGGCGGATAAGCTCAAGGAGGAAGAGGAGAAGGTCGCGGAGATGGAACGCCAAGTGACACGCCTTGCGTCTTCGATCACAGGACAGGGATCCAAGGCCGATAACGAGCAGTTGATCCAGGACTTGACAAAGCAAACCACCTTGGCACTACAATACAAGCAGCAGGTCACTTCCCTGCGTACCCTCCTTGAGCAACAGGGGGTTGTCAAAGGTGAAGAGGTCCAGGTCAGCGAGCCAGCCAGGGAAAAGTCATCTTCAGAGACGTCTTCTGATGAGCTCCGGAAAGCGCAGAAGGAGCTTAAGGAAGCAAACGCCAAAATCGATGAGCTGAAGCGTCAAAACCCCGACCTGGGCCAGCTTGAAACTCTCGCACAGAGCTCAGAAAAGAAGGCGCAAGAGCTCGAAAAGGAGAATAATAGCCTCAAGCAAACCTTAGCCCGTGTCAAGCAAGAGATGTCGCGATATGAAGGCCGGCGCAAAGAAAAAGAGAACAAGTTAAAGCAAAGAGAGGCCAAGCTGGAGGCACGCATCCAAGAGTACCGCGAGCGCCTGAAGAACACCACCCAGGAGCACCGACAATCAGAGGAAGCACTACGAAAGAGCTTCGATGACGAACGCCGCCGTATGCAAAGCCAAATTGACCAGCTAAGGACAAGAGTGTCAGCTGTAGAACGCGCCCCTACTCTCCGGCCTCAGCAACGGCATTCGCTCAGCCCGCGCAAGGAATACACGGGCGTGCAGGTATACGACTTTGCAGGACAAAGCCGGAACCAGACCCAGAACCCCGATCACCCCGAGGTAGAGGAAGAAGCCACAGAGGACATCGAGGCACCACCCAGTCCGAGCCCACGCTCTAAATCCCGTGAAGTGCGACATGCGCGCAACGCCACAACCAGTACCCTCGAACTTAAACGTGCATCCCGAGATATGCGAGACATCGCCGCAGACGACGACGAAGTTACACACTACCTGAACGAAATCCTTCCCCGACCCGCTCTCCGTTCTCGTCGTACAGAACCGGATGTCATTCCTCCTTCCTCGCCCCCTGATATCAGCGCGCTTAAGTCTCTCGGCCATGGACATCCAAAGTACCAACCTGGTGAAAACCAGCGCACATATCGTTCTCTCTACCTTCGAGATCCCGACGCAAATACCAATACAAATACACAACCAGCTTATGCAAACTCACACCGCCCACGAACACATATCAGGTCTACTTTGGAAAGTATTTCCGGACCGACTGCTTCACGGGTGGGTAATTATGCTGGATACACCATCTCTGGTGGAGAGCGGCTTGGGAGACGGTATGGGTTGGCTAATGTGACTAGTGAAGCCTTGTCCCCCGAGCGAATTGCTGCGGCCAAGTCGCGGCTGAGGCAGAAGCGTGAGAAAGCGAAGGCTTCGGGGAAGGAGAATTTCTGAGATTCATGGTTGTCTGATCAGAGTTGATGATCCATTCTTTGTTGTTGGACAGTCTCTTTTTTCTGGATGTGTATAGGGATGTTTCTACTTATTTTCTTAGCGACGAATTGAATATCTCAAAACCAGAATACCAATGAATTGTTAAGATCTATGTACACCATTATGGAGCAACATCTGCGATGTAATTTCTTGACGCTGATCACCTTATTGATATAGGCTTTTCGGTCATTAGTCCCTAGGTCTGGGTGCTTGAGTCCCAAAGGTAGAGGTCATTGTCACGATATGGGCGTAGGCTGGTGGGTAAAGTGCCTATGATTTGGTAATGAATAACTAGCTATGGAGACTAACAAGTATGGGAACTAACTTCACGAACGCCATGAAACAGTCATAGTCCCATATACAGCGGGTTGATTTGCACGTAAAGCGGGTTGGGCCCCAAATGAACAGGGTTGAGCGACAAGTGGTGCCCCAAATGTAGGGGGCTGGGTAACATATGTAGATGGTTGAGCCACAATTGTAGAGGGCTGAGCCATAAGTGTGGAAGGTTGAGCCCCAAATGCAGAGGACTGGCTCTGAGAAGCAAACCCAGGATGCCCAGATTTCATCTGAGCTGGTGTAATCTGACCACCTGTGACCGGCTTTGGCTCAACCACAAACTTATTGAGAGTCGCCACACACAAATCGTGGGTGAAATCAAGGTTTGCCTTTAGAAACCCCAGTTCGAGAATCGGGCTGTCCCCTCCCCGAAGATAGACAAGGTTTTCCTTGATATTGTCAATGGCCACTTTTCTCAGCTCCCGGTAGTCGGCTCTTGCTGAGTATATCTCCTCGATAACGTCTTCAAACACCTCGTAGTCTACTTCATCATTGGGAGAGACTGAAAGCGGGCCACTGAATCCGTAAGGTAGAAATGAACGGCGGAATTCCTTTGTCATTTTCTGTTTGAGATCATCGATCTTGAAGTAATCCGCCTCGGCGTATAGACGCACTCTTTGGTAAATTGAACCATGGTAAAATACCGAATCATCTGGAGGTATCTCTCCATCCGCGCGAAAGTATGAATCAGTGATATCTCCCGTATATAGATATTCGAGCACTTGCTCAATAATGATTGGATCTCTGTCATCCAGACAGATCGGGCCCTAGATTACATTATCAAGATTCAGTTCTCATTCCCACAGATCTAGAGAGCCCTGAAACCCTGGATGTATGTTGTCTCACCTTGATTATCACATACTCGATCGAAAAACGCTGATCGTGGGCAAACCACGAGCTTATGTATGTGAAAGGTCTTCCCTTGGCATGTGATTGTCATATCACTATGCTTCGTGTTTTGATGAGCGCTAAAACCATATTAATGACGGTTCCAGTGGGGTAGGGGCTTATGTAAAACATCAGTATCTTACCCTTTGATGAGACTAAGGACTGCCTCCGTGTGTACTAACGAAGCAGGCTCGTGGGCCTTGGGGCGGGATGTGAGAGACATTGAGCCTTAGGACCCCGGGTAGTCAGGGTAATGACTATTGACTGCGGTATGTTGTTCTGAAGAGATGGGCCGCTCGCGGGTATTGGAGAATGTGTCCAAGAGCTCAGGAAAATATTTCCTTCCAGATGAAAAATCAGTTGAGGTACAGGATGGGAGTTGAAGAATTAATATATAGTCCCAGATCACAGCCCACGCTGCCCACCGGGCAATGCTTTGGAAGACAGGGTAAACCATGAAACAAATGAATATTCTGATGCGGTAAATAATAGGCTCAAACTGAATCAGAAAGCAGGAACTAGTACATACCTAGGCAGGTACCTCTGATTGTTATCGTGCTGCTCTTGAACCGCTCGGGAAGAAAAGCGTAGATACAACGTGGGCCTATGTTTAAGCGCCTACGGATCCGACCTTGGAAGAGTCCAGCATTTCTCGCCCCCATACTTCCTCCTCGGTATTAGATTGGCAGAAAATCAAAATGCTAAATTCAAATTTGGGGTTTGTTGTAAAGCAATGTCCACAAAGGCCTAATCTTAGGTATCATGATGTATCATATGCGACAAATGACTTTTCCGTATAGGTACTTTGATCCACTTCTAATAAGTTGCGAAATCGTTGATCCAATTGCTAGATCTAGTAAGCAAGAGCCCTCGGAGACCGTAAGAATTGTGCTCACCGTACGCTCCTTCTTTCCACATTCAATAATAAAACCTGACCATTCTTCAGCCCAATAATTATCTGATCGCCTCTTATATTCGTACGAGTCCAGTAAATACTGACCCATCTCTCCTTTTCAAGGAGTCTTGAGCGGACTTGAGCACAAATTCGATGTAATCTCCTCGTATTATGAGAAACGAAGCACATCGATCTACCCAGGCTTCAATGGTGCTCTCTTCAGCAGAGAGACCAGACACGCTAGCAAATTCCTCCAGTCTCAGAGGCCTGTATGACAAAGTTATCACTTGGAGCAGTCGTATGCAACCCTTTATATCGGGTAGATCGCCCACTCTTAGCTGTTCAAATGCTCGAAGATAGAAAGATGGGCCGCATGCTCCACATTGTGAAGTCATATTGACCCTGGCTTGATACCTTGTCGGTACTGTACGAAGTTATTTGTTGTTGTACCCCGCTTATCAGGTGATCTCTACAGCCTTGAAGCAGGGGCCCTGTTTGTTTCATGTTTGCATAGTAATATTTGGAGTTCTATAGTATATTCTGCAAGTAATCAGCGCTCCATTCCATGAATCATATTCAGAATCTCCGATCACGTATTGACACAATATATTTCAAATCGACACATTATCTTATCTTAATTATGATGTTATAAAGGGGAGCCATTGGGGTCTTAGGCTGTGATTTCCACATGCCAACACGCCATACAGTGACAGATATATGAGGCTTTGTCGTCATCCTGCGCCAGCTTTCTTCAACATCTCGACGATATGGGAATGACCTTTTTCGTATGCTGCTTTGAGAGCGGACCCATAGTGACCACCCTGAAAGTTGGCATCTGCTCCCTTTCCAAGTAGCGTTTCAACAATCTGTTCGTTGCCGTGAACTGATGCTGCCTGTAGAGCGGACCCATAGTGACCACCTCTTATGTTGACATCTGCTCCCTTCTCAAGTAGCATCTCAACAATCTGTTCGTTGCCGTGAATTGATGCTGCCTGTAGAGCGGACCCATAGACACCACCCTGAATATTTACACCTGCTCCTTTGTCGAGTAATATCTCAACAATCTCTTGGTTGCCGTGAACTGATGCTGCCTGTAGAGCGGACCCATAGTGACCACCCTGGATGTTGACATCTGCTCCTTTTTCGAGTAAAACCTCAACAATCTCTTGATTGTCGGCAGCTAATGCTGCTTGCAGTGCAGTCCTATAGTGACCACCTCTTATGTTGACATTTGCTCCCTGTTCGAGCAACATTCCAACAACCTGTTGGTTACCGTGAGCTGAGGCGGCCTGGAGAGCGGACCCATATTCACCACTCTGTATATTGACATCTGCTCCTTTTTCGAGCAGCATTCCAACAATCTCTTGGTTGTCATTAACTGATGCGGCCTGGAGAGCGGACCCATATCCGCCACTCTGTATGTTGACATCTGCTCCTCTTTCGAGCAACATTCCAACAATTTGTTGGTGGTCGTGATCTGATGCTGCCTGGAGGGCAGCACCATACTGGCCACCTTGTATGTTGACATCTGCTCCTTTTTCGAGCAACATTCCAACAATCTCTTGGTTGCCGTGAGCTGATGCTGCCTGGAGAGCGGTCCCAAAGCTACAAGTTGTACTTTGCATGTTGACATCTGCTCCTTTTTCGAGTAGCATTTCGACAACTTGTTGATTGCCCTTGAAGCATGCTACCATGAGGGCCGTGGCATTATCGGGGCCCTGGGCGTTGACATCAATCCCCAGATCAATCATTCGTTCAACGACCTGCGTAAGACCACAGAAGCTTGCCAAATCAAGATCCATATCATTGTCATCGAGTGTCCACCCGTCTTGGAAATGAGCCCAAATCTTGCATGCGCGCCCTGTTGCATCACAGAGCAGGCGCGCATCATCTACGGACTGATCGGCAAGGAGAGGATCTTGATCTCTGAAGTGCTCGGGCCAATATGAAGCGGAGTAGATGAGGAAAGGAAAAAGCTGACCATATTCGGAAGTCTGGGCGTTTTCGGAAGATTCATCGTCTTTAGGCAAGCCAATATCGGGAAGCAACAAATATTGAATACAAGTTCGCGACATAGTGCCATTAGACTGCGGCAGACTAAATCTTCCCTTCCAACTCTCTTCATTGCCCTTCTCTTTGGAGAGCAGAAACTCTCTCGCCGTTTGGTGTATGAAGTAAAGCCTCGAGTCATGCACACTGAGCAAGAGACCGCAGATGTTCGTAACGATGGCTTTGAACTCTTCGGCTGGCCATTTTTCGTCGTTGAGCTCTGTGTGTGATCCTGGGGGATGTTCCCGAACGGCCAATGCCAATGCTATATTTGCCTCACCTAGAGTCAGAGGTTCTTTAGCAGCGAGGACAAGTTCAAGCAGGGTTCTTGTTCGTGACCAGTTTTTACTTCGGCTTAATAATCTGTCGTACGCCTCGGAAACTTCGATAGGTAGATCAGACAGGTGTCTCTTTATGTCTGATGACCTACTGAATCCAGTAGGATCATCTTTGATGATAGTAAAAGTCAAATGCAGCCAAAGGTAGGTGCGGTTCTCCATACTTTTGAGTTTGGCTGAAATTTCCCGACGGCTGTTCTCAGTGAAACCATGAGTCAATTCCTGAATTTTGGCGTCAATAACGATATCAATTTCTTGTTGGATCTGCTCGGATTTTTCATCACCGTCCAGGCGCAAATGCTTTGCTGTAGTGGGGCTATGAATCAAACGTTCCAGATCACTAAAATGATGTTCCAGGTCATGATAAGGTCGACTTGTGACGAGAAATTTGAGCTTCGAGCTTGGTAGCGTCTGATCTGGACGATAAAGGCCTCTCAGTTTTTCAATGAGCTCGCCTCTGCTGTCTTTCGTGCATTCGTCAAGAGCATCTATGACACAGAAAATCTCTCGTTCTGAGACTGTGGCAAAGTCTACCAATATTGTCCATAGATCGGAAAATTTCGTTGTTAGAGTTGTGCCATTTGCCTTATGGAGCTCTAGGGCCTTTTCTGTCTCTTTTAAGGTGGAGGAAGATGTAAGGAGCTGATGAAGGATTGCACATAGTGCCTGACAACTGTCCATATTTCCAGGTGCTCCTTCTTTGAAAAAGAAATAAGCGACGATCGGGGAGCTAGAGGTGATAAAGGCTGATTTGATGGTGATGGTCATGGCGGAAGAATTTAAATGACCTTCGTCTATCAAAGAGCGTGATAAAACTGACTTCCCGCGTCCAGGGCCTGCTGAGACCCAAAGGAGGTTCGACTCACTGTCACGCCAGTGGCCAAATTTCTCATCTTGTAGGAACCACTCGCAGGTTCCAGACACTCTCAAAGAGTTAACGTCTTTATACCACATGTAATTGCCGGCCGCCAGAGCCAAATCCTGAAAAAGGCGAGATCTCTGATCTTCTTGCCTGAACTCTGCTTGTTCCATACGATAAATGTGGATCCCCTGTAGTGCGCTGTCCAACTTGCTTTGAATATGCAAGTCTTTCCCGTAGCTCAGCCAACTGTTGCGGCATTTGCTATCTAACTCGTCGATGTTGCGACTCATGTCGGACCAGGCGTGGGATTTTCTCAAATCCTGCCATGTGCGGGATCGTTGAGTGCTACTCAAATGGTAGATGACTCGAGCCTGATATTCGATGATGTAGGAGTAGAGTTTGGCCAAGGGCTCGATGAGAGATTCAAAATACTGCCGACGTTCTGGTTCAAGATAGGTATCTTCGCACAGCTTCCGATACATTTGGCGCTCCCCGATACCGTTGAATCCCTCCAGCATTTCTGCATTTTGTGTGAAGCCACTCTGAATAAGCTGTTGCTGTCAGTGAACTCTCAGCAATCGTGAAGATCATTACTTACTGGAATAATCAAAGAAACGCCGGACCATGCAAGTGCTGCATATGGTTGAGTGCTTACAGCGCTCGTCACGATCGGATCAGACCAAGCAAGAAATTTAAGCAACTTCTCAGCCTGTGATCGGATCTTGAAATCGTGGTCATAAATGGTAATTTTCCACTGTCCCTGTTCGCGATCGGCTAGTAGCTTCTTGACAATAGCCTCGATTGACTGTCGGTTCGAGAGGTCGACGTCGGGAGTGTCATCATCTTGTAAAGAACTTAGGCACACAATGTACTCTTTCATAGCATCATCATGATCTCTCTCGGAAAACAATTTGAATGCCCGAGCCCAAAGGTGAGCCCGAATATCTCCAATGATAGAGAGCGGCTGAGCTCCGGTCCCGTCTTGTTGATCGGCTAGGGGGAATGTCAAAGTAGACTTTGCAAAAGACTTAGCGAGATCATGAGATACCCCAACAACACTGTCGGATCCCAAACGCGACGAATCCGCTGCAGTTGTCTTGGCAGTTGTCTTTTCAAGAGCGATCTCAGATGCTGACTTCTTGTCTTCGCCAACTCTCCTTCGAGACCTTTCGGGCTTTCGGGAAAAAAGACGCCTCATAACAGAATTATATCCCATGATCTCGTCACACAAAGTTTCGCGTCGTTAAGAGAAGAGGAGAAATTGACAGGAGCTCTGACGATGCACTAAGCGCCCGGACGTGATCCATGTGGGGCAATCCCTATCCCCCCGAGGACGATCATTTCACCAGACTCTGAGGCTTTGATACCCTCAAACTCCATTTGTATGATTAAAATGGAAGTTTAAATGGTTCAACAACCCGATCGATGCAAGGATACATTACTTATTCAAGCTTGTCACCACCTTGCAAAAAAAGGTTGTTGATTGGACACATCGCACAGTTAGTTGAACACCACATTGGCGGTTTTATGGAGGGAAGGTCTAGTATTGAAGTTCAAAGTAATACCATTATCTAGAACATATTGGGTGCCTACAAAAGAGAAGAACGCTCGACGGCAGCACTCGAGGACATGCGGATTTATTCAGTTATATAACATAGTAACACAAGCCACCGCAGATTATTCGAGATATCCATAATAATTTCCTATATATATATGAGTCGAAAGAGGTATCGAAGCGTGTTATTTGATACTATCTTGGAGCCAGTACATAGATATACAACCCGTGCCTAGCATACTAGCGTACTGAATAACGGGTAATATAATATAGGTTAGAAGAACCTCGCCTAGTCTAATCTATAAGAATATATGATAGGGGGTTCTTTACTATATAGTAAGGCCTTCCTTACGATACTGAATTGACTGGAACGGACTCGACCAAGAATCCTTTCATATACCTTATTGATTTTAAGGGATTTCATTTGGATTGATTTTTCGGCAGGCCGTAAGCTATCCTCAAATATAGATGGGGCGTCATCCGTAGCTAGATATAGCTACAAATACGCGAGGTGTTCCATTTGAAGAAGCTATTGCTCGAGTCGCTAGGTCACCTCGCATGAAAGTTATGCAGTCTGAGCTAGCTCTTTAAGTTTCATTTCCCCAAAAATATCGATCTCTTTGCGGATGTGGTCGTTGTCTATTTCACCCTTTAGATGTAAATGCGGGAACTAGATTGTATCGCTATGAAGTGATTCTGGATATTCCCGTAGATGCAATTGGTGACTAAGGAACCATCATCCACGCGGAGAATTACCACTTAAACTATGTACTCACCCTAGACGCTTCCTTCTTTCACGTTTTTTGGCTGAGAAGGGATGGTGAAGATACCAGTCAGCTCAGCCTCACGGCCCTCCCACATTTCTATCGCAGGGCCATTGTACTGTTCTTTGGCATGAAGCCACCAATTAGCCAGACCGAGCAAAAGACAAAATCCTAGAACCACGCATGTGTAGTCTATATTGGGAAGGATATCATTAGTCTGGTCTTCAGGGTATCATCGGAATTTCACGTCTGGGAATAAGTGGGACTTACTCATCGTAGATGCATCCGTCGGGATAGTGACTGGCAGACATAGTATAACAGTCATGAGAGTAATGAATGCAACCGCGTAGATATTAGCAATCCAGCCCAAGAGGTTGGGCATACGGAAACTGCGTGTAGGGGACAAGTAGGTCGTTGATCGCTTTCGAGCAATTACTAGAAGGATAGGTATGACGAATGATAACTGCTGAAGAATAACAGACGAGCCTATAATTGCATTGAAGGCTTGTTAGACGGAGAGTAGTTAGTACAGACTTCACTATGCCATTTGACTTCAAGGGTTCCTTACCTGTTTTTGAAGCGAGATATAAGAAGCCGCATAAAAACGTCAACAGCCAGACTAGGAGTAAGCTCCATATGGGAACTTCCAAGCGCGGATGAAGATTTTGGAGGTGCTGTGCGAATAATAGCCCCTTGTCGCGTGCCAGAGACCAGGCCAGGCGGGACGATGCCTCCTGAGTGGCAATTATAATAGTCATCGCCATGACAATGCTGAGGGAAACTATAACTATAGCGATCGTGCGAGATCGGAACCCTTGCTCCATTACTACAAACGGAACCCACCTACGAGGTGTTACTATAACTGTGAAACGAGAGGAACGTTGGGTAATGAAACTTACTGAGTGGTGGTCATGACTTCTTCAATGTCAGATATGGCATAAACTTGAGCCACTGCATAGGCAAACCCAGTGGTGAATCCAATTCCAATCGCACCCATCATAGTGCGAGGTACGACTACTTCTGGGTTACTGGACTCCTCGGCCATATGCATGGCACCATCGAGGCCATTGTACATGTAGCAAGACGTCGAGAGACCGATGAGGAAACACACACCATCTGGCCATCCAGTATAGTTCAAGAATGTGTTCCAGACGAACTCACGGGGTTCCTTCGGGTTCCCTCTTACCAGTAGAAGAATGAAACACGCAAAGAATAGAGCAATTGTAAGGATAACTGTGTAAACTATCAGGTCAAACAACTTTGTTAAAGGGAATTTTCCAATACGAACACGCAAGATTGTGAGTCCAAGGATTCCGTTTAAGGATAAAGGCGTTGTATAGCATTGCAAAGAGCGCAAATCCTTGGTAGACAAAGAAAATATGCCAGGATTGAGGCACAAAATCCGAGATACTCGTAGATACCAAAGCCAAGAGTTGCTGAGCCGCAATGCTAGTGACAGAAACTCCAATAACAAGCCAAGAGAAAAGCGCCAATAGCCCACACGTATATGACACCCCTCGTGACCATCGCTCTGGAGCGAGGATAGAGGCAAAATGATATTGCCCACCTGCTGATGGGTAAACGGCTGCTAACTCTGCCATTGATGCTGCTATGGCAACGTAGCCTGTAGTGGCGACGAGAATTGAGTAGACAAGGGTGGCTGGTCCTCCAGCCAGGAGTGCTAGCTGAAGACTCCCGGCAATACCAGCCCAGCTATTACATATAACAAAAGCCAGGCAAAGCAAGGTGATGCCGTTCAGCTGCTTCTTTGCCTGATTAGGAGTAGAGTCCCCCATTTTCGGTTGCGAGGCTGAACGAGTATTTCCTTCGAGGGCTTCGGAGGGTTTCTGCATTGGCAGATACTGCGACTTTCGTAGAGTAGCAATGAGGCTGTATGATGATATTATGTCGGCATACGTTTACCATCGATTTTGAATATTTTGTCTTCACGACGACTCTTATAGTTCATGATGTAGGAAGCAAAGAACCACAGGCAAAAAGAGGAAGTTGAACCTCGGTATAGTCTCGTTATCAGCTCTCACCAGACATCCTTGTCGGCTTGGAGGCTTCTCCAATCATTATCAAGGGTAGGAAAGTCTTCCGAGAAGAAGGGAGGGGATGAACTCAAATTACATGGAATGCGGTGTTAAGCAAAGCAGCCGTGGACCATTCAACCTTTCGGTAATGACTTTGGACCGACCGATCACACCACACGAAACAGAAAGCCAATGAAACTCAATGTATCGCTTATTTGAAAGATAATGTTCTAAATCGAGGAACTTCCTCTTATCAATTGGGCTGAGAAGCACATTGTCAGAAATCCGACCCTTGCTTATCAGGGACGATAGGGCATAACGGGAATGACAGTTAAGATAGGATTGTTGTTCCCTTCCATCCCCAGTAATAAAATTACAACTTAAACATACGGAGCGGAGTAAGTTCGACGTGTTCCAACCTTCTCCGTCTGCCGGTTTACCGGGATTCGGGCTTCGGGTGTCGGGTTTGGTTCATCAAGCCCATTGCTTGTCTATGATGGCCTTCTTGTCTTCCCAATAATGAGCTATCATAGATGGGTCCAAAGGGCATGAAGGCCCTATCTCTGCTTAGATATCAGCTGGCTAGAAAATCAGTTTCAAGATAAGGTGGGTGACATACGATGGATGAGATTGAACTGAGGTGTTGCATACTCAAGTGTACCTGAGGGCCGGGAAATTAGCTTTCACCGAACTTGCTGGGCGTCGAGAGGCAAAAAGACTGAGCCAGACCCCAATGGAAATTTGGCCAAACATGATGACCCACCTGTGATTTTCTGACTCTTGAAACCGTGCACAATATCGAATCCAATACCGTACTAACAGCAATGATCTGCCAATATTGGGTCCCCCCAAGCTGAAGCGCTAAACCGCATAAACAAGGAAGCTGGTAAGAGCGAGAGTGAGAGCCATATCTAGTTTTCAATCCATGAGGCACTCACGGGATACTGCCCCAGTAGTGGAGCGAGCGTTCTACGGATGGTTTCTTCGCCGTTGGCTATGCACAACCCCCTTTGGAAACTGTATTAGCTAAGACTTCCTGCATGAAGTGTCTTCATGGCATGCAACTTAATTTCCCCGCTTTCCAAATTGTGGATATGATGTTCTTGCTCCACAGGATTCGGGCCTCGGTGCTCATGATCTTCCCCTCTCGGTTGTCGGAGAGAGGGAGAAAGGAAGAGAGTTAGATTACCTTTTCGCACTCGGAACAACCATCCGCCCGATTCACCTTGAAGCTCCGATACCGAGCCAATTTAAGTTCAGCACTTACAGAAATGACCTTTTTTTCTCTAAGAAGTAGAAATGATCGTCAGAACCGAGTACGATGATACCAAGCTCTGTATGGAGTACAGACTATTCAAGAAAATTCACAGACCCGCTCAGGTGAATGAAAGTGGGATAACAGGCGAGAGCTTTTGAATTGAACACCACAAAATTAGTTGAACACCCTCACTAACCGCATTCAAAGTAGCGCAGTATTTAAGATCCAGAGAGCAATATTATTGAGTACATACCCAAGTACCTACTTGCTCACGTTACTCTGTAGACTACGCTGGAATGTGAAGGTGACTAAAGAGTGATACCCATTAAGCTACCTTTTATTTTTTATATTCTGACCCGAATGAAGCGTCATCTCGTATATTGACGTTTATTAAGCGAGGTGATGCAGTGCACTTTAATACTTGAGATAACGGTTTTCTGAATTACAATTACTGCACTATACCGGATATAGACATAGAGTGGTGTTCGACTAATCTTGTGGTGTTCAATCATCGTGCTCCAACAGGCTGACCAATCTAACTCTTTATCGAGGCCAATGCACGGAGTAAGATAGTCCAGGTTCCACTTGCGTTGTCAAAGCTTCATGATCGATGCTCGGCAAATGATAAGGTCTGTATCGATATCACAGGGCAATCCTAACGATACTCCGATCATATGGCCAATTTTCAGCAGGAGGGGGGACGGATCTGGCAACTGAAGTATAAGTAGCGCCACATCGACCATGTTATTCCCCCAAATTGAAGCTCATTCCTCGATTTACTCCGAGTGATGGCACGCCTACTACTTCGAAGTATGAAAGCTGAGGGTTTTCTGTCAGTTTTAATACTATTGTTTTCTTGGTGGAGCGTTGGGTCTTTGAGTCATCCAACCGACGGAACAGAAGGCTCATATGGTCATGAGAAGCGAGCCAGTGGTGGAAGCACGTTCCTTGTCGGCGTGGGAAAGGCCGATATCACTGGGTGAGAGATCTACACTACCATGCACTATGTCTTAACTAACGAGGGCGATGATCAGCGCGGTGGTCCAAGTTCCCTTCTCAGGTTACGGACAGCTAAACCAGACAGGAACTGGTCTCCGCCAGAGAACTTACGCTCGGTCGTTTGTTTTTGCTGATCCTGCCAATATCACTAGCTCTTTCATCTACGTGGTACTCGATACTCAATCGGGTGATACTGCAGTTCGACATGGCATTCTCCAAGGGCTTCAAAACCTTGGAGGAGAATATGAGAATTTTGGAGAACATAATGTCGCTGTGTGTGGCACACACCAGCACTCTGGGCCAGGGGGGTGGATGAATTACTTGCTTCCTCAGATAGCGACACTTGGTTCTGATAAGCAGACTTATAACGCAATTGTTGAGGGGGCTCTTCTTTCGATCCAAAGAGCATATGACAATCTTGCTCCCAGCACGATCAGTGTCGGTACTATCGATATTCCGGATGGAAATATCAACCGCAGCCCATATTCTTACTTGGCAAACCCGGCGGCTGAACGAGCTCAGTACACTTCGGATACGGATACAACAATGACACTTCTGTCGTTCGATCGCCTCTCGGACGGTAAAACCACTGGTGTATTGACATTTTTCTCTGTGCATGGCACCTCTCTCTACAATAACAACACGCTCGTTACAGGAGACAACAAAGGTGTTGCAGCCTATCTCTTTGAGAGAAGTGTTACGAACGATACTCGATTCGCTGATAATTTCGTCGCTGGGTTTTCACAATCAAGCGTTGGAGACTCGAGTCCCAATGTGTTGGGCCCATTCTGTGAAGATACGGGATTGCCGTGTGAATTCAAGACCAGCACGTGCAATGGCCGGACTGAGCTTTGTCAAGCGCGTGGCCCTTATTTCAGCGAAGGTGATAACGGAGCCAAAAGTGCATTTGAGATGGGCCGTCGCCAATACAACGCCGCCTTTCAGCTATACGAGGAGACAGCCTCCGGCTCGGGAGTACTGCTCTCAGGAGAATCAGCAGTGGCGTCTTACCATACATACCAAAACATGTCTGGGTACGAATTCATTTCTCCGTTCAATGGTAGTCTTCAATCGACTTGTTACGCAGCCTTGGGTACTTCATTTGCAGGAGGAACCAGTGATGGACCGGGGTCCTTTGATTTTACTCAGAATAATACGTCTCCCAATCCCTTTTGGCAGCTAGTGCGGGGTGGGCTTCACCAGCCAGGGCCTTCACAAATCCAGTGCCAATCCCCCAAGCAGATCTTGTTTGACGTTGGAGCTATGAACAAACCATATGCCTGGGCTCCTGATATTGTTGATGTTCAAGCCCTTCGTCTCGGCCAACTTCTTGTCATAGTTTCTCCGAGTGAGATCACCACTATGTCTGGACGTCGATGGAAAGCGGCCATTGCGGACGCGGCCGAAAGTGTTCTATCCATCTCCGACCCTATCATTGTTCTGGCATCTCCAGCAGACTCGTACGCGCACTACATCACAACAGAGGAGGAATACAATGTGCAGCGTTATGAAGGGGCATCAACTCTTTACGGACCCAACCAGCTGGCGGCATACGTGAACCTTAGTCTGACATATCTACCATACCTTGGAGACTCGAAGGCGTTGGCTAATTTGCCCAAACTCCCTAAAGGCCCCAGCCCTCCAGTTACTACGAGTTATTCTCTCTCATTCATCCCTGCTGTCGTCTTCGACAGCCCTATCCTTGGTCATTCGTTTGGAGATGTCCTATCTTCTTCGCCAAACCATGTCTACTCGGTGGGAGACTACGTTTCAGCCACCTTTGTTGGGGCTAATCCGCGTAATGACTTGCGCTTAGAAAAAACCTATGCAGCAGTGGAAATGAAGATTGACGGTATTTGGGAAGTTGTGCGCACTGACGCGGACTGGAACCTGGTCTTTCAATGGAACCAAACAAACGTACTGCTGGGTACGAGTCAAGTGAGCTTGACCTGGCAAATTGAGGATTCGTACTATCTTTCAGGCTGGGGCAAGGCTCTACAAAGTGGGATTTACCGTTTGCATTATTATGGAGAGTCCAAAGGTCTGTCTGGGACCATCTCCTCTTTTGAGGGAGTGGGGCCCGAGTTTAGCCTCCAAATCTAGCCAGGTCGACAATAGGATCAGAATTTGTATTGCTTCAACTCAGCAACTCTCTAACTATCTGTGGGGCTTATTGTTTCCATTTTCCCCCGGTTGTTTTGACAATCGTAACATCATTTGCTCTCACATAGGAATTCAATTTCGTATTCACAGAATTATCGCCCCTCTCCTTTGTGTATATACTGTAGAGAGATTTATCAAGCCATTGAGACTTTTGATCCTGACCTTATGTGAGACATCTTTCATTACTCGTTCTTTCTGTTGGGCCTGGGGCTAAAAGTAAGGCTCATGTCTCCCGGTGTTAAATGCAATGCTATGGTGCTCGCTCGAGCCAAACTTTCAGAGCCAAGAAGCAAATATCAAAATGCAGTGCCCTTTTAGATTAATATATCGGATCAATTTGTAGTTGGGAAGAAATCAATGCCAAGCACGGGGCCTCCAAAGAGATCCATGATCTCCAGACCAGGAGTGAGCCTGCCATCTGCAAACACGGAGCTGTTGAAAAACAAGTGTGAAGAATTCTGGGATAAATCATTGGTCATCGAGTTAGAGGCAACCTAGCCGGAAATTTAGTATTAGATAAAACAATGAATCTCCAAGGTTCTGAGGCAATTCTAACCTTCCAGGGACTCTGGCTATTTGTAAATGAACTTGTGCCATAAGTTTCAGATACGGATCGTTCAACAGCTGTGTCCATGTCGCTGCTGGCGCTGCTGATTTCGTTTACGTGAACAGTCGGCGGAGAAGAGTGAAATGCGCGCGCGATGGACGCAAACTGCATTAGCATAGAGCCTGGTAAATACCCGCCAGTAGCGTATTCAAGAGCGCTGAAATAACCGGTAACACTTTCAAGTAAGACAAGACTACTGCCAACATCCACGTGGGCCGGATTATGGATAATGAAGTCGAACAAGATAAACAGTGCCGTCATAGGCATGAAGACAATAATACTGAACATATCAGTAAAAATAGTTTATCAGAAAACAGGAAACGACTTACAAAAACGGGGTGGATGGTTCCTGGTAAATGGCTCGCGTGGCATCAATCACAGCACGTGCTGAGTTCATCATATCAATGATGGTGGACTGAGATTGAGTAGTCTGGTCGCGAGTAACATGTAGTTTCATACGGTGAAGAGAGATTTTGAGCTCGTGATAGTGGAAGTGCACTCGAAGAGCTGCGAGGATTCCACATGGATGGGAGAACGCTTGTGGTCGTAACTTCGTGCCAGGTTGAAACTGACGAGGAATTGCCTGTCTTTGCTGCTCTAGAAGCCTCTCTAGTTCATCAATTTTCACGAGATATGTTTCCTTTGAGTTGGTCGTTGCACTTATGGAGAACAAGTCGGTAAATATGCGCGAATAGAGTCGTGCAAACCGTATTGAAGTAAGAAACCAGTCGAATTCGCCGAAGACTGCCTCACGAACAACGGGTATGGGCGAGCCAATGTCACAGTCCATAATAAACTGTTGCACATGTCAGCGACGTACAAGAGAGGAATCATTAATCTTACCGAGGTAGTACCGTGATGAAAAGTCACCGTTTTTTCAATATAATATACCACCCAAAAGGCTCGACTACGGGCCGCAGCGTCGCTGCTGGTAGACGATTTATGTAAGAATGCTCGCTGTGCAACCCGCGCCGCCTCAGATATTATCTTTCCTTGTATCTGCGTGCCGGACAAATTAAGACAGAAGACGGCCTGTTGAAAGTTATTACCTTTTGTACTATTTTCAGGAAGGATTAAATTTACCATGGCTGTGATTGACTGGATAGAGTTAGTCCTGATAGACGGCTTTGATGATGCACGAGTAAAGAAGATTCATAACTATTTTGCTTACCTGAACCTCCAGTAGGTCTGTGTTTAGCAACAAGACTCTCGGGTAAAGATCAAGTGCCACCTTGAAAAGACTCCAGGCTTCACCTTCGCCAGGTGTGAATGAGCCTCCACCATCAAATTCGCAAGCCGAAGCTAATACAGTATGATATAAAGCTATCCACGCCAGTTCATTAGCATGACCAGTCTCAGTGGGAGCAAATGCTCTGGTCTCGAATTCGTCACGGTCCAAAAATGGATACAATGGGTGAATATTTTCGAAATAAACTAACGTCAAAGGTCATTAACGGTCTATGATTGTGGATAAGTATAGTGAAATACTATTGATCAGATCCCGTGCTCTTTGAGGCGATAATCTCGGCACATCGCCAGATTGGTTCCATATACTGGATGGACCAAGGTTGCGATGGAGGACTTCCACACGAGACTTCACCATGCCTGATATTTGTGCCACAAGTGACTTAAGTGCACCATGACCTAATCGTGTGGAAAGATCGTCCAATCGGAGGTCGGAGAAGAAACTCATACTTGAGCTTGCCACTAGGACCATATTAGAAAATACGACACACATCAAGTGATGATTCTCTCTGTAACAAACAATAATTCTCGTTGGCCTTCATTTAATTGTGAGTGTCAATCCGTTTAAAACTTTGACTCATAAAACTCACTCCTAGGAGAAACGAAGCATTCTGGGTGCGTCCAGTTGACTGCCGAATTTCAAGCAACTGGTCCACATAAAGGGGGTGAGATAAAGTATTTGGAACCAGTTTTGGAAACTGTGAGACGTCTGAATTACTTCCCTCATCTTCCATAAGCCTTTCGGAGAACGAGGCGGTTGACAGTGGTGGTGGTGCTTCAACCTCGTTGATTGCTTCTCGTGGAGGGCGGTCAGTGGGCGAATGTCTTGTGCTGTGATCACGAGACTTGTATTTCCTCTTCAGGGGACTGTAGACGCAGTTTTCTCCATTTTTCTGTTGCAGGATATTAGGTACTTTCTTTCCAACTATTTTCCCCACATACACGGCAGTTCGCACACGCTTCTAAAGAGTCCAGTGGCCCTAGCAATGTTTAGCATTCCAAGTGAGTAAGAACATTCCATGAAAAGCCATACTATGACACTTGACCTTGCGCTCCTTACAGGTATTGCAGACATTCGAGAGCCGTGAGTGGAGCATCGTAAGTCTGGTTGGTGACAGGGAGTGGAAGTTCGGAAGTGGGAATGGAAGTTCGGGAGTCGCATTTGCGTGACGAGATGACTAAAGGACAGGCGGGGAAACCACCGTTCAACTCGGGACTCGGAGCTCGATAATTTGCTGATTCCTTTTGCATGTGCCGGAAACCACGCTTGCTCTTGGACTTGACTTTATCGTTGACCGTATTCTCGGCCAGCCCGTCTCTATCCGCGTCCCTCAATGAAGACCGTTGAAAGCGTTAATCAAAGCACAAGCTCAATGCTAAAGATATGAAAACGCTGATAAGTCGAAAATGGTTGAAAATTGCTGGCTAGTCTATCTATGTTCTCAATCTAAACTTTATACAAAGTATCCAAGAATCCTTCCGCAAATTGAGAGACCGCATTCATATCCGCAATACTTCCCCCTACTCCGTAGAGCACCGCGCTCTTTCCACTCTGATGTATACTTTGCTCCCCAGCCTCTTTCCGCTCTTCAGTTCGAAGCGCCATCTCTGTGATAACCTCGATCAAATCGGATATGAGGCTATCAACAGCTTCAGCTGTGGGTATAGTGAATGCACAATGAATAGCAGGCGGAGACTGCAGAGAGTTCAAATGCCACCCTCTAGCATCCATAGCATCAGCGATATCGTATGTCTCGATTTCATCGTTCTTGCTTGTGAAGGCGATAACACTAGCCAAGGGATGTCCAATAATCCCAATATGAGACTTCAAGACGGGATTGGTGAGTATGGTAGTCTCAAATTTCTTCGCAGCTCCCACAATCTGCTGGCAGCTATTTATGTAGCCAGCCTCCCCCATTCTCATCAGTGTAGCCCAAGATCCTGCGATCAGGGAACCAGGTCGAGATCCCGCCATGGATGGTGAAGCATACGCACCACCTGTCCAATCAGGAAATAGGAAGTATTGGTAGTTTCGGTATGAGCGATTGCGATACAACAAGACGGAGCTGCCCTTCGGGGCAAACGCATATTTGTGGGTGTCAACGCTGATGCTGGTGACTCCGGGTTGTCGGAAATCAAAGCCACCCTCTTTTTCGTAGGGAGATGGGAAGCCCGACTTGCTCAAGAAAGCAATGATAAGCGATCCCAAACAGCAATCAACATGGAGTGGAATGCCATGTTTAGTTGCCAATTCTGAGATATTTGGGATGTCATCGACAATGCCGTGCGGGTAGTTCGGTGCAGATGCGACCAGGAGGACGGTGTTTCGATTGATCAGCCGGCGAATCTCGGGAACAGATGCTTTGTACTCAGGAGCCGGACATGAAACCAGGTGAAGCTTGATTTTGAAATACTTGGCGGCCTTGAAAAATGCCGCATGAGCGGTACTTGGAATGATCCTGATCAATCAGCACTGCAGTCAAATCAGATACACAAACGATGACATACATCTCCGGGCTTGTGATGCCGCGCTCGGCTGCTGCCTTCTCCCGAGCTGCCAGGCATGCCATAATGATAGATTCTGTGCCACCACTTGTGGTTACTCCTGCACCATCTTCGGGGCCATTGAAGGCAGTCAGAATCTGAGTCACTTATTAGTTATTGGCTAGAAGTTTGGCTGCAATGTTCACATACCATTGCCACTATTTCTGCTTCCATCTTTCTGATTCCTGGAAAGACATCTGGGTGAATGGGGTTTGAGACGCTGAATTTGCCAATAGCTTTAGTCTGCATCTCTAGCAGCTCACTGCCTCCGTGGTATACTGCACCGCTGACTCGACCATCTTCCCATCGCGTATGGTCCAGGTTGCGAAGGTCCTCCAACTCCGCTTCGATTTTCTCGAAATCCCATCCTTGTTTTGGAAGACACAAGTTTCTCTTGGCGTCAGGTACATATATAGCCAGTTTCTGTGCCATCGCGTCTGATATTGCCTCCGTGTCCTTATCCACCCTTTTGAATATCCGTGAATTTGTCCCTTCTGGAGATACCGGTCCGCGCCATGATTCCAGGGCATTTTTCAACATCCCTACAATACCATGGCGAGCTACCGTCTCACAGACTTTGTATACACTTCGTATGACAAAGATAGCACAGACTAGTCGAGAAACGATGTCGAACTTCGACGCCCCGCTTCCTTGCGCTAGGAGCAACCGAAACGAGTTTGCTGTTCGATTGAGCGAATACATGGCAACTTGCAAAGAGCTGAACGTGAGATAATCAAGTCCAAGCTCAGGGAAGAAATGTAGAAATAGCACTGCCCTCTGGCTTTTCCTCTAGCGTTTTATAAATCCACATGGGGGGATAGCATCGTGGTAACATCACCGCACCTTGCCTTTTTCGTGAAATCCGAGAGCCGAGAACCGAGACAGGTAGCACCAACAATATCCATATCCGAAAACCGAGATGGAAACTCCCATCTGCAACAGTGAAATTTCGGATAAAAGAGCTATCAGGTAGCTCGAGATAGGTATCGGTCATCAAAAACCTTCCTGACTTTCATGATTCCGTTGATTTCGAATTGCGTGCATTCAGAGTTGACTGCAAGTCAAGATGCCTTTCTCCCACCACTCTCACTCGGGAGAGTTCTGCCCTAGTCATGCTCAGAATACCTTGGAACAAGTGATTCAGACAGCTATAGAGCAAGGCATGGAAGTATTCTGCTTGAGTGAGCATATGCCACGCTCTGAAAGTGAGCTATATGAAGAAGAAGTAAGTCTCGTTGATGTCTAAGCATTAATGTGGTTTTTTTAATCATCATATGTCATTTTAGGTCCAAGCTGGCGTAACTGCAGCATCCCTAGTTAGCAATGAGGCAGAATACTTCATGACAGCGATTCAGCTACGGGAAAAATATGCCTCACAAATCAAAATTCTCGTAGGATTTGAGTCGGAGTGGATCCAGAGCAGCACCTCGCTAAGGCTCATACATGAGTCGCTGTCTAGGTATCCTTTCGAATTCTTTGTTGGGTCAATGCATCACCTCCATGGGATCCCCATCGACTGGAGTCGAGCTCTATACTCAAAGGCGCGAGAAGTTTCCGGCGGAACAGACGAGCGTGCATTTGAAGACTATTTTGATGCCCATTATGAGATGTTGCAGATCTTAAGGCCTCCGATCGTAGGCCATTTCGACCTAATTCGGCTTCATTGTGATGACCCAAATTTATCCAGTGGAGGGCTTCAGAAATGGGCCGGTGTCTGGCAGCGGGTGAAGAGAAATCTCAAGTATATTTCGACCTACGGAGGGCTTTTAGAACTGAACTCAGCTGCACTACGGAAAGGGCTCGAGACACCATATCCTGCAGCAGAAATTTGTCAGGTATGATTTTGTCGTCAATCAGAATTGTATTGGGATATATAATCTAACAGCAAGCCAGGAGTTTCTCTCCATAGATGGCCGATTCTGCCTTTCTGACGACAGCCATGGAATCGCTCAAGTTGGGGCCAAGTACCACGAGATGTTCAAATACGTCCAAGAGCAGAGAATTCAAAATCTTTACTTCTTAGAGCTGGCCCCTGTTGGAATGACCGGGGGGCTGGATCCACGGTTTCCGCGCACGCTGGTGAAATGTCGTCCTCTGGCAGAGGTGAAGGAGATGGAATTCTGGAAGCGGTAAATGTACTGAGCGGATCTTGTAGAACCCTAATTTCTCCAATTCCAATTCAGAGACTCGTGTAACCTTCTCCCAGAACGGACCAGTCCCAAAACCGAGAAAGTAACTTCGTCCCTTCGTATCTCGGGGCTCGGTCATAATAGGGGCCTATCGTAAAGCCCATATTAATACCGACCGATTACTATATAATTTTCCAGGTATGACCACAGTCGGATACTGCGTCTCCATGGCCACCATGCAGGAAACGAAGTACGTGGCTGAGCAAGCGGTCTGCCAAACCACTCTGTACGTGGAATCAACGACATTAGAACTGGGTGAGAATGGACTCACAATTATACCAAGGCAAAGTATGAATAACCGTTGAGTAATCCCATAATGAGATGTGGCGAAGAGTTAACATTCTATAGAACGGTTTGCCTGTCAAAATTCACTTCAAATCCGGTACTTGCACGTGCTTTGGGCTCAGGCAACTGCAGAGCAATTGACGATTCACTACGCGGCGGAGCGGCACAAAACGCTCAACGCGACGAAGAAAGTGTTTCAGCTCCTTGACCAAGGCACTTCTCCTCGAATACAGGCCTGGATTCAGTTGCTCCTGGACCGTGCCTACGGTGATTCAAAGACACGAAAGAATCTGAAGATTTATTTGAACCCGTTTTCAGGCAAAGGTTCCGCTGTGAAGTTGTACTATCGATATGCAGCACCTCTTTTCGACGCAGCCCGGTGCCATATAGACTTGCATGAAACTAGTCATTCTGGCCATGCTAGTCAGCTGGTCAGAGAAGACCGCGAAATTGATGCATGCGACGCCATAGTGTGTTGCTCGGGCGATGGTCTCCCATACGAAGTCATCAACGGCATCGCACTGAGGGATGACGCTGGTCACATTTTGAGGAACGTCCCTGTTGTTCAGCTCCCTGGAGGTTCAGGGAACGCAATGTGCGTCAACATGTTCAAGACAACCAGCTTCTCTCATGCCGCCCTCTACACCCTCAAGGGTATTCGGCAACCAATAGATCTCATGTCAGTCACTCAAGGAGACAAACGGCATATTTCGTTTCTGTCACAGAGCATCGGACTATTAGCAGAGTGCGATCTCGATACTGAGAGCATGCGATTCCTGGGCGGCAAAAGATTTGCGGTCGGCTTCCTCCAACGCCTTTTCAACCCTCCCATGTACGGGTGTGAACTCGCAGTCTACAATTCCACCAGCCAACCAGGCCCTTATGCTGATCATCCTGGCTGCCAGACCAATGAACAAAGCCGGGGGTTACCCCACTTACAGTTTGGGTCCGTGAATGACATCCTTCCGGACAGCTGGAAGCGCGAGCATCACCCGACATTGGGTATTTTCTTTGCAGGTCAATTCCCATTCGTGGATGCCAAATCTAAAGTGTTTCCTGACGCAAGACCTGATAATGGACTGGTGGATATTGTAATGGTGGATTCCGGAATTGGAGCTTGGAAACTTGTGCAATTGTTTAAGAGAGTACCGGAAGGCAATCACTTGGCAATGCGTGAAGTTCATTACCAGAAAGTGTCAGCCTACCGGGTTATTCCTGTTAGGACTCGTGGTGCGTTTAGTATAGATGGAGAGAGATCTTCCTTCCAACCGTTTCAAGTTGAGGTTCATCCGCAGCTGGGTATGACACTGGTCACGCCGGCTGGAGCCGGAGAGCATGAATTAGGACAGAATTAGGAGACTCGCTATACTACGAAAAGCTCTAAGTGGCTGGATAATAGAAGATTAAAAAGAGAGGTGCGAGGTATTTATACTTTATGAACAATGAACTCGCTGGATCATGGAAATTTCCGGGATCTAAACTGTCTATCTAAATGGCCTCTATGTGCACCATTCTATCAGTCTAGTTGGAAACCATTTATCATCTATGAGCTCATCCATCCTGAAGATCCAAATATCATATCATCGTCGCCATTAATCCATATTAACCCACCCCAGTCTTATCCGACAGAGTATAGACTCAAAAGTCAATACTCCAGTTTAGGCCTTGCCATCGGAGAACGACACAACAGCCCATTTACCGCTCCAAGCCCACTTGCGAACCTTTTCATCGCCTCCACCAGGCTGCTGGCGGAGCTTCTCGTCCACACCGACAGGGAGACCAACAACAGTATCAGCCTTGCAGGTGCGGAAAGCCATTACACGGATACCGGATTTGGGGCCCATGGGGCCGATCGCTGTTGTGAAGGCGGTTGTGGGATCCCATTCGGCCTTACTATAGTTAGCAACTGATTACGGTATTGGAGAAGACAACATCTGAACTTACATCATTGACCAGTTTGCGGTAGTTCAAGTCGCCCTTGAAGAGAACAAGCTCGCTCTCCTTCAGGTCATCGAAGAGCTCTGGGGCCACGTGTGGTAGACGCCAGTAGCCACCCTGGGTAGTCCAGAATGCGTGAGGGCGCACGATCAACTTGCCATCTTGGTGGAATTCGCTCCATTGTTCGAAGAGGAAGCGGACGTCCGAGACCTCCTTTTCTGAAAGTGGGGAAATTCTTTGCCCGAGTCGTCGGGGGCAGTGTAGAAAGCCTGGGGGTCGACCATGCAGTTGAGGAGGTCGGAGAAATCCTTCGGTGTGACATCGGACACGAACCAGGGAAGGCGCTTAGGGTGAAGGACGATGGTGGTCGCCAATCCGGTGGACAGTAGGTATCCGGCCAGAATCAAGTCGACAAACAGCTCAAAGCCGGAGTTGTCGAGGACGATGTCGACGCGGCGCTCGCCATCCTTCTTTTCTCTGCGTGCCTTCTGCATGACTGCGAAGGCGGCATCGAGATCGCTGACGAGAATGTTGCTCTGTGAGGCTTTGCGGGCCTCGGAGCCCTGCAGTTTCTGGATATCCTCATATGTGAGGGAAGTCAAGAGGGACAGATCGGTAGCATTGCCCCACAGGCAGATCTCGCACATCTCCGAGAAAAGAAGCTTCTCGGCCGCCTCGATCTCCTCGGGAGACTTTCCTTCGGATCCTTTGCCACTCTCGGCGTCTAGGGCCAATTCGCGGTACCGGGCAGCGAGCTCGATAACTGCAGGGCGAGATGACTTGAAAGTCGACATCTTCTGGCGGGCGAAAACATCGTATCCCTTCCAGTGCTTGGATAGAGCGAAGTAACTTTCAATGCGGCGGTCTACAGTCAATCTCAGTGTCAGCATTTGTGCAAATTACCGAGACGTCTCGATATAATGTTGTAACATACAAAGGTAGCACTCAGCGTAAAGCCAAGGCACATCGTGCCAGACCGGGTTTCCACGCTGCTCCAACTCCTGGTTGTAAGAGGCAATATCCGGGTGACCATCGTCTTCAATGGGCCTAATCATGGTTCTGTCAGCTACGAGGAAACTGACCATGGAGGGATGTCAAGATACTCACGTCAATTGGCGGTTGTGCTGCAGCTCATACTTTAACTTGGCCAGGTTCGCAATAATGCCCTTTCCCTCATTCTCCTTCTCTGTGTCATTGCAAGATATCACTGTTCGGTGAAGGTCGTCGATGGCACCAGTCTTTGAGAGTTAGCAATTGACTTTTCCTCCTTGATTAGTACTGCCGGCAGTGACTAACAATGATAACGGGCCATCGCTCGTTGGCCGACACCGAGGCAAAGCTCGATGGGTCGGATGTGAGATATTGAGCTGTTTATTGTGAGCTATAGGTCAAATTCAATCACAAGCACCAGTACTTACGGGTCTCTGGATCGAATTCCATCTTGAATAGTGGAGTTAAGATTGAAGTGGGGTGAAGTTTAGCTCCGTCAAGGCGAGGGGAATCGCGGGGCAGAGGGCGGTGAGGGTGAGGGGAGGCCAAAGCATATAGCACGCTTTAGTATTTGAATTGGGGATATTATCCATCGTGAATAAACCATTGATCCTAAGTGAGTTTAAATATCCAAATGTCGAAGCCTATATACTACATGGGGTTTATAGAACCTTTGGACCGAAACTCCTTAGTGATGTACCTAGGATTCTAGGTGTTAAGGTCTATCATGGATCATAGAGAATATTATCCTCGGTGGCCACCAATCACATTCCAAAATTCGTGAAGACGTCAAGTAGTTACATGTACGTGGATCTCTAGCTTCTTTTGCAAAATAAGAAAACGCCACCGCTTGCAAATCAACAGGGTTTATCACATCATTTGTGACAGAATTGAGTTCTGTGCGTATGCCTATACAAAGAGTCAGCTGAGCTCGATCAGGTTCAAATTTCAATGCACTTACCATAGGCTTAATATCGGGGTGAGGAACAGCCTCAAACACCTCATAAGCGAGCTCAAGCTCGGGTCCAATATTGATATAGGCACCCTTGTTCTCCGTTGAGTCACAGTACCTAGGAGCAGAGAAGACGGTGATACAACGACCATCGTGCTCGACCTCGTAACCGCCCATGCGGACCTCGTGTGACCGAATAATGGCAGTAAGACCGTTGTTCTCACAGAAGCGCTTGGTAACATCGGGACCAAATTGCATGCCAACACCACGCTTGCTAGGTCCACGGCCCGGCTGGGTCTGCGGGTCGGTCCAGAGCATCTCCATCATCAGGCCCTGTTGACCGGGCTGCCGTTGGTTGTGACGGTTCAGTTTGCGGACGTCGTCCAGGGTAATCTTGTCGTCGGAGAAGAGACCACCGTGCAAGACGAGGTACTTTCCGCCGATCAGGGTGGCCAGAGGAAGGGCCGAGAATGACTCAGAGAAGACCTTGAAGACCCGCTCGTTATACTTCGCCTTGCACTCGCCCTCGAATCCGTAGACCTTGTTCATGTCGTCTGTCTCGTGGTTTCCACGGTTCAAGAACAGGCCGTTGGGACGGAGCCACTTGTATGCATAAAGGAGCAAGGCAATCTCGCAGGACCATGATCCACGGTCCACGAAGTCGCCGTTGAAGAGGTATGCGTGGGTATCGGAAGGCGCGCCGTTACGACGGAAGATCTCCAGAAGATCAAAGAATTGGCCTATTGTGACGTCAGTCTGCATTTCCACGTTTTATCAAGCCGATCAATGCATGCATACCGTGAGTATCACCGCAGACGGTCAACTTCTTGCCAGCCTCAACACCAATTTCCACCATCGTGGGCTCGTTGTAGACCAGTTCCTTTGTAGCCTTAATAATCTGCAAGACGTACTTGCGGTGAATATTCTTGCCGTTCTTAAATCGTTCAATCATATCGTCGATAAATTCTTGGGTCATCTCTCCACCCAGGCGTACTCCATCGTAGCCATCCTCAACCTTAATCGCCTCGATATCCAAGCCCTCGAATGCGGACGGCGGGTCCGCAACCTCAATAGCCTTTTCGAATTCTAAGCGGCGCACCAACTTCTCGCATTCTGCCAACTTCAACTTCGCATTCTGGTTGTTGGGCTCGCGCTTCACGACCGCCTTGAAATCCTTCAGGGCAGCCTTGTAGTTCAGGGTAGCAGTGTTGGCAAGGGCACGTCTCCAGTAGGCCTAATCAAGCAGCACCAGTCAGCCAAGTCCCATTTCCTGATATCTCGCACCCATATTCGCATAGTATTTCCGTTCGCTTTATTTCGGAATCGGGAGGATGGCGGTGGCTATAACGACTAACCTTGACGTAGTTCGGGTCCAATTCCAAAGCCGCGGTGGCGTCAGCGATAGCAAAGCCATGTGCCTCGACTTTGATTTGAGCCTTTTCAAAACGAAAACCAGACTGTCAGTGGAACTGATCTAAAAAAGAGCCGTTGTAACGGGGGCCGGAAACCGGGCGGACACACCTGAGCACGGTTGCAGAAAAAGGAAGGCTCCTGGTCATATTTCTCGATTGCCTGAGTATAAAAGTCGATGGCAGCAGGCCACTCATGTTGAGCGAAGGCCTTATTACCTTGCGCCTTAAGCGCGTTGGCAGCCTCTTGGTTCGAAGCCATGGAATTTGTAGAGGGGCACGAGACCGACGATCGGAGTTTTAGTGCGGAGGGGACAGGGCGTAAATAGAAGAGAAGAACCTAGGTCTGAAACGATATCGTAATCAGGAAGATATCCAAAGAACAAAATCACCAAAGAAAGAAGAGTGTGAAGGCGAAAGAAGAAAAAGGTCCCAAAGTTCAATCTGGTTCCTGGCGCTTCTGTCCGTCTCTTTTTTCTCCGGGAATGGGAGGCTTGGCACTCCAGAACCCTCGAGTCCGGACTTCTATCCTCATTCTCTCTTCAATCTCCAAATCCATACCTACCACACAATGTCGTTTTACGCCGCTCCTAACCAGCAGCGCCACTTGCGCGCCTGCATGGTCTGCTCTATCGTTCAGTCTCACACAGTCAGTGTCCATATTCCTCGTCCCAGCCCCCAATAGCTAGCTAACCTGGCGAACCAACAGAAATTCCAGCGCGACGGCTGTCCGAACTGCGAAACCTCTCTCCAACTCCGTGGAAACTCCGACGCGATTCAAGAATGCACATCTCAGGTCTTTGAGGGATTGATCGCTGTCCGCGATCCGACCGTCAGCTGGGTGGCCCGCTGGCAGCGGTTGGATAACTATGTGCCGGGAACATATGCGACCAAGGTGACAGGAACTGTGAGTGACATCGCAAGACCCTTGAACAATTATCTGGGTGATAGGACTTGGCTAATGGTTTTGTTTTTTTTCTGTAGCTTCCGGACTACATCATTGGTAGCTTGGAGGACTCTGGTGTCAAATATGTTCCGTATGTGACCTCTTGCTGCCCTTACTTCGATTGTTTGCTTTGTTTCGTTTTTTTCCATTGCATATACTGACAGTTTCGCTTTGCAGTCGCGATGGAACCACCGGCGAGGAGGATACTTGAAGCTTCGACCCAATACCAATACCCAGGACTGTTCCTACGTACAAATGCTGCTCTCTGTTCGATGAAGGCTTAGCTTTGGATACCCTTGTTGAACATGGGACCAAGTCTTGCGTTTCGTTTGGGCCAAATGGGAGATTTGTACATTTTCTTTTCTACTATTGTTTTATCGGAGTTGGAGTTGGAAGCATTGCGCTGCTTATATCTTTCTGGGCATATGGTTACAAGACATGCTAGCAGGAGTCCAAATAAGCTATATGAAGATTTCAGATCACTGTGGAATCATTCGATTTTGATGGTGACATAAGTATGTCTATTGAATGTACATGGCCCATTCCAAGATGGCATCACTCGTAACAAGGCAGAAACAAAGAAATATAAAAGGAAAAGTCGCTAATTAAATCCGATAAAAAAGGAAACCGTCTTGACAATCCAATCTGAGGCTGTCCGAACCTAGAGGAGCTTGATGATCTTCTCAATGCTCTCCAGGAGGATGTCAGCGTGGTGCTGCTGGAAGACCAGCATGGGACGCAGACGAACGGCGTTAGCACCGCTGCCACCAATGTTGACACCAACGGACTTGGCCTTGACCAAGAACTGGTCACGCTTGGGGGTGTCCCAGGCAATGAAGGTACCCTGGCCCTTACCACGGAGGTTCTGGAAGTGCTCAGGGTACTTCTGGGCAAGGCGCTCAAGACCAGCGTACAGGTATTCACCGGTGATGCGGGTGTGCTCGACCAGGCCGAGACGCTCAACCTCCTCAATGATACCGCGGAAGATCAGGGCACGGGCTGGGTCACCCATCCAGGTGTTGAACTGGCGGTAAGGCTTGTTGGGGCGCAGGGCAGGGTTGCCGAAGTAGTAACCGGCAGTCTGGGCCTTCTTGGAGAAGGTGACCATGTCGGGAGGAGAGTCCAGGTTCCAGTGGTCGTGGGCCCAGAACTTACCGGTGGCACCAATACCGGTCTGCACCTCGTCAACGATGAAGAGGACGTTGGTGCGCTTGGTGATGTCGCGCAGACCCTGGAAGAAAGCGGGGGAGGCGTGGTTGTCACCACCCTCGGACTGGATGGGCTCGACCATGACGGCAGCAACGGGGTTGTGGTACTCCTTGATCAGGCGCTCAACCTCCTGGAGGCAGCGCTGCTCCTCCTGGGCGTTCTCCTGGACGTGGTCCTCCAGAGGGTACTTCAGCATGGGGAAGGTAGCCTGGGGCCAGTCGAAGGCAGGGATATCCATCTTGTGGATGGCCTTGCTGCGGGTGGTAGACAGGGAGCCGAAGAGACGGCCGTGGAAGGCATGCTTGAAGGACAGGATGGAAAGCTGGGGAGAACCGGGGCCCTGGTTGTTCATGGTGGACAGGAGCTCCTCCTCGGTGAACTCAACCTCGGGACCACCACGCTGCAGCTGGCGGTAGTACATGAAAGCGGCCTTGTAGGCGGTCTCGTTGGCATCAGAACCAGCCATGGCAGTGAAGACCTGGTTCAGGCCCTTGGGAGCAGCCCGAAGGGCACCGGTCTCCAGGATGTGAGCCCACTCGGAGGAGGGGAAGTTACCCAGAGCCGGACGGTTGATCAGGGCGCTGGCCATCTCGGGCGACTTAGCAACCTCAGCGAGGTGAGGGTTGTTGTATCCAACGGGGATGGAAGCAATCTGGGCGTAGCTGGTTTGGGTATCAGCAATTGTTTTTCTCGTTAGACGGCTATGATGTCACTTACACATCGAGCAGCTTGTTGCCATCAAGGTCGAAGATGTAGTTACCAACAGACTTGTTGTAGTCAGCCAGCATGTTGATGCTGCGCACATCAAACACCTTATCGAGCTCAGCGGTGGCGGCCTGGTTCTTGGGGCCAGGAATGGCGGTCGAGACCACGGGGGCAGAGGGCTCGTTGGGGAAGAATGGCTTCTCGGCCGCACTGAGGCGAGCAGTGGTCGAGAGAGCACGAGCAGGGACGCGAGTCGCCATGCGCATCTTAGCGCCGTATCGGAGAGCGGAGGCCATTGTGAATTATTTGATGTTCAGAGGAATTTCAAAAAGCAATGAGGTCAATTGACTCTCGTGCGGGGAAGGGCGGGTTGGACAGGCTGTATCCAATGCAATAAAAATCAAATCAATCCCAAGTGAGGCCCGAAATTCCAGTGAGACAGTGAAGAGATATCGTGGGAAAGAGATACAAGAACGCGGGGCAACCAGATTTATATCAAAAGAAAGTGTTATCGGTCTGCCCTCTGGAGCTGTTGGAGCAGCTGGTTCCCCGCGTAGATACGATTGGATCTCGGCGGCGTGAGCCAATCAGGGGCTGCAGAGTCGCACAAAACGCCGAACAGTGCAATAGGATCCTCGACGGATTGAGAAAGTCTACGCAGGTGGATTGTTGGCCGGCTATTCAATGTGGTAATACTTGCTCTCGTTGCTCCATAATTTTCGGCGCCGAGCTCCCAGGTTGTCAGGGAAATTACACACAGCGAGATATGTGAAACTGAGTCCAAATTTGAAAGCCGATCCAGGCTTATCAACCCGATAAGCCTATCCTTATCGGCAGAAGCGCGAACTGCCGCGGTGCGATTAACCATTGCATAGATATTCTCTGTCTAGGTTTAATTTAGGGATCTTACGGTTGCTATGTGCATCGATGATTGGTCACTCAGCTGAGTAGCTTTAACTATAAGCGAAGGGGGATAGATATTTGCATGCTACTAATAGTACCTAAGTTGAGGCTCCCCGCATACCAATCCGGACGATATATATAGAGATTGGTGTCATACCCTTCACGCACACATACCTATCAATCTCAACAAGCGACTCCGCCAAAATTGAAGTAAGTCACAAGCCAAATACAATGGGAACATTTGCATGAATACACTTGGGAGTTCATATCGCATACATTTGTAAAACTCCTAGATAAAGCTCATGCACCTTCCCAAAGCGACCGGCAACGATAAGCACAGATAACTAGCGGTGTATACCGCCATGCAGCCTCAGTCTCATCTCGTACCTAATAGTACATCGATAAAGTGGTGTAAATTCCGCAATAATTTCTCCACAACCGGTCCCATGACCTCAAGAGATCCATTGCCTCTCGGAAACCCATTCCTGATTGGGATTCGTCCCAATGGGCGCTGTAGTGGATCCCGTCTAGCCTTCTGTCCACAGATCGGCTATTAGCCAGTCAGAATCCATGAAATTGAGCCTCATTTCATCAAATGGGCTTGTGGTTTAGTGGTATAATACTCCCTTAGCATGGGAGTGGTCCGGGGTTCGATTCCCCGCGAGTCCATCTTTTTGCCAATCCATCATTCTGTTGGTGGGGCTAATCAATAGATTGATATCTAACGAGACCTTTCTCTTCTTTTTTTTTTTTTTTTTTTTTTTTTTTGGAATACTTGGATATGAAAAAGTAAGATGTGATACTCATTCAGTTGAAGCCTTTTCTAATGCTGTATATTCGGCTCAGATGAAGTTACATGTTGACTTGAGTCAAGCGAGGTCATACGCGTTTCAAAACCTCGAAAATCAAGTACTGTAGGAGCTTGCCTGTATTAAAACTATTGCATGATACTGTAGTCTGTGAGGTGTTTCAACCAATTCTGTGGTGTTCAATCATCACACTCCTTACTCAGTCGACCGAATTAGGATTAGTGTTCTTGATCCGCCTACAAAACTGTACATCTCCCTCACTCTATCCTTTTATTGTTACACATATTGCTACTTTGCTCATCAACTACGGCATTGTATGAGGTATCTGTGTCCACGGCGGGACATTCCAGGATAACAAGCACTCATATGTCCTCCTCTTTGCTGGACCTTTCGCTTGAGCTAGCTTTTATGATCAAGAACTACTTGTCGCCTGTTGATACTGCATGCTTAGCGTTATGCAATCACCAGTTATTAGTCAGCCTGAGCCCAACTTTGTGACCAGCTTGGAGCCTCTTCAGATGCGACTCGATTTTCTCACAAGAGTTTCACGAGATCTAGAGAAATATTACGTCTGTTTTACATGTTATCGTCTACATCCCTGGTGCATTGTTGGTCTGCCTAGTCCAAATATGTCACTGCCAAAGTGTTCACCGGACCCATTGTTGTTAGAAGTTAGGTCTCGATTTCGAAGCCACTACCCATGCTATACAGGCCTGAACTTTTATTTTGTCCATCTTCAACTTGCCATGAGGAAATTCTATTACGAAAGAGCATTCGGGATCGATGCTGAGAAGCTTCGCTACACGGAGATATCGACTTGGCCCCTCGAACGAAACGAGAGTTTCTGGTCCACACCTACACCTTGGTTAATGAAAACAATTCGTCAGGACTTCATGACATCATTGATATCTGTTGAAGCTAGGGTGTGTCCTGCAGCACCCGGACCAACCCTCTGTCTACGAATACAAGAGATTGCACAGGCAAGCAGGGAGAATATAGGGCGGATATTTCCACTTGCTGCGCAAAAAACCACTACTATGGAGGTCTGTCAACATATCAAGGTCTATTCAACCAGGTACGAACCTGGACCGCGCGGAACGGATGGAATGGAGCATTTTGACCCTTTCAACATAATTACATCTCTTATCGCGCAGTATTCCTCGGGTGCTGATGATCACCCAGTACAATGCAGAACCTGTCGCATATGCGGTATTAACTGGAAACTAGAGCTTCGTGTTTCACAAGATGAGAAAGATATCTTCCTTGTTTTCACTCGATGGCTTGATCTAGGACCTGGTCTTAGTCGCGAAGACTGGCAATGGAAAATTCACCACCACTATTTGGAACTCGATGTATTAGAAGATCTTGAGCTGTTGAATGCTCGGTCGCGCTTCGAAACAGAGTCTATCCAGACCAGCCCTTCGGAGGAGGCTCTTTTCCATCGCAATGCAGCATTTCTAGAGCAACAGAAATACCGGAAAATGATGACTCGCTGGGGTGCTTCGAAGTGGTATCTTGCTGGTGAAGATCGCGAGGAAAGCAAGTCAGGCTACTGTGATATAATGTGAGCCGGCATGTTTCCATTGAGAGTAAATTTTAGAATCCAAACTGGGGAGCTACAGCTTTTGAAAAAAATTAAAATTACGGAAAGACTCTCAAGCCGCAGTGCATCATTAAGGCGTGGTATAAAAATGTACCTCGTTTAGTCTCTTCGGTGATTTGGGGACTCAGAGAAGTCTCTTCTCTTTCTTATCACCAACACTATCTATTGCAGTTCCACTACTTATTCCCGGGTGAAAATGTGTGCAAGGTGTTCATTAAACGCCAGGAAGGCTGATCATAAAGTATGGACATTAGATGTACAAGAGTTTTTTATATCCTAAAACCCCAAGCCACCACCCAGAACCAAGACAAACGAGGAACATGAAGTTTAGCAAAATTTGTACAGAGAATTGAAAAAAGGACATCAAAAAGCTCGGCCCATACCAACCGGCGACTCCACCCGCCCAAACGAGGTGGATGATTTACCGCTGGCGGTAGAGGTATAGACCATAGGATCTTGTTTCTTCTCAATATCATCAGGTGACATAGCACGGTTGTCTGTCCCCACCATATCATTATGATACGCAAGCCTAGACTCAGTCCAGGTCTCCATCTCGACGGTACGCATAATCTCAAAGCGATCACTTTCGTAACCCGCCTGACGTGAATCCAAAGCAGGTCTCATATGCGAGTTTCGAGAGCGTCCGGTCGAAGACCAGAGTCTGTTCGAGCGGTTTTGGCGGTTGTAGCCGTAGATGTTGCTGGTTGATTGGAGGAGGCGGGGGAGGAAGGTTGCGATGAGGGGGCGGAGGGCTGGTGCTGAAGAGCAGATCTATTGTTTGTTAGTGGCTTTTATACTTAAAAACAAGTAGGAAGAAAGCGTCCACATACCAGGCCTAAACTGATCTCAACGGCGGCAGCAACGAGAATTGGCCATCCTTGCCAGGTTTGGTCGTAGCTGGCTATTTGGCTTTTCCAGACGTATACTGTGCGGACGGAACCGGCGACGTTGACGACGGCGCCTAGCCCGAAGATTGAGATCACGGCTAGTCTTTGGCGAGTGGGGAGCTTGAGACTCCAGATGAGAGGCATTGGTATTGTTGTAACTAGGAAATCGGTAAAGATGTTGATCACACTAGCCGAGAAGACGATGTCTCCGTCATTCATGCATTTGTGTGGGTATGTGGGATTGACTTCCCAGTATGCTTTGACGGGTCTGTATCACTGTTAGTTCAAGTGTCTACACCAAGGCCGAGATCAGGAAGTGGAACTCACGAGCACTGGAAGATACTGAAGAAAGTGAACATGAAGACGGAAAGCGCGACAAAGATCATGGATCCAATGAAAGCCCAATTGTAGACCACAAAGTTACCCTTTCCAGCACCAAGGAGCCGTCGACAGAACCAGAGTAGCGAAATCTTAGTGAAACCCGATGACCATGAGAACATGAGCTGGAAAGCCAGATTCAGCTTTTCGATCGTGGGGAACCAAGTCACGGGAATGTCCCAGACGTGTCTGTTGAAGCCCCATTTCTCGCTTGCAAGGGAAGTGACGGCAACCATTGCAATGGCGAAGACCAGTCCGATTACAATCAAGATATCGTCGATACCGGCGGTGGAAGTAATGCGGAGTCGAGTATATATGCGGAGTATTGTGACCACAAACGCCAGGCTGATGCATACAACATTGACAATTAGGACACCATGTCCACGAGTCACCGGGTCAACATAATTAGGAGTTGGCCAATTCGCCATGACGGCGGCTGGCGGAAGTTGCATGATGGGAGGGCTGATGTATAGAGAGAATTGAACAGGACAGATCGTAGGAATGGGGAAGTGAGGGTATTAGTGGGGAAGCATGTGCAGCGCCATATTCTGTTTAGATAGTCATAGGGTTGATAGTAAGGATTGTAAGAGTGTCTTCGAAAGTCCTAGGGGTGCATTATAGGAGAATTGAAAGAACGAAATAAAGTCCCTCATCGAGGACCGGGATCTGGGGAGTAGATATAAATCATTTTAACCATGACAGGCCGAGACCACAGACCCATGGAAAAATCCTAGGAAATATATTAAAAACACCAAAGAAATTAAACCCTAATTAGAAACATCTACTTTGATTCGTGTTCAGCCTTCTCCAAGTCGGGACTATGGACGACTCAGGGTAACGATCAGACGACTCCATCTGCACATCACGGTAGCTCCACATCTCCGACGCGATGAGCCTTGGGTCCGGCCCACTTAAGATTCACGCGATCACAAAATTGGGATCAACTCCGAAGCGAAGTGGAGCAGGAGGCGAATTCGCAACTGACAATTGGTACATTGTCGATCCAGGTACCCATAGTTCAGCGTTCCGATCCACTCGGAGCGAGACTGGTCTGATGCATACATGAAAGGCCATTGGTGTCAGAATTTAGCCCCTGGTCAGCTCAGGCACGAAATCCGACCACCGAGTTCGCTGCTAGTGAGTTAGGTTACATGTGCACGGGGATCGTGTCGGCTAGCACAAGACAAAAGCGCTAGCCGAGGCAGCGCCACTTCTCATTTGTTCCGCTATACCGAACAGATGGAAAGACAAGCGATGCGGGGTGTGACTAGATTTTCCATCAGACGTGGAAGAATCTCCATCCCGGATCCACTGTACCACATTTTTCTACGTGAAACTCCACACCGGGTCCAATTACCCCTCCGGAAGAGGCGCAGAATTGATTTCCACACCCCCGGAGTTGTGCCTGGGTTTTGACCTACGGACAATTATCGCTGCGAAGTAAATTCGACCCCTCGACTTTGGCCGCTAAGAACCGCCTCCATGGAAAAGGGTTCCAAGGAAAGCTTTGCCTCTGCTTGACATCATATCCGTTTACCCACTCTATCCGCCCTGTGCCACAGGTACATTAGCCTCGACACCTCGGCCCATATGATATTCACTGGCCCAGTCCAATCTATACCGTCTTCTCTTTTACGCAAGGCGGAATCTATAGTGCCGTTCACAAGTGCACGGTACCTGCCCGCACTAAGCCCTGTCCCGCTACCAATCGACACAAAAAGATTAGACTCAAATGGGAACCCACCGTTTTTTCTCTTCAATATTCAGTTGAGTCTGAGTTTCGAGTGAGGCGAAACAATGGGGTTTCAAACCTGAAAGAACAAGATTTCTTGATTTCTTGACACGACGGCTGATTTACCAGCGAACCTTGGAACAAGCAACATTGCTGATCCGGATTGCAGACCGACCGTCATCACTGATCCACGTACATCTCCAATTCTATACCGAGTGACGGGATTTCGGCCGAGTCAGGTGGGTAGTTTCACGCTGAGTACACAATTAGATCCACATAAAATTGACTGAAAATAAGGCCGGATGATCTGCGTGAACTATCACATTCTTCCTTCCGGCCGGGATCCAAAGATCGAGATCTGATTCACGGCTCGAATCAAAGACCCATATTAATGCCCAACTTTCCTTCAGCGCTTATCAGGCGGGTCTTTGGAATCCATGGAATCTGATTTATCATTTTCTCTGACAGGTCGACTTCATGTATACCTGCAGTATTGCACTATCAGATTTCGGAGCATGACCTAAACTAGTAGATTAGGACAGACTCATCTATTAATGCCCTGAAGATGCAGCTAATTCAGCTGCGCGGTGTCGCTGCTTCTGCCCAGGTGCCTTCCAGAAGGCAATACTCTGTACATTATCCTGTTGTACATTCGCTCGATCTCTCTATGAATTAAGTGAGTTTTGCTCATTATTGCCCAAAGTCAAGCAATTGCAGATATACTGTCCTTATCACCGGACTTCAAAATTGAGTGTGAGGCAAAAGTGGGGATTTGGAGAGATATGACATCCCAACGCCAGGTTGACGGTAAACTGGGCGCCGGAAATGGCTACCTGGGACGCCGTTTTTGGCGCCCTTTTGACCGCGATCTGAGTCATCATTGAGCCACGTGATACCGACTAACCCACTTTATCATACTAAGGGAGAGATTTTATACTAACTATTAGATTGCATCGTGTGTTAATTCCACAGCTGGAGAGGGTTAGCTAATGCAGATATGAAGAAAAGACTGCCTACTAAATAGTTCAAAATGCAGTAAATAGGGGTCTTAAAGAGTGTAATGACAGCCTCTAGCTAGATAAAACGTCGACAAAACAAGATACTAGGCCGATAAGCAATGCCGATAAAAGCATGCCTTTAGAATATCGCTCGACTTAGGAAAAGAAATTTTCCCCACGCCAGTACTCATACATCCTGTCAAAATCTGCAACTGTCAACGACGGCGCCTCAGCGAGCGTTGGCGAGTGAGCTTCAGCTAGCTTAGTCTCTACCCTTGGAAGGCCAGCTGCTTCACGTCCAGGAGTCCCCTCTGTCAGTGGCCTGCTCTTGAAAAACCCGAGGATCTTGACAGCAGGATTGAGTGACTGATCCGACCCCTCCGGTGAAGACATCCTCTGAATCCAAGTATCGAAAGGGATGACGGGAACGTCCAGGTTCTTAGCCATGCGGTTGACAAAAGTATCCCACCTGAGATTGTTATGAATAAATACAGATTTGGTAAAGACAGGCATTGGGACTTACTTTATGGGGCGTGGGTGAGCCAAGTGGAGAATGGGCGGCACGGTTTGGGCCTTGGTCAGCTCTATAATAGCCTGGGCGGCTTTGTCGACAGGGAACCAGGCAATATCCTATTGTGAAGCAGTGCGTCTTAGCTTGACCTTTCTCTAATGGGTGTCATCACGACCAATTCACTTACCTCTTTCCCGGCAGGGAGGCCACCACAAACTTTCGAAGACTTAACCACTGCATTTAGAATTGCTATTAGCAAGGATGGACAGTGACGAGAGCTGCAACCTGTCTAACTTACACATGGGAAGCCAATCAGTTACGTTCCAAGCTCCATTCGTGGTGGATCCTGAAAGTTGGCCGATACGAATAGAGCAGGTTGTCAGAGGCGCAGCTTCAAGTAGCTTTTCACCAATGTATTTCGACTGCCCATAACCAGTCGGGGCTACAAAGCGAGGGTCGGCAGTAGTCTCTTCAACCCAGCCGGTAGGGTGTGCTGATAGTACACTTATCGAGGACGTATTGAAAATACGAGGATGTTCCTGCAGAGGAGATGTAAGGGCGAAGTTGATGAGATTGACCACGCCATCCATGTTAGGCTAAAATCATCACATGTCAGTGAGAGAAATAGGTTTGCGGCTGTATGCATAGTTGGTTTAATGCCGTACCTTGAAGGAATTAAGCCCAAGGTTGAAGTCGAGTCGCCAAGCGTTGTGAATGATGAGTTCCACAGATTCGTGCATCTGTATGTCCGAAGATGGTATCAGGATTTGTTCTCTTGCCGGGGCATACGAATTCAATTGAGGGTAGGTAGACTCGCCTGTTCAAATAGATTTTTGGTTATACCAAAATTAGGCAATGCCAAATCGGCATCCACCATTACCACGCGGTCACTTGACAAGATATCGGGATCTATGCCTCGCTTGATAAGTGCAGATCTCTGTCGCTCCAGCCCACTTTCCGAGCTGGGGCGGTTTACCGCGTAAATTGTGCCGACATCTAGGTCCTTCGCGAGCTCTTGAAGCAAGTAGCACCCCAGTGTGCCAGTGGAGCCTGTTAGGATTACCGCAGCTTTCTTGGAGGATTTGAGTCTCCTTATGTATTCGCTCTCCGTTTTGTTTAAAAGCTCGACTTTCTCTTTCATGATCTCAGATGCTGAGCGAGCCCGGAAGGAAGAGGTGAACATCTGATAGAAAGATGTGCTTAACAGAGGGAGCGTCGAGTTGAGATATACCCAGTTGGGGGGAACATCTTTTACATCCTTTCCTTCAGATCGAAGGGTTGCCAGAAGACGGTTTCGGATCATCGTGGCTTGAAGACTAATCAAGCTCAGAGTCAATAAAATAGGGCAACTCGAGCTACTATTTAGGGGGGAAATACCTGTCGCATCCTTGCAGGAAAATATCTTTTTCGACATCCAGCTCACCTCCATCAGGGCGCATAACCCCCGTAACGAGTTCTTGAACGTATTGGCTGAGAGATTCGAGGGATATGGACGTTGGAAGCGCAATCCCCGAATTGGCCGAACTTTCCGCAGCTTCATAGATAGCATCAATCTCATTCGCGTAGAGCTCCAAAGCACGAGGTCGCGAAATAGTGCCTTTCGGAGTTAGAGGGAGAGGTTTGCCCCGAGAAGCAATTAGAATCATCTCTTTGAAGATTCTACTATGAGTCGGTGCAATATCATTGGCTTGTGCAACCGACGGCCAGATAGCGTTACGATACTTCGCAACTTCGGCATCGTCAGTTACATCGTTTTCTTGACCAGACGAAGGCTGTACGAGAATTCCGTTAAAGAAGCGGCCACGACCAAAGTAGATGATGTTGTCAACCAATGTATTCCCCTTAATAATGTTCTCTGCGAGTGAAAATGTCTCTTAGCAGCAGATTCTTGGTCAAGGGCGAGGATGTCTTACCGAGAGGCCCAGGGTTTGTCTTTTCACCAGTGCTTAGCATCAGTTGATCGTCGGCGCGTCCAACAACTTTGAAAAAGCCTGGTTTAGTAGGATGCATCTCAACTAAGTCAGAGGTACGGTAGATCCAATTGTCTGTGTCATTGAAGACACTGGGATAGTGGGTTGGGGTGCACTGCACAATTCGAGTCAATTATACGCATCGGGACCCAACATAGGGTCGACTAACTGGGAAGCAAATCTCGTAAGCATTATCACCATGCTTCTCAAATATAGGTTTCGCGTTCCTGGTGACTTCGATATATTCCCAGTCTTTACCATATGGCTCCTTCGGAGCAGGCTGGGAGAGAACGCCGACCTCAGTGCTGCCATATGCTTAGCGCCTCATATTTCAGTGTAAAATAGCGGTGTGACATACGTTCCCCAACCGTTCAACAGGCGGACTCCCTGAGCCACTAGAGCATCACCGATAGGTGTTGGAAGCGGTCCGCCTCCTGTACGGAGCCACTCAAGTGTCTTTAGAAATCGGACGGCTTCAGGATCTTTCGACCATTCCTATTACGTTAAAATCAGTTCGGCAACCTACTCAGCTGGTAGAAATCAGGAGGTGAAAATACTCACAACGAGATTTGAGGGGGGGCCAGTGCCTATTTGCACGCCTGTGTTCTTCCAAGCCTCAAGGACCCGTTCTGGTGTTGGACGAACCGGTGGCTCTTGTGGTGGAAAACAGGCAACGTGACTACCGCACGCAAGAGGATACCCGAGCACATGAAAGAACCCCCTTTCACACGATCTTAGTAATGATCCTCAAATGACAGATTCTGTCAACAAGGTGTGAAAAATATCAGTATGACTCACATGCCGTGAAATGGTGGAGCTGACTGTATCCCAATTCGCTTTCCACAGAGGTCATGGTGGCCATAGCATGGGATCCGGGCCCACTGCAGGACCCCAAGATGGCTCAGAGGGATGGGCTTGGGGAATCCCGTCGAGCCAGAAGAGTGAATGATCAGGGCCGTTTCCGAACTATCAAAGTCCGACTGAAGGGTATTGAGTGAGGGAGAATAGCACGAGACCGGATCATCATGCAAGTCAAACAGATCGTCGAAAAGAGGTGCCTCCGCTAGAGGTATGTTATTCTCAGCCCTGACCGCATCGATCAACGTCTTCTCGGTCCTGTCCGAAGAGCCACTGCAGGTTCCAAAATGAATGTCAGCCTTCAAGAGCTTAACCATGAACCAAGGCGCTAGATCCTACATAATTCCCACCGTATCCGTTACCTTTAATAGGTGGACAACTCCTGATTTTGCGTTCCTCGGGCTGATAAGGAATGCAGTATATCCTGCACGCAGAATCCCAACCTGCCTTGTCAGCAGAACTACAGTGGAGCGAGAGATTATTCAAGACACTTACAAGAATACTGTTATATGTTATCGTGTCTCGGTTTGCCAGGAGTGCCAAGACCGGCCTAGTGCCGGGTTGTGGCTTTCCTATATGTTCATGAATGGATAGAACAACTCTAGAAGTGGGGACCGAAAGCTTATTAGAATGATTACCATCGAGAAACGCATAAGTTGAGATTACATACTTTTGCATTGCATGCGCAAGATGCTTCCAGGTGATGTGCTGCAAGGTTCCATCAGGTTTGGGATACACAGCCCAGGTATGCTGAGGCGAATGTTCGGCATGCCATTCCACCACTAGAATGTGTTACCTGAGTCAGTAAATGTAAAAGATGTCTAAGACGAGGTTTGGAGCCAAGGCAACGTACTCATAGGGAGAGTAAGAGATCCATCAAGAGGAGGTTGCTTGAAAGTCCCTGATGTTTGACCATGGACGGTGACGAAGTCGTCGGTCGCTAGGCGCTGAGGGACTTCGAGGCTAGGCATTTCCAACTATGATAAAAGTATCACAATCGAGCTATCAAAAGACTAGGCTATAGTAAACCGGCCGTAGATGTCCAGATGTAAGCAATGTTAGACTTTGCTAAATATTCTCGGCGATGATTAGAGAAATATATTATGGCTTATAATTCCGAATCAGGGAGGTGTGCAAAAGAGATCGTTAGTATTCCGGACCACAAAAGTGACAACGTATTGAGACTCCGGAATAAACTCTGGAGTTCGGCAAAATCTATTTTTGTTCCGGAAAAGAGCTAGAAACTAAACGCAATCTTCAAATGTAATCCTATCAAACGCAATCGCAGTTCCGTTATACACGGTCCCCTCACGCCTGGTTCCGTTATACGCGGTCCCGTCATGCCTCGTTCCGTTAGAGTAAGATCACTGTTGGGGGTGGAGTAAGGTGAAATCATATTTCATGGGGTATAAGTGTAGGTTCACGGGGCCTCGGCAATACGGAGCCGATCTGCCAATAGTATGACATACTGTAGCGGGCCTTCGCTATAAGTTTGTAAAAGCTACGTGGGTCTGGCTTTTCCGTGGAATTACGTGCGGATAATTATCCGGTGCCGATTATCCACTAAATATTGAATTTGATGATTCATTTAGACTTTTCAAACGATCTCTTTGAATTCATAATTGTCTGAACCCATTAATAGTTGAGACGCTTTCTTCTACTTTCAATCCCATTATTACTAGGGCCGGTCCTCGAATAATAATAATATCGGACCATCATGGTCTTAGACCGTAGTTTGCATTGTGAAGATGCAAAGCGACTGAACTACTAGAGCTGTATCCCAATCTAACGATTATTAGTTGATCAACAAATCATTTATGTATGTGTATTATGTGCACTGGCCTTGTTTGTAGGCTCATATGTCATGTTTTTGAGCTTGGCACCGTAGGAGATAGCCGTGGTACTAAGCGTGCAATACCTTTTCCGGTTGGGGCTGTAACTCTTGCAAAAACCAGATATTTTAGAATCGAACTTGCTGAAGAGAACACTCACTGAATAAATGACTTCTAAGGCTTAGGATCGTACCAGCATAGGAACTTGGAATTTAGGGGTTGGGCGGGCATTAATGCTAATTCTGTGTATATGGCGCTAGTTGATTGCAGTAGAAGAGTTAGGAAGCTTGGCAAGACAGCGAAGAATTTTTCATTCGCCTCAAAGAGTTTGTTGGGGTTGGTATATGGCACTAGTATCTTACTCAAAGTATTGAAAGAATAGAGAGATCTCACACTTAGCGTGCTTGGCCAAGGCCAGGTGAGCACGCAATATGTCCATACCGTGGTTTGAAATGACTGTATAGATGTTTTCGTTGATTGTTTTGTATACATGTATACACTGAGAAGATCAAGTTGAATGGAAATCAACTTGACTCTTCGTATAAACACCTGGAAAAATATTCCGATATTGCGGCTTGATCCCTGATCTGCACTAATTTCATACCCCAGAGTATCCTATTTACCCCGTGGGATAGGCTTGTTATTGCTAGCAGATCATGTAGCCTCGACTTCTGCATGTCCTGCGTCGCACATGTGCCCCAGTTTGCTGCGGATTTTGGTACCATACAGATTCAGAATAACTAATGGAAGGGACAAGCACATGCTGATGATGGCATAGATCCCAAACGCCCATGCATACCCCACACTTGTAACATATTCGTGGATGTAGAAAGGCACATAGAAAGAGAATATTTGCCTCAAAAAGTTGTAGAGAAGGCTAACGTCACCGGCAGCATGATCATAACAATCAATAGCGTATGTGACTCTTGTAGGAGTTTAGTTCATGAATTTTAGTTTGACTTAGTAGGGGGTTCTTACGATACCGTGGAGATAATTTGAATCGCAAATGCGGAGAGACCCATGCCAATGCATGGACCGATCCAGTGTGTGTGATAATGGATCGTACACCCAAAAATGATAAGGCTAATCTAGATGAAGTATAAGATGCTCTGTGAATTTGATTATCAAGATTCTCGGGACGACTCACTGGTAGTAAGACCACACCGAGCCAGATGGCGCGCAAACGCTGCTCTGGACATCGCATGCCCCCGCTCCGCTTGGCCTGCCTTTGAACGATCCAGTCGGAAAAGGGCCCAGCCATGGGCTCTCCGATTATGGTACCGACGAGGAATGCTAGTGTTACCAAGCCTTGACCAACGGAGTTAAAGCCATACAGCTCCCCAAAAGCCTAGGAAGGAAGGACAGAGTCAGATAACAACACGGACAGAAGGAGACAGCCATCTCTTACAAAAGGCAGGACGCCAAGAAATCCATAAACAGAAAATCCGTAAACGTTTGCGTAGTAGGCTGAGGGGAAGAGAATAGAAGGATACCAAACCATAGTAATGGGTCGATAAAACGAATGCCATGTTAATTTACCTTCAAACCTTCTTAGCTTGATCCTTTTCCAGTAGGACTCCCGTAGAGGGATATTTTCCAGCGTTTCTTGACGGTAATAAAGTGTCTCAGGCATGAGGAGACAACTTCCGGTGAGAAATACCCAAAAGAAGAATGTAAGCCATTGCATCCATCGCCATGTTGTGTATGTAGTCATGACACCGTCAAGGAGAGATCCAATATAGGGCGAGATGCCAAAGAAGAGTGTCCATAATCCCATCTTCTGCCCACGTTCTGAAAATTAGATTAGCACTTTCCCTCCGCCCAAATCCCAAATGCGGGCCTAGCACATACCGTGCACGAAGAAAAGATCTTTAACGGTCAGTGAGACCAATGACATAGGCCCTGAACATCCAAAGCCATTGATTGTCTGTGATAAACAATTATTCTTAGTGTTTGATTGCAAATGGGCTCCAGGTGGAAATACTCTTCCCGCGATGAATCCACCCAGCGAGTTCGCAAGAGCACAGCCCAGAGATCCCATCATAGCGGTGATGGCAGAAACTAGGTATATCGGCTTTCGACCGTATCTGTTAGACAGTGGCACCCAGATGAACAATCCTATTCCAAGCATGATTGATTGAGTGCCAATGCTTTCAAGCATATCGGCGACAGGGACACCGAAATCATTCGCCTGGACATTGAAGCCCGAGGCAGGCGATGCACCATCGAATGGTCCATTAAAGACCATGAGTACGGCGATCATCAAAGTTGCATGTTTCTCGAAACTTGTCCAGTTCTAAAATGACGGTTAAGCGATATACTTTAAAGTTTCCATTTCTGGGTAGACGCATACCAGCGGGTCGTTAGGGTCTGCGGAGGGCTGAGGCTGTAGTTGATTGCGGCCAGCAGCTTGTAGATCTAGTTGAGTGCCATCGTTGTTTTTCTTGAGACTCTCCTCGATATGGGCAGTGGAACGCTTTTCGAATTCATCCATTTTATAATATAATCGACGTAAATATACGAGTAAAGTACTGTGGGCGTCCGATTCTATCTACTTCTAAGGGAGACTGAAGCTTTTATACTTGCCCTAGCTAGTTCTGACCAGGTCTGTAGAGCTTTCGACTTTCGGACATCCGGAATAAAAGCGGGGTGATGTAAAACATGCGGGGAAAACTATGAATTAGCTTGATCTCTCGTGGCGATGTGAATGCGCAATACGAGACTTTATAAAAAGCCGGACAAGCGGATGCACAAAGCATCATAAGAGGTGGGGATGATGAAGCCACTTATACTAGTGGCGGTCAAGCTTCATCAGAGTGTGGATTGTCCTAGAAGGCGGGGGGTGGGGATGGGGAAGAGCAAATAAAACATGAAGAGTAAGGGATCTGATTCTTCAACCTGTTAAGAGGATGCGACCAAGTCCCTGGAAATTCCAACCATGCCATAAAATGATGAATTGCATTAGGATGAATCCGGCTATTCCTGCGAATTGGCAACTACAGCCGAGGAAGGAAACAGGTCAGGTCATGGTGAAACCACTATATCATACAGCCATTGGTCCTCTCAAAGCACGGTGATATACACGATTTTTCGATTCCAACAGCATGAAGAATCACTCATACTAATACAAATGCTGTGCAGGAATACGGACCTAGGCGTCATCATCTATTAACGCGATGCTTATCACTGTCCACGGGTTTCCTAAATGTGCCCGAGTGAAGCTTAGCTTTAGTGACCCGAGCTCTGCTATTATCGTCAGATGTCCGGCTACTTTGAAGTGGGCCTTTCAAGCAACCGTCATATCTACGGTACCGGCAAAAGATATTTTCCCAATGAAGACATAGGAACAGCAATCCGGAAGAGACAATCATGGTAGGAAAGATTCCTACCGGCGTTCCACGAAGTCACTGTTCATTTTCCGTGGGTTATTCGATTTTTGGAATCTTATTCTAGGATTGTCTGCCTGTTAGGCAGACACCACGCTAGACATAAGAGAAATTAGTTGCTGCCACTATACATAATTTAGTCCTTTCATAAATATTAATATCATCACACTTGTACCTCAACCCAGAGTTTAACTTGCGGCGAGAGGTCGCTGTAAATGAGATCTACTGCTAGTGCTGCTGCTTTATTGCGTGAGAATATTGTAAGTGATTATTAATGAAGCTTTACTGACTAGTATTACATTACTAGATGTATCCCTTTGGCCAGGATGTTCACTGTTGCGGTAAGGTGGATCGGGGCGTGCTCAAAGAGGGCTCAGAGTTGCTAAGGGAGTATTCAGGCGTGCTCAGGGCGGCACCCCGACTAACTCAGGCTATGCTCCAGGAGCCGATTTCTACCGGAACCGGAAGCCTTACCGTCAAATAATTACAGTTCCGGCGCCCGTGGTTGAGGTTCGAGGTACGGCATTTGAAGTCGGCTTATATGTTCTACACAGCGACTAAACCCCAGACTATAGAGAAACTGCCCCAGCCCGACTGATCTAGGCTGCAGATCATCCCTGCTGATAGAATAGAAATGTGATTCATCTAACAAGAGTTACAAGACTAATACGTCATTGAGATCTGGGTCCGGCTTGCTGCTATCCTCCATCTCCCGATAATGTAACTGCCGAATCACTTTGACGCCACACGGCATTCAAATCTGCCGTCTATTGTAATTTTATTTGCGATATGATGAGCAAATCACCATAACCCAGATCGTCAATGCTAATGCCGTAGTGTTCAGGTCTGTGCTTTCACACACACCGCTCTCGATAAGTGGGCATGTGATCACGTGCGAGAAGAGGGACATCTATCGTCGTCTTGCTTTCGAGGCCCTGAGACCTTTTACATCGTGTGTTGAGTGTGAAATTTATTCAGGCTTATTATTAGCAGCTTAACAGATAGAGAACCGGGAAAAAGGTTTATCAGCCAAACGTGCAGGCTATGGAGAATCGGAAGACGAAGCTCGTTGTTCACGGGCCACCGTCCTTCGACGTCAATAAGTATAGCTATCTAGCATCAATATATAGGAACCAGGATACACTTGAATCGCTCACGCCTCTTTATGGCTCGTCCTTTCGATTGCTCTGGAGTTGGCTCTTGCTAGGTGATAGTAAAACCGATATTAAAGTAACAAATCGTATCAAGGCAAAGACGGGCGGCTCTTCTTTGATTTTATACGGCTGTATATATGTTTCAGTACTCAAGACTACATATCATCTTTTGAAAAAAATCATAGCTGGTACATACAGCAGCCCTTGATTTCTATGGAATAACGAGAGTAAATTTCAAAGGTTATAGGGCAGTATCTCGGTATCTCGTCCGATGTCCCATGCGGCCATGCCATATCATCAAGGCAGTTTAAAATATAGAAGTTTGTAACTCAATCGGGGCTAGGCAATTTTTGGTAGGACTCAAGATAGTATAACGTTCTTCCCTGTCAGACCCTAAGGGTCGAGATCTGATTCATGGCCCACTTGTATTCTGTAGGCCCATATTGATGCCAGAATTCCTTTTCGGTGCTTATCGAACGGGTCTTTTGTAGACCATGGATCTTGATTTATCCTTGTCTGTGACAGGTCGACTCGGTATCTAAAATATTCTGCACTTTCAGCTTTCGGGACAAGACCCAAGCCAGGATCGGGCTGTTTATTGAGGGCCTAGAAACTACTTGGTTTGGCTACATTGTGCCACTCCTTGTGTTTTATACTCTGTACATAGAAGCCACGGAGTCCGTATTACTCCGTGCAATATTTTGTTATATATTTGCTCAACCCCTCAAAGATCAATAATCGTTTTTCTCACCATTATTGTTCCAAAGCCAAGCCATTGAGAATAAAAACCCCTTACCACCGAATCCAAATCTGAGGATCGGCATATCATTAGGGGGTTGAAGTTACTTTGATATATTTTCGGCACCCGTCGCTGTAAGGTCCTCGGTACCACATGTGAAGGATAACGTCAAACAAACATATATACTCATCTCACCTCAACTGATCTTTCCTTCTTCCCCAACATTGATCTCACTTTGACACCGAAGAATTCATGCTTGAAACCAATTCTACTGACCTGTCTAAAATGGTTGATTGACTCACCAGATGCAGGAGTAAATGGCCCCCATGCACCCCTCGTTTCAGGGGTCGACGGTCGCAAACAAAGCAAAAAGAAACGAACTCGTGTTTCAAGTCCAAAGACCACCCCAAGAAAAAAGGAGAGCCAGCTAAGACTTATGCGAAACAAGGCTGATGTTTGTTCTGAGATCCAAACTTCATTTTTGAGCTGCTAGCTCAGGCGTCCCATAACAACGAGCGGGGACGCCGGGGTTGTTTTCTTCCGAAGGATTCGGGATGCATCCCTACAGGGATCAACGTGTACGCTTTGCCAATAAAACCCGCTTGTGGATTCCATGCTGTGTGCCAAGAGAGCTGTGTCATACGCTATACTCTTAAAGAGTATGCACTGCGAACTGCTTCGCTGATCAAGCGATCTAAGACGCCCACTGACTCTGATCTTCATCAAGTTGGTTAAGAGTACAGATTGGATTGCGACGTACTGTACTGCGCCTCAACCAAGCTCTCATTACTACAGACTACAACAGTCCAAACTTCGTGATGTCTTTGGGAGTAATCGATTTTGCGTCTCTAAATATCACCACTCTATAGCCAGCTGTTTAGCCAGCTTCGAGATCACGATCCTTATCAGGAGAGCTTATAGATCTCTTTGATTTGACCGCTTTGACCACATTGTTCCTTTGTCCTGTTTTGCCTAAGTTCTTCCAACGGCTCAGCCGCGACCAAAGTGGATCCTGATCTTGGGCTCAACAGCTAGGCTGGAGGCTGAATGGTCACAACGCATCATCTAGGCTGTTGACTAGACAAGGGCCTGCAGGGCTATCACCAGGAATATCACATGTGTGCTGCTGTGACAACATCGTTGTATGTCCAAGAGCAGAAAATGTTCCGACGATCAGAAAAAGGAACTTGATCACGAACCGTTTCCCTGTCACGATAAGGTTATGCCGCCGGAAACCTTGATGCCACCCGCAACCTTCAAAATTCTCGACGCAAATTGTATTTCGCTTGGACCAATGGGATCGTTTTTATACGGCAACTTTGAATTCTGATATGTGTGGGATTCAGTTTCGCTGGGCTCAATGGCTTGAAATCGGTGACCGTGCGGGAATTGGGGTTGATGATCACTTGGGGGCCAACCCACTATGCCAGTGAAATGTCGGCGATACGTTGGCGCTTGTGCATACCCTGGCCCTATGAGCCCCAGAGGCTTACGATTAGGCCATAGAGCGGAGACCGTTACCTTGTTGTGATGTGCTAGTGTGATTGGATTTGCGACCCAGAGATCCTGCTCATACCTGCCCATAAAAACCCTGCCTCGCCTGAGCTTTTTTTATTCTCCCAAGTTGTTCGTGATTTGATTTCGTCTTTGGTGTTGGTTGCTGTGGTATATACGAAACTTTTTGATACTTTTTCCCTGAGGTCAGATCCCAGGCACCTCCGATCAATATGAACGATACCAGTTACAACCCGTCCACAACGTCATTCGCCCAGTCATCAAGGACTGAAGCCGAAATGGCTGCGGAACCCTTCTTCGAGCCAAAAGACATTGAGAATCCTTCTGACCGGAAACTCTTCCCCGTAACAGATCTCGATAGAGGTCTTGTGGGCTGGGAGGGACAAGATGATCGTAACAATCCTCAGAACTTCCCAAGCTCAAAGAAATGGGGTCTGTTGATGCTTGTCAGCGCCATCACCTTTATTTCACCGCTAGCGTCAAGTATGTTCTCTCCAGCGGTTAGCTACGTGGCAAAGGATTTGCATGTCTCTGATGAGACGTTGCTGTCCTTTAGTGTCAGCATTTACCTGCTGGGTTATGCCGTAAGTCGTCCTATATTCTGAGCTCTCGCTCCCGTATTGACCCGAGTTTTTTTCTTTTGGAACACAGGCTGGTCCACTATTGATAGCTCCTCTGAGTGAGATCTATGGTCGTCGAGTCGTGCTCAGCTGTGGTAATTGGTTTTTCTGCGCGTGGCAGGTCGGTTGCGCACTTGCGCCAAACATCACCACCTTGGTAATTTGTCGATTCTTTGCCGGAATTGGAGGATCAGCCCCCCTGACGCTGGGAGCTGGAGTGATCGCGGATCTCTTTCCTGTTGAGAAGCGCGGCATGGCAACCGCTATCTGGAGCATGGGGCCGTTGCTCGGACCCACCGTCGGTCCCATTGCCGGAGGCTTTATCGGTGAAACCATCGGCTGGCGCTGGGTCTTCTGGATATTGCTGGCCGCAGGTGGTGCGGTGTCGTTAGGCATCGAAATCCTGAATAGGGAAACATACCCCGTTGTCCTGATCCGCCACAAGACCGAGCGTCTGAACAAGCAGATGGGCCGAACTGATCTTCGCAGCGCCTATACACCTAACGAAGACAAGGTCTCGGTGGGAGGCGCACTCAAGCACGGCCTAAGGCGACCGGTCATTCTATACCTGAAGTCCCCCATTGTCGCGCTTCTCTCCACCTATCTAGCCGTCGTTTATGGCTTGTTGTACCTTTTCTTCACGACAATCACTAGCGTCTTTATGGAGAAGTACGGCTGGACCACCGGTGTCTCAGGTCTTGCGTACCTCGGCATTGGCATCGGTTTCATCGTCGGCCTCGCCGTCAATGCTCTCACCAGTGACCGTGTCGTGATGAAGATGACCAAGCGCAACAACGGGAAATACGAACCCGAGATGCGTCTTCCTTTGATGATCTTCTATGCTTGCATTGTACCTACCAGTTTCTTCTGGTATGGCTGGACCGCCGACAAATCTGTCTTCTGGCTCGTGCCCATCATTGGAATGGCACCCTTTGGCTTCGGTCTGATGGGCCTGTACCTCCCAGTGCAAACCTATATCATCGACTGCTACCCCGATTATGCGGCTTCTGCGAACGCGACTTTGACCACTGTCCGATCCCTCGTCGGGGCTCTCCTGCCCTTGGCAGGACCGAAGCTGTTCGCTTCCCTTGGGCTCGGCTGGGGTAACTCGCTGCTAGGATTCATTGCGCTTGCATTCGTTCCTGTGCCGATTATTTTCTCCCGCTATGGACAACGGATTCGTGAGAAGTTTCCTGTTGATTTGGAATGAACAAGAATCCGGGGGCGCAAATATGAGACATGACAGCAGCGCCGATCTCCCCGGGACGGGACGGTACCCGCAACAGCCCAAACCCCTTGTACAGAGTACAGAGACCAGTGTACAGTAACCTCTTAGGCGGACAGTACTAGCCTCGGGTACGACTCTGTTGCATTAGTTGTTACTAATTAGTTCGTATTAAAATAAAATTTGAAGTTCATTGGAAAACGCAAATGGTGCCAAGGCCCGTGATGGCGACCCCTGACGAGTCATTCTAAATTTACCGTGCGACGTGGCTATGAAGGCTCCACTTTCACACGCGTTGGAAAGTCTAGATCGACATGAAACAAGCCCCTTGAACGCCGACAACGCCATGTTTCATTGCCACTGCATGCATTTTTTCTCCGACTTCTCCAGCTTTTACTTCTCTTCTTCTTCTTTAATTCCTTCCCTTCTCCGTGTTTTGACAGTCTTTTCCTCTGTACTATTTCTTTGATCCACTCTTTTGTGCGAAACCACTTTCGTTTACGATCTCCACTTTCTACTTCTTTTCTACTTTCTTTCCTTTTACTTTCTGTCAATTAACTCACAATGGGGGACGACGCTCCTCAATCGCCTAGCGATGGCACCACCGGAGGCCTTTCCGGCGACACCAACGTCCCTCCGCCAGTCGTCACTGACGTCCACACCGATGCCCATCACCAAGCTGTCCCAGCTCACCACAAAGAAAAAGAGGAGCTCCAGCCCCGCGTTAAGGCATTGACTCCTCGACCGACCTTCATGGAGAACCTCGCCAACTCCCGTGATAGACAGTTCAAGCTCAGTCGACAGGATTCGAGTGAGCTGGAACGGTACTTTGTACGTGAACCTGATTTGTGAACGGACAAGTGCCGAAAAAAAAAAGAAAGACGAACCATGGATCGCGATAAACACTAACACGTTCCGTTGATATAGCACGGACCTCGCGACATGGATAAGCACTCTAAGTGGCCCATTTTCATGCGTTTGCATGGAAGTGTCATGCCTAAGATGATTCTGCCCATGTTACTGGTTGCTATCTGGGCGACCATAATTACCTGCATCTCGAAAAAAGTGCATAACCGTAAGTTTGCCCGAACCTTAATTCAAACATGCCGCGCGTCATACGTTTGAGGGTTGCTGACTTTGCTCCATAGTCGGTATCAACGACATCCTTCTCACCGTGCTGGGTTTCGTGGTGGGTTTGGCTTTGTCGTTCCGCAGTTCGACTGCCTATGAACGGTATGTTCAGCAGATATCACGAATTGATCACTCGAGAAGCTAACGTAAAACAGATGGGCCGATGGTCGTAAATACTGGTCCCAACTAATCCAGGTGTCTCGCAACCTTGCCCGTACTATCTGGATTAATACCGGTGAACGCGAAGGAGAGTTGGGAAAGAAGGATCTCTTGCGCAAGCTGTACGTGGAAATATCAAGCCCAGGCATCCACCACATCAAGACTAACGCATTTCAATAGTTCCGCTATGAACCTTCTCCTTGCTTTCGCCATTTCCCTCAAGCACAAGCTCCGCTTCGAGCCTGATGTTGCTTACGAGGATCTTGCCGGTCTGGTCGGATACCTGGATACATTTGCCCGCGAGGCGCACGACCACAACGTTGTTTCGCCTCCCCCGAAATCCACCTTGAAGGCTGCGGGCGAGTATCTGGGTGTTTCGTGGGCTGAGTCGAACCCTCGCAAGCTTATCAAGCGTGCCAAGAAGCCGCTCGGTCACTTGCCCTTGGAGATTCTGCACCATTTGTCGGCTTATGTTGATACTATCGTTGAGAATGGGACGCTTAAGTCTGCTTTGCACCAGGGACAAGCTAGTAAGTTTTACATGCGACTCTGCGTGATTTGTGGTTGGAATACTAACGTACCTGTTAGTTACCATGGTGGCGAGTCTGAATGAGGTCCTTACTGGTACTGAGCGGGTGCTGGACACCCCTCTGCCCTCTGCATACTCTATTGCTATTTCGCAGATCTCCTGGATCTACGTTCTTGTTCTTCCGTTCCAGCTGTACAACTTCCTGGAATGGATTACCATCCCTGCTTCCGTTGGTAAGAGTTCCTTGAACACCTAGAAGAAGACCTATACTGACAAGTTCCTAGTGGCCGCATACATTATCATTGGTCTCGCTACTATCGGCAGTGAAATCGAGAATCCCTTCGGCCAGGATGTCAACGATCTCCCACTCGACACATACTGTCGCCAGATTGCCCTGGAACTCGATATCATCACTGCCATGCCCCCGCCCAATGTCGATGACTTCATGGAGCGTGATGATAACCTTGTCATGTTCCCCTTGAGTCCTCGCGGTATCACTGAGTGGCAGGAGCGGAGCGTTGAGGATATTCGTGCTGCCTTGACTGCCAAGGTGGTAGCGAATGTGAATCAAACGCCCGCTAACTCAGATGATGACTCTACCGTTGTCGGGGCTGGATCCTCGATTGGGAAGCAATCTGTCTAACTTGTAAAAAAAAAAAAAAAAAAAAAAAAAAAAAAGCGTTGAGAAAGGAAGATGATAAAAGGTGAAAAGTTCCGGGGTTTCAGTTGATGGTGGAAGAAGACGTGCATTCTATTTCAGCGGCCAGATTGATCTTGTTTTTATGGGCTTGAAAGCGTGAGAGTTACGGCGTTTTCATGAGAAAATTAGAAGTTTGAGATTGCGTTTCCAGACTGATTCTTTGTTTATAATATTGATATCCATCAGCTTTGATTGATCCGTTGTTTTGAGTACCCGTTAATGTCGCCTGGATAGACTGTAAGAATGTACTGGGCCTCTAACTGGCAGGCCGCGTCGCGGATACCTCGACGGGATTGCTTTGCGCGCAGTGCAGCTGTCCGAAAGACTTTTTTGTCGGCGTAGACGGCTTCGGACTTTCCCGCGATTAGGCCAAGGCCCCATCGGGATGGTGGTAGACAGGCAGCAAAAGCGCTCTAGGGCAGAGACTTGCATGCCTTGACTTGGCAATAGCTGCCACATTGGAAACTCGCCGAGTCTAAGCTCGTAGCGATGCTCCAAACGAACGTGAAAAAAAGGGACGACATTCCAACTAAGGAACGAACAAGTCCCGTCCAGATCCAGCGACAAGTGCACCCAAGTAATTTCCCTTAGCGCAAACCCTCCACGCAACACTCGCACTTCCGTTTCCGCCGCCGCCAACCCAAGAGCTCAGCGCCGCAACAACAGCCGCTCCATCGTCACGTGGAACACGAACCCAGGCAAGGCCATACTTTTGCGCTTCAGTAGACGACGCAGGCTCGATTTTCAGGATGTCAATGGGGATAGATGTGCCCGTGAGACCGAGGAACTGGGACAGGGCAGAGGAGAGGTAGGTGCGGGCGGAGAGGTCGTCAAGAGGTTGTAGAGCTGGAGAACCGGGCTGGGGAATACTGGAATCTCAATTGTCAGCTATGATTACGGTAGGACTTTGGGGTGTTGCGCACAGTTGTAGCTTGAGGTAGGTCCATGGTGGGTTGCGCGACGTGAAATGGATGGTGCTGCTAGCTTCTGCTGCTTTCCGCTTTGAAGCTGTGGAATGTGCCACGGACTTCCCTCCTTGATCCTGTGCTGTGTCCATTTTCTGGGCTGGTTGGGGCATGATGTGTGTATTTGGAGATATTCGTTTGGGAGTTGCAGAAAAGCGGAATTTTACGTCACGGGATTCCGCAGCTACATAGAACAACACCACATTGGTCGTAGACTGGTTTATTAAACATGCTTGTCTAGAGCATTTTTCTTCGGAAGTATCAATTGATGCTATTGTCACTTGTTTCCAAAAGGGTTCTTCGTCGCCGATATTTTCAATGAGTATTGTTGGTTGTAAGGCATTTTGGGTATAGATCGGCTCCCGGAGCTTAGCTTGACTTAGTCCCCGGGGCCGCCCCAAGTACTGGGCAACCCCTACGCCCGGAGCACGCCCTGAAGGCACACGGTCTCTCCAGTTTTGGAAATCACACAATCAATAATAGACTGACTTTCTGAGCCTTCTTATCTGGAGTGTTTTGTCTCGGCTGCGTCAATAAGTGCTTGCGTGGCTTGTTGTAGAAAGGCTTCTTCGTCGTCAATGTGTAAATCCGTAATGCAGAGCGTTTTCTCGCGTGCCTTAGCTCCGCGGATCACCTCAACAGTAGATTTGGGGACTTTCAAAACCTAAGATGGCATTGACAAGTCTTTAGTGTTATTGTTGCTCGGAAGCTTTAAGAGGCGAACAAACCTCTGCGATAATCTGCGAGACAGCAAGATTAGCTGCTCCGTCGCGTGGAGCCGCAGCGACCGATACGTCAATTCGATTTGTCCCCAATGCAGCCACCCGGTTGGCGGAGGAGTTGGGCTTTACATAACAGGAGAGGTGTAGGTTGTAGATACCTCTTGCAGTGCCGCGAGGGGGACACTTGATTAAATGCAGAAAAGGGAATTTGCCGTTCATTTGGTGAAATGTAGGGGTGTTGAGGTGGTTGAGTTCCAGCGGTGACAAATTGTAATAGTTCAAGGTGTACAAGCTTGCAAAGCCACGGAATGTTTCTAAGTTTAATCCTTGTTATCGAGCAGATGAGACTGGAACACAACCTAAAGCCTAATCGCCAATAATATTCGATGTTCAAATACGAGGTAGGGGAAAAGGTAAAACGAATAATTGACATGCTTCTTCAATGCGATGAGTTAGCCCTCCGAGGGGGCTCCACAGGAAAACAAACAAACGGGACAGATATTGCAGACGATAGTAGAATGAAGTTAATGGGGGCTGGAACCTGGGCCAATGGGAACCGAAGTCAATGGAGAACGGTGAGTGGAGATGGTCAAGCTGGGGCTTGAAACATCTAAGCCGATTCAACCTGCTCAGGAGTCTTTTTATGAGCCTCAGTGGGGGAAAACTCGGTCTCATCCCGATAAGCGCGGTCTCGATACAGAGGGGGACATTCGTCATTATTGCGCATGAAGATGTAGCGCTTGATCCACCATGGAAGCACGACGGTCAGCTGGTACTTGGCATGGGTTCGAGTGGGTACGCCAAACACATAATTTAGCTCCTCAAGAGACCGCTGCATTGTCTCGGGCAAGAAAAGGAAAATTAGAATGAATGCAACAAGGTTGAGAAAAGCGTAGAAACCAAAAGCACCCTGGGCAGTGAAGGCGCGCAGCATGTAAGGGAAGGTCAGCGATAGGACTGACGCCCAGAAGTTGTTGGTCGCAACAGCCCAAGCCATGCCAATCTCACGATGAGACTGAGGAAAGACCTCGGCGGAGTATGTGAATGGAACAGGGCCCTCTCCTGGGGAATAGAACGCATCGAAGAGGTAGATGAAAAAGGCAATGAGACCAAGGTGTGCCTTGCTGTTCTTGGGAATCCAGAAACAAAAACCAGCTGCAAGTAGGGTCCAGCACATCTGTGGGAATGTAAAAAGCAGAAGACCTCGACGACCGAATCTATCGATACTCCAAACGGCAGGCCAAGCAAACACAAAATTGATCAAGCCAAAACCGAAAGATGCGAGCAGAGCGTTGATGTTATTCGCTCCGGCCAGCTAAAAATCTATCAGCATAGATAACAATGGGACTTTCACTAAGATCTTGAAAATTACCTGAAAGATAGTCGAAGAGTAGAATGCAATGATGTTGACTGTCATAGAGAGAAGCCATCAGTAAAATATTCTGCTCAGGTGTCAAAGAGTAACTTACTTCCGCACATCTGCTGTGCAATCATGACTATGCCTGATGCCTGGGTCGCACGTCGCAAGCGTGGTACCGTAAAGAGCTCCTTGAACCGAATGAGTGCATTCTCAGTGTTAGCATAACCGGATTCCGCAAGCGTGCCTTTCTCCATGACAAGCTGTGCATGGATCATGTAAAGGTCCCGAGCAGCTTGGAGGGAGCTTCTCCGAAGACGAAGAAGCGAATTGTACGCATCTCGATGTCTTCCTTTGATCACCAGCCAGCGGGGCGACTCAGGACAGAACCACACACCGAGAACCAGAGGGATTGCAGGAATAAAGGCCGATCCAAGTTGCAAACGCCACGAAAGCTTGCCTGTGTTGGCAACTGCTAAGTTTGCACAGGTTCCGAGAAAGATGCCAAAGGCTGTCCACACCTGCCAGCTCATGACTAGGCCTCCACGGATGTTGGTGGGTGCATTCTCGGCGGAGTAGACAGGAACGGTAACTTCCTTCAGGCCCATTCCGATCCCCAGAAGTATGCGACAGACTACTAGCTGAGGCCAGGTCTGAGTGAAGGCAGAGCCGAGAGGTGCAAGAAGACTAAAGATTGCTGCCAGGAAAATCGTGCCCTTGCGGCCAAGGAGGTTATTGAGAGGGTCCGACAGCCAGCCAGCACTACCACGCGAATTCCAGTTAAAATTGAAAAAAGCTTGTATCATGACAAAATACTTACAAAAGACAGATGGTAATGTAAGGTGTCGCATTGATAAATCCAACAATCCATTGGTTGCGGGTGCATGTAGCAAGATCCGGGCAGGCAGGGGCATTGTTAGGGATGCCAAAGACAACGTCAAAGGTAAGGTTGGCACCATTGGAGCCTGTAATAGTCAGCTTTGAAGTATGCAGGCCTGTGAAAGCTCTGCAGTACACTTACCAGTTTGATCCCAGCCTTGAATGGCTGCCGCGATCGAATTCAGAATAATGGTGTAGTACAGGGCCCAAGGCTGCCTCCAGCGATAATTGGCCTCCACATGCAGGATCTCATGTTCCTGGCCATTCAGCAAAGGGGAAGTTCTGGCTGCGATGGGGTCCTGGCCAGCCAAAGCGCCCTTGCGAAGGGTGGGCAAGATGTCTTGCAGCCCGTGGAGCTCGGCATACTCCTGGACGTTGGACATCAGCTGATCATGCGGAATACCCTCGAGCGGGTTGGGGATTCTAAAAGAGATTAGATAATAGAGAAGACAAATCCTGGAACTCAGGACTTACTCGGCCGTAAGATTGTGGATCATACTTAATACGAAGTCGCGTCAGTATATTCGAGACTATGTGTGGTTTCGATACTTACCCCTCAGCCTGAAATTTGGAAGCCATCTTGATTTTTGACAAATAGAAGTCACAGATCTATGCTCCCTGGGGAGATCAGAGCTCAAATGTGGAATGCAGTATGCACTAATCAAAGATATGAAGACGAGTTTTGGGGGGGGGGCCCGATGTTGCTAGGAAAGAAGGTGCGAGGAAAGAAGGTGTGAGGAAGAGGAGTGTAGAAGAGAATATACACGTTTTTGAAAGACGCGTTTACGAACATCACACGATGAAAAGATCACAACGTGGGCAAGGACCACCATGGGTTCCAAATGTGGTAAGCTCTCAGTTGGTTGACGCCCCGTGATCGTCGCTAAAGTTCCTAATTCTTACCTCTATGCAACCTACATGATACCTACATGGGTATCAATGAAGTATAGAATCACAGAGCATGCAGTGTATACTGTCAATTAGTATATAAAGATATGCCGGGATTTGTAGAGCACCATGGAACTTCGTATTTCAAATTAAAAAGAGTTGAGCTCGGAGCCAAAGAATTTTCAGCGAAAATAGTCATGTTATCCAAAGTATACCTAGTGCTAGATAGAAATAAAACCCGGATATTCTGAATACAATCCATGGATGCTGTCATATCTGATACTAAAAGAACCCCGCAGTGGATCGCCAAGCCTGTCTAGGGTCTAGCGCCAGACTTAAAATGTAGGTAAAACCGGACATACTCCGACTATGAGGTAACACGTAAATACAATTGGCATAGACGTTCATCCAATAGAGCGCGATAATTGAACACCACAAAATTAGTTAACACGCTCACTAGCCGCATTCGAAGTACCGCAGTAGTTTCAATCCAGGAAAAATGTTATCCCAAGTAGCAAAGGACATCGTATCGCCTCGCTTAATTCACGTCAACATACGAGATAACGATTCAAGAGAGCCATGGTATAAGTAAGAAAATGTAGCTCAGTAGGTATCATATCACTCTCTAACAACCTTCGAATTCTAGTGTACACTATAGAGTAATGTGAGCAAGTAGGTACCTGGATATGTACTCAATAATATTACTCTCTGAATCTTCAATACTGCGCTACTTTGAATGCGGTTAGTGAGGGAAGGGTGTTCAAGTAATCTTGTGGTGTTTAACTGAAAAGCTCCCATACAATACACCATTGTTCCGAATTCATCAAACCACCCAGGTGGGTTGGGGGTTGCTGTAGCTGACATCTATCCGCTGCCTCCTCGTGGGAGGATCAATCAACTTCTTGGATCAGCTAACCTCTCTTGGTTAATCCCCGGTGGTTAGAGCATGAGTACAGCCCAATGATTAGATAAATATGACTTTCAATTAAAATTGGGGACATCGTTTGAACAGTCTTTGACCCAATCACGGATGGTGAAGTCTGAGAAATATGAACATGGACTAGGCTGCCGGGCCTCAAGGGCTAGTAGATATAGTTACAGAATTATTTAGGAGCGATAGATGGAATATTCAAAATTCTAATGCATTTAAATTATTCGTTCGTCTATTGGTAAGATACGCGCATATGGAACAAATGACAGTGGCGGGACAAGCGGGGAGACGGTTGAATTGATCTGGCTCGTCACCATAATTTGAACCAGTCTTAGTCCTCTCTAGTCACGGGTGCCAATCTCATCCTCACCCCATGCACATCCAGATGATATGTTCAAAATTCACCTCTCTCATGTGTCGCTCTTCATCTTAATCTTTGCTCGAGTGTGGCCATGAGTTCTTAGCACAACTCACCACGCCAACGACCTACTCCTAGTAAAGAAGGACGCTGTCTAGGCTAGAGAAGCCAGCGGCCACTCCGCCTTCATTAACTTCCTTTCCTTTGGTTCGCAGTAGCCATCCACCTTCGTCATTATGAAGAATTTTTCCTGTCTTCTCCCAGAGGATAGTACCGTAAACTCCCAGCTCTGAGATGACATTTCCACGAAGAACTTCACCGTCATTTCGCAGAGCGACATTCTCGGCATTGGCCGCAGGGTTGATCAGCTCCATCAAGACCCAGCCCTTCCAATCCGACTCGGGAAGAGAGCGCAGGAAGTCTGGGATCTCTGCTTTGTAGACGTTGTTGCCTCCACCCTCGCGCTGTGGTTTCAAGACATGCTTCATGGCAGTTTCAGGGTTGAGAGCCAGGTCTCTTCCTTGTCCACCTGCCGAGAGATCATACTGTGGAGCAAACGTTTCACGTAATCTGGCAACGATGGTGGGGTCAACGTCCTTCAGGAAACTGGACAGGTGATCGGGGCCTGTCGGCTCTGCCAAAACTTGTTGTATCTTCTTACATCCGGCCAGTTGGTTCAGCACCGTAGGACACTTGATGGCTGCGGAGCGTTCCAAGTGTGTCCGGGCTTCCCAATCACGGTTGGATGTGTATTCATCGGGAGAGTAGTACGCCCGAAGATAAACAGTTGTTACTTCAAAAGCAGACTCTGGAGAGTGTGGGGGGTGGTAGATTAGTGGGCGAGAAGAGTTATCGGCGGGGATAGATGTCTGATCTAAGATTTGATTGCTTTTCACACGGAAGGTTGGGACTTTATGGAATCCTGTAAGTCGCTTCAAGAGGGCCAATTGATCGAAGACGTTCCGCTCTCCATCCTGGACTATAAATAGTACACACAAAGGAAGCCCCGGTGAGGACTTTGATGGGCCGTATGCCTTGTGTGCTTCCGCAAGACCCCCAGAGAGAGTTTCCACAGCAGTGTTATCGGGCGGTATTCCGGATTGGAGGAGAGGGTGCGGCGGATAGGTCAGCGGGGTAGACAGAAGCTCCGTATGCAGCGATCTCACGAGAGCCGACAGGCCACCGAAGGATGAGGATATTGTGTTGAATTCCACTTGCTTCAAAGCGGGAGCATTGTTCGGGGTGACGTGGGCCATGTAGTCAGAACGGTAGAGACCTAAAGAAAGGTCTTGGACGTAGCCCTCCTTCTGCACAGCCAAATGAGTTTTCCAGAGATTTGCAACAAAGTCGTCGACATCGGTGAGACTGTGGATGCAAACGTTTAGTATATACACCTCGACAGTTGAGAATTCCCGCGATCATACTCTTCAATGATCTTCCCTAGCCAGTCTTCGTTGCATGTAATTGCTGCATAGAGTTGGTTGTAAACCGTCTGCAAGGCCTGTGCTTCCTTAAAGCAGACCTTTGGGAATGGACTAGGGAACAGTGACACCGGAGCATTTGTGGCGAGCACTCCATTTGGGTCAGCATTCTTAGGAAGAACTGCCGGCGAGGGTCGAACAGCTAGGCCATTTTGAATTGCCCAGTCCTTAGTAGCTGTGACGAGGTACTCTTGCTGTTCCGAAGACAGCTGAGGAGGGTAGTTGGTATAGATTGACTCGTCCATGACCAGGGCGTTCAACTGCACTCTGTAGGCAAAACGGAGAATAATTGATAAGCAAAAATCCGAGTGGCATCCCCCGCAGATATGATTTACAATCAGACGCATAGGCTGACCGCCCCACATGCACCGCTCTATACACCGCCTTCGACATTATATACTGCCGACAGAAAACCGCCCGTTACCTATCTGGGAAATCTTCAATTCACTTGATGTTGACCTTGTTTTGTTTCCCTCACCACGCAACGCGTCTTTTCCATTGTTTTTTTCTTCTTGGGATTTCTCACCGAAGACAAGAAACACCCTTACTCGTCCTCTAATAACATTTTTTTGTGTTTGACGCCAATTTCAGCCAAGACTAAGCCTCCCGGCAAGTACTAATCCCCTAAACCTGGGTTCATTCCGTGGGGGGCGGTAACTGGTGAGTTTCCAATGTTGATTGTAATGAAGGTGGATGGCCCCACATATGAGCTTGACTTACAAAATGGTATCCCAGGCCCCCCAGATGCAATATGGAGCCAGAGATCTCTGACCCAGTTGATTGGTCTGTCGATGAGGTCGTAAGCTTCCTCTGTGGCGCTGGACCTGCACCATGGGCGCAATCTTCAAATGCTCCACGGCCCGACCCGATTGTACTTGGAGCAGCTCTCCGCGATAATGACATATGTGGAGAAGTCCTTATGCATGTCGACAACGACGGCCTGAAGGATATGGGCATTAAAGCATATGGCCATCGCATCATGCTGATGAAAGCAATCCAATGGCTACAGCAAAAGTCTGTCAAGTACAGCTCATCCCACAAGAATGCTTCCATTGAGGTAGCTGTTTCTACAACGTCTTCTCCATACCCGCATGAGGGTACCCCCGTGTCTGCTGCGATGACTCCCAGTCCTGCAGACCCCATCGCCTCTCCAAAAGGTACTCCTGCTGTTCATGCAACCCCTAAAACAAAAAAGAGGATTGCGCCGACGCTGCTGCCAAAAGAAGTCCTCCCAATATCGGCAAACCGGACGCTGCCAGATGGCTCCTTGTCTTCATCACATGCAATTTCTCTATCCCAGGACGTTTGCTTGAACATTGCCAACATACCCTCAAATAAGGCTGTTCTGCACGGCAACAGAGATGGATTTGTTGAGAATAGTTCTGAGGCCCCGGCACGGACTGAGAAAGAAGAAGAATTCTTAACCTACCTGTTGAAGAAATACGTGCCAGAGGATGACGATGCTGGCCTTCCTGGATATGAAGAATCAGGATCAGAAGGGGAGTATGACAACGAAACTTGGCAGGAGATAGTCATAGATCATCCAAGCCTCGAAGATGATCACCCGAACCCCGAAGTATCCCGACTCTCTGGCCTTTCTCGGGAAGAGTGTGACACCATTTTGGCGCAATACATTACAGAGCAAGAAGAATTGTGGCGCCAAAAAGTCCTTCCGAAGAAACTTTCAAGAGCAGAGGGGCTGTGGCGTGCTTTTCGGCAAACAAAAACGCTTGAGGATGGCAATACCCTTCAGGATGGCAATACCCTTCAGGATGGCAATACCCTTCAGGATGGCAATACCCTTCAGGATGGCAATATGCTTCAAGCCGAAAGATTTCGCCGCTCAAACCGCATTGAGCATCTTCAGGACCGCTTGAGAAAAATTCAACAGGCGATCATGGATGTTTCATACAGGTCATCCTCAGCTTTCCGGGGAGCATGTGCGGTCATCGATATGACGATCTTTGATCTGTGTACTGAAAAATGGACCCTGGATATCCTCGAATTGGACACTTGCCCGGAACCTGCTCCACGTCCAGCAAATGTCCCTCGACCTCGTGAGGAGCGGGATATGGAGTCTGTATCGGCAGAAGAAGAAGAAGATGAAACACTCACATCTGATGCGGAAATTTCCTATGGAGATCCCATCGAGGAAGATGATAATCTCGAGCCATCTGTCGATGAGAATGAACCGGATTTTGGTAGCCCCATGACCATCTCATTGGAAGACGAAGATGCTGAAGTCCCATCAAACACACCTCTTTCGAAAGCAGCTCATGGAATTCCTTTCGCTTTGGACTCGTCTCCCGGTTCTAGGTCCAGCCTGTCACCCAACCCTCCCAGTAAGCGACGACGTGTTAGCGATCCGGGCCGAAGGGTCAATGTCAAGATGAAGGCTCCAGGTCCTTTCTATCAAGACGATGACGAAGACATAGAGGTAATTGATCTCACCAATGCGGGCGACCAATCCAAGTCAACTCCATCACACCACGGTCATGCTTCGGAGGACATAATCAAGACTCCACCCCTCAACCCAACTGTATTTGCCGTTGACATTGCTGATGGCGACGAGAAGATTATTCTCAAAAGCCCTCCCCTCAATCCAGCTCCATTGCGACAAGATCATGCTACTGGGGACAAAATCAAGACTCCTCCTCTGAACCCCACACCACCCATCAGGCTCAAGCTTTCTCAGCCCCGAGATCGTCCTATTGAAATCGAACAGTCCTTGCAAAAGTCCACCGGTGGCTCCTCCCCAGTCCTTCTGGACAGTGCAAGCGAACCCGCCCAGCCCCAAACACTCTCGACTACTCTCCCGGAGAATGCAAATACAGATGACGCCGATGTTCTCCGTATGGTCGAGGGAATGAGCATGGCATCCATTGAGACCAAGAAGGACCGTATTCAGTTGTTAGCAAAGATTGTTATGCAATTGCCATCAAGTGAATACAGAGGCTTTCCGGAATACCTGGACAGGTGGATTGACCCCATCTACCGGGAAAAAATCCAGGAAGTGATCAGAGCCATGATGAACAACCAGCGAAAGCTCGATGACGTCGACCCCGCCGAGAGCAAGCTTTCGATGCGCTATGGCGCTTTGTTTGTGTCTTGGTACCACTGCGCTAGCGTGACTTCAGCTGGACTTCAGCCGAGGAGACTCCAAGAGGCACTCAAAGCGATTGAGGAGGATTGCGATGAGGGTGTCTTGTTGTCAGTCTTTCATAAAAAACTTCAATCGCTCATAAACACATACAATACTTTGCATCCCGAGTCTTCGAGACGACGGTCATTGGGTGAGAGATCAGGAAAGGAAGATGATTTGAGCCCGCCCTCGTTGCAGTCTTCTAAACAAAGCCTGAAAAGGAAAAAGCAGTACGTGCCGAAAGCACCCAATAGTGTGCAGAAAAATGCTCAGGAACGAAAAGCAGTGCAGGACCGAGCCAGAGAGGAATTGAGGAAAGAGAGAGAGGAGAAGGGTTTGAGTAACAGTGACCGAGCGGGACAGGCGGTCACCTTCAAAGACCCTATCATCTATCTCAATCCGGCCCTAGGTGAATTCGTCAAACCGCATCAACTTCTAGGAATTCAGTTCATGTGGCGTGAACTGTGTGACACCGATAATCCGCAAGGATGCTTGCTTGCCCATGTTATGGGGCTAGGCAAGACCTTTCAGGTGTAAGTTCTTGCCCAGAACCCCTTCGTTGGGATAATCACTCACGGCTCACTTTATGCAGGATATCCCTCTTAGTAACGATTGCCGAGGCAGCTGCCTCAGAAAACCCCAAGATTAGAGCGCAAGTCCCCGAGAAATTTCACCGATCCCGAACTGTCATTCTTTGTCCAGCTTTCCTGGTGCCCAATTGGAAGAAAGAGTTCAATTGCTGGGTTCCACCTAGTCATCACCTTGGAACTGTCTTCCAGATTATAGCTGGTCCCAACACCGACCCCGCGGAAAGAATTGCCACCCTTCATGCCTGGAATGAAGAAGGAGGTGTCATCATCATGAGTTACGAAATGTTTCGGGGGTACATCAAGAACGATCAAAACCGCCTAAGTGGCGAGCAGCATAAAATGATTCTAGATGCTCTCCTAGTCAAGCCCAATATCGTGGTTGCTGACGAAGCACACAAGCTAAAGGGAGAAAAATCATACATCAGCCAAGTGACTTCTCTCTTCGAAACCAAGAGTCGAATCGCTATGACAGGATCACCTCTTGCAAACAACCTGTTCGAATATTACCAAATGATTGAATGGGTCGCACCTGGTTATTTGGAGACAGCGCAGTCTTTCAAGGAAAAGTACATGGAGCCTATTCAAGACGGTCTGTACATTGACAGCAATCTGTACGAGCGGAGGGCAAGTCTTGTTGCGTTGAAGGTTCTCTATGGGATTTTAGAGCCTAAAATTCAGCGCGCAGATCATTCAGTGATTGCATCATATCTGCCGCCCAAAAAAGAACTTGTCGTTCGCGTTCCCCTATCAGAAACCCAGCGAATGGCATACAATATCTTCGTTGAGGAATTAAAAGCCTCAGGCAATTTTGCCAGGTTGTGGCAATGGCTCGCGATCATGCAGCTGTGTTGCAATCATCCGAAACCGTTTTTAGACAAACTAGAAGATCGAACGGCTACAACAAGTCAGGGAGTCGAAGCGTCTGTATTGGATGGGGACGCCGATCTCCCCCCAAAATTATTGTCAAGAATCAAGGCACTCTTGGCCCCGATCCCCGACATATCGGACCCCAGCTTGTCCCATCGATCTTTGCTGCTCGACAGGATTCTGGACGAGTCAAAGAGAATCGGCGATAAGGTCTTGGTCTTCTCCCAGAGTATCCCAACGTTGAACTACCTTGACCAGTTATTCAATAAACGGGGTCGAAATTACAAACGGATCGATGGAACCACTGAGACTTCAAAGCGTCAAGGTATTTCGACCAGATTCAATGAGGATCCAAATATGGAGCTCTTGCTCATCTCAACTCGAGCTGGGGGACTGGGCTTGAACATACATGGAGCAAACCGAGTCGTTATCTTCGACTTTTTGTTCAATCCGTCATGGGAGGACCAAGCTATCGGGCGTGCTTACCGTCTTGGCCAGACAAAACCTGTCTTTGTCTATCGCTTTGTAGCTGCAGGGACTTTCGAAGAAATCATTTTCAATCTGACTCTCTTCAAGTCCCAACTCACAGTCCGCGTGGTGGATCAGAAAAATGTCCTTCGCGAGGGCCACAAGAAGCCCACGAAGTATTTGGTTCCTGTCAAAGTGAGAGAGAAGCAACCGGTTGATCACCTTCTGGGACAAGATCCTGAAGTTCTTGACAAGATTATTTCCGACGGCAGTCTTGCCGACAGTATTCTGGAAATAACCCAATCCAAAGTCCAAGACGATGAGAATGACAAATTGTCCCCCCAGGAAAATCTACGCGTCAAAGATGAGTTGACTCTGGAGCAGCTCAAACGCAGCGACCCAGCGGCATTTAGACTGGAAATGAAGAAGCGTAAGCTGGCTGAGCATGCCAAGGCCGAGGCAGCGCGGCTTAAGTTGCAAGCCCAGCTCAGGCAGCAACAAGAGGAACAGCAGCAGAAGGAGCAGCAGAAGGAGCAGCAACTGCTGCATACCTTGTCGGATCCTGTCGGACCTCAGAATAATCCGCCCCCAAAGCCCCAGCAGCAAATTCCCCAGCAGCGAAATCCCCAGCGGCAGCAGCAGCAGGGGGTGCCTTCCGCGCAGCAAGCCGCAAGCACCTCACCATTAAGACAGGTTGGTACACAGCCAGCCGCTGCGCCATCTGTATTTGGCCAGCCACCAGACCCAAGTCCGTTTGGCCAATCCTCCCAAAACCTATCACCATCAGGTCGATTTCAGCGGGCCAACCCAAATCCATTTGGCCAACCCTTCCAAACCCCGTCAATTTTCGGTCAACCTCAGCAGGCTAACGCATATCCATTTGGCCACCCTCCTGCCCCTGCTGAAATGCAGCGGCTGCTGCATCAACGCGGAGCGGGGCTTATGCACCATCAAGTTGCGCAGCAGCCCCCAGGCCCCTCACGATCGGTATCGAATGACAATTCGTCACATCATCGGGTGACTGGGATGAATTGGCTCCCTACGCTGTTAGCACAAGCGCCTGGACCAGATATCAATTCCAGACCATACCCTCATGCTCAGGCACGCCCATCTTCGACCCCAATCCCCGACCATGTGCCAGTGAACCCGTGGCGGGCGTCCTCGAATGAGTCAGTTTCTAGATACCAATCTCAACCTACCACTCCAACTTTCTCCCCACCGAATTTGCAGGCCACTTTGATGAACAGCCGCAATCCTGCAATGAGGCCCGCTTTTCCTTGTGATAGAGATGGAAACTGGGTTCCAACTCGGCAATTTCCCAACCCTCCAGCTCATTCACAGTCGCAGTCACAGGCCACGTCAGCTCGTTCTGCTCCCTCGCCACTTGATTTTCCTGTACCAACAGACGATCAACTGCCTCCCGCTCAGACCGAGCCAGGACAGTAATTTCTTGGCTCCGGAGCTGATTATGCATGTACGACAACCATTTGAGTTTGCCCAAGCGTTTCGCCATGCTTGATTTCAATTTTTTCTAAATTTTATGATACCCCTGTATTCGTTATGTCATGTTTATTTATTGCATCTGTCACGGGTGGGCCTTGCTGGTGGATGGGTCCAGACTATTTACAGCTCATGTACTGGCCACAGATAGCAAACCCTTCATGAATGCTTCCATTTCTCCTAGTTCCAAAAATCAACTCAAAAGATGTCCGTTATGGTTCTTAAGAGCTCACGATCCTAGACCAACAATGTAGACTATATATTTTACGAGGCTCCGCCTTTCAGCCGAGTATTTAGTCCAAGTATCCATTTTAGTAGACGGAAAGAATGATTTAGGGGTAAGGGAGGTGAGAGGGGGAAAACAGGGTCGATGCCCGGGCCTGGGTGATTTCTGGAGTTGAATGTGAATATATTCTCAAGAGGTAGCTTCATGCTTGATTCATAGATATAGCGATGATTCACTTATTGAAATCAATGACGAGAAACAGAGCATACATCAAGAATGCTCCCAATGACTTAAACCCGAAGACCCTTGATCAGAATTCGACTTCACAAACGAAGCCAATCTCGACAGGACCGCAATTTCCAACTTCAGCTTCACGGTATAAAAGAAACACTTCGCAACCGTCTGCGCAATAAACTGCCCATTGTACTCCAAAGACAAAAGCGCGATATCCATCAAGATAATCACCGCATTGATAGTAATCAACTGATACATAATATTGGTTCTCCGCTTCGAACGCGACGGATAAGACATTAACAACCGAATAGTCTGCACAATAAACAACGCCGAGATAACAATCTCCTGCACAAAGAAAACCGTCAACTGAACCTTCTCCCAGACGTTAAAGAAGTTCGGAAACCCCGTATGACACGCATACACAGCGCCATAAGACGCAACAATCTGTGGCGTCTGCATCGCTATCGCATCGAAGATGATCATGCCAAGTACGCAGCGTAGTACAGTCTGATTCATCACAACAAGATGCAGCCGCGAGTATAGCACAAGCGATTGGCCCGTCACCATGATGGCCCAGCCAGCAGTTGATAGTGTAACGGGGATCCATATCGGGGCGAGCTCAAAGTATTTCAGGATTAGACCTAGCGCGTCGGGGATCACGCCTAACGAGGCGGAGATCAATAGGCTCCAGAAGTATAGGCCGCCGTAGATGTGGAAGATGGAGAAGACCAGGACTATGAGCTCGAGGGCGCTGTAGAGGGCGCAGCCGAGGAGACTGGCGATTGAGGCTTGAGCGGCGAAGCTGTTGCCCGTGTATGCGCCTGAGATGCCATCGACGGGCGCATCGCAGTTGACCATCCTGTAATTGCATGTTATAACCTAGCCGGGGTTGTTGAGCCTCAATCAGGGCCTAGGTCAAGTTTGGAGGATCCTAATTCACATGGAAGAGGATAGTCGTGCAAATGTTGCCATGTGATGAGGTTGAAATTGTCGTGGTCTGGGGTTGGAATGTGGATGTGACGTATCCACGGGTCAGAAGACAAAATAAGGTTTATTGAAGAATGTCAGGGAATTGCATCCGAACCAATCTTTAAAAGCGGAGTAGGTTTGGTTTGAACCCCGGTAGGTCCAAATGCTGGTTTACTGTACCTGAGGAGATCGAGTCTTAACTGGTATGTCCATAAACTATGTATGTTGATTCCTTCAGACGAAAAGTAAAGACATGAGCCCGAAATCTATTCAACAGATCAATTCAGAAGGTTCTCAAGATCAGCCACACGAGTCGCTCTATCCTCCGCCTTCTTCTTCCCCGTCTCACGGAAAGCAGCAAGCATTAGCTCACGCTTTCGGCCCTGGATATCAAGCACGCGCTCCTCAATACTGTCCTCCATGATGAGTCGCCACACAGTAGTCTCTCGCTTCTGCCCTAGTCGGTACACACGATCCAACGCCTGGTCTTCAATAGCAGGGGCCCACCAACTATCAGCAAGGATGGCTTGGTTGGCAGCAACAAGATTCAGACCAACGCTGCAAACGCTGAGACTTGCAAGAAGGACGGTGCAGGTAGGTTCGGTAGAAAAGCAGTTTATGGAATTGTCACGTCTGATAGCGTTCATTTTTCCATCGACCCGAACAAAGTTGATTCCACGCTGGGCGAGATGAGGTTCCACAAGGTCGAGGAAGGATGTCCACTGGCTGAAGACCACTGTCTTAGTTCCCGGTGCTTGGCCCGGGGCGGTTAGAACTTTTAGCAGGGCCTCGATCTTGCTACTAGGATTTTGGGGATCCGCGTCAACAGTAGTTGAATCTTCACCGAACTCCTCCGCAGGTGCGACAAGATTCTTGTTATCCTTCATCTCAGCACGGCAAAGCGGGCACTTGTGCTGTCGTTCAATGACCTCCTCGATACAGCCTTTGCAGTAGGAATGAGCACACGCAGTGATAACAGGCTGGTCAAAGTTATCAAGACAGATCGCACACACTTCCTGGCTTTCGATTTGAACCTGCAGCATATCCTGCAAAGCCTTCATGTTCTCAGGAGTAAGTTCCACCACTTTTTGTTCATCGAGGGTTTTCAAGAGCTTATCGATACGGTTTTTGCATAGAGCCCAGTGGTTGCAAACCTGACGAAGGCGTAAAATGACCTCCAACAGATGAGAGTATGTCCCTTGTTTATCCTTGAACTCCAACAAGGCCCCCTTTGCCTCAGATTGAAAAGCACTATACTTCTCGAGCTCATGGGATTGGAACTTTATACGAAGTACACGGGAAGTGAGCTTCGGGAGTCGCAGATTAATGAAATCCATGTCCTTTCGTCGCCTGAGACAAATAGTTCCCATCAAGGCCTCAAGAAGCAAGCGAGCTTCAGCCTCTCCGCTTGTAAGAGGACGGATCAACACGCTATTGAAAACGCCCATATCCTCCAAGCCTCCAGAGAGCTTCAGAAAGCGTACCTGGGAGTATAGATCCTTGAGAGTATTGATGATTGGTGTTCCTGTAAGGGTCCAGCGAGAATCTGCACGCAAGGCGCAAGCTGCCTGGGAGCCCTGTGATTTAGGGTTTCGAATAGTGTGACCCTCATCAAGGACGATGCGCCGCCACTGGAGTGAGAAAATACCCGTTGCAGGTGTCTTTTTCGCTTTCAGTTGGTCTTTGTACTCATTGGTAAGAGCGCCGTAGCTCGAGATTACTACGTCGTACTGTGACAGATTTGCAGCCTCTTTCTTGCCTGATCCGTGATATATTAGAACCCGCGGCATGGTCTCAGCTCGACAGTGATCTTTAATCTGATTCCTCCAGTTACTCATCACGCCTACTGGGGCGAGAATCAAAGTGGCTTTACTTGAATCCGAAGTCTTGGCCGCTGGGTTGGCCAGAATCAGGGAAATAATCTGGATTGTTTTCCCGAGACCCATATCATCGGCAAGAATTCCACCACTGGAAAGAGTCGGCGCAGTAGTTGAGGAATAATTGGTTGCGATATTGGTGAAGTTCTTTCCGCTGCGCTTCCACAACTGAACCACTGCATCGGAACCAGTAGGTGGAAGGCTTGGGGATTCGCGCGCAATCATCCACGCTAAGCCTTGCTTTTGATACGGAAGTAATTCGGTAGAAAGACCAGCTGGGGTATCAACCATCGGCATCTTGGCCATGTCGGACTCTTTTTGTCCGAAATTCTCTACCACTTGGCCAATCTCTCTGGGGTTGAAGGAGCTGCTTTGGTTGATGAGATCCTCCATGGTTTCGGTGACTTCACCAAGACCTGTAGGTGTCGAAAGGTTGGCAAACATTGTCTCGTCGTCGTTGCCTTGCCATCCTGCTGCGGCTCTCTTAAGAGCCATCGCACGAGCATTCTTTTCAGCCTTTTTCTGCTCCGCAGCAAGCTCTTTCTGACGTTGCTTCTCTTTACGCTCGGAGTCCATGAACTCGCGTAAAGGAAGTCTATCTTTCTGCATTTTTTGCTTCACAATTATCTTCTTGGCTGGGTCAGTCGGGCCGTATAGCGGCAACGTCACAGGACAGTCATAGGGCCCCTTGACACCCGTCAGGATTCCCTCTACGTGAAGGTCTCTAGAGTCCTATGGCAATTGTAAGCGACTTTCCTGAATTGAAGAGGATATATCGTTGAACAAACAATATAAGGAGCAAGCTTAGCAGCAACTCCCCTCCCAATGTGGCCGATTTGGATGCCCATGATATTATCAATCCGGATAGCATTACGATCATATTGATTCTGTGGCTCTCGTTTCAAGATGACATGCTCTCCTGGGGTAGCAATTCCGTTGTAGAAACGAACACCCACGATCTTGGTCTCCAGATTACCTGAGTGACGATGTTCAGGCTTCATTCATGTATTCAAGGCAATAAAGAGATTAGCAAAGCTTACCATAGAGCATAGTTGTGGACACAGAAGATTCGTCCACATCTTGAGTCCCCTCAACAAGCTCGGTAGCCTGAGCATCATCTTCATCGGCGCCGGGAACTTGAGTCAAGGGAATAAATTCGGCACTTTCGCCAAACCTCTCACCATTGCTGATGTTCTGTGGGTCCAAGTAAGGGGTCGATCGGTTGACTTTCGTTGCACGAGCCTCGTTGTCTTCGGTCAAGTCGAATACATCAGACTTGCGCTTTCTGGGCGGCATGACGTAAATTGCAGCCCACGATGGTCAATGCTGGGTGGGAGAGGTAATTAGGAAGTGCTGATCAGTTTCCGCACACTTCGCAACGTCGTGGGAATGTCATATCAGTCAAAATTAGAAAAGGAGATAGATCACAGTGTCACCATATTGGCTAGTCCTGATCCGGAAACCACGCGGTCGCGGGAAACGCGTCATCACGTGGACGCAAATAGCAAAGCTCGGCTTGAAGGATGCATGAGCATGATATAGGCAGAAAATTAATATAATGAGATACCTGGATTACAACCTACCTATTAATGACGTGGACTGACTCGAACATGCCACCTTGTTCGAATCTGTAAAACGAAGTACTGTGGGATTTGGATCCTGCCCAGGGATCACGTGAACATGACACAACTCGGTCTAACGTGTATCAACTTGATTTTTTGCTTTTTCCTTGATTTTTCTTTACTTCAAGTCAGCTGAGAATAAAGTTGCACTGAAAAAATTGCTGTAGTCATTACAATCTTGCAATTTTACTTCATTTGCGGGGATCACGATACCCACAGACCCTACATTGATGCTTAGCGCCCCCCAGATCAGACAAGCTCCCGAGCATAGTGGCGCCTTCTCCGCATGGCTGATCCCCGCATTAGTTGGTCCAGATTTCTCGTTCGGCAAAACGAGCGTGATCTAGACACTCTACTCCAACAAGGCACCTTCAAGCCCCTTCTCCTCTCCCATGTCGTTTTCTTCAATTGCCTGCCTTGGATCGCCTTAGTCATTCCCAAGCGCACAGGTGGGCGGTATTTTCGACCGTTGGTCTTTGCACTGAGCTTGGCAATTGCTCTTGAGGTCCTCAGGAAGCAACGAGCTCTCCTCGGTGGAAATGGGTACATGATTGGTATGATGGTAGGCTGGTGGCTAGTGTGGAGTGCCACGTTATTCGTATTCTCGGACGTCGAGCGTGACTTCCAACGCATTGAGCGTGTGGCTTTACCTGAGACGTCAAATTCAAATGGCAACGAGTTAAATGCGCAGCCAAGATCCATGCTCGGTAGCAATGACTGCCCTGTACCTGCACCGGGAGATACAGCCGCAGCCCAGTTTCGCTGGCAGTCATATCCCTCTAAGCTGTCACATCGCATTGAGTGGTGCGCAGGACTTCTGTTCAACCTCCGTGGCCCGGAGTGGAATTGGCGTGCACCTCGCCTTGGTCGACTGCCCCGAACAGTACACGCAAACCTGCGTTCTGGCTTCCTGGCCAGCAGTCTCCGAGAAGAAAATGGGATCCAAATATCTGCAAAATCTTGTCTTTCGAAAGCATTCCGCACGTTTCTCATCTCATATATTACACTCGATGCGTTGAAAGCCATCATGATACGGGACCCCTACTTCCGGGGCACTCTCGTGGCGGACACTACGCCTCCGTTCCCCCTCTCCTTCCTCGCACCTATACCTTTGGGTATGCGCTTCTACCACTGTTTCGTGAGTTGTATGGGAGTCTACGTCGCCCTCGCTTATGTCACGTCATTGAACCCCATCTGCTTTCTTGGGCTATCCATGGCATTCCCCAATGCTTCCCGCAAGTTAACTGCGGCTCCGCTAGACGAGTCATGGCTGTATGCCGATACCTTTGGGCCATTCATCTCACCGGTTTTGGACGACGGCCTAGCGGGCGTTTGGGGAAGCTGGTGGCATCAGCTTTTCAGACACGGATTTGTTTCCACGGCACGGTGGATTCTATCGTTGCTCCCAGGTTCATGGGGAACATACCCGGGAATGAAACGGATAACCTATATCGTGGTTGCATTCTCGTTGAGTGGTTTTGTGCATGCTTGTGGCAGCTACACGCAGTTCACAGAAACTGAGCCTCTTAGGGGGCCGTTCCTGTTCTTTTTTCTACAAAGCATGGCCATTCTCGTCGAACATGTGGTCAAGGCTGTAGTACTCCCAAAGCTGCCTCTGGGTCGTACGCCACGCTGGTTGCGGCGTACTGCAAATGGCCTTATTGTGTTCTTCTGGTTACTATATTCTGGAGCTTTTATCGCTGATGATTTTGCCAGGGGTGGCCTGTGGTTAATGGAGCCTGTGCCACTTAGCCCTCTCCGGGGCCTTGGATTGGCGAATGGTCAGGGATGGTGGTGCTGGGAGGGGGAATGGTTCAAATATTGGGATGATGGAACTTACTGGGGTAGTGGGATACGGGTGATCTGATTGGAGTTTATAATAGAAAAGGCTGCATGCAGTGTGTATAGACGTTTTGGTAGAATTCGAGTTTTATAAAAAGTGGGCCAGCCTAAGAGGGCCCAACAAGATACAAGGCTTTTGATTATATACTTTCAGTGACATTATACATTTATCCCTCCATGTTGACATCCTCATCGTCTTCATCATCAGTGTCAGAATCCATGTTCAAAGTGGGCATTTCATCATCACTTTCTTCCTCCAGCTCCGGGGCGGCCGGTGCAGCTGGAGCAGCCGGAGCCTGAGATGTGACGACTTGGGGTTGCATCCGCTCAGGTGCGTCGGCTTCAGCTAGCTGAGACGCAGAAGTCGAAGTCCGAGTAACGACAGGGTATTGTTGATTAGCACTCTCTTCAAGACGGGCCTTCTTCTCTGTAGGCGCGGGGAAATTGGGCGCCTGGATAGTAGACTCCTCAACATAGGTTCGCTTGTGCATCGGAACCGGGGATATGGTCTTCGTTTCAACAGGCACAGGAGCCGGGGCCTTCAAGAAGTCGGCAGCTTCGGGGGCAGCATTGTACACTTCGTCGTCGGCCATCTCATCTGCCTCTTGCTCGTCCTCTACCTCGGCATAGGCGTCCAGCTCCGGGGCAGTCATCAGAACTGGCATTCTAGGGCGGATCAGAGCCTCGACTTCGATGCTATCGGCATAACCCCGAGCCAGGAAAGGCATGATACTGGCACCCGCAGCACGACCCTTGATGGCCGGGATGGGGTTCAGAACACTTGCAAGCATAGCATCCTTATCGGAAACCAGAATGATCGTGCGATCGATTTCAGCACGGAGAGATCCAACAAGAAGCTGTGGGGGAACGCATGTCAAAACAGTCTGCAGGAGACCCGATGCAGCCCGTTCTAGCTCAGCGAATTGAGATGTTTGTGATTTGCGCTTCTTCTGAAGGTCAGGGTTCAAGAAGGAGTCTGCATTAGCGGTGGCTTGACCATTCTTTGTCTTAGGCTTAGCATCGGATTGTTGCTTGCCTTGAGAACCAGACTCATCAGACGAAGGCAGGAGATCATTGCAGCAGGCGCGCAGAACGCCGGTGATAGAAGTTACGCTCTGCTTCGACATAGCGGGGCCATTGAGCGATACTACCGTGCTCAGTAGATCATATGAGGCCAAGCGCACATTCCGGCTGGTGTTTTCGTTACGGAAAACCCAGGTGATTTGTTCCAGGATGTTCTGGGTGATAGGTGTGGCGCTGGTCTCTAGGACACTGGTGACATGGGCAAGCAAGTCCATACAAGCAATGTGAATTCGAGGCAATTCAGTCCACAGCAATTCCCGCTCGTCGCGGCCAATTTGGGGGTTGGTCTGCACACCAGATCGGGTTCCCTCATCCGAAGGAGCGGTAACAGATGTGAGACGCGATGTCACATCGAGAATGGAGCCTAGAGGGAGGGCAACAGTGGCGGTGGATGGCATGGAGACAAAGTTGGACAGCAGTCGCAACAGTGTAACCAACCTATCAGACCCAGCATGCATGCCCTGCCAGCTGGCAAGTCCCAGAGAATCGGAGCTTTCATCGGCGAGGTCTTGGGTGAAGTTCTGTCGTGCCGAAACCAAACCTCCATCAACCGACTCCCATTGCTCCACCACAGCGCGGAAAACATAATCAGCGGCTCGGTGGATCGACAGAACCGTCGCTCTGCAGTCTTCGGTCCAACCGGATCCAGCCTTGTCCTTTGGCGCACACTTGTGCAGAGAGGCAAAGAGCTGCTCTGCGATGTCCATCACCGGGTCAGGGAAGTACAAGGATGAGGATCCCAGAATTTCGGTCAGCAATGATCGAAGTTGAGTACCGAATGGACGGAAAATGGTAGGGTGCCGAGGGACCAATTCCAAGCAGACTTGAAGAACGGTCTCCATGAACGGTGTGTTGGGCTTCACTTTGCGAGTCGATCCCGAGGGAAGCTTCGTAAGGACCGAGACCAGATTAAGGGCGGCGGTGATAAATGCAGGCAGATGGGGTGTCGTGATCTCTCGGACCAGAGTTGGGTACTGGTAGGTGAGGTGGAAGATGCGCGTCAAGGCGATCATGGCCATCTTTCTTGTGGAAATAGGATCCGGTTTCTAGACGGCACTAATAGTCAGTCGATCAAGCCACAAGATTTAGATCCATAGCTCATGCAGAATGCTCATACCGCCAGAATGCTAATCAAGCCACGAACAATTGGCTCATAGCCCCGCAAGATCTCCCATTGTCCCGCCTCCACGGTAGCTTTCACGAGCACCACGGCGGTCCATCGTCCCTCAATGGTGCGGTCCTGCAGCAAAGTAGCCAGGCGAGTCTTCAGCTTATGAATCTGGACGGAATGATCGGACTCAGTTTTGCCTGATTTTTGAGCCTGGGGCGCAGAGAGGAGCTCGGCGCAATCAGTCAACGAAGTCGCAAGGAATGCAGCTATTGAGGGCAATTGCTCGACAGGCGTCGTGGCCAAGCGATGTGTGACCGCACGTAGAGTAGTTGTAGTCATGGTGACACTTTTCCCGATCTTTACGATCTCTAGATCTGGGGATCAGGTCGGGTCTTTTTTCCTGGAGGGATCAAGAGAATGTAGGATACATAGTTTCTTATCGGTAATTTTTTTTTCCAAAAGCTCGGACCCACATGATTCCAAACCAGAGAAACAGTAAGAATGTGAAGCCTCGGGTAAAATTACATACCAAAGCAATACGCAAAGGCCTCCACATCCCCTGGGCGATCATTCTCCCCGAACCTGTTTCTCTCGCTGCCCGCATGTCCTGTTCTTCATCTTCTTCTGCGCATTAATCCCAGTAACGGACATCATGGCGGTGAGTGTCGTGGAACTTCAGGCATATTCCTGTTGACATCCCCCAATTACCTATTCAAGTATCGGACCAGATATACTGACGCGCGGTGCTAGGGAGGCAATGTCGAGAAGGGACAACGTTATATCGCACTCCTAGACCAGGCGCGGGCCCAGGGCAAATGGGAAGAGGTTCCTGAATTGATCCGAAAAGTCACCAAGCACGCTCCACAGAGGACTTGTAGGTTTCTGAACTGACGAAGCTCCTCCCCGCGTCAGTGGCTTGTGCGCTAACCCGGAGATCTCCCATCCAACAGGTGTTATTCAGACCGCAACTGCCGAAACGCGAGTGGTAGCATTTATTCACCAAAAGACGACCAGCGAATCAACAGCTACACCCAATCTACCCGAGTTGATCCCCGCTTTGTTGACAACAATCGAGAACAATGATGGCACCCCGCAGGAGATCTTACAGGCTCAAGTGTGCTTGGGATGGGTTCATTGGACACTGAATGAGCCGGCGCTAGCGGCAGCTCGCTTGCCCAAGGATCTCACTGCTACCGTTGAGGCCCTATTGAGCGAAGGCCATGAATTATCCGAGTGGACTGAGGTCTGTTTAGTCAAGGGATGCTATATCAAGGGTACGCCGGTTTCCATGCGCTTTTTGATAAAGCGATCTATATTTCTCAAGATGGAACTGACCGATTGACTTCTCTGATGTAGGATCTGCACAGTCTACAGTTGCCAGCATCGATGAATCTCTGGAGACCTTTGCAGACTTGATCCCGTGGCTGAGCAACGGCAAGCTTATCAACAATGCCAATTCCCAATTTCTCAGCTGGTCCGAGACCCTACTTGGCAAGGGAGCCGTGATGGCGAGTGAAGAAGCTGGCACGGCCACCCCATACTCAGACCCCCGACATGTGGAGATCGCTCTTCGGCTGTTCCGGCTGTGGTCTGTGCATCCTGCAGTTAAGCAAGGACAGGGCTCTCCTAAGGCCGCGTACGCTGGTGCTCCTGGTCAACCTTCACGCACTTCGATCTGGAAATCGTACTATCTGTTCCTTACAATTGTCCTGCAGGATGGCTTGCCCTACCCACCTTCCCATGACAACCCGGAACGCCCACAGCTTGCTAGTGAGCTCCGCCGAGTTGAAGCTATTTGTGAGAGTAATCTGCTCCGGGAGGTCAAGTTCCCTACTGCTAGTTCCGACAATTCACAGGTTGAAGAATGGGTGGAGCAAGTGATCAGCAACTGGGAGGTTCTTTGTGGCCCCGAATGGCAGGACCAGGACCTTGGTGAGGGGGGACAAAATGCCGTGGGCCGTAATGTCCTGGACGTAAGTAATGAAATAAGACGGAGACTAATAACACTCGATGGTGGCTTACTCAAGACCGCAGATTCTGTATCGTGCGGCAACCAAAACCTATCATTCGCACTTGATCCTCAGACGTCTGTTCCATGTACATGCAGCACTGGCAGACTTTCACCTTGCGTTCAAAGCTCTTGATTCTTACGTCGAGATTGTCACTGCCGCCAAAGCACGGGCTGAGAAGTCGGCCGAATATGGAGAGCTGGAAAAGGATGAAATACTGTTGCAGACTCTTTCGGAGGGTGTTACTCTTTTGAGCTCCTATGGGTCCTTTGAAGAGGCAGAGAAGGCCAGAAATTTGACGGACTTGATCAAAGAGTACATCGATAAGCAGGCGACAAGCCAAACAGAGGGTCAGAGCAATGGCAAGCTCCTGCTTTCACATGGTCCTAACTGTACCAATACTCCAGATATCCCTGTCGCCATACTAGCCGCATCATACCGAGCAGTCGGAGTTGGTCTCGCCAACTGGGCTAGCTACACCCCTCTGAACGAGGCACGCGACGAGATCCGTGGGGAAGCAATTGATTACTTGGAGAAGAGCATTAACCCTGAGTTTGGACAAGACACCGACTTCGCCGCTTTATACACTCTTGCCCTAATCCTAGCGGAAAACCGTGATCTCGATGCTGCAATCGACTATGCTAAGTCCGCTCTGGCATCTCACAATTCCACCCCTGTCACTGAGGACCTCTCAAAGCAAAGAGACCTTGTATCACTATGGCATCTGCTTGCACTGTTGCTTAGTGCAAAGCAGGAGTTCGACATCGCTGAACGCTCGTGCGAGGCAGCGTTTGAACATTTCCCTTCAGAAATCTTCTCTAGGGGCAACCGTGACCGACGTTCATCATCGAGGCATTCACAGAATGGTCTAGGTGGACCTAAGCGCTCGCTGGTTAGTCGCTTGCAGGGTCGGGAGAAGGAGCGCATCCTTCAGACCCGCATCACGCAGCTTGCGTTCACCGAGGTTCTCGAAGGTCCGGAGGCTGCTGTTAACCAGACCGAGCAGCTACTCAGTCTTTTTGGTAAACTGTTCCAGGAGCTGGATCTTGACGAGGGATCTAAGTCAAAGTCCGATCATTTGATACCACCCAAAAGCTCTGCGGGGACAACGAAGAGCTTCCGCGGCAGTATCTTCCACCGTAACCGAATGTCTCAGCTACCAGACCGTCGGGGTGAGCGATCCACGAGCTCACATTCTGCTACTCCCCCTGTTCCGGCGATTCCGAATGGTCACTCAGGTTATGATGCCCCAGAAATTCAAGTCACTAATGAAGATCACGAGTCAGGTCCTAGGATTGGACGATCAGACTCTAAAAGATTGACGAAGCGCAGCGGGAGTTCCTACAGGCATGAGAAACCAGAAGATCAAGGGCCACCAGTGCCTCCTCATGAAAATGAGGTTGGCATTGCAGTGTCAGGCAACTCGACTCCCGTGCCACGAGCTCAGTCACAAACTCCTAACGACGAACAACCGCAGCATAAGCAAGCTGGTTATGAAGGTCACTCTCTGCGCCATAATCTTCGCCGTCCCATTGCTCACAGATTTGACTCTCCTACCAACGTCACCACCAAGTTCTCCCCCACACAATCCAAAAGGCACGCCCTTGCTCTGCTGGTCAAGATTTGGCTGGTTATTGCTGGTCTCTATCGCCGTGCATCCCTATTCGACGACGCCCGCGAGGCTTGTGAGGAAGCTTTGAAAGAAACTGGGCGAATGGAAGCTTTGGTTGCCGCTGAAGAGTCTTCTGCTCGTCATTTGAACAGTCGTGGCTGGACTGCTGCACGAAGCTCCGAGGAACTCTGGGCTGATGTCTACGCGGAAGAGGGTCTTCTGTCCCAAGCTCAGGACAAGCCTCATGAGGCCATGAAATATTACGAGGATGCTCTTCTGCGCTGTCCCGAACACCCCATTGCAACGATTGCTCTCGCAAACCTTCTCTTGGATATTTGGGATGAGAAACTTTCGCCCGAATCTACAAAGACGGAACTAGATCTCAACGTCTCCCGTCTATCTTTGCTGTCTTCCAGTGCTAAGCTCAAGTCCGCACGAGCCATCTCAGCCGATGAGCTCAAGGCCCCTGAGATGACCGAGATTCCACGACCAATCTCGATCGACACTTCCCCACATGAGGTTGACCCGAAGCACCTCCACCGTCTGGCGGCTCGTGATCGTGCATACGGCCTTCTCTCCATACTTACTAAACTCGGCAGCTCATGGGACAACTCCGAGGCGTGGTATGCGCTGTCTCGCGCATACGAGGCTGGAGAGCAGACTGAAAAACTAAAAGAGGTTCTATGGTGGTGCATTGAGCTTGAGGACCGTAGGCCAATTCGGCACTGGTCCAGCATTGGCTCCGGTCTTTATGTCCTTTGAAAGAGCAAAGGAGTAACCATGTTTAATTAATATCCTTCTTGTATCTAGTTGATTTCCCTTTGACTGGTCACGCTTGATTCCCCTTGTTTTCATCTTCAACATCTGAGATACCATGTCCTTACTGCAACCGGGAACTGAGAGCAGGACTGGATATGTTTCGTCGAGCGTTTCTTGTTTTGATCTTTGCATTTATTGGAATGGAAAATCGGTCATCTTCTACCGTTACCTTGATCTAGATACAGTATATGAGTGCTACAGGTAGTTACTCTAATTTGGCGTTCTACTGAATTAGTACATATTGCCGGAATAAACAAGCCGAACAGTGCCCTTAGTACACTATAGTAGACACGGTGGTGAGGGCGTCATCGGCCTGCCCGAGGTCTTAGTGAGCTTTATAAGTCCAGAGATTTCTATAATGAAAGTTTCATGAAAAACAGAAGTAGCACAACTTTATGTACATTCCTTCCAAACACATTCGGTGATTGCAGGATATAAAAGAACCAAAAGAAAACTAGCGTGGAAGTGCGGAAGCTCAGTTCATTTTGCTAGCCCCTAGCCAATTGGATTTACCGGGGAGCGGCAACAGGAGTCCAGGCAGAGTACTTGGGGCGGGTGCTTTGGAAAGAGTCAGTACTTCAACACAGGATGAGCATAAATATCCAAGTACATACGTAGAGTAGGTCTTGAAAGCAGCGCGAGTCTGAGTAAGGTTAGGGCGGTGCTCGGCGGCCTCGTAGTGGCGCAGACCGGTCTGGAGGAGCTTGTCCTGGGTGGGGGGAGCATCAACCATGTAGGAGATCCAGGCGTGCCTGCATATTGATTAGCCCAGTACAAAATGACACCCATTTCAAGGTCGGGAAAAGATCATAGCGAACTTACCAACCAGGCTCAATCTGAGAGGGCTCCCACTCGGGGAAGCTGGTCTTGTAGTCGACCCATCGTGTCCGGACTGTGCGGGTTAATCAGTACTCCTATTTCCATGCTTCCTGTGCCCTTCTCGAGCTTCCAGTTTGGTGTCTTACGGGGCAGCTCCTCGGCCATGTTCTCATAGAACTTGTTACCCCAGCGGTCAGTTCCGATCAGAGTTCCAGCCTTGGTATCACCTATAATCGATTCAAATTAGTGATGCGCTCCCTCCGACACCCGCAAATGGGTACCATACCGATGTTCTATTCAGAAAAAGCAAGAGGAAGTCCGCAGTTAGTTTCTCTGTCTCCCAATTCTTGTATCCTAAGTATCCGCGGGCGAGGTTCATACCTGCATCTGGTGGCCGTATTCCTGTGCAAAGAGTTAGCAATTTGAGCTTCTTGGACGGAGAAAAAAGCAGAGCATTAACGAACCTTGAAGCCAATGCGGCGCAAATTGCGCAATGTCCGCAGGATGGTAGACATGGTGACGATGCAATGGGGGAAGAAACAATGTGTAATCCCAGTGTCGTGAGTCGTCGCGAGGTTGAAAGCGAATTGAAGTCCGCTGTTTGCACTGTTTGCACCCATGCTGCTCGTCCCTTCCCGATTCAGAAATCTTTCAATAGTTTCCTCTTGGGAACTATTGCATTAGCTTATTTCGCTTTTTCCACGTCATGTTCGGTCGCATTGGAGGCCAGGCAATTCGTTGTGCTACTCGCCGCCCGATTGCGCGCCGCAATCTCCCTGGTCGCAAGTTCTCCCATGCTGCGGCGAATGCATCCGCTGCTCCGGCGCCGTCACCTCTCGGGGGCATCACGGTTGAATTGGATCGCATTGCGCCCCGGTTCGAGATTCAAGCTAGCCAGGTCACAATTTTGAATTCCCCGGCCCAGTTCTACTCCACTCTCAAGGTTCGTGATCCTATAGGGAGCTTCATACTTAAGATCGTCTACTGATCCGTTATCGGCAGCACAAAATCCGCAATGCCCGGAGGCGCGTTTACCTCTCGACGCTCTACATCGGCAAGACTGAATACGAATTGATCGATACCATAGCAGATGCTCTGCGCGAAAACCCCAATCTACAAGTCTCTATTCTCTCCGATGCGCTACGCGGTACTCGAGAAACTCCCAACCCGTCATGCGCATCACTACTTTGCTCGTTGGTGGAGGAATTTGGTCCTGAGCGAGTGGACATTAGGATGTATCACACTCCCAATTTGACGGGCTTGAAGAAGAAACACATTCCTCGTCGGATCAATGAGGGCTGGGGCTTGCAACACATGAAGCTGTACGGAATTGACGACGAGATCATCATTTCCGGGTAAGAATTGACCCGTTGAGTTGAGTTGTTGATACTGGCGATGCTAATATCTCATGTAGGGCAAACCTGTCCGATGACTACTTCACCAATCGTTTGGATCGATACCATGTGTACAGCTCCAAGGCATTGGCAGATTACTACGCTCGTATCCACCACGGCGTCTGCAGTCTAAGCTTCCAGGTCTTGCCAGACCCTAACAACACCTCCGCCTATCTCCTGGAATGGCCCAAAACCAATGGATCGCCATCACCCTTGGACAGTCCCGAAGATTTCATCGGATACGCAACAACCATTCTCAATCCCCTAATTCAAGCCTCCGACAACAAACCTGTCCTCCCCTCCACCTCTAGCCAAACCTTTGTATACCCCGTGGCACAGTTCACCCCACTCCTCAAGCCCGACACTTCCACCGAGTTTCCGGCTGTCACCAGCATACTCCGCCTCTTGTCCGAATCATCTGCATTCGCCGGAGCCCGTTGGCTCTTCACCGCAGGCTACTTCAACATTCACCCCGTTCTGTCCTCGCTATTGATTGCCAGCACATCAACCAACCCCAAAGCCCCATCTAATACACAAGGCACAGTTCTGACTGCCTCACCGTGGGCTAATGGATTCTACGGCTCACCAGGTATCTCAGGCATGCTACCAGCAGCCTATACCCACCTTTCCGCACGGTTCCTCGATCGTGTTGCCGCAGCTCAAGCGACCAACTCCATTCAGCTGAGGGAATGGCGCCGCGGTACTGTCGGCACACCGGAAGGATGGACCTACCACGCCAAAGGTCTCTGGATCACGTTGCCGAACGAAGAGTATCCCAGTCTCACCTTTGTTGGCAGCAGTAACTATACGAAGCGGAGTTACAGTCTTGATATCGAGGTCGGCGCGCTGGTCGTCACAAATGATCAGGAACTGAAACGCAAACTCGGTGAAGAGACGAAAGTTCTCCAGGCGGATTCCAAGCCCGTCTCGCGTGAGGACTTGATGCGCACAGAACGCCGCGTAGGCTGGAACGTGCGGTTAGCTATGTGGATCGTCGAGAAAGTCGGCGGAGCTCTCTAGATCTCCTGCGCCGGTTGTCCATTTCAAAGTGTATATATATTTCTCTCCTAATTGTACTTATAGGACACAATTGTCTCGGGTTTTAAGCCACTGACATATTCCGAGTCATGAATCAATGCATATATCAGCCATCAATATATTCAACAGATTCCGGAACAGACAATTCATGAAATGCTTACAATATCATACCTGAGTTGGCTTGTTGAGGACTTTCCTTCTGCTTGTCCGCGACCTTCTAGTGGCGATGCTTATCAAGTGGCACGATCTAATTAGTGCTGAATTGAATGCTATCTACAGCGAAAAGAGTCGCCATGGCAAGGACAAAGCAAAAGACATGTGATTATCTTCCATTCCATAGTGTTTGTGTGATATAAAATCATAAGCGGGTGCTTTGTGAAGGGCGAGTTTAGCAACTAGATTTTGAAGATACCAAACCCCGCCGACGATCAGAATCCGATCCCGACCCACTAGATGATGAACACCCTAGGGAGTCACCTCGGGCCAATTACATCCTTATACACGGGTTTAGAAGCGTTCTACGATATACCACTATTCAAGCTTCTAGCTAGACCATGGACAGGAGTGACTGAAGAGGTGAGACGAGCAGTCGGAAGTGGATGGATAATGTCTAACGCTGTTGTATCTTCATCCCCGCCCTCCTAGACTGGAGGTGAAGCACTTTAGGCAGAGGTTCGCGAAGACAACCTCGAGATTGTTGGTCAACACGACCTCAGCAGTTCCACGCTATGGTAGTATGGATAGGAAACCAGGATGAAAGGCGTGATGCAGAGATCGAAGCATTCGAAGGGTTAAAATGGGCCGAGTGTCCCACACATGCGCGCTGTATACATGAAGCTTACTGTATACATGCATGTATCGGTATACAATCGGCTGAAACTGCCTGTACAAAGAAGATCATTCAATCCCAAATAATATTCTAGTTTCATACAGATACTATGGCCAGAAGCTTCTCCTGGTACGAATATATCCAGGTCTGTATCGTTGACTTCTGGATACCGAGAGCAGGCATGAGATATCAAAATGTCAGAGTATAGAAAGTGTGTCTATCCTAGCTGGCTGCCCCGTACGCTCACGAAACCGTACGCTCACGAAAACCCAGCAAACGCGAGATTTGCAGCAAGGTGAAAGACACCTTCATCCTTCTCGGCGTGTTGTTTTACCAATTCCTCTCTCAGCTCGAAGGCTTCCTCAAGATCCATTTGCGTCGTAGACTCAGCACCATCGCCTTTGATCCAATCAGTCTGCTGGGGTAGAACGTTCCGCGTAGAGCAAAGCCGGTAGGTCGGATCAACAAGAGACAAAGTGAGAAAACGGCAGTGACCGGGCTTGGTCTTGTCTTGAAGCTGTAATGGGCCCATTCGGCGCTGGAAGGCGTTGGGGAAGGAGATCAAGCGGCCCGGAGGCACCTTCACCTCCCCGAGCTGTTGCCAGGCCGGGGAATGCTGCATGTCCTCGAACCCCAAAAGTCTTCCTATATACTTGACGTCCCATAGGGCATGCTTTAGGTATATGTCATCATAATCACTTCCCTCTTCATCTGAATCCTCGGCGCCGATTCGATCGTAGACCCAGGTACCACCCCCACCGGCTGTCGTACACCGCTGCCGGAAGCAAATTTGCGGCTCGGATACGTTTTCTGAATCAAGCGCGTAGATAGCGTTGGCGACTATACGTTCGTTTGCATTTCCTTCGGTGTGCCACTCCTCGCCGGGGAAGGATGGCGTCTCAGGGTCTAGCTCGATGCTGTGGATCCGGACGACAACCTGGAGACCCTGTTCCCGAAAGTCATCTTGCAATGCAAGTTTATAGAATTGGTGATCGTCAGCGTCCTTTCCCTTTGGCGAATATATCCATTCGTAAGGTATCAACCAAGGGTTTGAGTTCAAGAGTTCAGACCGTTCAAAGTCCGGAGTGTTAACGTAATCGAAGTGCGCCGGGCCAACGATTGCTTTCCCAGTCCTCCCTGCTTTCCAGTCCGAGTACGAGTACGCGGTTCCTGGGTCCGAGTGCTCAAAGACGAATGTGCATGCGTACTTGGCCAAAGCTGTGCGAAGCAGTCCCCAGCTGGCCTTCCAATCCCCCGGGATCCTTTCCGTTCTGACCCGGTTCCAGTATACCTTATCCTTGGATTCAGGTTCCTGAAGGTACGCCTCCACTTGAGCACACATGGCTTCATATTCCTCCGCAGAAAGTTTGCCTTCGTCTTCCTTGCAAGGCAAGCTTTTAGCCCATTCAGGGAACTGGGCTTTCCACTCGACTCCGTAAGTGCGGATTCGCATAGGCTCACGAGGACAGAAGATACAATTCCCGTGGAAAAGGCCGATCGCTCTTCTCCACTTGTTACGAACCAAAATCTCGTTCCATTGCTTGACGCTGCCAGACATCACGGTCTCGATCGCGGAGTACATCCCACGGTTCGTCGGACGGAGATTGTTGATGTAAGACGAAATCCGAACATCCGTAGACCCAGGAGAACCAGTGAAATCCACTTCACATGGGAGCCACTGAAATTTCGAGGACCAAATATGGGGAGCGTAGTTTGAGCCCTCTTTTACCAGTTGTGGGAGTTCCGAAATGATCGGGCCCTCTTTACTGGATGACGACCAGGAAGTCTCGTCCAATCCACACGATTGTCCTCCGACCAGGATTTTCGTTCTCCCATAGACAAGAGGAAATAACGATGGGTCAATGAGATTCACCACAGCTGACTCTGGCTTCTGCCGAATAGCTTGATGAGATAACAGGTCGACAGAATTCGACAGCTGTGACTTCAAATCGGAGGAGATTGCCGTATCGGATTTACAGACACCACTGCTCGTGTTGAAGACGATCAAGCGGCTATCTCGTTCAAACTGTCGAGCTTTGTCTTGCAACTCTTGCAAGCACCAGTCCCACGTTGTGTCATTGATCAGCGCCGACGATGCAACGGCGTCTTCTCGCCATTGAGCGATAACTTGCTGGTCAAAGACCGCGCGATGCCAATCCGGTCGGTCGGTGATGGTGTTGATTAGATTTAGAATGGCCAGTTCCTTGACCGTGAGAATGGGACCACGCCATTCATTTGTGCCTGTAGCAAATTGATCATGGGCGAGTAACACATTGATAGGAAGATCATGCAGGCCGGGGATTTTAATTGGGCTGGACTTATTATCCAAGGGAGTCTGAATGACTTCGGTCATTGTTCAGTAAAATGGTGAAAATGGTGAGTTACTCTGGGAATGAAGACGGAAAACATCTCGGTACTTATAAGAATAAAATGGCCGTCTTACCATCAATCCCACCCTAGGGTCTGCCCCACAGTAAATTACCCACAGATCAACAATCTATAACCCCCCGTAGTATCAGTATATCAATTTCCGTTTACACTACGTCTTGTCGCTAAGTATCGGGAAATGGTACGGCTACTAGAAGAAACTAGGAAGTCACATTAATTATAGACCCCTGGGAAAACTTTCCACTAGGTAAGCTAAGCTAAACAGCTAGAAATCCTGGACTAGCTAAGGGCATTTTTTCCTCAGTTCGGTGAGCGATTCGTTTGCCTCTCGAATGATCCCCTGATGAATCACAAAGTCAAAGTCCGCCATGTTCTTTCTCGTCGCCTTGCGCAGTGTCTCCGCCGCCGTGTTGATACTCCGCGCCAGATCCTGGACGCCGTTGTTCTTTTTCGCCGTTGCGTCCACGTCGTACGTAGTATATTCCAACCCATCGGACGTCGTTGCTGTTTTCGTCTCCAACGTCCACCCTACTTCTTTCTCCAGCTTCGGGATGAAAAATCGCATGTTGTCCGCCCGCCGCAGTTCTCCCTCCAACTCCAATGCCTCGATCATTTTAAGCTTTTGGTCCTTGTATTTATTCTTCTTGGTGGCCACCGCGATTCCCCTCATTCTCCGAATGGCGACAGCCACGGATGGAGCGTCCTTTTCTTTCGGAAGGAGTCTTGTTTGGTCGTATCCGGCTTTAAAGCCCAGTTCTCGAAGTTTCCTGGATGTTTCGACTAAGGGCTTGGTTTCGGCATTATCGAAGATTTCCTTGAACAGGTGCCAGTTTTTTTCGTTTTGATCCCTGGCGGCCTCGGTGCTAATGTAATTCACAAAGTTGGCAAAGCTACACACCGTCTCTCCCTCTCGTATAGGGCTGCATTGAGGGGCAATCCCACGATGTTCTTCGGTTTTGGTTTTGTCTGTGATCTGATTCGATTCTAGCAGATAGGCTTGGTAGAAAAAGGTGGTTTCTGCTCCGCCGGCCCCGTTGAGCGCCTCGACGGTCCCGGCCAGCAGCTGGAGCATGCAAAGCAGAAATGATAGCAGTCGTTTCATGGTAACGAAACAATCGACGACAGACACCAGGGTTGTCAATGGATGAAAGAGAATGACGGAGGATGAGATAGGTAGTCTGGGTGCTCACTTGCCTGCCTGCCTTGAGCGGCGATCAAATTATATAGTATAATACGAAACTGAAATCAATTAACGACTACCTCCTCCTTTGTTTCCTCCCCTTTTTACTCAAGACCTTCTCTCTGGTGCCCCGCTTTGGTTCAAGCGACTTTTATTACTACTACAAGATATTGCTCATTTGTCGTTGTCCATCGAAAACCAATGTTACAGTCACCGGTGAAGCCATGTACAATATGGGTCCATTAGCGCGGCTCCGAATATCTCCCGGTTGGAACCCGCTCGGGCTTGCGCGAGGAAGTGTCTCACACTTGCGCTCGCTTCTTAGTCGTTCCTGAGCCTCATATTGCCTAATCAGGATACGTGGACCAGAATGGTCTAACAATCGTGCTCGCTGTTGCTGGACCTCGTACCGACTAAAGGAGAGACTTCCTGGACTAGTAGGGTCTCCACATTCTCCCTACAGGTCTTCCTCCGTTGGACGTGACATCGCGTGTAATACTGACTAGTAGCCTACAAAATGGTACCTGGCAGAGATTTTATGTAGACTGCAAATTATGGATAATAAACAAACCATTTCGAACTACTGTAGAGCTAGACAGCGCCATGATCAATGCCAAGATGGTGTCAAGATGGTGCCAAGGCAGCTCAGCTTAGGTCAAGCCTAGAGATCTATGGAGACTTATGAACAGCTGTCGGGACTTCCCGGCTGGAAATTTGATATCGAACTAGTCTCGCACTAAGGGCTTAGGGAGTGGGCTAGAAGGGTCCCGCAGTTGTACTCGCTGTTACTAGACTGTAACGGATAAGGGTCCTCATGATATGGAGACAGAAGTCAGTTGACTTCGGACGTATCAACCTGATAGCGGGGCCGAACCGAAGGGTTCACCACATGGCCCCCAGGTAGCATCGCGGAGTTGCATCCTATAGTCCAGGGCTCCCTTAAGTCCCTCTTTAATAGACTTGGCACCCTGCAGACAATATATTCTGTCCATAGTTCCGCCGCTTGGCATTCCCGCGGGAGTAAATGCGGAAACTGGAAAGGTCTAGTCGGAAAATTCGCGCCTGGAAATTTAATATCGACCCAACCTCGCACTAAGGGTACAAGGAGTGGGCAATACAACGCCAAGGGTTCTCATATACGGTACGCAGAGCTCCGCTCATGAGAAAAATACCGGCGAATTCACATAGATGTCGCTAGCTCTCTGTGTGGTGGCTACCAGCGCTAGCGTAGTCCCAATCGGGCTAGGGCGAGTGAGAGCCCTAGGCTCCTGTCACAATATTGATCGGTCTGCTACGTGAACCCATTATCACAAAACAAAGACCGATATCGAAAAGTCCTTAGATTCGTAGTGGATATGAGGGATTTTCAGCTCACCGGAGCAATTTAGATAGTATCAGGGGCTTTTACGGGGCTTTTTTTTGGTAGTAATGGGCGCCAGTAGTGAGGTAACTTATATACACTCCCCAAGTACCTCACTTCTCTATACCAAGTGTCTATTCACCATTCCTTCACACTCTTTCATCTCTGTTCTGATCTATTCCTACCCATGTCTGCTTAACAGACGCTCCATTCCCTAACCACAAAACTCAAGGCTCTGAGGCTCGCCACCATGAAACCTCTACATTCACTTCTGATATTACCATTCCTTATAACAAACGCCCTCGGCCTTTCCCCAGTGGCAGTTCCAGACATCTCTTGGTCTGCTTCCGAGAATCAGACTTTTAACCACAATGTTATTCAGGCATTCGCACGTCTAAACGGTACTTGGTCCTCGGAGATTCGTTCATATACAACGTTAGAGGATATGGCAAGTATTTTATCAGGTCAATCGGCTGTTCTCAATAATGCTACACACTCTTCAACCTACACACATCATCGGCGCCATCACGTTCACGGCCCGTCCCTTGGGGACCATCACCATCATGACTCGTCCCTTAAGCACCGATCTTCTCACTCGACAAGTAATGTACTTGTCACCAGAGCTAAGGAGCCCAAGGCTGTTTTTGCGCACTTTATGGTAAGCTACCCACCCATATAGTATCGTTGGTAGTACCTCTACCTCTGCCTAAAGGGACTCCGCTATTCCTGAATTACGCTTTCAATATAGTATCTGATTGATTGAGCTAATGCCTTCATAGCTTGAAAATGCCAAAGACTGGGATCTAGGAGGATGGGAACATGAAATGAACCTCGCCCGCGCCGCCCACATCGACGGCTTCACACTCAACTTCGGATCCGGCGTGAACTACGACGAAGTACTCCTCAAGGCCTTCGTTACCGCCGAAAAACTAGTTTTTAACCTCGTCTTTTCCTTCGACTACGCCGGCAACGGCCCCTTTACCAAGGATACCGTGATTCAAAAACTCCGTGACTGGACGTCATATGGCATGTACTACAAATTCCGAAACAAGCCGCTGGTCTCAACATTTGAGGGTCCAGCGAATGCGGGGGACTGGGTCAAGATCAAGGCCGCAGTCGACTGTTTCTTTATGCCGGACTGGTCGTCGCTGGGAGCTAAGGATGCGCTGGCACTCACAACAGCGGATGGATTGTTCAACTGGGCGGCTTGGCCGTGGGGAAATACGGATATGGATACTTATGTTGATGCGTCGTATCTGGATTTTCTGAAAAGGGATGGCGGGAAGCCAGGCGGGAAGCCTTATATGATGCCGGTTTCGCCGTGGTTTTATACTAATCTACCTGGGTATAATAAGAATTGGCTCTGGCGCGGTAAGTAGTATCTCTACCCCTTATTTGTTTTGGTGCGTTATGAGATGGGATTTGCATGCTAATGGATGACCGACGAATCAGGAGACAACCTGTGGAGGGATCGTTGGGAAGAGGTCATGGTCGTGCAGCCGGACCTGGTCCAGATCATCAGCTGGAACGACTTTGGAGAGTCACACTACATCGGTCCGCTGCCAAAGCGCGGCTACGAGGCCTTTGTTGTCGGAAAAGCCCCCTATGACTACATCGGCGGGATGCCGCACGATGCCTGGCGCAAACTCCTCCCTTACTGGATCGACACGTACAAAATGGGCAAGGCATGGATCTCGGAAGAGCTGGTCGTTGGCTGGTACCGTCCGAACCCGGCCGCGGCTTGCAGCAGTGGTGGGACAACCGGCAATACGGCCCAGCAGCTTCAGATTGAATTTAACCCTGCGGAAGTCGCGCAGGATATCATTGTCTTTTCCGCGGTTCTGGCCTCCGACGCTGATATCTTCGTGACGGTGGGTGGAGTGGCACTGCCCGCAAAATGGGATAACAAACCCAGCGGCGGCATGGGTGTTTATCATGGAAGCGTGCCTTACGGCGGTAATCGCGGGGCTGTCCAGATCACCATCTCGCGCTCCGGACATACGATTGCGTCGTTTGCTGGGATGGAAATCACCACGAGCTGTCGGAATGGGTATACCAACTGGAACGCGTGGGTAGGGAGTGCAACAGGCCCGAAGATGCCTAAAGCTGTGTTGCCTAAGCTCACTATCGCCGAGCAACAATGTATCAGGGGCACGGCAAAGGGCAACTTCAAGGGCCTTTGCGAGTTCACCTGCAGCTATGGGTACTGTCCTATTGGCGCCTGTGTCTGTTTAGAGCTTGGACCGCCCAAGAAGCTCCCAAAACCAGCGGGAGTGAAAGGGTACCCCATTGCCGGCGAGGGGTCCAGCTATGTTGGTCTCTGTGACTTTGCCTGCAATCATGGCTACTGCCCGCCCGGCGCATGCGGGACAACTAAAGCTCCCCTAAAGGAGCCCACGGTGTCGCCTTTCCTCCCATCTGCCTGCACGTCTGGCACGGGGAAGGATAGATTTATCGGCCTCTGCCAGTATGCATGCAATTTTGGATTCTGTCCTATCAAGCACTGCGTCTGTACCTCGACCGGGACATTGGTCCCTCCACCTGCTCAGAATTCTGCCCTCTATGGTGTATGGGCATTGAACGGTGACGACTCGGGCCTCTGCAGCTTTGCCTGCTCACGCGGCTACTGCCCCGAGGCCTCCTGCAAAGAACTTAACCCCAACGAGGTGGTCATGTGCAACGATGACTCTGAAGACTCCCGATGCCTGACAGACGCCCTCGCAGACTCCGAAGCATGCGACCTGTCACTAACATTCAACACAATGACCGAACTCGAGAACTCCCTCTCCACAATCCCTAGCAGCTGCACCGGCATCTACGCAATGCAAGTTGTCCTTAAACTCCTAAAGGACACTAAAGCAAACTACACAGCTGTTAACAACGACTACGACTACTGGTTCCACTACTACATCAAGTACATGGAGCGGGTCGTTCCGAAGCAAATCTCGGACTTTGTCTCCTGGGGCAACAAAGGGCCGGGCAATAAATACTTTGACTGCACGCTTCGAGACGGCGAACACCATGACCCGCAGACCTGCCCTGTTTCGTCCATCGCGAGGTCTTACCACGTCGACTACGAGTTTAATAACGAGACGGGGTTCTGGGATGACGTGACCGGGCGCGGGATCCTGAAAGATTGGATTAAAATCGAGGATTGGGATATTACGAACCCTTGTCCACCTAAAAAGCCTGGCAAGGGGAATACGTGCCAGGATGGTACGATTGTGTTGGAAGATTTCCCGCAACCGGCGGATAATATGATTTTCGCAAATCCCAAGGATATTGTTAGCAAAAGTCACGGCAAATTCGACCAGTTGGAGCTGGACATCACAACGACCTGGATGGAGATGATGTTTGGCTTTTGGGATGGGGACTATGAAGACGCAGTTGAGGCTGTCTCACTTCCTGTATTTATGCTCGCGCAGACAGTCGAGTCCATGGAGCAAGTCAAAGAGCTCGGCAAGGAGGAAAAGGAGGCCGAGGAGACAGAGCTAATCTTGATGATTCTCACCGCTATCCTGTTCGTTGTGCCCTTTGCCGGGGAGATCGTCGGCGAGATTTCGGGGCTAGCTTGGATGGTTGAGGCCGCAGTGGTGGTTGATGTTCTTGGCAACGCGGCGATGAGCGTGTATGATGTGATCAAGAACAAGGAAAACCCGGCTATGGCGGTGCTGGGACTGATTTTGGGTGCTGCGGGGGGTAGGACGGGAAAGAATTATTCGAGTGCGGCGTCGATGAGGCGGAGAATGGGGGCAGACGATGTGAGCACGTTCGGGGATGTGTTTAAGCGGCATGATGATGCGCTAAGGAGATTGATTCCTGTGGACCGGTGTAAAGTTTGATGGAAGTTTTGTATCTCCAGGGTGAGAGAAATCTGTTTCTCATGGCCGTAGCCTCCTAAAACTAAGTGGTAGTTTATAAGTGCTATAGGGTATCTCGTATATGAATGCTCTTATTGCAATAGTAGTGATATATAGAACCGATAAAGCATAACTACCACCCTCGTTATCATCATCATATACCAATTATATCTTTTACCATACTCCCAAGCAAATTTTCTACGTTCACTCTAACAATTAACTTCAACTTAAATATAAACCATCATTTCACTTCCCCTTGTTTAACTTCCCCCAATCCTCAAAGACATTCTGTCACATTTTCTCCATTGAGTACGTCTCCGACATAATCCTCAAGACCGGCATATCATCCCCATCTCCTTCAAAAACCGTTCTCGGATGCCAATAGTGAATCGATCCCCAAACTCGCCACGGGCATCTTACTATCCAGCGCCCCCGTTTCAAAATCAAGCAGGCTCCCCAGCGCGCGCGAATCTCTTTTATAGATTCTTCAAACACTTGGCGGGGTCTGAAGCTTTGGCGAGTTGCTTCCTAACGCCGGTAGATGACCCGGTGGCTTGCCCTTGGCTGCCTGCGGAGTCCGAGAATTCACCTAGACCGAGGTGGAAGAAGAGCCCGGGGTCTTTGCAGGGCCTTAAGCTGTAACTGGTCGCCACTGCAGTTGGTATAGCCAGAGTCTCCAGGGGATTTCCCCCCGAGACTTACTTCAGCGCGGCAATTATGAGTCCTGTCTATGAATGTAAATATCTTCCCAGGAGATGCGCCCACCAGGTCTGGTCTAGATTTAGCTAGTGAACTGTTAGATGGAACTCAGAGCTAGAGGCTGTTCAGCAGTCCGAAGAGCCACAGGTGCAGCAGAGCCGCGAATATTGATGTCCCGAGCAGGAATAGCTTCGGGCGTTTAAGAGTCAAGATCTGTTAACGGCGTACTACGGTCATAGGTTCACATGCCTGGTTACGGCACCTGTTGACACTTGAAACAGAGGTCTGTGAATAAGTACCTGGGTATGTGTATAATGTAACTCCTAATGGCACTAGCGATAGAACCAACCCTACTTGCTAAATTTCAATAGAAAGCATCAGGGTAATCACTCATTCTTGCCTTGCCTCATACCGTTAACTTGGTGTTTAATTGGAAATTCCTGTAGAAAGGGAGATACAGAGAATTTATTTTGATTTAAGTTCACCGTTCTCAATTCCTCTCCAATTTCTCATTCCTCCTCCGTCTCCCATTCTTCCTCCGTTTCCCATTCCTCGTCCTTGTCACATTTTCCTTCATTATCGCGTGCGCCTTCCGTTTCCCACTCCAGCAATCTTTTAGAAGTCCTTGAAGTGTTCGGATGGTCAGGGCCATATATCTCTTCCAACTTGGCTAAACAAGTCCGTAGTAAGTCGATGGCTTTGGCATTGTTACCTGAAGATTTGTAAGTGCAGGCGACATAGCCCATACTCTTCAGCGTGTCGAGATGGTTATCGCCGAGCTTTTTTTTGCGAGTCTCCATCACCTGCACTTCGAGCTGCTCGACCTCATCCCACCGGCCCTGGTACTCTAATGTTGACGCGAGATTCAACATACTCTTCAACGTAACAGGGTGATCTGCACCGAGCTTCGTCTTGTGAATCTCCATCATCTGCACTTCGAGCTGCTCGACCTCGTCCCACCGGCTCTGGAGCTCTAACGTTGACGCGAGATTGGACATAGTGATTAGCGTGAAAGGGTGGTGCGCACCGAGAGTCGTCTTGCTTGTCTCCATCACCTGCATCTCAAGTTGTTCGGCCTCTTTCCATAGGCCCTGGTTTTCGTATATCAATGCCAGATTAGCCATACTAGTTAACGTATCTGGATGGCCATGTCCGAGTTTGGTCTTGCGAATATCCAATACCAGTATATTAAGCTTCTCGGCCATCTCCAACCGGCCCTGATTGTTGTATACTAATGACAGGTTGGCCATACTGGTCAGCGTGTCTGGGTGGTCATCGCCAAGCTTTGCTTTGCGAGCCTGTATCACCTGTAACAAAAGCTGCTCGGCGTCTTCCCATTGGCTTTGCTCCAAATATATTGACGCCAAGTTATGGATGCTTACCAGCGTGTCAGGATGGTCTTCGCCCAGCTTTATCTTGCGAGCTCCTATCACTTGTTTGCAGAGATACTCAGCCTTTTGCCACCGTTCCTGGTAGTAATACGTCAACGCCAGATCAGCTATACCCGAAATTGTTTTCGGATGATCCTCGCCGCGCTTCGCCTTGTTGGTCTCCAGCACCAGCATCTGGAGCACCTCAGCCTCTCCGAAGCGGCCCTGATCTTGATATGTCGCCGCCAAGTTAGACATACTCGATAGTGTTTGGAAGTGGTCATCGCCGAGCACCGCCTTGCACGTCTTCACAATCTGCTCCTGGAGCTGCTCGGCCTTCTTCCATTGACCCTGCTTTCGATACGTGGCCGCCAGGTTGGTAGTATTCGCTAGCGTGAAGAGGTCATCTTCGCCGAGCTGTATTTTGCTCGCCTTAACTACCTCTGAGAAGAGTTGTTCAGCCTCTTGCCATCGGCCTTCAATCCAGTATGACGTAGCAAGTATTCCTTTGCTTTGAAGAACTTCTTCATGCTCTTCACCTAATAACAACGCCCATTGCCTTCTAGACTCTGATGCAAAATCTCTCATATCGGCGACACTACCACTTTGCCATGCGTAATGAGCACCTCTGAGGAGTACAGCAGCCCATTGTTGGGACTTATGCGATGCTGGCCACTGTGAGAATGCTGATTTGAGATGAGGGAGTAATAGTTGGCAAGTCGTCCAGTTCTCATACTCAGGTGAGGGAAACTCCTCGTATAAGATGCTAACAAATTTCTCTCTCCATTGGTCAAGTTTTCCATGAGACTTTAACCAGGCTCGTGTAGCTAGTTGCAATAGCCGATGCATTGTGAACATAGTACCGTCTTCACTGACATTGATAAACGAGTAATCCCTTAATATTGTGATATCATCCTCGAAATGAGGGTCTCTATCGTCTTCCGATGTTTCACTGTCATCAGAGTTGGCGATATGTTCCAGAAGCTCTGGACTTGATATGTCGTCGATGGGTGGTCGATACTGGATAATGTCCTCTGGAATTCCTTGTCGATCGAAACAACTCATTAGAGAAAGTAACTCCGCCGCAGATGGCTTTGTATGGTAAATATAATCGAATGCTATTTGCCATGCCACCAAAATCGAGCTGTTTGCCTCCCAGTCCCGGTAGAGACGGCCTGCCTCGACTTTCAAAAGCTGTGTTGCTTTGCGATCACTCTTCTGAAAGTCTCTCAGATACTGCGCAACCGAATACCGAGGCGCTCGATTTCTGATATAGCTTGCTGCCTGCACAATCGCTAGCGGCATGAGCTCCAGCTCTTCTACTAAATGTTGACAATCCTGGCTTTTTTCTGGTTGTGGAAGCTTTTTATGGAGAAGTTCCAGTGCTTCGGACTGTTCCATCGGTTTAACTTCAATAAGGTCCTTATAATCGACCGTGTTCAGTGCAACCTCTCGAGTCCGACTTGTGATAATGACAGATCCATGCAGACCTCTAGGGACGTATTCTAGTAGTGGCTTCGTGAAGCCCTGACTGGTCGCAGGAGGTTTGCGAAGAAATTCAGGATCATCGAGATTATCAAGCAAAAGGATCCATCTTCCTCTTTTCCCATCCCGGAGCCAGTTCTCGACTAACTCAAATATTTTAGCTTGCGGGTCCTGGCGACCCGGAATCTTCACCTGGTTGGCTATGTCTCGGAAACTTTGCTCGAATCGGGCGGCGTTACTCGCATGCACCCATAAAACCCACGTCTCTGGGAAGTTTATTCGGACCCGGTAAGTATATTCGATGGCAAGTTGCGATTTCCTTTCACTTGTGAGCAATCAATTCCACACGAACCATCATTCTAGGCTCACCCGACACCGCCAAGGCCGACCAGCGCTATCCTCGAACCTGGGACTAGATTCTTGTCAATTTGTCGAAATAGCGCGTCCCGACTGATAAATTCAGGGTCACGTGCGAATGGGACAGTTGATAGAGGGCCCGGGGGAGTTTCTATTCGCTCTGGAGAGGCGGTGATCAGCGAATATCAACCTAGTCTGGTTCCTAGCTTACCTGGAGGTAGATGGATTGTGTTTATAGGTCCATAGTTATCTCCTATTTGGAATCCATGGTTATTGTCACCGAATGATATTGACGCCATAATGATAAAAAGTGTATTATTTGCTTTCCATGCGAAGCCCGTTATCTGCTTCTCAGCTGAAAATGGGGCACGTCTTGAGGCTCACTGTCAGGTGACCTTTTACGGCGCTAAGATGAAAGTAGATTCCCCACGTCGAGCAGTGACTTGGTCCTACGCGGGGTGAGATTAGCACCTTCTCAGGAATTAGGTCGACCCGAGCTCAAGCACCCAGATCAAGTACGGCGCGCGATAATCAGCCTGATTCCATGCTATTCCCCCCTTCCAAGTGCACGAAGGAAGAATATAAGGTCGTCTTCAGTTCGATTACGCCGAAATTAATGTAGAAAATATCACTTTTGATTTAAGCGTAAGGTATATCGATCCTAACGCACATGCATAGATAGGATATTGTGAACAGAAAAATAGTCAATAAACCCGAACGCCGTACCATGATTGGGGATTCCATTCAGTGTCGTATAATGTTGCAATGCAATGCGTCTAAGCCTTTCCAGGGACGCCCTTAGGCTTGCTCGAAAACCGAGCTGGACCAAGACCGGAGCGGACTTCATCAAGCATGCGAATGCCAATGGCCTCATTTCCGTGCTTGCCACGCTTGTACTTAACTCCCTTGCGCTTGACCTGGGATCCGGTGTTGTCATCCCAGTTGGACAAGAAGTCATCCATGACGTTGTGGAAGTCGCTGCGCGAGACAGCTTCTCCGTTGCCGTCGACGAGGCTTGGTGCCATAGACGATGCAGTAGACATACCGGTCATTCCAGTGGCGCCAGTCATACCACTGATCATAGACATGCTGTCGTCATACTCGTCCTCTTCATCCAGAGCATAGAGTTGCTCAACCTTGTCGAAACGGTCATCCAGGAGCCGGTGTCCCTCGGTACGTGCCAAGGCGGAGGAAGTCATGGAGTAGGCGGAGGGGTTGGTCAGAGCACCCTTACGCTTCTTGCGTCGGATGGGTGTGCCGCCGATGGTGAAAGCAGTGGAAGCAACAGTCTGCTGCTCAGAGGGCGCGATAGTGGGAGCAGCTGGCGCAGGGGCCTTGCCAGCTTTGGCGTCTTTCTTGAACTTGGAGAACTCTTGCATCCAGCTTTGGTCTGCGGGGTGCATATCTGGTGCAGGTCGATCATGCTCAGGTAGCTCACCTGGTGGAACATCCTTGTTCAATTCTGATACATCATCGTCTTCAATGTGGGCATCGGTGCTGTCTCTCTGCACAGGCGCCTTCTCAGTCGCATCCGACTCCCAGCCCTCGTCCTCCTCCTCGTGGTCAAACAATGTGTCTTCCCAGTCTCCCTGATCCAATTCCTCAGCATTGGCAGTCAAATCGCCGAACAGGTCGTCATCTTCATCATCGACATATGCCTCGTCTTCCAGAGCCTCGAGAGCCTCACGAAGTCGCGGGTCCATATCGGGCTGGAATCCAGCAATCGCATCAGGAACATTCTGCTGGTCCTGGTATGTCGGCTTCCGGGAGTATGTTGTGAAGTTGGAGCGCATATCGCCATATTCACTAGCACCGTATGCGCTCTGCGAATCTTCATCCAGGGAGACCTGGCGCAATGCATCCTCCAGCTTCATGCCCTTGCCTTTTGCCTTGCCCTTCTCTGGCTTAGCCTCCACAAAGTAGGCATCGCCACCACCGGTGCCTAGTTCACGCAAATGCTGCATGTAGTCATACCGGGAGTCGTCGTAGTAAATTCCATGGTTGGCGGCCTCACCCTCGTTCTGACGGATGGCATTGTCCGAGAATTCGCTCTGGAGATCGGAGAGATTTCGGAGGGGCTTGCCGGTTGTCGATGGCCCAGATGGAGGAGGAGCGGGACCGCTGACTTGGTGCAGGACTCGGTCTTCCGCTTCAGGATCGTTGATGCGCGGGTCATTTTGCGAACGATGGAAGAGCTGGAATGTGCTCGCGTTCTTCTTGTCGCTGGAGGGGGTCAGTTTTGAACATCAGACGTAGGGTGAACATAGCAACTCACATCCACTGGCGAGGCGGCATGATGACGACTTAATAGATGCGTGGTAATGTACAACTTCCAATTCAATCGAAAAAAGCGAAAAAAAGTGGGATAGATAGGGTCACGTGGGGCTTATCGATGCCCGAACCCCTCGGGTCCTCAGTGTGGCGATAACAGACTTTTTCACACACGATATAGAGGATAGCTATGAATAATTTGCTAGTGAAAGTACTGTAGATCTGTTAAACAATACATAAACTACGTAGTCCACTATGAAGTCATAATCACAGATAGTTTGCAAGCAAAATAAAGATCAAAATCTATGATGCTGAGTCAGCTATCTTATCCGTGTCTGAATAATCTGAATATTTCCTTTTTCAAGCGGGGTTGGTTTAATTCCTTCACACCACATTCTTTCCAATACCAAATCGCAACACCACATTCACCATGGTGTTGGCTAAATCCAAAAATGCCGTGGGACTGGGCAACAGTCTCATGAACGACCGCTTTGGCAAGGGTAAAGCCGCCAAAGAGAAGAAGGCTTCGCACAACAATGCCATTGCGCGCAAGAACATGATGGGTGAAACCTACATCACCAATGCCGCTACCGAGGCCTCATGGGTCAAGATGCGCTCTATTACCGAGCAGGCTGCTCTCGACGAGTTCCTGAGCACCGCCGAGCTCGCCGGTACCGACTTTACTGCCGAGAAAGTCAACAACGTCAAGATTATCCACGCCGATCAGAAAAACCCATACCTCCTGTCCGCCTCTGAGGAGAGGAACGCCCAACAGAAGCAACAAAAGAACAAGAGTCGCTTGACCGTCCCGCGTCGTCCCAAATGGGATTCTACGACTACACCCCAGCAGCTTGAGATGATGGAGCGCGAGAGTCTGTTGGACTGGCGACGTGGACTGGCGGAACTGCAGGAGTTTAATGATCTGTTAATGACTCCTTTCGAGCGCAACTTGGAGGTCTGGCGTCAGCTGTGGCGTGTTATTGAGCGTTCGCATCTCGTGGTTCAGATTGTCGACGCCCGAAACCCGCTCCAGTTCCGCTCGGAGGATTTGGAGAACTATGTCAAGGAGATCGATCCTCGCAAGAAGAACTTGCTGCTGGTCAACAAGGCTGATATGTTGACCGAAAAGCAAAGAGTGGCTTGGGCTGAGTACTTTGAGAAGAACAACATCAACTTCCGTTTCTTCTCGGCTCACCTTGCTAAGGAGAAGATTGAGGCTGAGCTGCTTAAGGAGGAGCAGGGTCTTAACAGTGACAGTGATGAGGACGAGGATGACCTCGCTGAATCGACCAAGAAATTGGATGTGGAAGACACCGAATCCGAGGCGGAAGAGGATGCCGAGAACAAGAAAGACGAGGCTCTTGCTAAGCTTGCCGACCCTGACCAGTCGCTTGGCCCGCACATTCTGGACGTTGAGGAGCTAGAAGCACTTTTCTTGGCCAACTCACCAGAAAGGGACCCAAATGCCGAAGAAGGTACTAAGTACAAGACTACCATCGGTTTGGTTGGTTACCCCAACGTCGGTAAATCCAGTACTATCAACGCCCTTCTGGGTGCCAAGAAGGTGTCTGTGTCTGCCACTCCCGGTAAGACTAAGCACTTCCAGACCCTTTACCTGTCTCCAGAGATCATGCTTTGCGATTGTCCCGGTCTTGTGTTCCCCAACTTCGCCAGTACCAAGGCGGACTTGGTCGTGAACGGTGTGTTGCCCATCGACCAGCAGCGCGAGTTCACCGGTCCTGCCGGCATCGTCGCACACCGTGTCCCCAAGCACTTCTTGGAGAACATTTACGGTGTGAAGATCCTGACCCGTCCCATCGAAGAGGGCGGTACTGGAGTCCCAACTGCCAGCGAGCTTCTGCGTGCCTACGCCCGCGCTCGTGGTTTCTCCACTCAAGGTCTGGGTCAGCCCGACGAGTCGCGTGCTGCCCGTTACGTTCTTAAGGATTACGTGAACGGAAAGATCCTTTACGTTCACCCACCCCCTGTGGCTGAGGGTGAAGAGCCTATCGACGCAAATGAGTTCAACCGAGAGCTATACGATCTTGCCCATCTCCCCGAGCGGCGCCAGGCTGTTCTCGCCGCGAGAAACGTCACCGAGCACGATGACCTGGACTCCGATATTGCCTCTTTCGCCAAGGGCTTAGATGATGAGGCACCTGGTCCTCGCTCCCGCAACCTTGACAGCGGTTTCTTCGGAACCGCCACTGGCCCTTCGGCCGGTCGTCTGACTCTTCCATTCAACGCCAAGAACACCGCTCAAGGGCAGGAGATGCGTCAAAATCTTACAGGTCGCAAGGAGCGTATGATGATTGCCTTGGAACGGGGTGTTGATGTATCGGAAGTGCGGGGCGGAAACGGCAAGAAGCACTTCAAGGGTAACAAGAAGCGGGCTAAGGCCAAGCGCAACAACCCTGTTGATGATGACCATTACTAAAAGTGCTTTTTACGCGGATGGATTGAGATTCCCTCTTTTATGTAGCTATGTTCTTTCTTTTGTTTACATTTGTCCATGCACGGCATCGGGGGGACAGATTGGAGATGACGATTACCGGCACATATGGGCTTTGCATGTCAATTTTGACTTGGATCTAGACATTTGCAGGCGTTGGGTTTTATGAATTGAATCGATTATACGAATTATCAAACACTGAGTACATACCCGTAACCATAAACACAAATCTCCAGCTTCTGGCTACATATGCAGTCATATTGGGCTAGTTAATCCAGTAGAGCAAATGAAGCTATTTCATAATCAATGTATGATTTTTCCTCCTTTTCTAACCCCCGAAAACAGAAGACCTAGCCTATCAGAACTAGACCAACGATCAAGAGAAATCCAGACTAAATAATGCTAGACATTTATATAAACCACTACAGATGGCTCTTAGCCTTAAATCCAGAGGCAATAAGCAACCGATCAGACTCCTGCTGCTGCCACTTCAACTTAGCAGCAACAGCCTCTCTCCGAGACTTGTTCTCTCTCTTACCAAGCTGCTGCAAATGAACCTCATCAGGACCGTCAGCAATCCGGAGTGTCCGAATACCCGCCCAAATATAGGCAAGGGGCGTATCCTGACAAACACCGGCAGCACCATAGGCCTGAACAGCCCGATCAATAATATTCAACGCAGTCTGCGGAACAAGGACCTTAGCCTCGGCAATCTCCTTAAGAGCAGCCTTAGCATCACCCTGATCAATCTTGATAGCAGCATTCAACACAACAAGTCGTGCAGCATCAACTTCGATCCGCGACTTGGCAATCCACTCTAGAATCACGCCGTGCGAACTCAAAGCCTGGCCGAAGGTCTTCTTGCGCTCGTCATTTACGCGGGCGATAAGCCACTCGAGGGCCTTCTCGGCTGCGCCGATTGTGCGCATGCAGTGGTGGATACGACCGGGTCCGAGACGGCCCTGGATAATTTCGAAACCGCGGCCTTCGCCGAGGACCATGCTGGATACAGGGACGCGAACGTTTGTGAAGGTAATGTGGCCGTGACCATGGGGTGCGTCATCGTAGCCGTAGACGTGGAGCATGCGGTTGATAGTAATACCGGGCAGACCGGCTGGGACCAGGACAACGGATTGCTGCTTGTAGGTGTCTTTGTTTGTGGGGTCGGATTTACCCATTACGAGGTAGATTTGGCAGCGGGGGTCGCCGGCGCCGGAGGACCACCATTTCTGGGGATGTTAGTAAGTCTCTTCGGTGTGGGTGGATGGATGACATACGGAGCCGTTCAGGACATATTCGCTACCCTCGCGACGGATGCTGAGCTCAATGTTGGTGGCATCGCTGGATGCGACATCTGGCTCTGTCATCAGGAAGGCAGAGCGGATCTTGCCCTCGAGCAGGGGAGCCAGCCACTGCTGCTTCTGGGCTTCATTGCCGTACTTGGCTAGCACCTCCATGTTACCGGTATCAGGAGCAGCGTTGTTGGTGGCCTAGACAGATACAATTAGCTTCATATTCAAACAGCGCAACCATTGGAAATGGTATCGATTGTCACCCACCTCTGAAGCAATCTTGCTCTTTCCCAGCAACTCGGCCATCAAACCGTATTCTAGGTTGCTGTATCCAGCACCCTGCTTGAAATGGCTCTTGGCCAAGAACATATTCCATAGACCCAACTTCTTAGCCTTCTCCTTCAGCTGCTCCATAACGGCAGGGACGGTGTTCCATCGCTGCTCGCCCACGCCGAGCTGAGCGGAGAAGAGAGCTTCAGCGGGGATACATTCCTTCTCGACGAATTCTTCGACCTAAGCTTGACAATCAGCTTGTGTACTTTATATATGACAGTCATTCATGGGCAGGAAGATGAGACGCGAAGTAATTCCACGGCGGTGAGCTGAAGTGCAGTGAGGTCATACCAGGTCGAGAGTCTTCTTAGCCCGATCGCTAACGAAAGGAAGAGCGATGGGGGGATGCGAGTAGAAGCAGACATGATAGCTGTTCAAATAAAACCGGGGTAGGTATTATCTGGGGTTGAGAGAGGAGAGAGCGTGGAATATAAGTTGGGGCCAGCAAATTGCGGAGTAGTGGAGAAGCCGAGAAGCGGGATTTTGCCTCGGCCCAGGGCACTTATTGTATGGCACCACCTTTACTATCCCTGTACATTAGGTATATACGAGCGATTAATAATATGATTATATCTGCTCGAGTATTTCCCATATACCATACTAGATTTAAAATAAGACAATCTAGAATTGTTGAACTTATGTTGTCCCCGGTCCCAATGGGCGCACATCAGGACACTACATGTATTAGGAGTCTAGGAATCTAGGAGTACTAAATATTCCCCATACTCCAAGGCTCTTGCAAGTATGGCTAGTCAGACTACTCTAGAGCTCCTTAACCGATCTGAGCTTCTCGGGTAAAATAATCGTATTCCCCGCTACAGCCATTACGAACAACCCCAAGCCTCGGCTAGAAGTCCGAATCGACTACAAATGTATACTTGAGAATGACACACCATCCATTGCTCCTATCCAGTCCTTAACAGGACATATTACCACATAAAAGAGTCCAAGACCCAGTAACCCATGATAACAGACCAATGAAAAAATAACAAATGACACAAGAGAAGGCATTGCGGGTCATGAAAAGAAAAAAGACCAAGGAGATCGAAATCCCAAAGAAAGAAAACACATTGCAGCGAACAACCCCTGGCTATAAATAGCCAAGCCCAGTTCAATCAATGATGAACTTCACAGTAACCACATCAAACAACATAAGACGTCCAGCGCCCGTAATTTCAATAATGAGCCAGCCGAGGGATCGGATGAACCGAGGGGTATGTAGTAATGCCAGACACTAGCAGCAATGGAAGAAAAGGAAAGAAAGAAGAACACAAATACACATCATAATACAGCAAAAACTCGTTCGAGTGCTGCATCTATTCTGTGGTTCGGCCCTGCTCGGCCGATGACGATTGCTCGTAGCTCTTCTTGCCCAGCTTAGCGAAGAGAGACTGGGGCTTGCCGGCACTGTGCGCGATGTTAGCAATTTATTTCATGTTTTGCGATGGCGCCTGGGTGCGCTTTGTGGGATCGGATGAAATGGTAAAACGTACTTCTTGAATCGCTTGCCCTTGATATCGCTCAGCTTCTTTGTGCAGGGGCTCATAATATCGTCCGAAGGGGAGACATAGGCAGCTGGTTGCCTAAGAAAAAACGGTTAGTATTGATACCAACTGACGGATTTTGGTCGTTTTGATCTGCGCGGGCAACAACCAGCCAGGGGGTACACTCACTTTTCGCCGCTATCCTGCTTGCCCTGCAGGGTCTGTCGGTGGTACTCCATTGAAGACAGATCGGCAGACTTCATGTCTGTCTTGTCGACGTTGGCGTTGGCAAGGTGGGTGTTGGTGGAGCGGTCAGCCAGAGGCTGGACTTGTGTTGTGGTAGCGTCCATTATGGATGTGTGAGAGTGTTGTGGAAGGACGAAAGTAGATGAGAGATTTGACTTGGGTTTTGTAGCAAGATTGATCAAAGAAACAGTTGGTTCTGCAAGGTTCAGATCAAGCGGATCGGATAAGAAGGAAGAAAAACGTGTTGTTGCTGTTGAATGAGGAAAAATGCGGTTTGATTGTTGGCCCGGCAACCACCATTATGACTCTCATGACGCACCCATGACATTCCTGATCGGCCACTATTCCTGTCATATTGTTTATGTTTTTAATCTTGGTCTTGTATAATGTAGAATTTGACCGAGCATGCATGACTAAATGGTTGCTAAATAGTAGGTCTAGAACAAAAGTGGGAATATTTATCGTGCATCATCCAAACGTACACTCGCCAGATCATAAGGTACCTGGAACATACCCGAACGCCAATACAGTAGATCATATAAACAGGAAAAAGTAAAAACAAAAACAATCCATGCAAATGCTCCACCTTCAGGTGGCAAAAGGATGCGGTATGACATGTTTCAGTTGGGGCCAGCCCACCGTGGAAACTCAGAATGCGATTAGTCCTCATGGGGTCGCCTCGTCAGATACCTCAGAGAGTTCAGATGCCAGCGCAAAGTCATCTCGGTCTAGATCCGGAGTATGAGATCCCATCACAGGAGGAGTGCTGTGCGATCGGAACTGTGGCGTCCCAAGCATAGGTACAGACTCAGACAGCGAGTCTGGGGACTGCGGCGTGTCAATCTTCTCGTCGTCCATCTCGTGGCAAAGAGGGGAAGTCGGAGTTGGTGGGACGTAGGGGGCTGTTGGGCTGGCAGGACTTTCTTGAGAAGAGGAAGTATCTGATAGATTTCGTCGGTGGTTGGCATTCTCATGGTAGGACGAGGTGGGCCGGGTGGAACTTGGGCTGGCAGAAGGGGAGGCGAAGATTGGTGACGATGACCGTAGACTGTAGGAGCGAGCGACCATCCTTTGAACTCGAGGGAATTCCATATAGTTGCTGCCCGAGCCCCGGGAGAATAGAACCAGTGCAAAACAGCAGAGAACCATAATGCTCTGGACCAGAGTCACTCGTTTCTGGAAAACGAGTTCGTCGGCCAGGACACCCAGCTGTGAGCTGATGGAGTGCACTTCCTGATGATATTTCAAGCGTTGGTGCTCGAATTCAAAGGCAACGGATTTCCAGACCTGGTCGTATTGTTCTCGGAAATCTTTCAATTCGTTGAGAACGGTCACGTTGAGGTTTTCGAGGAAGTTGGAAGTCTTCGAGAGCTGACGTTTCTCAACCTTGTTGAAAGCATCGCGAAGAATCCGGGATTGTTCTTCAATATAAAGGAGGGAGAGGGTGGAGTTCGACTCGAGCATTTGGAGCCGTTTGTGGACGGATTTGAAGAAGGATTCTTGGGTGGTCGGATTGGAAGAGGGAGGTTGGGTGGATGTAGGTCTAGTAGACTCGTGTGGTGGATTGTTCTCCTCCTTGGGGTTTGTCGTCGATTTTCCGGTGCTCTCGATAGTGGTATTGTGTGCAGCTGGCTCCGCGGCGACAACCGAGGCATCAGGAGGAGTCGGTATAGCCTTGACAGAGTCACCCGATTTCCGAAGATCCTCTGCTGGCCTTGGTGGAGCTGATGCGCCAGACTGGGTAGCAGGAGGGTTCCCTGTGGAGCCGGCTGAATCTACTCGCTGTGGCTTTGCAGGATCTGTTGTAGCAGGTCCGTCGGGGGTGGCTTCTACTGGCGGTTGTTCACTGATGTCGCAAATCTCGACAGCCTGATGGACAAGCCCCAAAAGAGACAACTCCACTTCAGTGAGGGAAGCAGGACAAAATTCAGGGACTTGGTCACTGATTGTCTCCTTTTCCTCTTCCTGAATATTCTCATGCACCGGAGGTACGGGTAGATCGATCTGTGGATCGCTGGGACTTTCTACGGTCTCAACCGGTTCCATAACTTCTTCATCTTCAGCCTCGCTGCGGCCAACACTCTCATCATGCTTATACTCCTCCATCATAGTCGTCCCATGAACTCGAATAAGACTAACTGGGCAGTAGAACTCGTGGCCATAGTGCGTCAAGAACTCGATACGAAGGTATCGAGCCCAGATGAGAGAGTTCTCAACCGCGAACGCCTGCACCTCACGGGTATTCCGTGCTTCGTAAACACCCAATTCTTTCCACTGGTCTGGCTTCGCCGGGTATCGGTCCGATACACTCACGCGGAACGTGTGGAAGATGGAGCTGAAGAACTCATAGTTGCCCAATACGACAGTATCCACAAGGATATCGTCGCACAATTCTAAAATTAAGAACTTGTTCTCGGCACGGCATTCGTTCAGCATGTAGCTATCCTTGTTCTCAACCAGAACAGCCGAAGAGCCCTTGCACTCTGGATTTGTCTTGAGCACCGTGGCTGCACAATCAAAAGACGCATAATTGAACCGCTCTTTGCATGTTGTCCCCGCATCCTTACGGCGCGAAACATCTGCTTTCTGCAAGCGCTGGGCATCAATATCATCTTCATGTTCTCCGTCAAGATGATCAGCTGCGTGAGGCGATGGAATCGGTGTACCCCAAGCCGTAGGACTAGCCTCGGGCGTCTCAGCCCCGAAGCCACCGAAATCAAGTTCAATCTCTGCATCATCCCCTAATGAATCCAGCGCATTATTAATCCCTGGCTGACGTCGTTCTTTTCCAGCTGCCACGACTCGTCTATTACCCCCAACATTCTCAGCAGACTGCCCAACCTTAGCCAGATTCTGCTTCTTCCAATCTTCGAACGAAAGGAAACTCGAACTGTCAAGCAGAGAATCGGTATCTGCATCTTGCTGTTCTTGTTGTGTGATTGAATCTGCAACTGCATCACCAGTTCTCTCTGTCGTAGCAGCCGAAGCTGCTGTATGATCTGCACTGGCGGCAGCATCAGATGCCGGAGTAACATGATGTGACTTCTGTCCAAGTCCCCATCGTGTCTCAAGGCATACTGGATACCGGAAGATACTCGCCTCGACCTCCCAAATATTTTCCGCGGGGCATGTCGTTTCCGATATGCGGTCGGAGGGTTGGTGGTTCTGAGTCGTCTGCACAGAATCCTGGAGCCGATCTCCTCCTCCACTGCCAGATAACGCAAGCAAGATCACGGCGCAGTAAGGCCATGCTATCCTTGACCATCCTGCACTCGGCATCCTGGTCGTGAAGAAAGCAACCAGCGGCTATCTGCAGTCGGATGTGCGATGACTCCTCGGCTTATTCCAGCCACACAGAGCACCGACAGGGGGAAGTTAAGATGACTTGCAACTGCAGTGTAGATCCAATCCCGAATATGATTTCACTCCGACAGGTTCGGCAGTTATGATATGCGCATGGTGCGGTGGTGGCGAGACCAATCGCGAGCTCGGACGTTATCTGCGGAATTTCAGGGTCTGAGGGTACTGGTAGGAGGGAATTCGTAATTGCAGGAACGGCTGAGAGGAGATTGGATTCGATATGGCGTGATCGTTCGGTAGATTGGGTAGTGTGCGTTATAAAATTTGGATCGAAAGAAGCGAGGGGAAAGGCTGGTCAACGGGAGCTCTAGGCGCGACAGGGAAAAGTGGATCGTGGCATCTCGGCGGTTGAAGCTGGGGTCACCGCCCTTTACACCGCTGATCCTTGTACTGTGCACGAAGGACAAGTATACGTGGTCAGAAGAGGCTGGGGGGTTTTAGCGTGATATCTTTGTTGCCCAAGAGTCTAGTGCTTATATCGTTGAACTGGAGCTTTTCCATTTGTGTCATAGTGAACGTGACTGTATTGCCTTGGCGTATTTAAGCCACTATATTGTAGCGGGGTCATCATGAGGCCCCTGCTGTAAGACTATGGAAGAGTTAAAATGTATGAAAGGCTAAAGTGTTTTAGGTGTTGTACGAAACAGATTTAAATGGTTCTACTCCACTTAGAAAAGGGTCTTAAGAATCAATGGCAGATGCTATCCGTTATAACCAGAACCTTGAAATTGTATTAAATAACACTGCTACCTTGAGTGAAAACCAATCTAGGGATCTAAGACGATAAATATTACAAGATCAATTTAGGTTACTTAAGTTCTTACGCATGCTTCATACATCCTGAAATGCAAATGCAAATGCGTCAGGCCGTACCGACCTGCTCCACTTGGGGATCCACTTCCAAGATCAGGGACAGCAGCCTTACTAAAGTCAAAAGAAAAGCTTGACCTGCAGCTGCACACCGACCTTTGAACTGCAGCTAAGGTATCCCTGCAGGATGTCTCGTGTAACGCTGATTGAAGCTTTGGAAGTTGTCTACATGGAAGAAAAACAAGTCTTCACGGATGGTGATCAATTTTTCCTATGACATATAGAGCTAGTTACAGTATATCTGCGTCAAAGAAAAACGGCCGTGTTTCATCCTGCAGTGGGAGCCAAGATAGGTAGTTGGACTCCCATGCTGCCAATTCAATCCACAATTCTGTCCTTTTGTCCAAATCGCTTTTGTCCGAATGCGCAAAGAAATCCTCCCCCAAATGAATTCCACACCCTTCTAGTCTTTTTGGTTGATGCCATCACCTGCCTTCTGCTGCTCCCCATATAGTACAGAGGTAAAAGAAAAAGAACAATGAGAGCAGTGCCGCAGTATAAACTGCAGCGAGTTGAGGGACAGGGGGTGAACACCAGCAAACAAAACCTAAAAAATCAAACGTGCAGGAACAAGAAAAAAAAAACAATTAATGTATAGCTGGTAAGGGTTTTTTTGAACTTTTTTCCCAACTGAATCGAACGAGGCAAACAGGACGCAAGGGACAGGAAAGAAACAGAATTGAAGGAATCAAAGTGACAAGCAATAGAATATGCTACAGGTGTAAATCGTGCCAGCCACCGACGAGGTCGAGGTCTTCATCAATGCTGCCATCGTAGGTAGAATGCTTGCGAGCAGAGCCCTTAGGAGCGTGTGCAGCGTCACTGCGCCAGTCCTTAGCGAGGAAAAACTGCCGACGGCGTTCGGTCTGAGGCGATTCGCGCTTAGGACGAGCGGCCTGATCGAACCCGGAAGACCCCATACCCCAGTCACGTCGCCAGGTACCGGTGGCGTGCTGAGGATTGAAAGGCTCGCGAGTCTTGCAGTTGCGACGCTTGTTACCCAATTCGGACCACTTGTCAAGATTGGACTTCTTAGGCGACAATTGGCGGGGAATGGGACGAGGGGTGCTGCTCGAGCTTCCGGCGTTGCTATCGACGTCCAAGGGGGTGGCGCGAATGGCTTGCGGGGCAGTTGATGAGATGACCGGAGTGTGGGAGCGATCAATGGGAACAGCGGAGTCCAGCTCGCGCAGTCCCGACAGGTTATCCGGCAGGCGGGTATCCTGGCTCTCATGACTCCAGCTGCGAGAGTTCTGCTCACGGCGCTGCTGGAGGTCATGATCTTCGTTCTCCGACTCCTCCTCTTCCCAAAGATCACTCCAGCTCTTGGAGATCTGATCCTGGGTGTTCTTCTTGCCGAAAACCATCGCCAGAGATGGCAGAGGCTTGGTGGCATGACTAGGAAGAGACCCAGTAATGGGAACGGGGTCAGAACGAGCAAGCATGGGACGCTTCTGTTGAGGAAGGTGAAGCGAGGTGAAAGACTCGCTCATGGCAGACTCAATAACGGAAGCCATCGAGGGGGCTTCATGAGTCGAGAACCACGACGTGCCAGCCACTTCGGAAGCGGGGAAGAGATCCTCGGAATAGCTCTCGTTGTCGGGAATGGCAGAGAGCTGTCGGGTATGTTGCTGGGGACTCGAGTGCAAGAGCTTAGCCCAGGGGAACGAATCACCATGGTTGACATGGGGGCTCTGGATGGAGGGAGTGCGCAGGGGCTCACGATTGGCAGTGGCAGGCACAACCTCATCACGGTCCTCGGTGCAGAACTCATCCAAAGACTCATCATCAGTGGTGAACGAAACAGCGCGGACAATACCCTGGCGCAGCTCTGACAAAGAGCGCTTCTCCGGGTCAATGGACAGCGAATGAGTCAGGATGTCGTAGGTATCCTGAGACATGTTGGGAAAGATGTCGAACAATGACTGGCGGTCACGAACGTAGTCCGAGAACAACACATCGGAAACCGTGGGTGTGATAAAAGGGTTGCGAGAAAACAAAATGTTCAGCAAACAAATGCCAATGGACCAGATGTCAGCCTGAGCAGGAGAGTAGCCCGAGCTGGGCGGATCATACTGCTCAGGGGCCATGTACCGATCGCTACCGACGCAGGCCTCGTAGGACCAGGAGTCTCGGGTCGCAAGACCAAAGTCACCCAGTTTCATCGAGCTATCAGACATGAGGAAAATGTTCTCAGGCTTGATATCACGGTGATAGAGGCCCTTGCTGTGCATAAAGGCAACTGCATCAACAAACTGCAGCATGAAGTCACGCACATGCTCAGTCTCCAAAGGACCACGGTTCAGGCGGATGGCTTCGTATAGGTCGCCATTGGCACAGAACTCCAAAACCAAGTACATGTGGGTATCGGTTTCGAAAGAATGGACCAGGTTGACCAGGTTGGGGTGGGAGCCAAAGCGGCGATGACACTCCAATTCCTCAAATCGATCGTCCATTGGGAAAGGATCCGAGGAATCAGAAGACGCACTCTTGGGCAAGCACTTGATGGCGACATCCTGGTCGGTAAGGGTGTCCTTGGCAAGGAAGACCATCCCAAATGAACCCTGGTTCAGCGGGGCGACTGTTCGGAAGCGGCCATCCAACATTTGGCCCTTCACGAACTTGTTCTTGAAAGACTCCATGTCGGTGAGCATGTTGATGGGAGATGTGGAAAAGGGGAGATGTAATGAGATGAGATAAAAAATGCAAAACACGAAAGTGATGTAGGCTCCAACGACAAAGAACAGTCTATGAATCGAATCACTCAAAAGGTGCACGTGTGGAAAGACGGGTCCAGACGTGACAGGGAACAGCAACCAGGCTATTGAAATGATTAAGTTTCAAGAAGGGAAGAGAGAATCAGGCCTGTGATCGAGAATTGACAGGACCACCGAAACGGATCAAAGAACAAGGTTGACGAGTGATGTTCCGAATCGGTTCAAAGGGTCATAAAAATATACCAATGAAACGAGAAATTTGATAGACAAGGAAATGATGTGGGGGCGCAGAGCGCAGCTGAATGGACCCAGACAAGGGAGTATGGACGCTTAAGGAAATGGGGTAGAGACCGTTATGTGCTCATTTGTAGGTCGTTTTCGTTGTTAAAAGGGGGCGAGAGCCGAGTCAAAACGGTGAAAGAGAGTGTTGTTGTAACGGAGGACGAGGTCTAAGGTTATAAAGCCTTAGAGTAGTCGAGATGAAAAGAGTCGAGAATAGCGCTGCGTGATATCGTGATTTGAATGGGAAAGTATAGCAAAACGTAAACAAAAAAGAAGCCTGTGAACACCGGGTTCAAGGTCGGAAGCCGTGACTCAGAGGGTTGAAGTTGAGATTAATGAGTCATGAGTGGGACCGGTAGGCAAATATGAGCGAAGAAGATAGATGATCGAATCCAAAGGAGTCCGAAAGGGTCTTCGAGAGCAAATCCCAGCTTAAAGCAAGCTAGGGTATGGGTCGAAGGCCGGTGGAGAGTTGTTTGGGATCCTGGGGAACGGAACAGCCTTCAAATCCAGGGGGTCCGGAAGAGACGGAGTGTTCAATGCCAGGTTCCCGAGATGATGGAACTCTCAATCGCTCAAAAGGCGCAGTTCACCAGGCACGTATGAAGGGTAAAAGAATCCGCGAGGACGTCTTCGTAGAAGTTGAACCAGGACGAAGACGGGGGGCGAATGGAAGTCGGGGTGAGGAACAGTTGACTGGACGAGGACCAGGCAGAACTGTTGTAAGTTTGAGAGTCACGTTGGAGACTCGATCAGGAGAAATTCGGTGTAGAGTATTGGACCGAAAGCAACGAGGTAGATTGGGTAGCACTCCTTGTCGGATGGCAACAGCGAATTGAGGTACAGTTAATATCGCCGAAGATCGAGTGCAGTCCCGGAAGAGGATGGGAAGATGATGGAGAGCGGGTGAGAGAGAAGCGAGGACGAACGAGATGGGTGTGATGGGAAGGGAGTAAGAGAGAAGAGAAGGAACGAAGGAGATAAGATGCAGGGCAGTACAGAACTAAGGAGGAGAAGGAGTCATTAGGAGAGTTAGTCACAAGTGGAGTTCCCTCATACACGCGGTACTTCGGGTACTATGGAGACACTTGGTCATCACGGGGTACTCTGGCAAGTAATTAATGTAATGAATGACGGTACTATTACTGTTTTAAACGGGGTTCCTCGTGTGATCTGCACTGCCCCTTCCGGTTTCTTCCATACTATCTCCCGCTTTCGTTGAAACTATCTGTTGTTACGTACGGGTCCCGGTATCAGTAGAACGCCACGCAATCCAGAATCGTCCATGTTCATGAACCTTCCAGACATTCCACCCTTGGGAGACGACAGACCCTGGATCACGGAATTTTGAAATGACGAACCTCATTGTCAAATTGCCATTGTTTATCTGAGATGACGGGATCAATTCCCTTATCTTCAACTAATGAATCTCGACACATTTATCCATCCCCATCTCCTACGTGATCGACAGAGCGACTCAAACTGACCTTAGATACCCATAGTCCCAAGGTTCCAAACTCTCATTCCCAGGAAATAACTTGGGACCTGCAGTCCAGAATGAGTCGTTGTTTTTCCCAGCGGCAGTCCAAGCAGCCGGAGGGAGGGACAGAATGGCCGAGCCAGGCTACACCATTCGCGGCCGAGGGCGGATCAAGGTGGCGCACTAGACTGCATGTGTCGCAATCCGCAGCGGAGTCTGGGGCAACGGCCAATCATGAGGCGCCCAAACATGCACTATTTCCAGCGTGCATGACGCCATGGATGAGTGATGGCGTGATGCTCTTTCATTGGTGGTCCACCCACTCCCCTACTGCAGGCCCCGGAGTCTCTTTGCCGGAGCCTTGGGCCTTGAAGGTTAGCTTGGACCTGGTTGATACTTCCGCAGGTACGGAGTACGGAGTTCAAGGGGGCAGAGGAAAGGGGGCAGAGGAAAGGGGGCAGAATTTTAGTACCCATGCATAAGTTCCTCTCTAGGTAATTATGTTTTATTTGGCCCCCAGTGGCTCCTGCATGGCTTAAATCCTGAATCTTCCAACTGTACGCGCCCATACCCTAGGCAAAGGCAAGGTTTCTTGTGTCTTGGGTACTTGGTCAAACAGGGCTTCCGCGTGCACCCAGGGTCCCCACTTCCATGTTCCATTTCTGGGACACCACCCACTTTGGCGCGCGGGATTTTCGAGACAGCAAATGTGGCAGATAATCGTGTACCTTTTGCGGGGAGGTCAATCAGGGGAGGTCATGCTGCTGATCCCGATTAGGTGGAGCCACTTTACCAAAAGAGACACGTACTCGGGTCTTCGGGTGGGGGAAAGATCCGAATGGTCTAGATAGAGAATGTAGACCCAAGTACTGTGTACATGAATTGACTGTGTACCTCATACACTCTGCGTTGGTCTTAGACACTCAAGCAGCTACATGTGCCACGGGCCTTTATCCCGAGATTCAGCGGTGAAGGAACTAGAACTGACCGCCTCCTGCGAGGGCAAACCTTGCAGCCCATCTCGAGAGTCCAAGTGGCACGACTGGGCATAGCTCATGACGTGGTTTCATATCACGCGATAATTTCCCCAAACACCATCAAAATAATAGTCTTTTTGAAGCTGATCGCTTAGATTGTTGTTTTGAGTGGTCAATTAGATGCGTCGATAATCTCGACGGGAACGGTTATGTGCCACTTGGGGTTGCGTGCATGATGAGCATCCTACGCCATATATGACAGGGCAATGCCGTGCACGGCTCAGCTCCTGATCTCCCCCTCCATCAGTTAGCTGCAAGTATGTTTCGTCATGTAGAGTATCTATAATGCACGACCGGACGTACAACTTATCGAGTTTAGAAGCAATAGAAATGCGCCAAGAAATGCAATGCGACCGACCATATCAAACTCTGAGTTTGGACTAAACCAGAAATCAGAAATCCGAAACGAAACGAAACCTTCATATTTAGGATCCAAGTATCCTCTATTTTGGGACCATGTCCTGTGAACTGTGTCTATTGGAGGGAACTGTTAAGGATAAGGATTACAGCTAAGCAAAGTAGAACTCAGTATAGTGGGTTCTTATCTGCATCCGGTACAACTTCTATCTGCACTTTAAATTCCTTCGAACCGTGGATACTCTTCACTGATAAGCTAGTCCCTGATAAGAATGAAGATAGGGGGGAATCCATGGACTCAGTTATCACCCTTTTTTGAGATCAACTTTACCCCGCACGATCGTCATTCATGGGCGTGTTCACAATACTTTGATGTTCAAAGGGGGATGATGTGCAACCCGAGAAAAAATGGGGGGGTCTACCATGGCCTTGTTGTTAGCACTTGGGGGCTGGGGGAATCCCACCAGGGTCTGCAATAGACACATAGGCTATGAACTCGTCATGTACTCTACCAATCTGCAACTTGAGATAATAATGAGATCACCCTCCTTATCATCTTTAGTATCTGCCACACCTCACAACGCTAGCGCCCCCTAGACCATACTAGTACCTCGTGTTTTCTTATTATGATCTTAGCCGGGGGTCCGGTGCCCACTCAGACTAACCATCTCGAGAATGGCGCAGCTAGGAGAAATGAATGGCGTTTCACACATGTCCGATTATCGTACCAGTCAACTGGAGTCAAAGTCAAAGTCACCCCGGATTCTAGTCTGACCCAGAAGTAAACAAAAGGAAACACGAGCATTGACTCTTTTGCGATCAATGCTTGTCTGCCTCGTTTGTACGTACTGGGTGGATGTACTCCTCCAATCGGTATTCGGTAAGGCGGAGCAATGACTCCTTTCAGGGCTGAATGCGTCCATCATTCTTGGTTGCCACGGACTATACATGTCAACGTAAAACGACTTGACATTCCCCCCACCTAAAACACCTCTGGGTTGCATGTTATCGCAAAATCCGATCTCGGAATACTCGTCTAAAGGACCACGTAATAAATCCGACGTGCGGAGTTATGATTCATGCCATATGCGGTCTCGAAGTCATGTTGATATCATCTTACTAACGAAACTGATGATCCGGGTGTCAACATTCCCAAGTCCGGGGTATGCCGCTCCGGTCCGTATTTGCTTTTGTTCTTTGGTCGTACGACACGACCCGTTGCAGCTTCTAACCCCAAGAGCGATTCAAAAGTGACAATACATGCACATGAACGACGTGCATGCATAGCCGGGTGGTCCCGTTTTCAATCTCGATGTCAGCATTCTGGGGTCCAAATGAAGTATCCTACGAAGTCAATTGGGCTACCGCGGACCAGCTGCATGGAGATACCATGCCTCTCGGATTGAAATTGTATTATGAAAAGCTTCAGTGACAATTCATACATGCATGATATCTAATACAGTCATTGTTGTTGAGCCTACGAGGTTTAGCGTAGTGTTCAACGCCATGTATACATAATGCTAGATAGTACCGTGGTGACGAATGCTTCTTTTTCAGGTGCTACCCAGTGAGAGAATGGCGTAGCGTAATCGATAAGGTCTTGGAGGACGATCTGAAGTGCTGCCTAGGTTTCGAAGACCACTTGAACAGAGCGTTCCACAAATTGAGTGGGTTGGCGCATTGTTTGCCACTTAACCTACCTTTCATAACAGTATTTGCCTTGTACACAAAGTATACAGAGCTCAATTGTTTCCAGCTCTTTATGCAAGCGGATTTGTGGCAAAAAAGAGGTAAACTTCTGGTTCCGGTTGGTTTCCTCGACGAAAGCCACTGATCCAAATCACGTTTTCAGCCTGTGATAGAGGGAATTAGACAGCATCAAGGTCTTTGGGGCCTGGGCCTTTTGAGGAGGCTGCCTCCATGGTTGAACAACTAAGCATCCCGGGACTAGCCTTGGTAATGACAATTGCAGCCAGCAACTTGCGGGTATAACAGAAAATAATCCTTGGGGTATCTGAAGTATGGAAGCTACCGCATCAATGCTCGCAAAGATCACAGTGGGCCACCTCTCCCTTCAACCTATGGGAGTGGGAGCCATGGGTCTGGCGGCACTTGCTGTGAACTCGCGCATGATGAAGCAGGAGGCATTCAGCCGTAGAGGTGATCCATCCATAGATGAGTTCGCTTTGACCTCCACGAGATATTGCTGTCTGAAACTGCAGTATATGTTCGAGATTGAATGATAGTTTGCATACTGCCGTCAATGGGCACAGAGGTCTACATTCAGGTGCATGCCACGTCATCGAAGACCGTAAGTGGACCATTGTTCATTGATACTCTGCACATTGGACATCCAAAGTCAGCTTTGATGTTTCTTTTGGGCCCCGTGGTGATTTGAATATAACTTGTCCCGAGAATGGGAGAGGTGGAACCCATATCGACCCGTCGTCGTCAAACCTCGTAAAATTACAAGCATCAAAATATGCATAACCATCACCTGTGATGTCGTTAGCATCCTCTTTGCTAGTCAGGTGCTGTGTAAAAGGCTGTACAGCCGACTAGAATGGGGTGTTTCAGTATGAAAGAGCCCATTTGACTCGCACCCTCTTTTAACTTGTTGCTCGCAACAAGTGCACTTTCCTAGCAATCCAACACCCTGTATGTTTCTAAAATGGAATATCACTTGCCCGAAGCCCTTATGGTAGACTTCTCCAGATGAAAGGTAAACCTGATTCGATCTCCCTGGTCTCACTCAATCCAATGACCTCCTCAAATAGGGGACTGTCTCTGGGGCGGCCGTCCTCTGGCCCCACCCCATTCTTATTTTATCACTTTTTTACCGCATCTATCTGTAGTTGGTCATCAATTATTACATCTTCTGGTAAAGCTTACCTGCAGTTGTCTTTTCTGGAATAGGCTCTAGGCAGATTGCCGGAAGATTGGGTTTGTGAGGGTGGTATGCAGGTAGAGATGGTGTTCCAATCTACCACGATCCCGAGGTCCTATTCTAGTGGTGAGATTTTAGATTTTCGTAGAGGACTGGCTTATGTTGCTAATCCGATACTAATGTGTGTATGCTAGGTATCACATCGAAGGAACTTGCAAGGTTTCATATTAAGTCGACCCGTCCGTAAATGCTTGGTATGCTGAATATATATAATATGCTTTGTTTACATAAATTCATTCGTGAAATACAGTACCGTATCTTCTTTATTGAATGTTTATATTAAGTAATCGATCAACACATTAACTTTGAAATGGCTTGAACTAGTCCAATGAATCTGACCTACCCTGTGTTTAAAGAGTCTGATGTTGTTGACATTGGCGGAGTTTACTTTCCGATGTGGATGTTGAACCCCCAAATCGGGCTAGTGACATTCTGCCCTAAGCACTCTCAAGGTTGTTATAATTAGCCTGCAACCCCACGTCACTTGTCTTGACCATGATCGAATAGTTCAATCAGAATCATTGTGATTGGAACTCAAGAGAAATATTTGGTGAGACTGGGTAGGATACACACGGCGTCACACAATCGCCACAATATGCCGTCTGCTACAGGACCAGTTGACATACGCCAATGTTAGAATCGAGATTTGAGGCAACATAACAACATCTTGAAGGGCAGTAAGGGTGTTTCCGGTGACACACGAAACAATGGACAGCCCTGACTACATTACTGCGATTCTACCGGTCAAGTGCTCAGAATCATGTCCATATCGACATGCCCTGCATAATATGACGATAGTGGCAGAGGCAAAACTCCCTTCAAATGTTTCGAAGATCATTATCTCTTATATCCAATCTTATATCTCGAATCCTATTTCCCACATTCTTTCCAAGGTGTGATCTCATACCGGCCATCACCCCGGCACCAGGGTTGATCTCCCCGATACTACCATCAACTTGTATGGAATGTGAGCCCCACCAAAGATCAAGGATATAATGCCCATCCATGGCCCTCCTTATCGATTCATATCTCACACTCTTGATCATACTCTCAAAAGTTTGCATTATAATCATACCCTTTAATATATTAAGACCCCTCAACCAAAATGAAGCTCTCCATCTACGTTCCTCTTGCTACATTCCTGGCCTTCTTCGCCGTTGCTGAACGAACAGACGATTCCCCCAGCGTTTGCCTTGTGAGTGTTCCAAGATAAGCCCGACGAGCAATATTAAGACTGCATACTGACAGCTCCGGAAAACCAGAACACCTGCCTGAACGAGGCCGCTTTGGTGGCTGGCTGCACCTCACAGTGGGATCACACTTGTACCTGCCCGAGCAAACCCTTTATGGATACGCTCGGAACGTGCTTGACAGATTCATGTACGGATGAGGACTTGACAAGTATGTCTTCGTATACAGCTGTGTGTGATTTTGAGTGGAGCTGACGTTAATAGTGGCGAAAAAACTGCACCAAGAGCGCTGTAATAACGACGATGATTCCGATGCCTAAGCGGGCCGCTGTATAAACTTATGTCTTAATTTCAATGATACATATTTCGCAATGAAGGTTTTTTAAAGTCCAATAAGTTCTTCTCGTAGTGTAGTACATGATACGATAAGACGAGATTTGGCTTTAGGCCATCCGCATATTCCTTCCATGTGAATGTCCTGGAGGACGGATCCCAAGGAACAAAGTTAAGACTTCGCAGGGCCTAGACACTGTTGCTCAATAGCACAAGCTCTGCTGATCAAACTAAGCAGTTGTACTGGCCTGGTTAGGCATTACATCGCCATGAAGGGGAAGCAGATGCCCTGGATGTTCCGTATTACGTTCAAGGAGAGCTACATATAAAAATGAAGCAGATCAAGATGACCCATGGAAAACTCCATTGCGATTGAGACACGAGATATCAAGATAGGTGGTAGACAGGAAGAACAGGAAGAAGGTTATAAGGTCCGGAAATAATTTTTTCGTTCTTGAATTCGTATTCTGAATCAACCAATAACCATCTAAGCCTCAGCAGTGAAAGCAGAGGGGAAGCGGCGCATGTTGTCCTCGATCTTGCCGTGGCCAGTCAGGAACTGGACGTAGGCACCATCCTGCTTGAGCTTGCCGGCATCGCGCATCTCGACGTACTGCTCGCGACGGACGGGGGTGAAACCCCAGTTCTTGGAGACAATGATCTTTTGGCGACCGGGGAACTTGTACATGGAACGGCGGAGGGCCTCGATGGCGGTGGCCTGGTTGGAGTCACGGGTGCGGACGGACAGAATGACCTGGCCGATGTTCACACGGGCGACAACACCCTGGGGCTTACCGAAGGCACCACGCATACCGGTCTGCAGACGATCGGCACCAGCGCACGACAACATCTTGTTGATACGGACGACGTGGAAGGGGTGGACACGGACACGCAGGTGGAAACCTTCCTTACCAGCGATCTTGACGAGGTACCTAGTTGAAATTGTTAGAATCTTTGACAGATCGAGGGTAATCGGATCGTCGGTCGGACAGTGCGGAGGTAGACGTACTTGTTGGCACAGATACGGGCGGCCTCGAGAGCCTCGGAGGACAGCTGCTCGTACTCGTTGGAGACAAGGTGGACACAGGTAGGGAAGTCGTCCACGTTGGCCTTCTTGCGACCGAGATCGAAGATGCGAATCTTGGCATCGGGAACACCACGGTTGAACCGGGACTTAGGGTAGGGCTGTATGACAAGGAAGCATGTTAGCGATCGAACTTGCCAAGCCGTGACTTCATGTGCCCATATTCAAATATCCCAAATCTGCAAATCTGCTAAAGATTTTTTATTTCCCCAGGACGCGTAAAACCCCAGGGAATCTGAAGCCAGCCACCAGAATCGCGAACGTTGTGGTTCGCCATTGTATGCGATCATGGTGTGCCTCCAGTATTCCCAGTGTTCCCCCACAACCGAGCTTCCGCACACAAAATTCAAGAGATCGAAAATCGGCAACGCACCTTGTTCTTGCAGTAACGGTAACATCTCGCGGGACGACGGGCCATCTTGAATGCTGGAAATTAGGCGGACTGCACTTCCTGCGAACTGGGGATAGTTGGGTGTCGGTTGGTGTCGAGGGGCCGAAGGGGAAAAGAAGAAAGTGCCCGGCGGGTCACGGGATTGTTTGATTTCCAAGCAGCGATGTGGCGAAAAGCCCTAAGCCCTAGTAGCGGACCAATCACACAACTCTCCGAGGGACCCACTTTTGTGATTCAACTGCAATTTGCTTACTGAGCATTACGGCTTTCCTACGATAACGGGTTTGATAGGGTTTACATGTAAGCTTGGTAGGCAAAATCACGTCAATCGGATTGCAGGTCTAAGTGAGCAAAGATAATTGATTTGGTATTGACGAGGATGGGAAAGCGTTTACATCCTCGTCAATACCAAACGGATCATCTCCGCTTACTCTTCCCCTTGTAGATGTCTGGTTGGTTCTTTCTGCTATGGATCATAAGTTGATAATTATACTTCATACGCGCTGTGGATCCTCCAATTAAGTGGTCACAGCACATAATCCCAAACCAACATCTACCATCACCGATTGCCCCAAGTCAATCCATTTACTGGGTGCCAGTAAGGATGTCCGAGTCACCAGCGTCGAGAATAGCCATGGTCGAGCAACGGAAGAGCTTACCGCAGGCGGTGCCGAGCTCAATCTGTTTAAAGGGTTAGATTTACTGTAGCAATAAAGCGAGCCATTTGTCATTCCGACTTACGTTGTTACCCGAAAAGTGGTGGACAGGGGTCTTAGCCAGCATAGCGTAGTACTCGAGCTCACTCTTGCGCAGAGGAGGAGCATTGGCAGCGATAATGACCAGCTTGGCCTTACCAGAGCGCAGAGTCTTGATGCAAGAAGTAGTACCCAGAGTGACTTTGCCGGACTTCATCACCAAGGCGAGCTTGGAGTTGACCTAGACTACTTGTTAGCTTTTGATATCATGGAATATCTGTAGCCGAGTAACTCACATTGTCGGAACCCTTCTTAGACTTGGGGGCCATCTCAGCGCTTGAAGTTCTTGAAGTTCTTTACGAACTTCAAAAATATATATGAGGTAATTAAGGATGCGCTCCGGCGTGATCGTTGATGAAGAACATGACCGGATTTGGAACTGAAGCAATCATCTGTATGTGTGGACGGGCATACAGTTATACCGATCCGGCGGTGAAACTAAATTGGGTCAGACAACATGGACACCCCAGGCAACCGTATGTTTCACCCCTTTCACCCCGTAATCTCCATCTCGTAATAATACATGCTTGCAGCCCGATTGTTGTTTTTGATGTTGATGCATCGTCTTGGGTAATATATGGCCTACTTTTACCTCGTGGTCCCTGATACTTTCTTTAAAGCCAGATACTCCCATTGTATAAATATCTCTTTCACTTCTTCCCCATATGTAGCAGCCCCCATTTACCTACTTTGGTAGATATTACTTTGGTATTTTTAGATACCTGAGTAAGGGACTCCACCCGCATTCCTACCAAAAAAAAGTTCAAGGCCTCCTGCAATCGGCCCTCCAACCTTTCTGCTGTCAACATTCCAATCCGCGCTCAGACAGAGCTGTCTCCGGTGCTTCTTTGGCTTCCATTCGCCATGTGGCAGGCAATCAACCTCTGACAGTTTTACATTCTTCGTTCCATACAACCACTCATCTCCACCAGATCCACCCGTTTTGACCGCTCCCCATTGATACACCTTACACAACCCTTTACACCCATTCTGACCAAATCACCCATCTGATTTGGCTGAGTTGGCTGCAAGAACCCTTTGTTTCTTTATATACATAGCCTAGTCCTTCTGGGCCCTGGGTCCCTGCACAATGTCAGCAACGCCTCGAAAGCCTGGAACCCCCGGCAGTTCCAGCAAATCATCGCCCGCAGATCCGCACCCAGCCAACGGGTCCACCACACGAGGACATGCACGCTCGCCCAGCGCTGCGAGTAATGGCCACAACCGTTCCCCCTCTTTAAGAAACTCGACCCCTGTTTCTGCCCGTGCCGCTGCGAGAAAACCCGGCCGATCCAATTTGAGCATGTCCAACGTCCCACGGATTTCCAACGACCCTTCCGAGGAGGAGGCGCGGGCCCAAAATGCGGCCCTCATCGAGGAGCTGCGGGAGCAACTCCAGAAAGCCGAGACGGCCTCCGAACAGTATCAAAAACAACTTGGCGTCCTGCAAATGCGCTTGGACGAAGCGATTAGCGAACAGAGCAAGCTAGAAGATCAAGCTCATGAGCGAGATACCCGGATTGAGACTCTGAGCAGTGAGATCCGGGAGCAGAGTCGTCAAATCCGGGATATGGAACAGAATTATGATCAAGAGCGGAATGCGATGCTGCAGGAGAAGGAGCAACAGGCCAGCCGGGAAGAAGAATTGCAGGCCACCATCCAGCGCCTGAAGGGAGCGGTGGCGCAGAAAGATATGCGCATCAATACTGAAGGTGACCGCCACCAAGTCTCACGATCTTGTAAGATGTGATATCCCTGATATCTTGAGAATTCGAAGGCTAATACTCCATATAGCAAGTTTCCGGAACCGAGCCTCCCCGGACCTGGATGCTCAATTCGCCCCCTCCTCCCAACTCGAGCGCAGCCCCTCCCGCAATAATTCCAACCTTCTCCTCCAGAAAGACAAGTTGATTGAATCGCTACGCCTGGAGCTCGCAGAGTCACAGATCAAGCTTGTGGAGATGGAGAATAAAGGCGGGGGCCAGCAGCGCGAGTTAGAGAAGGAGCTTTTGGATGCTCGCATGGCTAATGCACGCCTTATGGAAGACAACGAGAGCTACCAACTGCTACTCAGTGAAAAGACTCTTACCGGCGATTTCACTAAGGGCGACTTCATGCGGGATGTCCACCCTGGAAAGAGTTCCAGTGGCGGGCTAGGCTCCTTGGCTGACGAGCTCGAATCTGTGGACGAAGAAGCCGCTGAAGGAGACCCGATCCGCAAGGTTGACGGAGAGCTAAAGAGCCTCAAGGACCAGAACAAAGCCTTGACACTTTACATTGAGCGCATAATTAGTCGTGTCCTACAGCATGACGGTTTTGAGCATGTCCTGGATCGCAATGATGACGATGAACCCAAGAGCGATAAAGCAGCAGGCAGTGAGAAAGAGTTGCCTCCCACACCTCCCGAGAAGGACGAGCAGGCAAATCAGACTTTCCTGCAGCGGGCCAAATCTGTTGTTTCGGGCCAACCCCCTCGCTCTCAGCCCCAGCCCCGATCTCGTCCGACCAGCATGATGCCCCCACCTTCTATTCCGCATACCAATGCAAACGAGAACCCGGACACCGCCCCCAGTATCCCAATTCGCGCTCAGTCAATGAGGGCAGGTCATCGTCGCGCCCGGTCCGAGCAGGTTGATCCGAGTGCTGCCTCTGTTGTAGGTGCGATGTACCGTGGACGAAACTCCGGTGGCCCAATGAGCCCTACAGCCATGGGCCCAGGGTCGCGCCAGAGCATGTTCTCAGGGGCTCCTAGCTACGTATCTAGCATGAGTCGTGCTCCGTCCATGTCCAGCCAACCAGACTATATCGGACGTAGCAGCTCCCCAAGCGTTACAAGTGATATGCTCGGAGACAATTCCTCAACGGGAGCAACCTCCAGCCCTCCCCGTTCAAGCAGCGGCATGACCAATTATACTGGCGCTGTGATGACGCAGAATAAACTGCGACCCCTGCGTCTTGTGAGCGATGCAGCCAAACTCGAAGAAGAGGAGGCTGCGCGCAAGAGGGCGAACCGCGCGAGCTGGATTCCGTGGTTTAACAAAGCCAACCCGGAGGAGCAGACCCAGCCTTAGCTGGCCTCTGCTTCGCCTACTGGAACTCGATGATTTGATGTGATATCGGAACTGTCTTTACCATTTTTTATCATACCCCTTATGTGATGCACATAATGCGACCCATGTTACGGATGGCCAGGATACCGAGTGTGATGTCTTGCTTAATTTGAACTTGTTTTTATTGTATGATTGATGCTTGAACGACTTTTCATATGAGGAAGAGGGGGAGCCACGGCCAGCTGGGCCTTCAACGTTGAAGTAGACATGGTGACCTTTCCTCAGTACTTCAGAGAGAGTGGTATATAGATCAAATGTTCGTATTTTGTGCTCCTCCAGAAGGTGAACTGTCCCAGACTAGGTCATAGGTACTTAACACTCAAAAAAGCTCTCTGATTCCTTCAATCTAAAATAGAGCATGTTGAATTGAAAGTTTAGCGTCGTCTAAGTACTCTGATCTATCTTCGGAAGAACTTTAGTGCGTCTCCGCCTGCGGCCAGATTGGCTCCTCCACGCATCAACAAGCACATCTCCCACACATTGCATTCCTCCAGAACTCAAACAAACAGACAATATGCCTGGTCCTTTGTCACTTTTCTCCGTCAATGCGGTCCTCGTCATGTCCGCTGACGACGGATCCCGGATTTTCGCCAAATACTACTCGGCACCTCACCCCCCCGCCGGCGCAGCACCCAACTCCACCGATTACCCCGGTGCGAACCCTTACCCTACTCTTAAGGAGCAGCGGGCATTTGAGAAAGGTCTTCTTGAAAAGACCAACAAGTCAACCAGCGATGTGATCCTATACGACAACCGCATCGTGGTGTTTAAGATGGAGAGCGACGTGATGCTCTACGTGGTGGGAAGCGCCGATGAGAACGAGGTCCTGCTTTACAATGTGGTTCTGTCACTCCGGGATGCTCTGGGAATCTTGTTCAAGTGAGTTTTGTCTGCAATACGGAAGCAGGCCTTCCAATATTAGACTATAGAGCTGATGTAGTCTTGAACAGGGGTGCCACCGACAAGCGTACCATTGTCGAGAACTACGACCTTGTTTCCCTTGCCATTGACGAAATTATCGACGACGGCATCATCCTCGAGACTGACCCTGTTATGGTTGCTTCGCGAGTTAGCCGTGCCCCGGCTGCCGATGCACCGAACATGAAGAGCATCGACCTGTCGGAACAAGGTCTGATGAATGCATGGGAGTTTGGCAAGCGGCGTCTGGCCGAGGGCTTGCGGCAGATGTAGAGGGCATAGCGTCGGTTTTCCCCTTTCTAAATATCTTTCTTCGGGGTTGTAAGGCGCGGGTGGAGTATCGTCCAAACTGCCTGGCCTTCCCCTTCTTTACCCTTTTTTCCTGGCTGGCCCTGGCGTGATACGGTTTCTTTTATTCACTGTTGGTCCTCATTTGTTCTTAGGGTGGAGGACATCATAGATCTTTCGCATGTTTTCATTTCTGTTCTGCATCCTGCAAAAGCAAGCCTCATTCCGTCGCGTGTGATCTCGGCCGTTATGGCTTGAGCTAATAATTCCAATAGCTGAAAGCGCTGATGACTGCAATGAAAAAGACAAATTCAATAATAAGTACTTAACTATTTGTTAGTTACATAGCTGAGATATACACCAACACATACTCCGTAGAAAGCTATAGAAGTTGGTGGCTTTGCCTATTATATAGCCCGACTTTGGTTCCTGCCCCGCATACGTCACGGTCGAAAATTCCTTTCTCTCTACAACTCACTACAGCCACGATGAAGCAGAGATTCTCGTCGCTAGACGTCAAGGTATATGGTTGAGTATATCTCTGGACAAAAGCATATCACTGACCGGTCTCAGGTTATTACCCAGGAGCTGGCGTCGGAGCTGGTCAGCCTTCGTGTGTCCAACATCTACGACTTGTCTTCGGTACGTTCAATCCCCTACCATGGAATATTTTTAAAAGCTGAAGCGCTTACACTAAACTGGGCGTATTAAGCGCATCTTTCTCTTCAAATTTGCCAAACCGGACCACCGCCGTCAACTCATTGTCGACTCTGGCTTCCGCACTCATGTCACACATTACTCCCGCACAGCAGCCACCACCCCTTCGCCCTTCGTAACACGACTGCGCAAGTTCCTTAAATCGCGTCGCGTTACAAGCGTCGCTCAGATCGGTACTGACCGAGTCATCGACATCTCCTTCAGCGATGGCGCATACCACATGTTTCTCGAATTCTTCGCGGGCGGCAATATTATCGTGACCGATCGCGAGCACACCATCATTTCATTGTTCCGGCAGGTCAATGCGGCCGAGGGAGAGGAGGCGAAGCTTGGAATCAAGTACAATGTTACCAATAAGCAGAATTACGCCGGAGTTCCCGAGATCACGCCGAGTCGGATCACCGAGACGATAGAGAGTGCGCAGGCGCTGTTTTCCCAAGAGGCCAATGCTCCTAAGAAGACGAGGAAGAAGAACACAGACATGCTGCGGAAGGCTCTTTCTCACGGTTTCCCTGAGTTCCCACCGCTGTTGCTAGATCATGCGTTTGCGGTTGTGGGACTTGATGCTGCGACCCCGCTTGACCAGGCTCTAGCCAGTGCGGATATCCTGCAGAAAGTGCGAGAGGTCTTGAATGAAGCCGAGAGGGTCTCTAAGAGCTTCGATGTTGGTGGCAGTCATGCCGGCTATATTGTTGCCAAAGAGGACGACCGAGTACCAGCACAAATGGATGGTGAGAATGGGTCGAAGACTCCAGGACTGTTGTATGAGGATTTCCATCCGTTTAAGCCTCGTCAGTTTGAGGATAAGCCGGGCATTAAGATCTTGGAGTTTGAGCGCTTTAATGCTACAGTTGATGAGTACTTCTCGTCTCTGGAATCGCAGCGACTCGAGTCACGGTTAACCGAGCGAGAGCAAGCGGCCAAGCGAAAGCTGGATGCTGTTCGAGATGAACATCGGAAGCGTATTGATGCCTTGAAGAACGCACAGGAGCTTCATATCCGCAAGGCTGGTGCCATCGAAGACAATGTTTATCGCGTCCAAGAAGCAATGGACGCTGTAAATGGCTTGATAGCCCAAGGAATGGACTGGGGTGAGATCGCGCGGCTAATTGAGATGGAGCAGAGTCGAGGCAATCCAGTTGCTCAGATTATCAAGCTGCCCCTTAAGTTGTACGAGAACACTGTTACTCTATTACTGGGCGAAGGTGACGAAGAAGAGGAGGACGAGGATCCTGAATCCAGCGACGAGTCTGATTCCGACTCGGAGGCCGAAGAAAGTAAGGATCAAAAGAAAGCCGATGTTGCTTCGCGTATGCTGTCGATTGATATCGACCTTGGTCTTACCCCCTGGGCAAACGCTTCACAATACTATGATCAAAAGAAGCAAGCATCCGAGAAGCAGGAGAGGACCGCCCAGTCTTCTACCAAGGCCCTCAAGAGCCACGAAAAGAAAGTGACAGCCGATCTCAAGAAGAGCCTGAAGCAGGAGAAGCAAGTTTTGCGACAGGCCCGTGAGCCGTTTTGGTTCGAGAAATTCATCTTTTTCATTTCTTCTGAAGGCTACCTCGTTCTTGGGTATGTTTCCATATCTTTATATACATGTTCGTTACTAATCAACTGGGTAGGGCTCGGGATGCCATGCAAAGTGAAATGCTCTACCGGCGGTACCTGAAGAAGGGTGATATCTTTATCCACGCTGACCTGGATGGCGCACTGCCATTTGTGGTCAAGAACCGCCCTGGAAATCCAGATGCTCCTATTTCTCCAAGCACACTTTCTCAGGCCGGTAATCTGTGCGTTGCAACCTCGGTAGTATGGGAGTCTAAGGCTGTCATGGCTGCGTATTGGGCGCACGCGGCCCAGGTCTCAAAGATCTCCGAGCACGGTGGTGGAATATTACCTACGGGTGCTTTCCAGATCAAAGGTGAGAAGAACTTCTTGGCGCCATCGCAGCTCGTGCTTGGATTCTCTATCTTGTTCCAGATAAGCAAAGAGAGTTTAAAGAACCACAAGATCCACTTTGATGCTGGCGACATCCTGGCTACGGAGCCCAAAGAACTCCAAGATCAGCCTTCTAGCACTTCGGAGCTCCCTGAACAGAATGATCAAATGGAGAACGCTGAGAATACCGAAAAACAAGAAGATGTGTCTGATGAAGAAGAAGAGGATGATGAAGATGCCAACGGACCTGCCAGAAACCCTCTCCAACGTGGTAACTCCGAGCTTCCTGCTACCAAAACAGAACAGTCTACTGAAACTGAGCCTGAATCGGACTCTGGGGATGAAGTTACAAAAGATGAGGAACTGGAGTCTGTGGTCAAGGCCCAGGTAGACCAGGACCTGGCCACCGAGGAGGCAGAAGAGACGGAAGAAGCAGAAAACGAAGAAACCGCTTCCAATGCTCAGGAGGCTCCAACAGAGAAAGATGAGGAGAAGCTTTCCGCCCGAGAGCGACGGACCTTACGACAGGGTAAACCCATCGATCGACCAGGCCAAGCTGAACCTGCACCTACTCGCATTGCACCTACCCGTGGCAAGCGAGCTAAGGAGAAGCGGGCAGCAGCGAAATATGCGCACCAGGATGATGATGAACGTGAACTTGCTTTACGTCTCCTCGGAGCTGGCAAGAACAAGACTGCCAAGGCAGTTGCTGCCGCCGAAGCTAAAGCTAAGTACGAACAAGAAGTCGAGGCACGAACACAGCGACGACGAGCACAGCATGAGCGAGCCGCTGCCGCCGAGCAAAAACGGCAGGCCGAGTTTGCCGAGGGCGGCGACGACTACAATGAAGAAACTGCCGCCGCTGAAGCCGCAGATCTGAGCTGGCTTCCAGCCCTTGTCGGCACCCCGACTCCTGATGACGAGATCCTAGCTGCTATCCCGGTTTGCGCACCATGGGGTGCTCTTGGAAAATACAAGTACAAGGTCAAGTTGCAACCTGGCGCTGTGAAAAAGGGCAAGGCTGTCAAGGAGATCATTGGTCGTTGGGTTTCTGAAACTACTACGGGCAAGGTCAAAAAGGATCATGCTGAGGATGTGGGTATTCCTCGTGTTGATGCTGAGCGTCTGCGCTCGAAGGAGGGTGAATTGATTAAGGGGTGGAAGGATACCGAGGTCATCAACACTATGCCTGTGGGCAAGGTGCGTATCATGACTGCTGGCAGCGCTGGTGCTGGCGGTGGTGATAAGGGCAAGGGCAAAGGAGGGGGTGGTAAAGGTGGTGGAGGTGGTGGAAGAGGTGGAAAAGGTTCGAAGAAGAGATAAACAGCTCTAGATCTGAATATAGATTTTTGTGTGAGCTCGGTAAAATAGATACCGAGATGTGTTGAGACATGGACCCATATGTCACATCTCTCTTTTGTCGTACTATGTATATAATATGCAGGCCCTCCAGGGCTGCAGGTGGCGATGTGCCCTGATTTTAGCACCTTGGCATCGAAACAGTGTTACAATAACCTTGGAACTCCCACGATGACCTTGGATTATGTAAAGAAGATTCAATATTTAATGCAATAATTTCTTTTCTTCCATCTAATTGCTTCGTCCATTGCCCTCATTGGGCTGAAATTGATCTCATCGTGCAGCGCTTATGCCTGATGAGTCATCCGACGTCATGGAAAATCGGCCGCTCTTTTTTTTTTTTGCTTCCGATAGACAGATCAGGAGATTGCGCAGGATGATCGACAATTATATACCCTAGATCAGGCCGCGCAGAATACATACAGCGCATACATCTCAGATTAGATACGAGCAGGACCAAATCCGTCTGGATAACGCTCAGACACGTGCCACACTACACAGGCATCCGTTTACGCCCCTCATTACGTCGCGATAGTGCGTCATTGATCCGGCCCTCATATCAAACTGCAGTTCCCCCGTGTTTTCGCTGGTAGCCAGCGCATACTAGCCAGATTCATCACCACAATGGCGGATGAGACACGGGTTGTCTCCGTCCAACGTCTCAACCAAGGCCCCGGGGCTCGGTCCCTGGCAGAATGGTGGGCCGACGAGCGCAAGAGTCAAACATCTGAATCTAAGGCTATCGAAGAAGCCGCAAATCTCCTTCGCACAGATGATACCCCCGTCGCCTTTCCCACAGAAACGGTTTACGGCTTGGGTGCCGATGCCACACGCAGTGGTGCCGTCCAGGGCATCTATCGCGCGAAGCAACGGCCCTCAGATAACCCGCTGATCGTTCACGTTGACTCTCTTGACATGCTTGATCGACTGTTGAACCCCTCCCAAGGCAGCCCTAGTTCAACCAAGACACGGCGAAACTCCCTTCCTCCAATTTATACGCCTCTTATCGAACGCTTCTGGCCAGGCCCGCTGACCATCATCCTGCCGAACCCGTCTGGCTCGGACCTAGCCCCGGAGGTCACTTCGAACCTGACGACCTTTGGTGCTCGCATGCCCTCCTCTCCCCTCGCTCGTCTACTCATCCATGCTACTGATCGCCCACTCGCTGCGCCGTCTGCAAATGCCTCTACGAAACCCTCTCCAACCACGGCACAACACGTCCACCACGATCTTAAAGGACGCATTGACCTAATTCTCGACGGTGGTCCGTCCGGTGTTGGTGTTGAAAGTACCGTTGTGGACGGCCTATGCGACCCACCGGCAGTCTTGCGGCCAGGCGGTATTGGCATTGAGGAATTGCGCGAGGTTCCCGGCTGGGAGAACGTCACAGTAGGCTACCGCGACGGAACCCTAGATGTGAAGGAGATCCCTCGGGCCCCGGGCATGAAATATCGACACTACTCACCGAAAGCGCGAGTCGTACTATTCAAAGCCGGCTCCGATTTGGCTTGCGTGACTCGCCATGTTCAACATGACCTGAAAGATACAGCCATTGGTGCCCATAACATCGGCATTGTGCGAACGCGGGAGTGGACGCAGGGCTTAGGCCTTGCCCCTGATGATGTGGTGGCCAGTACCATTACGCCTATCTCCGCCGCGATCAATGATCTGGTCAGCTTCCCTATTCCTGTTCAGCCAACTGGCAGCTCGAATAGTATGACCAAAGTGGCATACGACTACCATCTGGGCTCGGACACGGGATCTATTGCACATGGGCTTTTCGCGGCGCTGCGGGCCCTCGATGAGCTTGACGTGGATGTGATTTACGTGGAGGGGATCTCCGACAGCGACGGCGACCTGGCGGCGGCGGTGATGAACCGACTCCGGAAGGCGGCCGGTACGGAGATGAAGGTGTAGATACTTGGCGTAGTATTACGTATTTCCCTGAGACTGCGGGGAACTGGATAGAGTTTGAAAATCTGCACATTGGAGCTGGGGTTTATACCATTGCTTTTGAATTAAATCTCTTGGACTTGCCTTTTCTAGCTTGTACTTATATAACGGAGATCTCCGGTCTATAATTGTATTGGAACCCTTGTATGTAGTAATAAGATTTTCAATAATTTATGTTTATTTGCGATAAGAAAATAGAGCCACGGCCCCGCTTAAGATTGACTCATTTTGGGTGAAAAGCCGTTCCTAGAACCACGTTTTTCGTTCCACGTTTCTATCGGCGGCTCAGTTGAGAATTCTCTCCCGCTTTTCCTTCCGTATATAGTTCATCGTCCGGTGCTTGGAAAAAGAAAAAAAGTTACTTGGAATTTCTTCCCACTCTCTCTACTTTCTTAAACTACCAAAATGTGTCAACACCCTCTCCACGAGTTCATCGCAGGTCTCCCAAAGTGCGAGCACCACGTCCACTTGGAGGGCTGCCTAACACCTGAGCTGATCTTCCAACTCGCGGCACGAAATGGAGTGACCCTGCCTACCGACGATCCAGCATTCACCTCCATTGAGACTCTAGCAGAGCGCTACGAGCGCTTCACCTCGCTAGATGATTTCCTCCACTACTACTTCCACGGTATGGCCGTGCTCCAAAAGGAGAGCGATTTTGCCGATCTGGCCTGGGCCTATTTCCTGAAGGCCCATTCGGACGGCGTGCACCATGCCGAAGTCTTCTTTGACCCGCAAGTCCACCAGGACCGTGGAATTCCCTACGAGACTATCGTGGCTGGATTCTCAGAGGGCTGCAAGCGCGCCGAGCGCGAGTTGGGCCTGACCACTAAGCTCATTCTCTGCTTCTTGCGCCATTTGCCCGTTGAATCAGCTAATGAGCTTTACAAGAAGTTCCTTGCCTCTGGCGACTATGAGAAGGGTACTATTCATGGTCTTGGATGGTCTTCTTCGGAGGTTGGGCCTCCTAAGGATATGTTCCGGGAGATTTACGCTTCGGCTAGAGAAAAGGATATTCGCCTTACTGCCCATGCTGGTGAGGAGGGTGACTCGACTTACATCAGTACGGCATTGGAACTTGGTGCGACCCGTATTGACCACGGTATCAACTTGGTTCAGGACCCCGAGTTGATGCAGCGGTGTGCGCGCGAGAATATTCTCATGACTGTTTGCCCGGTGTCGAATGTTAAGCTGCAGTGCGTGAAGTCTGTGGCTGAGGTGCCGATCCGCAAGTTCTTGGAGGCTGGTGTTAAGTTCTCCATTAACAGTGATGATCCGGCTTACTTTGGAGCTTATATTTTGGACAACTACTGTGCTGTGCAGGAGGCGCATAATCTTTCTATCATGGAGTGGAGGATCGTCGCGGAGAATTCCGTGCAGGAGAGCTGGATTTCGAATGAGAGGAAGGCGGAGTTATTGGAGCGCATTGAGGTGCACGTTAAGAAGTACCTGTAGATAGTTATTGGTGATGATGATGGTGATACCCTGGGATTTTTCAACATGTATATATGATATTTTCAACTTTATATCAATTAGGGCTGGATCGAGGATCTGATTCTCCCAAGTTCCTCACACTACGAACATTAGGTTTCGCATATCGTAGTAGATAGCCAGGCATCCACATTTTGGTGGTATCTAGTCGTCTAAATGACCCGACTCAGAAAAATCAATCGATAGAGATATCAATTACATAAATTGGTGGATCTGGACACTCGAGATAAGCTATGGTGCCTGGGAAATCGGGCACCCCAACCCAAATCGTATACATAGTAAAAAAAGTGGCGGATAACGATTTTATTCCCACATCTACCAAGACTCCCCCGCAGCTGTTCATACACCCAGTCATTCTCGAAAGAAAGTGGAAAATAGCCAACTCGACGCTACAATTGTAAGCACTCAGCCAGCCATCCCATACTCTGCGCGCCTTGTCATCCCCGAGCCAGGCGCATAAGCCTCCATCCCACCAGCCTTAGCTGCCAAAAAACCAACAGAACAACTTACCCTCTGCTATATAGCTCAAAACTCCTCTTCAAGCGCTATAATCCACCTCGCAACAATGTCGACCAGCGCCCCCATTCCTGACCGCTACAAGCTCGTCTTCTTCGTCCCTCCCTCACACCTGGAAGTCTGCAAAGAAGCTATCTTTGCGACAGGCGCAGGTACCTTCCCTGGCGGCACATACTCCAAGGTTTGTTTCCAGACCACTGGACAAGGCCAGTTCCAGCCGAACGAGGGCGCGATCCCGGCGATTGGCACAGTGGGCGTGGTGGAGAAGTTGGAGGAGGTGAAGCTGGAGATAATGTGCCTTGGACGGGAGGTGATGGTCAACGCGGTGGAGGCTTTGAACAAGGCGCACCCGTATGAGGTTGTTGCTTATGAGGTTTACCGCATGGAGAATGTATAGTGGTAGCCGGGGGGTGGATAGTGGTGGTTTGGAGCACAGAGCATAGTATGGGTAGATTTCCGTTTGTTAGTACCTGAAACATTAAGGAAGGGTATTGTCTTTAAATGAGATGCAAAATTGAATCAATTGATGAAGATTGGAGATGTTGAGGAAAGTTGCGAGTGTTTTGTAGCGGTATTATGAAGGGAGTAATCTGTCGACGCTGATTGGCTGACCGCCCGCAAAACGTCTTGCCAACTCGATCCGTCATTCTCCTCCATCACCAACATCCCCCAATTCACCTCGATTCTCACCTCCGCCATGGCGTCGAAACTCTTCCCCGTTTCGCGGGCCAGCCGGGTGCTGCGCCAGACTCCCTTCACCTCCTTCAGATCCTTTTCCGCCGCCCCGCAACGCTGCAGCGACGCCCTGAACGTCGTACGTGAAACCCCGTTCCCAGACCCCTCGGCAATGCCCGGCGCAGCCAGCCATACAAGAATTCGCGAGATAGGGCAATGAACTGACAAGCATCTCCTGTAGCACCGCAACACCCCTACCAACAACCCCAGCATTAAGTTCGAGTTCTCCGCCCAGAACCTCACTCTCGTCGATGAGATCCTCAAGCGCTACCCTCCCCAGTACAAGAAGGCGGCTGTTATGCCCCTCTTGGACCTTGGTCAGCGCCAGGCCGGCTTCACCAGTATTAGCGTCATGAACGAGGTCGCTCGCATGCTCGAGATGCCCCCCATGCGTGTCTACGAGGTCGCGACCTTCTACACCATGTACAACCGTGAGCCCGTTGGCAAGTACTTCTTGCAGATCTGCACCACGGTATGATTTCCACCCCAGAATTGACTAGCAAGCCCAATCCCGGATCATTGGCTTATTCTTCTACCCATAGACCCCCTGCCAGCTTGGTGGTTGCGGTTCCGACGCCATTGTTAAGGCTATCAACGAGCACCTCGGCATCACCCCCGGCCACACCACTGAGGACGGCCTTTTCACCTACATCGAGGTTGAGTGCCTGGGTGCCTGTGTCAACGCCCCCATGGTCCAGATCAACGACGACTACTACGAGGATCTGACCCCCGAGTCCATCAAGGCCCTCCTCACTGCCCTCAAGGACGGTGCCACTGCCACCGGCGCCGGCTCTTCCGCCAAAATCCCTGCTCCCGGCCCGTTGAGCGGACGCGACACCTGTGAGAACAGTGCCGGTCTAACCAACCTGAAGGAGGTTGTGTGGAACCCCGAGACCATGATGCGCACTGACGGTGCACTCGATGCGGCTCCTGCGCAGCAATAGACGTGGATTTCTGTGATCTATCGTTTAAAGCTGCATTTATGATTTGGTATGGAAAGTCGTGGACTTATAATCGAGGGTCTAGCGGAGTGTGGACCCCGACCCGATGCTTTGTCGCAGAGCGGGAAAAAATTTAGAAACCGCTGCATCTGCATCGTCTTTCCAGGGCGTCTTTTTTCATTTGTTTACCATGTACAGTATACGTGGCTCCGAAGTTTTTTTTCTTTTTTTGGAATGGGAGCCGGGTGCAGATTACGGCATCAATACAAATTTCTTTAGTTTTCCACTTGATCTTCACATAAACTCTGTAGACTAGGTATCTGCTGAAGTCTATTAAGATCCATGTACATCTGGACATAGACGAGTAAAGTTGAGTTTGGGTTGCTAAGTAGTCTGTCATGTCTACGAAGACGGCCTTCATAGAGATAAAAGATATACCAGCCATGAGAGGACGTACTAGGGTTTAACATAGCTAAATTACTAAAATACGAATGGAACAAGCCTTTCAGTCTTTTCATCTTTTTTTCACATTAGATTAGCACCTCCAAGCTCAAGATCCAGCTCTTCTCCTTCACATGTCTGAACATCCTCAATCCCTTCAATATCGTCCACAAATTTTGCACAATTGCCTTGACAGGCGACAACTTCTCCACGCCGTTCTTGGATGACATTGACCTCTAGGGTTTCTTTCACAAGCATATGGTAGACATGTACAATCTTTTTCTGTCCGTAGCGGCGAGCTCTTCCAATCGCTTGCTTCATGCCGGCTTCGTATTCATGTTGAGTAGGTGTGTGTAATGGTGACACGAAAATTAGATGATTTGCACATTGGAGGTTTCTGCATAGTAAAAGGTTTGAGGGTTAGTAGTTGCCCCTTGAATTGGGAGATGGGAGTAATGGAACTGGAAGACCGGAGTAAAGGGAATAAGGAACTTACAGTCCAGCGGCCATGGCACCTCCGAGAGGAAGAATCAAGACCTTAGGAGGCGTTGATGTCTTCGGGGGTTCATTGATGAAATCTGAAATTACCGAGACTTGTGCGGCACGGACAGTGCGCGAATCGACTTCTTCAAGTTCCAGAGCTCGGGTGAGGAGTGTGATGATCTCGTCATATTGAGCGAAGACAACGACTTGTTCGCTGTCTGGGATGGAATGGATCAGCTCGATAAAGCGGGTGAATTTGCTGCTTTCCGTGATAATGGTTGAGCTTTTTAGATCTTTACCACCTATGCATTTGGATGGCACGACAGATGCATCGCATTCCCAAACAACGCATTTCCCTATTATGAGGGTGTCCTCAAGACATGCCTTGCAGAGGAGGTGGCCACAGGATCGAATGACAGTTAGATCGTTGGTGCTGCGAGGTCTGAACTCGCAGCTTGAGCATTGTAGGACGTCGTCGTCATCATTATCGGATTGCATGGCTTTCATTACAGCGTGGAATCGGATATCGCGTGTGTTTTTGACACATTCTTTGATTGCGGAATCGATTTCGGCACCCAGTGCCTTTGCGAGATTGGTGCCAATTCTGGCTTCCATGGTTACAGCTGCGGCAATCTGGGCAGGTGTTCGTACGCCTGATCTCCGAAGTTGCTTTCGAGCTTTGGGTTGCTTCAGGGATTTGGCTCGCTTTCGCGAATTATATTGGGTTTCGTCCGCTTCGCTGTCATTGTCTGAGGAAGTCGGATCGGTCTCATCAATCTCACAAATCTCATCAGCAATTCCAGTCGCAGCAGCAAGTACTTTTTTGAGAGACTTCAATGCTGTTTCTGCCTGATTGGTTGCTTTGGCAATTCGTGTGTTGCATTTGGCTTCAATGTCATTTTGAGGTTGGGACTTGGCTGGACGTGGCTTTTGTTCTTGGTCGCGCATCCAGTTACTGTGAGCCGTGTGAAGTTCGCCGATGAGTTTGGTGTTTTTAGCTTGGTTCTCTTTATCACCACATTTATTGACTAGATTCCGATCTAAGAAACCATCCCAGACAGCTAGACTGGGGTTTTGTCGAGACCTGAGGTAGTAGAATTGCTGGATCAAACTCTTCAGCTTGAGGTTCAATTCCGTCTTCATTGTACGCCGAGCTGTGATCTGGGAGTCGCATTTCTTGATGGTGTATGCGTGATCATGTAGCTTGCAGGTGACGGAAGCTTTAAGCAAAACCTCGGTTGGAGATGTGCTTGAAAGAAGGATTTCGTTCAAGCGGTCAATTCGCGGATCGTTGTCGGGGTTGGGGAACCTGCGAATTCGACCCATCTCCAATTCAAGTCTGTCAAAAAGACTCAAATAATCGGCCCGCTCCTGGTCAAATTGCTCGGACAAAATGACATGGAGCTTGACTGGAATATGATCGATGACGGCGACGTTCTGGCGGGCAAATTGGTCGAGAAAGTGCTGAGCGTGCCGATGACGATTCTGGTACCAATCGTTGCTGTGAGGGACTTGGTACATCAGAAACTTCTCGACACTGGTCAGGTGGCTTTTCTTTGCCTTCAGTCTCGCGTTGTGAGACGGAACGCCGGCGTCGTCGTCAATTCCCAGGTGAACGCCCAGGTGGCGTGCAATACTCTTTACGTCCGCGAAATCCCTAAGGGCAGGTGTGCCAGAGAGTATCCACTTAGAACGGGCAGAGAGCCTGAGAAGAGCGGCTGTTCTGTCCTCGTCTACATAAGTGTACTCATCGATGACAAGTCTGTTGAAGTGGAAAGCGTGGAGGAATGGGCACTGCATCGAGAAATCCGGCTCATCAACATCAGGGATGACGAACGCCTTCCGGATCTCCTCCTCAGTATGCACCTCTCCAGCTTCTTCAACCTGTGACTCTCCCTTGGGATTCGACTCATTAGAGCCGGGAACAGAGCATGCTTCCTGTCGTTGCTCCTCCTGCAATCTCTGATTGGCCTTCGCTTGGAACCGGAGGCCACGAAGTCGACGAGACGGCTTATACGTCGAGCCTTCCTGGTCATTCCTCACCGCATTGTGGCGAACCAACAACTCCCTAAGGTAAGCATTGGGGCCGGCGGTTGTCAGAAGACCATTCAAGTCTTTCAAAGAGTCCTGCGCATCCGAGAGCCAGAGGTCAAAGGTGCGTCCACCTTTGCCCTCATTAGGGACCCGTGCGGCTCCGGTGAACAGCGCAAGCTGCCTGTAATACACCGGACTAACCAGAACCGTCCAAGAGACGAGAACAATGTCCGCTTGCCGGATGTCTTCGAAAGAAAGTTTCCGGAGCTTGACAACATTGGGAATGGTAATGACTCGGTACTTAGTGCCGAGGAACTTGACGATCTCCGTCTGCCATTGGGTGCAAACGTTGTTTGGCACCACAATCAGAGTTGCATTCGTGGTTAGTAGTCCGTTTTGCAACGGACTACTCTTCACCGAATCCCTGGACCTCACTTTGTCCCGCTCGAACTGGGAATCTATCAAGCCGAGTATAATCGCGGTTTTTCCAAACCCGACTTCGTCGGCGACCAATCCTCCACGAACGAGTCTCGGGAGTGAGACCTTCACATCCGCCCGCCAGGCCATCATTGGTAAGAGGGCTTCCTCAAGCTCCTCTTCAACGAATGGCCTGATATCGTCAGCTTCTTGAGCGACCATCCACGTTAGTGATCGAAGCTGTTCTGGGCGAAGCGGTTGTGTGAAATTCGGTGGTTGCGCATGACAGGAGTCACCCAGGTTGTCCCGGAGGACGAACACAGGGTGACTTTGACGACCCATGTCATGCGCATTTGGGACCAGTCGCCACGTCAACTGAGCCCCGGTGAGATCGTTGATGTCGATGAGCTTTCCGAGTGCGGAATGCGCCATCGACTGCAGATTGACTGCAATTTTCAGCTCCCCCCTGCCGAAGGTATCAACATTCTCGAAGATCATGAAGGGAGGTGGCCTTTGTTTCACGGCACGCTCGTAGACCGCCGCCTCCAGAGGATCCTCGTAGAGGACAACTCTTTCTTTCTGGTCACGACCCCAGATTAAGAAAGGTTGAGTTGGCTTGCAGGTCCCGCAACTGGTGCTAAGACCTGCAAGCTCAAGGACTTCCCACTGATAGTGGGAAGCCAACGCATCCCCAACCCGTTGAAGAGCCCAAGCAATTCCTGAGAATGCCTTCGGGGTCTTCTCCGGGTTGGTAGACGCCCACGACCTCCTGCGCTCAGACAGGCCCAAGGACACAGCATCATCTGCTGAGAGAGAGATCAAGGGGATATATGCCCCACGGCAGTCTCCGCCACGAAGGACCATGTCAGCCCTGAGATCCAAGTGATGGTAGGTAATTAGCTGACCATCACAGGGACTCAAGACCATGCTGGGAACTTGGTGGAATCGACGTGCGTAAGCAGAAAGCTTGTCCCATGTCTTTTTGACAGACACTGGCCGCCAGGTAGGCGGAAGCTCAGCAACGGTTCTTCGCACTTCGTAACCGGGGGTCCTTCGGTGCTCAATGGAGAACACAAACGTATCTTGCGTAATGGGACCAGCCTTGCGGGGATCAAGGAACAAGTAGCCGGGAGGCTGAAGCTCCGAGCAATCCTTCTTGTACAAGCATCCTTCGGCGGTTCCGCAATCAGCAAGTCGTTCGTATTTGCCGCGCAAATCCCGATCAAGGTGATCGACATCTGCTTGGTCGCAATCGATCTCAAGATGCGTCCACACCCGGGCATCGAGGTGTGCGGATCCGAGCAGGCCGCAGTCAACCTGGTATGTAGGCACCTGGTGACCCGAACCACGTACTCGGAGAGCGAACTCGGTGCTGATGGGATCCAGCACCTCCCAAACACCATCGAACAACCACTCGGGGTTTTCGGGATGCATTCTAGCGATCGGCTTTGCGAGTATCTCTCTCAGCACGCACTGTGCCTGAGAACTTCGAGGAGCTTTGGCGAACAACAGCCACTGCAGACCATGACCATCAATCTCAAGACGCACGCTCGCGAAATCACCTTCGAAGGAGACCGTCCAAATCTCTGTCCGTGTGATGTCAGTGAAACGCACCTCCTCGCGGAGGGCGCTCTGGACAGAGGAAATGTACTGGTCCCAGGTGTCGTCGTAATTCGTGACAGGCGTGTTGTTGAGAGATTGGGGTCTGATTGGCTGTAAGTCCTCACTCCCGAGCTCAGCGAATTTGAGCCGCATGGGGAGGATCTTTCTCAGCATTTGGTCGAACTCCAGTGGTTTGATCCGTTGTCCGTTCATTACCTTTAGCCCATACGCGTGCGAAGGATTTCCAGCACAGGAACTGCAAGCCGTATGTTCACAGAGTTGGCACTGGAGGAGATTATTCTCAACCCGAGTCTGCTTCTCGCACAAGCAGAGACGGGCGGCTAGCACCGATCGCGCCATGATGGTGGACAAGAAGTCCCTGACATCGGCTTTCGAAGGGCAGTAGTTCTCCGTATCAGTGGCAACGAGGCTGTGACCTGCCTCAACTGTGAACAGGGACGTGGGCGGTGTTGTCGTCGGACCAACACTTGCTTGCAGAGTACTTCCTGTGCCCTCACTAAGCACGGACGAAAAAGCAATCAGGGCAGAGAGCATGACCACACCAACGGTAGTCGAGGTCATGGCGTTACCGGCGAGGTCTTGAAGCTCCCTGGATGATTCATGGGACAGAATCAAACGGTCTATTGATAGACCTTGGAGTGACAAAGCTTCAAGTCCTGTCAGAGGGCCACCACGAGTAGTGAGAAAGGGCAGACCCATTGGAGTCAGGCACCCAGTCACACCAAACGAAGCGGTACTCTCCGTGCCGCGGTCAGCGCCTTGAGACAAGTCGATGAAACGCTCCTTATAGTTGAAATCAAATCCATTGGTCAAGGAGACCAAGTACTTGATGTCGAGCGTTTCCCAGACTCTCTCCACCTGAGCTTTGAGCCACCGGTGCCAGTAAAAATCTGGCCCGATACAGGTAACCCCTCCAGCCTTCGAGCGGCTCACTGGTCGCTGATCACCCGCCGGTACATTATCACGACACACTTGGTGTCGCGCCTTGTACCTCTCCCAGGAAACCTCAGCACGGGCTGAGGTGGCTTCCAAGCGAGTGGAGAGATCATTTTCGATCTGCTCCAACCTCCGGTCATCTGCACCCAACAAGAATGAACTTGTGGGTGAGCTGCACGGGCGGCGAAACTTGGAAACCAACTCCTTGGCGCGGGAGATGGCGAGGGGATCAGAGTCGGGCATCTCCAGACGGCGTTTGTCAACAGCAATCAAGTAACCACGCTCACGGGTATGAGGGATGTAGTACTGCTTGGTGTCGACGATTTCGTACGCCGCTGAATAGCCAACATTCGACCATGCGTCAACGAAGTCTTCCCAGGGGGCTCCTCTCACGTTCTCACAAATGACCAGTCGGGGTCGATACTTGTCGCAATACTTCAACAAGGCGTTGAAAGTGGAGGCTGACTCTCCTCTTTCTTTCTGGGCCTGCTTGTTGTTGTTCAGCGACGAGAAATCGACGCATGCGGTCCCAGCGATTAGAATATCAAGATCACCGGGGATTAATGCCGATGATCCATAGGCCGTTTGGGCTTTCTCACCACCCAGTTCCAGAAGGTCCCGGAAAAGGAGAGGCGGCCCAAAGTTCCGTTCAATGTAGCTTTGCTTGAGCGGAACGATCTCGCAACTAAAAAGATGCTCGATCCGGAATCGCTCGCCGTTTATGCCAAGGCCTGCGGGAAAAGTCAGCGAGTCTGTTCAATCCAAATAGTTCCCCAATTAATTCCCAGAGCCAGGGGAGCAAACAAGAGAGAGGTGAAGGTTTTGTGAATATCGAGAACGAGAATATGGCAAGAGTATGAGGACAACAAGAGAAAGGAAAGTGAGAGTCAATACAGTGACGTCAATGAGTAAGATGGCAGCAAGGTGTGAGGGCAGTGAGGTATGAGGGCAGCGATATATGCAGTAAATTCGACAGGCAGGTCCGGACCTGGTCCGGACCCGACGATCCGGACATCTCACGAACCGGCGTTCGTGCGGCTTCACACCTAGCGGGGCAAAGTGGATCCATGTGACCCACAATAGATCGCACCCCGGGTTCTTCGAACTCTAAATTAAGGAAGGGGAAAACTACATAATGACAAGAAAAACTTACCGTGCTGGATCATTTCAAGGGCGAGTAGGGGACTCTCTGTCCCCGAGCACACAGTTGCAACGCGGAGTGGTCGGCCGTCCAGTCGCTTGAGGACAAGCTCGAGTCCCAGGCCCATGGCCTTTTGGGCAATATCAGTAAAGATTTCCTCGAGGTTGGACATCGGTGGCAAGTTCCACGCGATGTAGCGGGTTGGAGGCGTAAGTCCATGGACAAGCTCCGGTGCTACTGATAGCTCATTCTGAGCGGGTGTCGTGGGTGCAGCTGTGGCCGGCTGCGGAGAAACCTCAGCTGTGGCCGGCTGAGGAGAGGAGGCATTCCTGCCAGAGGTACTGCGCCTGATAGGGCGAGACATCGCAAGGAAGCAAATTCTGAAGCCATTGTGTTAGCAATGAAAATATCTAGTCTCATCATTTTATCGAGGGGGTTCTTACGAGGTACCAGTATCGCTGGCGCTTGAGGGTATGGGATAGTCACGTGCAACACGTGGTGGGTGGAAAAAAAAGTGGGGCGGAGGAGAGGAAGACGGAGAAAAGTAAGAGCGAAGCCAATCTTGTAGTCAGGGAGGGCGCACGCTGAGTCGTGCTTTAAGACTAATATTATGACTCAATGCCATCAAATTCTCTCCCAGGCAGCGCTACTTCTATGGATGTAGCCTAGAACGGGAGTATCTGTCCCGGCACCTACTGCGAACCAAAGCAATCATCCTTAATATCCGTTTCTATGTTGACCGTGATGGTTGTAGTATCCAAAACGTCAGGTTTACATGCATGTGAATGGACCGTGGAGCACAGCATGAATGTTATTGCACTGTGACAGAACTGCAGGATGGTATTACCAACTATATTTAGTCATAGAACGGCATCTTGATTGAATAACCCAATGGTTATTTGAAAACATCACAAGCGCAGTATCCGAAATTCGTAGTAATATTATCGAGTACATACATGGGCACCTACTTGCTCACAATAGACTGCCCTAGAGTGTGAAGGTGATCAAGGAGGAATACTTGCGAAGCCGGGTTCTTGTCTTACCTAAGATTGAAATCGTAGGGTATCATCATTTTGTATGCTGTCTTGAATCAAGCGAGACTATATGCTCTTTAATACCTGAAAGATCAGGTACAGTAGCATTATCTGGATTACAAGTACCGCGCTACGTCAAATGGGGCAAGGAGCATCATTGTCCATGTTGAAAGATGTTGATTTCATGCTTGTTCTAGGAGGACAGCTAGATAAAGCCGATATGCAAAAGTCCAGGTCAAAGAAAATCACTCCATGCGCCTTCCCTCGCCAGAAAAGATTAGAAACCCAGGATTGGGGCCATCAAACTCAGCCCCCCAAAGAAAAAGGATTAGATCAGTTGGTGCAGGATTAACCTACGATGCCATAGAATCCACTAGCGCATACCACCTTGCATTAACTGTTGACGGAGCAGCATGATCTGGTTACGTTCCATAGGAGGCAATGCATCGATAGCAGATTGTGGCATAGCAAGAACTTGTTGGAGCAGCTCATCTTGGCCAGCCACAGGTTGAGGCGGTGCAGCCTGCGGAGGTGGTGGAGCAAATGGCGTGGTTGCAACAGGCGGGGTCGAAATCTGATTAGGAGCACCGTAAGGTTGGTAGGTTTGATGGGCCGCAGCTTGGGGTTGGGCTGCCTGCTCGACAATGGATCCAAGAAGCTGGTATTCGACAAGGTTCATCAGCAACAGCGCTTGGAAAATAGCGTAAGCAAGCTGTGGCGCTTGGCGAAGAAGCTCCGTGGCGCGAGCAGGGTCAGCCACTGCAAGTGATTTCATCTGCGTAAGGACATCGAGGAGTTGGTTTGGAGGGAGAGAGGCGAGAGTGTGGGAAATGGCATTCGGGCAGTCGAGGTGGGGTGGAACTTCGACACCTGGTGGGAGAGGAGGCAAGGGTGCAGCGCCAGGAATTTGTTGCATTTGTTGTGTAGGATCTTGAGCTGCAGGTTGCGACTCTTGCGGGTAGTCTGTAGGAATGGAATCTTTCTCGTTGTTGTGAGGCCAGTCGACACGGATCTTGCGGCCCATAATTTCGTAATCATTGAGATTTCGGACTGCTGAAGCTGCGGCATCGGCATCGACGAAGTCTGCGAATCCATATCCCTTGGGCTTGCCAGTCTCTGGGTTCATCATGAGGCGGAACTTGGTGACGGTGCCTGCTGTGCTGAGGAGGTCTTTCACTTGCTCCTCAGTGAGGTCTGCGTGCATTGTCAGCAACCCACACAGGAATATGAGAAATTTCGAGGAGTTTCGGTACTTACTGTAGGGGATGTTCCCCAGGAACACACTTTTTCCCGTGCGATCAGGCGCCATGGTTGTGATGTGTTGATGCAAAGGAAGGTTTAAGGTTGATGAGCGAAAGAAGGAAGATATTTTGCCGGACTTTGCACTGACCGCCTAACCAGCATCTTCTTCGAACGTCCCGTCTTCCTCCACACCATCAAACCTACCTCTACAAAACCGTCACATCATGTCTCAGAATCAACGAGAGGCTTGGGAGCGATTGCAGCTCATGCTGCAGAAACGCAAGGGCAGTGTTGGTGGTGGCGGCCGCGGTGGTATGGGCTTGGCCGGTCTTATCCTGCTCGGAGTCGGCACTTGGGCAGTCTCGAATTCTCTCTTCAACGGTATGGGAAAGACGATGGGCAAAGTTGGGGATAATATCTAATGCGCTTTTAATTCAGTCGACGGTGGTCACCGTGCTATCAAGTACTCGAGGGTTAGTGGTGTGAAGAAGGAAATCTACAACGAAGGTATGATGTGACATCAACTCCGAACAAGAAATCGAGCTAGGGACTAACCTTTTATTCACTCTTAGGAACCCACATTCGTATCCCCTGGTTGGAGACTCCCATTATCTACGATGTCCGCGCCAAACCGCGCAACATTGCCTCCTTGACCGGTACCAAGGACTTGCAGATGGTCAACATTACTTGCCGTGTCCTGTCCCGGCCCCGCGTGGACGCTCTGCCCCAGATCTACCGCACTCTGGGTCAAGATTTCGATGAGCGTGTGCTGCCCTCAATTGTCAACGAGGTGTTGAAGAGCGTTGTAGCTCAGTTCAACGCCAGCCAGCTGATCACTCAGCGTGAAAATGTTGCCCGTCTGGTCCGCGAGAACCTGGCCCGTCGTGCCGCACGCTTCAACATTGCTCTTGACGATGTTTCCTTGACCGTAAGCAGCCACCTTGAAGTCTATTGATATCTTAACTGACACTCAACTCTCTTTAGCACCTGACCTTCTCTCCCGAATTCACCGCTGCTGTCGAAGCCAAGCAAGTGGCACAGCAAGATGCCCAGCGTGCGGCTTTCATGGTTGACAAGGCTCGCCAGGAGAAGCAGGCTTTCATCGTGCGCGCACAGGGTGAGGCCCGTTCTGCGGAGCTGATCGGAGATGCGATCAAGAAGAGCAAGAGCTACATCGAGCTGCGGAAGATCGAGAATGCTCGTGCGATTGCCCAGGTCTTGCAGGAGAGCGGTGGCAAGAACAAGCTCTACTTGGATACCCAGGGCTTGGGACTGAACGTCAACGCGGGCAACGAGGAGGGCAAATAAATTACATTAATTTGGCGCCGTGGAGAAACATCTGTACAAATAGCTTACTTAGGAGCATCCGAACGTGGTCTCTTCTCTTTCATTCTGTTCTCAAGGTTTCATAAATGGATATTAGTAGACGTGCGAGCTAATTACCCTAGGTAGCACCTAATCCGGACTTGACCGCAGAAGATATATTTTCCGAGTGGACGCGGGGACAAAGGCGGCGAGCGGGAGCTCCACCAACTTTTTTTTATCGGTCCGATATACCAAGATTATCACCTTCACATATTCAAGAGAATAGTTTATCTCTTGGTAAGTATAAAATCACTGGTAACGCTTCATAATAATATCTGACGAATCGGAAGCGCATGGATACAAAAGCTAACGCAAAATCCCAGAAACCATCAAGATGGTCGACCCCACCAACGACCCCGAAATCTCATTCACCCAAATCGACGTCGATGTCGACATCCAGGAAATTCTCCTTGCAGCTTCTCAACACGATATCCCCACTCTCCGCCGCCTAGTGCGCACACAATCCGCGCTCCCAAATGCCGCAAACGTCAAAGATCCAGAGACCGGCTACTCGCCCCTCCATTCCGCTATCGCAGCCTGCGAGCCCGAGGAGGCCGAAGAACAGGCGAATGGCGTGAATGGCGCTCACGAAGATGAGCATGCAAAGCTGTTGAAGTCCGGTGTTGAGACTGTCAAGTTTCTTTTGCAGGAAGGTGCTATCTGGAACGATCTCGATAACAACGATGAGACGCCCGGTTGCATTGCACGGAGAATCAAGGCGCCGGAGCTGTATGAGCTTGTTGTTGATGCCGGAGTCCGGGCAGAGATGCTGCTGAGCCGATTGGAGGGGTATGAGGAGTTGTCTGATGGTGATGACGAGGACGAGGAGGAAGATGTCGAGATCGTCCAGGCTGAAGTTGAAGACGATGCCCCCGAACTCGTCGATGCTTCCGAGGCGACTGTTGCAGAAATCACATCTACTGGCGAGAGAACAGGGCTTGCCAACCCCGAAGTCTCGAACCCGGGTTACCTCAACTCTTCGCTCAACATTACCAACGAACGGATCCTCGACGCAGACCAAAACGGTGTCATGATGAGCTGGGAAAGTTCCATTATGAAGAACTCGGCACAAAAACTGCTTCCACGACCAGGTATGAAGGTCCTCAACGTTGGACACGGCATGGGTATCGTGGATGGATTCTTCCAGGAGCAGAGCCCTGCTTCGCACCATATTATTGAGGCACACCCCGATGTTGTTGCGGAGATGAAGCGACGCGGATGGGATTCCAAGCCTGGTGTCGTGATCCATGAAGGCCGATGGCAGGATATCATGCCTGGCCTTGTGGGCGCGGGCGAGACTTTTGACGCTATTTACTACGATACATTTGCGGAGTCTTACAATGATTTCCGAGAGTTCTTTTCGGAGCAGGTTATTGGATTGTTGGAGCAGGAAGGAAAGTGGGGATTCTTCAATGGTATGGGAGCTGATCGACAGATCTCGTACGATGTCTATCAGAAAGTTGCAGAGATGGATCTCTTTGAAGCTGGTTTTGATATTGACTGGGAGGATATTCCGGTGCCCAAGCTGGGTGGTGAATGGGAGGGTGTGAGGAGGGCTTATTGGGTTGTGGATAATTACCGGTTGCCACTGTGTCGGTTTATGGATTGAATACTCCACTACTGAAGGGATATAAAAAGAAAAGAATGACCGCGATTTGCAACCCTTGAATTGTCTATGGACAAAGTATATGCGACGCTTGGAAACGCTAAACAAGAAAACGAATAGAATACAGAGACGCTCATGAAATGCATCTGCTCATAGTTGAATGAGATCCACTTCTGAGAAATCTGGTGGACTGCGGCTGAAGATCGTCCGGCACTTGCCATCAAGAGCTTGGTACTCGTTACTGATCCAAATATGCTTGGTGAACCGTTGTGTCCGGTAGATCTCATCATCGCTTACTCCAAGATCATCACGAGGAATCCAAATCACCGGCTGTTTAGCGCGAAGAGCCTCGTGTTGAAATGCGCGTTGTACCAACTGATCGCGCTCATCAGGGGTGAGATCTTCCAATTCATCATGAACACCCGCAAAGAGAGCGTGCCCCAGTTTTTTGGAAGATGGTCCTTGGTTTTCAGCATCAAGGACCATCTTTTCTCGCAAGGACTTCATTGTAGGAGTAGAGGTTGCAGAGTTAACCCCATAGAATTTCGACCGCCGGTTCGATGACCGGGAGGCCCAGGAGGGCCTTTTACTACCCAGCTTGGGTGTCGACAGTAAATCCTTCGATCCTTTATGCTTGAGATCACCGTGGTCCGTATCGAGGGTCTTTAGTTCAATTTCTTGATCCTGATGACTTCCGTCATCCCCAGGCGGCGCAATGCCATGATCAACAGGACGATGTTCCTCTTCATCCTCATCCTCATCATCCATGGGAAGTCCAAGTCGAGCATGCTGGGCACGCTTAAACTCTTCGTCTCGACGAATGGCAGCATCTTCCAAGGTGATTGGCAGATACCTGAGTAGAGGCCCAAATGCGTCGCTAAGGAGCATTTGATATCCAAAGGTAAAAGCGAGGACAAAACACATAACGATGCCTTGGCCTTTGCAAGCCACCTTATCGTCCTCATTTCGAACTAAAAAGAACAATCCGATCAAACAAATCTCCATGATATAGAGACCAGTGAAGAGCTGATAGATGGCCCGAGGAAAAAGAAGACCTCCGGTGTCAAAACGGAACTTGGTGACATAAAGCGTGTTGTAACGATAAACGAACCAGAAGAGGCCGAAGGTGACGACGTTGAACACCAGAATTAGAGGTGCAACCACGCTGTAGATCAATCCTAGGACAGAAAGTTAGCAGAGGTTTGGCGTCAAATAGACATAACAAAATTCACATACCAATTGAGGCCAAGGTGGTATACACGGGGAAGAAAGTGCCCCATTGCATCTGATGAAGGTTGGTTGTGCGAGCCCACTTTTTTCTGGCGGTTTTATCCAAAATCGGAGCAAGGATGAACCAGCTGATCAGGTTGACGATTTGCACGAGGGCGCCGGCGCTCACAGACATGGCTTGCAAAATCATGTAAGAGAAGAAGTAGTTGCTAGACCTGGGGATGTTTTGCGCCAAAAGTGTCGGCCAGCTAGTCACATCGGTGGCCTTCTCAATAATGGTCGAGAAACTGGACGCGATGGTGACAACCAAGAACAGCTGCACGAACAAAAAGGCAAAGTAGTACATCTGGACAGTCAATTCAATGGTCATGCCGGTGTGCACGCCCTGCTTTTTACTCAGGAATCGAAGGCACACGGGAAGCAGAGCCATCAATATAGCCAGGAAAGTTGCAGGCAGAATACCTTGGACGGCTGAAATGAACCATGACGGTAGCTTTCCAAGCCAGGCTAGCCATGAAAAAGACTCTTCTAGGTAGGATAATTGCGACAGCAACCCGGTAAAAGCAACGGGGACGGCCCACCCAACAACCATCGCACAGACAAGCGTGACTATAACGAAGGTACGCAGGTAGCGCTCCCACCACTTCATGGACATATTGTCCCAAATCACATCATCAGGAGAAATCTCCACAATGCGTGGGGCCATCTGCTTAGGCAAATGATGGCTGACTGACTGACAAGCCATGTGCGCGGCGATTTGATGATTAAACTGGATAAATGCCGAGTTCATCAATGGGAATCGCTCGGGGTTCTGCTGATCGATTTCAATCTCCAAATTCAACCGGGCGAGCTCCTTCCGACAATAGTCGATCGTATCGACCTTTCTTCCAATGAGCCAAATCGTCGGCCATTTTCTCCACTTGAACCAAGGAAGACGCCAAGTTTTCCGATCCTTGTGTCGAATGTATTTCTTCCACAAAGGCTCCCCATAACTTTCCTCGTCGTAATCCTCGTTATATGCGATTGGGTACTGCTCTCCATCCTGCTTGTCTTTGTGCGGGCTTGCTTTCTCATTATCAGATCTCGATTTATGATCTACACCAGCAGGGGTATCGGGTGCAGTTAGAGGGTGCTCATCCGGCTCTGGGTCATGTTTAGAATGCTTGGAGTAAGACGAGCCGCGGGATTTCCAGAATGGTCGTTTGGATGGAGGTTTTCCATCCCGATTCGCGGTGCTATCACCCTGGATAGGCTCTGTTGTTCGGGACATGGGGGTGGGAGGCGCGAGTTCGGAGCCAGTGGTGTCGGCAGGAGAGTAACCCGGGGGCGTGGGTTGGCGAGGTGGCAATCCATCGTCAATAGATTCTACAAACCCTCGATTTCGGGTCAGTGTGTGGTCGAAGCCACCTTCCACCTTCTTTAGACCACCCATAACGCTTTTACCCAACTTTCCAACACCCTGACCGACTGCCCCAGCCGCTGCCATGGCTGGATTGAATATCCCATTCCGGGAGCCGTCTGAAGTGTTCCGTTGATGTCCTTCTGGCTCACGATGTAGGACCTCTTCCAATGTATGAGCCTCATGGGGATTACCGGAGCTTACACCGGGTCCCATGGCCATTTCCGAGGCGCGTTTATCGGTGGCCATCTTTTCTCGATCCTCTGCGCTGATTTTGTCCTTCTTGCCCTCCTTCTTATTCTTCTTTCCCTCCGCTTTCAATTGTTTGAGTTGGGCCTCCTTGCACTTTCGGATCAACGAAGTCTCGGCCGCCTCAAGCTTGGCGGCAACCTTAACCCGTCTTTTCACCTTGTGGTTAAGCTCATCGAAATTGCGGTTGATCCAGATGTTTCGAATTCCACCTGGGAAGACGTCGAAGAGATTTTCTAGGGCTTCGATATTGAGCCAATCAGCCGGGATAGCCGTGACCAGCACGGTGGTTGCGGAGGCACGTAGTCGGTGTTGTGGAGAAGTTAGGTAGGCCTGTCGCATGCGAATATATCCGCGCAGTTCATCGAAGAAGATGAAGCAGATATAGACAATTACAAGGACTGCCATAATCAGATGGGCCCAGTAGCGGTCGGTGTGCTGGGGTTTGACATTTCCCCATGCCAGTTGATCAAGGCCAGTCACATCATAGCGGTCTCCGCTGGTGCCATTTTTGTATGTGGTCCCCTTGCCACCCGCATAATTGATAGGGATTAGTACTGGTAAAATGACAAATGCAAGAGGAAGGAAGATCTTCAATAGCATGCGCAGATAACGCAGGAAGAAGTAGGCATCCAGCCCACTTTTTTGGATAAATTCGGCACTGGATGTCCGAAAGACTGGACCCACCCAGCGAAAGAGACCTGGGGGTGATGGTGTAGTTCGTTCTCGATCCGGAACAAGATATGTGCGTGGTTGACTATTGTATTTAGCATGGGTACTCTCACAGTCTGGGCGAATAAAGAAGACACACTAGATGCGAGTCAATTTGCCTTTTAGTATCATGAAGAGGCAAAACTCGACTGCAAAGATGACAAAGGCTGTCGCCAACGAGGCCACGAATGTCGAAACCGACTCTCCCTCATCCGCCGTGCCATTACCGCCCGCATTGTTCAGGGCCTGTTCCAAGGCGTTTGTCATGGTTGATAACTGACGATGCGAGCTACGGGTAATTCAAGCCACCAAATCAAGGCGGTGCAGTTTGTGGGGTATCGAGCAGGGTTATCAAGCCCCGGTAGAGACCAGGGGTACCTCCCTCGCAGTGATCGGTATCTTTCTCGCTGGGTTCGAGGATATGGGAGATAGATCTTTCAGGAGATGGAAATTTGGATGGATGAGGTGAACATGGTCGGGCGACGACCAAGAAGTATGCGATCGAAACAATGGGCGAGCGAAGAAAATTGACAACAAAGGCGCTAGGTCGAGAGTGGAGCAGCTCTATACCTGTTCTTGTGAGTGGTCACACTATGACCGCAGTGGCTAATGTTTGGGCTGGCGCCAGGGAACGTGACGGGCTCCCCGCTGGGTTCAAGGATGGTGATTGGAAGATCGTGGGTATGCCGATCGGCTGTAGAATGACATCAAGCGCCTGGTGAAACGGCCAAGCAGATTCCGGCGGCTTCAGAGTGCGCACGCCTTTTGTCCTATCGCTTTGTGTCGAGGCTGGATTTCTATTTATGTTTTCTTTGACTTGGCAAGGAGAAGCCAAATGTTTCACCGGAAGGAAACTGCGACCGTCAGCGACCTTGGCAAGCGAACCTTTTAGTCTCCAATCTAATCTCCACTGTCGTAAACACCAGAAAGGGGGATGGCGCTACTGATTGGTGCGATTAGGCTGTGGCGGTGCGAACGGAGCCAAGAAAGGGAGAGATTTTCAAGCACCGCCACTCATTACCTCATTTGGGGCGATCCGATTTTAATTCTTAAGGCTGAAGCTATTCTCAAAGGAGAAGAGTGGGACGGCTCTAGTGAAATTGCGCACTGCTAGCGAAGGAGAGTGGGTTCCAACTTGAACATGAGGACCCCTGCCTTACCGTCACTTTGAACTGTATGTTTCTAACCCACCGCTTATCAATTGTACATGTTGCTTGACATTTTTTTCCGGCTTCCCTTTCTCACATTCTTTCTACAGATAATTTTGCTTTCAGAGTATTTGTGGATCCAAATCCTCCAATTCTTAGCATACAAGCACCTTAAATGTCTATTCTACCGTCAAGGTGGACCCCGGAGCGGCTTCAAACAGCAACAGTCGAGACTCTCTAAAAACCCGAGGATGTAAGGGATGCAAATCTTCTATATATTTCTGCCAAAAACAAGATTTAGATTGCTAAATCTCTGGATTGTGTAGAGACTTCATGAGATTGACCAAGATATGATCCCCATCGAGGATGTCCCAGTCCGATTAGTCATTGGTCGTGCAATCCATGGTTTACGAACACCGACGAAGAGTACGCGTGAAGCGCAGTCTGCCACCTGCCCCCGGGGTGCCGCGTTTTGAAAAAAAAAAAAAAAAAAAAAAAAAAAAAAATTGACGATGTAGTAGTGGAAGTAGTAGAAGGAGAATTCGCTTGTGTTTGTCGTCTTTCGAACCGATTACTTAGACGAAGAACACTGGGAGTAGTGGCTTAAAGAGTTCAAGCGCATAATAGACGCCTGATGGAGAGTGCTAGCGGGGAAAGAAAATCGAAGATAAAATACTTCATGCTAGTTTACGAGGACGAGATATGGATAGTGAGACTTATTAACGGATCCTGCAGTAAGACCCTAGGTATTACTATCCTTTGTGGCTCTGGCTTTGGACTGATGATCAAGATAGGGCATATTACGGGTACCAAGAGACGAAGGTGTCCTTCTCGGACTTGACACTGGTACAGTACGTGCCTAGTTGTCGATTTAGCTATCATAGACTTTATAACAACCGAAAAGCCGTGGATATATAAGCCTGATCCTCAAGACATGTAGCCACGTGACTTGTTGCTTTGGCTGCCACCGCCGCTTACATAACACCAACGCGCTCCCAACTAGGAAACCACTTTACGCGCTGGACGCGTTTCTACCGCGTCCCACTCAGTTATCCTAATTAGATAATTTTGCTCTCCCTTCTTTCCACTCCTAATCCCATCCATCACCACCACATACCCCCTCCTCCACACCAACACACCCCATACAATAATAATGTCTTCACCAGCCAAACGGAGGGGTCGCTCCTCAAAACTAGCGACTTCATCGCCAGCCCCTTCCCGTGAGCCTCCCAGCAGCCCAACTCAACAAGCCACCCCACGCGCCGCCGGACGCTTGGCAGCTGAGCGAAATGTCCCATCATCTTCTCCTATGCACTATCAATCTTCCCCAACCAGAAGCAACTATGGCGCAGAGGCACCGGATGTTCGTATGGCGGAAGCAAGCTCGACTGTGGACGATGGCGAGCGCACCCCTCGTGCGGGTGCAGGAATTCGAGGTATGCCATTACACTGTTTTAACTTCTGTTCTTGTGTACCAGCGACAGAATAACTCACTATACAACAGACTCATCCCCAATCAATTACGTTGCCAGCTCTAGTCCCACTCGCGGTTTCACTCGATCAGATATTCGCTCCGACATTCGGTCGGATGCTCACAGCATAAGCAGCGCGTTATTCGTCTCACCAGGTGGCCCGAGCCGTCGTCGGACTGCCCCTCGCCGTAGTGACCTCCACTCCAGTGGCTTTGAAGCGTCTCCCTTCCGCAGAAACCGAATTCTCGTGGATGCCCAGGGGAATGCCCTCGGGCTCCGATGCTCTTCGCTCCGATGCCACTTTTTCGAACATTAACCCGGGTACCTCCGAGGCAGAGGCCATGGCTGGAAACTCCTCGCGTGTGATTTGGGGTACCAACGTCTCGATTCAAGATTCCATGTCCGCTTTCAAGAACTTCCTGTATAACTTTGCCACAAAATACCGTCTGTGGGCCGATGGTGCTTCAGAGGACGAGACTCGGATCCTGGGAAGTGTCGCTGAGAAGCGTGAGTACATCACCACACTGAATGATATGCGGCGACTCGGTGTGGCCACTCTCAATCTTGATGCCAGGAATCTCAAGGCCTATCCCCTGACACAAAAGCTGTGGCATCAGCTTCTTGCATACCCGCAAGAAATCATTCCCTTGATGGATCAGACTGTGAAAGATGTGATGGTTGATCTGGCCTTGAAGGAAATGGATGTTTTGCGTTCTGAAAGCCAGCGCGCAGGCCAGAACCGCCGTGGCCAGTCCGTTCTTACCTCCGATGCAGTGGCTCCCCAAGACGATGTGCCTGACCTTGTGGGCGAAGTCGAAGGAATGTCTTACAAAGTGCTTCCATTTGGCCTGGATGAGACCGTGAATATGAGAGATCTTGACCCAGCTGGTATGTTGAATCTAATGATTCTACCAAAGACATGTGTTAACACGTCTCTTAGATATGGACAAGCTGGTCAGCATCAAGGGTTTGGTTATTCGAGCAACCCCAATTATCCCTGACATGAAAGAGGGTAAAACAACCCACACTACTCGTGCTGGTTACTCTTGGCTAATTTGATTATAGCTTTCTTCCGCTGCAATGTCTGCAACTATGGTCTCCAGGTTGACATTGACCGAGGCCGGATTCATGAACCTGCCGAATGCCCCCGATTGGAATGCAAGTCGAAAAACTCTATGCAGCTCCTCCACAACCGCTGTTCTTTCGCGGATAAGCAGGTCATCAAGCTTCAGGAAACCCCCGACAGTATTCCGGATGGCCAGACTCCTCATTCCGTTTCTCTCTGTGTGTACGACGAGCTGGTCGATGTTTGCAAGGCTGGTGACCGTGTCGAGGTGACTGGTATCTTCCGTTGCAACCCTATGCGTGTCAATCCACGCCAGCGCTCTCAGAAGGCCCTCTTCAAGACCTATATCGACGTTCTTCACGTCCAAAAAGTCGACCGCAAGAAGTTGGGTATTGACATGTCAACTGTCGAGCAAGAGATGTCCGAGCAGGCGGCCGAGGCGGATCAAGCCCGCAAGATCTCTGCCGAGGAGGAGGAGAAAATCAAGTTGACTGCCTCTCGCCCGGATGTCTACGAACTCCTCGCTCGATCGGTCGCCCCTAGTCTCTACGAGATGGACGATATTAAGAAGGGTATCTTGCTGCAAATGTTTGGCGGCACGAACAAGACCTTCCAGAAGGGTGGTAACCCGCGGTACCGTGGAGATATCAACATTCTTCTCTGTGGTGACCCTTCGACCGCCAAGTCCCAACTCCTGCGTTATGTACACAAGATTGCCCCCCGTGGTGTCTACACCAGCGGTAAGGGTTCCTCGGCTGTCGGTCTTACAGCATATGTGACTCGTGACCCCGAGACTCGTCAAATGGTGCTCGAATCTGGTGCTCTGGTTCTCTCCGATGGCGGGACCTGCTGCATTGACGAGTTCGACAAGATGAATGAAGCCACCCGATCCGTCCTCCACGAAGTGATGGAACAGCAGACTGTCTCCATTGCCAAGGCCGGTATCATCACCACCTTAAATGCACGTACATCCATTCTGGCATCCGCCAACCCTATCGGCAGTCGATACAATCCCAAGCTGCCTGTGCCTCAGAACATCGACCTACCTCCCACCCTGCTCTCCCGTTTCGATCTTGTTTACCTCGTCTTGGATCATGTGGATGAGACCGAGGATCGCCGGTTGGCGAAGCACTTGGTTAACATGTACCTGGAGGATAGCCCGGAGAATGCAAACTCTGAGGAGGTGCTGCCCATTGAATTTCTCACAGCTTACATCACCTACGCTAAAACCCAAATTCAACCCGCTCTGACCCCCGCCGCTGGTACCGCACTGGCTGACGCTTATGTTGCCATGCGCCAGTTGGGTGATGATATCCGGTCTTCTGAGCGCCGTATCACTGCGACCACCCGTCAACTGGAGTCCATGATCCGTCTGTCAGAGGCACATGCTCGCATGCGCTTGTCACCTGAGGTGACTGTGGCCGATGTCGAAGAAGCCGTGCGTCTGATCCGTTCGGCCATCAAGCAGGCTGCTACTGATGCTCGGACCGGTCTGATTGATATGGGTCTGCTTACGGAAGGCACCAGCGCTAGCGAACGTCGCCTGCGGGACGATCTGAAGAAGGCTGTCCTGGCCCGTCTGGAGGACCGTGGAGGTGTCAATCATGCCCCCGTGCGTTGGACCGGTCTGTATCGTGACATGACTGAAAACAGCGTGCAGCTTGAGCACCAGCAATTTTCTGATGCAGTGCGATCGCTCGAGGCTGAGGGCGCTGTGAACGTGTTAGGTGAGGGACCCCGGCGTAGTATTCGCCGGGCGGCCCTGGGGATGTAAAGAGAGATGACGATTTATTCCTACGAAGCGATGATTGACTGGGGTTGGCATATTGATTCATATTTGACTTTTTATTATTGTCTTTTGATCCTAGGTGTTGGGAGTAAATTTCTTTTCTGTGAGGGGTGTATTTCTTATCTCATATATGCGCTGCGACAGTCGCGTGAGAACCTTCCGTTTTCGACCAACAGACCCGCCTTAGGTACCTATGGCTGCATGTGCAGACATGCAAGGCGAAATAAAGAAATGTTTTCCAAAGCGGTACTATATTCCTTTTCAAGGGTCTTTGCTAAATTTTCTTTTTTGCCGTTATGTTTATCCATGGAAAGTATTCCTCGTTCCGAGGTTTCGCCCCCACTCGGGATACTTGTGGGACTTCGGCTTCGTAAGGAATACGGCCACTGCCGGCTTATAGTATCCCTAGGAGGTTCCACGCGGCTCGGTTAGGAAGGGCTCATGCACCTTCTGAATGGAGCATAACAAGCTTTTAGTATTTTCTGTTTTGAGTTTGGTTAGTGCGCATAGGACACAAGGATGATCTGCTCAGAGATATCCGGCAACACCAAACAAGTAATATGTCGCGTGCCCCAATATCATGTGTGCCCCAATATCATGCTTGTAAATTAAATTGGTCGAATTCGAAGTTGCGCTAGTTACATATTGCCTAAATTCAGAGCAGAGAACCCGCATGACAGCTCCACTTGAACGGAGACATGTACACACCTTCCGTTGAATGCCCACAGTTAATAGCCAATGAACACTGGTTCATTGGGTATACCTATTGCAGGGACTAGGCCAAGCAAGTATCACAAACCCCTTGATCTAGATACCCTGGGAAGTAAGGTACCCGCGTTGCGAGCAAAAAAGCATGTCATCGTGGAAGATGCTTAACATGTAAATCGAGAGGCTCAATGTCGCGTAATGGTAATTGATATTGCCAAAGTTGAATTTAATTTTTTTTCACTAAGATTTTAGCGTCAAACAGATCAATGAGCACGTGCGTCAGTGACTGGCCACAACGTCAGTGGGGAACTGGCTGACTCATCCGACGTGCATCAGCTCGAACCAATGGCACCGATGGATCTGCACAGCTTCAACGGTGCACGACTCCCAGTGGCTGCATGGTCGTCCAGCGTAATTGTTAGCCGATGCTCTTCGTACCACTTTTTACCTTCTTGGGGCGCAAGGAAAACTAAACAAGTTCGGCGTGGTCCGCTCTACATACATCTGGACTCACATTTGCCCCGAGCGGGTCCAACCTAAGCTAGACCGTTCTCGGGGGCGATAAAGTCCATCGCTTTCCCTGCGCATTCTCGCTCTTTCCCTTCCTACAAACGTTCTTCACTGTGCTTCCCAGTGGTCTTTTTCATCATGAGGTATGTACCATTCAATTCTAATGGCTGCCAATGGCTGGATAGACTATCTCTCTTCTTCCTTATCCCTTGCCTACGCAGATCTTTCTCAGAAATGCTTCCCCGCATACTGACCCAGCCTCCAGGTTCGGCGAGCACCTCCAATCGTCGATGATTAGGGAATATCATCCCTTCTACATCGCATACGACCAACTTAAGGAAGCTCTCAAGACCGAATATGTCACCGAGCCCACCCCAGATACTGCTAAGCCACCTCGCCGGGAATGGACCGAGGACGATGAGAAGAATTTCGTGACGCTGCTGGAGAGCGAGCTGGAGAAGGTCTACCTCTTCCAGAAGCGCAAGAGCGAGGAAATCGTCGAGCGAATTAAGGTTTCTGAGTTCGAGGTCGCCGATGTTGTTGAGCGGCTTGATAACTCGGGCAATCGCCGCCCGAGCGTCATTCGCCCGCCCCGACCGCCGCCCACCGACGATGACTTTTTGTTGCTGGAGCAGATCCTCAGTGATATCATCGCTGATGTTCATGACCTGGCCAAGTTCACCCAGCTCAATTACACTGGCTTCCAAAAGATTATTAAAAAGCATGACGTAGGTCATCCTGCCCGGCAGCTTATGAATCTTGATACTAATTTACCATGTCGAACAGAAAGAAACCAAATGGTATCTGCGACCAGTCTTTGCGGCCCGCTTGAATGCCAAGCCGTTCTTCAAGGACAACTATGATGCGTTTGTTGTGAAACTGTCCAAGCTTTATGATTTGGTCCGTACCAAGGGTAACCCCGTTAAGGGTGACTCGTCAGCCGGTGGCTCCCAACAGAACTTCGTGCGACAGACCACAAAGTACTGGGTGCACCGTGACAACATCACGGAGCTGAAGCTGGTCGTTCTGAAGCACTTGCCGGTCTTGGTCTTTAATGCTTCCAAGGAGTTCGAGGAGAAGGATACCGCTATCTCCTCCATTTACTATGACAATACTGATACCTGGGAGCTGTACCAAGGGCGATTAAAGAAGACCGAAGGTGCGGAGGCTATTCGTCTGCGTTGGTACGGAGGTATGGAGAGCGACCAGATCTTTGTGGAGCGGAAGACCCATCGCGAGGATTGGACTGGTGAGAAGTCCGTCAAGGCTAGATTTTCACTTAAGGAGAAGAACGTCAATGCCTTCTTGGACGGACGGATGACAGTCGAAGAGGTCTTTGACAAGATGCGTAAAGAGGGCAAGAAGAGTCAAGAGGAGATCGACGACCTCGAGCAGTTGGCCCGGGAAATTCAGTACCGCGTTATCACTCGCCGCCTAGTCCCTGTCACACGTACCTTCTACCACCGTACAGCCTTCCAGCTGCCTGGTGATGCTCGTGTGCGTATCTCTCTGGACACTGAGCTCACTATGATTCGTGAGGATAACCTGGACGGCCGGCCTCGAGCTGGAAGTAACTGGCGCCGCATGGATATTGGAGTGGACTTCCCCTTCTCTCAGCTGCCCCCAGAGGATATTGACCGTTTCCCCTATGCCGTGCTGGAGGTGAAGTTGCAGACCCAGGCTGGCCAGGAGCCGCCTCAGTGGATTCGGGATTTGACCGCCAGTCATCTGGTAGAGGCTGTCCCCAAGTTCTCTAAATTTATTCACGGCACCGCCACCCTTTTCCCCAGCCGCATCAATCTCCTGCCCTTCTGGTACCCCCAGATGGACGTTGACATCCGCAAGCCCGCCAATCAGCGCTACGGTATCCAACGGCCGCTAGCCAGCACATCCATGTCCGCCAATGACGAGGACTCGGATGATGACTCACCTGACACTCCTGACGCCCCACTTAACGGGTTCTCCCGGTCAGGCGACGACCGCCTTCTGTTTGTCGAGACTAACGGCAACGAGTTGGACATTGAGGAGCGTATTGCTGCGCAGCCGCTGGCCGGAGAGGAGGATTACCCACTCTACGATTCTGATGATGAAGCATATGACGAAAATGAGCTCGAAGAGGCCCGTCGCATTGGAGGTGCCTATTATGCCGAGCAACTGGTCATACATTATCTTCGCAAGACGGGGCAATATGCATGGGCAGGATTGATGGCCGTTATCCCGCGTCCACGACCAACCTCGATGCCTCCGCAAGAGCAGCGTGGTATTGCAGTCCTGCAGGGTACCCGCCGGACCATGCAGCGGTTCCAGGCACCACCTGGCAAACGTAAGTTGCTCGACCCTTTTGTCCTTTTTACACGGTATCATACTAACGTTTCCAAGGCATTTTTGTCCCTGTTCGTGTTGAGCCAAAAGTCTACTTTGCCGCTGAGCGCACCTTCCTGTCCTGGCTCGAGTTCTCGATCATTCTCGGTGGTATCGCTGCCACTCTGTTGAACTTTGGCTTCGACTACATCACCCTTGCCTCCTCTTGGGCCTTTACCATCCTGGCAGCTGTCGCCTTGGTCTACAGTCTCGTGCTTTACTTGTGGCGTGTGGACAAGATCCGCAAGCGCCGCGATGTCAAGCGCGTGTACTACGAGCGTTGGGGCCCGACTATTCTCAGTCTTGGTCTTGTTGCTATTGTTATGACTAACTTTGGATTCCGCCTTCGTGCCGGCGGCTTCTTGGCTGGAGATGGTGAAAAGCCCCGTCACGGGGAGCTGTAAGCTGACATGCATATACACTGGCGTTTTCTCTTTTGTTCGATAGCCCGAGGCGTTAGAAAGGTTTGTATGTACTGCAAAATACCAATGGAAATATTACGACTACATTAACGTCCAGTATAAAAGATGAGGCAGAGTACGTTCTATATCACGGGAAAGAGTACGTTCACGCGTACGTTCCAACTGACAATAAGAGTAACAACATGGAGTCCATAAAGGCTCTAGCGTGAATTGACCTTTTTAAAATCCATTGAGGTTGTCCCCAGCATATTCACCGGTCGACGCGCTCCGACTCTATCTCTCATACCCCCATCCACTTCTCGCTTAACGCCACCATGGTGCTCTTCGTTTTGTGCCGAAATTGTCGTGGCGTCCTACTTGTGCAGTTGGACTGCCCAGAATACCCCATACACCCGATGTACCCTGAATGGTACCTTTTAAGATGCTCAAATTGCGGGGCTCGAATTGTGATACTCTCGTGTTGTCCCGCTCAAATAGTGCACTTCTATCGCTGGCGTCGCAACGCTCCTCCCCCTGCTTCTCAAATTCGCATAACCTGGTATGTGGATTCGTTTGAGCGGGACCCTCGAGAGTTATTCGACTGGTATCGCCCGCCACAGACAGATATCATCGATCAGTTCGTCAGGCTCATCACAGACTTTGAGCTCGAGAGTTCGCCCCCGATTATCGGCATCGTCTCGGGCACCCCACCCCCGAGAGCTCGTTGAACGTGTTGGGAGCATGCCTGGATTCAAGAAGGCTGGGCACGCAGCCTGTGCCGGCTGAGGATAAGCAGGTAGAAGACATCACGGTTCCGGTCGACCTCAACGGACCCCCTGATAATGCCACTCTGGGTAACTTGCAGCTCAGCAACTTTCCCTTTACTTTTGAACCTGGCTCCTCCCACCAGGTTGGCTTTCACGTCTTCAAACGAGCTGATCAAAGCGCCGCTCCTCCTTTCGCCTCTCGCTCACACCAACCCCACCCACCACCACGAAGTGAGCTCCTGGAACCTCTTTCCCAGTGCCCTCCTCTCTCCCACCGGTTCTTCCTTTGAACCCAGCATGGCCGCCGACTCCACCTCTGAGGTGCCCTCTGGTCCGCGGTCGGAGGAATCCGAAAGTGACTTGCCTGACTGGGCAGACACCATGCTCGAGAAGTACGTCTCACTCTTACCCCTCCGTAACTTCACTATTCCTAGCAAGCACGAAGTTGCGAGATGCATAAAAATGTAAGCAAAGCTAACCTCCTCTTCGCAGGATCGAGCTTCTCACCGCGGAGTCGCGTAATTTCCGTGACAAGTACCGTGAGAGCCAGCAGGAGGTCCTCCTCCTGCAATTCAAGCTCTCTCTTGTCACGGAGATTGACCGAATGCGGGACTTTGAAAAGGCCCTTACCCGCGTCGCCCCTGGTTACTATACCAGGTGAGTTGCATTTGAGCTCCTGATTCCTTATTTATGTGCTTTCAAATGAGGTGAATTCAGCTGACATTGTCTTCTTTAGTGAGGAGTCTGATAGTGCCGACCTGAAGATGTTTGCTGAATATCTGTTGGCCAAGCAGCACGCTGACGATAAGAAGCGTGCCGACGAAAACAAGGAGAAAGAGAAGTGAGTGGCTTTTGTTTCCTGGCTCCTGGCTGCGGGTGAGCACAGTACTCGAGCAGGGACGGAGATCTACTATTTGTGTTTATTTCGTTGCGGTTTCTTTGTGGCTCCATTGTTGCTTTTGGTTTTGTCTCACACACCACCTGCCCGTTTATGGACACTTAAAGTCCCATACACCGGTAAGTGGTGTCTTTTAACGGGCTGAAACTTTCTTTTCCCGGATGGCTTGCGTTGCTGCGTTAATTGAAATGTTTGTTTTCTTTCATTTACCTAGCGTGTTATCTGTTCGTTTATTTTTATTCTTTATTATTTTTGGACTTTACTAACAAGCAGCTGATGAAGGTATATACTATGCTTTTAACGGGCTTAAGGTAAGTATTACCCCTCTTTACACGTTTTTATGTGTTGCGTGTGTTATTACGTGAGGCGGAGGTAAGTGCGTAGCCCTAACCTTAGAAGTTAACCATATAGTGTTAAATAACACAGAGTGTTAGAAGGACTGTTTAATATAATAGACAGCTCTAGATTAGAAAGCTATTAATGATGATATGGGTCTAATAAGTAAAAACGCATCGACTATAGCATAGATTAGTTGACTAGATGAAGAGTGGTGAAACATCGGGTGTCTATATTAGACTAAATAATAAGTACTAAAAGGTAGCATGACTCTTGAATCACCTTTAGAGTATGTTATATACGAGGAAGATAGTCCACACGAGCTCGTATATCATAGACTCTATTTTGGAGATATAGTCAAGCAGGAATGGAGTAGGAGTTTAGCTTACATTTCAATTTATTCTACCAGAAACGTACTAAGTACAGTATAGCAATGTTAAGGTTTGCACAAATGGTGCAAACCAGACAAGGAAGATCACCAAAATCAATCATCAGTAGGAAATTGATCAACATAAGGAAAGGTATGCATAGATATGCAAGAAGCTCACCATGTGCATCAAGAGCCAGGCAGTTCAGAGGGAAGAAAGAATCTCATTCAAGGAATGGTGGAGAACAAGGTAAAAGAAGCAACTGGGTTTCCTAACCCGGACCTCATTATCTGGCAGATACTGAGTGCTTCCATGCCACTACTCTTTCTTGATGATCACATCACTATAAAAAGTCTCCATTAGAAAGAATTCCTGCATTACCACCACGATGTCAAGCGAGTCTATTATGAGAAATGGGGTCCCACTATTGTCAGTGTTGGCCTTATTGTCGTTGTTCTCCTCTACTCTATCATAGCTTCCCTAGATATAACGTGTGGCGTCGTTGGCTACTAAACGTAAGAAGGGAAAACTAGCCCCGACTTGGCCCTTAGGGTAGGGGACAGCCGGGTCTAGAGTTGACTAATCGCTACATAGTATATACATTTCAATTTACAAGCCAATCGCTATCACTTGCAGCCATGAGCCGCTCATGCTCAATCTTCAAGTCCAAAGCACTGTTCTCCTCGAACCAGAAGGCCCAGGTGCTCTGTGTGTTGACCCCGAGGTTGTCGCGGCTAGATTGCAGTCCGACATGTTGTAGTTGCTGAGGCGCCAGCGCCAATCTGGTCAAACCACTCTGGTCTGCATACTCCTCAATCAAACTGTCCGTTTGCCCTCTTTTCCTTTCTTGCAAAAAGACCGTCAAAGCCGGTACTTGCTCGCGGGGAAATACTAGTCCTTGTGTGCAACACCCGTGGCTATTCATCTCTACCACGCCGTGTAGTGGAAAGAGTGAATACTTGCCAATCATAAAGATCAATCCCGTAAAAGCAGGGATCACCACCAGACACATAGCCGCGATAGTCCAATTGCTAATGAGGTGACGAGTGCCAGACCAGCGTCGCCGAATGGCCAATAGAAGAGCACAACCAGATCCAATGACCAGGAAAAATGCAAGTGGCATGTTTCGATACCAGAAGTCTGAAGAAGACCACGAGAGGGAGGTTTCGGTAAAGAAGAGGCGGATATAGAGCCATGATCCGTTACGAGCAGTCGCGCCAAGCGTTAGTTCATGAAGGCCGTGCAGGGTTTTGATCAGCCATCCGTCCGCCAGAATGACATCGTCCTCGAGGATCAAGATATATGGCGCTTCTGTTTCGAGGCATTGGTTAAGTAGGTAGACGTAATCGCTATTTTGTAATTTGCAGTTAGACAATATGTTCCAGCGATCCAGGAAGTGGAAAACGTACTAGACCCCCTTTTCATGAAAATCACGCCTTTCTTCTAGGCCTTGGAGATAATGAAGCTCCTCTTCGGAGATATTATATGTCGACACTGAATCTGATAGCCGGTCTAGCCATCTTTGGCCCCAACTAGGGTGTTGAGTAGGATCCGTATTTGCGAACAGTACTGACAGATGAAGGGCATGACGCTCCCGAGGGTCGAGATCGCTCAACATTGATCCCACGGTCGCTGCAAGATAGTCATCTTTGTTGCGTTTCACAGTAGCGAGCGCCGCGCATATCACCGGGGGATTCTTGACCAAAACAGGATTGTCGGCCCCCGATGGCGCATTATAAAGGGAAATGAAATGATTTGCTTGATGTTCTCGCACTAGACTATACTTCCACTCGAAGACATCGCGGATATCGAAAAATGCCGAGTGAGGATCGCGCCAGAAACGAAGTCGACAGTACTGGAATACCAGCAGGTAGACAGCACCCGCCGCTAGAAGAAGGTTTACAAATGGCTGTTTGAGAAAGCGCTGTGGCTGGGAACAAGGGTTGCCGAACCTCATGGTAGCAGAAACGATTGAACAGGTAGAAGCGAGAAGGGGGACGGTACTTTGCTTACCCTTGAATTTCAACAACAGGCTCAATAATAGGATTCTTCGCACTGACCCTGTGCGTCCGCGGAGTCAGTTTCAGCCTCGGGAGCCACCTTATAGGCGCTCCCACCAATCACAAACCCTGAGCTCAACAGACAACATGGGGCCGGCGCGAAAAAGAACAGCGCATTCAAAATACACACTCCGTAGCCTTGTTTCTACGTCATATAAAATGATCCGCGGTGGAGGATATCTATTATAGAATGGCTTTGGGCAGATACCTGATCCACAGCGATGCCCGTTCGGCCTAGTGAGTGGGTACATGTGGATCTTCCTAGCATATTTGTTCTCGTCGTGATAGATTTAGCTCCCGATAGTGGTACGGAGTTCTCCGTAGCAAGGCGCAGATAGACTAAAGAAGCTTTGCATGTACAGGATAGAGGCGGCTGCGAACAGAACATAAATAGCTGGGTTTTTCTCCCGGGACATTCGAGTTTTACAACAGCCAGTCCTACCTACTACCTGCCTTTAATCATATATTCACTTTTAAAGTTGACATTCTATTCCGTTGCCAATATGAGAAATACCATCTTCGTTGCAGCTCTATTCGCGTGCACTATAGCTGCGGTAAGTTTCTCTGGGCTCTCGTCTGAAGCTTCCTCGAACTGAATCTTGCATGTTTAGATTCCGGCTGGAAGCACGACTGGCCATCCTCCCGGATACGGCGTTGAGACACTGGAATGGACTGTCCCTCAGGAAAACGGGGAGGCTCCCCTCAAAGTTAGGGGCACTGTCCAAGACGTTGTGGCGGAACTTTCCAAGCGAGACCCAGATGCTGCGGCCAAGATTATCGCGCGTGGACAGGAGGCTCATCACTCCTCCCTAGAGAAGCGAGCCACACCCGGTCACTACACCTGCCAATATGAAGCCAGCATGTGGGAAATGCATAAAGCACAAGAGTATCTCGCGGGGGTCAGTGGGAAGCCGACGAACGGTCCAGGACCTGGAAATTGTGGTCGTGTCAGCTGCTCTTACGGTACTGGCGTCTTCTGGTGTAATGATGTGAGTTGACCTTAGACAGTGGAGATGCTACCTCCTTGCTGACTTGGGCTTAGGCCACTGTATCGAAGACGCTTGGCTCATTCGATGACATTCGTGATGGGTTGACTTTGCTCTATTTAGCGTGCCAGGATAATGCGGATGGGGTCGGTCCCGGTGGACAAGTCTTCATGGATGACGGCAGCTGGAACGTTATTGCACGAGGAGGACAGGATTGCTGAACGTGGTAACCCCATGAGCGGGGTTCTCGATTCGGGGTATTATAAAGACCGCAGAGGATAGGCAATCAATACGAGGAGTTGACTATTAGAGGAGTGGAGCAGTGTGCTATACAAAGTCCGTAGGAGGAGGTAAAAAGCAGCGGTTCTTAGCAGGAGCCAGAGAGAAACGGCTTAACAGTGTGCTCCAAAAGGGAGTTGATGCTCTAACCACCTCTTGAGTCAATATGATCCGAACTATTTCAATAGCATCCCATGAGATAGGCCGCCGCTGAGTCATACCCTGTACCTAACTAAGAGCTGTTGCCGGTCAGTTAATTAGGGCGTGGTGGCATGCCCCTATGTGGTGGGGAGATAGGGTAAGGACAGACCAGGTCCTTAACGTATGTGCGCTACTACAAGTAACGATCCCGAGCATGTCCGACAGTCAAAGATCGAACAAACATAGTGATCTGTTCGGTCTAGTTGGTAATTGCTCGCTCGAAAGCATTCCTAACGGTCTCGCATGTGGAGCAGCTGGTCCATTTCAGTTCACTGCCTTATGACGTGCTTCAGTACACTTGTATAGACTCCTGACTTCGTCCCGAAATTCTCGTATAAATTGCTTCATGAAACAGAGACGCAGTTGGACAAAGCCACCTCAATTAACCAAGTCAGAGACTGCAGTTAATCGTCGACTGGTATAGCCGTGTATTGAGAACTAACGCCGGAGAAGAGTGGCTGCTTATCAGCAAATCCAATGAATTCCCCTTGGGCATAGACCTTGGGTGGGACCAATTGACCTATTAGATCTAACCGAGTAAGGATCAACATAGGTTCTGATTATCTGACCATCTCAAATGGTGCCCCCATAAAGCGCGAATGAGTGGCACTTATTTGCCATGTTTGGACAGAGTGGCGGCGAAAATACTTTGTGCAGAGACTCTATCTTGATTCTTTGGTTTGGGGACCACGTCTAAAAGCAGACTCTCGGTGTCTAAAAGCAGACCCTCGGATGAATATAGCTAGTGCCAAGCGCACTACATACACTGGCCCTATTTATGAGACTCACAATTTGGGGCCAAAAGGAACTCTCTTCCGGCGGTAAAGGGCTCACTAGCCCTGGTTATAACTTATGTGCCTCGGGGAGACTTTCCTAACCATAATCTAGCACGAGTGTCTTCTCTAGTGGAGGTTGCTGCTGATTTGTAGCCCTGCCAAGCCAGTAGGCGGGCCCTCTAAGCCTCATTCGAACGTCCTGGTCGAACTAAGTCGTGGGGGCTATATTGGCAATTTGGGCGTCTATTTTATTTGGAATTAAGCCCTGCATAGGCCCCCTATGAAGCCGGCTATAACAAAGAGGTGTGAGAATTTATTACAGCATATCTATAAGAAGGCCCGTAGATAAGCCAAGAATAGGCGAATTAGGGCCTAGGGATACTTCTATGTACTGTACATGTTACGGACCCACTTGGCACGCAGGTGTTCGGGAACACTGTGGGACCAATGGATCCCGGGAGCGATCGAGTGGACACTCACCGCCCAGAAAGGCCACCGACGGCCTCATACTTACCGTTGCAAGGGATACTGTATATTACGATCAGCGGTTAGCCGCAGGCTGAGACCGGCCGCTCAAGGCATATTACACGGCTCAACGCCACAATAACATGGCTCTTACGGACCAAATCATGTGAGGCACAACCCTCTGTGGTTAACATGCACAGGATCCTGTCCTGGGAGAGGACAGGAGTCACAGGACCACACGGAGGACTAGCTATATAAGGACGCTCATTACCGCACATATATTTAGTTCTTCGCGTTCAGTTGCACATTGTTACTTGGAGCCTACAGTTCTAGCTTCACAATCTTGTTTCGTACTTAAGACAAACCACCCTACTAGGAGAGGTATACTTAGTCTCTTGTCACTTGACATAGATCCTAAGCATAGCTTGGCCAGGCGCTACTATCTAGCACTGCCTAACAAGAGTCTGTTCTATAGATCCGAGCCCGTGTAAGGCCTGACGGCAATAGTACGATTACGACTAAGACTTAAGGACGAGCCTCGAAATTCGGGCCCAATCCAACCCATCGGGCCCACCCCATTTACCGAAGCCTAGCTAAGATATTAGAGAAATAGTGGTTATAATAGATATCCAGACTAGATAGGGGCCCATATAGGGGCGATTTTATGGGTTAGGGTGGGCCCTAGAATGTAGTCATGGGCTAGGCCCATGCCGAAGCCTAATCATCATCATCATAATCATCATCATCATCATCATCATCATCAGCCACCGTAGCTAGCCCCACTTCTAACGAGATAGTTAACTTAACCAATTCAACATACCTATCTCAACACTCGTATTCGCGCTAATAAGCGCATTATTTATATTGGCATTCATAGTATTTATACCTCAGCAGTTAGTGCATAGTGTGTATTGCGACCGCCAAATCCCGACATTCAGAACTTAAGGGTAACCTGCACGTGATGTCTCGAAACAAGACGTACATTGAAGCGACTACGGGTGTTTCGTTTGGTGCACAAACATCCTGTCCGCAATAGGGTTATTTGCAATCCCGCCATGCAAATTTCAGACCTGCCAAATGAGCTCATCAGCTTGATATCTGAATACCTCGATGATGAGAACTGCATCAATTCACTGCTCCAAACATGCAAGCGACTCTTTCTGCTGCTGAACCATTCCCTCTACGAGCATAATGTTCGCTATTCGCATGCCTGTGCTCTCGAGTGGGCCGCAAAGCATGGCTTTGAAACAACTGCACGCTATGCACTAGAAGCTGGAGCTTCCGTAGATAGCGCGCACTATGAAGAGTGGGTGCCAATGGCTCTGGCCTGCATTCACGGGCACGAGAATGTCGTACGTCTGCTGCTGGATCGTGGTGTAGACCCGAATGCTGTGGAAGGCTGGACACGTTTGGAGGAAGACATCGATGGTGACTATGGCTCCCCGGTAGCATTAGCGGCTGGTCGTGGTCATGCGTCCGTCGTTAGGCTATTGCTGGCATACAATGCTGCCCCTGATACCCCGACGGAGCTTGTTGAGGAAACACCTCTCACAATAGCAGCAAGGGGCGGTCATCTCTCGGTCGTGAAGATCTTTGTGGAGGCTGGTTGTGATATTCAGCGTTTCGAACAATCTTATTACACTCCTCTCTACAACGCCGCCTGTGAAGGACATACTGAGGTCGTTCGTTACTTACTAGAGATGGGCGCTGTGACGGACTCTGACCGACCCATAACCAATACCCCTCTCAGTATAGCAGCAACGAAAGGCTATTTAAAGATAGTCGACCTGCTCTTGAAAGCATCAAAAGTGCAAACCCCTCTCATGGTTCCCTTGGCTAGGGCTGCACAACATGGACATCAACCTACTGCTGAAAGGCTCCTGGAGTCTGCAGACTGGAAGAGTGTTGTTAACTGCAGAGAACCTGGTGACGATGATTCTAAGCTGCTGTTCCTGGCTAGCGCTGCCTGTGGGTGGGGAGAAATTGTACGGCGGCTTCTCGAGCGAGGCTGCTTACCAGACACAGTCCCACCTGAAAACGTCTACTGGAGTCTAGAAGACAAAGCTCCAAATGTTGAATCTCCCCGCAGTTTGATGAACCCTTCGGCTTTAGCTCTAGCAGCCCAGCGAGGTCATCTAGGCATTCTTGAGCAACTGCTCCACTACAAGTCAGACTTGAGCCAAGAGTACTCAGGGGATAAGGACCCCAATCCTCTTGTATTAGCAGTTTCAGAGGGCCATAAAGACGTCGCAACCATGCTTTTAGACCATGGAGCAAACCCGAACTACCAAAGTTCCTATGGAGGCCCGGTGCTATTCAGAGCCGTGCGAACACCGAAGATGTTCCAATTGTTGCTTGATCGGGGTGCCGATCCCCAATCACGCACTAAGGCCAATGGACCGGTCCTTGCCATGGCGCTGAGCAAAGGGACCATTGCAACGGTGGAAATATTGCTACGAAGGATACCGTTTCACCTGCCTCCTTCCGACAATGCTAACGTTTACAGCACATTGTTCACCAAAGCAGCAGAAGGCGGTGTGTCAATGTTAGATTTCGTCCTCAGCCGTGGCTACCAGGTAGTGCCTGGTAGTCGTGAAGTGGAAGAAGTCCTGAATTCTGCACTATATCGCGCGGATGCGGCATTGGTGAGGTATCTTTTTGAACGAGGATTGATTGGTAGCTTGTGCACATTCTTAAGTAAAAATCTGATTGGACTGGTCAAATCGCCGACTGGAGATGCCAAGGCTGTCGCTGCCACAATGGACGCTCTCCTTGCTCACGGTGTCGACATAGAGACCGAAGAAAGATCTCCTTTCTCTGATGCCCTTGAAAGAAAACGTTTCCATGATTCGGAGCTGGACGGCCACACGGATTTTTACTTTCAGCTACTCTTAGATCGGGGTGCAGATCCTCTTCACGGCGATACATGTGCAAGCCCGCTTGGTGAGGCAGCCAAAGAAGGGCTGAGGAAGGTAGTGCAAAGTATGCTGAAAGCTCTGGATCAGCGGGACGTTTCGCTAGAAAAACTGCAAACGAAATTAGCATGGGCGGAGGAACAGACGGTCGAAGAGGGCCATTTGGACATTGTGGCGCTTTTGCAGCGTGCCTACTGGCGGAAAAAGTATCAGACCGTCGTGTAAATATGCTGGATAAGGTATCCAGTCCTCATCAGAATACCTTTTTTATAAGCTTATAAGCTATAATTTACTAAGGGTTCTATTAGATATAGTATTTAGAGTGGTATTTTACCCCTCAAAAACTATTTTTTCTGCATATTTTATGAAAAATACACATAAATTTAGACCCACCAAAATGGGCCCAAATAGGGGCCCATGGGTTTAGCCAGGCCCATTTCAAAGGCAAATGGGGCCCCCTTTTCGGGCCCACCCCATTTGCCGAAGCCTAGTTGAGACCAAAGTGGTTCCTAGCCAGGTACGATTAATCCGCATCGGTTCCTTCTCGTCGCTGAGTTTATTGACAAGCCGGCTGGATTTAGCCCGATACTGCTCCTGGAACATTCAAAGTCTATTTCCGGTCTCATGGACTACCGACCGAGCTGGATGACGATACGAGGGGATTCCTGAAAGAAAAATTGGAGGAAAAGTGTATGGAGAATTCGGTAGGCTAAATAAGTTTGATATCGAGTGTGACGGATTAAAGATCCTCATGCGGATTGCGGCATTTGTATGATCTGGGAAATCAACGTTGAAAACTAAGGCCTGTGTTGCATCTCTATCATTGCTTACTTGTCCGATGGCAATGAGCAGGTAGCACCACGTGAATGTTCAGCTATCTATTCATTACGGATCCACTCTATCCGCACCGTAAATGATAAGAGCTACCCGCTTCCCAGGAAGAGGTTATAAGTATCAGTACTATAGCATATACGTAGAAATATGGTAAGTAGACACCTTTATATATGCTCAATAATGTTACTTTAAATCTCGGATACCGCGCCCTCCTCAATACTGTTAATGTGGTGTTTAGCTAACATTGCTTGGTGTTCTATTGTAGATACTCACGGACTAAACTCCGAATAGCTTCATGCCGCAGTCACAATTCTGAGCATCATGTTAATCTCATTTACCAAGGCATTCAGATCGCAGATAATACAATTACATTCAAAACCTCTCTCCGTTACATTGTTGTGGTTAAGAAACCTCGTATCCATGAATACGTCATGGATTGTCTGGGGCAAATCAAGTTGCCTTCCCAATGCCCAAAAGCAGACTCGAAGCTTCGCGACCAACGAAACCAAGCTGGGAGGCAATATTGATGATGTAACTAGCAATAAAGTTGAAGCTCACATGCACACCTACCTTAAATAGTTAGCAGTAACAACCTACCCTTGCTTATTACTCTGTATCAGCATTTTCTATGCAACAATCACAATGAACGTTACACGTCTATATGCTCGCACTAGCATAGCAGTGCAAAGACTACCAACACAGACTTCCCGTTCTCTCTTCAACAACCGCCTCAACCCCCGGAGCTACGCCACCAGCGCGCCACCCGCTCCAGGACATCATCCCCACAACAACAGAGTGTAAGATATCGGGAAATGGACATGGGGGACTTGGCTGACACGTTTATTATAGGTATCTGATTATAGCTGCCGTCGGTCTTCCAGTTGTATTTTGGATGTCAGCGCGACGTCCGAACCCGAGACCCATCGGTACCTTTGAAGAACGGCACGGACTGAACCCGGAATACAAACAGGCGAAGGACGCGAATAAGACCCAGGGGAGGGATCCTGATTACTGCGAGGTTAGTTGTTGAGGGCTGTAGGTCGTACAGGGCTGATGGTTGGCAGCATCGGGCATGGGGAGCGCCTAAGGATCCGACCTAGTATGTTCCCTGGTATATTACTTGAGTAATTAAAGGCTTGTCTAATGTGTTTACGATACGATGAATTTGTTTCAATGAGCTGGGGGATGCCGGACGGATGAGGGAGGTCGAGACTCTGTAGCGCGAGGGTGGCTATGGTTGATCAACGTCTTCGATGTTTGAGAATGGAAAAATGGTGCTTTTGTTGCAAAACTGCATGGAGAAAAAGAGATTCAGCTGTTTCGTGAGATGGATATACGTCAGGTCCAGAGTATTAGTTGTCAGTGATCAGAAAAGGGCCAGACAGACACGTCTTCGCTGGAGCTATGTAGGTATCAAAAAGAAAAGAAATGGATAACATTCTTCGATGCTTTGATGATAACTAATGATTGGTTGAAACCTCAAATCATATCCTTAACATAGATCCAGATGTGATCATCCGTCCTGGCAACTAATCACGATAACAAGAGACAAATACTCAAACCCGAGCCTCAGAAACACTGAAACACCTTGAGCACCGTGCACAGAAGATGGCAACAAGCCCTTAATGGATATGGTGGCCATTCTTGCAAGTAGATGAGATCTGAAATCAATGATGGTGTCCCCCAATACCATCGCTGTCGGGACCGAAGTGCTCGTTGATGGCGTTCATCAAAATACACGGGTTCCTGTACCGGAGCGAACCGAACACGCATGGGCACTCCCGCACTTGCTGGGAGATATTGGCATAAATAACCGCGCAGCCAATGTCATTCATTCTCATGAGATCTGGGTACAGATCGTCAGTTGAGACCAGCATGGTAAGATCGCCTTCCACGACTTCCCAGACCTGGTGCATGCGAAGGTTGGTCTCCATCGCGAACAGCCAGGATGTGTAATCCTTCTTGCCAACGAGAGGGCGGATTTTCATGTCAACAAGATGCTTGCTTTTGGTAGTGTCGAGAAATTCGAGGACGAACTTGCGGGTTCGGTCCCGCGACTTGGCTTTCCACTCTGCAGAATACATGTTGTACTCGTCGTCTTCATCGTCATCTTCGTCGTCTTCATCATCGTCTTCATCGTCGTCTTCATAATCTTCATCCTCTTCATCACTATCAATGGCGGAATCAGACTTGGCAGTTGGTGGTGCGGCGGGCAGAGCGGTGCCTCCATTTGTTTGCTGAGAAGAAAGTGCTTCGGAGCTCAGCTCGGTCATCTCCTCTGTGATGTTTTTGGGCTCATGAGCTTCCAGAGTTTTGGTACTGGACGATGAGCTGATGAAAGTTGAGGGGTCAGTGAGACAAGAAAGACCAGTAATGGAGCCCATGCCCGTGACTGACCTCTCGTTCTTAGAAGGAGGGGCCTTCTGAACACATCCTTTCAGGGATTCGGGTGATTTCGCATTCTGACCCGGTCCGCGCGACTTCTTCTGGCCCTTGGGAGTCATTGTAGAGAGATTAGAACAGGAAAGTGCTTTTGAGAACAACGATGCTGGGAACGAGAAGGAGGATGGAAAGAAAGAGAGAGAGAGAGGGAAGAAGAAGAGGTGTGGGGAAAAGAGGACGAGTGATGAGGAGTGATGGGAAGTGAGGGAACGAACTTGAAACAAACGACACAAAGAATACAAACACAAGATGGAATGAAATTGAGACGGTCCTGGTAGATCAACATATGATAAGACAGTTTCATGAAAGACTGTCTCTCCATCGTGGATTGTAATGATCTATGAATTCTACCTACCAACGAGTAGTAACAAGAAGCTTCAAAATGCTGGCTGCTACTTTGCGTGACGAGATAATGCTGACAATGGAATAAATGTGTATAGAGTAATATATAGTCAGAATCACTTGGTGATCGGTTTTATTTATGGTTACCTAATCTGCGTAACGCAGCTCAATATTCGAAATCATCATCAACGCCTCGTTTGCCCGCAGTCTCCTTGGCCACAGCCTCCTGTTTCCGGTACATCTCTGCCACGGCACGGGTTGTCGTTGCTTGCTCAGGCTTTTTGTCATCACGGGACTTGATGAAACGAGGGAACCGCAACGAAACACCCTTACCACCGCCAGTCGTACCCTCAAACTCATCTGCAGCTGCTTGGTACCGAGGGCTGAGAGTTAAGTCGGCGGTCTTCACTTCCCATACCAGACGAGGCTCAAACCACACATCTGGTTGGTCCTTGGGCACGGTTGAGTGGGAATAGAAGGGTTTGGGTCGATCGATGACCATAGGCTTTAACTCCTTGTGGAATTCCTCCAACACTGCCTCCGAAAAGCCAGTGCCTATGTTACAGATTGTCTCATATGTGTCGTTATTTGGGTTGTAGGCGGCCAGAAGGAAAGCACCGTACACGGAAGTACGTTTTCCACGACCATAGTAAGCACCAAGCACGACGAGATCAAGTGAATCACCCACGCCAGCTAGATAGTCTTTTTTGACCTTTTCACGAGGTTAGATTGATAGATCAGAGAAGGATCATTGGGAACATACCTTGAGCCAATTTCGACTACGTTTGCTGGGCTCGTATCCACTCTCATCAGTATTCAGCATCTTGACCATCAGTCCCTCACATGATGACTTGACGCTCTCCTCGAGCAAATCTTGAATCTCATCAAGGACATTGGTATCGCCGTATTGGGCAAACTGGAACTCGCCTTCAACCGGCTGGAAGCACTGGTGCATCAACTCCCGGCGCTCCCGAAGAGACTTCTTTACGCAAGGCTGTTGAGCTGTTAGAGCTGCAAAGGAATGTTGGGGTAGGTGAACGACTTACGTCTCCGTTGAAGAATAGAAGATCAAAGGCAAAAACGCATACTTTGACCTTGACGTCCTCTGCCTTAACGTCCTTTCGCTTCCGAGTCATCAACTGCTGGAACGGAAGCACCTTCTTGTTGACAGTATCCCAAGCAACAGTCTCACAGTCCAGAACAAAGCTTGTCACATCGTTCTTGACCCAAGTATCTAGCTTACCCAGCACGTCCGGATACTTCTTTGACAGATCCTCGGAATTTCTGGAGAAGATTGCAGAAAGACCCTTGTCATCCCTCTGTAGCGTAGCAGTAGACGCAGGGAATTGCTCAATAGCGCTTGGAGCCACGAAATGGATCTGGGCTCGTTCTCCGTCGTACTTATACTCGCAAGTAAATTCCTTTCCTTCAAAGCGGTCAAGAACTTCGGTGATTGATTTGGTTGGTTTGGCAAGCATCGGCTTGAGAGGCACACCCGGTTGCAGCTTGCAAACCTTGGAAAGGTTGAACAGGCCGTGTTCAAGCATAGCGGGAATAATGACTTCGTAGGAGGGAAGCTCGCTGTACACAGTTTTGAGAACTTGTTCTCCTTCGGCCATCTTCTCTGGAGATGCCTTCTTGCCCTCCAATGCGGCCTCATGAGAGACTATTGCCTGAGCTAAGGATACGAGCACAGTTCTCTCAGCTAGACCCAGTCGCAACTTACCCTCCAGGAAGCGGACGATGAACTTGGCCTCACTGGGGCCACCCTTGTTGTGGGTGATGTCCACTCCTTTGTTGCCTTTGCCTGCGGTGGCGGCGTCTGCTGCAGATAAAAGCTTTTTGATGCCCGAGATCTTCTTGTCCTGGGATCCGTGCCCGCTGACCTTTGCAATACCAAGCAGACCTTCATGGACTCCCCGCACGGTAAGAGCTTTGGGCTTGAACATTGTCGGTTGGTTGGATCGACTTTTAGCAGCCACGAGTCCCAGGTCACCGATCTCATGCTGATCGGTCTTAATAACGGCCAGACTGCGGCCAGTACACTCACCAATGGCTTTCATGATCAAAGACTCTCCAATGCCTAATTCAATTCCAGCGTAGTCCGCAGCCAGCTTGTTGATCATTAATTGGACGGTTGGGAGTAAATCTCCCCGGAGTGAGGCGTAAAACCTGTTGGAGGAATTGAGAGCAATAGGCCATGATGATCAGGCGTTTCGTGGTCATCTCAACCAGAGAAAAAGTAGTACAAAGTGCTGCATACGGAACTGGATCTCCTGCTTTCCAGTCCGGGTATGGATCATTACCGGTTGACTTGAGGGTTGCCTGCACCTTCGCCATTGTCTCCTTCTTCACCTCGGGTTTAACTTCCTCGTCGCTTTCTGACAGCTCCTCATCTTTGTCTGATTGACTGTTTTCCTCGGCAAGCTCTTCTTCTGATGATTTTTTCAGGATTGGCTTGGGGGACACAGGCTTCGTGGGCTTGGCTGCTGGTGACTTGGATTGTTTCGCAGGTGATGGCTTCTTTGGGCTTTTCTTGGGACTTTGCTTGGGGGATGGAGATTTCTCCTTGGTTGTCTTGCGCCGGCGTTTTGAAACAGGTTGAACATCGGAACCATCACTCTCCTCCCCTTCGTCGACCTTTTCTCGCTTCAAGCTCTTGGCAGATTCAGCTTCATTTGTCTTGTCGGAGGCAGTTGTGGGTTCATCTTCAGTCTTCATTTCTATGTCATCTTTTTCCTCAGTAACGGCAGGCTCCGTGGAGCCCTCTGCAGCATCGCTCTCTTTTTGCTGTCTCTTTCCGCCGAATGCTAGTGTCGTTTGTTTCTTTGGGGCCTGATTTCCATTCGCGGATGAGCCGAAAAACCGCCTAAAAAAAAACCAACACATCAGTAACCAGAAGCCTAAAACACGCCAATGATGCGCCAATATAGGCCGACGCACCCGATAGTTGATTGGGAATCGCGCACATACCCCAGCGTAGCCTGTTTATTACTCTTGTCATCCGCCATGATGATGCGTGGACTTGGAGACAAAGACGATGAAGTGAAAATGTGACGATGAGAACCGAGCAGTGGGCTGCTTTGAGATTGGCGAGATGCTTGATAATGCTGTGCGGCGGATTTATAAGATCTGTAAGACCGTGCTGGTTCGATGCGGAGATGGGATCGGAAGCACGAGAGCGATTTAGGCGCCAATGCGAATTGTAGAGGGCGCATAGGCGGGTTGATTCACAATAGTGATCTCAAAAGTGAACCAAAGTTTGCTTAAATACAGTGATCGGACAGAGAACACGACCAGGCAGCATAAGCCTTTGAATCTTGGATTTCAGGCAACATCGACCTTGCTAATGTTCTCCACGCGACGTGACGCGACAGTCACGTGGTAGCTATCTTACTTTATCGGGAATTATTGCTCACGCCGCCCTCGTAGACGGGCAGAATGATAAAGGCGGCAACTTATCCCACGCTGATCAATCCAATCAATCACAATCCAGCATGGCTTCATCTCTGCTTGACTGATTCTCGGTCTGATCACATATGTAAAGACCTTGTGGTATATTTGGAAACCCAGGGTAATACCCACCACAATGGAAAACCAGCGGCAGGAATCATTCAAGCGGGTATGTACTGCCCACTGCATCGTGGAAATCATACTAACAAATCTAACAGCTACGTACACCATGTGTGGAGCTAAGCTCCGTCGGTCTGGGTTTTCGAGGTAATCATAACTCAGCTGCAGATGTGGCTCGAGCTCTTGAACCCGTTCACTATGTCTTGGAGGAGCTTGCAGGAAAGAATGCGTTGGATGAGAAGCTTGCTGAATATGCCTTCTTCCCTCTCTCACATATCTTCAATGAAACACAGCGACTACCGGCCCGGTGTCTAGAGCTAGCAGTGAAATGCTTACAAATACTGGTTGCCGATGGGTGGCGCCGAAAACTATCGCCAGCATTGGGCAAGCAATTGATTATATTGCTGACATTGATCGTGGGCGGATCCCCAAACAAAATCGATGGGAAAGAACCTCTTAAGAACCAAGCAACAGAAGAGCTCTCAACAGCGGGTTTCAATTGTCTTCGGGTGATTTTTGAGGTGCTGGAGGGCCCAGTTGCAGAACAGACTATTTTCCATGAGATCGGCACCGCAACGGTAGTCGATCAAACGGTCTATCTCCTATTGGAAGGAATTGTGGATGAGAGATCCGATGATCTCTGTGTTGCATCTGCAAAGGCATTACAAGCCCTTTATGCCAGAATTTCAGACCGTGTGGTACTGGCGAGCATCATGCCAAGAACAGTCTCTGCGCTAGCCAAAGTGGTGAAACCCACAACACAGACTCGACGGTCATACAAGTTGCTGGAGATATGTATACACACCTTGAACCATCTTCTGCAAGCGGTGCTCAATGACCGTGTGACTGCTGAGACAGAGAAGACAAAGCCCGCCCAACTCGAAACCGATACATTGGCGTTGGACAAGTCTTGGCTGAAAGCTACAACCACGCAAATCAAGTTAGCGTTAGTCAACGTGATCCAGGTCCGGCGCCATCAGCGACCAGAAGTACAGTCTGCAATGCTGAAGCTCTGCGTCATGGTGATAGAAGACTGCCAGGTCACTCTCAAAGACGCTGTTCCTTTGATGGTCGACACGATCGTGGTTCTAGCTGACAAAGAAGACGATTTACCGAATGAGGCCTATAAGACACTCCTTCATCTAACTACCACATATTCAGTCGTGATAGATTCTCTCAAGGAATCACTTCATAGTTGGCTCATGTCCTTTCCTCGAATCATGCAAAGCAATGACGAGACAGCTAAACAATGGGGAATTCGGCAGATCTCGACTGCCTTCCAGGTCTTATCCCAGGTTCAGTCTGGGTCCGACATACTGACAAACAGCCTGGCATCTGGCCTATGTGACAGTGTCAGTGCCGTCGTCAAAACCAGCACAAGCGGGCCACAGATTTTGGCCTCTACTACCCCTGAGAGCCTGAACCTGGACGTCATTGGTATCGGGTCTCAATCGCTAGAATTTCCTCCGGTACTACTAGAGCACCAAAGTCAGCAAGAAACCTTGAAGGACCTGCGGTCTATGATCACAAGGCTCAACCTGTCTGAATCTGGAAATGCGATCACTCGTTTGATTGTCAACCGACTGCAGGCTACATCAGATGAGACCGTCGTTGGACCCTTCTGGTTGGCCTTGACGTCTCTTCGCTCACAGTCCCAATCTATGGCTGTCTTTGATGACTTCCTTGCTGATGACCAACTAGACCAGCCCCGGTCTCTGTCCAAGCGTGCGACAATGATAGAGGAGCTGTATTGTACATCGTTGATCATTTTGACTGAACTACCAGCGGATGGTTCTGGTGACTGGAGAACACTGGCTCTTGCTTTGGAAGCAGTTGCTCTTCAAGCCCAGCAACTTGGTGAGGCATTCCGACCCGAGCTCATGGACGCCTTGTATCCCACACTACAATTGCTAGCATCCAACAACCCGGTTCTCCAACATCATTCCATGACATGTTTGAATATCTTGACCAAGGCTTGCAATTACCCGGACACCAGTACAATGATTATCGAAAATGTGGACTATCTGGTCAACTCAGTTGCTTTGAAGCTCAACACCTTTGATGTGTCGCCATATCCACCGCAAGTTCTTTTCATGATGGTAAAGCTTTGTGGCCCAAGGCTCGTTCCCTACTTGGATGATGTGATCGACTCCATTTTCGGCATTATGGACCTATACCATGGCTACCCAAAGCTTGTCGAAATGTTGTTCAAGTCTTTAGCGGCGATTGTTGAAGAAGGAGCAAGAAAACCATCGCTACTGACAATCGACGATGGCCGAGAGAATGGACCTCACGACCATCGCAAGAGTCAATACCAGCACCTCTCAATTTCCACAATTGCTGAAAACATTTTGAAGAGGAAAGCCAAGAGCGCGATGCATGACGAAGAAGAAATGGATGCGGAAGGGAATATCCCGCATCCCAAGAAGCCCTGGTCAGAAACCTACGACAAGCCACCACCAGAACCCGAAACCATCGAGGAACTACTGAACCAAGCTGAATCCGATGAGCCACGCCCACCACCCAAAGAGCCAGAGGATAGCGAGAAACCACTGAGCAAGACTCATTCCCTTCTTCTGCACATCGTCAAATCAATCCCATCCCACCTCTCTTCGCCATCGCCCTATCTCCGACGCTCCCTTCTCACAATCCTCATCGACGTGCTCGCAGCGTTGTCCCAAAACGAAAACAGCTTCCTCCCTCTAATTAACGATCTCTGGCCCTCAGTAGCCTCAAGAGTCATCTTTCCTTCGTCCCTGGGCTCCGAGTCCTCATCAAACAGCCTAATCACTCAATCTACTCCCGGCTCAAAAAGTACCCCCAGTCAACCCGATATTCACACTTTCCAAGAAGAAACCTTCGTCATCACAGCAGCCTGCCAAGCCATCGAAGCCATGTGCAAGGGCGCAGGCGACTTCATGGCCTCTCGCATCGAACCCGAATTCCCCCGCTGGGAACGCGTATATCAGCGCGTTTGGACAAAAGTACGACAAGACGCCGAAGCAGCAAATGAACGCCGTGCCCGCCAGGAACGTCTAGACAAACAGAAACAAGGACGTTCAGGTGCTCCAATGCTCATCCAAGCTGTTGATACCGAGAGCTCAAACGCGGAGTTCAACCTAACGCTTACTTCCTCCCTCGCACTCTCACCTCTCACATCCGGATCTAAAGCCTTTACACCACATCACACACTCTGGCGAGCATTGATTTCACTATTCCTAACCGTCCTCACTCGCGTCCGTCTGCCACTCGAAGTGGGAGATCGTATTTGCGAGATACTGGGTGCGTGGATTGCGTTGTTTGTTGGTCCTGCATACTATTTCCATTCCAGGAATTCGGATTCCGGTGCTGGGTTGGATGATGCACAGAGGAGTATGCTTTCATCGGTCAATGATGCTATTCAAGCGATGGAGACTTGGAATGCGGATTTGACGTGGTTTATTTTTGAGCAGCAGCGGAATCAACTGCAAAGTCCTTCTACTGGACCTGTGTCTGAAGTAAAGGATGACATGGCCCTCGAGCTTGATGGAGTGGTACTCCGGTTTGCGGAGGTTGCATTTTAAATGAGATTTAGATCCATGGCTGTGTAAATACACTGCTTTCATAGCGCATTATAAAGGTTATCTATATGTACTGCAATAGGCTCAATACACTACGTATCTGGATCATGTGGAGATATCAAAGGAGTGGCGATTGGTGAGCTAAACTAAAACACTAACTATTCAAACTGACTGAACTCACGGCAAGGAGTGAGAATCAGAAAGACATTAAGCCACTGTAAAGACAGCTTGCAAATAGAAACATAAGCCAAATGAGCGATGGAAAATGGCGTAAAGCCAAACATCTATTCGCTGTCTTCGTCGCTCTCATCCTCGCTCTCCGCGGTCTCAAGCCACTCCAGGAAGGGCTGGGCAGACTTGCGAATCTTCTTGCTGATCGACATGTCAACGTATTTCTTGCTAGCCTTAGCGCCCCAGGCCTTGAGGGTTTCCTCAGACACAAGGTCGTGCTGGTAGTAGGCAAGAAGAATGGCAGGGATCTGAGGAATCAGGTCAGGGTGGTCCTGACCAACGAAGCGCTCAGTACCGCCAAGGAAGGCCTTCTCGTGGCGGTCGGAAGTGATCATCTTCTTGAGCAAGGGGGCACGGGCCTCAATCTGCTTGGTGATCTTCTCGTCGAAAATGCTCTGGGCCAGAACGGCGAGAGTCTTGTGCTTAGTTTCGATACCGAAGTCCTTGGCCTTCTTGTAAATGTCAACATCGGAGACCTTGGTGACACTGCCAAGCTCCTCGGCAGTTTCAATGATCCATTGGCCCAGCTGCTCGTAGGACGAAGGACCATCGGCCTCATCAGCGTCGGCATCCTCGATGACGACAGCGCGCTTAAGATCATCAGGGAGATCCTTGGCGCGAGCCTTGACAGCCTCCTCGGAAACGTCAACAGCCCAGTCGTCGTCCTTGATCTCCTCCTCCAATTGGAGGTTCTTGGCCTGGCGGACGAGCTCATCGTCGCTGCCAGCCTCAAGAGCCTCATCACCGATTTCCTCTTCGCCGTTCTCGGAGCCGTTGCTGTCAGCGGGGCTGACATCCTCGCCGTTGTTTTGTCTCTCCTTCTTGGCCTCACGGCGGGCCTTCTTGTCTTTCTTTTCCTTCTTGCCCGGCTTGGGTTGGTTGCGAACAATGAAGGTGCTCAGCTTCAGGCGGGGGTCAGCAGTGCAACGCTGACCACAGGCCTTGCAGTCCAGAGTGATGGTCTCATCCTTGATGATGACATCGGTCTCGGGGTTCTTGCACTTCTTGCAGAGCACGAACTTGGTAATAAATCCATCCAGGTAGTCCTGGAGCTTGTTCGCATCGTGAGCACCGTTGATGATCCAACGGTCGTCAGTGGGCTTGGCATTGGCCTGGGCACCGAGTTCAAAACCGAAGTATTTGATGACGTAGGCAGGAGGACGGCTGAGGGATTGGGCGACGGAGTTCAGGTTGACAATAACGGTCTTGATACCGTTACCCTTGCCCTCAATCTTGGACTGCAGCTTCTCCATCTTGTAGCGATAGAAGGGATCGGAGATATCCCGGCGAATGTTGACGGTAGCCATGTTGGCGGTATTGATTTATACTTGGATCACGAGGATACGATTGGCTTGCGGAAAAGGTAGCGGGAGGAAATCTTGAACGAAATCTTGTCGACGGAACAAGACATGCGTGTCGGAGGTGTTTTAACAAATATGTTGGTTTTTCTGATTTTGAGGGGTTACTCTGTTTGACTAAACAGTGTGATTTCTCACGCGTAGGTCAACGAGGGATTCAAGTGTACCGAAGGGATTCAGCCACAAGAGCGAAGGTGTATACTGCAAGGTTTCGACGCGCGAAACGTTTGCAGCTTGAGCGGCAGGTGATAATCGAAATTTTGCACGGAGGACGAATACATAGACAAGTTCGCAGTCGAAATCCTTGCTGGGTGTCTCTTAGGGGCGAGAACGACCGAGGTTGTTCTGGGAATCCGAGTCAGAGGCCGGAGACCCTGGGATAGCTTGCTGAAGAAAGTGATGATGGCGATACCGAAGTAAGCGCGGGTTGATTTCAAGTGGACGCGTAAACTGTATTCACAGTTGACGCAGGGGAACAGAGGCTTCGCGAGATGTCGAGGCCTTAGTAAAAGATGTGTGGGTTAAAAACAGAATTGAGGGCGAAAACGAAAAAGAGAAAGCGTTTTCAAGCGGGTCTGCTTAGCTCATCCCGCACGTGGTCTCGGGGGGCGTTGTCAAAGGCCGCGGATGCGCTTATATGCACGCACTCCGCACTGGGAGTATACCTGCATGTCAGAGATTAGCTGCCACGTAGATCATTTATATGGTTTGATGCCTCCTGGAATATCAAATAGGATAAAGCAGGCTTTCATTGCGAGCGTGAGAAGGATTTTTGAGGCTTTGTGTTGCAGCGTGGTCGGAGTTGAAGAAGAGACAAACAGTGCGTGTAGCTTGTAAATTGATGCGTCGCCTTAGCACCATCGGATTTAGCGGCCGAGTCGGACTTCACTAGAACAATACAGTAACCCCATACTAAACAAAAACAAAAAAGGAAAGAAAAGGAAACAAACAGAACCAAAAGAAACAAGAGTCATCATGGATCCGATTCTTCTTTTGCTTTTTTACGTATAACTAAGTTACGTAGCTCATACAAAGTAAACCTTGAAAATCTGGCTGCAGAATGAGGTCAACCCCTCCGAGCCCCACCAAATCTCCCCCAACGGCAACTTGTTCGTGATCGCCAATTCCCGGGTTCTATTTTTTCGCCAATTGTGCGTGGAAGCCTCGGATACCTGCACATTACCGCTAAGGATCCACTCCTTTGATTGTGTGTTTAGGTCACAATGCCCGTAGACCTGTCGCTGTACCTGGTGACGGACTCGACCCCGGCAATCCTGAAGGGGCGAGACCTGTGCACGGTTGTGGAAGATGCCCTAAAAGGAGGTAAGACAAAGATACTCCGATGGATAATCCGAGTCTAACCAGAATGTCTTGCAGGGGTCACGGTGGTGCAATACCGGGACAAAAAGAGCGATACCGGAGATTTGATTAGCACAGCTAAAAAGCTGCATCAAGTCACCCAGCGCTATGGCGTCCCACTACTGATCAATGATCGAGTGGATGTTGCCCTTGCTGTCGGAGTTGAGGGTGTTCATTTGGGTCAGGATGATATGAGTAAGTCCCATTCGACACCCAATGCCGGTTTCCCGCGGAGACTGATATCAACTAGCCTTTGAATTGGCGAAGAAGCTTCTTCCCAAAGATGCTATTATTGGAATTAGTACCTCATCTATAGAAGAGGCTCGCAAGGCTGTCGCCGATGGCGCCGATTACATTGGTATTGGGACAATGTTTGCCACTCCAACGTATGTTTTTATGGCCCCATGCAGCGTAAGCGGGAAAAGGACTAACAAAAACACCGATCCAGAAAAACCAACACCAAGTCTGTTATTGGAACAGCAGGAACTCAGGCTATTTTGGATGCCATTAGTGACTCTTCCATTGGTACGGTCTCTATTGGAGGTATCAACCACGCCAATGTCCAGCGGGTACTCTACCAGTCCAAGTCCCCGAATAAGGGCCTGGACGGAGTAGCTATCGTGAGCGCGATTGTGGCCGCTGATGACCCCAAGGCTTCAGCCGAGGAGTTCGCCAATCTTATCAAGTCAACTCCTGTATTTGCATTGGATTCTAAGGTCGCCGGGGCCAACAAGCCCGAGACCCTGGTAGCAGAAGTGCCGCACATTGTGCGCAAGTTGGTCGAGGCGCACCCGTTGGTCCACAACATGATTAACTTCGTAGTGTCTAACTTTGTTGCCAATGTTGCATTGTCCATGTAAGTCTTTGCTTTGGCTAGATGTTGAGCCATCAATACTAACCTTCTCCATAGTGGCGCATCGCCTATCATGTCTCCATACGGCGATGAAGCCAAGGATCTTTGCAAGTTCAACGGCGCTCTTCTCATCAACATGGGCACATTGACCAGTGAGAGTATTCCCAACTACGAAAAGGCTATTAAGGCGTACAACACACGGGGTAACCCTGTAGTCCTAGACCCCGTGGGTGCTGCTGCGACAGAGATTCGCCGAAATGCGGTCTCTCGACTCATGTCTGGTGGATACTTTGATCTGATCAAGGGTAACGAGGGCGAGATTCGCCAGGTCTGGGGTAGTAATGCAGTGCAGCAGCGGGGTGTTGATAGTGGACCCAGCACCCTCACTGACTCGCAAAAGGCTGCCCTTGCCCGAGACCTTGCTCGACGTGAAAGAAATATTGTGCTGATGACTGGAGCCGTTGACTACCTGAGCGACGGAGAGCGTGTCTTCGCCGTTGAAAATGGCCACCCATACTTGGGACAAGTGACCGGAGTATGTCCCAACCCTTCCAAGGCTCTTGATACGATTGATGCTAACAAATCAATTTACTAGACTGGGTGTGCCCTTGGTAGCATCTCAGGCTGTTTCTTGGCCTCCCCCTACTCCGACAAACTGCTTGCTGTGCTATCTGGCCTTTTGATGTACGAGATCGCAGCTGAAAATGCTGCATCCAAAGAGTATGTTCGCGGTCCTGGCAGTTTTGTACCAGCCTTCCTAGATGAGCTATACGCCATCCGCACGGCGGCAGCCAAGGGCGACGATAGCTGGATCGCTGGTCGAGCAAAGGTGCACGAGGTGAAAATCTAGATTTCAAAATCCATGGTAATGAGACGAGTCAAAAAATGAATACCCCATCTTTTTGAAGATAATAGTAGCTTTGGCAGTTTAATAGAGTCGGCATTCTCCGCAGTGCATAGTTCCCCTCGGCCGATTGGCTTCCCCGCAATCTCCGATTTCCCGCCGTTCTTCAGTCCCTTAATCTTTTCCCTTTCCCATCTCCTCCACACTTCGTCGGAATACCCATCTATCTATTCAATCGCCAAGTACTATTCCACCATGGCTACCCTATCTCGCACAGTTCGGATTCGTAAGTACCACACGAACAAATACCCATTGAACTCGACTAACGGATTACAGGCAACCCCGCACTATTGTATGTTCAAATTTCAACACCAAAACCATACAATATCATACTAACCAGTCAACTCTACAGTATCTGCGACATCCAAGAGAAGTTCCGCACGAAAATTTACGAGTTTCCCAAGCTGTCAGCACCATTCAATCCATTCCCAACTCAATTACCTAGACTAACATGCGCATAGAGTCTCAACCACCAACAAACTAGTCCGCGCAGCGAATACCCTCAACTTCCCAATCTACATAAGCACACAATCACGCGCAAAGCTCGGAGAGACCGTCTCCGAGCTCTCCCCCCACCTCCAAGGCCCCAACATCAAAGCCGATGTCGACAAGACGCTCTTCTCAATGATAACCCCAGAGCTGAATGCTAAGCTGCCTTCAGACCCCACTGCTATGGATGCTATCATCGTAGGCATTGAAACACATATCTGTGTTACGCAGACGACACTTCAGCTTTTGGGGCGCGGGTATAGGGTTTATATCGTTGTGGATGGGGTCAGCAGTGTTAACCCCGGGGAGAGGAAGATTGCGCTTGAGCGGTTGAGGGATGCGGGAGCTATTATTACTAGCAGTGAGAGTTTGCTCTTTGAGATCTTGGGGGATGCGAACCATGAGTCTTTCAGGGCTGTTAGTGGGTTGGTTAAGGAGACAGTGGAGGAGACGAAGGGGGCTTTGGATGTTTTTGCTAAGATTTAAATTGGAAGGCCCAATATATATTTGTTCAAACATGAGCTGGAAGAGCTGGAGCGTCAAGAAGAAAGCATGTCGCCAATGACGCTAAAGAAAGTCTCACCAAAAGAATGGAAGTTGACCGCGAAAGCCGATGAAAGTGTTCATGCCTTGCTAATCCCGAGGACTCGGGATCATAAGCCTTAGCGCCTAAGTTTCTCTAACGTATGTGGAAATTTATGTTCAGTGGCCTTCAAAATCCTATCGGTATGTATGAACAATTAACAGTGCACAGTTTGGAGCTTCAATGTCAATAATAAACTCATTTTTGAATTGCTGTCGTGTCATGACAATCCGACTATGGATGTCGTCGCTAAGTGGAAGATTAACTAAAAAAGACTGGATACCATATCGGTAAACAGAGACTATCGAGATGGCATCTGTAGTATTTTATGGCTCATCACCGAGATCCGTCGCTAAGATGCAGAATATGGTAAATCGTTTTCGCGGAAGGGGTTCACTTAGGGGTTCCAGTCGCGTGGCCGGATGAGTTCAGCCATCCAAACGCCGAGGCACCGCCAACGGGATTGGTTGCGGACGTCACAGATGATGTGTTGCCGTCGGAGGAAGTAGGGGCAGCAGAGTTGGGTGCTGTACCATGAGACTCGGTGCGATCTGTAGAGACGCTGATTGGTGCGGGATTGTAAGATGCTGCACGAGTAGAGAGCTTGGTAGGCCGAAGGACTTTCATGGGACGGCCAGGCCCATTTTTCTCTGTGGCAATAGGTTCGGGCTTTGGGCGACGCCAAGAGTTCCAAACAGTAGCAGGCTCGGTCTTAGAGGTAGTAGTTGGATCATGGGACGAAGCTGAGGTGGGATGCGATTCAGTACTTGTGGGAGCTTGATCCTGCAGACGGGGCTTCTTCCCTTCATCTGCTTCTCCAACAGAGACGCGAGTTGAAGCAGGAGCTGAAATTGATTGTTGAGGAGCACTGGACTTTCCAATGACTCCCGCGGTATCATTCCCATTTACCGCGGGTTCTCCCGATTCATCGCTGATCTGGATCCCATTTGAAGCTGTTAGTAGAGTCTTGAAGGCAGACTCCTTTTCAGGGCGGACGAGGGGAATGGAGATGGTATTTCTCTCGTCGTCAAGCATAATGATCTTTTCCTTGGAGAGCAAAATATCTGCGTTGTGTGCGCGAAGCACATCAATCCCAATGATTACTTCGATTGAATCATCTGTGGTATCTGTCTCGCGGACCAAGAACCGAACTGTCAATGTGGGTACCTGGGGCTCAGGGCTTCCGGAGCGAGGGGAAATGTGGTGGATACTAGCTTCGGTGAGGTGCATGGGAACCTTGACGTATTTCAAGCCATCTTCATGTTCTATGGAATCTTCCAATCCAAGATTGCGAATTGTCGATATGCCCAATGTTGACATGTAGGAGCCCGAGCAGACTGCAGCGTAGAGGAGCGTCTCATTTGAGAATCTAGGTGTCAGCCAGCATCGGATGATGCAAGGTACTGGCCCCAAGAGAGCCCCTCCAGGTGGAGGGAGAAGTGGCGATGATCCACCGTATGACGAGCCCAATAAGCGACTCGATTCCAAACCCATACTATTTGTGCGCGTCGAATGAAGCGAGTGTCCTGAGGAGCTCAGTCGGCCATCTGACCGATGAGAAAAAGATCGCTCGGTCATCATTGAGCTTCCCATCCCACTACCAGTGCGGAGCGGCAGCTCGGTGGTTGACCGACTAGCCTGCCCATACCCATGAATAGCACTCTCATCAAATCGCACACTGTTCGCTCGTGAGGCGCCTCGTCGCGGTTCCTCATCACCTTCCATAACCATAGCTGAGCTAGACATCCCGGGATGAGGTCCTTGATCAAATCCTTTGAAGGCGTCAGGCGGAGAGTTGTAAGCGGGTTCTAAATACAAAGCCACGATTAGCAACGCGATCGGGATTTTGGCTGAATGAAGCGCGTACCAGTGGGAATAGAACTCCCCAACGGAGTAGGAAATGGCGACAGTGGACCCCAAACACTTTTCAGTCTCGCATCCTCGTCCCGGCGACGCTCGAGTCGTGCGATCCGCTCGGCCTGCTCAAACTGTACAGCATGAAGCTCTTTTAGGTCCTCAACTATCTGCCAGAATTCCCGCGGGCCAGAATAGTACGGCACATCCATTGCCACCTGGCTGGTAGGTTGGTATCTTTCAACCGCCCTGGAATCAATCACGCCCCTTGCGCCCTTGGGACGAAAATTCCAAGTGATGCCAACTTGTTTCCGTCAACTCCCACCTCTATGATCGCGTATGGCCTCCTTCGGCCTCCTCCCTCCTTCAGAAAGCGTGACGGCCCACGGGGCCGTCCTCCGAGCTGTAGATTGCAGGAGCTTTTGGTCTCGCTATGGCATGCGGTGAGGACTCGAAGCGTGAAAGGTGGACAAAGAGAAGGTCACGGTCGGCTCGGAATGTATGAAAGCAAATGAGGTCGAAATAGGTTGAGGCTGAAATATGCAAGGGAGACGATGGGAAGGTTGACGGCGTTAAGGTTTTGAAGTTGAACAGCGAGTGGTTGGCGGAGTGATGACTGATGGAGGGGTGGTGAATGAGAGGAGATGAAAGTGGATCTTCAAAAACGAAGATCGCACGCGACAAGTAAATTGATGTCAGATTTAATGCAGGAGGAATGAGATCTGGGGGAAAATGCAGTGGAGAGGACAGCGTCATATGCAGGAGGGGAAGGAAGCTGATCTAGACCGCTCCCGTGCTGCTCCACTAACGGCTTCAACTACGCGGCAGATGTCATGGTCTGTGCGATTAGATCAATATTTTGTATGTGGAGTTTAATTTTATTTACTAGGAACCAACGGATTTACCCATGTTATTCTGATTGTATTCTTGGGGCGCCAAAACCGTCTAAACAAGACCTATGAAAGTGAAACTTATTTGGGAGCCTCAGGCCACGGGGGATAGACCATTGGCAGGACCTCTGGAACTTGCTCCGGCCAATTAGCACGGATTGTGTTCATGAGCTCAGTACTGACAATACGGTACCCAGCCGGTGTCAGATGCAATCCTAGATATCAGTTAGTGTGGCGACAAATTGACGTCTTGAAGTGATACCTACCGTCAGTGAAAAGACTACCGAATGCCTCGCTATTGGGCGCGTCTCGAGATCCAAGAAGAGGTTGTCCCTCCTTCCAACCAATCGAGGCCATGAATGCAGACCAAGTATCCACCACTGGGATATTCAGCGATGCGCCGAGCTCTCTCATCCCCTCAGCGTAGGTCCTCGTAAGAGCGGCAGTCCGACTGGGGTGGACAGTGTTCTTGGAGTTGTCAAAGCCCTCTAGTTGGTATTCATTGACTGGTGGGGGAGTAATGAAAATGATGTGAGGGTTCTGAGCAAGCATTGCCGGGTGTTGGACGATATCTGTCAGATTCTGCTTATACTGCTCTAGAGGAACGTGCTGGTTATGCCCAGGAACTGCCGCGTCATTGGCGCCAAAGAAAATGGTCTTCGGGTTGCATTAGTCAATGATGAACGGAGGAGCTGAAGGACACTTACTATGAACCGCACGGTAGCAATTTGAGGCGATGGGAAGAATTTAGGGAAGACTTTGATAGCATGAGCGGTAGAGTATCCCCTGTTGTCTGTTAGACCGATTACGAGGGTTTGTGGATTTTGAACGCTTACGAAAACCCACGGTTCAGCACATCCATCTTGCGGCAGTATACTTTGGAAAGAGTTAGCAGAGAACCATCAGTTGCAGAACGGATCGACTTACCGTCTTGCAATGCTGGCTCGAAGCCGAATCCCAGGTCCTGGTTACTGGACATCTGGGTGATCGAGTCCCCAAAGAGGAGGAACTGATCATATGGCTTTCCCATAACCTCGTCGGATCTCGTCATGATGAGCTGAATTGAGCACAGGTAAAAAAAAACTTAAGGAAAATATGCTAGACTGTTGACAGGATATATGTCGGGGTTTGAAGTAGTGGGCAAGACCTGAAAATGGTGGGGGTGTTATGCTCCGTGGACAAAACGGAGTGGACCGAGTCATCTTATCTCGATGGTTTCTCCACCAATTGCCATGCAGACTAGTAAGTGCTTCGTGAATCTTCTACAAAGTCACCTTCGCAACTTTGTATGCCAGTCAATGTTTGCGTTTCCCGACTTCTAGGTTAATGAGGACAGAGTATAGGAAATAGGTATAGAAGCTGAGTAGACTGTAGAAAAACCAGGTAGTGAAACTAGTATAACAGACCAATCACAATCCCCACTAAAAGCGGTTACACATCGGCCAATTATAACCAGCATCGGGGGCTTTGATTTGATCCCGTCGCTGCTGTGTACTGATCGATCTTATGCACGTTTAATCCCCATAATCTCCCGAGGGTTGTGTGGGCGCCCAAAGCTTATAAGCGACCACAACAGAGTTCCAATAGTGCATCACGTATACTTGGAACTTGCCAACAACAACAGCATATACCCACATTTAATGGATATTCTCACACCAAAAACATGTCTTTGCGCAAGCCACCGCCTCTTGAGGGGACCTTGAGACCCACCGCCAAGTGATCGACTCGGAGGATCAGCGTATGGACAGTCAAGTGGCGAGCATCACGCAGCACGAATGTCTCAGGATTTTCCTTTTGCTTAGGTGATTTAGGCAAATGACCAAGCTGACCTAGCATGTCCGGGTTTTCTTCCCCTGAGAGTCATTCGCCTAAGTTTTCTGACAGGGGCAGTTTTAAGTCTTTTCCAAGAGCGAATAAAGTCGTTGGTATTTTGACATCTGCAATACACCGCTCAGGCCGGCAAGTACATACCGACATAAGTAGCCCAACGTCATGGGGAGATATTGGGCGTGCATAGCTCCCCGCATCGGACCCTCATGCCTCCTTCATACTCCAATAGGATGATGTGATCTGACCGGGCGCGAAGCGGCTTCCGTAGAATGGCATCCCGAGCAGGGAGGGGAGGAGCTCCGAAAATGTAGCAGGCATGAGGCAAAAAGCTAAACGGTTAACATATCAAATCAAATCGAATTAAATATGCATCCTAGCCGTCAAGATGCGCAAGAAGATATATTAAACAACGAATGATGTGGATTAAGGGATTCGATACGTGGTGGGTCCGCCCTCACCTGACGCGTCCCCATCATCTGCAACCCGCACTGGACTTTCTTTTGAAGCTCTTGAGACCCTTGAAGTATTGTGCGGGCCATGACTTCTGGTAAGTTTTCTTTCTTTCTTCTACATCCCCATTCAACGCACCCTCATGCGGCCCCTTCCCATGGCGTCGCACTGGGGTCTTCACTGTATCTAACTCGATAAACAATACAGGCACCGGCACTGCACCCCGAAGCATAGACGCTTCTGAACCCCACGATGCCTCGTTCAGTTCCACAATATACCTCATCGCCACGGGGTGAGCCGGACGAGGCTCAAATCGATTCCCCTGCCTCTCGGACAGCTCCCCCGTCGCCAACCGCTCATCGCCGTCGAAGCTACCTCTCCGAAGAGCACACAGGCTACCAGTCCCTGGAATCGCATCTCGAGATCACCGAAGTCACCAGTCTCCTGGGGCCCCCGGAAAACTCACAACGCCGGGTACCGCGACGCTCATATACGAGTATCTCGGGGGCTTCGGGTCCGGATTCGTTGCGGTATTCCCTAGGTGCGGGGAACTTGCGTCGCATAGGCAACCATAGCCGGGCAGGCTCAACGAGGAGACGATTTAGTCGACGGAGTAGCTTTGTGGATGAGGGTGAACTCGCAGATGAGGACGAAGACCGCCCGGCCAGTGTACCGGCATCGACCAAAAATGGACTCACCGCATCATCGTTCCTGGATGAACGTACCTGGTACGACCAGTTTACTTCGACGGACTGGGTGCACGACAGTATTGCCGATGGAGCACGTCTGCGCCAATTGAGGCGCCGGAAGGATCTTCGAGGCCGGTTGCTCTCGTGGTTCGACGGCGCTCAGGGGTGGATTCTTGTGGCATTGACTGGCTGCATCACGGCAGCAATTGCCTATTTTGTGGACGTGACGGAGGATAGAATATTCGATGCGAAGTTCGGATTCTGCACTTCTCGTTGGTTTGCCAGTCAAAGTAGATGCTGCGAGGGTGCGTCACCCTGTGACGCCTGGCTGCCATGGACACGGATCTTCAGGCCCTCCAGCCCAAATGATGAAGGCGTGGATTTTGTCATGTTTGTTTTTTGGGTGGTCGTTCTGGCGATGATCTCGTGTGGTCTTACCTTGCTCACAAAGACAGTTGTGCCATCTTCTGTTTCTTTATCCACGCTTGACGAAAACCTTGGGGCTGAGTCGCGCGGGCAGTATACTTCTGCTGACGTTGGTTCGCCGCAGTCAATCACAAGTCCTCATGGAACCTTTCCTAACGCTCCTTCACGCCCGGCAATGGTCTACTATTCCGCTGCTGGTAGTGGAGTGGCTGAAGTAAAGGTCATTAACAGTGGTTTTGTTCTCCACGGTTACCTGGGTTTGAAAACCCTGGTCGTCAAAACTATTGCTCTCGTCTTTAGTGTTTCGTCTGGACTGAGTTTAGGAAAGGAGGGTCCTTACGTTCACATTGCTACTTGTGTAGGCAATATTGCCTGTCGATTGTTTGCCAAGTACAACCAGAATGATGGCAAAAGACGTGAAGTGCTGAGTGCTAGTGCGGCCAGTGGTGTGGCCGTTGCCTTTGGTGCACCCATCGGTGGTGTTCTCTTCAGTCTGGAGGAAGTCAGCTACTATTTCCCGCCAAAGACTCTCTTCCGAACTTTCTTCTGTTGCATTGCGGCTACTCTATCCCTGAAGTTCCTCAATCCTTATGGCACAGGGAAAGTTGTTCTCTTTGAAGTGAGATATCTCACAGATTGGGAATTCTTTGAACTCTTCATCTTCATTTTCCTCGGCATACTTGGCGGTGCAGCTGGTGCGCTATTCATCAAAGCCTCCAATTTATGGGCACGCTCGTTCCGTCGTATCCCGATAATCAAGCGCTGGCCAATGCTAGAAGTCTTCCTTGTCGCACTTGTAACCGGCTTGATCAGCTTTTGGAATCGTTATACCAAAATGCCCGTCACGGAGCTTTTGCTAGAGATCACCAGCCCATGTGAAAATCTTTCGAAAGACGGTACCGGATTATGTCCTATTGAGGAGGATATACTGCAAACTATCCAGTATCTCTTGATTGCATTCATCATCAAGAGCTTTTTGACCGTTGTCACGTTTGGCATCAAAGTACCAGCTGGTATCTACGTTCCATCCATGGTGGTCGGTGGTCTGATGGGCCGAATCGTCGGACATGTCGTTCAATTCTGGGTTGCGAAGCACCCGACCTTTTTCTTGTTCAACTCTTGTCCCGCCGTCCGAGGATTAGAATCATGTGTGACTCCGGGCGTTTATGCCCTGGTTGCTGCAGGTGCCACCATGTGTGGAGTGACTCGACTCTCAGTGACATTGCCTGTCATCCTCTTCGAATTGACAGGAAGCTTAGACCATGTGCTTCCATTTTCTCTCGCAGTCCTTTGCGCCAAATGGACGGCAGATGCGATAGAGCCACGGTCCATCTATGTAAGTTCATTGCCTGATCCCCATTGCTTTGAGAATCACAGATCTAATCGTGGATAGGATCTCCTTACCGACATGAACGCCTATCCTTTCCTCGACAGCAAACTTCAGCCACTAAGCGATGCCGAGCTGGGTGATATCGTCCGACCTGTGCGCAAAGACCGCATGATCGATATCTCAAACTCACCCTTCGTTGCCGCAACGGAACTCCGTTTGAAGCTCGAGCACCTCTTAATGGCCGGTGAGCTGGATGGCGGCCTGCCAATTCTTCGTGATGGTGTATTGGCAGGATTGATTCCAGCTCCAGACCTGGAATTTGCACTTGACACCCTTGAAGACGAGGAGAACACACTTTGTCTGATGGCAATGGATGCTTCCATTGCTGTCTACGATAGCGATAACGAAGATACCCTGCAGGAAGATTTCACGCGGTATATAGATCCTGTAAGTGGATGTTCTCTATTGTTGTCTTTTCCAACGCTAACCTATCCACCCCAATGTAGGCTCCAATCTCCCTCGACGTGCATTCTCCTATCGATTTGGTATACCAGTGCTTTGCCAAGCTGGGCCTGCGATATCTGTGTGTGCTTCAGAACGGCCACTATGCCGGCCTTGTGCACAAAAAGGCATTTGTGAAATTTATGAAGGAGAATGAGTAGGTACGATCTACCTTGATGGTTGATTCAATTCTTGTTTACTTGTTTTAAGCCTGGCGTTTTCCGGCCTGACGGGTTCTGTTTCTATGATTTTTCTGAGCATCTTGCATAGCATTGCACATTCTCTCGCTATTTCGGGTTGCCTTGATTCTAGGCATTGTTTATAGAAACTCCACCGTGCATAGCCACTTTGGCATTCTGATTTCAATTTTTGACGACAGTTCAGCATAATACATGGACTCTTCCTATTTCCAGAATGAACAATTTAAGGATGATATGAATGCATTCCAAAATACACCGTATCTATGCAAATAATAACATTGTTCGACGTGAAATATGCATCAATCCAACTTCTCAAACCCAACCATCTGAACCTCAACCTCTCCCTCCCTCTTCCATTCCCCAGTAACCTCCTCCCCAACCCACTCCGTCAACTCCTCAGGACTAGCACTTCTCCACCCATTCGACTGATCCATAGTATCCAACGGCCAAAATGTATCACACTCATACGGAACCTCATCCCCACCCTCAGGCTTCCTCACCACGTTAGTCATAACAACTCTAACAGGCCTAGGCAAAGCCCCAAAGTTCATCCTTAACGAAGCACCATAAATCTCCGCACCACCAATAACAAAGATCTTCCCTAGTCGCCCAGAAGATCCATAAACAGAGTCCAACTCCGAAAGCGCAGCGTCCAGACTAGGCGTCACAATCGCATCCGTAATTGGCTCGTCCGCCGGAGTCGGAGCAGTACCAGCAGCCGCAGATTCCGCCGCCTTAGCAGCCATCTTCGCCTTTCGCGCCTCGAGCTCTTGTAAAACACCCTCCCGGACAGAACCAGATGTATCGCGCGTGATTACCACGCTAATCCGCTTGGCGAGCGGGCGTAGACTTTTAGGCACTGAGTCGTAAGTTTTCCGGCCCATTATAATAGCGTTTGTGGTACCCGGTGTTGGGGGGCGGGATGTTACGCGTGCGAAGAAGCTCATGTCGGTCTTTATGCGGGGCCAGGGGAGGGTTCCCTTGAGGCCGATGCCTAGGCGGGTGGATTCATGGTCTGGTGTTGCGGGAGACGCGACGCGGATTGGGGTTGTCGCGACGACTAAGGTGAGTGGGAGGGAGGGGGAGATTGAGTGCGTGGTTTTTGGTGGTGGCATTTTGGATCGCGCTCTTTGTGTTTCTTGGGAGTGTCCTCGAGAGGATTGGTGGGTTCTAAATTTGCTTTGCTGGGAGGGGTTGAATGTGGTGATGATGGGGAAGGGAGAAAAGTTGTTTATCGGATTGCTTATCGGACCCCGCGTGGGGTTAAGTAAATGGGTTTATGCATTGTTGAAGTATGATCTGGAAAAGAAACCTAACATATGCTGTAATATGCATTATAATTTACTGTGCAGATTTTAGATGATATGTGTTAAGTGTCTATGTAGACATAAGCTATAAATGCACATTAGTGAATGTTGATCTATAGGACATCACACTCCGCCGTAACGAAGGTCAAAAATGACAAATGCACACTATATGAACAACGCATGAACAACAAACATAAAATAAAGAGAAACAAGCGATTAAAATGAACGGCAAATTATATTTCTCCGCGAAAATGCGCAGTGACTAGAAAGCTTCAAACTCCGAAATCCCATAAATGCACCGTCAACGCTCCGTGAATGCCTTCGAAAACGCCATTTGGGGCAAAGCCCATGCAGTATGCCAGGGTGGCTGCCCTACTTCTCCGGTGCAAGCTTTGCAAGCACACCCTCCTTGAGAGCCTCCTCCACAGCAAGGACATCTTTGTCCAGCTTCTCGCGGCGTTCGACATCACGCTCGTCCTCGCCAATGGTATCCAGCTTGCCGAAAAGCCACATCTCCTTCATGGCACGGGTGAGCGAGAGAATGTCCTCGGCAGAGCGGATCTAGATAGAAACAGCGGCATTAGTCGATTGCGTATAAACAAACGAAAATCAGGACCGGAAACAAAGCAAAGACTGTCTTGAGTTTGTAGTGATCGCAAATTGAACTTACCAGAGCAGTTGACTCCACGTCGAGTTGGTATGTCTCCACCGCGGTAGCCGTGTGACTTGGGTTCTGGATCTGAAAGAAATTGTCAGTCAATTGAGGGATTTTGTTGTTTCAAAGGAGCCTTACTGTCGCAGTAGCCATGATGTTCTCAAATCGCTGCAGCAACTGAGAGACATTGGTGTTGATGCGAGCTAAAGGGAAATGATCCATCAGACATGATTCGCTGATCAAGAGCAGAGAATCTTCTCCAGGGAGTTACTTACAGTGCAGAGCCTTGGCGGTGAGTTGGGAGTCCATGCCGTAGATGGATTCCTCAATATCGGGAACGAGATCGGAGTCCTTGACTGTGTGGCGCTTGGCGATGGAGTTTTGGGATTTGAGCTTCTCGACGTTAAGGCTGAGGTCATCAACTTCGGGGAGGAAGCTTCAGAGGGACGCGTTAGGTGAAGGCAGACCCACCGGAGCTCCCTTCGCTGGTCTATCACGTGATATTACAGTGGTGCTGCATGAGTTTAAAACCAACCGTCTACTATGTATAGCTTAACGCCGATCAATACGCAGTGCGCTGACCAAAACTAGAACAACGGTCACATATAATTCTTGTACGTAAATAATATTTGGTACGTTATTAGAAATGCTCTCAGTAACTTTCAGTCTGTAAGTTCTACATGCTGAGCTTATTTAGCTAAGAATGCGAGGTTTTGGCTAGCAGGAAACACGGCAGAATATTATGTAAGGAGTGGAGGGGTTTTAAACTCAACTCATACAACACCACTGTACTAGGCTGAATTGGGGCATATATATGTAAAGTATAGTATGGAGCTTTTTAGTTGAACACCACAAAATTAGTTGAGCACCCTCACTAACCGTATTCAAAGTAGCGCAGGATTCAAGCTTTTATAGAGTAATATCATTGAGTACGTACCTAAGTATCCTTATGTTACTCCGTAGACCACGCTAGAATATCAAGCTTCAAAGAGTAACGTGAGTAAGTACGTACTTGGGTATGTACCCAATAATATTACTCTCTGAATTTTGAATACCGCGCTACTTTGGATTCGGTTATTGAGGGTGTTCAACTAATTTTGTGGTGTTCAATTAAGAAGCTCCTTTATCGCGCTCCTACGGTATATCGACGTTTACTCTCCACTTTCCTAAATAGGCTTAGTCTAATATCCATCTACTTGCTCTACTTCCCTATTCTCTTCTCTTTTCTTTTCTCTCTTGCGCCACATAACAAGTTTACAACAGTCAGACGCTTATTATGAAGGATTACAAAGGTGGTTTTCCCTCCAAAAGTGCGACGGACACTAGTCAAAACGAGATTACTAGATGGTTCAACTTGGTTCCCAGTGTTGATATCGAATTGCAGATGGTGACCCCCATCCCGATGACTGCTGCTTTATGTAAGAGAGCCCACAACCAGAGAAAAAAAAAATAACAAGTAGATCTATAGTAACTTGGCCCAGTTGAATATCTTCAAGACGTATACGACGCCCTGAATATGAAGTCCATGTTGGATCCTATCAACGAAGCTAGCATTCGCATGATCTTGGACCCCATCCTCATCAAAGCACGTGCTTTGGCGATGAAGGCAAAGAAACCCCACGGCAATAAATTTACCCTTCAGACAGAGACAGAATGGAGTGTGATGGTAAAGACAGCCCTAGTAGAGGGAGGCGCCTTTGTGCTCAAGGGAAACCCCGACTACGCTTGCTGGTATGGACCGGCTGAGGAGACAGAGGTAAACGTCGTGGTTGTTGAGGCAAAGTCGAACAATATAACAATCACGCCTGACCAGTGCCTGGCATACATGGGTTTGTGGATTGTTATACCCCTGCTATTGTCACAAGTCTAATGTTTACCTAGCTATGATCCACCAAATGCGCAAAGAGGCACGCAAACAAGATTGCACGGTCTATGGTCTTCAGGCCCACAATACGTCATTCTGCTTTTTAAAGCTCGACGACCAGTCCAGAGTAAGCGCACTCGTCATTTTTGATCTTGTTTCCTTATGCTAAAATTTCCCCAGTGGTCGCAATACCAATTCCCCGTGGTCGACGGGGACTACAGCAAAGTCCTAGGAATCCTTGTTTATATCATGCTCAAAGCTACTGAAGCGACGCCCACGCATTCTCAAGGGTCTTCATGGCAAACAGAACAGGGAGAGTCCTCGGTGCAGGGCTCCTCAAGGTAGGCTCATTCGAAGGGCTGGTCCAGTGGTACATTGTATAGTTCAAATGGGTGAAAGCTCGGGTAGCCGAACTATGAAGAATTATGGGCTTTGCATTTTAATACTTGCTTCTCTTCATTCATTTATTTTAATGATAATTGTTGTCATCGCTTGACTGGTATCCCAAAACTGATATCACTCAGAATCAGTGCTAATCCTCATTTCTAATCTCATTTGTTCCCCATCGCAGTAAATGTAATTGATTTATCGAACGTATTTAGACTGGCAAAAAGTCAGTGAATGTTTGACCTGGAAGTTGCACGGATTGGAAACATACCATAAACCTCTTGTGGAAATCAGAGCGTAGCAGATCCTAGAAACAACATTAGTATGCGACAAACAGCGGATCTTAGGATGAGTAGACTTACGTTAACAAACTCTTTGCCATCCTGTTTCTCGGTGCCTCTAGCCTGGTTCTTGAAGACCACATCATCATCCCACCGGCGCTTCATGTTGAAATCCTGTGTGTTGAGAAGCGGGTTTCCTCGAGCAATGTCGACTTCTCGCTGCTCCTCCTCTTCGGCTGCCCGTTCTTGTTCCTGTAAAGAGTTAGTATTTGCTAAAACCAAGTTCCAATCAAGATGAGATCGCCACGAACCTCCTTCTCCTTCTGCGCTAAGCGTTCCTTCTTGATCTGCTCCAGCTCGCGCATCAACGCAGCTTCGTCGTCATCGTCATCGCTATCCTCCTCCTCACTGCTATCCTCTTCTGACCCATCAGAATCTGCATCTAGGTCGCGAGTCTCTTCTAAAATCCGGCGCCGTTTTGCCTCAGGGTCTTCGGTCTCGCCCTCCCCGACTTCAGCATCCGCGGGAGCAGATTCGAGCTGTCGCTTAGGGGTCTGCTCAGTGGCGGCTGTGTCGTCAACGGGAACACCATTCTTCTTGGCAAAGTGCGCGGCCTCGGCCTTCAGGAGCTCTGCGCGCAGGTCACGAACTTCGGTGTCGGCATCACCGCCTTGTCCGGGTTGTCTGGGGCGATGTTAGTAGCTGCGGGTGCGATCGCAATGATGTAGGGATTTGCGTACCGGACTTTCAGATGTGTGTGTGCAGGGAGGAGTCTTTGGTGGTATGCTGGGCCTCGGAGAGCCTCTTTGCCTTGTGCCTGGTTTCATTAATCTTTCATTCGGACGGGGAGTTGGAGTGGTCGTACAGGATCGAAGGTGGGTCTGTGAGCTGGAAAAATGTCAGTTTCTTATTATCGAAGTCTGAATAAACGGATTGACATACCAGTCGTCATATTGTGAGTGGTGTGAGAGGAGAAGTCGAGAAGTGATAACTTGAAGGTTGATCTTTAAGGCTTGGCGCCGGAGCTGGACGTGATGATAGGCTGCGCCAACTGGATTGGTCATGTGACGATGTCTCAGGGAAGATTATCCGCAACAAAGTAATCCCGATCCGAGGTACACCGTCTATGAGCTTCAATGAGGGAAATACATTGCTCTGTGCTTTGTTTTTTATTAAAAGTACTCTGGACAGCTTATATGGCCAGGATGATGGTACTCAAGCTAAGCAGATTTCTATTTCTATTAGCTCCGTAAACGATTCGATCCACCTTTGTATTACCAAAGGTGAAATCACTGCCATTATGGACATTGGCATAGGGACTGTGAGATTTGTGGGTATTTGTTTCGAGTGCTTGCTAATATGCACTATTTTCTTCAACACTTATGGATTTTTGTCTGAACTACGATTACTGCGATACTTTGAATATGGTTAGTGCGGGTGTTCAACTATTTTGTGGTGTTCGATTATAGATCTCCATAGTTGGTGGTGGAGCATCCGAACAGTTGACTAAACCCTATTGAGGAATGTGGACCAGCCGCCGCCTGTTGAGTTAGGTGCCTTGACTAATGCGTGTTCAATTAACAATTCCCCATTCTAATCCCGTTGCATACATCCCCTTTCCAAATTAGGTTTAGTTCCATATATGGGTTTCCTACAATACTCGGAGGCCCTGACAAGTTACAATGATCACCTTCATCTTTATCACTGCACTACTCGACAAAATCGTCATTAAAATCTCCAGATGGATTCGTCTCAGATCTTAAAGGTTAAGGACCTTGGAATACCCGACGTCGAACGCGTCTTCCATCTTGCAGAATACCACAACACGGACTGGTCACAGTTTCGCGCTACGTTCGAGTTCGGGGACAGCACCAGTAAGCCATAAGTAAAATATAAGTCCGATGTTACTAACGCAGTGCAGAGCAAATGCTGCATCTTATTGATGACCAAGCTCCTTACAGCGATGCAGCGCTTCGAATGCGTCTAGCAACCCTTCTTGTCAGTGTGCATTCAACCCCACCCGCCATCGGTTTGCCTCAAATCCCAATTTCGGGCCCAGACCGATTTTCCTTTGGACCGATAATCTACCAAGATGAGGAGCACGATCTAAGGGGGTTCTCTAATTTCTGCATCTGCTACAAACCTGACACCCAGGAAAATGTGGCTGTGAACTTTGTTATCGTGGAAACAGAAAAGACACAAGGCTGTCGCGGCATACCACAGGTCCTTGCTTACATGGGCAGGTTATTTCCGCTTCTATGCTCCAGTGCCGATGCTGACTATTATTTGTATCCTTTAGGCATGATTCGGGCACAGCGCCATGAATACGGGATGGCCCCCCATACCATTTTCGGCCTCTCTACTGACTATGAACAATTCCATTTTGTCCGAATGAATGGCGATGGACAGGTTGATTATTATTTCCTAGATATGCATACATGCTAATAGGAAATCTAGTGGTCCCGGCTCGGTATTAACTACAGTCATCGTCAAGAAATCGGCGAAATACTTCTCTACATCCACACCCAAGCCTCCGAGCTGTCCATTTCGGAGGAAGCAGATGCAGGCGAAAGTGGTCAAGTTTTGTTGGTAGATAGCGTATTTAGAAGAGAGGGAAAGTTGCGCTGCAGATCATTATCTGAAGACGAAGACACGAGGAAAGACTCAGATGAAGAAGATTGGGATGATGATTGAGAGGAGAGCCTGGTTCTCTGAAAGGCTAAATCTTGCTCGCTTTGGCGTTGTATGTTTTCAAAGGTTCTTTAGTATCTCTATTTGAGAGACGAATCCACACTGTCGTCAGACTACCTTCCTTGAGTCCAGCATTTGAATTCTACAAATCTTGCCCATGTGCATGTAACACATTCATTGTAGAACACCATCTCGACCAAGGAATCCGACCGTCTACAGTATACGGCCACATAAGCTACGGAAACAACAACCGCCTGCATGCCTGGCCAAGCCAATCTGAAATTACCAAATACTCCCAATGCCAACCAGAACACTGGTCATGGGATTTCATACTGGTAATGACATTCTAATTTATAGTCACTTTGGTGATAAGTTTCAGCATGTGATGAAAAGTTCGTAGCTTACATGATCAAATACTGTTCATTCGAATCTTATATTCAATATCCTAGTAGTCTCCGGAGGACTTCATTTTCTATTGATCGTTGGGTAATATGTACAAATTGGGGCATACGAAATATGGAAAGATAGCGGCTTCAACATGAAGCTTCTCAAGATCATGGATTAGTATGATTTATCTACCTAGCCCAACGCTTGATTTGATGCGGGTCGAGCCCAGTTCTGCAGACCTCTGCCAATTACCAATTGGTGTAGCACCAGCGAGGGCCTTTTGGGTTGCCATTTAAATGAGGACTAGAGCAGAGCCTGCTTTTATCAAGGCGAGAACTAGCGCTACCCATCCCCATCGGTGGCCATACCCGTGAACCCCTGTATAAATAAATTCCATCTAACTCCATGATTCCTCCTTCCTAGTATACCGTAGTGGCCTGTTGTTCTGGGCAGCAGGATGACATCATGTTTTGACCTATAAGCTTAACTTCGGCACTTGCCGTTTAATGGCCGAGCCCTCGGGAGCTAGAAGGTCGCACCGAGTGGTCGTCGTTGCGCTTCGTTTGTTTATTTCTCGGTCGTGCGGCCACCACTTTTTACTCAATATTCCATGCATCTCTTGAATGTTTGATATGGCGAACACTATAAATTCAAGACCAGCATAAATCCACTGTGGCTTTCTTTTCGGTCTCGCGTTTTAGCCTTTCCGCACCATGTCCACCATAGAGTCATCGCCATCGCATCAAAAACCACCAGATACAGCACCTACAGGCGCGGACTGGGCAAATGACAAAGAAAATCCTCGGAACTGGCCTCGACTACGCAAGGTCGCTACAGGCTTGATCGTCTGCGCGATCGGCTTTACAACCACACTCGGCGCATCAATCTACTCGCCGGGGCACGCTGAAGTTGAACGTGAATTCCATGTCTCATCTACCGTCGCGCTCTTGCCACTATCAGCATACTCTCTCGGCCTCGCATTTGGGCCCATGATATCTTCCCCGCTGTCCGAAGCCTTCGGTCGCAGATTTGTGTACCTCGCTACCCTCCCGCTATGCGACATCTTCATACTCGCAACGGGATTCTCAAGCGGTATCGTTTCCCTGACGGTCTGTCGGTTCTTTGCGGGTTTCTTTGCTGCCCCCGGTGTTTCCGTCGCAGCGGCTGTGATTTCTGATTTTACGGCGCCGGAAAAGCGGCTTGTTCCACTTGCGGGGTACTATTCGATGCCATGGCTTGGTAGTGCAATTGGGCCGCTGATTGGGGACTTTGTGGTGCAAGCGAAGGGATGGCGCTGGACGGCGTGGGTTGTGCTTATTATGGCAGCCGCTTTCCATCCGCCTGTTCTGTTCCTGCGGGAGTCCTATAAGACGACGATCTTGCAGCGGAGAGGCAAAGGAAGGATATCATCCGAAAAGCCGGGTGATATATTGAATGTTGAGGCTGAGTCTGTCAGTGTTATGCGAACCCTTCAGACGTTCATCACTTCGACTGTCATCAGACCCTTACATATGCTCACGACTGAGCCATTGGTTGGTTTCATCTGTTTATATACTGGTTTTCAGTTCGCACTCCTCTATACCTTTATTGTTGCTAGCCCGTGGGTATTCAAGACGGTCTATGGATTCTCTATGAGCGCACAGGGACTGTCGTTCCTTGGGATGGTAGGCGGATGCATGGTTGCACCGTTTATTCTCATCACTCTGGATTATATCCTCCGGACCCGAAAGTCCAAAATACAATCGCCCTCAGAGTCGTTCAATCCGGAGAACAAACTCCGGAATGCATTATATGGGAGCTTCATCCTCCCGGTCGCTCTTTTCTGGTTTGGCTGGAGTGCCAATTCTTCCGTCCATTGGATATGTCCCATCTTGGCACAAGCACTCGCCTTCGTCGGCAGTTATCTCATCTATGTGCCGTGCAGTCTGTATATGGTGGATGTGTACGGTGCAAAGTACAGTGCGTCATCTAACGGGGCATCTTCATTCTCTCGGTACATACTTTCGGCTGCTTTCCCTCTCTTTGTGACACAGATGTATGAAAAGCTGGGCGTGGGGTGGGCATCGAGTCTCTTGGGATCCCTGGCGTTGGGCATGGCACCGATTCCTTGGGTTTTCTATCATTATGGGCCTGTATTCCGGAGTAGAAGTTCTTATGAACATGGGACTTAATTCAAGTGCCGATACACGCTAGAGAACGTTCCAATTGCATGGTCTACGAATTTATGAACAGAGAAACTGGAATATAGTGATGCAAAAGCGGTTGTTTGTTCATTATCATCTCATCGTAACCTTCATAATAGTACATAAAGATCCATCCTCCTATTCACTTTCAAGTGGCTTTGGCATCCCTGGAATCAAATAATACTTCGTTGGTCCAGGACAGGATGATGCAAGCTTTCCGACAATTCTCAGTCTCTCAAGCTAAGGGTCATCTTCAAATGAATGGGCACAAAGCCCGGAGTGATGGGACGGCAGCAGAACAGGTACTTCATCTGAAGCCCTGACTAAAGCACCGTATTGTGGGGCGTCTCTAATACGCGCAGACATCAGGTCGTAGGGTAAGACAAGCCCAATCAAAACTCAAGCCACCACAAAAACAGTAGCAGATGGAGTCCACTGAGTAATGGTAGGCTGAACCTCATGAATATCGTGCGCAACCAACATATTCCACTCATTCCTTGTGATAGGCGTAACATCCGAAGCAGACAAGGGGGTCTTCGGCCCACGCTTCGAACAGCGACTAGATTTAGCCGGCGGCGGGTTCTTTCGCACGCGCACCAAGCGAATAGGCGAGTTCTTCGAGTTCTCAGCCGTGAGCTTTGAAGGCAGAATGATCGCATCAGTCTTATGTGTGTTCTTGTACGCAGAAGCGATAGCAGTTAGAAGTTCATCACGAACATCCAGTTGCTCATAGACGCGGTGGAAGAATGCTTTGCTGAATGGGCGGCCTTGGAAATCACCCATTAACCGGTGGAGAAGTTTTACGGCCGAGATCATGGCTTGGTCTTCTGGGCGAGGATTGGGTCTGCTGGAGAGGACACAGAGGCGGCGTTTGAATGTGTAGATGCGGTCCATGTTTAGGATGGTAAGACCTTCTTGGCTGAAGAGGACCTCGTTTTGTAGGATGGATTGTTGGACGAGGTATTCATTGGCTAGGCGTGCGTGGTAGCTGCGATCTAGTGCTTCGCTCCAGCTGGTGCCTAGGGAGTATTTGCGGGCGCCTTTGGCGATTGCGCGTTCGAGAATGCGGGTGGAGATTTGATCGAGTTTTGTGATAGGAATAACCATAAGGTCTGAGGCTTGGCCGGTTGGGAAGGGCTTGCCCCGGCCAACGAGGAGGGTGACATGCATCAATCTTTGTTGGAGTTTTGAGGAGATGTACTCCAATGCTGGTAGGATCGTCGGAAGGACAGCCTCGGAATCAAAATTGAAGGAGGGGGAGAGTGGTGGGGAGATCATTTCGGTGGTGACGCGGACGGGAGAGGTAGGGACGTAAATGCCCGATGGGCGAGGTAGACGCATGACGCCCATAATGAAGGTATTGTATGAGAATTGTGGAAGATAAAAAGAGAGAGTATTATAGATTAGAACTTTTGTAGGGAGTGAATCCAGTGAATTCCCTCTGGAGAATTGGAGGGAATGAGAGACGATTTAGACCCTGATATAGTTGGCAATGCAGGGGAACAACCAACAGTCCCCCGCATCTAAGCTGATATCTTAACATAGAAAGTGCCTTAATTAACTCCATTTTTAGGTCCATAATGTTGCTAATCATAGTAAATTCTGTAACAGCCGAAAGCCAATCACAGTGCTCAATTGAGGGAGTGGGTCAACTATCACCAATCACAATGCTTAAATATTAACCAGGGTATTAATATCTCTAGCCGCTGAGGCGCTCCTCCACCAACCACAATCTTATCCTTGACCCATTCACAACGAACATATGCAAGCCATCACACGCTAACACAGGGCCCCAGCACCCACTTATGAAGCCCGACAATCCAAATGTTGGCCCCTCGGCTCGTCATGATTCATTGTTGATAGCAGCAGGTGGCCCTTGCTCGAGCTAATTTCCACCAACCTGGATCCTGGTGCCTCAAGCTCTTAATGATAGGCTGAAAATACTTCTTTCCTCGACTTGAAGGTCTTTAATCCTGCTTGAAAGTTGGGACTGGCCCCGCTTCCTTCTTTTCATATAACTCGTATATCTCGAATATTATGGTGCCACTATCGCTATCCTTGTCGGACAACACACTGCAAAGAGGCTCTTGCGAGCACACAAGCTACGCTAATCTAGTTATGGATGTTCTTGCAGGAGGATCCATTCCAAGGCTAAACGGTAAACAAGCCCGAAATGACAAGGAGCTTTTTATTGAACACCACCAAATTGGTTGAACACCCTCACTAACCGCATGTAAAGAAGCGCTGTATTCAAGATTCAGAGAGTAATATGATTGCATGATTACCTATGTATAACTTGCTCACGTTACTCGGTAGGCTACGCTAGAATTTGAAGGTAATCATAGAGTGATACCAACAAGCTACCATTCCTTACTTATTTTGTGTTGGTGATGGGGTATAACTAATTCTGTGGTGTTCAATCATCGCGCCCCAAATACAAACGTTCTTTGAAGTACTACGGATGATATCATCACAGTCAGGAATTTCAAATAGGTGCCGTCGGGTGAACGTTCATAGTGTGGCAATACCCTCTTAATTAATTACCGTATCATCTTGTTTGGCTTGATTACCTAAATCAATAGAATTTAGTGTTTGGTAGAAGGCCCGTATCTCCGATCCTGATGCTAAACTTTAAGCGTTCATCATGATACGAGACCGGGGAACAAGCTTAACGAACCAGCGCATCTCCAAACCCTTTCACAAGTTCAATCACATGGCCTCAACACCCCTTTTCCTTCTCACTCACCTCAGTGAAAGTAGCTACTAGATTGAATTCAGTCCTCACCAACCTACTAGCAGACACAAGTATTATTGTGGGATATATACAGTATTCCGGTGATGAGCAAAGGCACCAAGAATCTCTTTGATTGACATGTACTACAGCACGCGAGAAAATTTGAGTTATTTACAAAACTTAGTGACTGCATCTGACAAGTATTCTAAAAGAGACAATCATTTGAAAGAATATGGAATTCATCGTGGACGGAAAGATTAAGCAATTTCACCAAAAAGACATCGATCGAGTCGATCGATGTAACCGTGACATTCGAGTACAAAGCCATGATCAGACACACCGCACTTTTGGAAATTCTGATAGGCGTTCAGTTCGCAGTTTGATCGATCCAGGTCTGGACTGTTTTCTGCGTATCTTTCGTCCTCAAACTGACCTGTCAGCGGCGTCTTGGATGCATCAAGAAATTGTGCTTGCTTCATAGCGTATGTTGTCCTCGATCAACTAGGCCTTGTAGTTCAAATAAATGAGGGATTTATGGAGTGCTCCAATTTATCTCAATGTCAGATAGATCTCAGTCCAGACGGTAAGAAAGCGTCGAAGACATGATTGCTGGTTGACTTGCGTTGAGGTCAAAGCGTCGATCCCGCCTGTCAAATTATGCAATAATCCTGGTCCAACTGCTTTGACTGCATACATAGTCTTTAACGTGCGATTGTCCCAGTAGAAGAACCAGGTGCATATTATTATGCAAGGCTAGCAATTAATTACATCTCAATCTGCATTGCCGTAGAAACACATCTCATCTTTCATTCTTTAATGGTAGTTTGGCCTCGCTAATTCTGAAATGAATAAAACAACTTCCAAAGCTGGAAGCTACAAGGATACCTATCTGAGTAAATAAGTCTTTGGTTGGATTGATTTAGACTTACAATTACAATGCTGGAACTCGGAGACTCGCTTAAAATTTAAGTGTGGTCTGATCACTGTCTTGAATATCTCTAGATCTATCACATCCGGCAAATAAGTCCATAAAAAGAACAAACACCGAGATGGCACTCTAATCTTTGGAAGGCTCGGCTATGTTAGTCTCTATTAAGGTTTAAGCCGCAATTGATCCAGCGGTGTACAGCAATAATTGAAAACAGACTCCTCCATTGACCCGCATGCGCTATTACTTGTTCCGTATCCGATACTATCCTACTGCAGTATCTGGTAATTCTATAGATCACTCCTGCTTAGCTGTACTATCATTCATGTCGTGTTGGTTATGGAAGCCAATTGACTCTTAATAAAATATTTCAAGTCTACTATGAAGATCTTGGCGGAATTCTCAAAGAAGTGGGGCAAACCTCGCGATCTAGCATGTTCCTTGCTCCGTCAGCTGTGGGCTAATATATTAGAGATACCATCCTAGAAATAATCAGCGTTTGTTTCACCGCTTTTACAAGTAGTAGCCGTATACATCCTTGATAGACATAAATCTTCGAGACTCGTCACAACTCCCGAGGTCTATATATCTGCATCAGGACTGCAGGTACGTAGATCGGCACAGAACCTGTAACATGGAGTGCCATCAGTGATATTGTGAAGACTATCTGTATTACCAAAGATTTATATAAAGAAACAGTCATGGATACCTACAAACACTCGCAATTATCTATATTTCACAATCATCAAGGATTCCTCAACATCATTTCTTGCCGTCGCATTCCCTAGACAGCTATGCCAGCCAGGACAGTTTTGACTTCTGCAGAGGTCAAGCACCTTGTCAAAAAGGTGACTTCGAATAGACAGTAAGAGTGATTTGCGAAAGCTCACATCCTCCGATTTCTATCAGAACGCTAATTTCCAACAGTAACGACCCGAAAAGACCCCATCAAGCCTCGCGGTTCTTCGAATCCGTGACACTTGAATACACCATTACCTGGGCTCTTTGCAAAAACAATTTCCCAGGCTTTCTGGCGGGCCTTTTAGGGGGGCTTTTACCAAGGTTTGTTGTTCATCCGGTACCTCTGATAACAGGAGGCCTAGTCTCATTACGTGTGATAATAATATGTCTCCTGTCGGCATACACTTTTGACATTGCCAACACAACCTCATCCGTGGAAGAGGACAAATTGAATAAACCCCACCGGCCAATTCCATCTGGTCTTATTACGGTCAAGCAGGCCCGAGTCCGTTGGCTGCTAAGCTGGTGCCTTGCTCCCTCAATTGCCTTGCTGTATGGAAAATGGCCGGCCTTCTACGTGACTCTGAACCAAATATGGGTGTTCGGCTTCTATGTATGGCCCGCGTATCGACACTGGTTAACAAAAAGCATTATGGTCACCGGTAGCACCTTCATCATGTTACGTCTGCTTAATTCTATTGTTTTTGATATCGGCCAATGGGCCATGAATGCTAAGCCTGATATGATCGTCTGTGTCTGGACTATGGCCACAATTCATCTTCAAGATTTTCGAGATATTGAAGGAGATTACACAACACACGCTGTCACAATACCAATAATACTCTCGCCAGAGGGCCAGGTGAAGCTTCGCAGATTGACAGCGCATGTCTTGGTATCAGCAGACCTCGTCAGCATTTTCTGGATCTGGACACGAGCTCAACACGTCTCTGCATTTATCACGGGGCTCTTATTCTACATAAGCTCAAGTCTCTTAGTCTACTACACTTTGACATCTTGCTCAAGATATCAGGATCGAATCATGTACAGGTGGTGGATGGCTACGGGGTTCTGCATGATCAGTCATGTGTTTGACCTATACCTTTTGCAGGACGTGGTATTGTAATAGGCAGATACCCGTGGCAACAATATTTGCCTTGTGATGCCATTGTACGAGAGCGTCCTTGAATACGAACGGGTAGGTTAGTTCATTATGAGAAGGGGAATAGTTTTTTTGAATATTTCTGTATATGATAGGCACTACTTCCCATCCAGTCACGCAAAAACCTTTCTAGCCATCCTTCTAGACCAAAGCCCGAGTCATGAGTTCATTGTATCCAAGCCTTAATCGCGTGGCTATCCACAAACAGGGAAACTGCCGATGTAGTGTGGTCAATGCAAGTCAGCGGTAAATCAATTGGGCAATATCTCGCCCGGGCGTTAGTCGATTGGGGGCTATCTCTTTTTGCATTGCTCATTCGGGCGATACGCATAATTGAGAGCCGCATTGTACCGCACTTTTCTCTGATCCCTGTTTGGAAAATCGATAGTTCGATAACTGTGCATATACCCGCTTACTGTGGCGGTCTTATGAATTTGTGCCCAAGTGTTGGGTGGGGGCCGAGTAGGATTGGCGCTTAAGTGCGGAGATATGAGCTTAAGTTTTCACGTATAATTTGCGATGATTATTACTTTGCAATTTACGACAATATTCTTCTTACTGTAATGGTTCGACCATGTTACTGTCCTACATCTCGTATAGTACGTCTAAACTAATACCATTTATATGGTGTTCAATTAACAATTCCATATCGACCTACTTCCGCCGGGTCGGTGCGTCAGGTAGAAACAGGGATTCGATTGTCAGTCTACATACTACAGTCATTCTCGAGGTCGGCTTGACCGACACACACTCAATCACTCTTTTCCGGCCCCACTGCCAGGACCGTAGCATAGATAAATAGTTGGGCTGGCCGCAGTAACTCTAAAGTTCTATGTGTACGGTATTGTATAGTGCTAGTAGAATCACGCAACGTGTAAGAGAATTGAACTGAACCCCATGGAAGTCGATGAGCTCGTAGACAAGCTAGGTAACTTCAGTTCTCCAAACTTCCTTCTCAGCCTATCCATATCCGGTTGCCAGCCGCCGCCTTTCTTGCAATATATGAACATGAGATATTACACTCCAGAAGCTCTAATAAAGCATCGAAAAGGGATCTAAGGAACTGGTCAATGCTGCCCTTGACTTTTTCTTCCAGGGATCTGGAACTACACGAGTCGCCACAGAAATACAATAGGCAAGGATATGCGGCAGCGACTGCTGTGGACTTGCCGAAGAGTTACTCGAGACATTGCAGAATACTCAAGATATACAGTATTATGCAAAATCAGATTCACCAATACACTCAGACTTTAATTTCGAACCGGGCCTCAGGAGCTTCCAGGAGAACCATATCGTTTGAAAGATAGAAAAAAAGCTCATTCTTTGAGCAAAATACCACTCAATATACCGAATGATATCAAAACTGCACTCCCATCCATTATTATCATCAGGTCATTCATAGATACTGGTCGACCACTCTGAAAGATCCAGTCAGTCAGTCCTTCCAAGAGATGGAATTTGACTAGTTCAGGCCCCCGATGCCTCCGACTAGAAGAATTCTGCATCAACTTCGAAACCGATGAAAGTCATGTGCAGAGTCAAGAAGTTTTGCTTTTTTTGCGTGCATATGGGCGGTGAAATAGCAGAGCCAACGGGGTGGTTTCGCTGGGAGTGCTGGAATCCGACAGGACATGCCCCGCAGCTCTCAAAATACCTGACCCTCAAAGGCTCGCGATATTCGGTTCTATGCGAAATTATTGAGTTGAACAGATATGGCTGGGAACATGAATTTTGGGGATCGAAATTCATCGCTGCAGGTTGGAAACAACTACGGGACCATAACCACAGCAAACTCGCCCGAAGGGTCCGATCAACGCACCCACCGCGACAAGGCGCTTGCATCCTTGAATTTCAAGAAAATTGGTTCACGGAAGTTAGACATCACAACATCCCTGAAGGAAACATGTGAATGGCTTCTAGGCCATGAGAACTACAAAACCTGGCTCGACGACAGAGAGCTACCTCAACACCATGGATTTTTCTGGATCAGTGGGAAGCCCGGTGCTGGGAAATCCACCATTATGAAATTCGCATACTTGGATATGAAGAATCGATGCCAAACCAATGACGAAAGCGGGCGTCATGATAACCCTGTCATTGCTTCATTCTTCTTCAACGCGCGGGGCGAGGACTTGGAGAAATCCGTCCAAGGGCTATATCGATCTTTGCTTCTCCAACTACTTCAAGGGTTTCCTGACCTCCAGGTGGTACTAGATAATAAAGATCTCGTCCCTCCGGTAGCCCGAGATGAAGCTATCATGTGTCCTCCTTTGAATGCATTAAAGGATCTCCTTCATAATGCTATTATTCTTCTCGGTCAACGCACGCTTACTTTTTTCATTGATGCACTTGATGAGTGCGACGAGAATGATATAGCCGATATGGTTGATCATTTCGAAGATCTCACGGAGCAAGCCCTCAGCCAGAATTGCTCCTTTCGTATTTGCTTTTCCAGTCGGCATTACCCACATATTACTATCAATTACGGCATACGGTTAACACTTGAGAGTCAGGTAGGTCATTCTGGAGACCTAGAGCTTTACGTTTCGACCCGAATGAAGATCAAGGATGCTGATCTTCATCAAAAGCTAAAGTCAAGGCTGTTAGATAAAGCTGCTGGTGTTTTTCTATGGGTTGTGCTGGTTGTCCGCATCCTCAACAAGGAATACCGTCGTGCCGGGTTCAACTTGGAACGGAGACTAGAGGAACTGCCAAGCGATTTGAGTTCATTGTTCAAAGCTATCTTGCTTCGGGACACTGAGAATCCAGAAGATCTCTTGCTTTGTATCTTGTGGATACTTTACGCAAAGCGCCCTTTAAGACCCGAGGAATTCTACCACGCTTTGTGGTCCGGCTTGGCTATGAAACAACAGAATCTGGTAGACGAAGCACTTCCTGAGTTATTGTCTTCATCTTCGGATACCTCTGATTCAAATGTCCTCAGCTCTGAAGGGCTTGATAAAGTTACGATATATGTCATCAGTTCTTCGAAGGGTCTTGCTGAGGTAACAAGGCCTGTCCAGTCTACAAAAAAGAGAACAGCCGATCCTCAGATGCCGTGGTTAATGCCGTTGTATTCTCAGCAAAATGAGAATGACAGTGATCATGAAAGGAGAGTTCAATTTATCCACGAGTCTGTTCGAGACTTCCTTATCAAAGATAAAGGACTAAGCGATCTGTGGCCTGATCTCAATCTAAGTGACGAGGCCATGGCTCATGACGTGCTCAAACAATGTTGCAGGTTCTACATGGACCATGAACTAAAGACAAGGCCTGGTGGGCCAGATTCGAGGCTGGGCTTGAAATCAGATATTGGTCAGACCCAAAAAGATCCCTGGCTTGGGCCAAAAGCCAGTCTGAACAAGCAAATCGACAGAATTCCACGAGGATACGTATTCTTAGATTATGCAACTGAATATGTTCTATTCCATGCAGAGGGTGCAGCAAAATTGGTACTACAGGATGATTTCTTATCTTCTTTTCCTGTTCGTTACTGGAAAAAAGCCAGAGCCTTCTATAACGGAGCTTGGGACGCTGAGATTTTGCCCATTGGCCGTAAGGATGGTCTTTTTCACATATTCGCTACGTATGGACTTTCTGAGCTCATTCGAACAAGGCGTAGGAGAGATATTAAAGTGCATGCTTTAGGGGGGAATATCAAGCACCCACTTTTCGCGGCTCTCCGCAAAGGCCATTTCGATGCTGTCGCTGCCCTTCTGAATCTTCCCAGCTATACCTATAAAGGAGTGGATATTATACGCCGGGAAGACTTCAGGTCTCGTATCCGTTCTTTGTTGAGCATGGGTGAGCTCACAACTGAAACGCCACTCTCTTGGGCTGCCAGAGATGGTAAATTCGAAATTGTCGAGCTGCTACTTTTGGACAAAACAGTGCCTGTCAATGATGACCAGGAAGGAGGCATGCCGGCACTCGTAGGAGCCATCAGAAGTGGTCATAAAGACATTGCGAGACTTCTTGTGGAAAGTGGAGCAGACGTCAACCATCGTTATCCACTAACACATGCCTCTCGAAAAGGCCATGAGGATATGGTGAAACTTCTTCTAGAAAAGGGAGCAGATATTCACCACGGATCTCCGCTGGAGGGAGCTGCTTCGCGGGGCCACGAGGCAGTTCTGAGACTATTGATCAACAATGGAGTCAATTTAGATAAGGACTGTCCGCTTAGACTTGCGTCCATTAGAGGCCATGAAAATGTGGTGGAAATACTCATCGACAGTGGGGCAGATATTGAAAAAGGACATCCACTGGCTGCGGCGTGTGAAGTAGGCCACGAAGCTATTGTCAAGCTACTTCTCAGCAGAGGAGCTGATGCGAATGCTCAAGACGAAGCCGGTGTTACTCCACTAATGAATGCATCTGCACAGAATCATGGAGCAATCGTGAAGCTTTTAATCGGCTATGGAGCGGATATCAATCACAAAGACAACCTTGGTGCCACACCTCGTCAAATGATGAGTTTGAACACCGCGACGAAGGCCATCGATGTACCATGGAGCCGTGAGCGCAAGAAAATTTTTCAGTGACTTTTGTTTGTGGGGCGAACTCACTGTGCCATCTTTCTATACGACTACCAGAAAATAAAAGTCAAATGCATTAATATTCTAAGAACCCCATTTCCAATAGGACTCTCTTGTATTGACCGACCGTCGCCGAACCTATAAAGCAAGTAGCTGGCTCTCAAAGTCACTAGCTAAGATATGATATTCTGGTAAGATAAATGCTAATCAGGAGTGCCTGGTAGTGCTGTCGGCTCGCGTTATTTGTGCACATATGCAGACCTGCTCGGGGTCCTCATGGAATTCTACGAAGAATTCGTCCGTCTGACGGAAATTTACTTTTGTATCTACATATTATCTTTATGCCTAATAACGAAACATCAATGTTATTGTAGGGGAAGCGAGTCGAGCACTTGACTCAGGTGCTGAACAAAAGTACAGTGGCGTTGCATGAGTTTGAAACCCCCCCTCACTCCTTACATAATATTCTGCCATGTTTCCTACCAGCCAAAACCTCACATTTTTAAGTAAATAAGCTCAGCATGTAGAACTTGCAACCTACACATTACTGAGAACATTCCTAATAACGTACCGCATGATTCATATACAAGAATCGTGTGTTGACCGGTATTCTATCTTTGGTCAGCGTACTGCGTATTGATAGGCAGTCTGAAAGGCTGGTTTCAAACTCATGCAACACCACTGTACTTTTGTTGCTACCATGTACTGCCTTTACAGTGGAGAAATGCCTTAGATACATGCGCAATGTTCAGCTGGGCAACCACACCTACGCAAAAACACTAGCACTAGGTACTCGAGGTCTTAAAATATCTCGCCAACTGCCTACGAAAGTCCTACATTCACAGAGTATCATATTCATCTTCATGTCCAATTGAAATCGAAGCTAGAAACACATCTCAACATAGTATGTCACAAGCCTCCCCCGACCCAATAGCCGGCTATTGAACCAAGCTAGAGGAAGAAAAAGAGTAGAAAGTAAAAAGTTAAAAAGTACAGATACCAACATTGGGCAATAATGCATAAACCACATGGCAAACAAATGCAGCAAAATTCAATGCCAGATCGATCATAAGGCCGGAGTCCGGGAGCTAGCCATCTCACCGTAACGTCCACGACCTTGGGTGGTGTCATATGCATTCAAGACACGCATTTGACCACCGTCGTCGGCTTGCGAAAAGGCATAACCGCGTTGCTTGCGCATACGCTGCACTTGACGGACCTTCCGAATGGCCTTTTGGAACTGCTCCATGCGGGGACGGTAATCCTGTACGTTGTACTTCTGGATCTCCTGGACGTGGTGGTAATGCTGGGGGTAGTACATGCGCTTGGCATACTTCCAGGCATAATCACGCAGGAGACACAAGCAGGGGAGAACGATGGCCATCAAGTAGAAGACGGGGAGTTTGAATAGGACGGGGATGGTGCCGTAGTATTCAACGGAGAATCCAAGCGCGGGAGCGGCGTAACCGTAGGCGGGAAGGAAGATGAGCCACAGAAGCATAGATCCGGGAATGGCAATGAAGTGGTATTTTGTCCAGATGTTTGAGATCAGAGCAGCCTTGCCGAGAACGGTTCCCAGAACGGCAGTGTACAATGCCTCGCCCCAAACCCAATGGCCAGCGACGTGGCCATTGAACATGGGAAGATCCCAGAGGAAGATCAATTCAGATGCGATGTAGAGAAGCAGGGAGTGGAAGAAACCATTGAGGATCCAGGCCCAGAAACTGTGCTTTTTGAAGAAGAGACCCTTTTGGCCCATCTGGTATAGTTGAGGGTATCGGTCCAGCAGTCGAGCGGAGATGTACTGGTCAAAAACTCCCATGGCGAACGGAGGGAGAACAGTGAATAGCACGTTGTAGTAGGAGAGTGTCCACGACTCGTAGATAACTTCTCCAGAGAAGGCGTTTTGGAAGGAATACTGAATGAATGTTAGAATCTCACCATGAGTGACGAGTGTTGATCAAAACTTACCCAGAACTGTGTCATGTACAAAGTAATGTTCTTGTAGAATGAGTATAGAATAACTCGACTGATACGAGAATAACTCCAGGCTCCGTGGACCAAAAGAAGCTTTCGGAGGAAACGGAACTGGGCAATTGCCACATCGGCCGATCGAGCAGCCTGGAGACCTTCCATACCGCTGATACCCACACCAACGTGAGCTGCCTGGATCATGGACACGTCGTTTGCGCCATCACCAATAGCTAGGAGCAGGGATTTCAAGTGTCTTTTCACAAGCTTGACGACCAAGGCTTTCTGCAGGGGAGAAACACGGCAGCAAACCACGGCCTTGCACATGACAGCAAGGTCCAGGAACAGCTTCTCCATGTCTTTCTCCAAGGCGAATGTCAAGGATTTTCCATCAATCACCAAAGCCAGGGTCTCAATGTCACCAGAGTTAGCTTGAGTCTTGACTGCTTCCATTTTCGATTGCAAATTGGCACGTGTGGCTTCCGCGGTCTCTTCATTGATGATGAGAAGTGTCATATCTTCTGAGATGAGCTTACACGACATGCCGATGTTGATGGCAGTCTCCTGGCGATCACCAGTCAGAACCCAAATCTTGATTCCGGCAGTCTGAAGCGTGTGAATGGTATCGGGGACGCCGTCTTGCAGTCTGTCCTCAATAGCGGTGGCACCAAGAAGATAGAAATCCTTTTCAATCAGCTCAGCAGCTTTGTCGAGTTCTTCGGCACGATTTCCGCCCACGGTAGTGTTGGCCTTGTCGAAGATTTGCCACCATTGCTGGAATTCATCCTCAGGAACCTCGCGCATGGAAAGACAGAGAGTACGCAGACCCTCCGAGGCATACTCTTCAAGATGTTGGAGGGTTGTCTCCACGGTGGGGTTATCTGGGTGAAGCCGCTCAAGGATGACCGTGTCGGCACCCTTGCAGTATATCCGAACCTTGCCATCTGGGCACCGGAAAATTGTAGACATTCTCTTCCGAGTCGAGTTGAACTCGCAAACCGCCAAAAGCTCATATTCATGTTCCTGGCCACCGGCTTCGAAAAGAACGGATCTAGGTTTTCGGTTCGTGAAACGGTATCCCAAAGTAGCAGCACCGTCAACCAGAGCACCCTCATCTGGTGAAGCTGCCTGGTACTTGATATCATTGGGATCACTTCCCTTGCGTTCGGGGATGACCGTGTGGCAGGTGGCCAAGAGAGTAAGGAATTGCTGGATAGCATGCTGACTGGGGTGCGACTGGCAATTTCTCCGGAGAGTCTTGAAATCGTAGATCCCGTACTCAGAATCTTCATCCGAATTAGCCCGTCGGTCTTCGGGCACGTCGTCTCCATACTGGACACCAGCAATTGTGCACTGCTTGAACTCCATCTGGTTGCATGTCAAAGTTCCTGTCTTGTCCGAGAAGATGTATTCAATCTGGCCAAGTTCTTCGACCAGAGATGATGTACGACATGTTGCAGGGGTATCCGTTTCCACGTGGTAAATGTCCAGATCAGAGTTGATGAGGTAAGCCTGGAAGTATTTGACGATTTCGATGGTGACGAAAAGAGAGATAGGAACCAAGTTAGAATATAGCACCCAGTAGGTGAAAACATCCAAGAAGAATTGGCTGACGGCGTTGGTATCACCATAATCCAGGTAGGCAAGCGATTTGCCTTTGGCTTTACGAATGACCAGGTCACCAACAGAACTGATAACACTGAGGGAGACAAGAATGCACACAAGCATCAGAATCTGGACGTTGACCATACGTTCCACAGCAGTCCGCTTAATAGGTGTTGCTGTTGCGTTCCGCATCAACTTGGTTTCGTGTCCAGTGAAAACAACAATACCGTGGATCCAGGGCGTGTTGCGCAGAGTTGCGCCACGAAGAAGCAACTGGTCTGGAGCGAGAGACAACTCTTTCTCACCACCGCCCGCGTTCATGGTCAAGGTAGCTTCATAGGTATAAAGACTGCTGTTGGGTTGTTCGGAACGAACTCGTCCACCCAGACGACCCAAGTCACTGGGGCTAACCAGATGAGCAGTTTCGGGAATGGCCTGCTTGATCTTCAGGTTGGTCTCGCCATCCAGATTGGCCGTTTCGATATAACATAATCCCTCGGGTTCCGACGATGCCATGAGGACCAAATCCGCAGGGAATGGCTGCTCGGACTCGACTCGAACGATATCACCAACTACAACATCCACCCATTTTGTCTCGTGGAAGGAAGAGCCGCGAAGAACCTGCGTTTTGGAGTAATTTAGGCCCCGATCCGACATTCGTCGCTTGTAGTCTTCTACCAGTTCCTTGATGGCGGATACCGTCAACACGATAGCCAGTGGCACGATAGTGGTGTATCTGCTTGTCGGCGAGACATTGGGGACTTGTTGGAGGACGGCGGTGAGCAAGAAGAAAAGATTGGCGTATTTGGAGAATTGCTCGAAGAGGAATTTGGGAATAAAGGTGATGATGTTGTACTTCGCGGTCGATACATGATTGCTGATGAATCTGTGTGTAGCGTTGGCAGGGGGGTTGTTGACCTGGATGATTCGAGGACCCAAGCTTGCGGGATCGACCTTTCTTCGGCCAAATATGGACTTGAAGCCAGATGCGCCGGAAGACTTTTTGGCCTTCGGGGCGGCTGTCGCATCGCTGCTGTCAACTGTTGCTCTTCTCGCTCCGGCCTCTGTTAATGGCAGATCCATCTCAGAATACTGCGGTCCCATTCCAAACATGTATTTCGCCTTCCCCAACATGCCACCACCCAACCCCATAATGCTGTTCCGCTCATTCGCCTTGCGGACATGAGCGGCGCTCGGTATGCGATCTTCATGATCATCATGATCAAGGTCATAGTATCCGGAGTGCGAGTCTTCGAGTTCGTCAAAGGAGTACCGCTGGTAGTTGTCTAGTCCGGAGGACTGCGAATAGGTCCGGGTGACTGGATCGTCGATGTAGGGATCACTCCCGTACACGCCCGAATGGGCGGCATGCGCGGGACCAGGAGCTGGATTGTGATGAGCTCCGACTTGTTGCGCACGGCTGCCGACGAAACTATCGTAGGATACGGAAGGGCGCGGCTGCGCATGGGGCTGGTCGGAATCGTCAATGTCGTAGTGTTGAAGGAGGTGTTCGTCGTTCACGGGCGGGGGCTGCCCAGAGCTATAGATTGGACCTGAGTCCAGGAGTAGGTCGTCATCGTGGCCAACGGCGTGATGCGATCCGGGAGGCCTACCGGCCATGCTGCCGCGGGGGGAGCTGGTACCCTCACTGAGAGCAGTAGTGATGCCCCTGAGGCATGGATCGGAGAGAGGGATCGAGCTATTAGGATCGCGCAGTAGGACCTGACAGCAATAGGTCCGGGAGGTAGAGGACTTTTCAGAAGAGAGGAATAGGCGATAGGACGGTGAGTTGAAAGAAAAAAGTACAGAATGTAAGAATGGGGTGGCTTAGCGGGCGAAGGCAGCAAGTAACTGTTATGATCGTCCCGCTTTTTTTCCGGCAATAAAACCATCAACTCTATTATGCATCGAGTTGCTTCTCATGATATTTACCATCAATTAAAGTTGATCTAGAGTTCTTATTTTTATCTAGCTTATTCACTACTTGCTGATCCGCCTGAAACAATACGCTCTAAGAATAGGAGGGTGCTTGGCGTCGCCGCAGTCGGAAATATATTAAGCAGGCGCCAAACATCCACTTTGTGAACATAAGGAGAATGACGATCATCATTTATGAACCAAAAGAAGAAAAATAGGGTGTTAACCCTGCGGTCAGGCACATACATAGGATACTTTGGAAATTATCTATTATTTCCTATGTTATCTGATTTATTTTGTAAACATGCTAACATGCAAAATGGTTTCAGTCAATGCCATTGGTCCTCGTTCAGAAATAGAAAAGCCATGCAGAACTCCAGCCCCAGGGTCATCAAAGGTCGCGTCATACAATATTGTGTCGTGTAGATTTGAAGCTAATTAGCGGTCATTCGCCGCCCGCGATTCATCGGCCATGCCCAGCTTCGCCCGCTTCGCGAGATCGACTTGCAACACCTTGTCAACCTGGGCATTGAGCGTCTTGACTTTCTCTAGCGCGACATTAACTTTGCTCACAATCGATAGCGGATCCAAAGGCGCGCCCGAAAATTTGGACATAAAGCAGACTTCTCCGCCGCTATTGATGCCGATGACCAGCTCTCCCTCAGCTGCTTGTTCTTCCTTGAGAGTGGCGTCAACAATGATGTTTCTGCCGTCGTTGAACGAGTTGAAGGTAACGGAAAGTGGCTTGTGGGTGATGTTGAGGGCAACCGGGACTCGGTCCTCCACTTTGTACACGATAACATGGCCATCGCGCACCACTGCATCCGGCCGGCGGAAATGCTGCAGTCCAGTCATGACGGCGATGCAGGCAGCATCAGTCAGGTTTCCATCGTAGTCGATCACATGTATGTCAGCACGGATGCTCCAGCAGCTGACACCCTTTACGATGCAGAGCGATTCCGTGTCGAGGGCATTGGAGTGGCGGACGACTCGATCAAGAACATGGGCGACAGAGGCTTCTTGGTCACTAGTTCTGTATTTGGAAGTAAATTCGTGAGCAAAGCTATCTTTCTCAGGGGATATAGACCATCATTGGAGCATACCGTCCGTTTTCCCAGCCTGGGGAACCCATTGCAGTCAATTCGATGGAGATGTCAAATAGGCCGTCAAAGGGACGATCATCGCGAGGCTTTGTCACTTCAGCAGAGATGCGAACAATAATGCTGTTTCATAGTTAGCATCCGCCAGGTAAATAAGGCAATTGCAAGGAAACTTACCTGGTCTTGCCCAGCTGCAGCTTTACATGGCCGTATTCCTCGCCGAAGCTGATACTCAGAGGTCGGAATTGATCAGCCTCACGGCCATCGAGGCGCGTGTTCTCTTGTAGGGCCTTAAGAATAAAATCGCGCTCAGCGACTGAAAGAGGGGCTTCTCGAGACATGTTGGGGTGTGTGGTGAAAGAGGCCTTTCAGACTTGCGGGGATGCCATTTTTTTGGCCATTTTGCCGTGATGACCTTCATCTTGGGAGCTGTGGATTGACCAATGACTGTGTTTGTATCGAGAGCGGTGACCCTGTATCACGTGAAGGAGAGAAGGTTAGCCCCACACAACATTGCACTCTATACACCACACCACACTCAATCCCTTTCCAAGGTTTCTTTGCTCTTTCAACATTCTAGCTCATGACTGGAATATGTGGAATTGAAAAACCAAGAAGTGATTGCAATTATATGGGAAGCACATTATATCTAGTCTCACATTTTCATCCGATTTTATTGTGCGAGCTATAACTGAGGACCTCGGATGTGAAGAAATATATGTCTGCATCTTCCGGGATGGAGTACCACCAACTCTTGCACCCGGACAGACCGAAACTCGGGATGCCATGCCCTGGGTCTGGTTCCATGGATAGTTGAGCCTTGACTTTTTCCCCAAAGTTTCTTCTTGTGGCTCTATGCCGAGGAGAACACTCACATAGGCCTGTAAAAGCTCACCCAGGCCCTGCCAAGACAAATAAGTTGCGCTTCTAGCCGGGGTTTGTTTTTCAGCATCACCCATTGGTCAAAGTTGACGTGGCGGAGTTCTTGGCGTATAGAAGCGGGCCGCCAAGCCACATTTCCTTAGGTTGTTCATTGTTTTCACCGCACTGGCCTGCATACAGAGGGTTGAGGGGCGATTGATGCGAAGCTGACGGATGCTATTCCGCCCTTGCCCGGAAGAGGTGGCATAGTGGCAGCATATGTCAATTGAATGACCACGCCCTGCGATTGACAACGCCTGAGTGGAAAGAGATCGGCACCTAGCAGCCCAAAGTTTGTAAAACACGAAATGATAACCTTAGATGACAGATGGTGGAGTAGAAGGGTTTAAAATGTTCCGATGGAAAGCGAGCCGCGTTCCTTTAAAGAGATAGGTCAAAATGGAATAGCCTTCCTCCCTCGAGATCTTGGCGTCTGGGCGCTCCGCCTGAGAGGGGCTGGATTATGCTTCTTATCATCAATTGATCAAACTTTGACAAAGAGAAACGGCAGTGCTTTACTATGCCTACAGTATTGAGCTATCATCCTACTCAGACCAGGCGTACTGCACTTTGTGTTCCAAATACGAGGCTGATGTACAAAGTCCAGGTGACACCGCACAGCCTTGAATTGCCCTGCAGATGCATCCTCGCTAGGCAGATTCCGTATTTGTAGAACCTTGTCCGAGGTAACCTCTTGGCTCGGGGTCTGCGTTGCAACGTTATCCATGTGTTTTCAATTACTCCGCATTCTCGAACCACGCGACAGAGAAAAAAAGCCGGCTTGGCTCCAGTCAGCTTATCGCTTTCAAATAATATTAGAGTAATTCCTTGCATAGGATTTTTTCCCTATCTTTGCTAGCGGGGGGATCCTATGCTATAAAGTGTAGGGCTCCGACTCCCAAAAGAGCCGCTCTGACACGTCTCTTTTAATCACCTTTTTTTCTGTCCCATACCCCGGATCCCCCTTAACTTCATACCCCAGACATTAGAAAAAAATCTGAAGTTCAAAGACTGTCTAAAGCAAGATTGACACTCCGTCAAACAACCATGGCGGAGGTCAAACACGAGGTTTTTCCGTCTGAAAGCCCACTTCAAGAGGATTACAGCAAAGGAGATGTGACTACTGCAGACGAAGGTGGCCTATCTGACCCTAATCATGTCAATCTTCACCGCGCGCTCAAGGCACGCCACATTACGATGATTGGTACGAGAAGCTCACGGCCAGCGACGAGTATAAACTAACGGGAATAGCCATCGGAGGTGCCATCGGTACAGGACTGATTATCGGAACTGGCGAAGCTCTCGCAAAGTAAGACTGACATTCATACTTGAGTTATAGAATGTTTAGCTAACGGCATTTCTTTTCCTTGCAGGGCTGGAGTACGTATCAAACCTTACCCGAGAGTTTACACGGACTGACCTGACCGTTTAGCCCGCTGCTATCTTGATTGCTTACGCCTGGGTGGGATTCATCGTTTATCTCGTGATGTGCGCGCTTGGAGAAATGGCCGCTTGGCTGCCACTGCCATCTGGTTTCACAGGATATGCGGTGCGATTCTGTGATCCTGCGCTTGGATTTACTTTGGGATGGACGTATGGACTATCATTTCAAAACCTACCTTGGGATACTCACTAACGCTGCTCATAGATACTGGTTCAAGTATATCATTCTTTCACCCAATCAACTTACAGCTGGTGCTCTAGTCATATCTTACTGGATACCTGCAGAAAAGGTTAATCCGGGTGTATGGATCACTATCTTCTTGATCGCCATCATCTGTATAAACTACTTCGGAGTGCGCTTCTTCGGCGAGTTCGAATTCTGGCTTTCCTCCTTCAAAGTGATTGTCATCCTGGGTATCATTCTTCTTTCGTTCATTCTCATGTTGGGCGGAGGTCCGGATCATGACCGCAAAGGGTTCCGGTACTGGAAGAGTCCTGGAGCTTTCAATACATACATTGAAACAGGAGACGCAGGACGATTCTTGGCCTTTTGGTCTTCGATGGTATCCGCTACCTTTGCTTACCTTGGAACCGAGTTGGTTGGTGTGACTGTCGGTGAAGCACAGAACCCCCGGCGGACAATTCCACGAGCGATCAAATTGACTTTCTGGCGAATTTTGGTCTTCTATGTACTGTCAGTGCTCCTCGTCGGTACTTTGGTCCCATTCAACGACAAGAAGCTCGCTTTTGCCATCGGCGCGAGTAGCTCAGCTGCCGCGTCGCCATTTGTTGTGGCTATCGAGCTGTCTGGTATCCCAGTGCTCTCTCACATCATTAACGCATGCATCCTGCTTTTCGTGTTCTCCGCCGCAAACTCGGATCTTTACATTGCAACTCGCACGATATACGGACTGGCCCGCGAGAACAAGGCTCCCAAGATTTTTGCTCGGACTGACCGCCGTGGAGTGCCTGTCTTTGCCCTGGGAATTTCCGCGATATTCGCACTTCTTGCCTATATGAATGTCACAAGTGATTCCAAGGTGGTCTTCAAATACTTCGTCAACCTCGTCACAATCTTCGGTCTGCTCACCTGGATTTCGATCCTGGTGACCCACATCTGTTTCGTGCGGGCCCGAAAGGCACAGAATGTCCCGGTTGAAAGCTTAGCATATGTTGCGCCTCTGGGTGTGGCTGGCTCCTATGTTGCTCTGGGCTTCTGCATCATCATTGCCTTGACCAAAAACTATGATGTCTTCACGCACAACAAGAAGTGGGGTAACTTCGATTACAAGAACTTCATCACGGCTTATCTCGGCATTCCGCTTTATCTGATCATGATTACTGGATACAAGCTTATCACCAAGTGCAAGCGTGTTGATCCTGCGACGGCGGACTTGTGGACTGGAAAGGATGAGATCGACCGCGAGGAGGCTGCGTACATTGCGAAGAGAGAGGCCGAGACTGAGAAACATGCTCAGTCACACTGGTTCTACCAGAAGTTTGTGTCATGGCTGTTCTGAGAAATGAACTCTATGGAATACAAACTGCATTTATTTGTATATCTATAGCTTGCTTTTCTATTAGGAGATGAACGAATCTACTTTTATAGCACCTCTACTGCAAAGCTTCTTGTCCCACACCATCCGACTGAAATAAGAAGCGGATCCGTGGCTGCGATCCATAGATCATCACAAAAGCCAAATGGAGAATTCGCAACTCTTAGTGATTATAAATAGCGTCTCTAATTGTGTAGTCCCCAGAGGCTGCAGAGTCGTCACGGCTATGCATAACATATTCACGTGGTATGACGGAGATTCTTTCTTCTAGAAGGCTGAAGAGGACCCACCAGATCTTAAGCTTCGGTCTAGTTGGAGACTATCGATTGACATGGCGATCATGAACCACTCATTGAAACAGGGAAGTAAACAATATATTGGATAGATATGATAAACGGCAAAAAGGTTGTGCCAGAATTGCAAATACCACATGAATCGTTCGGTCCCGGTGGTTGGGCGGAAATGGTGGAACAGGAGGATGTCGAGAGCCATGTCATAGTCCACGCAATTCATGAATCATGACGTCCACTAGTGACAGACCTAGACACGTATCATTCTTATTATTATTATCTCTTTCTCCCCCGGTTCAAACCCATGATCGTTTCCTATAATCTTCACAGGCGTAGTATACATATGTGGTGGGTCTAATGCAATTAACATCTATGTTTCTATTACTTTAAAGACCTACCTCGTAAATTGTCATGGCTTGAACCCCTTTATTTAACCCCATAGGGCCAATTTACTAGATATAGGGGTCAATCCAATGCAAAATGGAGTTATAGGCAAATTCCCCACATCCGGCAGTTATTAAAGGTGGGTCCATTGAACTCTATTTGGGTTTACATCTTTGACTTTATTGATTGATCTTCTTCATACTAAACGTGTTTGAAATTTGGCACGTTCTCAACTGCATTCAGGCCTCGAGACAGCAGCTCGAGAAGTCGTTCCAGCCCATGTAAAGAGGTATAGGCTTAGAAGTTGTAAAGCTAGGGCAGTTTCTTTGTTCGAACCCCTACCCCGCGTGGGCCCCCCGCACGTCCATAGAAACAAGCCGCCCAGATCCCGCCCATGTGGAAAAGGGGCGGAATTGTCAAATAACAATTCGGCATTATATCCACGAAACTTTAATCCAATGCCGTAAGGATTATCAAGACAGATTCTGCTTCCCTGTTCCGGCACCCCACGGGTGGTCCGCCTCGGGTCAGTGGGGGGCGGCGACTGTTTAGGTGGGGTTTCCCCTATAAAGGATGCCGAGCCTGGCGTTTTTTTTATTGAAAATAAGCTAGAAAAATTCAGCCTCGGCTACCGGAGACTTTGAATACCTTGCGCTCTACGCGTATACAGAATTGACCAGGTGGTCGATACACCATGGAGCCTGAGAAGCCTGAGTTCAATCAGCGAGAGGATCTTTCGAGTTTCGAGAAACCCGACTTGGAAGAGATTGGCGAGCGAGAGGGTTATGTGTTGCATGATGTCTCGCTTGCTAATGAACGTGGTCTTAAGACAACGGCTGATGGGCAAATCATTCTTATCCCTCAACCAAGTGACTCACCTAACGATCCACTGAACTGGACTCCATTCAAGAAGCATCTTGTTCTCATCATCATTTCATGCACGGCGTTCCTGCCAGACTATGGTAGCGCTACTGGTGCGGTGACGCTGGTGCCACAGGGAGAGTAAGTAGTTCGCGATATTGTTTTCGGTGATATCACAAGCTGACTTCTTCAGGGAATGGAATATGAGTCCCAATACTGTCAATCACTCCCAGGTTGGCAATGTCTTCATGCTCGGTGCAGCGGGACCTATAGTTGTGGCTCTTGCAGCCTATGTCGGACGATACCCTGTTCTGTTCTGGTGGACATTGTTCGCATTGGCAACGGCAATTTGGTGTGCAGCTGCACAAAGCTTCGAGTCATTCATGGTACGCCGCTAGCACCAACATCCCAAGCATCAAAGCTAACACAACCAGGCTGCCCGTATTCTCAATGGATTCTTTTCAACAGTCGCTCAAGGCGTAAGTACCCCAGCTCTCCTACACAACTCAAGTCCTAACCATCTCCAGGGCGGATTAATGTTCGTTAAAGACATGTTCTTCCTTCATGAACACGCCCGCAAAATCAATATTTGGTCCGGCTTCATCATCCTCTCCCCATACATGGGCCCCCTCCTCGGATCATTCATCGTCAACACCCAGATCTGGCAATGGGCATTTGGCGTCTACGCCATCGAAACTGGTCTCTGCCTTATAGCCATCATGCTTTTCGTGGATGAAACATACTACGATCGCAAAACGGTCCAGCCGGAACTCGTTCCTAATGGTCCGCGTTGGCAACGGATGCTAGGTATCCAGCAGGTTCGCACGAAGTATATCAAGAACTCATTCAAGGATGCATGCATGCGACCTGTTACTATGCTCGGCAAACCTGTGATCGTTCTTATCGCTATAGCTTATATGCTTATGTTTGCGTGGGTGATTGGTATCAACACCACCTTGTCGATTTTCCTTGCGCCGAAGTATGGGTTTGGGGCTAAGGCGATTGGTATGTTTCTCCTCCTCAAACTAGGTATCTACCTTGGTATGAGACTGATTATACTAACGATTATAAGGTTACTTCTACTTCACACCTATAGTAGCAGCTATTATCGGTGAAATATGCGGCCACTGGTTGCACGATTTTATCGCGAAAACATACACTAAGCGCAACAAAAACCACCTCGATCCCGAAGCCCGACTTTACGCTATCTGGTTCGCCATGCCATTCCTTGTATCTGGACTGATCCTAGTTGGCTTCGCGCTCGAGAGACACTACCACTATATGCTCGCTGCGCTGGGATGGGGGCTGTACGTCTTTGGTATTATGATTGTCACCGTGGCCGTGAATTCGTATGTGCTTGATGCGTATCCCGAGGCGAGTGGAGAGGTTGCGGCATGGGTGAACTTTGGCAGAACAACGGGTGGATTCATTGTCAGTTACTTCATGGTTGAGTGGGCGCAGAAGGAGGGAACTATTAAACAATTTGGGACCATGTGTGGGATTGTGGGAGCGGCGTTCTTGATTGTGCTTGCGTTGCAGGTTTGGGGGAAGCAGTTAAGGGCTTGGAGTGGGCCGGCTAGATTCAAGACTGCTTAGATTAACTGCATATAAGATTAATTCGACTTCTCTAATTACGCGAATGAGGTGCAGTTTGGTTGTTGTGATTTTTATGCCATACAAATCATATCCAGTCATTTTTGACCATTGTAGTACATCAGAACATCAGTCAAGTCCGTCGTATCGTGCCAGAAGCCAATATGTACTACTTGTGCTCCCTTCTTAGACCCAAATCATAAAAGAAACACCAAACGCCTCGGCAAACTATGCAGCATGTTATCAACAATTTTCAATCTGAAGGCAAGCTGCTCCATGAAGAACAAGCTTTTCGTTCAGACCAGTGGCTGTTGGTCGCTGATCGAAGAGTCGAAGTCAGTGGAAGAGACGATGGCCTCATTCCTGACAAATCCGCCAAATGCCAACACGGCGTGGAAGATCTCCTCGCCAGTGGGAACAATGTGTTCGGATGGAAGCAAGAATCCGTAGCTACCACGGTCTCGCAGTTTAATCTGATACGAGTTCTTGGCATGTAATTGGTGGTAGAACCAGTCCAAGGCGCTACCACCCGAGGTAATGATGGCAGCTGAGCCTGCTGAGCCTGCTGAGCCTGAATTCAGGATGCCCTCGCAAGCAGATGTTACGTCGTATAGTTCCCCGGATGAGTGTCGAATTGCCTTCGCCAGGCCCAAGGCTAGTTCCTCGAGGCTTTCGAGGGTCGGTGGTACAGAAGAGCAGGTGTAGGAATAAGGATACAAAATCTGCTGTGAATAAGAGTGCAGATCCAAGAATCCCACGATATTTGAACGACCGCTGGAGGTCTCATTCATTGCCCACTGGGCAAGTCGGTGCGATTCAAGAGCTTCGAAAGGCTCTGAACCAGCGTAGTTCTCGTTGCATGGGTTCGACCGAGTTGATTCTCCATCCCACTCAAAATCCCAGGCTCGGTCCAAGTCTACTCCTGGACAAAATGGAAGACCGGTTGGTTGTCTGTTCTTCCGCCATAGACGATCCGACTTCCAAGTGTAGGCGTATCCGTCCGGGTTGAGCGTTGGGACTAGCACCCAGTCATAGTCATCCAGAAGCTGTGTGACCTCGTGTGACAGACCATACTGGGTTATCAGACTGTATGCGACGTAGGTCACGGTTGATGTGCTGATCCATTCGCGAGCATGCAGACCACCGACAATCACAATTGTCTTTCGCGGTCCTGCTGACTTGAAGTTCGCTCTAGAAGCTCCTAGTCGCAAGGCTGGGATTTCACGATTTTCATAAGACAAACCGATGCTGGTGAATTGAACATGAGACGGAAACATTGATGCCATTAGTTTCATCCATTGCTCGATAACCTCGAGCGGCTGGTAATCGCGGAAGAAGACATCGTCGACCGTAGATACTCGACCATCCCCCGCAAAGCCATGTTCACTCTTCCAGCTCTTGGGATGCTGTCTCGGATATGTGCTGTAGATCATGTCTACCAGATCATCCATGAGGGGGGTGTGGGCCGTGCGGAGCGAGGGAGGGAGCATATCGAGTAAGGAGGGAATCTGTCTCGTGGCACTTGGTTAGACTAGAATTGAGGCACGCAGCGATTGAAATCGCTTTATAAATGCCGCAGACGTACCATATCATCTGTCAGACGAATATCTACATATTCCGACGTGATAGCCCAGACATCTAGGACTAGCGCCTGTGATGCCGAGGCCAATGCCTTTGCCTCCTCCGGATGACGCAAGTGAAAACGGAGAACTACATCGGTCTCATAGCGTTCTCGTACATTGAGCGGCGGGCCTGTGTGTTTGTGAGAGGAGCAGCGACCGGTTCTCCAGACAGATTCGATGACCCAGTCTCGGAATCGGGTCCATGGGCGAGGCTCCGAGGCATGAGCAAGGAGGGCGGGTTGGGGTTGGGGAGGCGGCACGATACTGGAGGCCGCAGGGATGGCGGAAACCGAGGGACTCAAGGCCCCATAGAGCAAAAGAACTGGAAAGAGACGCATCGCGGTGATAGATGCTGAGGACAGCACTGGAGTGAGGTGCGGAGAAGAGGGGGAAGCGATAGTTGATAGTGGAGAGTTGATTAGTAGATAAGTGGAACCGGATTAGGATCCCCTACAACCTTAGGTTACCACACACGATAATACCATGGGTGGTGACCCAGGGACCTACTCGATTATAGTATAATATCTATTTGACCATGTGCTATTCTAACTAGGATTTTCTTAACTCAGCTTGAATTATTCGGTCTATAACATTTGGATGATTCCATCGGGATGTTCCAGTACATACTAGGTAGCCACATTTCAAGCTTATACTAAACACGTATACGTAGGGCAGTACGGAGTACATTTAGAGACAGGTACATGATACAATGTTAATGGATTGTAAAGTAATTCTAAAATCTAAAATTATAATAGAAACAAAATATGATCTAATGGTTCCAAGGTTGTTCATGCATCGGCAAGGTAGACCCTGTTTAACATTCCCCAGAAGTTCTAGACTCCGGTTTGCCAGAACCAATAAGACCATGAAATCACTGTGTGCTCTCCCTCCGCGCTCAGGGCACCTGGTTCTCTTCAACGTAACTCGTCTGCCTTACCCCTCCCTGACCTATTTTGTTGAACTTGATTCTTTCTACCGGTATACCCGTGATAAAAAAAAAATACGGAACTAGTGGTGTGGCGCGCGAAGGCCAGAACCATCCCCCTTCCCGCGTTCCCCTTTTTGCAAAGCTGACGACGGGCCTCTCCACCTCCGAAATCCCACCGCGTTCTGGAACACTCCACGTCGCCATGCTCTCCTAGCCTCAGGACCTTGCCTTTTATCATTTTCAGATCTCATACCTGCAAACTGCAAGGCACCGACCACGCATGGGTCTGATCGCTTCGGTTCTTCGTCATGCATTGGAAAGGCTTGCGGCTTGTCGCCGATAGCTCCAAACGTCAAAGTACCATTGAACCCCAATCCCAGTCCCGCCGCAGTGAGCATTTGCCACGTCCAAGTCCACCGGTGTCCGACCCGAGACTTTCGGAGTCTACTGCACGCGGTCCAGCGCTGCCCCCGATCGATGGAACCGACGATTCGAGACTCGGAGTGCCCACTGATATTCCAGACCATGGGGTCGCCGCCGAATCGGACTTTGCGGGCCCCTCATCGGGAGATACCCCAAGCCTGCGTCGCAATCGATTCAGCTTCATGAGGTTACGACATGCATCCGACCCGCAGCTCTCCAGAAGCTACGCCAAGGCTGGTCAGCAGGAAGCTCCACCAATGCCCTCCTTGCCGCGTAAGTCGATATCGGGATGGAGACATGATGATGGATGTGTAGGAACGCATGGACGACTAACGACTTATTGTCTCAACCCTGCAGCTCCCAAAATCATCACCACAGCCCCCACCAGCCACGATCTTGATCAGCCCACCAAAGAACTACCTTTATTCAACAAACTTCGGCCGTCATCACGAAAGCATTCCATGGAAGAGCTATCCCGCAATTCAACAGAACAGCCCGGGATGAAACCATCGCGAAAGAACCAAGGGTCAACCGACTCGCAGGTTGATTCCAGCCTTTCGACATTCCAGGGTAGTATGGAGGAACCCGGGCGACTTTCAACAACGTCATTACGGAGTGGAAGTCGAGACCAGGTGAACTTGAACGATTCGCAGCGTTCCTCAGTCACGGATCCCCGCTTCTCAGAGTCATCTCGTTCAGATCAGAGCTACGGTGACCAGGCCGCATACAGCAGCAACTCCCCGCGAGAGGGCTTAGGATCAACAACAAGCGCCAAGCGAGGATTCCGTCTACCGCGATTGAAGCGGAATCGCAGCCCTCTTTTCCCCCTTCCTCCGAAACCCCCGCCGGGACAGTCGATCCTTAATGGCCCCAAATTCCCACCGGCAGATACCCCAAAATCCGATGGGTCTGGAGACCATGACCAAATCTCCCCTCTCCCCTCGCCGTCTCGCTCCTCCGTGGGGCTTGGTACAGCAGGTGGCCACCCCACGCTATTTCGCAACGACTCCACAAATTCGAACCACTCCGCTCGATCCAACCCCTCTCACAAAGGTCGTGGCAGATCGTCCACTATGGGGTCACTGGCCGAAAACCAGGACGACTTGTCTCCAGTTCCATACTTGGTGTCATCGGGTCGGAACTCCACTTCGACAACTGGTCGCAAGAGCTTCGGTGATCTTTTCAGTATCTCTCAGCGATTGAGGCAGAATTCTGAGCCCCCAATTCCCCGCAATGGGTCACCTGGCCTCGGCGGAGCATCAACTCCGATTTCGAAGCCTGACTTACCGCCCGTCCCGGAGAAGGAAGAGGGCGATACACCAGCTAGCTACTTGACAAGGCTTGAAGAAAATGTGCCTCGAGGTATGGTTGGTGGTGTACTGTCCCAATCAGGCGATGAATTCTTCAAGGTTGCTCTACGGAAGTACATGCGGTCGTTCTCTTACTTTGGTGATCCAATGGACATGGCCATTCGCAAACTTTTGATGGAAGTCGAACTGCCAAAGGAAACACAGCAGATAGACCGGTTTCTGCAGGCGTTTGCAGATCGATACCATGAGTGCAACCCTGGGATTTTCGCAACCACAGATCAAGCTTATTTCATTGCTTTCTCAATATTGATTCTTCACACTGATGTGTTCAACAAGAACAATAAGCGGAAGATGCAGAAACCGGACTATGTTAAAAACACCCGTGGCGAAGGTGTCTCTGATGACATCCTGGAGTGCTTCTATGAAAACATCGCCTATACCCCGTTCATTCACGTGGAGGATGCCAATTTACGCGATCGTCACCTTGCCAAGCCCCGTCGCGCGTTGTTCAAAAGCACCAGCACCGAGAATTTAGCCCGTATAGCACGCGATCCCGTTGATCCTTACACTCTGATCATGGATGGCAAACTTGGGGTACTGCGCCCAAGTCTTGGAGATGTGATGAGTCTTGATGATTCGTACAACCATTTTGGAACCGCCGGCCCGCCAGATATGAATGACTTGCACCAAGCTTTTACAAAGTCTGGAATCTTGCAGATCATATCCTTGCGTTCTCGTCCCGATGCCTTCATGCACGCAAGCATGATGAACCCCGCAGAATCAAACCCCGGCCTGGTCGATATCAAGGTTGCGAAAGTTGGCTTGCTTTGGCGAAAAGACCCGAAAAAGAAGCGGGCTCGATCACCCTGGGCTGAATGGGGCGCTGTTCTTACCTTCTCGCAGCTTTACTTCTTCCGCAATGTCAACTGGGTGCGGTCATTGATGGCACAACATGAAAACTATGTGAAGAATGATCGGACAGGCACATTGGTCTTCCGGCCACCGCTCGCTGAATTCAAGCCAGATGCCATCATGTCCACGAGTGACGCCGTTGCTCTGTTGGACACAAGTTACAAAAAACACAAGTATGCGTTCAGTTATGTTCGCCAAAATGCATTGGAAGAGATATTTCTTGCGACGTCCGAGTCGGAGATGAACGATTGGATTTCCAAGCTCAATTATGCTGCAGCATTCAGAACCACAGGTGTCCGCACAAAAGGCATGATCGCGACGAACTACGAGGGTCAGCGATACCGTACGAGCCAGCGGATCGATAACACCTCGCTCAATTCGCAGTCAGCGGAGAAGGAACCTCCATCGCCAAGCATCGCCACTGATATTGTTGCTGAGTTCGTTGCTGCCCGCAGAGAACTAATGAGCCAGAAGATCCGAGAAACGAACGAAAAGCTCTTCGTCACGCAGAAGCAACTCGAAGAACTGTTGCGGAATGCACGCCACCTTCAAGTTCTGACTCCGGTCAATCCCCGGGCTCGTGAAAACGTCATCATGGCTGCAGGACGAATGGCAGCAAAGCTCAAATGGGTCAGACAGGATCTCTGGCGCAACAAGTGCTATCGTGAAGTGCTTCTCCGAGACCTGGGCGAAGATGATAGCTTCGTTGAGGGACGGGCCAGGTCCGTTGCCGAACCGCCGTCATCTGAAGATGCAGCACGGCTTGCCTCCATCTCGGGACATTCAGTGCGATCCGAACCTGGTGTCCGGGCTCCTAGTATCGTCCACACGGCATCTAGCCATGATACTCATGAACCACCTGTGGTATCTGTTGACCAACCTGTTGATTTTGGCCTTCTACATCAACCATCTACGGATGAGATGCGCCGCCCAAGCCTCCCGGCTTCGACCACCTCCTCTGACGCTCTTCGTATCGGTCGCCCGCTTTCTATTGCCGCTATGCCAGACAAGCTTTCCGACGGACAACCTCAATTGGAGCGTGAATCCTCTGTTCTCAGCCGTGGCAGCAGATTTGACGGGGCCAGTCTCGGCTCTCGGGCATCTAAACTCACCTCTCCGGTGAGCTTCGATGAAGGCGAGGAACGGCTTCTGAGAGAAACTGGCTTGTTAGACCTGAGTGGCTCACCTCCACCACGAAAACAATCCAGCAATGTTCCCGAATCGGAAGGCGAGGGCAAGCAGGATGAGTCTGCAGAAGTTTCTCAAGGTGACAGGCCTAGCCGAGTTCGACGCAGTCTCCACCGTACACTTCGTGATTCACACCCCCACATTCCTCGCCATCACTCTCGTAGCAAGAAGAACCGGGGATCGGTGTCCAGCATCCCGACACTTGATGACGACGAAATTATGAAAGATGGTGAAATTCTGTCTCGCAAGACACCCAGTTTCACTGTTCATGGTAAAAAGGCTTCCATCATCACCTTTGGATCTGAGTGGCAGAACATGCCCCCCGAGGAACGACTGAAGCTCCGGAAGCCAACACCTCACGAAGAGCCACGAGCTTCGGAGCCTGCTATACTTGGCAGCAACGAATTGGCCTCTTCACACCACACACCCGGCGCGCGGCCTCACTCTATTCGAAGTGTGAGCACGACAACCAGGCTCAGTTTCTGTAGCGACGAAGAACCGACCGTCGACTACTTCAAGGACGCATACGAAACTTTCGGTGGGGAACTGGCAACACCCGCCATCGAAAAGGATCTCTCAGATCTCTCGGTTCCACCCGAGGAGAAAGACCCAGAACAACGTTTGGAGGAGAATACACCCCGTCCGGCCTCAAGTTCTGGATCTGCGATCTTCGGTCCCCGCCTCACAGCAACTGATGACAAAACCCCTTCATCCACCAATTCTCTCGGTGAACGAGCTGTGGACACTCCCTCCTCCGAAAACCTACGGCAACAAGCTGTAGGAGCATGAACATCGGCTTGATCACTGCCCATATCCCTCCCACTTCTCTATTTCCTTCCTCTTCCAACCCATCACTTGTATAGCCATACCCTTTCTCATCTGCTGTTTACGACTATTATACCCCTTTCAACCATTGCGGTCTGCTTCCTTGGGTTTCTTTTTTGCATTGACGGCCACCAGCCGATCTCGCATCTCTGATTGATTTCGGATCGAATTTGTATTTTCATTGTTGTGGAATCATGGAAAGCATTCATTGGTGCGACGTTTTTTTATCTTGTTCAATCTACTTCTAGCGTCTCCCTATCTGCGTGTTTGGGAGAACCTCGACTCTTGCATCACCCTGTCCCCTGAGTGCGAATGTCATCCATTAGTTCGCATGGGGTTGTGGGTAAATTCATTAGACAACAAAACTCATTTACGATTGATCATTTTGACTGTGTCCATGAGTTAGTATAACATTACGATAGCTTGTTCCTCGTATAATGAAGATCGAAGCAAAGTTTATCTTGAGGCTAAGCCTCTAGTCTGATGATCATGTTGACTTGGTGATACGCTCTTTGATACCGCTTTTAGGATATGAAAGCATTGCCTAAGAGTTAAATAGTGAAATCTATCGTTTTGTACGCTAGATATGCAACCTCGAAATGAGCCATGCCACGCGAATCTATTTTAAACCAAAAGATACTCATCTCTCAGTTAGAATACCTCTAGGGCGTCTGCCTACCCACGTACCTTGCTAAGTAGCAAAAACACTGGACAAAATGAAGATTGGATCTTCGTATTTGACTTGGACTTGAACTTGAGTCTGGTACGCCCACAAGCCATTTCCATATATTATAATATGATCTATTCGAATTATATTCTCTGATTTTCAGACATAACCATTGTGGATCGACAATATCATTCATCAAATAGTTGTCTACGGAGGCGGTCCCAAACGCGGTCACCAACCTGGCCAATCAACATCTCACAACCAGATAAGTCCGCTCAATTACGACATCCAACATCCATCTCCAACTTTAATCTCTATTGCCCCAAACACCTCCACCTCTAACCTCAGCGAAAGATGGCGCACTCAAAGCGCAACACCTCCCTTCCCCATTTCACCTCCTACGAGCGTGGCCTCCTCCGCGACAGCTGGGGCACAAAACGCAGCGTAATCGGCCGCGATTCCTTCCTCCCCTTCGCATCCTGCAAATTATGTCTTCAACCAGCCCGCACGCCTGTAGTAGGCTGTGCAACAAACGGCGATCTTTTCTGTCGCGAATGCGCGATCAATGACCTACTAGCGCAACGACAGGAGATCAAGCGTCTCGAGCGCGAACGCGAGGACGCTAAGAAACGGATTGCGGAGGATGATAAGTTAGTGCTGGAAGAAGCCAAGAAGAAAGAATTGGCCGATTTTGAGCTCGTTTCTATGGGGTTAGAAGCTGGTGCGAAGGGTGCGAAAGCGGGGACAAAGAGAAAGGCGGAGGAGAGCGAGGCTGTTGCAGCGTTCAAGGCGCGGGAGGTTGTTGTTGATGGGAAGCGGAAGAAGATTTTCGAGCTTGATGAGGCTGAGATGAAGAGGATTTCGAGGGAGGAACAGGAGAGATTGAAAGAGGAGTTGAAGAAGGAGAAGGTTTGTTGTATTCGAGTTCCATTGAAGATGGGTTTGAAGCTGATTGGATCTACAGTTCGAGTCGAGCAAGTCGGCGTTACCGTCTTTCTGGGTGCCGTCTTTGACACCGAATACGGATGCGGATGAGATTGCTGCGAACAAGACTGTGAAGTTGGCGCCAATCTGTCCTGGGTCCTCGGAGACGAATCGACATACCTATTCGCTTAAGAGTCTGGTTGAAGTCAATTTTACAGAGGAAAAAGGCTCCGATGGATCTACGTCCAGAGTGTGTCCCAGTTGCAAGAAAGCACTTAGCAATGGACTCAAAGCTATGCGTATGTAATTGACATTTGATTCGTTGGATCAAGCTAACTTTCCTAGTTACTAAACCATGCGGTCATGTCATTTGTTCGCCTTGCGTTACGAAATTTATGACTCCACAGGATACGCCTGACCCCCATGCTTCCAAGGAAGAACAGGAAGCTCATCGGAAGGTATTATGTTATGTCTGCGAAACAGACATTACGCCAGATGCCACTATAGAGAAAGCGGATGGAAAGAAGAAATCTAAGAAGAAGGATAAGGAAGGTATCAAGCCTGGTATGGTGGAGATCAGCTCTGAAGGGACGGGTTTTGCAGGTGGCGGTGGTAATGTGGCTACGAAGAAGGGAGTGGCATTCCAATGTTGAATGCTGCGAAGAGAAAGCTGTACAAAAAAACGCGGTCTTTCTATTGAAGGGCTCAAAAATACCCATAACTTGCCCGAGGGCCAAACGCCCGAACCATGCAATAACCATGTCCTTGATATGTATACACAGAGCCATCTGGCTAAAAATATGTCCAAGCAACTCAACACAAGTCTAAGCAAGCTTCTTCTTGGTGTTGTTGAACTCGCGAACGGTAATGTCGCACTTGACCTCCTGACACAACCGACGACGACGGCTGAGGTCAAGCTTGGCCGCAAATTCCAGACCAGATGCCCGCTCCAGAACCTCTAACGGAACCTCAAAGCTTGACAGACTCGTCTGGTTGTTAATGCGAGCATTAGGCAAAACGAACGCACCAAGCGCAACCTTGCTGTTCGGCCCACCGGTGCCATCCTCACCATAAATGACCTTATAGAAATGAGTCGGCACAGCAACATTAGGCGGGGTACCGATCACCTCATAGTTCACACGCCATTTTCCATCGGGGTCGCGATGGGGCAGGTACAGAGGTCCAGTGACAACACGGACAGAGGGGTACTTCTGCGTAAGATTCCGGCAGAAATCCTCAAAGTGAGCCCAGTAATCGCGGTTGAAACCCTCACCAACCTGCGGACACATGTTGCTCAGCGCAAAGGTGCCGTCCATGGCCTCCTGCGACCATTTCGCATCGGCGGCTGGGACCTGGTGTCCGCGGTCATATCCAGAACGGAAGTAGTCGCTCAACTTGGCGCGGAAGATAGCCGGGATGGAAGTATCTTCGAAGAAGGTGCTGTGCTTGCGGTCGGCGTTCTTGATCAGCAGGGACTGCGGTGTGATGTGCTCGGCGACCCAGGCGGGATTGCGGGTGCGACGGTCGTAAGCGCCGTGTAGAGGGAGTGAGGATATCTCGTCGGCAACGGGTCCAGGGAATCCATATTCGAGGACACCGGCGGGATCAACAGGGCCGATAGTTTTAGCCTTGACTGCGAGGGTAGGAGTTTGAATGGTCGTGGGAACTGGCACGCCGATGCTGGAGGGTGGGAGTTGTTGTTGTTGTTGCTGCTGCTGTTGAGGGCGAGCAGGCTTGGAGTAGAGGAGTGCGGTGACACCGGCACCGGTGGCGGCACTCGCGGCCGCGATGACGGCCAGAGTGGCTTTGGACATGGTCGCAAAGTGTGGTGTTTGGGGTTAAGAGTCGGAGTTGGATCGGAAGAAGAAAAAAATGGAGAATTTGGCGCGGATAAGCTAAATGTAGTATGGGGAACATGAGAAGTCACGGGACAATCAATAGACCACATGCATTCTGTTTACTCGTGACCTATAGATCTGAATCATATGATTATTATGTTGGATCTAATCAGCTGGGAGTTCCTAGCAAATCAGATGTCTAGTCATGGTTCTCAATGATCTGCAGTGTTGCCTCAGGAACGTTAGGGGTTGGACAGGCACTTGCATAATGACATATATCCAAGTGTTGATTGTTGTCAAGAATGAGATATCGTATTTTATCTGCTTTGCTTCATTATCTATGCTTGAAAGGATAAAATGTGCCCCCGAAATTGCGTAACAATAGGACAAATAGATTGAGTGCCTAATCTTAGTACTTAACGACTTAGTCTACCCCACACGACATTAGTACGTTTAGTGTAGATAATCTACTTCACCCAGGTAAGGGTCTCTAAATGTCATAGCTAAATGCACAGTTTATCTCTGGATTGTCATCTGAGTTATTCTTGTAGTAACGTTCCATCTACATGCTCAGCTTCGAATGGACTTGATTGGTCATTCATAGCTTCGAGGGGGATGGGGCCAAGGCCTCTGAGGACCTTGGGAGGCAGATGGGCTGAGACGCTCCTGCAGTTCATTGGGGAATAAAGATGCAGGAATCTGGGGCTATGGGCTCTCCTCTCTTTCATTCCCACTTCTCTCGTGGGTTTGGATTCGAAGAGTTTCTATCTACAAGAGGAAAGAGGCGAAAAGAGCTTTGACCGCCAACAGATCGAGTCCAGCTTGAATGTGACTTTTGGTTACATCACCTCTCCCACCTCACTATGGCTGCCAGCAACGACCTCCGGGGCTGGGTGATGAGCGGTGTCTCCGGCGTGGGTAAGTTTATTTCATCCTCATGCCAACGAAATAATTAACAATTTTGGCAGCTTGTGTCCTCGGGGCCGCCGTCATCTGCGCGGATCTGGTAGTGCGGCGGGTTACCAACGATAAGACCTTCCAGATCGCCAACAGCAATAATTTCCTGTCGGCCTCACTATGTCTGAGTGCTGGTGTAATGGTGAGTTGCTCCAAGCTTGTCGATGTTGTGCTTCCCCCAAGTATCTAATCAATCGCAGCTCTTCACCTCTCTCTATAGCATGCTCCCCACGTCGAAGGAATACCTCACACGCGCCGGCTTCTCCCCCTCCGCTTCAGCATATATTTTGATCGGCTTGTTTCTAGCTGGTGTGATTGTGATCAGAGTGGTATCAGGCTTTCTCCACCGCTTCATCCCATCGCATGTGGTCGATTGCGCCCATACTCATTCTCCGGAACAAGATCCCGAGCGCGGAGAGAGTCAACTGGGTGCACACAGTGACCAGCATGGCCATGTCAACGGTCACACAGAGCGAACCCCTCTTCTGCGACCGACCCAAAATCAATCTTCCAAGTCCACCCCGGCGGTATCACAACGGACGGAGCCGGCGTCGAGAGCCGTCAAGCGGTATTCGTTACGCAAGATGCTTTCGCGGCGTTTCAGCTCCCTGATGGGTGGTGTGAAGGACGTATGTGACGAGGATGGACCGTGCTACGGCTTTTCGCAGACATGTGGTCAGGAATGTATCAAGGTGCTTCCCAAAGCTAGTCCGCCACTCACCGTCCACACCAATGAGGTCACGCGTCCGCTTGTTCCACACCATCAAAGCATCGCCGTGCAACTGGATTCAGGGCGAGACCCTGCATTGAACACGGCCATTGAAAATATTCGCATCGCGTCTGACTCGGGGTATTTTGACGTCATGTCTGCCCAGCATCCCGATCACCACGCGGAAGTTAGTGCTACGGCCTCTTCTGCCTCATCCCAGGCGTATGTCCACCATTCGGATGAAGCTAGTCATCAGCATTACAACCAAAATCCTCATCACCATGATGATCATGAAGGCAATGATGACCTCGATCACGCTTCCAAGCCTGCGGCGGATAGTGTGCATCACCACCATGTTCCACAAAATGCCTTCCTCTCCATTGGCCTTCAAACCTCCCTTGCCATTGCCTTGCATAAACTCCCAGAAGGTTTTATCACATATGCGACCAATCACGCCAGCCCAACCCTTGGACTGACTGTGTTCCTCGCCCTATTCATCCATAACATCGTGGAAGGCTTTGCCATGGCACTGCCTCTATACCTAGCTCTTGGCTCCCGTTGGAAAGCCATGTTCTGGTCCAGTCTCCTCGGTGGAATCAGCCAACCGGCTGGTGCTGGCCTCGCCGCTCTGTGGATTTGGACCTCGGGGCACTCTGGCAATGATAAGATGGGGCCGTCCTGGGGTGTGTATGGAGGCATGTTCGCCGCCACGGCCGGAGTGATGACCTCTGTCGCCCTATCGCTATTTAGTGAAGGCTTGGGACTGACCCACCGCCGAAACTTGGGCATTGGGTTTGCAGTCCTTGGTATGGGAATGATGGGTGTGAGCTTCGCCTTGACGGCTTGAGCAGTTTCCGATTCTGATTGCACATTCACATTCGTTTTGCGTTTCTGCCCCGCTATATGAATAAAAAGAAAAGATCGGTGGCTGGCGTTGTATTTGTCATTTTGGGAGACCTTGCATATTGCATGATGCATAGGAGTGTGGTACATTGATATATTGTTATGCAGGTACTGTTGTTACATACCATTCACGGTACTCGATCCAGAGTTTTTGATATCTGGTGCATCAGATGAATTACGAAAAACTGTTACTTATTCCATGTCCTCTTATGATACTAGAGCCCTACAACCTTATGCAAAAGTTATAAAAGAAAACTGACATTTACTGAACTCAACTATCCATACAATTTGGTCATAATCATCTCGTCCTTTTCAAACAAACCCAAACACCAATAAATCCACTGACAATTTGTTCCATCTCAAACTACAGTGCTTGCACCGAGATTCTTCTCGCCCCCGAACCACTCATAATACCAGTTCCACTCGACTCCCTCAGATGATTATGATGCATCTGTCCCTGATCATCCAAATCATCAATATCGATGCTAAACCGTCTAGGCTTAGACCAAACTCCAAACGACTCTCCCTGCGCCTCCCCAACACCCTTAATCTGTCCAGACTTCAATCCAAACTTCTCCGTGATCTGCGCAACCAAATCCGCATGCGCAGACGACCTAGCAGAACTCAAGCCCGCACCCCGACTCTGAGCCCGACTAAGCAACTCCATGTGCTGCATAGCGGTATCAGCTGCCTGTGGATGCGACGTCGCATCGGAGTCACTAAGCAAATCATGTAGAACACCTTCATGCAGCGCAGCCGCCGAAGCATGATCACCCGATGCAGTGAACAGTCCCGAAAGAAGCTTCGTCATTTCCAACGTGACATTATCGTAGCTGCCCCAGACTTGGCGGAGGTTGTAGCAGATATCGCGACAAAGCTGGATTGAAGAGTCGATTGCACCGCGGCAGAAGCGGGTTTCGACTAGGCGGCGGCCAATCCAGACGACCACGTCTGGTGTCCAGGTTCGTTGGACGATACGGGATGTCCAGAGCTGGGTGAGAATTGCTTCGAGGTCGTCGAACATCTCGAATTCACCTAACAGGGTAATGATGTCGTTCAGCTCGTGGAAGGGGAGGTCGACTATCTCGATACCGAGGGTCTTGGCTGAGGCTAGAAGTTCTTGGAGGAGATCCTTTGCTTTCATGGACATCTCGCTGGAGAGCTTGTCATTCTGGCAGCGGGTTGCTTGGTGTCCAGTTAGATATAGACAGAGCTTTGAAGCGGTGATGATGCTGTCGTAGCTATTCAGACCGTCTGTCAGGTGCAGGAATGAATGCAGGACGCCTGTAACATCACTTGCTTCCTGGAACTTGCCAGAGTTACAGAGGTCGCGGACGAGACTGGTCGTCGTATTCAAAATACCCATGTTGTAGTTCTCATTCTGCACCTCACGCAGACAGATACCATAGAACTGCTGAACGATCTTGCGATCCATAATTGCAGTCGCGGATAGCGTAGTGCAGAAGTACTCGTACAGCCTGCTACGGGTCTCCATCGAAACACGAGTACGCTTCTGCTCAGTCTGCATGTACGAAAGACGCTCTCCAGTAATGAGAGTCGGAATGAAGTCGTGACCAGACAGGCTCTTGGTAAAGGTCTGCTGAGTCTGCATCTCACGAGCCATCTCGCTCATGATCTGTTCGTAGCTTGCGCGGCGACCGAACGCTTCCTCAAAGGCAGCGGCGAAGACGGCATCGCGCCGTTCTCCAAGTGCCATGGCTGAGGTATCAGAGCCGTAGACTACACGCTGGCGAAGCTCGTCGAGCATGCTGTTGCCACCGTCAATGAAACCGCATTCTAGGTAGATTGCGGCGACCTTGTGGGCCCAGTCCCTCATTGAGTCTGATTCGCCGCCAGAATGGAGGACGTCCGTCACGTATGTGTGGAGGATGGCGCAGCCTTGCTGGACGGAGGCGTGCGTGCCCTGGCGGGAGTGCGCGAGGGCTAGCTCGCGGAGCCAAGAGAGCGTCGTGCTGGAGAAGTAGCCCTGAGTCTTCTTTGCCAGCTGGAACTCTTCTGTGTAGAGTGAACGGGCTTCCATTGTGGAATCACGCTTGCGGACAAATAGCTGGGCAAGCTTGTGCTTGAGCGTGATGGGTAGTGGTGCAGTCATCTGGTCGAGACCCTTGGAAGACTGGGAGGTCGGCACCCACTCGCTAGTCTGGAATGGCTTCTTGTAGAGTGAGATAGCCTCGTCGATGTGCGAGTCACTGCTCTCGCATAGCTCGGCAAAGAGTAGAGTGGCGCTCAGTGTCTTCTGGCTCGTGGGACCATAGACGTTGCGACAAGTCATCACGTACTCTGAAGCGACCTTGTATTGCTCAGAGAAGTCGGTAAGCTTGGAGCGGGTAGTGAGAATAGTCATATACCCAATGTAGGTCTTTTCCAACATCTTCTCGATTCTGGCGCGGTCGTAGGTGGAGGTCATATTATTCTCAACAACGACGGTAGGCCACACATGGCGGTAAACATCCAGAGCAGCATCCCACTGGAGCTCCTTTTCGTATAAGGCAACAAGTGCGAGGGCAGCTTCAAAGCCCTGAGGTTGAACCTTTCCGTCGCGGGTGGTACACATGTAAATGCGCTGGTATGTGCTCTTAGCCTCGGTGGTCATCTCAAGACGGCTGGCAAGAGCAGCCTCGAGGTAGAAGTTCTCGATGGTATGCTGGTGAGTCTCGCCTAGTCTCATAGTCAAGAATTCGCTGACCGAGTGCAGAAGAGTCAGAGCTCTGTTGAACTGGAAGGTTGTCTCGTAGAATTCAACAACGGCCTTAGCAACAGCCAGCACCGAAGGTACGGGGACTCCATCGGAGGAGACGAGAGATCCAAATGCATTCTCATAGACAATGGTAGCCTGCTCCAGATGCAGTCTGCGGATGTGGCAGTATGCCAGAATCAGAGCCAGGTCTGCTATTGGAGGAGCCAATTCGGCTGAGAATGTCTTGTGGGATCCGGCCTGCTCAACTGTGGGCCATACATGCTGCAGGACAGCCTTGGAGCAGTCGCTCGCCTCCACCCAATCCTCTTCGCGGACATAGATACTGGACAAGTTGTGGCAAAGGATCAATGTAGCCACAGTGAGGTTTTCAGAAGACGAGGTGATGGAATCCAAAAGCTCAACCATCAATCTGCGGTCTCTTCCGGAAAGAGAATGGCTATCCTCAATGGAGACGGTGTTAGCCATGCTCTCTGCAAGAGACAGAGCTAACATTCTCGCCTCAGCTGAGTATTCCTGGTTCATCTCCTTGTAGTAGCGCCACGTCAGGATAGACAGGGAGCGATCCAGGCTGTACATGTGCATTTCGCGAGTCTCGGCGCGAAGCAGCTGCACGCGCTGCATCATTTCCGGAGAGTGAACACCAGTGACCTCGAGGTCTGCAACAAGCTCACGGATGATGACCTCAGCCTCGTCATTCCTGCCCTGGCGGCGCAAGAACTGATAGTAAACGAGGGCAACGTTGGCCTTCTTATCCATCATGTCAACGGAGTCGATGTCCCGAGAGTTGAGACCAGCCCACAGGCTGGAGAGTACACCCTGTGCTTGGGCATTCTCACCCTGCTGCTCGTAAAGCTGGGCCATGTACAAGGTGTACTTGATACGGCGCTCATCGGTGACCTCCATAGTACGAACCACATTGTCGTACTTGGTTCGTGCAATGTCACGGCTCATCTCGTCGCTACCAGTAGCAGCGAACTGGCTGGTCAAGAAGTCTGCAGTCTCTGAAGACTGACTCGAGTTTGTGCCATATTTCGTGAGAATTTGCTGGTAGAACTCCTTCGAGATGGTAAGAGAAGATTCTTGCTCGCTGCGGTAACTGTACATTTCAGTTACTGCGCCAAGGTACTTCAAGCGCTGAGCGAAATCAACGCCAGTGATCTCAGAGTCGGTCAGGATCAAGTACTTCATAATGTCCTCCTGTTGCGAAGTCATGGTACCTCGCTCGGTGAACGACTGGGTCATCATCTCGGCACATGCCAAGGTGATCAAGTCGGACTGGCCAAGGAGTTCTTGGCTGAGCTTCCAAGCCTCGTAGCAGTGCTCATCCGCATGGCTAGCGTGGGCATACTTGGAGACACGGGCACTGAGTAGCAAGCTCTGCAGAAGTGCCAGTGACTTCTCGCCTAAGACCAAGCGGCGAATGTCTGTCGCCAGTCGGTATAGTTCGACCACACTGGAGCGGGTGAACTGCGACTCTCGACAGGTCAGTTCAAGACGAGCAAACAGAACGGTCGCGGGAACCAGCTTTCTGAAGCCTGCGTTGAATGAGAATTCGCCCTCATCTGTCACCAGCTGCGAAGATAGAAGGTGCGAAAGCCAGTATCGCGCAGTGTATTCCAGGATAACGTATTTGTCGAAAAGACGGTTGCGCTCTTCCATACCCAGCTTATTAATAGATACATCAGTCTCTTCTTTGACGCTAAGCTGCACCCAGGCAAGGCATCTGGTGAGGAGGTCATAGTGGGATTCCTTCAGATTAAGCGGTGCTGTGGCGCTGGAGGACCTAGCCTGATTGATGATATGGTCACGAATGCAGGTGTGTGAGAAGGAAACAACACCATCACGCGTCATCACGATAGGACTCAAGGATTTGCTCCATCCACTATCCTCACGAGAGAAGCCAGACATGAAGGTTGTCGTTTTCGTGTCAACAGCCAAAAGTTGTTCAACTTCTTCAACCAGAAGAGGTCGCTCAGCAGCAGCAAGCCACGACAGGACATATTTTGCCTCATTCTTACTAAGATCCAAGTTCTTCATGGTAAGGTCAAGCATGTCCTGCATAGCCTGAGGCAGTGCTTGTACAGACTGAATAGCCTGGCCAGGAGTTCTCTGCTGTCGAGCATGCTCAATGGCCATCTCCGCCCAGCTAAAGGAGCCCTGAGATCGTTTGACAATGGTAGCTACAGCTGTATCGAGCTGGTCACTATTTCCGGTTTGGGATTCGAATGCGGACACGATCTTCTTGTGGACGTAGGCCTCCAGATCAGCTTCGGTCTGAGATGCATTCACCATGAAATGCTGAATACTCCGGGAGCTCATTCTCGATTTCAGAGGTCGGGTGAAGACAATCATCTTTGAACCCTCATTCTGTTCAGCCAGGACTTCGCTGAATTTGTCCATGAATTCAGTGGCATCGGGGTCTCCACCCTTGATTTGGTCGAGACCATCGACGACGAACATGTACTGAATATCAGACTCCAGTCCAGTGCGGATGCCTTTCCACAGACTATCTTCAACTTCCGCTTCTCCCGCACCATCAAGGGCACTTTGAGCGGCCTTGGCGACATGGAAGAGAATATCCTCCTGGATACTCTTTTCAATGACGCAGTGGTCCAGCATCTGGTGCAAGATACCCTTCAGAATACGTAGAGGCAAAGTGGCGACGGGAATATCGGCGCCTGCAAAAATTAGTATGAAATTTTGAAAACGGAACTCTGTACTCACGGATAGTATAGGGAATCACATTCCAGCCTTCGTGGTCGGAAGATTCCTGCATTCGGTCGACAGTCCACTGTGCCATGGCACTCTTACCACAGCCGGCTCCACCAGTAACCAGCATGACAGGAGGCTTGCCCACAGTGAAGTCGTAAAGAGTGTTGTTAAACCACTCGAACGACCCCTCAGCCAAAGTATGACTACGGGAGTCAAGAATGAATTGAAGAGGACGATCCTGCACGCCGAGGAATTGTCGAAGGCTTCCAAGCTCCTCACTTGACCAGATCAATGTGCTCTGCATCACAACATTGGATGTTGCAGCCTCGACGATGGCATTCCAGTGCGTCGAGTAGCGAGTAGCGTAAGTCACAAAGGCCGCATCAACGTTGTGGCTGATGACTGTATCAGGCTCCTTAGCCTTGAATCCCTCAACACAACTGATAGTGGTGCTGCAGACCAGCTCTAAAAGATTGGCAAAGACGGCGGCAGCTTCAGGCTGAAGCTCCGGAGATGGCTTGTATACACTCTCGTACTGGAGGAGCAGACGAATGCCCACAGCAACACGGCCATATCGGCCAAAGACGCTTTCAAAGAGATCTGTGTTGTCGATATCAGACTAGTAGCTGGGTTAGTAATTTTCCATACTTGCCTAGGTACTTCATTGGCTTACCTCCAGGAGCATAGTTTCGAAACCCCAAATCAGCTTCGCGGCTTCGTTTGCTCCAGGAGCGAAAGCACCGATTGACTCCCGTAGATTGTCAACTGCATATGCCAGTCTGGAGGCCCATCGAAGACAGCAGTCAAGTCTACTTCCATCGGCAGGCATCCAGCGCAGACGTTCTGCCGCAACTGAATCAAAGAAAGTGTCCACAGTAGGGCTGCGCTGACTGATCTCGCTAGCAGAGCCACCCAATTGGGTCTTGCACTTCTGCGAGACGGCATGGACCTTCTCTTGGAGTATAGTCACCTTGTAGCTAGAACTACCCATGGGCATCATGGTCCGTGGAGTTCCTGAGGCCATTCCAGCATCCTCGACTGATCGATTTGCCTTGGTTGCCATAGGCTTGCGACGGGTAATGGGGCGTTGGCCCGTACCACCCATGCCGCCCATGCCACCTTGACCAAGTCCTCGCTTGCCGGTGGATCCATGGCCGATGGCTTGTGTGAGACCTCCGCCAGGCACGCCTGACATGCGAGCCTGTGTTGTATCTTTGCTCGTCTGTCCCGCTGTACTAGCTTGCTGGCTAGTACCGTCTTTGCTCATACCACTGGCGCCACCCATAGCACCACCAGCGAGGGCAGAACTACCAATAGCGCTTTGGCTTGGTCCTCCTCCCTCCCGCATAGACTTGTGCTTCTCATGGTGTCTGCCTTCTGTGCTGAGTCTCCTCTTCTCGGCAAGCTTTTGCTCAATTCCTGGGGAGGTAAAGACATGACCGCCTGTTGAAGTGTTCTGCAGACCGTTCTTATCACCAAACACATCCGAGCTGATATGTGCTTGATTGTCGAGTTCTTGGTTCATCGAACTGTCGCTAAACGTTCCGCCAGCAACACTTGACTTGCCCATCATTCCTTGGTTGCCGGTCATGCCTTGGCTTCCGGTCATGCCTTGGTTTCCGGTCATACCTTGACTTCCGGTCATGCCTTGGTTTCCGGTCATATCTTGGTTTCCGGTCATGCCTGGACTCATGCCTCCAATACTAGATGTCTTTGTATCTGATACAGTAGACTTAGACATTTTGGTATCTGATGTAGTAGTCTTAGAAGTGCTAGCTCCTCCAGTGGTAGCTCCAAGTAGATCAGCTCCAGTGCTTGTACCCATCGGTCCGGCTCCGGATGCAGATCCAGAGCCAGTGGCACCCACAAGCTCCTGGCCTGTATCTCTTTGATCCATGGATCCCTCCGTAATTGGACCCTTCTTGATGTCGCTATTCGGGCCAAAAGTACTTCCACGGTGGCCAAAGAGTCGCTGGCCAACGTCTTCGATGTTTTTCTTGCTGAAACTGTCTTTGTGCAAGCCAGTTTGACCAATTGCCTCCGCCGCGTCTCCCTGGTTGGCCGTGGTACCCATATTCTCTCCCTTTCCAGCCGTATCTTTCACAATGTTCATATTTTCAGAGGGCAGGTTTGTCTTCGCCCCTTCTCCCTCATCCATGGCTGTCTGACCAATACCGCCTTGGTCAGTGGCCTCCTTTGTTGTTTCACTTGGGCCGGTGGTCTCCTTTGGTGTTTCTTTGGGAGAGCGGGCCAAGGACAATTTTCTGCCTATTTTCTTATTGAACCAGGAGCTGCCACCCTGGCTCACCTGTTCGGGTTCGGGTTCGGTGTTCATAGGATCGGACATGGTGTGTGCGTGTGTGTGTGTGTGTGTGTGTGTGTGTGTGTGTGTAGTTGGATAGTATCAAATATAATCAAATATAGTAGTAGTACGTGAGAAGTGTGACGTCAAAAAGTATAGATTGAAATTATCATAAATCGTTGAGTTCAGTTTTCATAGAGATAAAGAAAAAGGAAGGAACTAAGCTAGGTTCAGCGGGAATAAGTAGTAAGTAGCCAAACTCAGCACCTCTTTTGCCTATTGCATCATAAATTAGTTCGGCCTTCCCGAAAATAACCCCCATCACCGAGGGGGTCCAAAAGAGAAACTGAGGATGCGGTTCGAACCGGCCGGTAGTGAGCCATGCCATGATTTTGTGTCCCAAGGGCTGCAAGCGGATCAACTGAGCAATTGAGAGCTGTGATTGCAGGGATACCAGTATGGGGGTAAAGTCGATGATGCGCGAGAGCAGATATCAACAGCTTGAGTGGGTACTTCGACCAGGTGATGTCCCCACATAAACTTTCTGCATCGTCACTGTTTATATCGTAGCTAGAACAAAGCTAGCGTGGCTTTAGATTGAGGTTTATTATGCGGGATCTAGAATTACTAAGGCCTACATTTGCAATTGACCTCAATTGCTAGGCGCAAATATAAGAGTGTGGCCATTGGGGTTGACATCTCCTCATGGGAGGAAACACCCATGACGAGTGTAGAAATTGGCCTTATTGTATGGATGTGGGGTAATTGTGAATGTTTTGGAGACAATGGAGCACAAGTGGACGGGTGTGCCACATGAGATCCTCTGGGTGACGTAAAGACTTTCTTGCTCTAAAAAGCAGCAGGAGGGAATCCAGTTGGTGGTCGTGTGGCCCTTAGTCATCCGAGCGCCTTCACCTCGATTTAACCTTATCCCAACCCCGCGATCCATGGATACTGTTGCCGTGAGGTCATTTCCCCCAACATATTAGTTCTGGACAGATGCCAATCCCGAAGGTCCCGGCTACTCATGAGATCATGTGTCTTTGTTTGGATGCTGGTATTCTGCCTTGTGCGACTAAGGATATCAGTCCCCAGTATCGACTAGGAATTTTGTGGACCATTTATGTCATGACATTGGCTGAGCAGTGTTTCTACAGGTTTAGGATTGCTCGAATGATGCATTTATTAACCTCATCGACATCAGTTGTTGATCGAGTGATCGATCGAATCGGTATTGGAAACTGATTTTCAGATCGTAGCAAGCCTTGGATTGCTCGTCACTTGAATCATGCGGTCATTGCTATTGGCTGACCTGGCTTCTTACATATACGCTGAATTGCTATGTAGATTGCATGTCATCCTGAAATATGTATTGCCGTCTTAATCGTAGAGACACCCGTGAATGCCCAGGTGTCGACATCTTGGGTGGTCACATGTGTATCGAACGTTGGATGGAAGGATATATATCCGGGTCCGATTGTCCACCATAAATATATCGCCCAGGCATATAAGACCCCAGGAGCATTCCAACCGCATGTTCTTTGTCTTTCATGTCTCGTTCCAGGATAAAAACCATACATACAGTTTTTATTTCTGTTATATCGAGGCTTTGACTTATTGGAAGTTCAAACTAGATATCGTGAATATTCAACCCACAGGGACGTAGGTATATTTTTTTTTTTTTAAATTGCATCTAGCAACATGGAACCGTAAATTGCGAAGAAGGATTGAAATTCATATGCCAGGGGGGCAAGCAACCTTGGGAATTATGAAAGGTTTGTCTCCTGGATACTCACCTTGCAAGTACCTAGACATCCTCAAGTCCTCTGGGCACTCAGCAGCGTCCAATGTTGTATCTCGAAACCTGACTGATGCAAACGCGGTCTACATAATTCCTGGAGATGGTGGTTTTCATACGGTCTACTTTGGAATCCTTAGGTGGTTGAAGGGTCTCCTTGAGGCTAAACCCTCCAACCACTTGGGCATGACGAAATGTAAGATCCTCTAGATCCAGAGCACCACTTGGGCAGAGGGTCCGACTTGCAGAAACTACAGAGGTCATCTGGATACCAGAGCACTGTAATCCCAGTAGGCCCAAGCCCATCCCATCCAACAGTGGCACAATGTCTCCAGGGCTCACATCAGAACAAATCTCCCAGGTCTAGGCACATACACAGTTGTAAAGCAAGATTCCACTTAAGGATCGGAAATGCAATGCATGGAATAGCCTATGTACGAGTCAAAAGCGACCATCCCAAGCGCAGCCTACCAATAAGCAGCTCGCTTCTAGCCAGAACTTTTCATCCTCAGGCCACCATGTGGTATTCATCCATTTCCCATGTTCCACCCCTCAAAAAACCGATCCGTTGCCGAAAATTCAAAATGAAACGCAGCATGATATCATCCGTACAAGTAGCCAGCCGTATCTGGTGAGCCTTCGTTTCGATGGGGCCGTAGCGGTGTCGAGTTTTGCGAATGTCTTTCAAAATCGTAGAATCCGACCTCCCTCCACGCCTCGGGGTTTTTGTTTATCAAGATGCGTTGATTTAAGCAGCACCGGGGTTGGGGTTCATCTGTTGGGCGATTTGTCAGCCTTCTGTTTCTGTTCCTGTTTCGTGTGTATGCATCTGAATGGCGGGAGAATGTGATTTCGAGTTCTCGAAAGAGTTTTTTTTTCGTTTGTGTGTGGGTATTGTGCGTTGTGTGGGTAGGATCAGTCGATATGTACCTTGCGCTTGCCACCGGTCATGACAACGTTGACGAAGCGGCGGGTGTAGAGAACACGCTTGTAGGCGCGGCCCTTGGGCTGCTTCTTCTTCTCCTGGGGCTCAACCTGGATTCAAAATATTCGTTAGGATGGCGGTTCTGTCGGGCATCCTGGCGGCGATGAAGGTCGTAGTGGCGCAGGAATTCGGGGGTTCGCTGGATAACTGACCTTGGGGGTGGCAGCCTTGACCTTACCGGCACGGGCGAGAGATCCGTGAACCTTACCCATATTGGATGATTTTTGGCGATGAACGGACTGGGATGAACGATTTGTTGAAGGGGGATGGAGACGATTCGCTCTTTGACGATGGAGTTGCAAAATTGGGAGTGCGACCGTGTGGGGCGGGCTTAGCGAGTGTGCGAGTGTGGGCGGCCGGATAAATGAGTTCTTCCGCTGGTTTTGTAGTGATGGTCATGTGATCTTTGACTCATTGCTGATATCAGCCGTGGTTCAGGGCCTTTTCGGACTAACCCTTTTGGGTCCCCGCGACTCACTCTTTACAAAGAAGTTGATTGGCTGGTCAATACTCCGTTCTCATTTACTACGGAGTATATTAATTAAGTATGGTAAGCTATTAGACACCGCTCGCAGAAAGGGACTATTAAGGTATCTCATCACGTCCTTGACCGGTGCCGAATTTTGCAAGGCCAATCATATGGCACGCAAAGGTAATGATTGGACCACTTCCACTCTTGCTTGGGATCTACTTGCTCAATATCATAATCCCGGAACAAAGTTGCAGCAACCTTTGATATTTCGAAATGAGCAAAATTCCGTCCAGGGCATGCGTTATATCCGGCGCCCCACTAGGAAAGAAATTGTCAAAAGAGAGTTGCACGTTAAGCAGTTGGAGGGGTATACACACATGGATCATAAAGGTGCTCATTTCCGTAGTATCTTTTTCAAACCAGCGGTCTGGATTAAAGCTGTCACAGTCTTCGCCGAAAAGTTCCGGATTGCGGTGGAAGACCCATGGATTTACGCTTAGAATGGTCTGGATTATTCGTTAGTGGAAATAACCCACAAAAATCACCAACTCTGGAAATGAAGGTGCTTGAGGTAGGACATTACCCCTTCGGCAAAAAACGTATCACCAATCGTGATTCCACCCGACGGAGCGACTCGTGGGTACCCCACACCAATAGCGGAATGGAATCGATATGTTTCTTTTATCTGTTTGGTAAAGTTAGACTCATGTCCCAAACTAAATGCGTTGAACATACACAAGCTTGAAGGAAGGGTAATTGCTGAGTCTCGGCATATTGGACAATAGGCGAAAGTTCCCCGCGAGACTGGGCAGCATCGAGTTCGCTCCGTAGTCGATTTAAGTATTGAGGATTCCGAATCAAGTAATAGAATAGCGCCTGCATCGTCGTTCCGACAGTGTCCCCACCAGCCGCAAGAGTCGAGACAGCAGCGGTAAAAATCTCGATTTCTTCCATGCGATCCGGATACTGGGCCCGCGTGTCAAGCCACTTCTGCATCATATCAATTCGCTTTGCAGGATTTTTCTGGCGTGCCTCAATCGCGGCATTGCAAGTGTCGAATATATGAGATGTCGGCTGAATACCCAGTCGACTGAGAAGTGGGTTCCCTAGTGTTAGGTTATGGAACCAGACATAGTAGCCCATGATAGCCACATATGGAGCCAATCTTCTTGTGTTTAGGATGGCATCTCCAACGTCTTTACCTTGTTCCAGAAACCCAAATGATTTGGAGAAGATTACTTCGCCCGCGGAGTCATATGCGAGAAATATCAGCCACTGGTCTAGTTCAACTTGCTGTTCCGACTTGCAGAAGTCGTCCAGACGGGAAGTCAGGAGCTGAAGGACTGCGTCAAAATGTGCCTCGTGTTGAATAATGTTGGAAAGAGCGTATCCCGATGCAACATTCCGTTGTTTTTGAATGTGTCGTTGGGGATCCAACTCTGACATTTGGTTCACATGGAGATAATCTGGAAAACTGATGATCTCATACCATGGGCCCTGTTATATAGATTGTCAATGCCCTGCCCATACATGTGTATGAAAAGCAGCCTCCCTATGACATCATACCTTGGCAATTGGAGCATGAAGAAGTTGTCGAATAGCATCTGGATGAGAAACGCTAACTTCATTTGTCGCGATGCGAACAAAATGACCTTATTTTCGAAGTGATAAGTTTGTATGCTTCAATATTTCCGCAATTCCTTGGATTTTGAGCCCACTCACCATGCTTTTTGTGTAGTTTAATAGTCTCGGCCTCAGTATGTCCTTTCAGAATCTGCAATACTAGCCAAAGATTTGAGAAGGAAGCTAAGAAAGGGCCCGGAATATCTTTGATCGGTGCCCAGTATCGCCGGAAGAAGGCGCGAGCAACTATTACAGCGACAAAGGCCAAGACCAGGTGGCCCCAGCTATAAGCTGATGCCATGAGATGTTGAAGTCTGCCTACCTAGAAAATGACTGGAAGGGTAGACAGTAGTGTACAAGTGGGGGTCCAAATGTCAGAGAAGAGACAGGAGAGAACCATGGATTGTGGAAAGATCGTGGAAGTGTAATTCACGGCCTCTCATTTGACATGACTAAATCCTGATAATTAACTAACGAACTACCGGCGTTATCCCAAAATGACAGGGATTTACCAATCACTGAAGAAACCATGGAGGAACGTGCGCTGTGGTTGTACACTACCCTGCCGTCCCAAGAGCGCTGGTTGGCTACCGTTGTATTGGGTCTGCTGAAGTCTAATCCCCGCATATATATAGGATAATGGCAATTTGTGATTTCCCTTTCCGTTTTAGTGCTCACCCCTTGCCGCTTTTTGCTCACTGAGTAAAATTGAGCACGCCCCGAGCAGCCCGCCACGCTCACTGAGCATTATATAAGCACTCGGACTTGCTCAGTGAGCATCACCTGAGCAGCCCTCTTTAGTATCTGACTAAAAGGCTGACTGCCATATCTCATCCCCCTGGGCCCAAAGCTCCACGGGTGGCATAGCTGTAAGCATGGGATAAAGCTCTGGTATCACCGAGTCCACAGCAACTCGGAAGTATCCTGGATATTCTCCCTGTTCCACTTCGCTCGAATGATCAAAGTTCATATCCAACGCGTACACCCATGGCAGGTCACTGTTCATGGACTCCACAGCGGCAGTATCAGCAAGTAGACACAGGCCCACATCTAATCCCGGAGCCACGCCCTCAGTTTCTAGGTACCCATAATATGATCTGGCTCGTATCAGTGATCTATATTGATAACATTCTAAGGATGATATTACTGTTGAATCTGCTGATAAGTAGCACCATGTAATTCCGGATCCTCAAAGCGAGGCATCAAGCATTTCTCCATGATCTTCTGACCGCCAGCGGACTTTTCTATCGATGAATCTATTCGGCGATCATACTCTGCATCCCATTTGTCCCAGCGTTCATCATCTGAGTAATCTGTTCGGAAAGTAATGAAGCCGAAGTCATCGAATCCGTTCTCTTCCACGACCTGGACGACTGCATCATCGGCTATTTTGAATATATCTTTTGAAGAAGCAGGGGGCATGCCCTTTCTCTCGCGACTTAATCTTTGTTCCTCGAACAATTTCGCGAATGAGATAATTGTGTGAGCTCGAACATTGTCGAAGGGGATCAAATCTAAATCAATTTGGCGGATTTGCTGAGTTGGTGAGAGATGGTTAGTACGAACTAATGGATTCGAAGGTGGTCATAGCTTACCTCCTCCGGTATTTGACGCAAGTCATCCTCGGTTATGGTTTGAAGTCGCTCTTCGGTCCATCCGGGTGGTAAAGAAGACATCTCCGGCGGATAAACTTAAAGCCTTTGATATGCAATGTCTTGGGTCGGAGAGGGAAAAGCTACGACAACGAGCGTGATCACCAAGTCTGACCCGTGCTACTTAGTGAGCCTGAGCCTGAGCGCCCTTATAAAAGCGGCGGCAGCCCAGTTAGGAAAGCCCCACCCGGCAGACAGGTGCATATTACATGTAATTTCTTCACAACTAATTGGTTATCACATGTACTAGATCAAGGGGGGAATCTGGTTTTTTCTCTCTTGATTTACGGCTGAAATATCATGAATATATCATGCAATTAATTTACAAGCCAATCCGGAACTCCGCCATGTACAACCCAATAGCCTGTCTAGACGCCCCAAATGTAGATTCGTATACGATTCGTATACACCGCTTATTTCCCCTGAGAAGGCCTGTCTCAGTTGGTATTGGCCTTTGCCTTCGCGGCAGCTTCCTCGCGTTCTCTTTTCCGAGCCAAATACCGCTCTTTGGCGCTGGAGACATCCCCTGCTGTCTTGCGACTGCGGATCTTTTCTGCCATCTCCTTTTGTTTCGCAGCTTCCGCTTCCTCCTCTTGCCGCGCACGCTCCTCCAATTGCTGTGCAACCATCTCGGTCTGGCGGGCCCGCTGAGCGCCACGACCAGCCTGGGAGCCCACGGGAGGCCCAGTCCGTCCCACTGGCCCACGAGAAGCCGGTTGTGCGGCCGGGCCCGTTTTCGGCTTCGGTGCCACGTTTAGACCAGCAGATAGCAGTTGGCGCTTGTCCACCACTTGACCTTCGTCATTAATTGTAATACGAGCGCCCTGTGCATTGAGATCCGCTGCCTTCTGGGCTTCTGACTTTTCTCCTGACTCTGTCGCCGTGTCCTCGGTAACCTCGCCTTCTTTAACTCGTCGAGCTGCTTCTTCCGCAGCTTTGACAACCTCGTTATGCTTGGCCTCATCCCGCGACAACACGTCCCTGTAGAAGCCGACCATCCCAGAACCGCCATTCTTTTTCCGTCGTTCCTCCTCTTCTTTCTCCCGTTGAGCCTCCTCCTCCTCTAACTTGCGCATCTCGATCTGCTGGGCCTTGTAGGCACTTGTAACGAAGCTTTCCTTGTCTGCAAACTCGTCGCCCTCGGCTTCACGCTCATGTGCCAGTTGTCGGTCGCGCGCTCTGAGCTGGTCTCGTTTGCGAATTTCAGCGCTGCGTAGCAAATTCTCCATGTACTTCGGCACGTCACTCTTGCTTTCGGTCTTTGACTTATCGGGCTTGGCGTGCAAGCTATCGTAAATGGCATCGTAGGAGTAGATCGACGGGTCCAATTCTTCGGCTTCTTTGGCGTGCTGTTTGCTGCTATGTAGCGCAGAGAGGTTGGTGAAGTCCTTGGGGGCAGCTGGATTTTTCGACTGATTCAATCCGAATTGTACCCCACCCTGGCGTTCCTTGTCCTTTTGCTCATCTTCTTCCTCGTCGTTGGCAAAAATCGAGTTCTTGCTTATCGGCTTGGAACTCGGCTTGCCCATGCCCAATTGCATCTTTCTTTTGGGTGGTGGTCCTGCTTTTGATGGTTTCGGGGGAGCTGGAGCGTCGAGGCCACCAAGAGTGGATACCTCGACTTCGCCGTTGTCATTTTGTTTGCCTTCGTCGTCAGAGTCGTCGTCGAAGATGTTCTTGCGCTTTTGTCCGAGAGGATTTCCTGGCTTTGGGCCGGGCTTCTTGTTCGGCATATTGAGGCCGGTAGAGAATTGTGGCGCCATGTTGGTTATCTTGGGCCTGACCAGCCTGGAGGCGTCACAGAGCAAAGTGTATGGACTGGATAAATTGTCGCGCGCAGCTCGAAATGGGTGACGTGCACAAGGTGGAAGCCGCGATAAGCGATAAGAATGTTATGTAAGCTGATGCCTTAAGGCAACACTGATCCCACCTGAAGTCGTAACTATTGTGGAAGTCACAGCTCAGGATTCATGAATATACGTTCCGCATCTACTTTTGAGGGAAACAAGTTGAATGAGACAAATACTCCGTCATGTAGAACTGTACTTTGAAAATCACCCGAAATTATGTCTTCGAATTCGGCCTACAGGTCCCTTTATTGCCTCCATACTGTCTAGAGATTTTGATAGATTCTGAATAGAGCTGTATCGAAGGCATCTTTCTCGCTCTGCCTATTTTGATATTCAGTGTGCTTGTGGGCTACTGGTATCTTCATTTGATGCTGACCAAGTAAATGTTCATCCGAATCTCCATACATAAGCTCACCGATTACAGGACGATGGAAGCTATAAAGGATTCTCCAAACGAGAAACGCACACAAAGGAAAAAAAATACGATATGATGCCTTGCGTGGTAGTCAAGCCAATCAATCTGCCCGCATCCTTTCCAGCCTGCTCAGCTTGCCCAGCCCACAAAACGATGAAGATACCACTGATTGTCCTGGACGACTTCGAAAGTGCCGAATCATAATCGACGCTCCTCCAGACGCGCTAATTGGAGCTGAGCTTGATCATGGGAGAAAGAAACGTACTCTTAAAGATCTTTCTCCCCAGGTTATGTGTGATCGTAGAAGATGGGGGAGGGTTGCTTTACGAGAGCGACGGGTTTAGGGTGCCCCGATTGGTACCCGTATACGAAAACAAAAGTTAGACTTTTACTACCATGTTCTCATAGAGCGGGTGCTTCGGAAGTAATCATGTTCAGCCTTGGGTTGTATGACCTTTCTGCCCGACGTCTGCATAACCCAAAATTAGAACTGTATATGCTCTACTTGTGGCTTAGCCAGTGCGACTAGCATTCAAATGACTGGAAAATGGATACAGATCCGAGCTGATTCCAAGGTTTCTTGAGACATCTCAGCCAGTTCTGGTTAAAGGAAAGCGAAATCCGCTTAGTTTAGCTTATTTATTTTGCACTGGGTCCGTGCACCTCACGTGGACTTGCCCGGCACTCGCCTGTTGACATTCTCATCTCATTCTGCCCCCCGGAGTCCCCGTGGGCTCCATAACTCTGTGGCGTTGCTCCGTAGTTCTCACTGTACTCGGCATTCTTGACCAGATTATCAAAGCCCGGTTATCTTGCCACTTGGTTGTTCGTCTATTTTTGAAAAAGCGGCTCCACGGTTGCGGGGGATTCACAGTGATGTAATTAGATCTTCGGAAATATACTAGCAAGTAAGCTAAGCCGACGATCTGCCCGAATTTCGGAAGTGGTCAACTGCACTAAGGCACGTATGTCTCATTCGGCAGACATTTCCTAGGAATTTTCAGTTCACGCTAGTCATCCAGGGTCCTGCTATGCAGGGCATTGTGGCCGGGATTCCGGTAAGGACCAGAAGCCCGGGGTATAAATAAGGCACAAGATTACCACATTTCACATCCCCAGCCTGCTATTTAATTCCCCCAGCCATCAAACGAGCAACGCATCCATTATAAAAGAATCAAACCACCCAACACAACCCACATCACAATTAAAATGAAGTCCTTTGCTATTCTTTCATCTCTCCTGCTCCTCGGAGCTGCCACCGCGCAAGAGATCCAGTCCAAGCCCTTCCACTTGGTCATCACTCAGGCGGCTAAGAAGGCATTGAACGGCGAGCAACTTTCCGCCTGCCACTCCGGCGCTGCTATTGAATCACTCTGCCTGGCTGGAAGTTCCGGTGGTCACTTCTACCTGAACCACACCAAGGGAGAAGAAGCTCCTATCAAGGGCGATGGCCTTCCCGGTGCTCTCATCTGGAACCTGCCCTACAATGGTGGTAAGTCTATACCAACAATACCACTATAAATAAACCCATCTAACATGCCATAGATCTTGTCGAGTCAGAGCCCATGAGCTTCTACTCCGACCCTTCCACCAATGTCGCTATGCCCATGTTCATGCCTAGCTATGATCAGCAGGAGGTCTTCTTCAACAAGAACAATATCATGGGCATCTACAGCTACCTGAATGATGCCGTCACTCCTCCTACTGGCGACACTGTCAAGGTGCTGAAGAACTGGTATGTGTGCGAGACATACTACTCCTCATACACCTACCGAACCTTGAACTGGGTTATGGGTAATGGTTCTCAGAAGCCCCAGAACCCCAGCTGCGTTAAGGTCGAGGTTGAGCGCAAGTTCTTGTAAAGAAATGCTGGTTTTAATGTTCGTCGATGGATTAATGGATGATGATTTCTTTGACTCTTAGAGCGTGCTTCATGAGGTTTATGTATATACGATATGACTACCTTACCATAATAATATTTGATCTGCGGTGATCCTTTCTTCTCTTGCTCCGTCTCTGGAACTTTACATATGGATGGTTGAATGCCCGAGTTCATGATTCACTATTCACAACCATGTCCTCAAACCTCATAATGCTCCATGCCCCATAGTCCCCAGCTCCTGGTAAGGAATTCGACGCCAGCTCTTAGAAGTTACTCCCCAACATAGCACATAAATCATCAGTCGACAACTAAACAGAGACAAACTCACCCGTCCGCTCCATCAAGCGAACAGGAATATTCTCCTGCCTCACAAACCACGAGTTAATGACCTTCCATTCATGATCCTGAGTCGGCAGCTCCATCTACAAAACAATTAGCATAGCACAACCGCACCGAATGAACGCAACTTACATCAAAAGCGCTAAAGAGCGTCGCAACAAGTTTGTAGCTCTCAAACTGCGACAAATACCGTCCATAACAAGCACGCGACCCAGCACCAAACGTAAAGTCCGTACCCTTCATCTTCGCAAAACGTGCCTGGAAGCTCTCATCCGGCTCACCGGGGCTTTGAAGCCAGCGCTCAGGAATAAAGTCATCAGTCTTCTCACCAAAGATCTCTTCGTTCTTATTGATAACCCACGGGTTCATTCCAACAATCGTTCCCTCGGGAACAAAGCGGCCATCTGGAAGACTCAGACCACCCTTTGGGACGACTCGCTCAAGCATAAGGCCAACACCTGGGTGTACACGCATAGACTCTCTCATCACAGCTTCGAGGTACTTTAGTCCTTGGATATCTTTCCATCTGGCCGGGAGGGAGAGGTCAGCAGCTTGGAGCTCGGCGCGCAGTTTCTTGTAAACGTTCGGGTGTTTCAAGACGTAGTAGATTACTGCGCACATGAATGCTCCGGTGGATTCACTGCCGGCTAGAACGTTGGAGAGGAGGTAGAGGATGACGGTGTTGTCGTTGACTAGCTCTGGGTCTTTCTTTTTGATTTCGAGGAACTTGGAGAGGAAGTCGATGCTTTTGGTTGATTCTGTGCCTTGTTGGTAGCGTTTTTGGAGCTGTTCGATGCTGAAGATGTTTGCCCAGACGAAGGTTGGGGGTCCGATGCGCATGATTGGGTTTTTGTCAAAAAGCATGTCTAGGAGGGGAATTTGGCAGATCTGATGTGGGGTTAGCTCGCGGTTTCTCCTTCAGACGGTTAGGACATACCGAAGCAAAGTAGTCGAGGGTCTTGTTTGATCTTCCGACGAATCCACGGTAGTCACTGCCCGCATCGAGGATTCCGAGATCTTGAGAGAATGTGACCTGGCTCATTGCATCCCAAGCAACTATACCTATTAGTTGATGGACAGGTCGGTGGATAGAAATACTCACAAAAGTTGATCCAATCGGTCATCTCGCAGGGCTTGCCAGTACCAACGAATTGTGTCCGAAGCTTCTCAAGCAACAAGTTGATGGTGATGTCTACATTCTCCTCGACTTCTTGCACCCTGCTCAGAGAGTACATACTCTTGATCGGACGCATGTAAGTCGAGTGCCACTTCTCATCCTGGCTGGAGAAGAGATTCTTGTAACGGACGCCTCCGACAACAGCGTCATTGACGTTGTACATGTCACTCTATGTCACATATCAGAAAACGAACTGGTTCATATCCTGACGTTCCTTGTACTTACCTTAAGCCATGGGTTTTTCGTGGTGAACACTTGGCTCACCAAACTTGGATCGGAGAGACTGAGGACATTGGGGCCCATACGAACAGCAGGCCCATACTTCTGGTGCAATTTGTTATGAGTGATATCGCAACGTCCCTTGAACACATCGTGCATTCGCCAGAGATTGGTGAAACTGGCACTAGCAGGACCAGGGAAGGACTTCAAAGGAGAGCGAAGATAATTCCACAGGAAGCGAGACAAGAAGAGAATCGCCACTGAAAGGGCTAGATTCGTAGCAATGTCCACCGGCGAAATCATGATGTTCTCTGGGTTTGGACTCCAACACTTCTTACAATCTTGGGAGCAGAAGAGGTTTCAATTTCTGTGGAATTGAGACCTTGTTTTCTAGTCTTTTCCCCTCTACATAAGTAAAATTAGGAGCCTGTCGACTGGCTTGCCTTCATCCCCTAGGCCCCACTAAGAAGAGGGGTTCTGTGCGCATCTTGCGGGAATCACTTGCACGGACAAATTCCAAGGTTTAGTGACGGGAATTAGATCCCTAGGCCGCTAGGGCCTTGGTATGGCGTGTGAAGGAGATCAGCGGTTCCCGACAAAGTTTAGTAAGGCGAGCATCAAAGCTCAGTGGTCGGGGGTGGTACAGGCACTATATGTCAGCGATTGTGCGGAGACCTAGAACTCGCCGGACCACGCTAGTGTGCTGCAAGGTGATCGGGTATAGTTCGACAGGCGTTGGGGATTGGTGATAGCCATTGGTTTCCTTTCCTCAGTGGCCATCCTGATACATAACCAAGAACATGGCGTTCGTAATCGTGCATTGATCCTTCAACCCTGGAGTGCGTATGCGAGTAGTTGGATTGCCAGTTCGGGGAGATGTACTTTTAGGTGATAGTACCACCATGCAAAGATGCCTCTCGGATATTAAGTGGATTTTGGAAGTGGTTCCCGCCCAATTGGAAGGCCAAGCGTCGCGGTATTTCAAATCCCGCAGTTAGCGCAATGTGGATATTCCACACTACGTCACGTTTTGCCTGGAAGGCCATTTTAAGCTTCTCAACTGTCAGATGGTTTTTCGAGTTGAATTGGCCACAGTTGATAGATAATCTCCTTGGTCGGGACGTACAGAAAATTGAATTTTTTGTCCGCCGTTGCCTTGCTTATCATTGTTGTGGTCAAGTTGACATATCACATTTCCGTCTGCATAAGCGGCATTTTTGAGTTCGGCCATGAGTGGAGCACCGAAGAGGGGGCCCGTTGACTCCATCCATGGTGCGATGTGTCAAGCAGGAAACCAGAAACAGAAATGCAACGTTCTAGTCAGAGTTCTAATCAGGGTTCGCATATCCGGCCGTCTACTTTATTTTGACTGCTCAAATCCAAGGTAAGATCTGGAATAAACTCGGGTGTTGAAGAGAGATAGGGCTCGGTCCTATTCGCTGTGGGCCCGTAAGACCGTATCAGCTAAGCCAACACATAGGAGAATTTTCCCCCATAATATACATGATTTCCCATCTTCCAATATTATGCAAGTGTCGCGGGGATTGTGGGCAACCCCCCATTGCCAGCATTAGCCTCATGCCGGGCAACACTCGCGTCTGCACAACACAGGCATCATACCAATGGTGAACTCCTCGCGCATGTTTAAACCCCCGAACTTCGTAATATAATGTGAGCCAACCTTTTGCCTCTTGCGAAATATTTTAATTGCTTTGTCCGCACAACATCGCCACTGGGCAAACCCTTTTCTGTAGATCACTGCCATCTTGCTTGCTTGCAGGTCGCGCACAAGATCTGTCGAATATACTTATCCCTAGCATGATGATCTTCCTGTCAAAACTGGGAACATCCATTTCGATTTGCCAGTCTAGCAGCTCCGGGGACATTGATGGGTCGAATGGCTGGCAATGCCGCCTATCAAAGTCCTTTCCCCGGTCGTTCGAGGATTGGCATCGCAGCTATTATATTCGCACGCAAGGATCAAGGTTGCACTCCCGCGCGGGAGCGGGCTTCGATAAACATCTTACTACCTACGTGAATATTGACTTGTCATATCCAGGAGAATTTGCCTGGGGAACATTAATTAGTCATTGCATGATCTCTACTCAAATCGAATAATTTGAAATGATTGGGCCCCCTAGATGTGCTCCTGTCTAATACTTATTAACTGACTTTCTGCTCGTATGGACTCGGTCGTGTGCGCGATATTCATTCCTTCATTTACTCTCGTTCAAATTGCACACCTTCATAAGTGCTGATTTCATCCGAAGCATCATGGCTATGGATACTGCTGTGGATACACAGAACCAGGGTCCGACCATTCTAGCACTATGCTGGATCCTGGTCATGATCCCCGGTCTGGTACTTGGTCTGCGGATTTGGTGTAAGACTGCACTGAGTAACAGAGGATTCAGTGGATTCGGTTTTGATGACATGATTGTCCTTTTCGCATGGGTTTGTCTACGCCTTGAAGCTAGGTTGTACTATCTTCGCTAACCTCGATGTTAGTCATTGCATCTGGTTTACACGGTTCTTATTACAAAGGCTGTGAAATTGGGAGTAATTGGCAGACACGCAGCCGCCATCGAAAACCCGGAGCACATTCCAGAGGCTCTCAAATTGGTCTACATTAGCTTCGTGATTCTGATCCTTGGTTGCGTGTTCAGCAAGACCTCTTTCGCCTTTACCCTCCTCCGCATCGTGACAAAAACATGGATGAAGTCTCTTCTATGGTTCATCATCGTCACGATGAACGCTATCATGTGGCTCTGTGCGGTGAGCTATCTGGCTCAATGTACACCAACTGCTGCACTGTGGAACACCAAGGTAGCGGCTACAGCTAAATGCTGGCCAACTAATGTTTTTGAGGACATTGCCCTCGTGGCGGGAGGTAAGTGGGCTCCTTAGAAGTATAGATGAACAGATATTAACGCTGGACATAGCTTACTCTGGGTGCATGGACTTTATCCTTGCTCTCCTTCCTTGGCTGATCATCTGGAAACTCGAGATGAAGAAGCGAGAGAAGATTGGTATTGCTTTCGCTATGAGCATGGGTGTTTTGTAAGTCTACCTGATCATCAATCAAGAATAGCCCTACTGACAATCCCTCAGTGCCGCGATCACAAGTTTCATCAAGACTTCTAAGCTCGTCAACGTTGCTATGGTGCAGGATTTCACCTGTAAGTATAGACCTGTCCTTGAAAATGCATTCCCACTAACAAAATAATGATCTAGACTTCTGCTCCAGCATCGCCATCTGGGCCTCCGCCGAAACCGGTCTCACCATCTTTGCCGCCTCGATTCCCGCCCTCCGAATCCTCATCGTGCGTATTCGCTCCAGCTACCAGCAGAGTGAAGAAAATGAAGGCAATTACCCGCTCAGCAGCAAGTCTGGTATTGAAACAACACAAGAGGTGACGGTTGAGCGTGGCACAAGCGAGGAAAGAAACTTGGAGAGAGATACGGAGGAGTATCATGAGGCTCATGAGACACGTTGATTTCAAAGACACCCATTGGGTACCACATTGGGTACCCTGTGGTAAATTGAGATCTTAATCTCTTTTTTTTTTTTCGATTCTTGGACTATTTTTCTGAAGCTGCCTACGGTCAATCATTGTATTTTCTTTCCCCTACTATGTTATCATTACAGCGATAGTTGGATTCGTCCAAAATCAACTTTCCTCAGATTGGACAATTCTCTAGGTAGCTAGATAGATATAATTTATAATGTGAAAATGAATTTCGGGTTCTGCAGTGGCCATATGTCTACTCCTGTCCCCCTGTGTAAACGAGGACTCATAGTTCGACCAAGATTAACATTCTGACACCTGACTCACCTAGCGGTAACTAAGTTCACACCAATCCCTATCATACCGGGTATACAGTACATTCTACAGTATGATTTTGAATACATACCCGAGAAGTCAGGGTGCATTGTAGCTGAGCAAAAATTACTTGCCTAGTTCATATAGGTGAATAAGTGTCAGAAGAGAAATTATAGATGTCGAATATCAATCCTCGTGTATACTTTTGGGAGGCTGCCCAAGTGATTTACAGACATTCACACCCGCATTGAAGCAGCAATATTTCCCCACAGACATTTGAAAGTATTGTTTCCTGGCAATAAGCCAGGTATATCCATGGATCGTGTAAGACTTAAGCTTATACTCCAATCCCCTCATCCTAGCATATAGTGGCTCCGCATATACAGCCGCAAATCACGTGGCCACGAAGCGGCAGGCATGTTTCCCCCCATTCAACTCCCCATTCATACCTCCGCACTCACCAATCCCGCCAAGATGTCATACTACTTCACCATCCTCTCACCAACCGATACCCCGATATTCAACATCGCCTTCGGCACATCCAAAAGTGGCGGCGATGGCATTGCCCGCTTCCGGTTCCCGGACACCGCGCAGTACATGAACCAATTCATCATCCACTCGAGTCTGGATATCGTCGAAGAAACCCAGTGGACAAATGGTGGAATGTAAGCTTACCTGCCCCTCCCAATCTTCGCATTTTCCGCTCGCAACCAATTCCGCTCCACTCCCACCAACTCCCTGTTCATACTAACTGATAAACAAGGTACCTCAAACATATTGATACCTACCCCCCAGCTGCAGCCTATATCTCCGCCTTCCTAACACCCAGTGGAGCGCGCTTCCTCCTCCTACACCAACCCCCACAACTCCCCGCAAGCAACTCAAGCAGTCTCGGTGCGTCTTCGCTTTTAGGCGCGTCTGGATCCACCACCCGTGCTTCGTCGAGCTCTATCGCTGCGAACCCGACTTCGCCGCAGACTGAGGAAGCGGTGCGTCAGTTCATGAATGAGATCTACGAGAGCTATGTGAAAACCGCTATGAGTCCGTTCTATAAGCAGGGGATGGAGATTCGGAGTCCGGTCTTTCGGACGAAGGTTACGGCCGCGGGAAAGAAGTGGCTGTAGGGATGCGACAGTTTAATATGGGATAATTCTCTATTCTCGTGGCTTTTATTACTCGAAGCGTGGCGTTTGGGATTGCATTGTTGGTTAGAATTCGTTTCCGTTGCACCTGGTGTTTGCGAGGTGGACTGGGGTGCTATGCAGATACCTCTAGGTTATGGTTTTGATGCTAGAAGGTAGATGGAAGTGCAGATTGTATGATACCCATATGAGAGCATGAATTGGATTGGGCATCGAATGCATACTATGCTATGTCCGATTTTGGACCCTGAAAAAACAAATGTGGCCGTGTTTCTGCCTGAAAGCAAATAAACAATAAATCCCGAACTCGCTAATTCGATGAAAAAAAACCTGGGAACCAGGATGACATGCGCTTTCAGTGCTATTATCGCAAGAAAAAGAAGCAAAGAATCAAAAAAGGACCCATCCCGAAACGCCGTCCGAATTCCTCCCATCGCGATATTGATCCGCTAAAAAAGAAAATGTTCACTAGATGAATGATCATGCTGTCATCTGAGGAGCAAGCTTCTTCATGGTGACGGACTTGAAATTTTCAAGCGCGTGCACCACATCTTCGATCTTGCTGACGGCTCCGAAGATGCCGCCCTCCATCTTGACAGACTCAATCGTGCTGTTATGGAGCGCCGAGTCCGCGGCAGAAGTACCATCTTCAAGAACCACACAGTCGAATCCGCGATCATTGGCTTCACGCATGGTGGAAGATACACAGACGTCCGTGGTGACGCCTGTGATGATAAGGTTCTTGATTCCTTTGTTGCGAAGGAGAAGCTCAAAGTCGGTGTGAGCAAACGCGCTACGTCCGGGTTTGTCGATAACTGGTTCATTTGCGAAGGGGCATAATTCGTCCACAATGTTCCAGCCACCCTCACCACGAACGAGCAGACGGCCCAATGGTCCAAGAGCGCCAATGCCAAGGCCTGAGGCATTGTTGCGGGACCGATGCGACTCCCGGCTAGAAAGTGTGGACAAATCTGGGCGGTGTCCTAGTACTGGATTAGTAAATTCCTCAAGTCGCGCTTCGCTGAGGCTGGAACATACCTTCACGTGTGTGATAGACCGGGAAATTAGCAGAGCGGAATGCCATTAGTAGTCGCTGGATCTTTGGGATCAGGGCCTGCGCTTCAGAGATATCATAACCTTGGAACTCCATGTAACCGCCGGGTGCACAAACTAAGAAATATTAGTTCATATACTTCATATACCACATACATTACGATGTCGGTATACATACAGTCTTTTTGCATATCAATAATCACAAGTGCCGTGGTGTACGGGCTAAAAGAAGCATCATGGGGCCAGTCATATGGCATCGCAGGGAGTTGACCCTTGCGGACCTTGTGTTGAGGGATCTGGCGAGGCTTCTCGATCATGGGACCATGGTTATGGGTCGCATTGAGGACGGTAAGAGTCCAAATTCCAGGGGACCCAGCCGCGACCAGCATGAAGGGACAATCCATGAGACGCGATGTGCGCCGGCGCTTGCGTGTCTCCTCAGTAAGCCCATTTCGGGGCCGATAATGTCCACCACGGTCACAGCGCAACCACACCTTGGCCGTGCGACCTGGCTTTTTCTCGGTAGGGGTACTGGACGATTTTACGACCACATTATAGCCATGTGTCTTCCCATGATCTTGGACTGCCTGGAGTAGAGCGTTCCTATAGCGCGAAAGCGGAGGTTAGTATATGACGTTGATTCCACGCGAGGGGACAATTGGGGGACAGACTTGTCTGGGTAGGTTCCTTCAGGTGGGGGAATCAATTGCATGGCTAATTCAGGAATGTCCTGAAGGTCGCTGGGCGCGTCCAGGTTCAGATCGGAGGGGCTCGCCATGACGGACTCAGAGGTTGACGCCACGATCTAAACGGTGTCTGTATAGTAGGCTCGTCAGCACGGTATTTGCATACCCCAGCCAAGCCGGGTAGGCCTCGCCGTTCGGGTTGACGAGCTGTGGGAGCCAGAAGGGGGATGATAAACAAGTGCGTGGAAGCAATCCCGACGATCGGTTTGCGGTCGAACGAAGCCGTGCGTGGGCATAGCAGCTTCATGTTTGATGGATGCCTTGGGAAGGGGGTTGAACGGAACAAGAGAGATGTGGGATATTGGGACACGGAGAGATGAGAATAACATACGCGCACGCCTACCCACAACACCAAGATTTCTCACCTTCTTTCGCACGAAGCTCTGGGGTATACCTCCAGCTCCAGGTCAATCGAATGGATCCAGACGCGATCGAGATCCACGACCTTAAGGCCTGAGGCTTCGATGTTACGTAATGTGGACGAGCACAAAGATGAAGGCGGTGGGGATACTCCAGGAAGAAGCGTGGAGAGGGGGTGCGTGGAAGGAAAATGTTAAGGCGGGTGAAATGAAGAAAACCACGTTTTGAGGTTGGTGCGTGGAGCGAAGGTCCGTGGGAATATTCTGTGCGTGGAAAAAGGAAAGTCCGGTGGCACGCATGGGTCTACAGGTGTGGAGTTTATGGCACATCCGGTTCTTTGAACCACGCATACCTCCAAACATTATAATACTTTGAAGAAGGTATCGGAATTGAATGTTTAAATATGCATTGCATATCTGGATTCTATAGATATAGACTTTAATAAATTTAGATATTGCAGGAGGTGTAATAATATTGACGCATTTAACCATGGATGGATAGCTCAGGTGCCCCAGCCCAGAATAAATATATTCAGCCCAACTTATCTGGGCCAGTGCTCATTAGGTACCATCTGCAGGCGGACAGCATGAGGTGGTGATGCTATACTCCCGCCAGTCCATCGATAAGAAGAAATCTGAGTCTGGTATGGAGTACAGTGACCAGGCCTTCCTCTAAGTTTTCAGTAGATGCCAACATTGTCGAAGTAAAGATCATAAAAACGTGCATAGATGCATATGATTACATAACGTATCGTGGCACCGCTGAATATGGACTAGCGCATGGGGCCCCTGACGACAGGAAATCAACAATCTAATCAAGCCGCTTTGCTTTGCATCACAACAACACTGTGCCTTCCACCGTGAGAGTTCCCTCCCATGAAAGGGGAGCAATAAGGTAAGTTTATTTACTCGGCCCCTCTTCGCGTTGGAACTCTCTTTCTGGCGCATACACTCTCTACGGTGGAGGGTGCTCGGCCATCACATTCCCGATCGCCATCGTCACCGCCTCGACGAGGGGCTCTTATCGAGAACTCACGGACCGGGTGTCGCGCACAACACCGGCGCATGAACTCGAAAGGAGAATTCTCCTTGGGTTTGAATTGCGCTGATTTCCGACTCGGCCCTGAATTTGCAACAAGTTCGGTGAACCGGATCTCGCGGTCACCTTGTCTGCGACCCACCGCCGGGTGCCCAACGCGGGAAGATGCCTGCCGCCGATGAAGTACCTTCTGAGAAGAAGCACACCAGCAGCTCATACCGAGACGAGCTTGCGCATTACAAAGCCCAATATGAACAGTTAGAATCGGAGCTTGCCGACTTTCAACTCTCCAGCCATGAACTGGAGGCCGAGCTGGAGAAAGACATTGAAGCTTCAGAGAAACGCGAGCGCCAGCTGAAGGAAAAACTGGATACCCAGCGGTACGAGGTTGAGGAGTGGAAGGTATGTTGCTATGATGGGAATTGATGTTCGATGCGACGCGGCGACTTATGTGTTTCCAGACCAAGTACAAGCAGTCTAAATCCGAAGCCAACGCCGCCCAAAACAATCTGCAGAAGGAGATCACTGCTCTCCGCGATACAAGCCGTTCTCTCCAGCTAAAGTTACGTGACATTGAGGTTGCAAATGACGACTATGAACGACAAGCCCGGAATACCACATCGTCCCTGGAGGACTTGGAATCCAAGTACAATATGGCCATTGAGCGCGGAGTACTGCTGGAGGAGGAAATACGGGCAGGTGACCAGGAGCGTGAGAGTCTCCGGATTGATAACCAACGTCTGCGCGATGAACTCTCCGATCTGAAGGTCGAGGCCGAGATTGTACAAGAGAGACTGCGACACGCCGAGGGACATGGATACCGTCGTCGCAAGCCGACACCCCTTTACCGCAGCCCGTCAACCCCGCAAACCTTCGAAATCTTCGACCGTTCGCCTGGCACTGCCACATCTTCACCTGTGTTTGCGACACCACCAGCCAAGTCATCATTGGCATCCGCCACTGCTACTCCTCCGTCGCCTCCCATCTCCGAGACCTCGACCAACTTCCGCAGATCTATCAATGCTACTCCAACCTTCCCTCGAACGAGAGTCGCGGGTGCAGATGCTGTCAACTCTCGGACCCTGCAACAAGCCAGAACCCAGCCTCGGCCGAATCATTCTCGAGCGTCGTCCCTCGCTTTTAGCAATGCGAGTCGCTCCACCCCCTCTGTCGCCTCTCGCACTAGCATGACCAGGATGAATGGCCCGCGCCCATCGGGACTGCCCAAGTCCGGGTCCTTGTACCAGATTCGGGGCCTGATCGGGAAGATGCAGAAGCTCGAAGAGCGTGTACAATCTGCCAAGTCATTACTCCCTGCGCCTTCTGACACTTCATCCCGTGGTTCGCCTCGTTCCGGATCTGTCGTGAGCGAGAGCCCAGTCCCATCGACGGTCACTGTGCGAAGAAGCTCCTCCAAGCGCTTGAGTGGGAGCAGTTACGGCTCCTCCGTGCGAGACAGCGAAGGCAACCCGTCATTCCCGCAAAATCGCCAGTCGTTCGGTGCAAGTGCACGGACCGGGGACAGTCGGCCCAGCAGTCGGACTAGTTACTCGAGCCGCAGTTCATTCAGCCAGAGCGTCCACTCCGGCGTACCCGTTCGTCCCGAGAGTCGATCAAGTCGTCCTGGTGCTAAAACCCCTCTCGGCCATTATTCTACGAATCCTACCACCGAAAGCCGACGCCCTCGCTCTTCTCTGAGCAACCATAATGGACAAACCCCTTCTGTGGGTAGTATGTCCAACATCGATGAGGACCGAGACATCTCGAGCCCGACGACGCCGACCACCCGCATTCCACTAGATTTCCGACGGCCATCAATTTCGGCTACCCCGGGATTGAAGAAGCGCACCACTAGTGGCGTTTCGGCTATCCCCACCCCCCGAAGCTTTAAGACCAGCATCGGCCCGGGAGGGATGCCACCACCCGACCGAAAGCAGGCCAATGGGCTCGGCGAGACTTTTTAGAAGTAACGTCTTCCTTGTTTCACGTTGGATCTCCCGGAGCATGGTTCTTTCCGTTTTGGATTTTGATTCTTTTTCTTCTACTTGGACCATGCTATTTTCCGACTATTTTGCCTGGAAGCAAGGGACATTTTTGTCAAGTTTCTTGCATTTTTGCATTCTGCGATCCACCTGGATGGTGGACCTAGACCCCTTCTGCGCTTTTCCTGTACAGAGCCCTTTTTTCCCATGACCGCGTGGAGGTGTTGCTTACGGGAATCCCAGCCGTTGTGCTGTGCTTCCCTCATTTATTTGTAGCCTTGGATGGAGTCTCAGGCGTCCCAAGCTGTGTCTCAGCAATCTTCCTTCTCATACTTTCCGTCGCGAGGCGTTTACAATACCCACGAACGATTTTTATGTCGAATTCTTCTTGTAGACTGTATACGAGGATATCTTCTCTATACTTAGAATTTCTTGTTTTTCCTCCTTTTGGTCCAGGTGTTGGGGGTCCATCATGTTCCTGCACGGAGTTCCTAATCCGGCGCTGAGTAGTTCGTTATCGACCCCACGTTCCATTTCTTCCCTTTCCCCTTTCAGTCAAACACGTCATGATGTTCCTGAGCAAGTGCCTGAATTTGGCCCGATTTTGAGTCCAGAGAAAGTTAGGACTTAATAATCTGACCATATTAATAGAACTCGAATTGCCTCCTTTGGCAACTTGGCTAGATAGACTATTCTGTGTATGCTTGAGATACCGGGGTTTCTACAGATGTACAATGCAGCCACCAATCACGCCAGGAAGATATGAAAAACAGCCACCGATTTCGGTATCCGAACTCGACGGAAACGAAATTCAGGGAAAGAAGTGTAGAGTCCAGTCGAGTCCAATAGAAGGTCAAGTGGGATCCGATTGGTCGGAAGAGAGTGGATCCGCCCAACACGACGTTGGTTGGGGGCATTTTGGTACCTGGGATCTCCATAGTAAACAGCGCTAGAAGGAGGTACCTGGTTGGGACCGACACTCCACGGGCTAAAAGCTGGTGGGGCCAATTCATTCCCAGCGTTAGTAACTCACCAAAAAAAAATTGCTGAGCTACTTGTTCATCACGAACCCCGGATCGCTTTCAATTCCGTTTTCTCTTTTTTAATCTATTTCTCATATCCTCAATTTCAGGGCTTCAAAAGTGGTGGCTCTTTTGAACAATCAGTAAGTTGAGTGTACAGATCAACCCGCCGTTTGCAGACCTGCAGAACTTCCCTTCCCGCCCCTGCTTCTTTTCCTTCTCGGCTTTTCTCCAAAATCGAGAAACCCCGAATTTTGGGCTGATTGCTGATTATCATAAGCAACAGATTCTTACTCCGTGACTAGCCACCGTCCGGAACTTCCCTGTATATTACTTTGTAACAGCAGCGCTGTTTAATACTCCGACACACTTTATCCTTTCCCCCCCGCATGGTCGTTGAGTCGGCCTAATTGATCGATACATCATGGGCGTCCCCAACGGAAACTCAGCAAACGGTAGCAGTATCCCGGCTAAAGATACTATTCCTTCACATTTCATCGGTGGCAACAACATCGATGTCGCGCCTCCAAGTGCCGTCAAGGACTTTGTGGCCAAACATGGAGGTCACTCCGTGATCAGCTCCGTGAGTACTCAATTCAACCCCAGAAGAAGCGTCGGATGTTGCAAGGACCTCGGGAAGCGAGAGAGAAGCGATGCAAATGAGAATTGAAACTGACAAGCGGGGTGTTTTTGTTTTCTAGGTGCTGATCGCCAACAACGGTATCGCCGCCGTCAAGGAGATCCGCTCAGTGCGGAAATGGGCCTACGAGACATTTGGCAATGAGCGCGCAATTCAATTCACTGTGATGGCGACTCCCGAGGATTTGCACGCCAACGCCGACTACATTCGCATGGCCGATCAATACGTCGAGGTGCCGGGTGGCACAAATAATAATAATTATGCCAACGTCGAGCTCATCGTCGATGTGGCAGAGCGCATGGATGTCCACGCCGTGTGGGCTGGTTGGGGTCACGCTTCCGAGAACCCTCGGTTACCCGAGTCGTTGGCGGCGTCGCCAAAGAAGATCATCTTCATTGGTCCCCCCGCCTCGGCCATGCGCTCCCTGGGAGACAAGATTTCCTCCACCATTGTTGCACAGCATGCCGGAGTTCCCTGTATCCCGTGGTCCGGAACCGGTGTCGACGATGTGGAAGTCGACGAGCACGGAATTGTGACCGTGAGGGACGAGATTTACGCCAAGGGTTGCACATCGTCCCCAGCTGAGGGTCTGGAGAAGGCCAAGCAGATTGGTTTCCCCGTTATGATCAAGGCCTCCGAGGGTGGTGGTGGTAAGGGTATTCGCAAGGTCGACAATGAGGAGGACTTTGTCTCCCTGTACAACGCCGCCGCCAACGAGATCCCCGGATCGCCCATCTTTATTATGAAGCTGGCTGGAAACGCCCGCCACTTGGAGGTGCAATTGCTGGCCGATCAGTACGGTAACAACATTTCGCTTTTCGGCCGTGATTGTTCCGTGCAGCGTCGTCACCAGAAGATCATTGAGGAGGCTCCCGTCACCATTGCCAAGCAGCCTACTTTCCAGGCCATGGAGAAGGCCGCCGTCAGCCTGGGTCGCCTGGTTGGTTACGTCTCTGCCGGTACCGTCGAGTACCTGTACTCGCACGCCGATGACAAGTTCTACTTCCTTGAGTTGAACCCCCGTCTCCAGGTCGAGCATCCCACCACTGAGATGGTCTCCGGTGTGAACCTGCCCGCTGCTCAGCTCCAGATTGCCATGGGTATTCCCCTGCACCAGATTCGCGATATTCGTCTGCTCTACGGTGTCGACCCCAACACCACCTCCGAGATCGACTTTGACTTCTCCAGCGAGGAGAGCTTCAAGACCCAGCGTCGCCCCCAGCCCAAGGGCCACACCACTGCTTGTCGTATCACCTCTGAGGATCCTGGCGAGGGCTTCAAGCCTTCCAGCGGTACCATGCACGAGCTGAACTTCCGTAGTTCTTCCAACGTCTGGGGTTACTTCTCTGTCGGTACTGCCGGTGGAATTCACAGTTTCTCTGACAGTCAGTTCGGTCACATTTTCGCCTACGGCGAGAACCGATCTGCCTCGCGGAAGCACATGGTTGTGGCGCTGAAGGAGTTGAGTATTCGTGGTGATTTCCGTACCACTGTCGAGTACCTGATCAAGTTGCTTGAGACCCCTGCTTTCGAGGACAACACCATCACCACCGGATGGTTGGATCAGCTCATCTCCAACAAGCTGACTGCTGAGCGTCCTGACCCGATCGTTGCCGTTCTTTGCGGTGCCGTCACCAAGGCGCACTTGGCCAGCGAGGAGGGTATTGAGGTGTACCGCAAGAGCCTTGAGAAGGGTCAGGTCTCCTCCAAGGATGTTCTGAAGACCGTCTTCCCCGTCGACTTCATCTACGAGGGTGCCCGTTACAAGTTCACCGCCACCCGTGCCGGTCTTGACAGCTACCACTTGTTCATCAACGGTTCCAAGTGCTCCGTTGGTGTGCGTGCCCTGGCTGACGGTGGTCTGCTCGTTCTGCTGGACGGCCGCAGTCACAACGTGTACTGGAAGGAGGAGCCTGCTGCCACTCGTCTCAGTGTGGATGGTAAGACTTGCCTTCTGGAGCAGGAGAACGACCCCACTCAGCTCCGCACTCCTTCCCCCGGGTAAGCTTGTCAAGTTCACCGTGGAGAACGGTGAGCATGTCCGTGCTGGTCAGCCCTACGCCGAGGTTGAGGTTATGAAGATGTACATGCCCCTCATTGCCCAGGAGGATGGTATCGTGCAGCTCATCAAGCAGCCTGGTGCCACTCTTGAGGCTGGCGACATCCTCGGAATTCTCGCCCTGGATGACCCCTCCCGCGTCAAGCACGCCACTCCCTTCTCTGGACAGCTGCCTGACCTTGGCTCGCCTACTGTGGTCGGTACTAAGGCTCCCCAGCGCTTCACTCTGCTCTACAGCATCTTGGAGAACATTCTCCGTGGTTTCGACAACCAGGTGATCATGGGTACTACCCTGAAGGACCTCGTTGAGGTTCTCCGAAACCCTGATCTGCCCTACGGAGAGTGGACCGCTCAGTTCTCGGCTTTGCACTCACGTATGCCCCAGAAGCTGGATGCTCAGCTTGGTGCTGTTGTCGAGAAGGCTCGTGTTCGTCAGGCCGAGTTCCCTGCTAAGCAGCTCCAGAAGACCATTGTCCGCTTCATTGAGGACAACGTCAACCCTGCTGATGCTGACATCTTGCGCACCACCCTTCTGCCCCTGGTTCACGTCATCAACAAGTACCTCGACGGTCTTAAGGTGAACGAGTACAATGTCTTCATTTCTCTGCTTGAGCAGTACTACGATGTTGAGAAGCTTTTCTCCACCGGCACCAAGCGTGACGAGGATGTTATTCTCAAGCTCCGTGAGGAGAACAAGGAGGACATCACCAAGGTTGTCCACACTGTTCTCTCCCACAGCCGTGTTGGCTCCAAGAACAACCTGATCCTGGCCATCCTGGACATGTACCGCCCCAACCAGCCCGAGGTTGGCAACGTTGCCCCCTACTTCAAGCCTGTCTTGAAGAAGTTGACTGATCTCGAGGCTCGCTCCACCGCCAAGGTCACTCTCAAGGCCCGTGAGGTCCTTATCCAGTGTGCCATGCCTTCCCTGGAGGAGCGTCTGACTCAGATGGAGCACATCCTGCGCTCTTCCGTCGTTGAGTCCAGCTACGGCGAGACTGGCTGGGAGCACCGCGAGCCTGCGTTCGCTGCTCTGAAGGAGGTTGTCGATTCCAAGTACACCGTTTTCGATGTGCTTCCTCGCTTCTTCGTCCACCAGGACCCTTGGGTCACCCTTGCTGCTCTGGAGGTTTATGTTCGCCGTGCCTACCGTGCCTACACTCTGAAGGGTATCGATTACCACGCCGGCTCGGATGTCCCCTTCCTGACCTGGGACTTCACCCTGAGCAAGGTCGGCAACCAGGCTGAGTTTGGCTCTGTGTCTTCCACCCAGCCCTCCGCTCCTGGCACTCCCACTGCCGAGATCCCCAGCCCATTCAAGCGCATCAATTCCATCAGTGAGATGTCCTACATGGCCAACGACCCATCCAGCGACCCCGTCCGCAAGGGTGTTATCATCCCCGTTCAGTACTTGGAGGATGCTGAGGAGTCCTTGGCCAAGGCTCTGGAGGCTTTCCCCCGTGCCCCGCTCAAGGCTGTCGGTGGTAACGGTCTGATCGCCAACCTGGAGGGCAAGCGTCGTCCCACTGCCAAGCTTGAGAACGACAGTGAGCTCACTGGTGTCTGCAACATCGCCATCCGCGACATCGAGAACATGGATGACGCTGAGCTTGTCTCTCAGATGCAGGAGCTCCTTGCTAGCACCAAGGATGAGCTGCTTGCTCGCCGTATCCGTCGCATTACCTTCATCTGTGGCAAGAAGGGTGTGTACCCCGGCTACTTCACTTTCCGTGGCCCCAACTACGAGGAGGATGTCAGTATCCGTCACAACGAGCCTGCTCTCGCTTTCCAGCTTGAGCTGGGTCGTCTGTCCAAGTTCAAGATCACCCCTGTCTTCACCGAGAACCGTAACATCCACGTTTACGAGGCTATTGGTAAGGGCCCCGAGAACGACAAGGCTGTTGACAAGCGCTACTTCGTTCGTGCTGTCGTTCGTCCTGGTCGTCTCCGCGATGACATTCCTACTGCCGAGTACCTGATCTCGGAGGCCGATCGTCTGATGACCGATATTCTGGATGCCCTGGAGATCATTGGCAACAACAACTCTGATCTTAACCACATCTTCATCAACTTCTCCCCCGTCTTCAACCTCGAGCCCGTCGATGTTGAGCAGGCTCTGGCTGGCTTCCTTGACCGCTTCGGTCGCCGTCTGTGGCGTCTGCGTGTCACTGGTGCTGAGATTCGTATCCTCTGCACTGACCCCACCACTGGAATGGCCTACCCTCTGCGTGTTATCATCAGCAACACCTACGGTTTCATCATCCAGGTCGAGCTCTACATTGAGCGCAAGTCTGAGAAGGGAGAGTGGATCTTCCAGAGCATTGGTGGTACCACCAAGCTTGGCTCCATGCACATGCGCCCTGTGTCCACCCCCTACCCTACCAAGGAGTGGTTGCAGCCCAAGCGCTACAAGGCTCACCTCATGGGAACTCAGTACGTCTACGATTTCCCCGAGCTCTTCCGCCAGGCCTTCCAGAACAGCTGGACCAAGGCTCTCGCGACCATCCCGTCCCTGTCCTCCCAGCGTCCTCCTGTTGGCGAGTGCATCGACTACAGCGAGCTTGTGCTGGATGACACCGACAACCTGGTCGAGGTCTCCCGTGAGCCCGGTACCAACACCCACGGTATGGTCGGATGGATTGTCACTGCCCGTACCCCTGAGTACCCCCGCGGTCGTCGCTTCATCATCGTCGCCAACGACATCACCTTCCAGATTGGTTCATTCGGTCCCCAGGAAGACAAGTTCTTCCACAAGTGTACTGAGCTGGCTCGCAAGCTTGGTATTCCCCGTATCTACCTGTCTGCCAACTCCGGTGCCCGTATCGGTATGGCTGATGAGCTGATTCCCTTCTTCTCTGTTGCCTGGAACGATGCTTCCAAGCCCGAGGCTGGCTTCAAGTACCTCTACCTTACTCCTGAGGTCAAGAAGCGCTTCGACGCTAGCAAGCAGAAGGAGGTCATCACCGAGCTCATCCACGAGAACGGTGAGGAGCGCCACAAGATCACCACTGTCATTGGTGCCAAGGACGGTCTTGGTGTTGAGTGTCTGAAGGGCTCTGGTCTTATTGCCGGTGCCACTTCCAAGGCTTACGAGGACATCTTCACCATCACCCTGGTAACCTGCCGCTCTGTCGGTATTGGTGCCTACCTGGTTCGTCTTGGTCAGCGTGCTATCCAGGTTGAGGGTCAGCCCATCATCCTCACTGGTGCTCCTGCCATCAACAAGCTGCTCGGCCGTGAGGTCTACACCTCCAACCTGCAGCTCGGTGGTACCCAGATCATGTACAAGAACGGTGTTTCCCACATGACTGCCAACGATGACTTCGAGGGCGTGCAGAAGATTGTTGAGTGGATGTCCTTCGTTCCTGACAAGAAGAACTCTCCCGTTCCCATCCGCCCCTGGTCTGACAATTGGGACCGTGACATTGCTTACTTCCCTCCTTCCGACAAGCAGGCCTACGATGTCCGCTGGTTGATCGCTGGTAAGCAGGACGAGGAAGGCTTCCTCCCTGGTCTGTTCGATAAGGACTCCTTCGAGGAGGCTCTTGGTGGCTGGGCTAAGACTGTCGTTGTTGGTCGCGCTCGTCTCGGCGGTATCCCTATGGGTGTCATCGCTGTTGAGTCCCGCTCGGTCGAGAACGTCACTCCTGCTGATCCCGCCAACCCCGACTCTATGGAGATGATCACCCAGGAGGCTGGTGGTGTGTGGTACCCCAACTCCGCCTACAAGACCGCCCAGGCTTTGCGTGACTTCAACAACGGTGAGCAGCTGCCTGTCATGATCTTGGCCAACTGGAGAGGTTTCTCTGGTGGTCAGCGTGACATGTACAACGAGGTGCTCAAGTACGGTTCGTACATTGTCGACGCTCTCGTCAAGTACGAGCAGCCCGTCTTCGTCTACATTCCTCCCTTCGGTGAGCTCCGTGGTGGATCTTGGGTCGTTGTTGACCCTACGATCAACCCCGAGCAGATGGAGATGTACGCCGACGAGGATGCCCGTGGTGGTGTCCTCGAGCCCGAGGGTATCGTCGGTATCAAGTTCCGCCGTGACAAGCAGCTTGACACCATGGCCCGTCTCGACCCCACCTACGGCGAGCTCCGTCGCTCCCTGGAGGACACCTCCCTCACCAAGGAGCAGCTCTCCGAAATCAAGATCAAGATGGCCGCCCGCGAGGAGCAGCTTCTGCCCGTCTACATGCAGATTGCCCTCCAGTTCGCCGACCTGCACGACCGCGCTGGTCGCATGAAGGCCAAAAACACCATCCGTCAAGCCCTCAAGTGGCAGAACGCCCGTCGCTTCTTCTACTGGCGTCTGCGCCGCCGTCTCAGCGAAGAGCTCATCGTCAAGCGCATGGTCACCGCCTCTCCCTCCCCCGCTCCCCGCACTGGTTCCGCTGGTGCTATCCCCGCCACCGGTGTTACCCACCCCACCGTCGAGTCTCCCCGTGCTATTCACCTCAAGAGCCTCCGCGCCTGGACCGGTCTCCTTGATGATGAACTCGAGCACGACGATCACAAGGTTGCCATGTGGTACGAGGAGAACAAGAAGCTCGTCCAGTCTAAGGTCGAGGCTCTCCGTACTGAGGGTGTTGCTTCCGAGGTTGCCCAGCTTCTCATCGGAAACAAGGAGGGTGGTCTCCTTGGTGTTCAGCAGGTTCTCTCTATGCTTCCCGTTGAGGAGCGTGAGTCTGTGCTGAAGTACCTCGGCTCCGCGTAGTGTCCAAGACACAGTGTGAAGCAAAATAGAGTTCTCTTATGAAATGATGTTGATGTGATTTTTTTGTTTCTGTTAAAGCTTTTGCATCGGTGTTTTGTGATCGGTTTTTTCTTTTATCATTCTATGAAAGTTTTCGTCTATTGTATTTAATAGTTATATTAAATGTCTTTCAACCTGAATCCTCCAAAACTCGTAAATTTATTTGATCCTAGGTTCATTTAGAAACCGGTATCCTGGTCGAACGATGCTGTAGTTCGCGTTGCGAACGACTGCTCTGCCTGAAACATGGTTCACGTATAGCCCCGAAGCACCCTAGACATCAACTGTCCAGTAAGCCTGGCTTCCTCAGTCTCAACATCCACCATGTTGCATACATGTGTCTACCAGTCTTAATTGGTACGCAGTCAAAGTGATGTGCCGGCCATCCTCGAATCCTGCAGGGTACTGGAATGCCTTATCATCTCATGAACCGACCCCCTAATGAAATTGTTAGTGCTCGGTCGACTTCATTCAAGGTGGGTAACACATACATGATTGGAACCGCGGTTTGACCCTGCAACACGGCACTCCTGCGTGCCAAATGCTTTATGTCCTATGTAGCTTCCAGGTATTCCTCCGAAACACCATAGCCGGTGCTTGGGGTTTCCACGCAGCCAGCGCCTGGGGCAGACAACTTCAGCTCCACTCATAGAATTTTTCCATTTGGTGGACCCTTTCTTGTCCCTGGAACTGCATTCTTGGGTTCTGAACATCGGTCTTGAAATCTGCCTTCAAACAGCATAGATAATGTCTGGCATTCCTATGTAGTTAGTGTCTGGCGGAGCCCACTCCACCTCCACACCTAAGCTGCTCCTCTTCAGTGGACCTTTTCTTGTCCCTGGAAAGCTGCACTCCTGCCTTTGGAGATCTGGGTCATGGTTGAGATCTGCGTCCAAAAATCATAACCGACGCTCGGCGTTTTTGAGCAGTAATCGCCTGAAATCTCTGTGGAGTTCGTTCTGGTCCTGAAAGCGGTACCCGTAGATGCTCCGTAGCAGCCTTGATATCTGCCTCCTGACGGGATAGCTTGGTCTTTCTTCCCAGCCTGTGCCGCACCTTAACGCCTGCATCTTCTGTTTCCCTTCATCAGAACCTAGGTGGTTCTTCCAGATTTCAGAGTCATTTTGACTGTGGGTCGTGATTCGATTCGATTCGATTCGAGTTGAGAGTATTTGAGCAGATGCAACCTTTTGGATGTGAGATTTCTTCAATGGTAGGATGGGGTTTGGATTCGTTGGCTTGTGACTTACTCTGAGGGTGGAAAGGACCGTTAGAGTGGGATGGTTGAGGTTAAGAGAATGACAGATCAGAAGGTGGTAGATGAAGTGGGAAGAGTTGGGGGATGGTCAACAGACTGAGGCAGGTCAAGAGGAAGGGTGACTCAAGAGTGAATATGTATCAATCTCTCTGGTCAAATATTCTGAGTGATGGATCACACTGAGAAGCGTGGTATTAGCCGCATTTTCACAATCGAGAATCACAAGAAGTAAATGGAAAATTCAGTGAGCATACGTTGTAACACAAATGGAGAAAGGGAGCCAGTGCTTCTGTGTATACCATGACCAGACACTGTACTTATACCACCTGCCCAGCTAGGCCGGTATTCGTGCGGCTCCTCGTATTGAGGGAGACTCCACCAATCGAGACGAAATGATAAAATCTCTGTCATTAAGGAATTGATGAATGCTATTTGTAGGATCCTATTGACAGGGGGTTACATGGCGAGAGGGAAAAGGTAGATTGTCCAGGAATCTCACTTCACGCTGACATTTCTCGGTGAATATTATTGGTGACTGGATGCCCCAAAACAGGCCTAAGAAGGGCGGTGAGGCGCCCAATAGTACTATACGGGGGAGGGGCGCTCCATGGCCGTCAACGACGTAAACTAGTTCTTGTATGGTTTAGATTTCATTTACTTGCCTTATTTCATTTTTCATTCTTCTTTGATCTACGGGGAAACTACGCGTCTCGCTCTAATCTTCAGCACATCTCATAAGCGGTTCCATAACTCAGTTGGTTAGAATGTGCTGCTAATAACGCCAAAGCCGAGGGTTCCCCCTCCGGAACCATTCTTTTTGCCTTACTTTTTTTTCTTGGACGTTGATAATAACAACTTTTGTACTTACCTGAATGCCTGAAGCCTCATTTCGGGTACAATGAGAATCCTGAAGTAGAAGAAGTTCTCATGTCCCGAAGACTTTTTTGTATCAATCCTCTATAGATATTCTGAGTACCTAGTGAAAGGTGGATGAATGGTGATAAGAAAATAATCTTAGCAAGGGGAATTTGTGATGTATCAATGATGCAGAGCTAGTCTCAATCCTTGCTAGTCTTCAGCCCTGTTGCCAGGGCCAGAGGATCGACAATCAGAGCTCAGCCCTACGATATAACAAGATGAGCTGCTGTTTGGCGGTTGCCTACGGGTACGGGACCCATCAATTGGCAATTGTGTTCCACAAAGTAACCCTGATTAAATCAAGGTTGCATCTGCGCGCCGTGTCCATATCCAATTCTAGGAGAGTCCTACGCGACTACTTTCACTGAAGAGAGGTATCCAGGCAGCAGAATTGTTGATTGGGATGACCCACTTCAGTGCATTGGATCCCGGTGAGGGGAAATGAAGTGATGGATACATCTTTATTATACTCTGGTTCAGGGATGCGTACAGATAATCTGGGTCATTATTTTGAGCCATCGAGATATTGTAGCAGATACCAGTAAAGAACACCTCTATTACACCGAGAATCAATCAAAAGCAAAATACCCTGTATTTCAACTACCACAGACCGGACCAGCTGTCAACACGATAATTATCATAACACAATGATGCAAACTCCACAGTAACGTAGCTAGATTAAAATGTCAGCAGAAATTCTCAGGTTGGAAAATGTTTCATCTTCATTGGTGAACATACTCTACGCTCGAGCGTAACCCGCCTCCAACTGGCTAGGCGTAGCCACGTAACTCGGAGCAGCGACTGAATACACCACCGGAGCAGGCTTCTGAACTTGATCAGGATAAGCCTGGTCAGGATACGTCCATTGTGTGATAGGCGCTGGATGAAAGCCTCTCTGCTTAATCTGCTTTTCTTCCTTCTTCCGATCCCGACGCATCTTGATGAGAATGCCGATAACGACGACGATGACAACGACGACCACAATGGGGATGAGGATGACTTTGAGGAGAACCTTGAGGAGGCCCATGGTATCAATTCGAGGGATAGTGAGAGAAGAGCTTAAATCGTAAATTTCTTTGTACTGCTAGAGTCTTACTAGTCTCAGGGGAAGAACCAGACCCTTATATTCCTACAAAGAACTCATCACATCCCATTGAGACAAGTAGACTTGAGGGTTTTACTTTCACTTGATGCAAAATCATCTCTGGCGGTTATGCTCGTCGGTTGGTTGGGTGAGCATGGAGCAGACCCATCAAGGATTGGTGTGATGCCCGTGTCACCCTGGGAGGCCATGTTTAGATCGCCAATCAGGAGGTCCAGGGGCACAGGACATGGTTCCATGCTAAGCTTCAGCCCTATAAGGCTGTTGTGATTGTGATTACTGCCGCAGGGTGGAGAATCAGGGTGCGGGATTAATGCTTGATCCACTTTTGGGTTGCTGGAGAGCAAATGACCTTTGATTGTTACGCAATTGGTCTGTTTTGCCTTCTGGAACCTTGTCGCAGGGTGATCTTCCACCTCTGGTCTTTCTCCTTGCTACTTGGTTCATTTTTGGCAGTCAGTAATTTCCCTGCTTCAAATAGTAGTTTTAATATAAAGCAAGCTGGCGAAGGCGTATTATCTGAGGAGCTTGCTAGAAGAACACCCCAAGTTCACAAGGACACCACCGCTAGTCCACACTCCCCTCCTTGTATAATATTCTGCCATGTTTCCTGCCAGCCAAAACCTCGCATTCTTAGCTAAATAAGCTCAGCATATAGAGCATGCAAACTGAACGTTACTAAGAACATTCCTAATAACGTATCACATATGACTTACATATAAGAATCGTCTTGTGACTAGTGTCCTAGCTTTGGTCAGCATACTACGTATTAATAGGCCGTATGCTATATATAGTAGGCGGTCTAAAAGGTTAGTTTCAAACTTATATAGCACCACTGTAAGTCTGTGGGAAAACGGTAACCTGGTTCGAATTGCAAGAATTACCAGCTGAATTATAATTTCCACGCCTTACTTAATATGGACTAGCGGTGGTGTCCTTGTAAATTTGGGGTGTTCTTCTAGCAGGCTCCAATTAATAGCCGGCATGATACTCACAGATTCACTAGTAGGTGAGCGCATGAGGATGTTGACGGCCCTGGTAACCGACCGTTCAGTGGACTATCCACGCATACAGTGGAATGATAATCGCTTTTGACGAAGCTTCGTAACACGGCAAAATCACATGGGGACAAGGCCCACCAGTGGCCTGGATTTACCGCACCAATCACCGAAAATTATCAGGTAGATTGCCATCATTCAGCCTCTCGTGGATTAGGTTACAAATTCCTATGGGGCTCCCCATATATGTCCCTTCTTTACTTTGCGGGGCCCCAGACGACCTCGGGCCTCACCTTCTAATTCCCTCTCGGCGGTTGAGAGTTGCTATGATTAAAGTAAAGACATAGTATACATGTAACAACTTACCGAAATATCAATTAATTTATAATAACCTCAGTGGTTTTCACAATTCCCTCTTTATCACCATTATTCTGCTGGTGTCTATCTCTTGATAAGGGCCATTCCCCGTCATACGTAGCAGTGGCACTATACTCACCATTTGGATGATGCTCATGACCACGTTCACCAGAGTCCCGACTCCCCAGCTCCTGAAGCGCATACATATCGCCTCGGTGCGAGGACCAGATGCGGTTTCCGCTACTTCCACCCACTGTATGTAAGCTTCCTCCGGTATTTTTGGGGACACGCCGAGATCGGGAGCGACTTCCGTAAATATTCCGGCTTTGGGGATAGGAGTTTGAGTACTCGGAGAGTTTGAGAACCCTGCTCACGATGGGCTTGAGGGAGGGAATACAGGCGGCTAGGATTCCGACGTTGAATTGGGCTCTGGGCTTTCAGTTAGTAAGGGCCATGTGTAGATTGGAAGACTCATCCAGAGGGGGGAATGCATACGTTGCCCAGAATAAAATCCAGTCATTCCTGAAAAGATGATTAATGTAATGGAAATATGTCATGGAGGAGGGGACATACAGGTACTGGTCTGTTGATGAGGGAAATGCGATCTGATAGATGGCATTCATGATACCGAAGATCACAGCGCTGTTTTCAAATCGCAATTAGCCAACCAGAAGTCCAGCTTGCACATCGCTGATCAAAGTAGAGGAATGGGAGACAGACACATAGCCTAGACTGAGGATGCCGATAAGATATAAGCGGACTTTGCGTGACATTTTGAGAATCCAAATAATCGGAATTGGGATCGTCGCGAACAAAACATCAGTGAAGATGTTGAAAGCTGTAGCACAGAGATCTTCATTAGTCTTTCGCCACTTCATAAAGTGTGGGAATGATCATACAAGTGTTCACGAGAGCGAAAGTCACAAAGAGGTTCACCGAGTAGCAATGAGAGCCGGGGGCTTGAGTCCAATAAGCCGACATAGGCGAGCAGTAGAGGAAAAGCGCCATGGCACCTAAGAAGCAGTAGGCAACGACAATAACTGAAAAACAATTAGTTCTTCTTCCAAACTGCAAATGTATCCTTCTTTTTATCCAAAGAAAGGAATTGTTTTCTTGTCACCTACCAATACTTGTCCATAAACAGTATACGTACCACCTGGCTGGGCTCAATCTCAGCAGATTCAAAGCAATTGAGATCTTCAGCATAGCTATGCCCAAAGAAGAACAAACTATGGACTGCCAAAATGTCCCCTGGGTGACTTTCTCTTCATCGCCGTTTCCTGCGTCGAACCATGCATCGCTGTGTCCCAGCCCGTGAGCGGCCTCGAAAACATAAAGGATCCAGCCACCCAAAGCGCACAACTGCTCATATTGTCAATTTCAGGCTTCATGCCGTGCGTTGTTACCACCGTTTCCCCCAGAGTTGAATAGATGACATTCTCCGGACTCGGAAGGGAATGAAAACGTACCGCTGCAATTAACATGGTCCAGTCATCATACCCGGGATTCTTGATTAATCTGGTGCGAACATAGAGACGTAAGGTGACCGCAGTAACCGCCAGAAATGTGAGGATTGTCTGCACAACTAAGATCTGGGGAAGATTATTTTCGTCGACAGATGCTGATCCTCTGGCCCCTATTGATATCCTGCTGGGTGCCATAGTCGTCTTTCCAGGCGGAAAAGGCAGTCAGCGACGCTGGTGGTAAAGACATTGAAGTAGAATTTTCATGCAAATAAGCATTCTCAATGTAGAATTCCATAATGAGAAATCAATTAATCGGCATTGGCAGGGATTGCCGACAACTGAACACACACAATACGATCCATACAAGAAACCTGATGCTTGCGCGTCGAAGGATCTTGCCTTCCATGGCTCTTAGTGGAAGGAGTCGCCCCACAAAAAGTTACATTGCGAATCCCTGTTTCTCCTGCAGTAGCGTCTGGTGGCTTTGGACTTTTCGTTAACGTAGAACAATCGAGATAGAATTTTATTTCCTAAGGAATGACTGTTCAGTCGTTGTAAACGGATGCGTAGGCCGTCCAAATATGACGCGTCACCACAGTACTTGTGCAGGACAAAATAAATGAGTCTAGTGTGTCCAGCGTCCCCATAATCAAGCGACGGCGAAGGCCAGCCCGGCTGCTCAGATTCTAGCGTGGAAGCAAAGGAGAAATCTGAGGGTGACTGCGGGATTCGACCCACAAGGATTCAGCGATCTTCAAGCCTCGCTAGTGCACGTTCCCTTCAGCTATCCACTCATGGGGCGGCCCCACGACATCGTGTTGGGGGCTACGGGGCCCCCTGGGCGCCACAAAGCCATTGAGACCAGGGTCCGCAGCTAGAGTGCATAATAATAATAACAAAGCCTATGCGAACACGGCTTGGTCCCACTTCTGGTCGCAAGTATATTGGCTATCTCGCTGTGTGAACAGGCTGGGGCGATGTCCCGCAAATACGCGTTCCGACGTCGGAGAATCGTGTCTCGATCGTCTTTAGCCTTGCCCGAATCCTTCTCGAACCTTGTTTGTCAATACAGAAGTTTTGTGTGGACTTTAGCGTGAGTTGTTTATACGAGGATTCCCAGGGGACCTTGTACGGATACTAAAATAAACACGTTGCTTCACTGGCAGGAAAAGCTTGCAAAGCCCAGAAAAATTTAGTTGCCTTAGCAAGCAATTAATACGACTTTTTGTGTTTCACAATCCCAGCAAATTAATAAAAGCTACAGGACGTTGCATGATGAGTGCGGGATTGTGGTGCGTACTGTATACAGTAGTGCCTGTGGAGTGTGGGTCGATCAGACTCACAATGCCACCAATGAGACTTGATATCTCCAAGATCATTCCATTTAGTTTAACCGGCCATCTCAATCCCGGCGGACCGAAATTGACATGCCTTGACCAAGCTAATAGATGTTGCCTCCACAATGATTGTAGAGCCCAATACCATTGCAGCATATTTCCCGAGCTTTCCGTCTGAAGTCACGACTAGCTGATTATGCTTAGCTATGCCTTGTTTGTGCTCATTTATAATTTGCCGAGACTGACCAATGAATAGTAGAAACTTTGAGTACTTTAACTCGTGAGGCTCGGAGCTTTTTGCTTTTTCCCAGCCCCGAAACACCACTTTTGTTCCCCTCCCTTGGCCCAACCGGATACTGATCCATTCTTCCCCCATGCTTTCTTTCGCATACCTTGTGTGCGGACTAGGAGCTTCCTTGCCATTAGTTGCTGCCAGCTCGGAGGTCATCCAACGGGATGTTGTGATCATTGGTGGAGGTGCTTCGGGTGCCTACGCTGCCGTCCGCTTGCGCGATGACTTCAATAAGAGCATTGCGCTGATCGAGAAGGAGGCAAGACTGGTAAGATCAGCCAACTGAACCCCTTCAATTCTCCCATCTAGGGAAATTTGAATAGGACATTTGGAAGCTGGCGCTGACGTGGGCTCGATTTGCAGGGCGGTATGGTCGATACATATGTTGATGAGAAAACTGGCGCCATCTACGACTACGGTGTGGACAGTTTCCTCAACATTAGCAATTCGATGGAATTCTTTGCCCGGTTCAATATCCCAGTCACCACCAACTCAACAACCTCCACCGCAACAACTGAGTACTTCGACTTCAACACCGGCAAAAAGGTCGGCTTCACTGCGCCATCGGAAGCGATCCAGATCGCAGCCATTGCAAAGTTTCTCAAGGTGATCGAGCCGTGGGAGTCGATGTTGCGACCAGGCTACTGGAACTTTCCGGAGCCCAAGGATATCCCCGCGGACTTGCTGATCACCTTCGGCGAGTTCCTCACCAAGTATGGCGTTGAGAAGGCCGCGCCTCTCATGTACTCAACAACGGGTCTCGGTGTGGGTAACATGAGCGAGGTCGCAACCATGTTCGCGCTGCAAGCATTTGGATGGGACATGGCACGCGCCATGGTTGGCGAGATGGCATTGTACAAACCGGTTTCCGGCGGTAACCAAGCTCTTTATAACGCCATCGAACAAGACCTTGGCGATGATGTGTTTTATTCCAGCACCGTGATTGAGAGCAGTCGCTCCGACCACGGTGTCTTCCTCACCGTTCGCAACCACAAGACGGGCGAACTCACCCGTATCGCTGCGCGTCGCCTCCTCGTTGCCATCGAGCCCAGCGAAAGCAACATGAAACCTTTGGACCTTAGCCCCTCTGAGTGGAATACGCTATCTATGTTCGATTTCTCCAACGAATATTGTGGCTTGGTCGACAACGCCGCTTTCAACACAAGCTACCTGTACTCTAACCTGCCCTCCACCGCTGCTCCAAACCACTATCTCGTTTTCCAGGACGAGCCCATGGTTCAAAGCTTCGAATACAGTGGCCTTGATCACCTTTTCCGTGTGATGATCATCGGTAACAAGACTACCACGGCTGCCGATGCTAAGGTTTTGGCCCAGGATAGCTTCAACACGCTGCTGAAGTCCGGACGTCTGTCCGGCTCAACTGAGAGTCAGGAGCTGAGCTGGGCTGCATTTGCTGCCCACGGGCCTATGCACGCCCGAGCGAGTGTCGAAGATGTCAAGGCTGGCTTCTATCGGGATCTCTATAAGCTCCAGGGTGCTCGGTCTACTTGGTGGACTGGTGGGGCTTTCTCGGTGAACTTCCAGACTACGCTTTGGGAGTTTGATGAAGGCCTTTTCCCTAAGATTCTTGAGGGAATTTAGGGATAGTTTCTACTATAAATCACCTAATACATGTAGACTCTGCCTCTCCGGATTTAACCCTCACTCATTTTCTCGTGTATAATAGTCAGCAATTCAATACATGCTCACTCACTGCCATATACCATCTAGCCAAAAAATCATATTTAAGGAAGCACGGATACTAAATTCTCATCGCAGATTGAGTTTGCGTTCTGCTTTACTACTTCACGACCAAAGATCTCATTTCAAATTAAGCTTAGAGCCCGGTTAAGCGGTATAAGATGCCCATAGCACACTCCGAACTAGATCCTACCATCAAACTGTCTCCTTCTGCCTCTTCACAAGGAAGGCTTCCAAAAAACTAAGTGCTGCCTTAAGATTGTTGACTGCACTGCTTTCTAGGACAGACGTTCCCGCAGTCATGATCATTCTCTCAGGGGCAGAAATGCTGAGATATGGATGATCCGGGCTCGATGAGCTGCTCTGAAGTTCTACACAACATCAGTATCGGATTTTAAAAATGTTGAAGAGAACCTACCCGTATGTGATTTTTGATTTTCTCCATCTCAGCCTCGATCTCTTTATGACCTGCCAGAATTGCCCTCTGCCTGAAGCTATGCTTTCTCAAGGCTATACTCAATTTTCTTTGAGAGGAATGTATGTATCGCTCAAGTGATTCCTCAGTAAGGTAAGGATCAATTCCGAGGAAGGCGTCGATGAAATGAAACAATGGTTGTTGATTACCAGAAAGGCCATCATACTCGACATAGGTGCCATCTATGATCTCTCCAGCACCCCAAGCCTGAAATCCCTGCACGTAAGGCATCCATAGGCTATGAGGTATCTTGGAGTTGACTAGTGCGCTGCGATATGTATCCAAGGCATGTGGTAGATGTGTTCTGATAACCTCGAGACAGGCAACGCAGGCTTCTCTCTGGCCCTGTTCGTAACATACTATCGACTTGACAAGGTTGTGGTATATTGGTAGTGCCTGGTCAGAAATGTTAGTGCTGCAGAAATGTATGTGGTACGACTTTAAAACAAACCATTTGCTCCATAGCGACAAATATATGTGCGAAATTGTACTCAGCTGATCTGATATTCTCGGCCATGCCGCTATTGATCTCATAGACAAGCTGCCCCTCTTTGCCAAAATTACAGAGGTAGTTTGACGTGACGTTGCCGCCTTGTGACTTTATATTGTACCGTCGTCGGATGAAATTCCAAGGAAGGTCAAGCTCAGGAGGAAAGTCAATTAACTTTTCCTCCTGTGCGACTTTCACCACGGGTATCGTGCCCCATCTGAAGATAAACAGTCAGGAGAGTACTAACGCTACCATGCCCGCTATTCAGACGTACCTGAAAGCATGGCGCGAGACTGCAATGCACGCATAGAAGCCATTGTATGCTTTTGTTGAGAACACCGAGTGGTTCCCTGCCTCAGTAGCCAACAGAATATCCTTCACAGCTGACATATCAATCTTCTCATGCAACAGATCTCGCATCTGTGTTCGGTACTCAAAACGTCGACTGGAGTGAATTTCCGTGTCAAGTGATACATTTGCCGTGGGTAGTAATTTTGCAAGCTTGAGATAGACGTCATGGTATGGACGAAGTGCTGCGGGCCACGCTTTACCGTGAGAGGCTTGAGGAGGCCAGCTGCCTGCGCCGTCAAACTCAACCAAATGCTGCAACAGATCAGCGGTCTCATGATCCCCTCTCATTGCTTCAAGTTCAGGTAGTATATTCTCTAGGCTAGATGTGCCTTTTTGTTTCTGAAAGACCAAATCCTTGAAGAATATGACAGCCGAGCAGATAAAGATCAAAGATAGAGTAAGCCAAATGGGCCCCATGGCAGTGAGGGTTGTCGAGGCCATATACCAGGTCATGGACAGCATTGTCGTGGAGGTCCAAAGTATCGGGTTGTATGTTTCATTGATTGAATTAGACATGTTACCGTCAACATCCGGCAGCTTTTCAATGAAATTATAGATCAGCCTTCATATTAAGCAAACATTGAATTATTTATAGTATCTATAGTACCTGGCTTTCATGAGCTACATGAAAGATTTGTCACGATTAGGGTTTGTGCTGACACTCTGTTGCCCCGCCATCAAAATGTTCCTAGGGCAAATCCACTTTTACGACAGTTAAAGATCTGTACATAATCTCAAAATCTGAGCCTATACCTGCCAAGTAGACGTATTAGGGTACTACTGTTACCCGTCCTGGCACATCCATGAATGATTTGAAGTTCACCACGTACAGACCTACCTATAGGCTTGAATTTACTATGCAAGAAGATCTGGAAAAGCTGGTTTGGTCATATTTGAAATAGTTAACACCGTATGTTATAAACCTCTAAAAAAATACACTATAAAGTGTCCAAAAAATTTTTGCAAAACCTTTTCGTGATCCTGGCAATCGCGAACTTTGGAACTATTGAAGGATATGAGGTAGCAGATGGGCGACCGAGAGCCAATCAGTGACGGCAGACCATTCCGCTTAGCCCCCAACCTAAGACCAATTGGGTACTTAAGAAGCGCCATGAGTTACATGGTAGGGGAACAACTAAAGAAAGCCTCATTCGTAATAAAGTCAGGAGCTTCTTGATTGAACACCACAAAATTAGTTGAACAATTCAAAGTAGCGCGGTATTCAAAATTCAGAAAGTAATATTATTGAGTACATACCCAAGTACCTACTTGCTCACGTTACTCTGCAGACCACGCTGGGATATGAAGGTGATTAAAGAGTGATACCCATTAAGTTATCTTTCATTACATATCTTATGACTCTAATAAAGCGTCATCTCGTATATTGACGTGTATTAATGTTGATGTCCCCTTTGGGACTAGTGCCTTCCATCCCACCACTTAGGCTTCACCTCTCGTAGATCCTCTTCTTCTCCTCGTCGCTACCCAATATTACACTACGTACCATATTGTACTGCTTCCACTTTCTCTCGCATAATTAAGCGAGGTGATGCAATGTACTTTGATACTGGAGATAGCGGTTGTTTTGAATTACATTTACTGCACCATACCGGATATAGAAATAGAGTGGTGTTTGACTAATTTTGTGGTGTTCAATTATCTCCATGAAGTCAAGGAACAAAAGGAGAACAGATAAGACGATTCAAGAAATTTTATTGACAGCAGAATTTGATGCCTCAAGTTAAACAATGCTATTGTCGATGGTTTTGATTTTAAATGGCCGTTGATTACTCGAATAATGCTAGAGTTGAAGCTGAGCACCTATGGCAACCCCCTTCACACAGCGGGTCCAGTATTTGAATCTGATTCTCTCATGTGTGATTAATGGCATCTTGCGTGATCATATCAGCCGTGTGGCGCAGGTAGTGCATACCGCGATCGGCGTTGTTCGGTTGCTGAAAGTTGAGATCCATAACACCATCTCGTCCACCAGGATATACACAGCCAGAACTCACTGGCACTAATTTTTTGGCACGACTCGATTATCCCTATGAGCCGATATGTTGCATGTTCTATTCCTAGCTTCTCGCAATGAAGATATCATAGATGTGATTTAGGACGCACCAGACAAGCATTTCTGGCGGGGCTGTGGCGGATGAGAAAGTAATGAAGTTTACTAACAGAAGGCACCAACATAAGGCACTTATGTATGGCACCATTATTTAATGCCTGAATAGTCAGGCAGAAATTTCTCCATCACATCCTTCTCAAGCGCTGAGATGAGCACTCGCTTCCAAATATTGAGCCACTCGATGAATTCCCTGTAACACTTCTATTTGATCGCTCCTAATGATGATCATCGCCCCGCGTGGTCTGAAGAGCAGTGTCGGGCATTTCCCCACGTTCCCCACGTTCCCCGCGATCCGATTGTTCCGCTTTGTGTACCCAGTGTGATATTCAATCGAGGAAAGCGGGGTTGAAATGACATAAATAGGTTCATCTGATGGGTAAAAAGGGAGTTTTATAAGTTTTGCCTTTGTTCGCTCAAAAAGTACCAACTCGAGATGGCTTTGAACCGTGAAACCACAGAGAGTATTCGGGTTGTTCGTCGGGGCGGAAAGATTGCTCTGGAGGAAGCAGTCGGAAGCCCCCTCTTCGCTGCACACCAAAATTACCCGCCTCGTCCAGTTATCAAAGGGCTGCAGGGCCTACCGTTTAGTCCCGAATTCCTCGCGGACGTTGAGTCCAGATTGGACGATGTGAACCTACGATTGGAATCAATGGATCGGTGTGGTATCCAATATGCCATTTTGAGCTTGACTTCACCTGGAATTGAGGGTGTCAGTGATACCGCAACCGCTATCCGTTTTGCCAAAGAGACAAACGATGCAATTCATCAGAGATACGTCGCGACGCATCCTTCCCGCTTCGGATTTTTTGCATGTGTGGCAATGCATGACCCAGCAGAAGCTGCCAAGGAGCTTGAAAGAGCCGTGACAAAACTGGGCGCCAAAGGAGTCTTGATTAACGGGTTTACAAACCTCGATGATCGTGACGAAAAGCTACGATACCTTGATGCGCCTGAATGCGAACCATTCTGGGCAATGTTGCACCGTCTCCAAGTTCCTCTATACCTGCATCCCCGACTTCCTCCAACACACCAACAGGTGCTATATGGCCAGTATCCAAACTTGGTGTCGGCATCATACGGCTTTGGGGTGGAATGCGCTGGTCATGCTCTCAGAATTATGTGCTCGGGTATCCTGGACAAATATCCCGTGAACATCATCTTAGGTCACTGTGCTGAGGCGCTGCCGTTCCTTATTCATCGCGCCGATCAGCGAATGCTTATTGGAACACCTGGAAGCAACGGCAAACACACAAAGACTCTCATGCATTATTTCCAAAATCATTTCTATGCTACATTGGCTGGTGTTCGTCGTCACAGTACGTTGAGAAACACAATTGAGGAGCTTGGAGAGTCACGCGTGATGTTCAGTGTTGATTACCCCTATGAAAGTAATGAGGATGCCGCAGACTGGTTTGATTCGCTTGAGATCAACGAGAACTCCAGGGCTGTTATCTCTCACCAAAATGCTATACGGCTTTTTGGACTTGACGGGGCGCAGAACAAAGCACCTCCTCGAAGTTTGGGTAACCTTTAGCTTAAGCAGTCGGAAATGAGACATTGGATTTTGAAATCTCATGCCTAGGCTCTCTTACCCTGAAAAGATATAGTATGAATGAAGGTATAAGATCTGAGATAGAGAGGATAAAATGAGTTGAATGCCCAGCGGCAGGCGAACTGAAAATACGGACGTCCCGATAAAAAATTATGTTTAGTGTGCCAAGCTTTAATATGATCAGGGTCACTTATATCCCTGTTCTTTCCAAGGCCCTATTTGGATCCGCCCCTCGGTGGCTCAAAAATTGGGTTTCTAGATATTCGTATAAGATGGCATTTGATTTCTTAATAATCCAGCGACCACATCCCGTAATGAAAGAATTCGATGCTCAAAAAGTTGGTTGACAAAAGTAATCGCTGAAGCCGGAGTTCCACTGAGAAATGCTTTGAAGAGAGGCGCATATATCCGATATCGCGGTTTGGTAGATACGATGAAGGTTGGGGCCACAGCTCAGATGAGAGGTGGGGATGTGAGCGCCTGAAGTCAATTTATGACATGTTGGTGGGAGGATGTCGTGCGGCGAAAGGCATACTGGGCCAGGACCGGATGGATCTTGCCAATCTGAGCCTGGTGCTCGTTGGGTGGGGATTGAGAATTATTGCAAATTGCCTTCATCTCATCTTGCCATGTATTAGAGTCCGTGTGGACGCATTGATCGCAGTAGGTCCGATCCTAAAGAAAGTCTTGGCTCCGGAGTCCAATATCCGGAGTACACCATGCAAAGCATAATTCCTGCGTCGCGAGCCATATGGTCGAAGATCGTTAGTGATCGTCCCTCCCCGGGGCAGTCTGTAATATAGCGGCTCAAATGTGGATATTATTAGCATATCTACTATTGATGGCCCGAGAAGATCTTAAGTAAATAATAGGGAATCAAACCCGCGATCGATTGGCGTGTTCATGATCTGCTGGTCCACAATGCGGGTCACAATGGGTATCGTACGGGAGAGCAGAGACATCAGGCTCGGTTTATATACCGAAAGTTGTCTAGGTCTCCTTAGTGCGGCTGAGCAAATTTTACCACGCAGTTTACCACGCAGTATGGACCACCCACACTTTTAAATGACCAAAATGACCCTATCACAAGGCTGTTTACCTTGCGGATCTCTGCGCTACGTACGCATAGCATGAATCCTTCGGAGGTATTCCGGCCAAACTAGATCGTATTCGGATGGAAAACGGCCGATCGAACAAGCCAAGATCAAAAGGATGATTATGATCGCCATCGGCATCGTGTTCAGTATTTTAAAGTCATAATGGAACAATGCTATTATCCGCAGTGTCTCAAATTTGATCCAGTCCTTGGATTCGGACATCTGTGCCCGACTCGCTTGGGTGGGTACTCATCAAGGGCCGTGCGAACTTTAGGGGGAATGGCACCTATCAACTTTCCACACTATACTTGTTTAGTTCAATGGTCAGGACGAGTACGTAAAAAAAAGGTTGGATTAAGGAATTTTAAGTTCAGCAATGTTCTGGATTCATGTTTAAAGGTTTAATTTTAGGGCTCAAAATTGAGAATTCGTGTTTCCCAATTGCAACCAATGGCTCGATCGTGGTGGGTCTTGATGTGAAGTTTAAATGCCGTAAGTGGAGTATCAGCGGGTTACACGGGGCAAATAAAAGAGGTTTCATACTGATTCTCAGAAAAACAAGTTGTGGGGGAAAGAATCTAAACCCCCTTTCTTGTTTTGGTGAACATATATAGGCTCGTCTCGCAAACTGCCGTGTTTCTATTCCGGGGTTTGTGATAACGTGGGAACACTGGTCATTGATATCGTCAAGCAACGAGGTCAAATGCGGCAAAATGGTTGATACGAGCTCTACTCAATTCATCGTGGAGGGCTTCTCCTTGCTAGGAGTATCGATGTTCCTAATCGCGTTACGAATCGTGGCACGATGGGTTATGGTGGGATGGAAGAACTTCCAAGCAGATGATTATTTAATGGTTTTGGCTGGAGTGGGTTCTCATCTTACTGTCAATTGGGTTGCGAATGCTGACAGGATTTACGTTGCAGGCGGTTTATTCAATGGAAACAGTTGCCGCATATGCGGTAGTTGATTGGTATCATGGTCTTGCCAATAGTTCAATGACTGATGAACAACGTGCGAGCCTGTCACCTGATTCCGACGAATATCATTGGCGCGTTGGTGGCTCTAAGGTCCAAGTGATTGGCTGGTCATTATATGTTACGACCTTATGGTTGCTAAAAGTATGCATGTTGGTTTTTTATTCACGCCTTACGTACGTATCAATATACCACATCCGCACCTTCCTTCTTTCTGCACATCTATCTGACATCTACACTTTAGGGACGGCTTACCCTTTATGCGAATCCGAATCCTTATCTCATATGTATCGATTGCTGTGACTTATGTTGTTGTGCTTGTTGTGATTCTTGCGGGCTGTCACCCTATGCACAAGAATTGGCAAATATACCCCAATCCAGGAAGTGTGTTGCCCACGCTTGTTTTTGTGTTCTGAAAATTTTCAGTGGATTTTCTTTGCTAACACACCTGCGCTCTCAAGATGGCTGCCAGCTAGCTGTTGCCAAGCTGCATATTTTCTTCACCGTTATCCTGAATGTGATCACGGATATTGAACTTATGAGCATTCCCATCCCCGTGAGTCATCATTTCGGAATTGTAGGATCACATGTATTCTAACGCCTAGTTTCAAGATGTTGGCGAAGGCCAAGATGCGATGGCGAGAAAAGGCGCGACTTTTGGTTCTTTTCAGTGGAGGACTATTTGTCATGACGGCTGGAATTTTACGATGCGCTTTAATCTTGACGGTAAGCCCACTCCACAAGCACACTCCACGCCCCTATAGTATGAAATTCTTGTTCACAGGGAGGATCCAGAAGTGCCGCAGAAGGCGCTACCTGGGCTCGACGCGAGTCCTTTGTGGCGGTCGCTGTAGGAAACTTTCCTATGATATACCCTCTTGTCCGCCGCCTCGCTCGCAAGGCTGGATTGATTGTTAGTCAAGGCAGTTCCCGGGACTATCCTCGTCAAACACAATCACAAAGCGCCCTGCAGTCACAAAGTCGGAAAAAGAGCAGCTACCCACTGGTGTCTCGGAAGAACAACGAGTGGAGCGCGCTTGATGACGAACTTGTTAGTCTCGATACTGGCCGAACGGAGCCTGCCACACATGTTACAGCCAAAAGTGATTGGGGCAAGCACGATGTGAAAGACCAAGGCCCTGGAATTCAGGTGGTCTCGGAGACGATAATTGAGAGGTCATAGAAAATCCTGTTGAACAGAGAAGCATATACACAGGCGGCTCTCTTTACTATATACCCCTTATGTAAAAGATGTAATATTAATTCAGTCTTAAAGTAGCATCTCAAAAAGGTGCCATTTTACCTACAATATTTGGCCATGGAATGTAGGATGGCGAACAATGAAGCTCAGTCGCCTAATTTAAATGGACTCGAAATTAATGGAATAAAGACAAATGGCTTCAAACTAGTTTGGTGGGCGCATCGCATCACGAGTGCAAAAGTAAGACACCGCATATGGACGGTGACTTCGGGCCAGAACTTTCTCCGACGGAATCCCCCCGCCACCCTCGTGTCAGCAATGATTTCCTATAAAGCCAGTAAGACTTACCCGTTAAAATAATGCAGGTTCAATCATTCTACCAATAAATTACTCTTGTTTGGTAACACATCCCGATGTCCCACTTTTACCCCACAGCCGAGTACGCCGAGGACCAACCTTTGGCACGAATTATTCTCGCCACCCATGTCGCCAGCCGTGGCTTTCAGCTAGGCACAGCGCTTGGCTTAATAAGTTACACTATTGAATCTGCATTCAAACGTCGATCTATGACCATGCCTCTTCTCCTTCGTTCCGCAGGTGCAGGAAGCATCATCGGCGCCGGCATATCAACAGTGGGGATGGTTGGCAGAATGTGGGGTCGAGAGGATATTGAGTGGAGTGATCGTAGTTGGCGCCTACGATACAATACGGGGCAGTTGGCAATGGACAACTGGAGTGAACCGGGAGCGATCATGGGGGCTCTTGCAGTAGCTTTACGGAGGCCACTGGTAGCCATGTCAGGGGGCTGGCGTGGAATCGCTGGTGGGGCTGGAATAGGATCCTTGGTTGGAGTGATTGGCTGTATCTGTTTCACCGAAGGATTTCAACATAAAAGTAAATAATAATCAATATTCAAATGTCTTGAAATAACATAGCTTTCCTGGTCCCACGAGTTTTTTAGGAGCTTCTTAATTAAACACCACAAATTAGTTGAACACCCTCACTAACCGCATTCAAAGTAGCGCGGTATTCAAAATTCAGAGAGTAATATTATTGAGTACATACCCAAGTACCTACTTGCTCACGCTACTCTGCAGACCACGCTGGAATATGAAGGTTTAAAAGGTGATACCCATTAAGTTACCTTTTATTACATATATTATGACTCTAATCCATGGATGAAGCGGCAACTCGTATATTGACGTGTATTAAGCGAGGTGCTGCAATGTACTTTGATACTTGAGATAGCGCTTTTTCTGAATTACAATTACTGCACCATACCGAATACAGAAATAGAGTGGTGTTCAACAAAGTTTGTGGTGCTCAATTATTGAGCTCCGTTTTTTATCAAATCGGAAGGGATAATTCGGGCTCTTGTATTCTAGCAACGTATGCAATAACGAAGAATTATTTCATTGAAATTAAGAGGCTTAATGAACAGCGACAGGAATCTCAGACAAGCTGGTGATAATTTGGATTGATAATTTCCAAGGCGGAACCCAGCACGGTTCAGAGTGGTATACTCCCCTTGATCGTGTGAGCAGGCATTTGAGGATCTTTTGATAAGGACTAAAATTAATGTAAACAATAAGATTATCTAAAGTTGTGGTAAATTGTATTTTATTACACTGATGGCCTACTAATTAATCCTATTGGAGATATTCTATATTCAGAACACTTTCATCTATTATACTCGGATATACCTTATATGCAAAGTATCTACAGTATGTTATGATCTACCGAATCTGGCGTTGTTGAACAAGCTCTTCATCATCATGGCCAAACCTGTCCCGCAAATATTTCTTGAACTCTTCAGATACAGAAATGACACCTGTCAAGTGGTGATGTCGTAGGTCCTCTTCCTTGAACTGGGCCAGAAGTGTCGCTGTTTGAATCGTGTTTCTGATCTCTCGACCATTGAGTTCATGCCTACTAATATCTTCAATGCAATCTTCTAACTCTTCGATATTTGCTTTCACTTGCGTGTTACGCAAGCCCTTGACAAAGTTAAACCATATGCGCCGCCGCTCTGCCTGCTGGAGTGTTGGGTAATGAACAATGAGCTGCACGCGGGATTTGAAGGCCTCGTCAAACGTTCCAATTCGGTTTGACGTCAACACCAAAATTCCGTCGTAGTATTCAATCACCCGCAGAAATACAGATACAAGCGCATTACGCTGTAGATCTTGGTGGGTTCTTTCTTCCAAGAATACATCCGCTTCATCTAGAAGCACGACACATCGCCAGACCTTGCCTAGATGCAAGACAGATTCCAGATAGTCTTCGACATCATCTGCATTTGTTCCAACATCTCCGCAAGTTACCCGGTATAAAGGTCGATGTGTGAGCTCTGCCACTGACTCTGCGGTTAATGTTTTCCCGGTACCAGGACCACCATGCAATAGCAGTATAAGACCGTTGCCTTTGCCCTCAATAACATCCATAGATTCATTTGTGGAATCATGCTTCTTGACAAGCGCTCGAATAAGCTCTTTTTTCGTCGAATGTAGCACAAGGTGATCGAACGCTTGCTCATTCCATTTGATAATGCTAAGATGCGAGACAAAGAGGAGACCTAATGAATATTAGCTGCGTATAATGTTCTGGATTGCGCAGTTACTCACGCCATTTCTTATCTTGAAAACCGAAGCCTTGCACGGTCGGAGGTAGTAGATATACAAAGTTCCCACTGGGGGGCTCTTCGGCTTCCATAGCGTCATCATCTAGATACTCGCGCTCTTCATATGGGTCATCTTCTGGATGCAACTCTCGATAGGTGACCATATCAACCATGTATCGAGGTTGTACCTGCAAAATTAGCTTTTAAAGAGCGAGTAAGCCCGTTGCATGCAAACTTACGTTCTGTCCATCTTTTTGTATGCTACGTAGAGTGTAGGAAACATATTTTCCGTGACGAATTAACCAGAATTGATGTCCATAGCTTTCGAGAAGGTTTTTAACATGTTGTGTGGCGTATTCGAGTGGATAGATGGATAGGTCGGTAATGGGTATCTCATCTTGTACGCTGGACCATTCAACGCTGAAAGTTTTACGATACTTCCAGAACCGACCGTTGAATCTCCAAGCCCAGCAGCTCAGTTCGGAAGGATCTTGTGAAGATTCGTCTAGAGCGTAAGCGCATGGTTGCCCCTGTTCCCTCGTCACAAGCACACTGTCAGCCGCGAACAACTTTGGCAAATGAAACTTCGTCACGAAGCCCTCCGAGAAATAAGAATCAGCTTCATCAAACTCGTGACCGAAACTGATTTTCATGAAGTCGACAAAGAAAACGGCAAGTTCGAAGTATGTATCACCCAAAGCCTCCTTCGCACCCGCATTCTCGCGAATCCCCCGATGGTGATAAATTTGCGTGATTAATTGACGCATGTGGCCCGAGTACTCAAGCTCAGAGATGATACCAGGATCCATCTTGGTAAACTCCAGAAGCGCAATCTGGAGTTCCTCTGACGGGATGAGCATTGCCGCATCGTGAGACTTTGCTGGCATCCCATCGCCATCGAGCCGATAGAAGTAAGGTAGCAGTGACTTTATCGGAGGATTATCTGGCGTCTCCAGTGGACGAAATCGAGACTCGATTAGTGCGTGATAAGCTTCGCAATCATAGTCTCGGTAGAGTATAATTCCTATATGGGAATGCGATTCAACGAATTCCGATACACTCGTGATGTTATGCTTTCCGCGAAGGACGCTCGCCTTGCTGTCGCCTGCAAAAAGGCGAGGCGTGTCTTCATAGTAGGCGACGGAAGGGTGTTCTTGATGGTCCTTGTTTGCCGTACAGTTTACACGGTGGATTGTGCAGGTTTCGAAGGGGGGCGAGGGGAGTGGAGGGGCTCGCTTTTTGGCTAGCATTTGATGCTGTAAGTCACTATCTGAGCCTTCATCGTTGAAAGTTCCCTTTCTTTTTCGTGTTCTAGTTTGCCTCATCTTATATAAATTCTGCGACAAGTTACGGCTCTCAGGCACAGGTTCTGCTTGAGGAATGGAAAAGCGAATTCTGGAGGCGGGGTTAGTTCAGCCTCAGTCAGCTGATATCGAGGCGAATGGCCGTTGTGGCTAATCAGAGATCTCTTCCAATTGAATAGTCGAACATTAATACAATTTTAGCGTATCTCGAGGTCCTTGATACTTAAGAATATGGTGCATTAAACGAGTAGACATTCCTCTGCTGCAAATTATATTTGAGTAGTATTATCCGTTGCTTAATAGAAAAATGAACTGTAAATCGACATAAAATAAAGACTGCCATAATTGAATTCTCGCTATTCAAATATTGCCTTGAACCGATTCCAGCAGGGATCCCAACCAGACTTCGAGCCACGTAATCGAATGGACGGCATAGTAGCATTTTCCGTCGCGTTTGTTCGCGAGGTGATCAAAATTGTTTTATATGATACAATAAGAGCTTTGAAGTTTGCTTTTGGTTTTCCGATAGCACCCAGAAAAGTGTGATGGAAGCGTTCCGCTAATGATGGATCCTTCAATTCAAGGATGAGGAAGCATTTATTGAGGAGACCTAAAGCATTATGCAGGAGTCGAAAAAGTTGCTCTTCACTCGGTTCCTCATTCAGTGATAAATTCGAGCCCAGCTCCTCTATAGAATCCCGAGAGAAGGTTTCCAAAATTTGCGATATCAAAGTTTTCACTGCCTCTTTAGCTTGGCATTTACCTTCAATGGGCGACAATACCCAGAAGGTTGGAACGCTTGTCGATTTTCTTAGTATGTGGATGATATGACAGGCAAAGTTCTCGGGGGCAGGAAGGTGAGAGAGTGGGCGCGCATGCGCTCCACGAACCGTTAGTAAGCAACAGTGCGGATCTGAAATCCAACGATCAAGACTCTGGAATAGTCGATGTGAGTCTTTATCCCTCGGCCAAGGGTTCCATGAAGGGTCTCGACTTGCAAATGACTGGAGTTTTTGAAGAATTTGCTCCGCATCTTGTTCAGGTTGAAGAGCTCGCAGAAAGACCGAGCAATCAAATGTGACCCTAGAACAATAACAACTGTTATTAATGCGGCTTAATCCGGTTACTATGATACTTTCCTTGGAGCAAAAACCGTTTCTGCCATCTGGGCGCTGCACATAATACTCAAGTGGGAATTAACCTCAGGAGGCGAGGATATGGATACAGGCGCAGAATTGGCGTTTCGATCTGTATCAATGTAGACTCTCAGCACAGATAGCAAAAGCTTTGCATACGATGCCGCTGCCGCGGCAGCATATTGTTGCCAGGCCTTATTCTTATGAGAGTCGGCGTAATCACAAATCCCTCGTATAACCAAACATGGAATCAAATTCATCACACCAGCCGCCTCCATCTCGAAACAAAGTATCTTGTGCCTTGCCCATAGAGAATCCCGACGCTTCGCACTTTTCATGACCTGATTACCAGATCCAATAGGCCCGTAAAATATATGAGGCTGGTCTGAAATTCGGACAGGTCTGCCTATAGCCGCTTTCTTGCATTTGCGGCAATCATAATCGGCTGTTTCATGAATTGACTCTGCAGAGACTAAGATATCCGTGTCTCGACCTGGAAATTGATACGCAGGTCTTCCTGATCCAATGTCTTTCAGAAAGGTTTCAAGTGGGCTTTCTTCTAGGTCAGGATTAGACTTGAGATTGCTGATTGCCGTCATAAAAAGGCGGGGTGGCTCCTGTAGTCTTCCTGTGGTTTCAAACTCGCCGTTCTCTAATATCTTTCCCATGTCATACTGTACAACAGCGGGATGAGCGCCGCTTGGATGACTGACAACGACATCGCCAAGTCGAATGTCATTTTCTGCTGAGGGCACACCGCCGCCGACTCCTACTAATAGACACGACTGGACTCGTGGAAAGCTTCGTCGCATATTCTGCATAACAGCGCTAGCAGCATTTGTGCCATACTCCGCAGAAGGAAGGCAGGTCGTTACAACAAAGTGCCGTCCAATTCGGCCCAATGCATAATGATTCGTGTCTTCCATGGCTGTTCTTAGTTGTACATGCGCTTCATCGAATAACGCTCGTACAGCAAGGAGCTCTGTGCTAAGAGCACAAAGGATTGCGACTGTATAGTCATCAGAACGAAAAGTGTTGAGCTGAGAATTCGTCATAATTCAGAGTTTTTCAATATGAAAATTTTCATAGGAATTCAAATTTTGCCTTGTGCGGGGTAGATGACAAGCCCAATATCTCCAGGATGATATTCATTGGGCACTGCCACATACGTGTGACATGGGGCGGGATAGCCAAGCGCCAGCCACATCAGTCAGATTTGGCCTTCTATCATCTGATTAATTCACATTCTAATCTTCATATCGCACAGCACAAGGGGTACGCCATTTTAAGCTGGCATCAACTTTCATTTACCCCGGATAAAACGCCCCTTCAAGCCAATCCTATCGCACATCTTCCTAAGTCACATATTGGCATATCTTGACACCCAACAAAGTCGATCTCCAGCTGCCACGCACTTATCAAGATGGCTAATAACATCCGCAATCTGAAATCTTTGCCAGATCGACCGTCTGGCACAACTCACCGCCGGAAAACACCGAGAGTCAACCTGGAGATCACGGATACGTCTACACACCATGGAATCCAAAGACAAGCCCCTGCCAGAAGAACAATTTCACGCGATGCCTCGTGTGAGAGCGAACGTACAAAGCGCAAGCTACACTCTTTGCGGATACACGAAATGAGAAGTGAGAAAAGAATAAACAGAGCCGTCCGCGATCCACGTGTGTCATTAGTTAAAAGAGGGTATGGGAGCTTCCACAGATTGGAAGCTCAACAAACTGCACATTACAACGATACTATATTGCGACAGCAGGAGGAAGAGGAGGAGGCAGAGATGAAAAATATGAAACCCCCTCCACTACCTCCCCCACCGAGGATTCGGGATTTGGAAACTGGTTATGATGCTGGCTGGCTCCATGCGAACTCCGAAAGAACTTCCACTGCGCTTTCGCCGATAAAACCGAATTCAAGCTTGTTTGGAGGACATCGACGAACTGATACGACTCCACGAAGTGATCCTATGGCACCGCCAAATGTGGATGAATATCAAGAAGGAGGCAGACTAGGCATATTGCGTGCAATCCCGGCCGACCCCCCTCTACCCCCAGAAGATGTCGCAGTTTCTTCGAAGAAGCTCGCATCAACTACGCAACTGGCAAGACAAAGAAAATCAGAAAAAATGGAGAAGAACGGAGCATCGTCATTCCCGGAAGACGCGTCGTTATCAAATGAAAGGATCGGTGGGACTGGTGAGAAAATCAACTTTGAAGTATTGCCAAACCAAGTGCTAAAATATACCTCTTTCATGCAAGAAAACGATAACTTGCGACGTATTATTATGGCCCATGTCGTTCAAATACTTTCAGACCAGGGTCCCTACATTGGATGGAAAGCATTGGTACCGATAAGTGTTCGGGCCATGAATGTCTGGCAGATGTGAGTCACATTCTTTCTAGTGCCTAGCACCTAGTAAGAGCCTGCACTTCACCTGCAGTCGCACACACTAATTCGGTATCTTTAGAATTGCGTCTCTTCTATCAATGAAACCCCGTCTCGATATCCAGGCATGTGCCCAGGCTGCCCTTTCCTTTGAAAAGAGAGCGTTTCAAAGGTCTAATGGAAATGTTCGTCTCTACCTTGCCTCTACGCGCCTCCAATAGAACATAGGATGTTAATTTGGGCTTTTATTTTCCTTTTACAGAGTGGCTACTATAAAGAATGCCGTGAAAAGCTTCTTCACATAGCAAATGTCGGCAAACGTCAGCAGCGGTCGTGATTCATAGTGGAATTATGCCCTAGCTAGACGCTATTTCCTAAAAACTCTTATAATGAATGCAAGGCCGGTTAAATCTCCTCCATCTCTTTGGTTGGTACTTCAAGGCAACCTAGTGAAGAGGGGAATGCTCGAAGGCAGCACACGCGAGGATGTGCGGGTCGATTCAGCCATGCAACACAACAACACCAGCAACCGCAGGATATACGGGATATCCGTGGTAGCATCTATATGTGCAGCATGAGAGAGGTGTAGAAGCGTGTTATTCATTACTATCTTCGAGCTGCTAGATATACCGTGCCCAGCATACCAGCGTACTAAAAACGGGTGTCACAATACAGGTGTCACAATACAGGTCGGAAAAGCCTGTAATAACAAGTAAAAGGGGGTTTTCCACTACACTAACGTAATTCCCTAGCGAGCGGGACACCCCAGCGAGCGGGACACCCCAGCGAGCGGAACACCCCAAAACACATAGTAAATGCGATAAACTACAACATGATATCTCAACAACCATAGCTTTTCTTCGAATATCCTTATAGAAATATATTCTTTATGCTATCTAAAGTCTACTCTCAGGATATAATCAATTTCTATAAATGGTTGTGTCAAATATATATGTTTGAAGCTTTAGAGCCAAATCCTGGGGTATTTTATGGTAATGTTATGAAATATTATATTACATTATACCAGACTCTATTTCCAAACTACAATTGTCCTATAGAAGTAGTATGGAAAATTTGATATCATTTATATACGTTGTTGCTGAGATATGAAAAGGCATTTACCATGTGTTTTGGGGTGTTCCGCTCGCTGGGGTGTCCCACTCGCTAGGGAATTACGTTAGTTAGTCAGCTTTATTGACAAATCACAAATTTTGACTCTCTAACCTTGAAAGGCCGGACGCTTAGTGCTATACATGGAGATACGTCGCAGCATACTTCAAACTAAGGCATGCTTAAAAGACAAACAAAAGATTTGCCTATAGATAGAAGCGAAATCTAGGTAACCGAATCGAGGCTATCGCATTATGTGATGTCGAACGACTCGCAGTAATAGAAACGCTCGTACTTGAAGCTACCCCGTCGATTCCTGATCCTGCGAGATCTCTTTTCAAGATTTGGCATCTGCTGCTTGCTCGGTGGATAACGGTCTCACAATGATAGTAGCCGAGCTTCGATGTTACTGCCATTGTGTTTACCTTGGCGCTCACTGGCGTTTGCCGGAAAAAGTATAAGGTGGGTCGAAAGTCTCCATTGTTCAAGCGCCTCATCAAGGCCGCGGATGCTCGACAGCAACTCGGATACGGACTGCTGGAGGGTGTGGCCGGTATACAGGTCTTGGTAAACTTTTGATTCCAGCACCGAGAGACCGAGATCCCACAGAAAAAGGGGAATCATATGCTCGTCTATCTATGGCAAGCTCTGTTGGAGATTGATATCGTAGAAGCGCAAATAATCAGAGGCACGGTAAGGTCGCAATGCGTATATGCATGCCACAAAAATATTAGCATGTTCGTCTGTCAGTTCCTTTTTTCTTTCCTCGAATCCTGGACCAGAACCACGTGCTGACGAACCCCTTCAGGGCATTGAAAGTCTTCACCCGAAAGCCGTGCTCCTCCCACACTACAAGCTTGAGTTGGTCGGTTTTCTGTTGGACCGTCCCTTTTAAATCCGCTCGACATTGTCTTAAAAGATACACTATTGCCAATTGATTCCTGGCCCCACCGCCACGACCATAGCGCGACTATAACATGTAATTGCGGTAACTTGTAGAATGCGGCTGAGGAGGCTTTTCTTCGTACCTGGGTTAAATGCGACCCACTGAATGAATATTTCACAATATAGCCTTGGAGGTGGGTCTAAGAAACAATTCTGAAGTGTACATATCAAGCCAGTTCGAGAATAACTGCACACGTGGTGCTGTAAGTTGATATATGTATCTGAACAATTTCAAATCTTCTGTTGTGACCTAGAATATAGCAAAGACATCTAGCTTAGAACCTTTCTGCAATAGACATATGTTCAAGACTGCCTAGCGACTGAGAACGTCTCATTTTCCCGGTTCAGTCTCGCTCAAGCCTTGACTACGTCAAATCCTTCTTCCAAGTTATCCAGAGCCTTCCGAATCTCGATGGCATAAGCGGGGATACCCCCAGAGTAGCACACGGGTTCATAAACCTTGCCAGGGATGCTGCCACCCATATATGTGGATCTCGTCGTGGGGAAGAGAGTCTTGTCATTGAGCTCGACAACATGCTTTTTCCATTTATCAGCGGCCTCCATCTTGGGGTTGATGTACTTAATGCCATTGGCCTCGATCTTGGAAATAGCGTCGGCGATCCACCGGCCCTGCACCGCAACTGACGTGGGGCCGTTACTGAGGAGTGTTGGGCCATGCGGGCCATATATGTGGAACATGTTGGGGTAGCCGCTGACGGTGGTGCCGAGGTAGGTCTTTGCTCCTGGAATCCATTCCTTCTCAAGCTCGGCACCGTCAATACTCTTCAGCCCGAGCTGGGTCATGACACCAGTGACAACATCCTGTGAAGGTTAGTCTTTGTCCTCTGATGTTGGTGTTATGCGTGGAACTTACAAATCCAGTTGCGACAGCAACAACATCAAGCTCATGGTGAGTTCCATCTTTGAGGGTAATACCGGTCTCGGTAAACTCCGTGATCGGGTTGTTGTTGATGTCAACCAGGTGCACCGACTCACGGTTGAACTGCTCGTAATAGTTTCTTTCCAGGCACGGCCGTTTGATACCAAAGTAGTGCGGCATCTCCCGTGGCGCAAGCAGTTCCCTTAGTTTAGGGTCACCAATACGAGCACGGGTCTTCTTGGCCCAAAAATTGTACGACTCTTTATTGGCTTCGGCGTTGAACAAGTTATCCTTGTACAAGGCAACCCAATAGCGGAAGCCGCCGTCCTTCCAAACGCCCTCGTAGAAGGCCTCGCGTTCCTCGGGGGTGTCGTCAAAGGTATTGCGCTCGCACCAATCGTACATGAAGCCGGCAAAGTTGGCCTCGCGGTACCGGAACAGCTCTGGGTAGTAGGGTTTAATACGCTCCTGCTCTTCGACGGTGAGGTTGCGCTTGCGCATAGGCACGGCGAGGTTGGGAGTTCGCTGGAAGACCTTAAGGTCGCCGGCCTCGGGCCCCCAGGCCTGCGTGATTTGTACGCCTGAGGCCCCGGTACCGATGATAGCACAGCGCTTGTTTTTCACGTCGACTTTTTCCTCGGGCCAGAAAGACGAATGGTGCACAACGCCCTTAAATTTGTCCATCCCCGACCACGGAGGAATATAACGCTTGGCGGCCTCAATGATTCGATTAGTACATGTTCGACTGACTGTAGGGTGCAAGTACTCACAAAGCCGGTTCCGAGAACGAGGTATTTGGCCTTGGTTGTGCGACCATCTGCAGTCTTTATATGCCATTTTCCTTCCTCTGTATCGAATTGGGCCTCGACCACGACGGTGTTGAAAGCGCAGTCCTTCTTGATACCAATTACCTTGTCGACATGATCGAAATAATTACGCAGATCTTTGTAGTCGGGGTAGTTATTGGGCCAGTTCCATGTATTGTATACTTCTGGCCAAGCGAACTCGTACTCCGGGACTTCGGAGTCGACGCCGGCGCCAGGGTAGCAGTTCCATCGCCAAGTGCCACCCGTATCGTTGCCGGCCTCGAAAATGACCGTCTTCAATCCGCGATCGCGGAGGGTCTTGAGCATGAAGACACCGGCTATTTTGTTAGCTGGTGCATGAACCTGTAAGTGAAGGCGACTTACCGAAGCCGGCACCCACGACTAAAGCATCGACTTCGAGGTTTTCCGCATATGCCCCAGTCTTATCGGAGTGGGATACGGAGTAGTCTGTGAGCTCGGTGTTGTATTTCTTGGGCCTAGAAACTGTATCTCCTAGGCTACCCATTTTGAGCAAAGTTTGGAATGATCGAGGTTTGTAGTTATCAAAAGGTTGACAGTTTGAGATGCCGTTTAGAATTTTGAAATCTCAGACACCTATTTATATTGGCTTGGTTGAAGTCGTGCTTTGATAGTGAGACCAGCATACACTTTAGACTGTATCCCACTGATCGTCATTATACAGGTAACTGCAGCTCTATCGATCCAATCTAGTGGACGCGTTCGTTCTAGATACACCCAGCCCCGCTCTCATACCCCACATATTTTTTGCTTCCCCGGGTTCCCATGTTTCATGTCATCATGTTTGGTGCTGCAATTGTTTTGATTGGATCTTTTCGGCCGCTAGTTGCGGTTGCGGAGCAGGATGCAATTACCTCCGCGCCCGGGGTCCGCAATCCGCAGCGGATCCGCAAATTGCGGTTCCGCAGCCAGTCACAGCCGCTTTAGTATCACGAAAACTTCTTTTCAGTATCCGAGGTAGTTTCGGGTATTGGAAACTTAATTTCAACGGGTTGACTGAACCTATCGTTAAATAAACTACGCTTGCAGCCTCTAGATACATTCGGTATGACCTTGGAAGGTATATCAACACCGTACACTAAACGACGCCCTATCTCCCGCGCAACTTACCACTTTGACACATACAGCAGCCAACATGTCTCTCAGTGCGGAAGTGACTTCGAATCTCTGCGACATTGTAGACAAGGCCTGTGAAGATCAAAAGTCCGGTATTCCCGGAACCACAGTCGTGGTCGTTGGCAAAGATGGCAACGAACTATTCGCTCACTCTGCCGGTAAGCGAGGCACGGGATCCAAAGATCCCATGACTCTAGACAACATCTTCTGGATTGCATCTTGTACAAAGATGTTGGTTGGTGTCGCCTGTATGCAGCTTGTTGAGCAGGGCCTTCTTAAGCTGGATGATGGCCAGCAGACCGAGCATCTTTGCCCCGAATTAAAGAGTCTCAAGGTTTTACTGCCAGATGGCAGTTTTGAGGAGAAGAAGCGTGCAATTACTCTGCGTATGCTGCTGACTCATACTGCCGGATTCGGCTATACGTTCTTTAATGAGAGATTGAAACAATGGTCACACCCCGTTGGCGTGGATGAATTTTCCGGGCGCATTGAAGATATGAAGATGCCTCTGCTTTTCCAACCCGGCGAAGGTTGGGAATACGGCGTAGGTGTTATTTAAAGAAGACCATGAAGCGCATCGCTAATGATAACAGGTTGGTATCGACTGGGCGGGGATTGCCTTGGAACGGGCTACTGGTCTGACCCTCAACGACTATCTTCAGAAACATGTCCTCCTTCCTCTTGGAATCAGGGACATGTCCATGTTACCGAACCACGACATGCGCCGGAAGCTAGCCTATATGAACAGCAGAAGCCCAGACGGTAGTCTGAGGGCCCGAGACCACCTTCTCCGGGCTCCTCTGGTTGTTGATCTTGACAATGAGCCCGAAGTCACAAGGGTGTTCAACAGTGGTGGTGCAGGCATGTTTGCCAAGCCGCAAGAGTACTGCAGTGAGTAGCCCCAAATCCCTGATGAGATTCTGTACTCTGACATATCTCTGCAGAGGTCTTAGCTGTGCTGTTGAACGATGGAACGTGCCCTACGACGGGCAGCAAGTTACTTTCCAAGGAAACCGTTGATGAAATGTTTTCCAATCAAATCCCCCAGTTCCCCAACTACAGCCGCTCGGGTATTCCAGATGCGAAACCGGACTTGACCAACCTCATTCCTGAGTTGTATCCAGTTCCTGGGGACCCGCCACAGGGCTGGGGCCTCACCTTCATGCTGAGCAATGGTGGCGCGACAGGGCGGTCGATTGGCACAGGGCACTGGGCTGGGCTGCCGAATTTGTGGTGGTGGGCGGACAGGGAGAACGGCGTTGCGGGGATTATCTGTACGCAGATTCTTCCCTTTGCGGATGGCAAGGTGCTTGAGTTATGGGGAGCAGTTGAAGCTGAGATATATAAAGGGCTTGCTCAGTGAGATTGAATGTGGGAGAATATATCATGGTAACTAGGGTAGTAGTGATTCCAATGACAATAGTTGATGAGCGCTCAGAGTGTCAAACACTGCGGACTATGTACAGCCTTATGAAAAGAGAGACCCTAGACTAGACAACTACCAGATACACTACATTCTTTACCTTCTCCTTTGGTTCATCATATAGCTTTAAGGGCAAGATTATCCTCCACTTCGGAGTCTTCTCATTTCCTTCCGTCGTACGGCATGAGAGTGGTTGTGTGTGCTTCATTGTTGGTGCACCCAGTTTACAGAGCCAGACTGCTATCGCGCCATCTCACTTCACTAGCTCATCGTCACGAATGCCGATGCTTTGGCCTCAAACTCAAGATCGCCGTGGCACGAACCTGTAATCAGCAAAAGTTCAAGTTTTGTGGCCAATCATAGTTAGATAAACAACAGTAAATTTGCCTAAGGGAAATCTGGGGAATGCGGGGAAGCCGGGGACCCGTATAAGGACCTCCCCGTTCCCCGCCTTTTGACGCCATCCAACTCGCCTCTCCACTAGCCCGACTTCATAATCAAAGGGCATTCCAAATTTTTACGTTGTAGCCTGGAAAAGAAGAAAAGAATAAAAGAGTGAACAACGCCATTCAGCATGCCTGTCCAGAAACACTCCAGAGCCCTTGCACAAGGATCTAGAGCTAGGCGTCAGAACCACTCTTGCGATCAGTGCAGAAAGGCCAAGCGAGCATGCGATGCACTATGTCCAGATCCAATTTTTGGAAATTTTGATGGCCAGCATTCACCATGTTCCTACTGTGTCAGAACAAAGAAACGCTGTACCAAGGAATGGGCCCGATCGCAGGCTCAGTCTACGCCGAAACCACCTTGCCAAGGACCCCATCATGAGCATTTGGGTCCAGATTTTGGCTTTCCATGGAAGACTGAAAAGCTCCAGGCTGACATTGAATGTGGGATCTGGGATGATTTGCTGCAACCAAACCCCATGCAGGATCTTATGGCTTGGGAGCCGGCCAATATCGATCTATCCACGTCATCTTTGGACTATGGTTCAATACCGCTCAGCTCCATGCTCAACATTAACGAGTATGCCCAGGAGGATATAACGGCAGAGATGCCTTACGAAGTGACGTCTGCACGATCTCTGGCTGACTTCCCGCTATCTGATTTGTCCAGTGGCTCGGATATCTCTACCAAGCCACCCGCAGATCTCGATTTTGATCCGATATGCCATCAGACGTGGCTGAACACCCGTAATTACGAGGAACCACAGACGTACAGTAGCCGCCAATCCACCTCATCAGGGAGCTCCCGGCAGCTGAGTGACTCTCCTTGGAAGACCTTCGACCACCAATCCTCCCGTCGGAACAGCCCCCAAAGCTCGTTCTCTCCATATTCCATCGACCAACAAATGATTACCATATCCAATAACCACCTGATCTCAGAAAATCTTCTCCAAATCTACCACGACGTATTGGAGCACAACTTATCGTGCTGGTTGACTGAGATGACTTGTCCCTACCAACTGGGATCGCGAAATTCCACCCAAGTCACCCCGGAATGGGGCTCATCATGGTCTAATAGGATATATCAGCGCACTATTAAGCTCGATCGCGTGTTACAGTCTTGCAGGTTTCTTCAGATGACACGCTCCGAAGATCAGGCCGCGTCTAAGGCTCTGCACTTTGCCATTATGGCGTTTGCTACGCAATGGGCGCAGGGGAGTCATCGGCACCGTGAGAAACATTCAACCGGGACTCTCCGTCATGACGAGGATGAAAGTAACATATCGGACGAGTTCGACCGCATTCTTCAGCGCCACTTTTGGGACCAGGCGCAGTGCGCACTGCAGAAAGTTGCCGCTGTTGAGTCGTACAGAGTAGCTTGTGCCGAGATGATCTTTGGCTTGACACAAAGGCCATGGAACCCCGACGAGCAGACTCTAGAACATAAGATAGATGCGCAGGGCCATAGATCTGCCATAAACTCAGTCTTTTCACAGGCGCGTGATATAATACGCAAGGAAGGGCCGCCGATATATATGGAGAGCGCAGCTCGAAAAATGCACGCATTGAAGTTCCGCTGCGATGCGCTCGAAGCGGGTCTAGGCAGGGAGTATTGCAGTCGAGAGAAGGCTGCTGACGGCATTGCAGCCATAAGTTCTGAAGATCGAGGGACGATCGGCCTACTCTATTGGCTGGCCATTATGTTTGACACCATCTCCTCCACCATGAATGAACGACCCGTCGTGGTAATGGATGAGGACTGCGAGCACGACGCACAAAAAGAGAACCGACAAGTTGCGAATTTAGATAATCCTACTACACAAAGCCGGTGGGATCTCAAGCTTTTTGTGCAAGAGAGCATTGAAGAGACACATCAAACACACTGGCCCTGCTCCTACGAGACCGCCGCCGAAGACATCGTCAAGTCAGCGCCAGTCAAAGTACTTCTCTTCCGACACCTGTCGTACCTACAAAACGCTGTTCGCAAGAGCGCTCATGGAAAGCAGATTGAGGAAGTCATCCATAGTACAATGTCGCTGTATCAATACTGGAATAAGACGCACGGTGCTTTCTTCGGCGAGCTCGTGCAAAATTACAGTCTAGTTCCGCAGCGTATACAGGGCTGGTTTGTCTGTATCTCTGCGCACTGGCACCTTGCTGCCTTGATGCTCGCAGATTTGCTGGAATTTATCGACGATAATGCCCTGGGTATCGAAGAAGCAGCTTACAGTCGTATCAACAGTCAAATGGCGAGGGATATTAGGAACCGTAGTGCTCAGGAGCTATCAGATCTGGCAAGAGTCGCCACCCCGCCTGCCGGAGATGCTATCACGAGTGTACCCCAGATGCCAGACTTCCACCACGCTACCAATGAGGGAACGCTCCTGACCGAGCCATGGACGATGATTCTGATCAGGGCGTTTACCAAAGCATGTATGGTCTTTTTGAGCGAAGCAGATGAGTCCCTCTGCTACACTGAGACTGCTCTCGGGCATACTAGTCATTTATTTGAGCGGAATATGGAGCGGGCTGAGGATTGTATGAAGGGATTGTGGCTGTTGGGTAAAAAGTCAGACATGGCTCGAAGGGTTGCTGAGACACTTTCACTTGCGTTGAGAAAACTTCGGAATGAGTGTCTAGGTTGATTGGAAGCTTTGGCACTGTAATATAACAATGGCGCTCTTCAATTTCTCTGTATAGCGATGCAATGGATTCGAGGTAAAATCAAATCTCGATGTATATGTATATCGTTGATCGTGATGAACACTACTTAAATTTTCTATCATCATAGATACTCGTTCTCTAGTGAACCTCATCTAAGGTTTGCGAGCCGAATTTTTCCACTTCGTCGAAGTTCGTCAAATTTCTACTTCAGACACTCAAAGAGAGCATGTAGTTCATGTTTGGACTTCCGCGAATTTGGGAAGCCCGGTCTTTCCTTCATGCTCGAAGCACATAAACATGTCACTGCATACGTATGCCTCCTATGGCTGCTTGTCAAAAAGGAGGAAGAAGCACGAGCTAATGCATCTTGCTGCTACAAGAGGAAAGAATGAACAGACGAAAAAAAAACGATCGTATTGTGCTGGTATGGAGGAGAGAAGAGTGCAAAGAAGAGGAAGCAAGCGATGGTCTACAAGGATCTGCTGGCCACCTGATATTCATGTTCCAACAGATATTTTCACGCGAAAGTGATTGTGTCCCAAGGCTGACGGCATGCAAAAGCATTCGAATTTGACCTCGGGGATGTCTATATGTTGGAATGATGCCTCAACCACTTGAGCAACATATATCCTACTGCGGAATATGATAGCTTTGCAGCCCTCGCTCTATGGCAGCAATCTGCAAAGCGAGGATGGGAGCAAATTGCCTGGACCACATAAAGCTACCCGTCATGAACCAGAATCCCGGCATACCGGTCGGTCTCCACACCTATGAGCGATGTTAGCGATCTGCAGCCCGAAGACACCCAGCGATGCAAACTTACACCAATTCTTTCTTGGCTGTCATCCAAGCCGCACAATTCTCCTACCTTGTCCATGACCTCTTTCCCCATGAGCTGCTCAACGTACTTGATGTTACGTTCGAAGCCCGTGGCTAGAATGACAATGTCGGACTCGATCTTGGTACCGTCGCTCAGAATTATTCCATCTGAGTAGTACTCCTGGACGCCTCGTTCACATCTCCGTACCTGGATCTGACCGTCGATGATCATTTGACTTGCCCCTTGGTCAATATAGAAGTGACCTGCCTTGATGAGCTGATGATCGACTAGACTGTCTCCTTCAGTCCCTTTCTTCACTGACAGTCCAGCCTTTTCCAGCCCATCCAACATGGCTTTGTCATTTGCCGACATCATTTGGGACGCGCCCACACTAAGAGTGCGAACAACAGCCGTTGGTAGGGAGTTGCCCAAAAGATCGGCATCTTCGGTGCTTAATCCTGGAGTGTTCCACAGCTGCAGCTGCATCCTTTCCACCGAATCGAGAGATGCCACATAAATGGGGCCCCGTTGTACCATCGTTACGGTCTCAGCCCCATGGTTGGCGAAGTCCTCGGCCACATCATGCGCACTGGTTCCAGATCCGATGATTGTGATCTTTTTGCTCCGTACGTCTGGTACCAAAGCCGCCGATTTATGGGCCAACGTGTGGTAGATCTGGCCCTTGAATGAATCCTCTCCAGGGAACGTAGGGCGGACTGGGATATCGCTCAATAGCCCGGTGGCTAGCACAACATGCTTAGGATTGATAGTATTCACACCATCCTTGCTCTGCAGCTCGATTGACCACCGTTGCATCGATTCATTGTACTGGATATTCCTCGCGAGGGTGTCATGCCTGATATTGAGAGCCATAGCATGTCCATAATGCTCCATCCATTTTGTAATGTGTTCCTGGTCGAGGTAGCGGGGCCAGTCGGTCGGATATTTCATGAACGGGTAGTGATCTGAGTAGATAGGCGTGTGCAGTTTAATCGTTTCATATCTTGCTCGCCAAGATTCACCAGGTCGAGATGCTTTGTCCACGACGAGATATTGAATGCCTAGTTCTTGCAGATGCGCTGCAGTTGCAAGTCCAGAGTGACCTAATAACGAGGTTAGCGGTCTACATTCATGGATATGTTTGTTGTGGCCGTACCTGCTCCAACTATCAAGACTTGTAGATCATCGTCGGTTTGGGTGACAGGTGGCAAAGTTCCATTACTGGAACCACCACACTGTATGTCTGATTCGGTTGTCGGTCGCTCATGGCCTTCCTCCTTATTTAGATTCTCAAGCTTAGTGAATACTGTCCATGCCTTCCACTGGTCCACCCCAACATTGGCCAGCCTAAGAACACCTCTGCCGGTGCCGAAATTGTTCTTGAAGCTGAACCCGGATTGGATGAACCTCAGTCCTCCTAAATCTTCCAATCGTGGCTGCAATGCACTTTGTTGTTCAGCTTTAAGCTCTGTGAATCCAGATGTGGAAGTGCTTAGGTATTTGCATATGGCCTCAGATCCATTATGACACGCGATATCCCATGTGAGAGAAAGGAAGTCTCTCCACCACGACTCCTTTTCTAGAAAATGATCATGCATGTCCCCTGTAGAGGCATTCTTCAAGCTTCCCATGAAAGACAAAAGCCAATTATCGACGACTTTGGCCGCATCGAGGTCTTCTGGCTTCACAGATGGGTGCAGAATGAGTTGCGGAAGAGCCGCCAAGGGTGGGAATTCATCAGTCATGATGGGAATTGGTTATGACCCGAAAGGAGTATGAAGATTGAACAGACGATTGAAGTGAGGGAAGGAACTGTCTGGTCAGTCACAATGTGGGCAGATGGGTGGCCTTTATAGCTCATCTCTGAGTCGGCATTTAGCTATCTGATCGCCAAGCTCGAGTATTCGTCCCAAATAGGAAAGGCTCCATCCGGCGCATGTGGATTAGCCCCATCTCGTCATTAAACCAGCCAATCAAACCCCCCTGTCCTGTCGGAGCCTAACTACAGTAGCCTCACCTGGCATATTGACGTACAGTCTCTGGACACGAAATCTAAAATGTCACATGCAGTCGCTTAGGTACAGTACTTTATAATCAGATGGATGGCTTGTCAGAGACACTGTAGTTCAGCCTCCGGAAAAAATCAACACGAAGCAATAATTGCAGTCAAAAAGTCTCTACGAAACCCACCGCACAACATCAACAACAACTCCGGTCGCTCCAAATCGCTTGGTATTATTTCCTGTTCCTCTATTATGGCAATTCTGACAATGAAAGCAGTGGAAAACTTTGGGATCTGGTGTCAAGCCAGCGGATATTCTGTCACTTTTAGATACACATAAGAGGTCAGAATGGTTTTTGTGAAGGTTTCGCCCCCACAACAGCCCACGCCCCCCTAATATCGCTTGATGCGTTGCGACGCCTTGTCTCAAGTTTGGTGTTGGATAGATCTCCGATATGTGAAATATTTGCCCGTTGAAAACTAAAAAAAGCGGGCATTGTGGTAGTTACTTAAATTATGATATTTATTGGTCGGGAATGTACTCGGAAACATAGCGGGGATAGGGAGCCCACGGGTGGGGGCGAAGATCCTGTATAGATCAGGTATTGACAGTGATGGCTACGAGAGGTTGGGGGCCAAGCCAGGATTCCGTGCTGGCTCAATATGGCAACAGTCGATACAGAACAGTCATTTTACTCAATTGTGTGTCGTTAAAAAAGTGTTCGCTATGGAGTATCCACTGACCTTCACTGCGACGGAGAGAGGAAGAAAGGAAAAGGACAGAGAAAGCTGACTACCCGCACGAACGGGATCACATGACTCCAACACGGCTCGCTAGTCAACTGGTTGCCTCGCCACGTGTTGTCGCTGACAAGGCTAGATGATCTGCAGGCTGAACAACACCACCTAGACATAGCGAGTCGACCACAGACCGAGAATGCTGAAGAGAGTGAAAACTCGAAGTAGGACAGGATGTCTGACGTGCAGACAACGCCACGTTCGGTGTGACGAGGAACGCCCAACTTGGTATGTGCATTTAATGAATAATAGTTGGAAAGAGTAGCCGAAATCAGAAGGGATGGCATAGGGAGGGCTGACAAAAATTTTCTGGAGCGGTTTGATGGTCCACGGGATGCTAACGGTTATTTCGACAGCCAAACATGCCTCAGTGCTCAACGGCCATGCAACTATGCATCCGTCACTATTCCACTTCGGGATCGAAGGATTCTTCAAAGAAATGCAATCCCACCGGGTCAGCAAGCTCCTTGGGAGCTGGCTAATAGTTCTGCTATTGTTGATGTAGGATTGAAGGCAGGTACAGCCATGGACCCATTCGACGTACTCCCAATAAAAATGCCGTTCAAGTCACAAGAACTATATCGCTACTGTAAGTTTATGGCCGGGGCTCTAGAGATCACATTATTAACTCGCTCCACTGTAGATTTTCAAAGTGGAGCACCCTTTGCGGTAGCTCCCACAGATCCAAAGGATGACTGGTTTGTTTCCTTTTTCTTTATTTCTTGATTTTCTTTCTGTTTTTCTTTCTCCCCCTTTTTTCATATCCAACAAAATCCAGTCTGCTGCACTTGACGCATACTAAAACTATCAAGCATTGCTCTAGCAAACCTGGATGAACACGCCCTTCGGAGTACCATTCTGATTGCTGGCATTCATTACTCCTGGAACACTGGGAACATAAAGGCTTATGATTCCGCTTTCCTTTTCCACAAGATTGAGAGCATACGTTCCATCAACACATGGCTTGAAGCTTCCAACTCCAAGCCATTTATTTGTGTCAGACAAATCTTGACGATATGTCTGGCTGAGGTGAGAAGTGATAGAATACTGCGTTGAATATAGATTTTGACGTTTTCTCTTACAGGCTTGTCTTGGCAATCTCAGTACTGCAGAGACTCATCTCAACGGCCTTATGTCATTTTTCGATTCTCAAGAACACTCCTGGGAAAACTTCCACGATATTGAAGTGGAGCTCACTAATCGTTACCTTCTCCTGTTAGTATTCCGACGACTTGAATATCAATATTTTCCACTGACATGCCAATATTTAACTATGCAGGACATCTACCTTTGTTTCCGCCTTGAGGAGCCGCCTTGAAGGTTTTATACTTCTTCGCACGGCGCAAGGAATCGACTCCAATCACGGCAGGTCATCGTCCGAGGCCTTGAAACTAATGAAAATATGGCACGGTATGGAGAAAGGAGGCCTTGATACCAGATTGAAAGCCATGCGCCTCTTCCCGCACTTTTTTAGCATGCGTCCGGGTGTTCGCTGGCCCAAAAAGGTTGACGCTTTGCCTATAATTGAATGTGTCAGAGCCATTACTGAGGCTGTTGATCAATTTCGCACCGATCCCACAGCCGAGAACCTCAATCGAATGTGGAATGACGGCGGCCCCACAAAGCTAATGCTGATACTGGTCACTTCCCATATATCGTCTTTTACAAAAGATGACGGGAACGTAGGCTCTCCAGGCGAGGAACGGCTATCGCAATCTCCTCTTCAATCCTCGTGGATTGGCATCGGTGCAACGGTGGAACTATATATGCACAGCGTGCTACATATCACCAACGGGGGTAAACAGATTGAGTGCCGACTTCTTTATCGCATTCTTTTGTTGATGATGCAAGACATCGACCAAACTCAAGACCATCTGAGCGGGGATCATGGACTTCTATGCCAGTCTCTCTGGTTCTGGAAGGTCTTTACAGGACTTCTAGCTCTGACTGGCACCCAGCACAAGCAAACAGCCACAGGCATACAGACTGCCAGGCACTGTGTGACAGGCTCTTGCAAGGTAGATTCGGAGCAACTCCACGCATGGTTTCTTAACCGCGCTAGAGCTTGGAGTTTGGTCACTAAAATGACGAATTGGAAAGATGTGGAGTCTGTATTAGTAACACTAGCCTGGCCAGCTGTGTTACTAGAGGATGAGAAGGAACATGCGGCGAATATTTGGGCTGAAGTAATTTCATAATGCACTACGCAGTACATAAGACCTAAGATCGAGTAGCTACTTGGCGGCAGTACCCACAACTTGTTAGTAATCTGCACCTATCCCTCTCCTTGGGACTCTAAATTAGTACGACGGCGTCAATGTTAATCTGATAATAACAAATTACACAGAAGGATCGAAGATTGCTACCAGCAAAGCGCCTATTCTGGAAAGACCATCTCGTAAGGGGGCCTAAGATGCTTGAATTCGGCTGAATGTAATGCGAGCAAGTAGTGATCACCATCCTTCTACTCACAACTTGCGAGCGTCTCTCATTCTCTTAGCCTCAGCTCCCAACTCCTCGGCCTTCTATTATAACTCCTGGTATCCCTCGATCTTCCGCTCTAACTGCCGATACTCCTTGAGTTTCTCATTCAGCATTAAGGAACGATTAATCTTAAGCAAGCGTTGCTATAGGTGGAACCTCGCTTTAGCTTTCCAATACTTGATTTGACTTAATAGGTATTGAGGATTGTTGCTTTGAACCTCCACCTCCATTTTGAGGGATTCTAGATCAAGCTGGGCTTGTAAGTCATTAGCGATTCTCTTGTATAACTTAATAAGGTCCTCACCTCCCGTAAATAGGATGGATGGCTGTACTTGTGATCTGTGATGCGAACATATATCCAATAACTCTTAGTAGTGGTAGTCCCTAAAAGAGAGGACTAAGTGAGAGGTAAGTAAGTATAAAAGAAAGGATAAAGTAAGATATAAGTGAGCATAAGAGATAGGATAAAGTAAGAGGTAGGTAAGTATAAAAGAAAGGATAAAGTAAGAGGTAAGTAAGTATAAAAGAAAGGATTAAGTAAGAGGTAAGTAAGTATAAAAGATAGGATAAAGTAAGGGGTAAGTAAATATAAAAGAAAGGATCAAGTAAGAGGTAAGTAAGTATAAAAGATAGGATAAAGTAAGGGGCAAGTGAATATAAGAAGAAGGCCTAGGTAGGAATAAGGAGAAAGGAAAGGAGAGGCAGGAAAAAGAACCTACCTTTTTATAGGCATCCAGGAGTCATGAGATTGGGCCTTAAAAGAGGGGACTAAGTAAAAGGTAATTAAATATTTATTTCATCACCACCCGTTAATTCTAACTATGAGATTCTAATTATCAATATCATATGATCTTATGCGGGCATATGACTATGTCTAGTGATGCATATCAGTATGATCAAAGATATAGGAGAAGCAATATCATTAGGACTAAAGCTTGATGATTAAATTAGGACATTAGAGAGAAGGTTGGTTATAAGGAACGGCATTCCTAGACACCTGAAGCATCAGGCACTAACACTAGTTAATACTGATAGCCTGATAATAGACTTTAACTCGTCACTCTTCAGTCCTCTTTAAAGTAATCCAGGCGCATGACTTTGCTTTTGAACATTTAGAATAGAGTCGCTATACATATAGAAAGCCCTCCACTATACGGAGCCCGGAGACCTATACGAACACATCGATTCTACGCCGATCGAAACAAGGACAGCCCCACCACTCCAGGGGAATTTAGTGACACAAGCTGACTCAGCTTCTTCGCAGGCTGGGAGATAAGTTCAGCCTAACAGGGTTGAAAATCAGATCATCCTAACATTTAGCGCTGGAATATAATGACTTTCAACGAGTTTTTCAATATCTGTGGGAGGTCTCCGTTCGCAGAAGAGCTCCGAGGCGACCCTAAGGAGGCGTGGGACCGGCTACAGCACTATCGATTCGATGAGTCTCTGATCGAGCCGGAGCAGCATGCTGAATATCTTCGATGCATTTCCCTTCACTCAATCCTTACCGGCAGGTTGGCACGTTCGTATGAAAGCCTGAACAAACTTCATGGTCTTCTAGAACGATTGCCTGAGAAGTGGGGCCTTCGGTGGTCAAATTACACGATGTTGACCCATTATAGCCGTCGCTATCCACCAGGACTTCACTTCTACCACGAGGCAGGCAAACCAATCAGTATAAGCATGCTAAAGGAAATCATTGGCCCCGTTGAATTAGAACAGCTTTTCAGCAAGAACTTCTCCACATACTACCCAACAGGAGCTGAGCCCGACCGGGTACTTTGCAAAGCCCTTAGCTCGATTCTGTTTTTTCCTATAATGGCACGGAACCTGACGAGAAAGTTCCATCCTTTAAGCCCTAAAGGTCCATGGCATACGCCAGATGCAGATTCGGAAGCTCAAGTTGTTCAAGTTTGTAAGGGGTTTGCGGCCCACCGAGATATGGCTGCGGGGGGTGAGGAGCCGGAGATTGCATCTTATCTCAATCGCCTTATCGTTGAACTCCATCAAGCTTGTCAATCCAAGACATCGAGCGTTGCACTCGAAAGTCTTTCTGAATCGTATGAGAAAAATGGGGATATCATGGGCATGGGAAACTGCAAAATGATTGAAGCCGACAATCTTCTCAGTCCTTTCTTCGCTAGCCCACTTTCCTTGAACCTGACAGTCGTTGATCCATCCTCATCTCTTATGGATGACCCAGCCTGGGACGCCGTCGAATTCAATCTTCCTTTCGAATACTCACTTAAGGCCAGAGAATGTTACGAATCTCCGATGAGTTTGTTTCAAAAGGCTGGCTGCAAACGAGGCCAAGCAGCCGTACTACTCCGAGAAGGTTGCTGCTTGCATGTCTCGGCAATTCCACTGCGGAGGACGAAGCAGCAACGAATTGACTTGCTAGAGACAGCCGAACAGAAATTCCAGGATTCCCTGATACTTTTCGGGGCAGATGAGGCAAATGCCCAAATAGTCAAAGTCCATCAAACCCTGCTAGCGATCAGCAAAGGAGAAATGAACACCTTTCAAGCCAAGCACGCCGGCAAAGTTATTGGACAATGGGGCATTGATGCAATGAACGAGAACTTGATTCACTTCCTTGGTCTTTTGATATCCCGGTTCGCACTTCAGGAGTGGCGGAGATTCTCGCGCCTTGATTCTTCCTTACTTGCTTGGGAATTCGCGGAAGCAATGTTTGAGGCTCTTGGGGATACTTTTCCCATGTTCCAAACTTTGGTCTGTCAAGCATCAATGCAGAATGAGGTTTTCAACACATCGGCATCGCGGATTCTCATCGAAAGGGCTATCTCTATGTTTGAGGTTATCAGAGACTATTATGATGCTAGAATAACACTCGCCCCAGATACAATAGCCGGTAATAATGATATAAGCACTCTTATGAGTCGCAAGTTCAACACCATTTGGACGTTCAGCATGAATGTTGGTGTCATTTATCTCCGAGTGGGGGATGATGTTGCCTTTGCCGAATGGCAATCGAGGCTCGACAATTTCATTCAACAGGACAGAAGTTCTCAGACCATGCGGGACGGATCACAACCGTCTAGCTTTCGTTCATCATTTGGTCATCAGTATCCCTCGAGGACGGAGATTTGGGAGAAGGCGATGGCGCAAGATTCTATGAAAGTGAAATATGCGTCAGCTGATCTTGAGTTCCATCGCAATTTAGACGAAGGGGACATCGAAAAGGCGGAATATGCCATTCGTCGATTTCTGGATGACACGAGTGAATCGGAGCGTGTGCCCATGAGATACTTCTACTGCATATTAGCTTGCGACCGCATTGGAGATTCAGCCAGAGCTCGTTCGATATTGGATGGTATCGATGACCATCATCTGTTTGACGGCAGGTTAACGGAACTTGAAGAATCGCTAAAGGTTGATAGCCCATCCTGGAGGACAGTGTCAACCATTGCACAAAATGCAGTCACATGCAGCATTTATGCCCAAGACTATGAAAGAGGCTATCGACTGGCCAATATGATCACCAGAGCCTCCCCAGACTTTTTCAACCGTCCAGTCGAGGGCGCTTCTGAATCAGCCTTTCGACTCGCTCATTATGGAACAATCATGATGGAAAACAACTCCCCAGAGCTAGCGTTCTCTTCCCTCCTCCAAGCCTGTGAAATGATCGAGCTTCGTCGATCGCAGACCATTGACGTGGATGCCCGAACGGGGATTCCAATGGCAGGTTGGCAAGGTGAGGTTTATCTTAATCTGGCGCGCCTCTGTCTTAGATTCCGTGACTCCAACGTTCCCATTGCTATTATGGATCGTTACAAACATGACCATCCTGCAAATATATCATGGAACGAACACGCGCTACTATTCACGGAAGCTGGAAGGGCACGTGCTGTCCTCGATTCCTTGCACATTCAGCATAACCAACGCGAGCTGGTCGAGCCCAGCAGCGCCTCCATACCCAAGGCCATTCATAAGCTCAGGACACTTAAATCTCTACTTTCTCTTCAATCTCCAACTCAAGCAGAAATTGCCGAGATTGCCGAGCTTCAAGATGAGATTCGCGAGTTGGAAATCGATGACGCCATATCTCCTGCGTTGAGCTTTATTTATGAGTCCAGTACAACGATCGACCCTCGATTGATATATCAGAGCATTCCTGATGACGCTGTTGTCATTCAAATAACATTCGGGGCTCGGGGGTTTATTGCGTTTGCTGCAACCGAAGACGGTATTCAACATGTGCAGCAAGGACCAATTAGAGTAAGCGACATACGCAGGCCTGTGATGAAGTTCATGCAAATCACAGGAGAGATTGCTCAATCCACGGGTGAGGCAAATGATGAGCGGAGAAAACACCTCGATGAACTTTCTCAACATATATCTTCGGTCTTAATAGCGCCATTCTCAGCTATTATTCGATCCAAACGGAACATCATATTTTCCTGCTCGGAGCCCCTGACAGCATTCCCTTTTTCAGCACTCACCTTCGATGGAAAGCCCTTGATATTACATGCCGTTATTTCTTACATCCCAAGCATGACTGTTCTTTACTTTTTATCCCAACGCACGTCGGCAGCAGAAACGCGAGCTGTTTCTGTGTTCGCTAAGTCACCAAACGCCAATCCGCCAGAAGGAGATGAATCCAACACGCGAAACGAAAGCAATGGCATCAACCTACATATGGCGGCAATTGAAGCAGTCAGCATTGCCCGCATGTTTGCGACTTGGCCAGTCGAAGCATCCAATCTGTCCAGACAAGAATTTTGCGACTACATGCAAGGTGAATCCTCGATCATCCATATCGGGACTCACGGGTATATTGATCCTCGGAACCCACTTCTCTCCTCAATTTCGATTGGCCAGAGCTTCCGCGTCTTAGACATGTCTACTATCCGAAGTAGAGCCCGTTTGCTCGTTTTTGCCGCCTGTCTAAGCGGATTGGGCAAAGCTACCCCTAGCACAGATGTTTTAGGCTTCTCGCACGTTGTCCTGAGTAGCGGCTGTCAAGCCTATATTGGCACACTCTGGGAAGTTAGTGATCTAGCGTCGATGATGATAATGACTCTTTTTTACCGATATCTAAAAGGCAACGCGAACATCTCTACTGCCGAAGCCATAAGACAAGCACAAGTTGAATTTATGCAGCTCGACAGCGATCGAGCTGAAGAGCTTCTTACTAGCATGCTAGAAGACTGGACTGCTCCTGACGAGAATGGCAATTTACCCGCAGACTTTGTACCTGACCAGGAGTTCATTCTGTCTACATGGAAGATGACTTTATCGCAGATTGATTGGTCCGACCCTTACTATTGGGCATCATTTATGTTGATTGGTTATGGTGACCTTCGATTTCAGCTCGTGGAATCTATAGCAGATCGTGAGTAGATTCACGCCTTGCGTTAATTGAGAGGTCATTTCTGTCAAGATCTGTCGGACGCAAGAGAATGAATCACGCTACACCTGCCTGACTAATTGAAGTGCATCATGTTACGTCTTCCTCTTCATAATACACTCGTAGTGCTACGTGGATCCGAAAAGCAGTCAGTCATAGGTCCACTAGTTTACTCGCTAACGTACTCGCCAAGAGTGTCTCAAATATTAATTCAGACTCTTCCGGTAGCTATCCACTGGCTGCTGTTTGGAGATTTCCTCCATAGAAAACCAGCTTCCATGTAGTCCATACGGCACACGCTGAGGCAGCAAAACACGAGCAATCAAGTCCTGCATTCCCGTTGCATCAATGATCCATAGCTCACTACGGGCATTATCCAAGGCATTTCCATCCATATCAAGTTGGGATTCGTCAAAAACGAAAGTCAAAAGCCATCCATCATCTTCTGACGTTCCTTCCTTCCGAGGGACAAAACTACATTCTTGTGCATACCACCCATCAGGCATCTGGAATATTTTGATAGGATCATTTGGATCTTTCAAATCCAGGATTTCCTGAACGGACCGGCTATCCACACAGCCAGTCACAGGAAGGGGTTGCTGTTGAAGACCCTTCTTAATCAAAGAACTGACATCCACCTTCACCAGACAATCAATTTTGGTGGCTCGTCCAAGCGCCGCAGTGAATGTGCCTTTCGATAACGAACAGCCGTAGACAAACTGGGTTGCAGACATTGTGAGGTGTTTGGGAACGTGCGAAAATTCAAAAGGTATAGCGGAAAGTGCCCATTGATGGTTGATTGTGTTCGAGCATTGATTCAAACCAAATTGAGTGTAGTATAGTCGACATTCCTCTTCGCCAGCATGGCTAGGTGCCGGTGGGGAAATGTTTCCGGCGCTGAAAATCATCGCAGGGCTGGTCATACGGCACACAAGCATGTTCACAGCTGTAACAGCATCTGAAAGCTTATTCACTTCGTCCCATGTATTGACCGAGTGAAAGATACAGCAAGCTTTGGTTTCAAACCAACGTACCCGATTTGGGCTGTGTCTTGGAAACACGCCGAAGCGTGTCCGTCCCTCAGACTCATAAGCAACTACTGGCTTATTATAGAGAATATTCATTGGATCAAGCGAAAGAGGAATGTCAATAATGATTGTATGCGTGCGAGATACACCAAAATCATGCATCATTTTAGGAGATTGAATTCCCGGGACAGGCATGTTCAAAATGGGGGTTGCGGGCACCGATGCGATGTTCTTCATCTTAGAGGTCGGTATAACCGAGTAGTGGACAAACGGTGCGATAAATGTTGAATGGAAAAGAATCAATTCTTGCGTATGTGGATCTCTCCGCGGCTATAGTTATTAGTCAAGAGATTTGAACAGAAGATGAGGACTGGCCTTACATGTGCAGTAGTCCATTCTTTCAAAAAGCCACTTATACCAGGTCCCCCAATCCCAGATGAAGGAGCCGAATTCCGCGGCTCGCCCTCTGCTCTCCAGCCGTTGAACCATCCAACCGTTTCAAGGCTGGGTAAAGAGACCCTCATCGGCGGTCCGCTTTCACACGTGGCTAAAACACGCCCGTCGTGATAAATGACATTGGTATTGGCTACGCTGATCTTCTTTATTGCGCTCGATGGGTTTTTGAGGCAAGAGCGCAGAATGAAAAAGAGTGTTCGACATATTATGTAGACAATCCAACCCAAAGTTGTCTTTGGGTTGATCAATGTTGCAATGCTAGGCAATATTGGGATGCGTAGTTCGGGATATGCTTCGGCAGCCAAAAAAACATCTGTCAAGACGTATCGATTTACGTATTGAGGTTGGATGCCGGAATTTTTGTCTGCGCTGAAATAAACACCACTCAGCATGCCGTCTCCATCGAACCAGTGGGCATCTCGTCCTAAATCATTGTTCGTCACCGGATTGCCCCCGTTGCGGACATACTGACCGCCAACGAGGTCTCCTGGAATGGCTCCGACGTAATCACAGGATGCAGCAGATCTAATGCTCTGTATAGGAGCAAAATTGCCTTTCAGATACCTAGCAACAGGCATTGTAAGTCAGCTCTATCTGAAAGAAAGCGTCTTGTGTACATACGGGTGCGTCTTTGGTTCCTTCGTGCCATGACTACCCGATTTGTCCATCATAGTTCTCAAGTGATGAAGTAGCCTAAGTAACAGTTTGCAAAGGTCTCGTGGGCTTTCAGCAAAATGTGTCGTAGACCTTACTCTATCGTCTTCTATTGTACACGATGGTTGAATCGGCAACGAAGCAGTTCCGTTTATTGTCGGCTTGTCCCCCGCCTAGTTAAAACCCAATTTAAAGATCCCAAAGGCCCATGACGTAACGAGCTGTTTACGTCGTCTATCTGTCTTGTCTTTATATTGCGCGTATTTTTCCAGAAGCAGTGGTAATATTCAGCAGACAGAAAGTATGACGGGCTGAGATCTGCAACGGGTTTCCCCTTGACGAAAGTATTCGAGATACATTATTAGAATCCTCCTGCAAAGATACTCACCATGTCACAAGGTTTGAGGCCTGAGGGATCAGTACAAATACTATGCATTAAGTTTCCACAAGAGTGGAAATATGCGCGAGATGTTGGAAGTGGATCAACGCCTCTTAGCCAGATAGGTGACTATGCAGCAGTCAGCTTGCTTCCAAGACTTTTTAGCGCATTACAATGCCGCAGACTGGTATCAATCATCATTCACACGCAGGCACCGATAAACTGTCACTATCAAGAGGATGCCATACACAGGGCCTCCTAGAAGATCCAGAATTCCGTAGAAAAGACCTTCTCCATTAGGAGAAATGACATTGCCTCCCTCACTCAACCCCCAGGAAATACCATAACCACACCAGAGAATTGCCATATCAATGCTGCACAAGATGTACATCCGCTTCATTAATGTCCCTTTCAGCGAGGCTAGCCGATACCCTGTGTGCGTAAGCAAAATTGTAATACCAGCACATGCGACGCCCCCGTAGAAACTAAACCAGGTCAGCAAAAACTCTAAACAAAAAGAATTCCATGCTCACTAGTATGCCCACTTATACGTGCTCGGGATGACCGCTCCAAAAAAGCCTGTTGCCATCACAATGAAGATGAGGAAGACATCAAGCAGGATTACTTCAATGGAAGCGGACACCAGGAGGAAAAGTTCGGTCATCAATAAAGGAGTGGAGATAAGCCTGGTTGTTGGTCAGTATTTTACTTCATTCTTGAAAACGTGTAAGCTTGCCATGTCACGTAACGAATCCAAAACACCTGGCGTGTGGGATTGCTGCCCAAGATGTCATTACGCACGAACTCCACTTCCACTGCCACCCAGCCAAGATCAGCAGCCATGGCACAATAACCCATTGATAAGGTATAGCAAGCCAATGCTGAGAGATAGCAGAACACTGGCAGATTTTTATTTCGCGTCATGAGACCCAATGCCAGGAATAAGACCCCGGCAATGGCAAATATAGCTGTGAGTACCCAGAACCTATCTCGTTGTTAGCCACTATGAATGCATCTGAATTTCGACCTACCATATTTGTCCCCAATACGTCACTGCAATATCTGGTCGATCAATTTGAATCGTAGTAGCGCGGCTCAAAAATGACAGCATGGTTTCGTTTTGACTTTAGAAAGACAAAGCTGACAGAGAGAGTAAATCGATCTTCACCACTTATAAGAGCAGAATTGAAGAACCACAGTAAGGTTGCATTATCTGAATTTATATCCACGTGTCACATTAAGTGAGCATGACCTAGAGGACTCGAGATAGTTTGGTTCAACTTTCCATAGAAATAATTTGGATCACTCACCGCTAGTGCCTCATCAAGTTTCGCTCAGCGGGGTTATTAGTACTGGCTGCTTTTGTGATCGATCAACCCAGCTCTCGTCAAACGCAGCTTAGCGATAATACCGGGCGAAACTGTAACGTCATGTATTTGGTATGACCATGTGTTACCGTATTTTATACAGGGTTTAATACATCGTGTTACATTCCTATATAGATTTTCGTAGCTCAGCAGTGGGAGCAAATCTGTCCTATCAAAACCTACAGTAACACGTCTTTTACAAGTTTGAATATCCCAAAAGCAAACCCTCCCCCCATATTAACTTCATTTCCCGAGAATAATCGCAGAAGAAAATTCCATCTCGAATTGCTTTTGAAGTCGTCAATACATCTCAGTCTTCTAAACTTTCCACTACACGTGAGGAGAGTCAGAAATCATGGGCAAGTCTTGGAGTCAAAGTGCCTGGATACCAACTCCGCCTATAACGGAGGATAATATCTGCGATCAGAGTGGAAAGGTAATATCCTATGATTTGAAGCCTGCACCACAAAATATCTCTGGCATCAGGGGCTTACCATAAACCAGGTGTTCATAATTACAGGAGGCAATGCTGGTGTCGGTCTACAGCTAGTGAAGATACTGTACAGAGCAAACGCCAAAATGTACATTGCTGGCCGGTCAGAGCAACGCGTCACCGAGGCAATTGAAGGCGTCTGTGCGGCGATACCCGATTCCAAGGGTAGTCTGATATGGTTGCCCTTGGACCTTGCCGACCTGCGCTCGATAAAAGGAGCAGTAGATAATTTCCTTACCAAAGAGACAAGGCTGGATGTGCTTTGGAACAATGCAGGAATCATGTTTCCATCTGAAACAGTCAAATCAGAGCAAGTTAGTTTTTCTATCACTCATTGGGCAGCTGAATGAATGCTTACTGATGTTACCGACTCTACACGGCAGGGGCATGACCTTCAGATGAGCACAAACGTTCTTGGGCCTTACCTACTCTCAAAATTGCTCTATCCAATCCTGAAAGAGACGGCAAAGACCGCACCTCTCAACTCCGTGAGAGTGTGCTGGGCCAGCTCACTTTTAATCGAATTGTCCCCGCACGGAGGAGTTGACATGAATGATTCTGGGTCGCCGATATTATCGAACAACAGATTCATCAACTATTTTGTTTCAAAGGCCGCCAATAATCAATTAGCTTTTGAATATGGGAGAAGATACAAGATTGCAAACATATTAAGTGTGGTATGCTACCGTTTTCTTTCTATTCATTACTGGTCTATTTTTCTGTGCTAACATGGGCAAGTCTTTTAATCCCGGGAACCTCAACACGGACTTGACTCGGCATTTAATGGTCCCGTATTTGGGATGGATTCAGCGCTTGCTGCAAGGGCTTGTACTGTGGCCAACACGCTATGGTGCTTATACAGAGCTCTATGCAGGGCTATCCCCTGATCTGACCATAGACAAGCACTCTGGTGCGTACATCTGGCCTTGGGGACGTGTCGGGTATCTGCGTTCAGACATTGAAGACTCATTGAGGTCAGAAGTTGAAGGAGGGACAGGGAAAGCAGCAAAACTTTGGGCATGGTGTGATCAGGAGACCGCAAATTATACTTGAGAGATTCTGATGGCGGGGTGGACTGTCTAGAAGACCGTGAAAACGTGGCTGATAATGCATGCTTTTTCACTGTATCAGAAACCTGTTTGGGGTCTTCTAGCCTATAAGATATATGTAATTGAAAACATGAGTACTGGATTAGTGACCAGATCGGTTTTATATCGTAAAATTCTCAAAATAGTGTTTCACTCGCTAAATACGCAGGTCGTTTCCTTACACCCCAGATGAAAGGAACTTGAAAGCGAACTTTCTCAAAATGCGTATTGCAATTTGAATGAGTGACTGTCCTACGCTTTGTGCTGTGCTCGTAGCCAGATACCTCAATGTTGAATCCTGCCGAATATGATATTATAACAATAATGATGGTGATCAGCATGTTGCGGTCATGTCTACGCCTATCGCTGTCACGGCTTGAGGCTTTGAGCCCTAGCGTCATTTGATTTTTGATTTTTCACCCAAGATCAACCAATGCGCACGTCGACCCATGCATAACATTTACATTCAAAGGGATAAAATCTGATGTTTCCTAGTATTACCAAAGAAACTCCATGTGAAGAAGTTCTGACATTGGTCGTTACAAATCCGGTACAGAACTGGTAAACACGTGTGGAGCCATACTCCCTTCACCGCATCTTTGGCCTTTTAGGGTTTAATAGACTCTTCCCACATCAATGCAAGGCGTGACTGCTCGTAGATTGATCCTGCAGAGTCTGATTCTTTTTCTTAGCTGAGACTGCCCTACGGACTAAGTTTCAGGGCCCTTGAGAGATACCTGACGGCTGTATAGCCATCCTTTCTTCACCGCAACTTCGTATCTCCTTGCTATTACGAGGATTTAATGAACCCAGAGCGATCGTGGCGTACTATGTGGATCGGGAAAAGCTAGATCACCCCACCAAGCGTTCCATAAACTTGGAAGTGGATCTTGGTTCCAGCGATCAGTCAGATATGTGCCCACCTGCATCGATTCAAAATCTCCACTACTATGCGACAGAGTGGGGCGTTGATAGAGTGGCGTTCCCATGCCAATTCTACTGAGAAATGAAATGCTAATGGAATACAGTAAAGCTAATGAACAACAATTGGATGGTATATTCCTCACCGTAAGTCAGTAGCCGGTGCTGTTATGTATTTTGAGCTTATAATACCGTGAAAAGAAAAGCTGATGTCATCCCTGCATTTCTCGCCAAATTGCAAAAGTCAAGAGACTTGGCTAACGAGTGTTTCGGGTGTATGACAGGAGAATTTCTTTTGGAACTATATCTCGAGTCACAGTAGCAAGTCGAGCCCAATGGAGAGACAAACTGCGATTGTTATTGGTAAGCATATGCTCCGACACCTCAACCCGATTTTATTTAACAATCATTCGACCTACATAGGTGCTGGCGCAGGAGGGGTCACCATCGCCGCTCGTTTAGCAAAGGAAGGTATCAAAGTAAATGTAGTAGAGAAGAACGATTTCATTGGGGGAAGATGCTCACTCATCCAGGAGAATGGCTACGTTCGTCCCCGACTTCCTCTACGCTGTACAACCCTCCAAGGAAATACTAATCCAAGCTATTAGAGATTCGATCAAGGGCCGTCCCTTCTTTTATTGCCAGAAATATTCGAGCAAACCTTTCTAGATCTGGGCACATCACTGGCAGCTGAATCCGTTCAATTGCTCAAATGTGAGCCAAATTATCAAATATGGTTTGATGATCATGATTCTGTTGAGTTGTCAACAGATATGGTCAAAATGAAACAAGAGATCGAGCGCTATGAGGGAAAAGAGGGATTCAGGCGGTTCTTGTCTTTCATGCAAGAATCCGGTCATCATTATCATCTATCGGTGACTCATGTCCTGAATAAAAACTTCCCCAACGTTTACAGTATGCTCCGACCTGGCTTTCTTCTATCAACACTGGCTTTGCACCCATTCGAGAGCATTTACAGCAGAGCAAGCAAGTATTTTGCCTCTGAGAAACTGAGAAGGGCATTTACATTTACAAGCATGTATCTCGGGATGAGTCCATTTGAAGCCCCGGGGACATATTCATTGCTTCAATACTCAGAGCTTGCCGATGGCATCTGGTATCCTGTCGGAGGGTTCCAAGCGGTATGTTTCCCCATCTGCTTGATTGACTCTAGACTGAACTTTACTAGATCCTAGAAGCGTTGGCGGACGTTGGAAAGCGCTTGGGTGTAGAATATCGCCTCAACGCACCGGTTTCATCTATCAAGCTGTCCGAAGACGGCCATTCAGCAACAGGTGTTTCCTTAACCTCTGGCGAGGTCTTATCTGCGGACATAGTCGTTGTGAATGCCGATCTCGTCTATGCTTATAACGAGCTTCTGCCAAAGTCTCCCTTGTCTGAGTCGTTGAACAGGCGGCCCACATCCTGCAGCAGTATATCCTTCTTTTGGTCGTTTGACCGCATAATTCCAGAGCTCCAGACGCATAACATCTTTCTGGCCGACAATTATCGTGAAAGTTTTGACACTATTTTCAAAGACCACGGGATTCCTTTTGAATTATCTTTCTACGTCAACGTTCCCAGTCGCATCGATCCTACGGCAGCTCCACCCGAGAGGGACGCAGTAGTTGTCCTGATCCCGGTCGGCCATTTAGTGAAGGACACTTTTTTGGGCAGGGACTTGGAAGATATTATATCTGAAGTCCGAGAAGCAGCTTTTGATACGATTGAACGTCGCACCCGCGTTCAAGGCTTGCGTGAATCCCTCATAAACGAGAAGATTGAAACTCCCTTCAGCTGGAAAGAGAAATTCAATTTGAACAAAGGCGCCATTCTGGGACTATCTCACTCATTCTTCAATGTTTTGAGCTTTCGACCCAAGACCCAACATGACGAAATTAGTGGACTCTACTTCGTCGGCGCCAGCACACATCCAGGTACCGGTGTTCCTATCTGTTTGGCGGGCAGCAAAATTGTATGCCAACAAATTTGCCAACAAATTAACCCAAGGAAGACATATCTGAAACAATACGGAGGTTTTGGTTATCTGTTATATGGGATTTGGGTTATTATCTTTGTCTCCTTGTTTCAAGGATATGTTATCGCACGCTAGCCTGGAAATATAATAAAGACCGTCTAGGTTGGATTTTAGAGACCATACCATCCAAATTTGAATACAGTTTGCTAAAAAGAATCAATTTGATTGGATTTATATTCACCGAGGTTTACCGAGATTTCGTACCAGGAAATAGCATGTTCAACCATCAGATTGAGAGAATAAGAAATCTAAATATACAAAAATAGAGATTTCGTATGACCCGAAAGATACAATGTATACAAATCAAGCAATGGACCATTCGAGAGACTATCAAGGCTAGATCATACCAAACGGAGGGAAGACAAGCAAGGTACAACAATAAATAATCGACAAAGAAAGTTTCCGAGAATGCCAACAGAATCTGTAATGGGCCGGTGAAGGCAGAACCGATTTGGGGACCCAGAAATGGTAGTGAATCCAGGCAAACCTAAACGCCCCGAAATTGGACGACATGTTCCTTGCGTATTCCATGCGGCACAGCGAATTCTGTCGTCTGTCTGCAAAATCCATGCAGTTGATGCTATGATGCCATGGCCAACCACGCAACCTTGACTCTCCTCCAAAATGGAACCTTCAACTTCCCGTTCCAAGCTTTTCCTTCATTTTCTCTGATCACATGACCTATCTCCATATAACTCATCACAGTTGCTCGTACAGGACCTCGGACGGGTAGGGGGAGCTTGTTCATATGTATATGCGTCTCTGCATAACATGTATCTGCTTTATTGAGAAGGCGTCTTCGAAGAGTAGCCATTTTGGTGTGGTTGGGATTCTTGACTACCATCGAAGGTGTCAGTCCCTCTTCAGCGAGCCACGAGGTTGGGATGTAGACTCTGCCTATAGCGGCATCTCGCACGATATCTCGTGCAATATTCACGTATTGTAGAGCTTGACCCATGCGCTCTCCAGATGATATTATTTCCGACCTTTCGACGTTATCAACGGTCTGTGGGTATTGACGGAAAGTCATGTCCAGAAGAAGTTCTGCGATAGTACCAGCCACGCGGTATGCATACAATTCCAAGTCTTTCTCCGTTGCGATGGGGAATTGATCCCTCTCGGAATGAAACTCCAGATCGGTTTTGAAGCCTTCGAGGAGACTAAAAAAAGGTTCCCGGAGCAGCCGTGATACTGGCAGAAGATGGAACGGGACATGCAAAGGGGCTGGTATAAACTCTATCATTTGCTGATAGGTCTTCGGATCCTCAAATTTGGCTTCAGTGGATTTAAACTTCATATCCAAGGCTTTGGCACATTCCTTGATCCAGTAATTTGCAGTTTCATGGTTGGGCGCATCATCGATCAAATCATCAGCCTTGCGACAAAATGAATATCTAAAAGCCAAACGTCAGCGATCGTCTCTAATACTAAGTAGTCTGGAACCCTAACAATGAAATCAGGTCCATCCGTAGCTGGCCTTCAAAAGTCGCGCTGCCCAAATACATGCTCTGGCTTTTATTCTGAAGGGTCTCAACAGCCCGAGAAAGATTTCGGAGTAGGTTCAGATCGTACTGCCTGTTGTCCTGGAGGAATGGGACAATGAGAAGGGCAATAGAGGGTCTTTCACCGAAAGTATTACTGGACGTGAAGGACTTGTACTCGTGCAATGCAATTGCGTTGTCGATTGCTACCAGGCCGAAGACTATCATGAGATTAGTCACAAAGAAGAAAAGTGCCTCTCTAACAAATGTTAACTATGACTCCCACATATTGGATTTTGGGAAGGATTAATATACTGACTCTATCTCCAGACCGGACCATATCTGTATATCCAGTTTTGTTCCTGTCTCTATAACCCATGTACCCCTCCTCAAGGCAATAGTATCCACCAGCCAAAGATATGCGGTGGGTAGCAGGATAGGAACTAGCGTGCTAGCAGGCGGCGGAGCGAGCAGAAATCGGTATGTCGAGAGCCTAATACCTTAGTATTCTGTATATTAAGCAACAGAGCAGATCTTACCATTGGAGAGTGAGTACTGGGGACACCCATGTGAGGATTAAGCCCATATACATGTATTTCCCACCATGAAACATGCAAATCAGGCCCAGGACAGCCGTTCCTGAAAATAAACCGGTACCTATATCTCTGCATAAGACAAGGATGGTGTGATGCGGGTTCTTCAACGGCCCTGACAAATATATTGGCAGCAGTAATCTTTTACTGAGCAGAGTATAAAGCAGGCTAGTGTTATAGGTCTGGATTATGAAAAAGAACACTTCTTCAATGGGTATTTTGAAAAGGGTAAGTCCAATGATCGAATCAGTAGGATATGTCCATATGTGAGTATGGATAAGAAACGAATCCCATGGGATTGTCCAGATGACAGCTATCTAACGGCAAATGGTCAGTCTCAGGCATCCGCGGATATCAAGGTGCTACGACTCAGGTGACCCACGGTACAAAGTATCAAGATCTTTTGAATATCTGTTCGCGTGAAAAATGGACCGTATAATAGTGTTATAGCCAGTGCTGGCGGTACATTGTACTTTGCATGTCTTGCGTTTGTTAACTGAGAGATTCCACTCTGTCACATCAATAGTATCGTGCAAACTTACACGAACAAGTAGTCAAGTCCCATAGTTCACGGTGTACGATGTGATCGTGGAATTTTCCAGTCTCCAGACGATATTCAAGGTGCACGGTTGATTATTCTTCTAACAAGCAGGGACCATCAAATCGATTATAAAATGACCCGGCCTGCTCAGCGAACACGTAAATGCAGTTGTAGCGGTGAGAACCCGATATGTGAAGTTTAAAATTATCTTGTTTTCAGAATCTTCAGATAATATACAATTGATTTGAAAGATCCACATTGACCCACTTCCAACATTCTTCAGCTGAACCTCAGCGACTCGAACTCTAACAATTGATACGACGTCTATTACGCGCCACCGTAGAGCGCCGTATCAATTTGCTTTTTCCGGTATCTTGGCTTTACATACCACGGCCCGCGAAAGACCAGCCTGTATATTACAGTTTTTAACCCACGGTGTATTTACATAGCTCAAACTCGTACACGCCGCTTGTCTTATCTCTTGGCGATCCCGCTTGGGCGACTTTGTTGAGGTCTATTTGTAGCATGTGAATCCTTTTAAAACGGTACAAAGTGCACTTGCTATAAGCCTCACGTGGGAAAATTGCCCTTGTAACGCTTGACAGATCTCCTTCATATCTGTAAAGGACGATACGAGATCTCGGCCTTTAGATAGCCAGATGGATATATGAATATTGCCGAGGAATCACAGAAAGCTAAAGTGATAGATCATATCTACGGGCAATCCTGGAAGAGGGCCTTAGAGACTTAGGCGAGGACGAATGGTATTCCCTCTCTTAGCTTGAGTGCTGGAGTCCCTCATCTATAGTCTCTGTATGTGGAAGCAACACGATTGGGGTTGATTTTGCATTTTCTCCCTCCTCACTTAATCACGAGATGTCCACAGGTCATCCAACCTAGACAAGTTCCTGAAAGAATGCATGATAATCTGCGGTCCAAAATATGTAGGTTTCCAGCAACACAAATTGGCCGGCTAAATGTGACTGTGTAAAAGGCTCCAGAATTCCTTCAGGTGCTCTATATATATATATACTGCGCGAAACATAGCCACCTGTAAGCTTTTGTTGTATAAACCAAAGAGGCAACTTATGTATTACATTGAGTTTACAAGAATATATTAAGAACACCCAATGCGAGCACTATACTCGTCCATGGCAAAAGGGTAGCTCTGAATCTATGCAGAATGATCTGTACCCTGCAAAATCGTACAAAATTAGCTTTTTGTCAAAACCTTTGGTCAAGGATGATCGTCCGCCAGATGAAAAAAGGAAAGAAGTGGCTGATGCTTAGTCGGGTGGGTGCCGCCGGGATGGGTATAGGGTGAGAGCCGCTTCAGGGTCGCGCGACCGGGAGAAGGGTGAGTGCGTAATAGGTAGGGTGAGAATTAAAGTGAGAGATGAGAAATCACTACCTAGCGCGACGGCCGCATTGAAACTCTCAGCTAAGCGAAAATAGATTATTAGGCCACAATCTCCATTCTAAAATAGTACTAAGCCAGAGCGGGGCATGGGTGGGGTCTGCCTGGAGACGCGGCACAGGTTGGCTTCCAGGGTTCAAGGGTCTTCATGCGGGTGTTCGCTGTGGATTGTTATGGTTTTGTTAGTGATTCGCCTCGCCCCACGCCACGGGATCTTCCCGACACAACCAAAATGGCTTCAGCTGCCCACACCGCCAACCTCCCCTTGGTGCTGTGGCGTGAAATCTCGTCGTACCTACCAAACCGCGATATCAAATCTATGCGCCTCGCTTCAAAGCAATTCCCAGTGGAACTTCGGCTTGGACGAGTATTCTTGTCACCCAACCCCTTGAACATCAAAGTCTTTCGTGCTATCGCAGATCACGACGTATTCCGCCATGGAGTCACTGAGATCATTTGGGACGATGCCCACCTTCCAAGGGGCCCTCGAATATGGACGGACTATCCAGGTGGGGAATCAGATGTTAGTGATGAGGAGACTGAAGAGTCTTTTCTAGCGAAACATCGTGCTGGCCAAGACCACGCTCCGAGCTGGGGCTCAGAGTGGAACTTCCGCGACTCTGACTCTGATTCTGAACCTGAATCCGATGATGAGGATGCTGACTTGCGTTTCGAGCATGATGATGACGATCTTCACCTTGTGCCGAAAAGCGATAATTTCAAGAACCAAGATTGCCCTTTGTGGTTCAAAGAGGGATGTGTTTACAGTGTGGATCGTCACTTTCGGCGCCAGGGAAGCGGTGATAGTGTGAAATATTCGAACCCGGGCGTCAAGACTTACAGAGAGCTAGGTCAGATGGGGCGTCCGCTCAGCGAGTGCTGGGAGTTTTATCGCAACTTGGTCCGAGAGCAAGATGATGTTCTTGCTGGAAAGTATGACGAGGAGGCATTAATCTACGGACTGAGGCAATTTCCTTCTCTGAAAAAAGTGACTGTTACCCCTGCAGCCCATGGTGTGCTTTTCAGACCACTTTACCAGACCCCAATGATTCGGCAATTTCCACAAGGATTTTATTACCCAATTCCTCGTGGATGGCCAATTCCATACCGCGAGCAACCAGAGGAAACGTCTTGCTATCCGTGGCAAACGCTCCCCGAAAAACACAAAGAGAAATATCACGGCTTTCGCGTTGTGACACGCGTTCTTGCTCACCAAAAGCACAAGATTGTCGATCTTAACATAGATGCTTGTCAGCTTCGCACAGGAATCAATTGTACGATCTTTGATGATCTTTGCGAGGAGTATGAAAACTTCACTACGATACTCAAGCAACCAGGCTTCCGCCACCTTGACCTAGCGCTTGCTATTCATGGAATAGAGGAGTCCGAACAGAACTGGCGATCCTTGCGCAATGGAAAGCTTCATCAAGCCCTAGGCCAAGCATGCGACCTAGAAGAGATTAGTCTTTACACTGGGGGAATAGTGGCTTGGGGCGAGACTAGAGAAGCAGCAAAATATGCAGCACCTGTTCCCCTTGAGAGCATATTTCCCCTCGAGAAATGGTCAAAACTTCGTCACTTCGAGCTGTCGCGTTTCATAGTCAGACAATCTGATCTTATATCATGTCTATCGAAACTGCCAGATACACTTCAGTCGGTCAAGTTAAGCTTCTTGACATTCATTGACAATGGGACTGTGGATAATGAGTGGCATCCATTCCTCGCAGAGATGCGCAGACAGATTCGTGGGAAGCGTCTCTGGCCCAACCGACAACCGAGTGTTACCATTGGTTGTATGCGAGTCGATGTTCTTCCAGGGCGTGGTCGCTGGTTCAACAAAGAAACAAATGCCTTCCTATATGAAAACGGAGAAAGCCCATTCTTCGAGCAACCAAAAGGCCACGCCAAATGGTGGTTGGGAAAAATGAAAGATTCACTTGATCCTCATCACATTTATCCTATTTATTAGCCTTGTGTCCGTCCTTGGATTTCCGAAATTCGACTTGAAAGATTTGAAAATTTGAAGTTCTGAACCCTGTAGGGGCATGTATCAGCGCGTATAGCTGAGCAAAATCAGAGGAGAAATGAGTGTACGAGTATGGGATACGAGTACGGAGCAAAGAAAAGAAAGCGAGGGCAAGACACAACAATCTATGGACATCCAGGAGAGCCAAAAATTCGGGGCATTTCCAATAAAAACACCGCAAGAGGTTGCTTTTTAATTTTACCAGCTGGGCATGCCCTCGGACATATTTAAAATTAGCACACCTGGCCGGGCTGCGGGGGAATGACTACATTGCTAACAAATTGAAAGAGAGAAAAATATATCATATAAATTAGGGGCTGGTTGCCCGCTAATAGGCTTTCAAACTTTGTCTAGTTACCCATGATCTCAATCGCTATTATACAAGAAATATCCCAAACTTGCAGTGAAAGTGGTCCTCAAACCATAGAACGCGATGGACACGGGGAGTTGGCAAGCAAATGAAACCGCATTACTCCGTCAGAGTACTGGGGGCAGGACAAGCCAGGACCGTCACAATGTCTGTTACATAGACAGTTGGAGTGACTTCTGCACTATCGTTCGGTTCAACATTGGTAGCAGTGGTATGTGGGACAGGCGTCTCTGCTGATACCAGAAGCACAGTATAGGTCTCTTCGGATTGAGAAGTCACGTAGGTGGTCTCTTCAGACGAAGAACATTCATCGGCGTCGTATGGACAAGCAGTAATGGTGTGAGCTCGAACAGTGGAGCCGGTGGAGGTGGTGATAGAGTAAAAATTGGTTTCAGTGGGAATCATTTGGGTGATTGTCGAGGGGGTCTTTTCGGCATAAGGACAATCCTTCACCGTAGAGGGACATTTGTAAACTGTCGAGAACTCGGTCCTATACAGTGTTTCAGTGAAAATGTTATCCGCTGGTGCGGCGTCACTGGGGGCCGCTTTTGCGATGGAAGTGGTGACAGGGTAAACAGTGGTTCCAGTAGCGCTTATTTGGGCGATTGTCGAGGGGGTCTTTTCGGCATAAGGACAATCCTTGACCGTAGATGCACACTTGTAGATCGTAGAATATTCAGTTGTATACAGAGTTTCAGTGGTAAGACTCTCTGCTAGTGCAGCTCCACCGGGGTTCTTCCCTGCGAGGGAAGTGGTAACAGGGTAAACAGTGGTTCCGGTGGCAATCACCTGGGTCACTGCTGAGGAAGTCTTGTCGGCATAAGGGCAATTCTTCACCGTAGAAGCACATTTGTAGACTGTTGAAATTTCGGTTGTATACAGAGTCTCAGTGGTAAGGCTCTCCGCTGGTGAAGCACCACTTGAGGTTTCATCTGCGATGAAGGTGGTGACAGGGTAAACAGTGGTGGCGGTCGCTACCACTTGGGTTACTGCCGAAGGAGTCTTTTCCGAATAAGGACAGTTCTTCACCGTAGATGCACATTGGTAGACAGTTGAAACTTTAGTCGTGTACAGAGTTTCCGTAGTCAGAGCTTTAGGTGGTGGAACGCCAGTTGGGGCTTTTCCGATGGCGGGTGTAGTCTGGATATCACTCTGAATAGCTGTTGGGACTTTGTCGTAGGGTAGGCTCACAGAACTGACGAAGGAGGCAGATGGAGATCCCGGGAGGTGCGAGTGATACTCGGGGGAAGTAGTGGCCGAAGAGACCACGACATGGCTTGAGGATAAGATCGACGAGGCACTTGTGGGAGGTTTTGACGAGGGCACTGATGAAAATGGTGATGACGAGGGCAAATGGGCCACTGAGCTAGAGCGAAAGGAGATCGATCTTCCTGCAGAAGTTGAAGGAGAAGCGATCGGCAATGAGGCAGATAAATGAGGCACTGAAGAGGTAGCGCGAAGAGGGGCTGAGGCTGCAGCAGAATTTGAACCAGATGCGATCGGTGATGAGATCAGCGATGAGGGGGATGGATGAGTCACTAGAGAGCTAGAGCCAACAGGGGCTGAAGTTGCTGCAGAACTTGAAGGAGAGGCGACTGGCGATGAGGAAGATAGACGAGGCACCGAAGAGCTTGAGCAAACGGAGGCTGATACTGCAGCAGAACCTGAAGCAGCGATGGGCGATGAGGTCGGCGACGAGGAAGATAGATGAGCCACCGAAAAGCTGGACTTAACAGAGGCTGATACTGCTGTAGGACTTGAAAGAGCGACTGGGGTTGAGGAAGAAATTGCAACAGAGCTTGAGGCTACTTCTGGAGTAGGAGTAGGAGTTGGCGTCGGAGTCGGCGTAGGTGTGGAAATAATGATGGTTGTTGTGTATAAAACAGTGTAGTCTACAGTTGAGACCTCAATGGAAGTCTCTGTAGACATCGAAGTGATCGTTGCATAACAGGGATTAGTAGTAAAGACTTCCAATACCCCTTGGGATCTGGTGCCCGATACCATTGTAGGCGTGCCACTAACCAAAAAGCATTCGCTTACGGCGCCTATGGTGAACATCTGCATTCCGCTACAAGTAGAGATTGCAGCACAATATCTTTCACAAACCGCCCATGGGAGTCCAACATATGCTCGAATTGTGGTAGCACCTACCAGGGACGAAGATGCACAAGTTGCCGAAAGGTAAAGTGAGCCTTCAGTCCAGACAGCGTTGGTGCATGTTACAAGCGGTGAGCTGCCAAGGGTGCAGGAGGTCTCAGTTGTAGTTACTGCAAATGTGCTTGTAATTGTTTGGGAGACTGTACTCTGACTTGTCTCTGTGATGGTGGTCAGAGATGAGGCTTCTGTGGTGCCTAGCAAAGCCCACAGCAGGACGGCAATGCAGGTATTGTAGGCCCTCATATTGGCCTGTGACTTAAAGGGCCGATGAAGAAACGAGCGTGGATGAAATCAAAGTTAGTGAAGAAAGGAGTAGAGGGGTCTATTTACGTCCTTGTGAAGGGTGAGTTCAAAGATCCATCAATCTTTTACTGTAGCGCCACTCTCGCTTATCATGACCTGGAGCATGTACAGTGGAAACATCGTGGATCCACCGTGGGAGCGAACAAGTCGAGGACCCACTCAGTGGTTCAAGAACAAATTCAAGGTTGGCTATTTTTGCCGGTGGATCTGGGTACAAAAGGCAATAACCAAGCAAATCTCAAGAGAACGGTTTTTTTCGTCTAGTCCGCCAGCTATTGAGTTCTTGGCTTGAAATACCAACATATGAGGTCTTGTATTGTGTAGAAAATAGAATTGGGAGGCGGTGCCGGTACAATAATAACCCCTGAGTGACCGGCCCTGCCGACAGGGACAACAAATCCGACGCTAAGATTACGCCACAACCACCACTAGTAAGCAGGACCTGCATTAGCTTGATAAATTTGTATCTCCGATTTCGCAAGCATGACTTCACAGAGTCTTTTAGAGTGTGAATTGCTATCTTCAATGGACGGACACATATACTTCTATGGCAGTCCCGTTTATCACATGCAATATGCGGCTTGTCAAAAATTATAACTTTTGCCTTTACTGAGGAGCAAAGGAAATGGAGGAGATTTCAACATTGACGAAACATTAGGCTGACGTGAGAATGATCTGAGCTTATTTTGGATCAACTCTGTCGCAATGAAGATAGAAGGTTTTGCGGTATACAGCTAAGGTTGTGAACTACAAGGCCTAGATTCAAGAGGTGAACAGGAATAGTGGTTAATAAGCGTTCGAAATGTGACCAACCATTCGGATTGTGCTAGACCCTCAAAGGTGGGTCACCATGATGATTTGGTTTCTTACATAAGCAAACACCAATCTCAACTTTCAATTGAATAATTCATTATTCAGCTGACTGGTGTGGTTGACCACCGAGTCTGCCTTTTGACGGATGCAGTTAAGATGAACTTGAATTAATCGAATCTGCTAAAGCGCCATAATTGTAATAAAAATCTTTCAAAGTTGGGGAAGAATGCGAAAGACGCGAGGTGTGAGCACAGATCCGTCAAGTCATTAGAAGAAACCGACGAGATAGTCGGGTCATCCAAACTTAAGACCACCGTTGTATTCAAGTAGTGATCAAGGGATGACCAGTTCAATTGAAAAAAAAAACTGATACCACGCAGAAAAGAAAAATCATAGCTAATTTCCAAGAATTCGCGTGTGCTGAATAGCGTCATAATGCAGAAAAAGATAGCCTCGTAGGCATGTACTCCTTATTCTTCAGAAACAGTGAGGATTGCCAGGGGGCCAGCATCCTCCATCCGAGATACATCCAAGCGGACCTCCTGTTACGCCATAAACTTTAGCATATGCTTTAAACAGAGTGGATACTACCACATACCCTTTGAGCTGCTATAGCAATAAGGTACGTGGAAATACTTATGGAAGGATTTCATGTTGTCTGTACTCAGTCTTTGAATTTTTTGATTTGAAGCGTTGGGGAAGGTCGTAAGCCAATGAATATTCGTTGTCGCTACCAACTTTTTTAGAACACAGTGTGTCACTTTGAATTTCACCTTGACTGCTAACCAACTCGACCTAATCGCGATTCCTCTGAATCAGCGGTCCGTTGGTCAGGCTTAGGATAGGCTTCCCTAGGCGTCGTGGCCCGTGGCCTGCCCATGGAGAAGCTTTGGCATCACAAAGTATTTTCCTGGGCGGCAAGAACCAAAACCATGTTTGAGTTTCCACCCACTCTTTGCTCTCCTTTTCCACCGCGACAGAACCAAACGTTCTCTACTCCCCGGTGGTTATTATAACAGATATTAATTGATCTTGAATTTACGACATTCCATCTTTGTGCCAACCCCACCGGCAAATGGGACGGAATTGGAAGGTTACGAAATGCTTTGTCAGTCCCAACTTTAGCCTGTTCCCAAACTTGGATTTAGCCTAATACTTATGAACTAACAATAGAGTTTAGCGGGGAGGCTGCTGTGGATCTTGAATTGGGATTTGGCATAAGCGTTTGATTAATTTAGATTATAGCCATTCAATCAATTTGTCAAAGGCGAAGGTTCAAGGGCATCATGACACTCACTGTAGAGATGCCTGACCTCCCAAAAGGCCTATGGAGTGACTGGCTGTGCACCCTCACGGAATTACAGCCTCGGGCTTTTCCTCGGAGGAACCAAAGTCCAAGAGTCCCAACTCAGTGTAGATCTGAAGCAAGCGATTCCTGTCCTCAATCGCGCTACCGGCTTCATCCCCGAAGACTTCATCCATTTCCTCAAGAGTCAAATTTTTGGTCTCGGGGACCACAAAATAGATGAAAAGTGCACCAAGGATGCACATGGCTCCAAAGAAGATGAAAGTCCCATAGCCCATTTGCGCAACCATCTGGGGGGTCGCTTGACCAATCTGAGACGTGTTAGCGCATTGAAAAAGTGAGGAAGGTTGGATAATTCGTACAGCAAAGTTATTAAGCCAGTTAGAAGAAGCACCGATTGAGATGGCCTTGGCTCTCACTCCAAGAGGGAAGATCTCAGCGACCATAACCCATGCACCTGGCTATAATTATTGTTAGCTTGAGCCTTGACATCACGTAAAGAACTTCAACTTACACCCCATGAATAGCCAAAGTTAATTTGATAAATCCAGACAAAGACAACAGCAACCCAGCCCGCAGCCTTATGATCAGCCCAGCTGGTGTTGTACTGTCCATCAAGGCCAGCCACAATGAAATGAGAAACACCCATGCCAATGGCTCCTGCGATCAAGACGGGCTTGCGTCCAAGCTGATCAATATAGAGCACTGCAGGGATTGTAGCAAGAAACAAGAGAATGCCACCGACACCGCTAGCGAGCAAAGACACAGTATTTCCAGTGAGGCCTAAATCTTTGAAAATGAACTAAAAAATCCTCCATATTAGCGATGCGATTCAGTTGTTGTTCTATATGCATGGAAGTCTTGGTTCAAGCTGTGCGACTTCGGTACAATGCATGTGAATTTTGATGTTGACTTACCGCTGCATAATAAAGAATAGCGTTGATTCCGGACCCTATCAGAACCCGAAAATGTCAGCAGGCTTGCCATATTACTCTTTAGTACGAGAACATGAACATACATTGCTGGAAAACCATGATGAAGACAGCAACGATAGTGCGTTTGAACAATGACCTGTTCGTCACCAAGCTGGCATATTCGTGGAATCCAAGTTTGAATTTGTTCATCCACCCTGGGCTGTGGTATTGGGGGAATTTTGCCAGTGACGTCTCTTTCTCAAACCTGTCTTGTGCCTTCACTTCTAGGTATTCAAGTTGCACAAGCTCGCTGTCAGCGGGTAGGCTGCGTAGGTTTGCAATGACGGCCAAGCATTCTTCTTCTCTCCCTTTCACCATCAGCCAGCGAGGGCTGCAAAAATAAATCAGCTTGCCGATTTTTGGAGTAGGAGATAGAATATTTTCACCTACCTTGGGGGCATGAAAAGGATTCCAACTCCGAGTGCTATCGCGGGGATAATTTGAATGCACACCGGAACCAACCATGCCGCATTCGATTGGCTCTCGCCAGTTCCTCCAATGTAGTTAGTGCCATATCCTAAGTGTTAAACGTTAGCTATCGAAGACACGGCATTCTGTCTTTAGATTTGGGAACGGACCGATCCAGTAGGATACCATGATTCCAAAGCAGATGGCAAGCTGTTGGAGAGAAACAAGGGAGCCTCTCAGCTCAGGCGGTGCGAGCTCCGCATTGTACCTAAGCAGCGACATTAGCACAATATCCAGTGACCGAGGTTTGGTGGCAGCCCTTACAAAGGCACAATCATAGATAGAATACCGACACCGATACCAGTCACAAAGCGACCGCCGAGGATGTAGTCAGCGTTTTTTGCACATGCCTGGACAATGACACCGATGAGGAAGACTGCAACTCCGGAAACTGTAGCCTCCTTACGGCCCAGAGCATCTGCAAGAACGCCATTTACCAAAACGCCAACCCAGGCTCCCAGCTCCAAAATACTATCAACCCTCTGTCAGCTCGTTGCGCAACACCAGATAACCTTGAAAGGCCCTTCAACTTACGCCGTCAGAAATCCTCTCAATGTGGGGTTTGTAATAGACTCCGGGTGCACAGTGTTGGAGAAGGAAGTCATGCTCAGAATCTGACCGAACATTCCTTGGTTGTCTGTGAAGTTTATTCTGTAATCAGTAACAGGACTCATGTCTTCCCCTCCAGTAGACAAAAAGGACTTAGGAAATGATATAAGAGTCGGGCACATACAGCCATATACAAGGCCACCGAGTGATGCGAAAACTGCGATAGCGAAGATCCGAAGATTTGACATAAGACCCTTGATTCCTGAAGGACCAGCGAGCCCTGCGCGACGTCGGGAGACCGCAGTAAGCCCCGGATTGGGCGCTGAAGAACTGACGACCATGGTGACAACGGAATCGGAGCTTCAGATAATTACACAAGCACCCGTAGGTGTCTTTTTAAAAGTGAAAAGAATACTTAAATGACATCCATTGGTGAATATATACTGACTATGATACTCCGCATTATTATATTGTTTAGGCTGAATGGGACTTCTTTACCGGCTAGCCTAGACCGGCAACAACATTAATTAGCCTTATTCGAAAACAGAAGCCATAATTCAGTGAGTAACCGGGTGTTACAGCACAGCTAGATTGTTTCGAAGGTTTGTGGCTTCGTATTTCCCGGGTGTGGCGCCGATCATTACCGGATAAAGAGCATGGTTTCGCGGGGTCTGGGGTATAATTGGCTTACAGGGTAACAAATCTTAACAGCGCCATATGACCAGGTGTTTATTCGTTTTATCCTTGCGAAGGCCCTGCAGGTAAGTCGGAAATCAAACATCGTAGAGAAAGATGATCAATATAGCTCCACAGACTGGCGCCTTGCTTCACTATCGGCTGTTATGGGTGCTCAAGTTTTAAGGTGCCAAGAACCGACCAAGCAATGACAATCCAACCCAAGACTATTCAAGCGACAGATGCTGACATGGACTCGTTGCGCCACACGACTTTTTCTACCGCCATATTCATCACGTGCGTTCCCTAATACTCTTCTCACCCCGGATCTATTCCATGGGTAATTGAAACATTCCAAAAAGGGGGCTCGAGTCCATGGCAACTTGGAAGCTCCTAGCACTGCTTCTATTGGCCTATGCTTCTGCGTATACACCCTTCTGATAGCTCATTATCGATGATGGAGTGCATAGATTACCTTTCGTTTCTTGCTTTATTCTGCTTGTGGGGCAGTACACAATCGTGACCTTTATTCTCAAACCCTTTCCCCGTGGACATTTGTTCTGTTGAGTCCCAATTTGGACTAGCCTGGTTACTTTGTTTCTGTTGTGTGGTACTTGTACCCATTTCCTCGAATCAACGGACATTATTTTCATTCTGCATATTTAGTTTTTCCACCGTTTTTAACCACAATGCTTGGGAGACAAAAAAATTTCGTGGCTGCTTGGCATCATTTAAGCCCTCAGTGGGTTCACATGGAGCATCTCTCGGAATTGTCTCTTCAGATCCGGAAAAGATAAAGTTTGCTCCGATTCTCTTGGGTCAATTGCCCTCCACTGCCTAGATGCGCTTTTCTGGACCTGACATTCTGCCTTTGTCACCATTCCTATCTACGAATGTATTATAATGTGACCTTTTCTGGCTTCCTATCTTCTTCGTATCATTGGTGATGAGTCATTGCTCGGTATCAGTTTATTTTACATGTTGCCTATCACTTCTTCTGATCTACTGGCCCATCACAGCTCCACCCACCTTGCCCAACCCAGGTACCCACAGATCAACATTAACAAGCGACACGAACTCATCAGACGATCTCTAGGCATAGCTGATTATGGCTCCTATTTCAATCCTCTTAGCGCGCTCTACCGCCTCCCAATACCTCGTTGTCACCATCACTTTCTATCGTATTGGGTAAAAGCAATGTCAACCATATTGCCTCTCCACCCACAACATCATTCTCAATGCTCTTCATCTTTCGACACTGTCGAAGTAGAGTGCTATACTTTTGGTAGAATGAGGGCATCAACCATCATTTGACAGATGCGATCATTACTTGTTGTTAGCCTTATATGTGAAATGGTGGAAAAGCCCCATTTCTCTGCATTCGGACCGCAGCCATGTATTTCTTCAATCGCTTTAACCGGCGCATGGATACCCCTTTGGAGTCAGCCAGTTGGTCTACCTCCACACGATTTTGAGCGTATGAATGTTTACGTGTACATGCGGGCGCTGTGGAATTTCTGACAGCCTCAGCATATTCATGATACTCCCAGTTTCCAGTTCTTTCTTCCACTTGCGAGAAGTAATGTAATTTTTGAAGTATAGATATTTATAATATGAACAAATTATCCCCGCATTCTTCACTTCATCTATTGCTTTAACGAGCGCTTTCCGTTTGAAAAACCTACTACATTACCTTTGGATGATATAATATATCTCTTAGTCTCTCCATTTTAAGCTCACTTGCTGGCAGCAGAGTCTTGCGATGTGTCTGGCAATGCTCTGGGTAGAATGGGACGTTGGATAACCGGAACGCGGAGAATTCTGACTAATCAGGGGTTCTGCTCAACGCTCTAAACAGCCTAGGCGGTCAATGAGGCTAAATCTGCACTGGCAGAAAATAGAAAAATCCACGTTTTTTCCACGCCATGTTTATAATATGCATTTGATGAGTCCAAGATATTTACTAGTGATAGACAAATATTATTCATCGAGTCTTGTTGTCTTCATGACTAATGCGACCGGTAAAAATGGATATATCCCCGGATAATATTGTCTACCTAGACTAGGCTAACACTAAACTAGATTGAGGCCCGCACAGGTTGCAGGTTGAGCAGGGCCCAGAATTACTCGGACGGTCTGGGTCCTGCACACTCAACTAGAGTCCTACGCGGCTCGGTAAAAATGACTTCATTCAAACGCAACACACTAATCTTGGAACTGAATGAGAGAAGCTCGATAGATTTCGTAGGTAATTTTTCTCGAATTTCGCCATGATCTTTGTAAAATCAATATTACTTCTATGAGAATTCACTACCACATGGGGTCAATGACATCACACGGGGGAGGATTCAATTCAATGTTGGGATTTCCTGGTTGGATATGAAACGAAAAAGCGGTCTCATGGTTTATTGTCGCTGTCTAATTAATGTATAAATTCAAATTGCGAACTTTGCAAGTCAACTCTCATCCTCGACTCCGCTCCCATTGGATTGGGCATCACAGAGGTGGCTTTCAGGGGTCGCGGTCGACGCGACATTGATAGTTTTCGAGGCTTCAGGCCACCAAGAATCTAGGTTCTCACGATACCAGTTGACCGAGGTTTCTAGTCCCTCGGAGAAGGAGACACGCTGGTGCCATCCTAATGCAGCCAGCTTAGAGCCGTCGACCCAGTAGTCCTGGTCGTTGAAGGGACGGTCAGGAATCTGAGTCAGACAACGGTTAAAGTCCCTTGGACTGTACCCAAATAGCTCAAGGGTGCGAGCGGCGACCTCAAGGTTGGTGACTGCTTGAGAAGATTGTATGTTGTAAGCTTCACCAATGACACCCTTATGTAGTAAGGTATCGAAGCCGTCAGCAGCATCGGCCCCATAAAGATACCGGCGAATATTCATGCCGGTGCCTTGTATTGTTAATGGCTTTTGCTGCATTAATAGTGTACAAAAGCGTGGAATGATTTCTAATTTCATCGCGTCAGCATCTATGCATCACCAAAACAGAGAGATGTGGGCATTCTTACTCTCGGGATATTGACCAGGTCCATACACGTTGTTGCTCCTAACAACAAGGGCTGGGATGTCGAAAGACTTCGCATATGACCAAACATACATCTCAGCAGCAGCCTTGGAGGCTGAATATGGGTTGGTGGGCATGAATTGTTTTGTTTCGTCACAAGCCGATTCCATAACATCGCCATAAACCTCGTCGGTGCTAACGTGAATGAAGCGGCGGATCCTTCTGGACCCTTGGTGATGACGGACAGCTTCAAGTAGCAACTGAGTACCGATGACATTATTGACGGTGAAGTTTAAGGGATCATTGAATGAGTTCTGGACATGCGAGCACGCAGCGAAGTGCATCACACAGTCAATATCGTGTTCAAAAAGAACCTTGGCAATAGCTGCCTGATCCATCAAGTCGCCATGCACAAACTGAAAGTTTGGCAGAGATTCCAAACAGTTGATATTGGCGAGAGAAGCGACAACATCGAGCTTGTCAAAGCAGACAATGTTGTATTCAGGGTATTGCACCGCCAAGTGTCGAGTTACCCAGCCTCCGCTAGAATTAGCATGTTAGTAACGTATATCGAGGAATTTGTGGAAATTCTTACATGAATCCGGCACCACCAGTGATCAGAATGTTTTTCACGTCATTTCGAGGCTCAAACCGGGTGGTGCCGATGAGGCGCCGGGTTTCAAGGTCAGCAACTCCTCCAGTCGCCAGCGACAGACCCTTACTGGGAGGCGGGGTCGCAGGAGGAGATATAAAACGAGGGGCAGGCATTTTGCCTGGGTTCAGTGTTGAAAGCGAAGGAGTGTTGAAGGCGAAGAAGTGGCTGTGCCGTGGTCTGATTTTCCTGCGGCGCGCAGCGCCTTAAAGTAGTTCAACCTCCAGATCCGTCGCGATAACTATGAATCTGTAATGACTGCAGTAATTGTCATCAGATTTTTGCATAGATTGGATGTAATAAGTCTTCCATCGCGCGGTTCGAATTGATGAACAAGGTACGGAGGCGACTGCGGTTCCCGGTCGCGGACCCCAACCCGGAATTACTCCGTTCGGTTAGTGTCATGAATATCATGGTGGCAATATACCCGATCTCTTTATCCTGACCCTTACTGTACTTCAGTTTGTATTGATGACAGTAGCCCCGATGGACTTATTTAAGTTCTATGGGGCTAGGTCAATTTTTGTTCCAGGTCCCACTGCACTACCGGACAGATCTAGTCCCTAGTGGGCTATGCTCCCACGAATCTGCAATTCCCCGCTGCTTTAGCCACGTCTAACACATTTAACTGCTCTATATGATTATGATATAGAATATCGTGACATTCAACCTTTTCCTGCGATTAAACTCAGTCGGATGAGTTTTGAAGGTGATTCATCATGCCTGCAACACGAAGATATGAGTTGTTTATTTTAGTATATGTTCAAAACGATATTCTTCACCTGGGAATTCAAGATTTCCTTCAGCATCCATATATACCTAGATAGATATGCCGATGATCAGTGTATGACCAACGTTATTTACAGTAGTCGGTCAATATATTGCAAGATGAGAAATCCGATTTTATGAAAATGCTCGGTGGCAAGAATTCCCGCTTTCGGAAACTTGAACCCGCCCCCTGTCACATGACTCTTTTAATCATGTGATGTTTTTCTTTCATAAACAGTGCGCGTACCCGGTAGAAGCTTAAGGATCGACCTGGGTTAATTTACCTAATGATACTAACAAAAAAGGCATATGTACATTGTTTGGTGTGTAGATACTCTGGATCAAAAATCAAGTCCTGCTATAAATGATACGTCGCAACAGGAATCTGAGATGCAGATAGAAGGGTCTCAACTTAGGGTGTTCGCCCCCGAATTTTGATGGCTTTGTTGCTGTTGACCCACCGGGGCACTTCTACCTCCATGTCCCTAAGCCTTCCCCCAATTCAATGCAATGACTTTGGATTCCCTTACAATCTTGGATCTCTCCGTGGAGCTGCTGCCTACAAGATTATTGCATCTCCTGAATCGCGATATCAAGTCCCTACGCCTTAGTATCCCTATAAGAATCTATCACACGATCAAAAACACACCATGGCCTGATAACAAGTGTTTTCTACTCTGTTTTACAATGACAATCATTCCGGTAAATAGATTTGAAGAGTCTAATTTCACAAGACGACATTGGGTCTCGCCGAGATCAAAGTACGATGTCATGACAGATTCTGGTACTATTTATTCCCAGCTTTTCATCCAACGCATCATGAAACGTGTCTCGTACTAGATATTGGGATTGGCAGCAAACGGGTGAAGATGCAACATCCTCGTTAGCCAGATACCAGCGGTGCTCTCTTCCCTCTTTACTCCGCTGAAATCTTATCCCTCCGGAATGTCAAGTACGTCAGCGCGTCAGGCATTCTCCCGCGGAACCATCAACAAAAACCACAACAACAAAAAAACATACAACAGTCAGGATTCGCATGTGGTCACCCACCATACTACTAACTAACCGGCGTGTGGCTTAAGTACGGCTGAGCGGACGGGAAGCCCTGTTCTCCACACCCTATGGTCGTATGTGCTTGTTATTGAATCGAAAAAGCCTATAGCCCGCGCCACGTCAAAATAGACTGGTCGCGAGACAGTATTAATGCCAATTTTCTACAGGATGAGTTGCTGTACCACGATTGGTGCTAGGGAGGAAGTCAAGAAGAGCAAGAAGCTGCAGCGATCCTGAACCCTAACCAACTCAACGAACGGATGAAACCCCGGTCTGAAACATCCAAGAACGTCATAAAGCTCAATGTTCTGTCAATGACAGGGATAGCCCTTTAGATTGGAATGTCTTATTTGTCTATCTCATACTGTGAACGCATTTTGTCTCTCGTTATCATAGATTTGTGAGCACTAACGACAGCACTTGCCACTCAAAGAATGTACATAGAGTCCAAACTCATATCTCCCTCCAAACCATTGGTAGTGGCACCTTCAGCAAGAAGCTTGGCCTTCTTTGCATTCCTACGTTTGAGCAGCATCCAGCATGCCGCATACAGGAGTCCGGCAACGACTGAAAGACCGGCAGAGACAGCATTTCCAACAATGTATCGCGGGCCTTGTTGGGTGGGGTACAGTTGAGATGCTACCAGCGCAGACAGATTGCCAATAGAGTAGGCCACGGGCATTCCAATAGCGCGTTTGGAGTCTGGAGACAAATTGGTAGATACCCAGGTCACGACTAGGGTAGAAATGGGGTATATCCCTATTCGGAATTAGTCCGATGCACGATGCAGCAAGACGATGTCTAATAGCGAAACGACTCACCCAAGACAAGAACAAACATGCCTGCGTATCCAGCGGCGGAGTTTGCTGTACCAACGCAGATAAGATATCCAACTGCAACCGGAATGCAGCATCCAACTATAAATACGCCTCGCTTCTTGAGTTTGTCAGAGAAGTAAACTTGCGTGACAAGCGAGATGGCACCAAGAACGTAAATTGGAATAGTCAAATAGTTGACCTGCAAGGAAGGAAATCTGGACAAAATTAGTTTATTGGCCAGACTTGTCATTTGAGATGATACGTACCCGAGGCCAGCAATAATGGTGGGACAAAAGACACCAAATCCATTAATTGCCACAGACGAAGTGAAGAAACCAATGCCCAGGAGCCAGACGAATGGGTCGGTAAGAGCAATCTTGACCCATTTCCGGTCGAATTTGTCGTCACCTCGGTGCACAAGGTCACGTTGCCTCTTCAGACGCATAGTCTCTTGTTCTTCTTCACTCAAGAACCATGCCTTCTCAGCTGAAGTGGGCAGGAAGAACCATCCAACACCACCGACAACGACTGTAATGCAAAACTCGACAATGAATAGCCACCTCCACGCGGCGAGTCCATGCTGGGTACCCATGGTCTGGACCGCATATGCAAAGAGCCCACCAAATGCGCCAGAAATGCACATTGCGAGGTTAGTCGTCATGATACGTTTACCCGCTGTTTCTCGGGGATAGATAGTTGAAAATAGATATGCGAAACTCTGAGCAAGGCCGGCTTCGAAGGCATTCAATAACATGCGAACTGCGATAGCCTGGCCGTAGGTCTGAATAAATGCCGTTCCAAGTGTGCAGAAACTCCAAAGTACGAGAGCAGCGCCAAGCGATTTATTAGCACCGAAGCGCTTGACTGCCAATACCCATGGAACTTCAAATACGATCGTGCAGACGCTGGATAGCAGGTTGATATTGCCGAACTCGTCTCCCTTTAATCCAATATCCTCGTCAAAGCCAAAGACTCGGGCATTGCCAAGCTAGTTTATTGTTAGCAGTGGCAGTGACAGACAAGAGAACCAGGGGAATTTCTCACATTATTTCGGTCCAGAGCGGACAAAACGAGAAATACCACAGAGACTGGCAGGAGGTAAATGTCGAACTTCCTTAGAGCCGCTGCTTCTTTCTTTGGGTCGATATATATCATAGAGCCAGCCACCTCAGACGAATTATCGTTGGAGGCCATGTTATCGATGACTGAGACCTTCGTCATTTCTTCTTTTCTATGTTCGAAATCCATTGCTGTAGACTGCCCAGGTGCAGGAGTAATGTGAATAATTAATTATAAGACTTGGGATTATCATAAACCCTGGCTGATGATCTGGGCTGGACCTTGAAGATGTATCATGAAGCATGCGACTGCGCAAATATATATTGTTTTTCCTTTTGCTTCTTTCAACCCTTGCAAGGTGAGTGTATACTGGCAGCGCTGTGATAGATCTTGAACAGCCAACGATAAGAATTCCAAGCCATAGGATTGGCGATGAATGGGGATCATCGGAAAAAGCCAGACTAGGGCGAAACTAAACTTCGCCTTGACCACTTCAAACCGTGGATAACGGCTCAGTTCAGCCTATCTATATGATTGGGGCATTTTAGGGGGGTCTTGGTGGCGTCTACAGGCGATAAGAGATATCAAGATGCTAGAGATAAACTGCGCCGATGCGGGGTACGCCAGAAGATCTAGCATATGTCATGTTCCCAGGGCTGATCTAAGGTGCTTGAGATATTGAGAGTTAATCTACGTCCTAAGGAAGCAAATTGGTCTGATTCCAATCAAAGTGGATTTGCTGTATGATAAGGAAGAAGACCGGGGTAATCACATGAATAAGGGAGACTTTTGCTGATAAGACCCCGCTTGGATGGTTGTACCCCGGTCGGCTTATCCCGATCCCTACTTATCTGATTACGACGGTCAACTTCCTCCTTGCCGAAACCCATGGAGCACCCAGAGTCACAAACAAAGTCCCCGCTTTGCACGGAGGCAAGAATAATGAAGGCGGTTACTGCATGTCAGAGGTGGGTCGAAGTAGCATCGGAACTAGATCGAATCCAGAACCCGAGGCTGACCTACCGCTTAGGTGTCGGAGGAGGAAACAGAAAGTAATATAACAGATAAGTCAAGCCTGAGAGTCATTTTGCTAAATACAGTGCAAAACTACAGTGTGATCTGAAGCGTCCGAATTGTTCGAATTGTCAAAGCGCACGCGTTCTGTGCTTGACATACCACACAGAGAAACAAGCCGAGGTGAGTTGTGCAATAGTTAACAACAAAGCCAATGCTCATCACTAACATCCTTAAAGATACCTCGCGATTACGTGTCTAATTTAGAGGCGCAGGTAGAGAGGCTGAGACAAGAGAATCTCGAGTTACGAACTACGCAAAGTCAAGAACGCTCTGTCAGTCGTGAGATTTCAGAAGCTTTACCTGAAACATCTCCAACGAGATTTGAGCCAAGTTTATTGCTTTCGGGCAGTCCAGCAACTTCTGACTCGAACTCAAGTCACGTTCAGGACTTGGTCACAAGTGTCCGGAACGTAGTCGTCGAACCTTCCAGACAGCCAAGGTTTTTGGGACAGAGCTCGGGCATAACGCTCGCTCGCCTAGTAATGGCCGCTATAAGAGTTGACGAGCTCCCCTCGCTGGTAACGGAGAATTCCAAGAATGAATCATCCTCATCTGTAATAGCAAACGAGGCCTCTCTCCCACCACGCCATGCTGCAGACCACCTGGTCGAAGTCTATTTCCAGTATCGCACGCCTCATCTTCCAATTGTGGATCGCTCACAAGTGAATGAAGCTGTTGAGAATGCATATCTGGCTAGGAGCAATACTAGGCCATCCAATCGCTCGGTCGAGAAGGACAATTTCATTGCATACATAGTTTTCGCGATCGCCCTTTGTGATATGTCTAGTGCGTCCGGAGGTCGCCCAGCCCAGAGCGAGGGTTGCTTCCGTTCCGCCATCGCTTGGATCGAGAAAATAATTACATACTCCGAAAGCGACATTGAGACTTTGCGTTGCGTGCTTTTACTGGCACAATTTGTGGCTCTCTGTCCTTCCTGGGGCAGCTTGTGGCATCTTACCGGTATTGCCCTGCGCTTATGTATCGACATAGGCTTGCATTGGGAAAGTGAAGAGAATGCTATCAACTTGGATCCAAAGCTGTTGCACGATCGACGCCGCTTATGGTACTCTACCTACCAGTTTGACCGTAACTTGTGTATCACACTTGGTCGACCCTTTGGTATCATCGACGAAAGCACCCAAGTCCAGCTTCCAAATCCATGGGCGGTCACCCGTCGCTCACTCACAAGTGACTCTTACAACTTTGACATTCACAGCCAACGAGCTCATAATCATATGTTCACCTTGTCCAAACTAGAGTCAGAGGTTCGACATGTGCTCCACAGCCACCAATGGCCTTTGAAGTTAGCATATCCAAGGGTAAACTACCCGGCATGGCTTCAAGATATCCAGCCGCGTCTGGAGGAATGGTATAATACTGTGCCGCAACCTAGCAAGGCTCATCCTTCGTCTATATTTGCTTGTCAAGCCTACTGGGATGGTATCTATAATAACACGATTCTGCTGCTCTATCGGCCAAACTCGATAGTCTTGCATTCGTCGACCGAAGTATGTATCTCGTTTGAAGCCTCTTGTAAGCTTATCACAAGCATCAAGACCTTACAACGAGAAGGGAAAATTGACGTCATGTGGAAATGGGTCTATCACCTCTTCATGGCTGGCCTGGCTGTGATATACGGCCTGTGGAACTCCAAAGAGATACGAGATCGTAACTCTGTCGGACAGAGTATCGCGTCTCTTCAGTCATGTGCCTCGACACTTTCTGCCATGTCAGAGACTTTCCCAGGGGCTTCAGGCTGCCGCGATGCCTTTGATACTCTCTCAACCGCAACAATCGAGTGGCTAGTGACGAACGATGCCGAGGAGATACGGCAAGCACCATTTGACTTCGATAAGCAAGTAAAACATCTGCTATATGAATTGCAGCCGTCCTCCCGTGGTGGTATTGGCGCCGCAGCTGACAACAGTATCACCGATATGTCTGGCATAATGTCTACTGACAATTCGGCTTTATGTGAGATGCTCAGCTCGGCCGCACAGTGGCCTGGCTTTCAAGAGATGGATTTCAGTACCTCAGTGCCGCTGTGAAGGAGGATTCAATTTTACTTCTGCCATTGGATGTCATGGTGATGATTCGCCTGTAATGACGTACAAGAAAGCTTTTATGTATGTTGACATTGAAACTCTATTTTTCAAGATGAAGAATGATCATGAAGCCGTATCAGCGTGAAAATAAGGTTTTATTTGGCTGGTAATTGAAGACAAGACGATTATATGACTATTTACCATCCATTCAGACCTCCGCTGCCTTCGCAGGTGCATCATTCACCATTTCGTCATAAGGAAAAGCCTTCTTGATTAGACAGGCATCAGCAAGGCCGGTCTGCCACCGATCGAATGCCTTTTTGGGGATACAGGTGGATGACCACATGCCGTTTTGACGGAAAGAGTTCGTCACGGTCACAACTATATCGACCGGCACCCCTGGGAATAAGTCGGCAAGTTCATCTTTATATGATTCGGCATCATTTTGAAGCACCCAATCGATGCCTTTCTTGAGAGCGATGCAGAATCTTCTCTGTGAATCGAGGACTTCCGGAGTAACGGTGGCCGTCTCTCGGTAATAGACACTCCAAGGGATGTCACCTTCCTTGACCATTTCCATTGCGATGGAGATTTCAGGGTTCTTCGCTGTCATGGCCAATGCAGAAAGATTGTCGGTAACGAAGTAATCTCCCATGCCGCCTTCAAATAAAGTAGCCAGCATCGCGCCATCCAGATCTTGAATGTAGTTGATAGAGTTTGGGTCGATTGCGTTCTCACGCAAGAGCATCTTGAAAAATAGACCCACGCTGGCCCCACCACCTGACTTCATGAGGACAGTGCTTTTGGCGACATCAGCGAGCTTAAATCCTTCATCGTGTCCTCGACGAAGCAGAGCAAGAGGGCAGCGGTTCGCGATCTGTGCAAACACCGTATAATCTTTCGCTCTGTTGCGATACATCGCCGGGACCCAAATTCCTCCGAGAGCCATGTCGGCGGTGCCTTCTGCGAGGTCATCGAGAACACCATCCCAGGGAACTGGTATCTTCAGATCGAAATCGAGACCTTGCTCTTTGAAGTAACCATGGCGGCGGGCAATGTACTCAGGAAGGTAATTGAGATTATGGCCAGTGGCAGTAAGGTGGTATCTCTGTTTGATCTGCATGATCTTGTCTTGTGTAGTTGGCGGATATTATCAAGTGATTGAAATCGGATTTGTGCGATGAAGCAATAATGGAACTAAATCTTTGAAACTTGGATGCCAGTGCAAGTGAATCTGTAATGAAAGAAGTGCATACCAGGCTCTTAAGTAACTAGCTGAGTGGAAGCTCTTGCAACGGGGCATGTTTCCCGCGAGAGAGCCAATTAAGCTACATCTCATCGGAGATGTGATGCTCCATCGGAATACCGCGAAATCTCCGATGGCCAATCTAATCGCTCTCGGAGAATCCCGTCGCTGTCGGATTACTGCTATCAACACGTGATTCAATGTAATCGGCAGAAGGTACATTATTTGTTAGATGATCTATAGCTCTAAAAAATTGATTATTCCGGTTGACGTTCAGGTACAGAGATGTGGTTAGTTTACCTATATTACGGGTGTGCCATGGTGTGTCGTGAGCAGGACATCGACTGAAATTCTACCTAGTCTACAACAAGAAGCCCATGTCCCACTATTTTATAACTCATCTTACACTTTACCTTTGTCAATACTGAAATGGCTCCCAAGATCTCTCTGTATACTGCCCATCACTGCCCTTGGGCCCACCGTGCTCAAATCGCTCTTCGAGAGCTCGATCTTGAATTCGAGACGGTTCTTGTCGACATCAACATCCCACGCACGCCCGAATATCTCGCGATTAATCCCACTGGACTCGTGCCGGCTTTAGATTATGATGGTCATGTCTTGATCGAATCTGGTCTCATCACACAATTCCTTGTCGATTCGCATCCCAGTCATCTACTCAAATCCAGTTCTGAACCTGGCGGTGCTTTGCAACGATTCAATGTGGCGTTTTTCGTTGACTCCTACATGAAGGCCCATAGCTTCTTCGATACTGCTGTCTACTCTTGTGATCAGGAGCAAGAGGCCACTGCCACTCAAAAATATATCGATGCGATTGTCAGCAATATTGAACCACTTCTCGTGGATGCAGCACCATTCTTTGGAGGTTCCTGTCGTCTTACGTTTGCAGAGGTATGTGTTCAGCGCGTCGAAATTACTACCATCACCAATTACCGTTTTTTTCCAAGAAGGTAAATCTCTGACTCGATTTGCTGCGCGTAGGTTCAAACAGGATCGTTCCTTCTCCGTGTGCTTCTACTGCCTAGACATGTGGGACTCCTTCCGAGCTGTTTTATCAGGGCCCTTGAATCAAAGGCACCAAACTTTTGGCGATGGAGTCATGCCGTAATTGGTGAAACGACGGTGACGGCGATCTGGGATGAGGGGGACGTTGTCAAACGCACTCTGGCCAGGATTGAATTGGCGAGGCTTCGAGGAAAACCATAAAAATGAAACTAGAATATTGTCATAATGGCAGAATGAAGAGAGGGAGAATGGAGAATCAAGCGATATTTACCTCTTTCAAATGTAGAGTTCTTTCAGGCTATTTGTATAAATCCTGTCATCGTCTGCACAATTCAGAGCGACGTGCCGGGAAAGTTCCGAGGTCATCGTAAGATAGTAAGATAAAGACAAATGGTCCGATGCCAAACAACTTTTTTCTGTGACTTGAGGAAAGACTGTCTTTCAAACTCCCACACCAGATTCCTAAATCCGACCCAATCGGGCACTGTAGGTGGCTCTCGGGTTATGAGGAAAACACGGCGAAGCTAGGAATTGGTTCCGGGGAATGTGGGGCATTGGCAGAGCGAGCTGGGCCGATCTAGCCCCGACATCCCCGGTAGTACCGCACTGGATGCCGAACGCCCCCGAGAATCCTAATAACATGGTGGATTAGAAGTACAAATAACCTCGGGTGGTGCGAAAAATGTCAAGATCCACAATGTCTCGAACCTTGAAGTGGAATTGTTCCGTATTCACCCCACAAATCACTACTATAGGGGGTTCATTGCTCCAATGACAAGTGATATACGTGTGCCATGGGTCATCAGGTACCCAACAAATGGTTTCTTCATCCGTCAGGGTTCACTATGTACCCCACGGGGTAAAAGAGTGGTACTTACCCAGGTGTATAAATCCTCTCCGGGGTCAACTTAGTGGCCCTTGAAGCCGATTTCTGTTCATCTTCAACTCTTCTTGAATTTTCTTAGACGTCTTGGTCAATTTATATCCACCACCACTTCCACTATTGACATATTGGTACGAAGTGTACTCGACCTGTCTTCTTGGTCGAACACCTGGTGCTCCCACGAACACAGATCCCACTGAAAATGAAGGGGAGCAGCTCTGAGGATTCAATTCACCTTGAGGATGTGGTTCCAACTCCCCCAGACCAATATGCCCAAGACGGCCTCACACGAGTTGCAAATCTACCTGACGACCCTCAAAACTGGCCACACTGGAAGAAAAATGCACAGATATTGATGGTTGCCTTCCACTCCATGATGTGGTAAGTTTTCCAGCCCAATTCTGCGGAACTGTCTTCTCCTCTCTTCTCAATCCATTCTGCCCTACTGGAGCGGTAAACAAAAACAACGACTAACTTTATTAATACCGCAGCACATTCATGGCAGCTGGTATCATCCCGGCTTATGACACCTTTGCGGAGCAATATAACATCACAGTGGTAGATGCCAGTTACTTGACGTCCTTCCAGGTAAGTTGTTGGCCCTCAAACTCTAGCCGCCTGCTAATCACCAGAATGACAAAACTAGATCCTTCTTCTCGGCCTCTCTCCTCTAATCTGGTGTCCAATAACTGCTGTCTATGGTCGATACCCCGTGAACCTCTTTTCAGTCTTTGCCAGTATGCTCTGCAACATTGGCGGCGCTAGATGCACTACATATGGCACCCAAATGGCTACTCGGATCCTTACTGCCTTTGTCATCAGCCCCCCGATTGGCAACGGAAGCGGAATGATAACAGAATTATCAAAACCAGAACACCGTGCGCAAAAGTTGGGAATTTGGTGTCTATTGACTACGGCGGGCACGCCGATGGGACCTTTGATAATGGGCTTTGTTGTCAAGCACATCGGCGTCCAATGGATATTCTGGATATTTGCTATCATCAATTTCTGCCAATTTGCCTTGTACATTGCAATAGGGGATGAAACTATCTTCGACCCAAGTTATGGCCGACAAAAACTTCGAAGCGGAACATTCAGTAGAATGTTCCCTAGAAGGATCACCACCCGTCAATTCCAGCTACGAGATATCCTGGCCCCGTTTTCTCTGGCCAGGCACCCCCGTGTATTGATTCCCGCATGTGCCCACGCTATCACCTTCTGCTATGCTAACATTGCCTTGATCGTTGAAATGCCAATTGCATTTGGCGAGAAGTTCCATTTCGACGCACAGCAGATCGGCTTGCAATTCATCGCTATTATCATCGGCTGTGTTCTTGGCGAGCAAGTTAGTGGACCTATGTCCGACTGGTTCTTAAAGAGTGTACGTCGCAGAAAAGGACACTCCTGCCCGGCTGACCGGCTTTGGCTTTCATATATTGCATTTGCGACTGTATTTGCGGGCCTCTTGAGTTGGGGATTTCAGCTACAGCACGCAACGACATGGAATGTTACACCCTGCGTTGGTGCAGCCATTGCTAGCTTCGGCAATCAGATGCAAACAACTATCCTTACCACGTTTGCAGTTGAAAGCAGACCGGAGAGAGCAGCCGAGGTTGGCGTTTTCATAAACGTTTTCCGACAAATTTATGGATTTGTAAGTCTCCAAAGTTTCGACCTTCAATTGTTGAAGTCTACTAAACATATACGCAATTTAGCTTGGCCCCTTCTACTTCCCCGACATGTTCTCTGCGTTAGGCTTAGGTGGGGCTGCGGGTGTAATGGTTGCTATCATAGCTGGCTGCTCACTGTGTCCAATTGTCGCCACTCAATTTGTAGCAACTCGAAACGATAATCACCAGTGAGAGCTTGTGGACTTCGATGGTGAGTTTGACTGTTATGTGCAATCCGTTGATTCATTACACGCAATGAGCCTTTTTGAGCTCGAATTTGGTAGCTAGCCCAGAAATGACCGTAGTTCGGTCTTCCAATCAATGACCAATTCACAAAATAGTCAGGGACTTGCCCCCACAGTGGGGCGTGGCAGAGTAATTATTTGTCCGAGTGCGAGTTAATAGTCACATGTCTTGACCACTAGGTGGTGTGCTGACCATACCTCCCTTTTGATCAGAGTATGTAGAGAGCCAATATTGGGCCAGATGGGGGGCGTTGGGGGAGCCGTGCACGTGGAAGGAAGATGTCCTTTTGAATAAGAAAGGAATATTTCCATTGTAAAGGAAGCAAGGCAACCGGCCATTGATTCATTCAGGAGTAGAAGGCACACTAGCAGGTCACAATTGTTAGATCCTTGCCAGATTATCTAAGTTTTGATTTCATGTCATGGACCTGTAGACAGTATCATACCTATCGATGGAAAGAAAGATGCCACTCAGTAACTTTCTCGATGTGGTGTAGCACTATTAGTGCGTTATGGAGATGAAGAAGAAGAAACACCATGTCCCAGTATTTATCATATGAGAGTAGTATAATACAAGAGTAGGGCCGCGCGGTCTTATAAGTCAAATACTACAAGAAGGTAATAATGAGCTTATATATACTAATGATATTAGTATGTTATCGAGTAGATACCCAGGTACCTACTCAGTCACCATACTCCTTGGAATATCCGGATATGAAGGCACTCAAGGAGCCGTACCCACTGAGCCAGCGCCTTTTAAACTCTTTAATAAGAAGTTGTTTATATCAAGCTCTACTCGGGGAGAAAATGACATGAAGTTTGGATCACAGTAGTATTCCAGTAAGCACTAGACTAACAGCGGCGAGAATACTGCTACTGAAGGTTTCAGAGATACCTGAAGTTGCAGCAGATGATGAAGAGGAGGTAGCCAGGCTCGTCGAAGAGATAGAAGCCGAAACTTCAGATGTAGTAGTTTGTGACGAACTGTTTGATATCGCAGCTTGTGAAGCCGATGGGGTTGCCGACGACGTCATTGTCGCTTCGGCTTCGAAAGAGCCGATAATTGATTGATAAACTTGTTGCTCTTTCAGGACGATACTCACGGCAGCAGTCGGGACAGAAGCGAGCCAGGTCGGAAGCGAGTTAATATTGATTCCGCCATATCCCGAACATAGTAGCGAAGAGGTAACGGAGGCTGGGAAGTGCATTATCGCCGACGAAAATTCATCATTTGCGCTAGAGTAGGCTTGGTTCTGTTCGAAGCTTGAATATGCCGATTCCAGCGCTTGGCTCAACTCATCATCCAACTCGCTTGATAACGGGCCTTGAAATTGTGCACTGCATGTCTCACTAGTGATCATCAGTCTGTGTATGCTTGTTTTCTCTATAGAAGCGATTCATACCTAGCAGTTATTTGTGCGTGGACAAAAAGAGAGGTGGTGAGAAGAATTATTGCAAGAAATATTTGTTTGGTCATGCTTGTGGACCAGAGATATGTCGAGTGGTCCTTTTTTAAGTAAATCGAAAGAAAGACAGAGGCCCAAGACGGATGGTTTACCCGTTTCTGCCAATATGAGGAAAGCGATAGCCTTGGAGAAGGGCCGGTGACTTGTATTGATAGGGACCTGTAATACCCGGAGGCGATTGCGTAGACTATATACCGTGCCTAGCCACATATCATAAATAGGGGAATAGTAGGAGGCCAAAGCGTATTCCCTTGAATCTTTAGTTTTGGTTCCAAAAATAGAAAGGTACATACTGCAGTTTCACCAGCTTGCCATCACCTCGAACTGCAGTAAGCAAAAGGCGGTGTTGTGAGCGTGTACGTTGGGAAAATCTTTTTGCATTTATTTTCTTGTTATTGGCCAGCAAATTTCCTAGCGGTAGTTACGTTACATTGAACTCAGCGGGCGTGAATGCCGGGGGTAAGCACTAATATAGAAAGGGAACCAGGTGGGGCAGATCCCCTCGACTGGCTAAGCTTTGGCAATTTCTATATCCCCAAATATTTCTTCAAAAGAGGAAGCGAGAGCTTTCTAAACCAGAAGACCTAGAGGAATTGGTCAAGTCACTGATATAAAGTCTGCAAGAACCACCTGGCCAAAACACAAAATGGGATGTGGGCGAATATGTCGTTATTATCCACTAATACATCAACGCTCTTGGGTTGCTTGTCCTTAGATTTCTTCAACGTGTTCCGGCTCCCGTAATTGCTGTTCGTGATATGAACATACATTCGGCCAGCATCGTTGGTGCAATTGTTCAAGACTTCCAGCGGTTTGATGAAAGTTCCTTGCACTTTCCTGCGACGGAAAAGAACGCGTGCCCCCTCAAAATTCACTAACCCCTCGCCGTTGAACATCCAGAACTTACACCGAGTACTCCTGTGGAACAATGCGATGTGATCCATGTCGTGGTTCGTGAAGTCAAATTCATCGATCTCCTCCTTTGACATGTCTCTGAAATGTAACTCCTTTAGTGGTCTCTCGCGAAACACACTGATGGTCTTAAAGATGGGATCGACTAGGTGGTCGATTGGCTTCCGATCTTTGACCAGTTTGCCAAAGTGAGGCGAAGTGAGGAAGTAAGGAAGTGATTAGTAGAGAATCTAATGGAAGAAGAGTAAGCAAAATTTAAATAAATAAAAGAGAAACTCAAGGAAGAAGAAAAGGCTTAGGGAATGAGGAGAAGGGGGAAAAGAGGAAAGAAGCAGAACCTAATTCCTAATGGGCATCCAGGAGATAGTGATGGTCCCTAGAAGAGAGGACCAAATAAGAGGTAAGTAAGTAGAATAGATAGGATAAAGTGAGAGATAAGTGAAAATAAAATAAAGGACAAAGTGAGAGGTAATGAAATATATAATAGAGGACAAAGTAAGAGGTAAGTGAATATAAAAGAGAGGATAAAGTAAGGGGTAAGTAAATATAAGAAGAAGGCCTAGATAGGAATCAGAAGAAGGTAAAGAAGAAGATAAAAGAAGAACTTACTTTTTTATAGGCACCAAAGAGTCATCTGATTAGTCGCTAAAAGAGAGGACTAAGTGAGAGGGAATTAAATTTTTATTTGATCGCCACCTATCAATTCTAGCTATGAGATATCCTAGCGCCATTCTTTTTAGCCAACCACCCCTCTATGCCGCATATGCCCACACTATCATAATCTGCTATGCTAATATCGCCATGATTGTTGAAATACCCTTATATTCAGCGAGAACATATACACTAGCCCTCCACCTCCTTGGCTACGTATTGCGTAGCATTCTTCCCCTAGGAAAAGCTCTCAGTGGTTGTTGGACATCATTCAAACCTCGTGTTGGAACCGCCATAATAGTCGTCCCATAAGAACCAACCAAATGTACAGTCCGAGATCGGCCTTTGAAAACATGTTGGACTGCTCTTCTCCCCATGGTCCGAATGATTAAATTGTGGAAATTGAAGCTCATTTTCAAGTATCCGTGACGTGGCCTCCATGTCAACTGGCAAGCAATTCAAGTAGGTGATGAGTTCATCATCACTCAAATCAATATCGATCAAACCGTCCCATGAATATGTGGTCTGCCCCTCAGGCCCTGAAATCTCCGGCTGCTGAGATAAGGGGACTGTATCGCGGGGTGGCATTGTGGAGTTGCAATGACGATTATGAGATTGAGCCAGATGGATGAAAACAGCCGCAGTATGTTGAAGCTTAGAGCATAAATCGGCGAGGAGCCGCATTTGGGGCCTCATCTCGGCAAAGTAATTTACCGCAACAGCCAGTAAACGCAAATCGTCCTCATGTTTCGGGGATTGGCTAGATTGGTGCACTATGTTCTCGAAAATAACAAAGAATGGGGCGAAGGGATAATAGAGAAGTTGCCTGTGTCATGTTTGCGGTTAGCAGGGTCTAAATAAGGAAAGCTTTATCGTACCAGACAACTCCGTTATATACTGAGCCCCAGTTCGATACCAAAGAGGGGAGTAAGCAAATCGCTTCACGAGCACAAGATAGACGGAGATCTGAAGACTTTTCCCCCTTTAGTAATAAAGTTAGAATGTGCAAGTATTGGAATTTAGTACTGCTGATCCCCAGTTCCATTTCATGGATTTGATTGGTGTCTGCTGATTCTCGCTCATTCTCCAAGGCTTGCGTCAATGTCTAAGTTATGCATTAGGCTTTCGAGTTTCAAAACACACAAGACAGTATGAACCTTACCATATTCGTGGTTGAGAACCACTTCTCCAATTTTGACCGCGATTCATCCTTGGATTGATCTGAGTTTCCCACACCCAGAGCATCCAAGACATCGCTCGTCAACTTTGCCAGCTCAATGGTGTTTTTGAACATCAGGGCGCCAAAACCGGAGTTTTGAGAGTTCCGCTGCTCACTACCGATGTCCTTCGTATCATGGGGGCTGAACTTCTGCATAAACTCTTTCGCCGGCAGCGGAACATGACGGTACAGAGATAATGGCAAGAAGGCAGACCGACCAAATGCCAGCGCACAAGATTTGTCTAGTGTGAAGAGCATCCAAAATAAACACAGCTTGTGCTGCCATTCATCGAATGTATCCTTGCTATTCTTAGCATGTAAGCCCAAAGCTTCCGCCTGGCGACATGCATGACTTAAAAGCATCCATGATATGTTGGGTGCAGCAAAGTCTTCGCCGTGAACAGCGAGCAAGACCAAAGCCTGCACATTAGCCAAAGATGGTTCGAGGAATATCCGGCTATCATCAAGTGCCAGCTGGAAGTTTCTCCGGAGTTTGTCTTCATACTCATCATGTTGTGTAGATATGGCAGCAAGTAAGACATAATTGAAGGAAACAACCCATGCTTTTCCCCGAACCTTTTCAGGCTCAAAAACGATTTGTCTGAGGATGTCGTCCGATGGAAAACGAAAGAATGGCTCACCAACCTGAGAATAGTCCAAAAACTCTAGTGAGATGAGTCTGAAGTTAGTGGTATCATCTAACAACAATGAATGATGAAAGGATAGGCATGAGCTCACTGCTAAGGAGGGCATATCCTACAGATCTCGAAGGTATATAAAAACTTGTTGAATCCTTCATTGAGATTGGCAACTTTGCTGATGTCAGACTCGATGACATGTTGTGAATTTCTGAAATGACCTCCTGTCGGGAATCTTCAACACCTTGTGGGGGTAGACGCTTGATGCCAGCAGGTGCCTCTTGAAGAAAAGAGAAGGAATGCGATGGACCGATGTATAGCTCTGGATCGGATCTGTCTGCTCCATTCACGTTTGTCTGGTTGGATGTAATCGGTAGTTTGTTCAAGTCTCTTCGTGAGGGTACTGCGGACAAGGCAAGTAAAGCCTCGTCTACGGATCTGGTCAGAGAATTGATTGTGCCCTCCAGGCGCTCGAGGCGACTCTCAATGCTGGTTCTCGTATCTTTATTGGAGGCCTCAATCACATGAGGTCTTTTGCCGTTCGCATTGAGTGACGACACGTCCCGGGAATAAACGCAGCTACTTGGCCACGGCTTGCAACCACCGCATTTCGGCAACTCTCTGGAACATCTTCAATAGATTAGCCTAGTTTGAGGCCTCAATTATTTTCAGGCAAAGGTGCGAGATACTTGAGTTTCTTCACTCGACAAAAGTCGCACTAACGCTGTCAGCTATCGCAGATCCCGATCGTCCGCAACCCGTACTTACAGCGAACCGAGCAAAGCCGCGCCCGTGGGCTGTCTCGGAAAATCTGGCGGCTTCCATAACGCTATCAAAGGCCGCAGGCTTCCTGAGCAATACTATAGAGCCCTGAGTGAAGAAGACGGAGCTTATGGAATGGCTCCGGACAGGCTGAAAGATCGCGTGGTGCTGAGTGGTCGTCTCCGGAGAGTGCTCCGGGCTGGTTCCACCCCTGACCAATCAGAAGGGTTGAACCCGGAGCTGGTATCATACCAATTTCCATTGCCCATCACCAACGTCAGCTACATATAAAGCGATTGATTGCAAGAGCACATTTTCTCTATTATGTTCAATTTCCATTCATTGCTCATCTCATTCAAATACGCATGCCATGCGTTCGTCACCCTCTATCGCAATTATCGGTGCCGGGCCGAGTGGCCTTCTCTTCGCACGCCTCCTTGAGGTGAATGGTCTCAAGGACTATGTTGTTTACGAGCGTGATGAATCGTCCACACCGGGCCCGTGGCAGCAAGGAGGTTCCCTAGATCTCCATGGCCCGTCAGGTCAGCAGGCACTCAAGGAAGCGGGTTTGTTCGATGAATTCAACAAGGTCTACGCACGCTGGGATGCCTCGCGCATCCACATTGTTAAGTCCTCTGGAGAGACAGTTGGGCGCTTTGGTGAGGGCCGCGACGCGCCGGAGATTGATCGCCTGCAGCTACGTCAGCTTCTACTGAGCTCTATACCCGCGCACAAGATCCAGTGGGGTCATGGTGTGCGTTCTATTGAGGAGAGGAAAACAAAGAGTCCTGATGATGTGGGTAATGGTCACATTATACATTTTATGAACGGCACCTCGGCCACTGGGTTTAGGCTTATTGTTGGGGCTGACGGGGGTTGGAGCAAAGTCCGTGCTTTGGTAAGTCAAACAACCCAGAATCAACAGGAATTCCGATTCTAAGTCACGTTCGCAAATTGCAGATCTCAACAGCGCAGCCAGTCTATTCTGGGAAGATGTACATCGAAGGCAAGATTTCGCACAACAACGAGAGTTACAAAGCAGCCTACGACTTGGCCGGCCCGGGAATGATGATGGCGATGGGTCCAAACAAGAGCTTAGCATTGCAGCAAGTGGCTGATGGCACATACAGAATGTACTTTGGTGTCGTCGTTGCTGAAGACTTTTACGAACATCGCAATGGCAGTGCTATGGAGAAGTCCGAAGCTGTGCGACAACTGATGCTGTCTTCCGATAAATTCTATGCAAACTGGGCTCCACGTCTCAAGTATATCGCCGAAAATGCAGAAGGGCCATTCCGTGCCTGGAGCTTGCACTATCTGAAGCCAGAAGAAGTTGGTTGGAAACGCGATGCGGCTCCGGGTGTGACTCTACTCGGAGATGCAGCACATCTTTCAACACCATTCGTGGGTGAAGGGGTGAATTGTGCCATGTATGATGCTGTGCTGCTGTGTAACTATCTCCGTGATCTTTGTGGCAAGGACCTGGATATTGGAAGTGTCCAGGAAGCGAGCTTAGAAGAGGCTCTTTCTTCGTATGAGAAGGAAATGTTTGAGCGCGGTCGGGACCTGATCCGGCGCAGCGCAGAGAGTGAAGCAGTGCTTTTCAGTGAGAATGCGGTGGAAAACGTTCTCGGATTTGTTGATGGAGAACACGACGAACTCTTATACGATGTGAAGGCGTTGGGTGACAAATAGAAGCATTGAGTCGCGGTCTATCTAATCTTCAGTTCTTTCCTTAGCTATCTGACTTTTCCTCCCCTCTTTGTCAGCCCAAGAACCATACTTATGGCCGGTTCCAGCTAGTTAGTCTAGTAATTAGATGTCTGACCAGGAAAGCAGAGGTGGTTCCCGTTTTCGTATGATGGTATGCTAAAGAGAAAACCATGACAATTGCTGGCGCATTACAATGTTTAAGAATGTAATTGATAGCATACGGTGCTGGATGTGGTGACACGCGAAGTTTGACTCTTTTTTCTTTCTTCTACTGAGCTACAGAGCGGGTTCGAGAAATGTATCTCTCTTATATCCCTCATTTCCACACAAGCCAGACAGGTTAGATTTTGTGGCGAGGCTTTGTCAGGAACAATCGATGCTTGATTGATTTCGAGTCGAAAAGCCAGCAACACTCGTTATGGCTACCAAAAAGGTTGCATAGAGTTTTCCATGCCCCAAATCCAGGCCTGTTCTTGTGTAAGACCATTGTTGGGCGCAATGAGATCCGGAAAGAATGGATCCAAGGCCATATTAGAATCGTGGCATGAGAGAACTGTGTTTTACGTTAGACAGCCTTTCCAGACGCTTTGTTTAGTCCATACCTTGGTCAAGTTCAAACAAAGCCTGCGAAATCGTCGCGTCTTCCACGTATTCCGCTAAGCCCGCTTCTTGAGTAGCTTCCTCTGTCTCGCGTAGTTGGTCTTTTGGTTCACTTTCACCAAAATCCTGGGAATGGCCATGTGCTGGGGCTTCATTTCCCTGAAACTGTGAGCTATGTTCATTTCTGGGATTCAAAATCTCTTTCAATTCCTTCTCCATGACTAATCGAGTCAATCTCTCTAGGATGTCAAGTCCCTGTTCTGAAAGAGGCGATCGTGACTTTGACTTCAAATGTGCTTGCATCTTCAAAAGCCGACGGAGGCCTATTTTAGACTGCTGAGACTCTGGAGCCAAGGGGTCAATGTTGGTCAGAACACAAAGCATAACACCGGCGGTAAATGTATGGATGCTGATAAATGAGGCAGCATAGGTATCCGCCGCAAGCGAAAATATGAGCGATTCTCCAAGGTTTGAGGTATTCATAGCAGCATCTCGGCAGGCCTCTAAAGAGAGATGGGAAGCCTTCCTAAATGGGTCGCGAAGGCTCCCTAGTTTGTGATCACCACCAAGTCGCGTTCGGTACGTGAGAAGCGGTCGATGGATGAGGATTCTTGCATTTTCATATGCTAGCGAAAGAGCCAGAGCTTGAAGCTGATAGATGTGGCTCTCGAAGCCAGGGCCAGATGCACCAATGTCACAATCCATTTCTTCGACAGAAGAATATCGTGTCGGGGTACTAGGATTTAGGCGTAAGATGTCGGGTAATTCGGCCTTCCACTTTTGTAGTCGGTCATCCAATATGGGCACTTTGTGCAAAGGTGTTTTGAGATCGAGTGAGCCTGGACGTCGTGTGCTGCTCCCTGACTGATGCGATCCGACTCCATATAAGTCGTTCAGAACAACCTTGAGCAGAACGGACAGTTTCGACATCAGATATTTATAAGACAAGAGACTGGCTGGGCACTGGTGTAATTCATCATAAATAGCCGGTGACTGACCAGGAGACGTCATCAGCGGATCTAGGAGCTCCACGTTGCAATCTGCATCAACGATGCCATGGGGGTATCCGTATGAGATAGAACAAAAGGTTTCGATCTCATAAATAGCCCACCAACAGCGTTTCCGCGTTTCAATACTTCGCTGCACTTCAACGGACGTTGGTTGATTGATGGGTAAATTGCGGTGTAAATTCATTGCTTGCGCAACACGTAGTCCACATCCACAGACTGGCCATGCTAAATTTGGGCTGCCGTGATAAAGGTAATATGTGCCTAATAGAACACAAGTCTGGACAGCCTCTAGCGAGCCAATTGAAACGATGTCTAACAATCTGGACCGAACGGTGGAAAGGATTTTCTATTTCAAAAAGGTAGGATCCACATTTTTCGCTTCCAATATCTGAAATCTGTACTTTCCAGTGTACTGCAAGGCAATAGCGATAACCATTAGAAAGGTACTGATGAGACCGAGATTAGGCGTAGCTTCAAGATTATCATCAGGTGATGCGTCGTATAATATCTGCCATCTCTGCCTGAAATCATCTTGATGAAATATAAGCATGAACCAATGTACGCGATCGAAGTATGTGTCGATCAGCAATGCCGCTACTTCTCGAGGTGGGAGGAGGGAAAGCAAGTCTGCTAAGGCCGACCTTAGTTCCTGTAAGAGCAAACTCGACGGATGTGGCCTCTTTAACCTGGACCCAGTGGTGGAGCTACTACTGGTCATGGGTGTTTCCAATCCTGGCGGTTTTTGGCCTCCTGGCATGGCTGTAGTCATTGAAGTGTCTATTGTGGTAGATTGATCGAGTTCAAAGGCCTGCACAGCGTGAGCATCGGATTTTAAAATTGTAAACTTGCACTTACTCCTGCTACCAGCGACATTGTTGAGCTAGACCAGGGCTGGTCGGTGAGGTTGCTATCACTCTCAGGCTCTTCCTCTCCCTCAGGAGTATGCTGTTGGCAATTTTGCCTATTTCGCGTACGTGAAACGGGTATCTGGAAGGGTCTGAATCGATCCACTTGACCTGTTTGGCACTCGACACCCGCGTGAACGCAAAGAGTGCACGGGCGTTGGACATCACACTTGAGTCGCAATTAGACAGGAGTGGCTGGCAATTTGTATACAACCTTAAGGAACTAACCCTGAGCTTTTGACGTCGACATCGCTGGCACGCACTGCCTACTTTCGTTCGTTTGTTCCGTAAAGCCATACTGATTGAGCTTGAGATTGTGCAGGTGAGCAAACAGATGAATTATGGATGAGCAAATTTCTAGGGGGCTCCGATGACGGGGCTGGTGGGCACCAAAATGCCCCAACAGGGAAAAAGATTATAAGGATATTGACCACTGGAGTGATGTAAAGATCTCGGCAAAAAGTCACCGCCAGCTTGTTAGGTCATCAGGTCTCGCTCCGGGCCGATATTATTTCATGCCCCATGCTACACAATATTCTCGATTGCCAAATTTGCTAGACCATCAATATTTTAGTAAGCAGACCCGAGCTAAGTTAACTAACCGATCGTTGATGCCAGAGTTTAATCAATCCAGACACAACACTCTTACGAGACACCCGGTAGGCCAGAAGGCAATATATCTTCATTGATTCATATTGGGGTAAGAAATGGAGATCCCAGATCCTAAATATTGAGGTAAATATCTCTACCTTGTAACGACCGCTGAATAATAATGACGATCGCATTGAAACTCCTGCTAATATAATTCTAGATGCGAATTATATGGAAATTGCTCTAGTATCCGCCTGTCTTTTCGGCCATGGGTTTGAATGTCACAGTCACGGGTTCACTGCCAATACCCCTCTTTTTGGCGTCATCCAAAATTGCGACGGTTGCTGTCGCGCCGATCCGAGTAACGCCAATGCTCATAACATGTAGCAAATCATCAAGCGTGCGAACACCACCCGCGGCTTTGATCTGAACCTCGGGGCCGGAGTTCTCTCGCATCAACTTGATGTCCTTCAGGGTCGCGCCGAGATAGTTATAGGAGCCATCGCTTTGCTTGACAAACCCATACCCGGTTGATGTCTTGACGAACGCGACCTTGAGCTCGGTGCAAATTTTGCAAAGCTGAATAATATGCTCAGATTGAAGGTAGTCATTCTCGAAAATGACTTTGAGAATAGCCCCACGGCTTACTACAGCTTGATTGATAGCATCGATTTCTTGGGTCACGTAGTCCCAATCGCCGCCAAGAACCTTGCCAACATTGACCACCATATCAATTTCAGTTCCACCTGCCTCGGCAGCAGCGATAGCCTCGGTCACCTTGATGTTGGTGGTGCTGTTTCCGTGGGGGAATCCGATGACAGGGCACACCTGAACATCAGTTCCGGCAAGTTCTCGCTTCGCAAGAGGAACGTGGTATGGCTTGACGCAGGCGGTTGCCACATTATTGTCTCTGGCAATTTTGAGGCCAGCCAGGACATCATTGTCGGTCATTGTGGGATGGAGAAGTGAATGGTCAATCATCTTGGCGATCTGAGTAAGATTGACGGTGACGGTATTTTCAGACATGATTTGAGCGAAGGCTGCTTGAGGCCAAGACTACAGTGATCAGTTGGTTTTTTTCAAAAGAGTCTTCTGATTTTTTTGAAAATGAAATTTAAGAAGTGAAAACTCCCAGAATAATAGTGGGTTTATATAGTTCCCTTCGTCTTTTCGGATCGACTTTCCAAATAGTATCTTGAGATTCCGGTGGAATGACTACCTAATTCAGAAATGGGCGCCGGCATGACGATGCGTGCTTGATGACTAATAAAGGATAAAGACTTCTTCCGATCACCGTGGCTTGTTATCACTTGACAAGGATTCCGCTCACGCCGGACATGTATCGAATGAAGACACCCACTCATTACTCAAGGGAACGGTGCTCAATTTACGCCATGAATTGTCCATTCTTGGTTTCCCTTTCCAGATTAGTGCTCACCCACTCGCCTCTTTTACTTACTGAGTAGATCTGAGCACGGCCTCAGGCGCAGTGATCAGATCAGTGAATTTTACATAAGCCTTGCTCATGCTCAGTGATCGGCTCACTGAGCCTGCGCAATATTGTGATTCGCTCACTGAGCGCACTTCACAGCAGGCCAATTACATGCGTGAGCTACCCTAATAATTTTACTACACCTCAAGGCCCCACTCGCTCAAAACATTGAACCCTAAATTGAGGTATAAGTATGATTGATTACATGTCTACAAAAAGGTCCACCTATTTCCCAGCAGCTCATCGCCTGCTGCCTAGCGGAGTGCTTGTGACTTTCGATCATTCTTTTCTGTCAGCTAAGCGTCACGTCTTGTTGATGGGTTGGGTTTACCTTTATAGTGAAGTTAGCCTGTCACAGTCAAGCACTATCTTGCGTTTTTCGGTTGTCAGGATTACCGCAACCGCGTAGTATATTACAAACAACAAGCAGTGAATTAGCAAGCCAATTTTCGCTCTCAAAAGGGCTCGATGATTTGGCGCTGAACGCTTGGTGCGTGGATGATTTTCAGCACCGGGTGCACTCGCTCTGAGTATGTCTGCCAGAGAAGAAATATCGTGGCTGAAGAGGAATGAAAAGAATGCGAACGATGCACATAAGGGTCTCGAGATACCAAGTCTAGGTATCGGCCTTGACATGGCCTTCCTGTACTAGCCCGAAGATCGAGCATGTAGCTTGTTACGGAATGGTTGGAGTTGTCACTACTGGAATACAGTGGCTGTGATCGCACAGTCTGAAGGAGCTGCCCGATCTGTTGACAACCCTTCCTTGAATGAAACCGAGTCCGTTCGACAATCTCAACACAAGGACTTAGCTCTTGATCGGGTGGGTTTAGACTGCTGTTTCTGGATGCACCTTTGCTCTGTGGATAAACATACCCGAAATTGATTTACCTTCGCACAGTATGAGCAAGGAAGGGCTTTGTCGCCTTTCATCTTTCGGCGATGGCACTCAGGGCAGGATTTACCAGTAATTGAAAGACAAGGCCAGACCATGGTAGACCATCATCAATTCGATTAGAAATCAAAACCCGCATTTCTAAGCAATCAGTCAAGGTTGCGACTACCTGAGCAAGGCTTATACGACAGTGGGCAACAAAGAGCAACCCGATTGGTGTACTTGACATTCACCGATTGGCTACAGCGGGAAACGGTCAGTATATCCGCTTTCACCAATCACATCACCAAGAACCCACCGCAAGCAAGTGTTACCTTTAACTACCATGGGAAGACGACAATGATACTGCCAGTTGAATGTATAAATATGACCTTGTCTTCAATTCTACCTATGCGGAATATCGATAAGAAAACCTGAAGCCAGAGAACCCAAATTACCAGAGACAAGCTTGACTGCCAGATAAACATTCACAATGTCAACTATCCCGAAGAACGTCGCAATCGTCGGTGTAAGGACGGCTTGACCCTTATCTAACAATTGGATCTTCAGCATAAGCTGATATATCTTTAGGCTAACGGAAACATTGGCAAAATCATATTTGACAGTCTGGTTGCCTCGAACAAATTTACCATAACGGTCATCTCCCGCAAAACAAGTGAAGCTACTTTCCCCCCAGGAGTCGCGGTCTTGAAGACAGATTTCTCAGATAGCGCTCTGAGGGATGTCTTACAGGGACAAGATGCCGTGATCTCTGCAGTGGGCGCCACCGGTTTCAATGAACAGAAAGCGCTCGTGGATGCAGCCATCCACGCTGGGGTCAAGCATTTCATCCCCTCGGAATTCTCAGCCGATAGCCAGAGTGAGGCCTTGCTACAGTTGCTGCCACTATTCGGGCAGAAGAATGACCTGATCAAGTACCTGAAAGAAAAGGAATCCTCAGGTTTGACGTGGACTGGCATTGCTACCTCTGGATTGTTCGATTGGGTAAGTGATATAGTATATTGCAGAGCTGGTGTCCGATTTCTAACTCTTATTTTACCACCAGGGGCTTCGTAATGGCTTCTTAGGGTTCGACCTTTCCAATCACACTGCTACGATCTGGGATGGCGGTAACAAAAAATTCACTTTGACCAACGCAGACCAGCTGGGCCAGTCGGTGGTATCCGTACTCGAACATCCACAGGAGACTAGCAACAAGTACCTGTATGTCGCGTCTGTGGAGACCACCCAGAGGGATATTGTCGCCGCTCTGGAGAAGGTGACTGGGGCTAAGTGGACGACTCGAGATACCACCACGGATGAACAGGTTAGTGCGGCTGTCAAGAAGCTCACAGCTGGTGATTTCAGCGGCGCTTTCACACTGGTCCGGGCCACCTGTTTCGGTAACACGCCTGGTCTCCGTTCAAGCTATTTGCAGGACGAGAATTTTGCAAATGAATTGCTGGGTCTAGAGATGGAAAGTGTTGAGAATACCATTAATCGGCTGTAACATAGGCTCTTGGTTCTCCGACATGACCTGCGTTCATGTTATCGGGCACTTTGTCGGCAAGGGCAGACTATACTAGGTCACACAAATCTAGCTGCTTCATTAGATTGATTTTATGTCACTTAACGCTTAAGTCTGAAAGATTCGACAAAAATCAATATAATGACTATGTCCGAGTAATAACGCTCTAAAAGTACGAATCAGCAGGATTATGCATCTGAATCAGGATTAGTCAACTTTCTTTATGCAAATGAGGGCTGATGAGGGCGGAGGGCGGAGGGTAGGAGATGCCGGCCCCTTTTGATTTTTCTCACGAGGTCTAATGCCAGACAATAAAGAGACGTTAGATTACGTGGTTCTGGTTGCTTGAGAAGCCTGGTTAGAGCTTGCTTTTTTTATGCTTAAAAATCTAACTATATCCATGCCTCACCAGATGCAGCGGGGTATGAACAATGATGGCTGGTATATAAGCTACTAGACAGCGGCAGATACGAGGTTTTGAACTGGCAAAAAAAAGAAAAAAGGGGGCGGAATTACGTAGAATTGGTCCAAAGAGCGGGGGGTTTCAAAACACATGCAGCATGCGGACTTTCTCGGCCGCTTGTCCGCCGTAACCAATTAGCGAGCTAGCTCTGAGGTGATGTGATTGGAAGCTTATGTATGTATCTTACGCTAAGATCAATTAACGCCATCCGATGCTCACGGTACTTACTAAGCTCAACTCTTCTCCATTAAGTTATACATGCGGACCCTTCCCGCCAATTGTCTGCTCCGACCAAACAGGGCACACAGTCTTCCAATAACCCATAACTCATATGATCCTCATTTTTCCAATTACCCGATAGTTTTCGATTATCAATTCATTTGCTAAGGTCACTGCGACAGAGATTGAGTGTTCGTGAAAATTCATGAGTCATGTTAACGACCAACGCGGTTGCAGCGAAATCTTGCCTCGAATGTCGTCGGCGGAAGATCAAGTGTGATAAGTGCATTCCTTGCTCGTATTGTGTGAAGGTCAAGGTCAAATGCCGCTACCCAACACCAAAGTCAGCTTCGGAGAAAAGCGAAAGCTCGAGTCTAGGCAACGAGATCCAAAGTGCTCGCACTGATAGTATTGAGAACAGCTTGCAAACCCTTGAGCGTAGGATCTCTCGAATCTCCGAAATCTTGGAACAGACTCACGCAACCTCAAACTCTGGCCAATATGATACCCATGGGCTCGAAGCACGTCATCTGAGAGACCAAACTATCTCGGTGGGGAGAACAATTAGTAGTGTATGTTCATCAGTTCAACTTTACTTCAGTCTTATGATTCTGATTTGGCATTAGGGGTCAACGGGCTTAGCGTCACGCAGGCTAAGCACGTCTTATAATTTCCAGGACGATCCAGGCAATCGATGTCCGAGACTTAGTCGAACGGAATCGCCATTCACGGTCTCTCCAACGGGATCCCTAGACTCTCTCCACCCGCCTCCAACAACTATCTTCTTTATGTGGCAAACGTATCTCGAGAGAGTTGATCCTGTATTGAAATTAATCCATACCCAGACCGTGCAACAGGATATTATGAATTTTATGCGGCGCAAATCTCGTCTCGATTTGGCTCGTCATATTTTAATGTTTGCGATATACTACACCTCTGTGATTACAATGTCAGGGAAGGAATGCTGGGAAGAGCTTCACGAGTCCAAGGGGGCAGCTTTGAAAGGGTAATTTTCAGACATCCTTGCGTGATGTGTTCCACTCATAAAACAATAGGTTCCGCGATGAGTTGGAGAACTCTTTGGAACAGTCTGGCTTTCTCAACACATCGGACCTGACTGTTATACAATCGTTTGTCCTATACATTGTAGGTCTGCCTTATCATACCACTGCCGAAGAGAACCTCACCATTGCTGTGTCAGGTATGTGGCAGATTCGACAAGCGAGGACCGGATACCAATCGCTTGAAAGGTGTCGCGGTCAGACTCGCTTTCGAAAACAATCTACATCGGGATGGCCTGGAGTTCGATATGGCCCCTTTTGAAGTCGAGATCCGACGTCGGCTATGGTGGCAGATCTATGTCCTGGATGTGCGGACTGCCGAAGACAATGGCTCGGATCCACAAATCCTCACTACATCTTTCACCACGCGATTTCCTTCTAATGTCAACGACGCAAGTCTCCACCCTAGTATGAGTGAGATGCCTCAAGCATATTTTGGGAGAACAGAAATGTCATTTACTCTGGTGAGATTTGAAGGGAGTAATCTTGCAGGACGAGTAGTTTTCTCCGATAAATATTGTCAAGAGAATTCCTACGATGTCTTGTCAGGTCCTGAGAAATGTGTGGCCATCAACAACTTCAGAGACCGAATAGAGGGAGAATATCTATCCCATCTAGACAAAAGCGTCCCTTTAGACTTTATTACCGCAACGTCCATTCGTCTCATACTCGTCAAGCTCAAACTCGCAGTGAACAAACCTCAAACGAGGCAAAGTCAACACCTTGTCATGCAACAGAGTTTCCGAAAAACTTGCGTCGAGATTTTGCAACGTGCTCGCTCGCTGCGTCATTATGAAAAGGGGAACAAATGGCTTTGGCTTTTCCAGACATACCTCGAGTGGGATGCCCTGTTCTATCTGTTCATCAATCTGTCCCTAGTACCGTCAGGGGATGACGTCGACTTAGCATGGGGTGCTGTTGATGACATCTATGATTATTGGAAGAACCACAGCGACACTTGTCTCAACTATCGCTGGAAAGATATCGAAGACCTACGCTCTCGGGCTCTATATGCCAGGGGCTTGGTGCAGAGGGGACCCAGTGCCTTTACGATATCACCCGTGGGTAGCTGTGGTCCCGATCCCTTTGATATGAACACCCAAGTCCAAAACGCACCCATTAGTCAAGCGGAAGTCGTTTCATCTGCATTGCAAGACGAAGGTACTACGGAGAGCCTAACCATACCCAGTGCGGGAACAGGTTGCCAGTGGAGTGCACGGATTTTTGAGAAATACTTCGAAGTGTTAGACTCAGAGCATAACCTGCATAGGTCATGGCTCTAGATAACACAATCTCGGCGAGAGTTTGAATATACCTTGAACATGTCTCAACACAGAAATTTCAATTTCTTTGACCTATTTCATTCATTATGTTTTCTAGGTCTCCATTATAAGGCAGAAGCAAACACTCATGAATCTTCCTCGAAAATAAATATTATGCCAGGGTTTAAAAGCCGGTGTGGATCGAGGGAGCGCTTGGGACTTTGCATGACGTAGATAGTAGCTAGACCAACCGCTTTCTTCAAAGATTATCTCTTACCCTTTCGGCTTTCGACCCCTTACCAAACCTCTCAGGGAACTGGAGTAAGCTTATCAAAACTTTCAAATGTTATCAATAAGCATGTAGACTGACTCAGCAGGGACAAATCCGTGGCGCTAATATTGGATGCCAAGACCCCTTGACTTCGCTCGATACTCATTAGCCTGAAACAATGAAGATGGAATATTATGAAGACCAATTCCCTAAAAGGGCGAGCCATATCAGCTAAGTTTCATACACCTGCATTCTACATGGCTGAATCGCATCATTGCTTCTTACGAAGAATTGTTTCCCCGCCCCCAAGTTTTGTGCCACGGGTCCCTGCGGTAATTCCCCTGCGGTAATTCCGCGACCATTAACCTTAAACGGCTTAACCAATGCAACCCTGGAAAGCGTCAAACACGCATATTATCAACAATGTAGTATTAGAATTCTCAAACGTCACGAGGTTAGTCTAGCTTGGGAGGTTTAATTTCCCCTGCGCACTAGACTGTATGCTGACCTGCTGACAGTCTCCATTATTTGAAAATCGAACAGGTACGATCATCCACAAGGAAAAACCGCCAATAATGATCGTTTGATCTCCCCTTGGAGTTAAGTTCCAGGGGATTTACTTCAGCTCAGTATAATGGAATGCAAGGCGAGCATTCGTCTTACGACATAATCACCTATTGCAGTATACTGCTCGTTGCATGACTAGAGGATTCAACACCCTATGCGGATGATAGGACGCTTCGTATATGCAAGAGGCGGCACATTTGCGTATCCACCAACAAATACAACGTTAGAAGCCTATGAACATCCAAAGTAAGACATTGGAGTATGCCGAGGTCGAAGTAACCAGTTGGAAGTTTCTCCGGAGCAGCATTATTTCTCCGTGTTATGCGAACTTTGAACAGGTCTTTTCAATAACAGCTCAGAAAAATATAAAACGCCCATCTCTGCCCGGCAATACTGAGAGGCAAGGGCAGGCTTCGGACTAAAAGAAAGATCCATCCAATTCCACAACACATCATTTGGCAAGGCCTGAATTTTGATTGATTTTTCATTATCCATCGAGGTCACCCTCATGATGATGAACAAGTCAATTTACACGATGGGCCTTCTGGCTCTGAGCCTTTGCGCCCAGGCGACCCAGACCTTTAGCAACACAGGAACAACCTCTGGCTGGGACTCCACCAATAAAGAACACGAGGGCACCGTCCAACAAGTCACCAACGTTGTCTACAAAGGCACGACAGCCTTGAAGATGACCCAGATCTACGACTCGAGCTACACGGGACGATACCACTCAGAGGTAGTGAAAAACAACGTGTACAAGCGTGGCGACACTGGGTTCTACGGATTTACCTTCCGCCTCCAAGACGACTGGCAATTCTCCCCCGCTCAATCATATAATATCGCTCAGTTCATCGCCGACTTCTCTGACACGGGCTGCGACGACTACATGCCCTCCAGCATGGTCTGGCTCGTCGGAAACCAGCTGTACTCCCGTGTCAAGCAGGGAACGATCTGTGCACAGAAGATCCAGACCTTCCCCAACATCGTTACCGTCTCTCCGGGTGCGTGGCACAGAGTCGAGATCCAAGCGAGCTGGCAGACCGACGGGACTGGATTTTATAAGATCTGGTTCGATGGGACGAAAGTCTTGGAGGAGTACAATATCGATACGACGATTGAGGATGATCGGGAGTTCCAGTTCCGAGTTGGTTTGTATGCTAATGGATGGCACGATGATGATCAGATGAAGGGGACTCAGGGAACGCGGCAGGTATGGTATGATCAGATTGCTACCGGAACGACTTTTGCGGATGCCGATCCTAGTCAGTGGTGAATAGAACGGAGCAGGAGTTGAGTTCTTGGGGGCGATTGATTGTCGATTGTTTGTAGGTCAGATCCGAGTATTGGCTTCCTGGTCCATGGTATGAAGCTTAAGGATCGCGCTGTGAGACTGGGGAATGCGACCTAGTCGTATTGCCCATATCTGTTTGGCTCTGCATGTCATTTCGGCAGGAGCTGCTGATTCACTCTAGTCAGGGAATAAGGGATATGTTATAACCAGTATGTGCGAGAGATAAGAGTAGATTTTGATGAAGAAGAAAGCATTATATGTACCTATTCACCCCACTTACCACTTGGAGTCTCATGCCCTGAATCACTTTTCTAGAAGCGAGAATGGCGCACTTGGAATGTTCATCCATGCATGTTTCATTTCCAGGAAGAGGCCTCTCAGGGATTGCGACTCTCTCCTTGGATGAAGCATTGGGGATTATTAGGTCACATTAATGTTGGTATCTATGCTATGGCAACAATAGGTATATGTCTCAGTCCTTTTATTGAATTTTGCTTCCAAGATCATACCGAGTCCAGGTAGTTGGTACTTATGACAACAGTTATTCATGAAATGTATCAATTCAGGGTACGTAAACAACATTAATCATATCTGCATGAAATTAAAAGAACATGAAAGTGGCCGCAAATATCGCTGCAACCAATGCGATCAAACTTTGCGCACCACCTGATCCCATCGGTGTCAGTGCAATCCCAGCCCCAGTGTGATTTGCCGAGCCATTGACCGAGGTGGGAGTAGCTCCCAATCCATCTGGGAGTCCCTGATAACTGAAGGTCAGGTTCTGCGCAATGGAGGTATTGTAGCACTCTCCATTTGCAACGTCCAAGTTGGTCAGGTCATCGGGGTTCAAGAAGAACATGTAGTTTGACTGGTTCAAGCTTTTGAAGCCAGATGTGTCATATGGGAATTTGTCGCCCGAGTCAGTGGCAGAGGTATTACGGAGCCAGATGCATTGGACTTGTCCGGGGAAGTCGGTAGCCATTTCTGGGTAGTCCTTCATGACATCGCTGTTGCTTGTGTCTGCAATCAGAATGAACTTGCGCTCAGGGAAGGTCTCGAAAACCTTTTGTAGTAGGAACTTGCGGATCGACAGGGTAGCGGAGACGTCGCTGAAGTTCAATGGGCGGGTGTCGAAAGAGCCTCCTGGGTAGTTGTTGTAGATGAACTGCATGTAGTTTCTGGTAATCTGCTCGGGGGTGGTGGTCTTAAAATATTGTTAGTATGCTGAATATAAAGAGGGAGGATGAGGACTAACCAAGTAGTGGAAGTGCATATTAGGGACGCTGATGGACCAGTTGCGGTAAATGTCTGGCATGTTCTCCCAAGGGGTGAATGGACGGGCAAATGAATTGAGCAATCCTTGCTCCGGTTCGTAGATCTTTGTGACACGAAGAATATCATCAATGTCAGAGACGATGGTGATTCCAGTCGGAGGCACCAGGTAGGCGGTACTGTTGCCGATAGTTGCACCGCCGACGTAAGTGTTGAGCCTTTGGATTTCGGAGGTCTCATTTCCGGCAGTGAGCCCATTGCTGTCAATGGGTAAAAAGACGTCAAAGTCACCTTCGACCGTGGTATTGTACGGCAGAGTAATGTCTTGCGTGCCACCCGTTGTGTTCGATGACCCACCACCACCAGGTTGTCCACTGGATCCCTGGCTCGGGGCAGGCTCTAGGTGAATCGTGTTCACGGCCACTTCGGGTTGCTGAACAACAAAGATCTCGGCAGTCAGGTTCCGTGCCTGGGCCTGCTGCGATTCAGGAAGATCGGAGATGCTTGTGTTGACGAGGAAGACGTCGGCCAACTTGTTCAAGTCTGAGACGGAGGTGTTTGGCTGCTTGTAAACATTTCCATGGAAGCGAACGTTCCAGCCTGAGTTGGTCCAATTCGCATAAGGGTCAATGTTCAGCACGTTTGTTGGCAATGCTGCCAAATCTGTGCTATCCAGGCCGAGGGAACTGACAACTGCATCTCCAGTTGGGAATCCCTGGAAATACTGGGGCACGCCTGATGCAACCCAGGAGGGGATATCGGACCCAAGCCCCGAAAGCACGGTGTCGATATAGGAGTCAACGTCGTCTAGAAGGCCTCTGCCAACGATCGGAGAAGGATGACGCGCGACTGGGGAGGCTGTGATGACCGGGTTTTGCGGGGCGACGGCATTCTTGTTGGGGTACGGAGTCGGCGCGGGGGATGCGGAGGTGATGGAGAAGAGGCAAGCCTGCAGAATGGCCTGGAGCGCAATTGTCGACTCCTTCATGATTGCGGGTAGAAACACAACAGGGTCCGTACCAATTCCACGTCTCAGATCAAAAAAGGTCGCGCTGATGCCAAATGGAGCACACAAAGACAGGATAGTCCTTCGATAGCGGTTGAGACCTGTTGAAGGATTGAGAAAAGGTACAAAGCTCAGAACCACAGTTTCCCCAGAAGTGCTTCTTATTAATAGTTGAAATTAGATTAACTGACCAGGCACAATGTATAAAACATGGAAACAGGGACGAGCGACGTCACTGGCGCCGAAAGTGGGGCAGGAATTTCCACCAACAACCAGATTGACGAATTACAATCGAGGAAACCCTGCACGGCTATTACTGTGAGACCCTTAGGGTCTAGGGGTCCTGAGATTGAAACTACGTCATTACGGCCATCATAAGCATTGTAGCATACGAGGAATTATTTTATCCATTCAAATATCACATCGCGATGGTGGGATGTAGTTATTCGGGAAATTTGGGTATTGAATTTGCAGTGGTTTGTTGAATTTTCTCTGGATGCGGCTTGTCATGCGGATACGAGCAAGCACTGACTAAACAACCAAAAGCAAGGCCATGGAATCTAGAAAGGCTTATTCATGCGCTATAAATAACTGATTGAACGGTACTGGTATTATGTAATGCGGCTCTGACCAGTTACCGATAACGCGGGGCCGAGTAGATGCGTGGTGGTTGATGAAGGGTTGGCTCCTCTCCTCCAGGAAACCCATGATCAATGAGAAGAACCGTGTAAATCTGATTTGCATAGGGTCTTAGACTGGGCAACTCTGGTATTTTGGCATCAACAGTGGCAGATACTAATTTTATATGAGTCTACGGCGGTCACGTGGATAAGTAAGCTGTGGAAGTATAAACATGAGATTGACTCAAACTCCATAATGGGATTGAGAACTCGACAAGAACAATGGCAAACAAGAGAGAACATTAGCAAAGGGAGATTAACAATAATAACAAGGAAAAAACAATAGCAAGAGGGAAAGAACAATAGTAAGATGTGGAAAGAAACACTTTTGCTATTGTTCTCCCGATTGGGAACCTGGATAGTAGTGAATGTGATCCCACAATGAGTCACGCCGTGAAGCAAACAGTGAATGCTCTGATCCTGCACTCTGGTTGGTCGATCCTGAATTAAGCGACTGATTCTGGGGTGGTGATCTGGGGAGCCCATGATTCACGTCCCCCAGGCCTGCCTATAAATACCCCCCTCCTTTTCTTCCTCTTCTCTCCTTCTTCCTTCTTCTCCTCCACAGAACTTCATATCTTCTATTCTTTCCGTCCCCACAACGGCTTCTTTCTTTAATTCCGTCCGCCATCTCCCTACTTACCTAACGCGTCTTTCCAGTTTTGCCAAAACATTTTCACCGTTGTATGTTTTCATGCTCTTCAGGTACGTCACCTAGGTAGTTGCGGCTTGCTGTTTCTACCTTTTCGTTCGGCGTCTTCTTGTCAAAAGCGCCTCCACTTTTATCTCCATGTGGACCCGCGTGCCTGGAAGACCCCACATCAGAAGTGCATGTGGTACCCCTGGTCGTATATGCAAGTCAACAAGGGTGCTATTCGCGGGCCTCACCGGCTGAAGCGTTGACCATGCCGAGGTTCTTGCTGGGATTAGTAGGTCTCGCCGGAAGTTCCTGGTCGGAATTAGTACGCTCGCCGAAAGTTCCCGATGACGTTCAGACAGAGCATCATGCAAAGTACTCTCTTCCCCCCTGCACCGCAATCTGGAAGTTCCCGAGTGCATACGGGCTTTCTGTCGTTGACTTACACTCTCTCAATGACGTCTGAAAGTTGGTGGGTATTGAGTCTGCGACCTGGTCGATGCTTTGTCGTCTGCTTGTGATTGCCCTGTGTTCTGCCTGGCCTCCCGTACAACTGACGGAGAACAGAAAAACAGCCTCACACTATCGTCTACACCGCAGTATGAGGCCGGTCAATGGCCTCTTCTGTAAAGACGGAGGTGCCTGGGACAGCGTGTTAACACCGTGGTTCGTCTTTCCACCCCTGAGCAGTCACGATTTGTGAGTATGTATTTACAGCTCCTGGGACTTGTGCAACCTCTCACTCGGTGAGTCGCCAATGCGTCAGGAATGGCGGGTCTGCACTTCTGCACGGTTGATGTTAACGCAGTGGGCTTTCGGGTTCTCGCAATCTGGCTTCTCTCTAATATCTCTCTGGTGTTTGTGTTCTTGAGGTGTGTGCACGGGGCCTTGTGCCTGTTTGTTTCTTCGCATGGAGAAATACTCCACACTACAGGCCTGCTCTTCGTCCAACTCGTTGGCTCGCTATGACTCTGGGGGATCCAAAGCACGTTCTTGGTACGTTCTGATTTATTCAGACTCGGACTCGGTCCGGTTTTCACTCTGAATATTGTGATGAATCTGCTGATTCCAAATCATGTTCTTTGTGCCTTTTCACTCGGACTCGGTCCGGCTTATACTCTGAATACTGTGAGGGATCCGTGGATTCCGAATCATGTTCTTTGTACGTTCTTACTCATTCGGACTCGGTCCGGCCTTTACTCTGAATATTGTGAGGGATCTGTGGATCCCAAATCATGTTCTTCGTATCTTTGTTCGCTCGGACTCGGTCCGGCTTTTACCTTGAATGTTGCGATGGATTTGTGGGCTGCAAAGCGTGTTCTTTGTACGTTTTGATTCAATCGGACTCGGTTCGGCTTTTACTCTGAATGTTGTGAGGGCTCTTTGGATCCTGAATCATGTTCTTTGTATTCTGGTTCACTCGGACTCGGTCTGGCTTCTTCTCTGAATACTGTGAGGAATCTGTTGATTCCAAAGCATGTTCTTTGTATTCTCTGATCAGATCAAATCGGACCCGGTCCGGCTTTTACTCTGAATGTTGCGATGCATCCTGTGGGTTGGCTCTTTTTTTACCGGAGCATCTGCTTAGTACTGCTTTTTCTCGGACTCGGTTCGGCTTGTACTCTGCGCATGCGATGGGTTTTTTCTCCTTGAACATTGTCATGACTGTTCTTGGGTCGTCTGATTCGACGTGCGGGCAGCCTCTAACTCGGTTAGATGCCATTAGTCACAACGTTTCATGGGCTGCTCTGACTTGGTCAGTTGCCATTCGACACGCCAGCGATGGGTCTGCACTTCTACGCAGTGCTGGCGATTAGTACCTTGTGTCGTTTTGCCTTGTGCTTCATGACATCTCGGGAAGCTAAGATAGACCCCTTGGTAGACAGCACTTGTTTTGACGATATTATTGTCTGTTGTTTTGTTTGATCTTGTAGATACTACTATTGATCCAGGGTATTCGGCTCATGGAAATTGAATGATATTTGTTCTGATTCCTGAAAAACATTCAATTCACTACATGTAGAGAATGGCCTCGAACGAGACTCTCCGAGGACGAGAAAACGCGACGACTTGTAACTCCAGAGAAGCTTCTCCATGTCCGATCCTCGAAGCCTTGATGAATAAGATTCGAGATCCGGCCATTCTCATGTCACACTCTCAACATGCTCCACCCCTTCACCACCTTTGGCATGCATGATATGCTCATCTCGGGCTTGGTACTTCTGAGGACGCTTACTGGATATGGCTTCTTTGTCGAGAAACGCCAGAAGAGGCGGGCTGCCTCGATAGTAATCATCCATGTCTTCCAAAGTCCGACCAGCGGTCTCTGGATAGAACAGGTACACAGTAGGTATGATCGTCGCATTCAAAACAACCCAGATAATGTAGAACTTCCAGCCGAGGTTTTGAATGCCAATTGGTGTGATCTCGACAACCATGAAGTTCATGATCCAGTTTGTTGCAGCTCCCAGCGCTGCTCCCTTTGTTCGCATCGTGAGTGAGTTGATCTCGGTGGGATAGACTAGAGAGTAGAATCAAATGTCAGTGATGGAAGCTCATGGTTGGAAATATAGTCGAAAGGGGTATTCTCTTCAACTCACGCCACGGTACACCCTGCATGCCAATTCCGAAGAAACGTAGTACAGGAAGAAGAATGCCACTGATGCCGATGCCACCTGCTCTCGATGCGGGTATCCAGATAGCTCGTTGTATCGTATGAGCGCCGTGATGAAAATGTAGCAGAAACACATTCCTGTGCAGCCGAACATCATCAATTTGTGACGTCCCCATCGCTCCACGTTGGGGATACCGATCAGGGAAAAGCAAAGGTATTGGACACTGTTGTATGCTGTGAGCAACCTTGCCAGTGATTCACTTAGCCCGATCGACGTGGTAAGGAAGGTCGGGAGATAGTAAGATGTCACGTTGATTCCAGTAAACTGTTGGAACGCCTGCGCTCCCATGCTCAGCACGAGGCGACGGACTGTGTTTGTTCCTGATTTCTCTCTAGCTCGGCCGCGAATAATATCACTAAAGCTAACGCTGTTGCGTTCGTACTCCACACTGTATTGTATCTCGCTAATCTGGAGCTGGACAAAAGCATCGGTGGTTTCTTGTCCCTCCAGATCGGCGATGATCTGGAGAGCCTCGCTCGGACGATCGTGGGCAATGAGCCATCTATGTGGTAGAAGAATGCTGGTCAGCTTGAAACTTCAAGCAGGGGGTGAAGCTTACCTGGGAGACTCCGGAAGCCATGGAACAGTGCAAAATATCATGATGTTGAAAATCAGCTGAAAGGATAAGGAGAGGCGCCACGAGACTGGACCATTGGCAAGGGAAAAGCCGACCAGGAGAAGGCAGTTCTCAAGAATAACCAGTTTTCCTCGCCACTGGGCCTTGGAAGTTTCAACTTGTCAGATTGGCGCTGTTGATGTGTTGAGGCCTGTTCACGGAAGAAGATTAGCACTCATGCAACACAAAGCTTTGAACTTCGATCATACCATTGCCAATCCCAGCAACAACGCGACCGGCCATCATTTGACCCAGGCTGTAAGAAGAAGCCTGCAGGATAGCACCGATAGTCATAACAATTGTGCCCAGCAGAATGGTGTTTCTCCGACCCAGTCGCTCTCCAACGGAGTAGGCAAGCAACAAACCAAGACAACAATCCACATCGTAGATAGCAGTCACGGTGCCTAGAAGCGTTGCTTGGTTGGTCCTTGAAGGTTGTGAAGCCGAAGAAAGTCCTGTGAAATAACGACTCCACTGAATACTCCCTGATGAAAGCCAAGCAGTGTCATATCCACACCACAGGCCACTGTGATCCAGAAGGTAAGCCATCCACCCCGGAGGCCAAAGTAGGGTTTTGAAGATTTCCACATCATGGTCAAGAAGGCATGCCAAAACCTGTGCCCGAATATTCATTCAAAGACTCTTCTCCATCGCGGTTATATATACTCCAAACCCCAGTATCCACAGCTGGGATGAGTGGGTCCGGGGTAGAAACCAGCTTAATTCATCGCTATCCCCCGCAATCGTCATTCCAGTGGCTTGCCTCGAGGCGGGGCCCCATCGTACGATGATTGTCTCGGTATCAACCCGATGCAGCTTGCAAGGCTTGTTGATTCTGGGGTTCCCAATGTGGTAGGAATGCGGGGATCCCGCGTGGGTCTCGGTCCCTGTCTGCCGATGATCTTCAAGGCTCGTGCCCGTGTCGGGGGTCGAGGCGGGACACGAGTCGGGGGCACATTTTCGGCGATGCGGCCGTTGGAAACTTAAATTTGAGTTGAAGTGTGACCAGGAATGATAGGTATAAGATGGACTCACTGGGGATTTGGCTCTGCAGCTTCATGGAAACAAGAATTCTCAAGGCCAGCGAAGGCTTCCCAACTGACAGGAGAACCTTGGTAAGGCATCCATGGGCTTAGGCATGGAGATGGCCAGGTAGGCAAGTAGGTGAGTTTTCAAGCCCTGAAGTCTTGATGGACCTCCCAAGGTCGGGAGTTTGTGGAGTTCTTTCTGATCAAATCATGATCACTATAGGTAATGAACAATTGACACCCGAATACTAATGTTAATGCACTGCTGAGTGCGTTGGCAGGGGCACCGAACGTCCACGAAAAGTAGAGAAATATATATTTTGAATTATTCATTAACGAAAGCTTGCAAATCTAAAATGTCTTCTCTATGTGCTTGCTTGGTAAACCTTGAAACTCTTGAACTCCCAGTATGCTGTCGTAAAATTTGATGCGTTATCCATCACAAAGGTCTCGCAACTGTCGGGACAGCCGCTCTGTGTGGTGTAGTACTCCGTCGCAGATGCCCAACCTCCACAGAAATCGATGTTGGCAATGATGCTCTGGTTTTTGAAATGATTCCCGATGTTGCACTCCGTACTTGGGAAATCAGCATATGCCTTGCCCCAAGTGGAGGGATCAGGGCTTCCTGATGTAATGTCAGATGGGATATCTGCGCGAACCCAATGCCAGACTCGGATTCCGGCGTCACGGAGCTCCATTGCATAGACCTAAAAAATATTAGCTGAGAAATTCTTTGCGAATGACAAAAGCAACTTACTCCACCACCCTGTGCATTGAATTCGGGACCGTATGTGGTCTTGGCACCTTTCACACCACATCCTGATTCGTCGTGCGATTCCCAGTAACAGGTCTTGTACAGTGCAGTACCAGTCTCCTTACGCTTCACGCCCATATTGCATCCACTTGATGTGTGGAGTGTCGCTTGGTTGCCCCATTCGCCCATGTTGACAGCCTCCATGACATCGATCTCGCCATGCTCTGGCCAATTACTTGGGTCTGTTAGCCATAGAGCTGGCCAGATGCCACAAGCATAGGGTGTGTGCAAAATATCGAACACGAAGAGTCCATCGGCATAAGTATTATTAGATGTGATTCTGACAGATTGACGGCCATTAGCCACTTCGTCCTCTCCACTGTATGTGGTATCCACTTTGAGCACAGCGGATGTGTTGGTGGCATATGTCAAATTGAGCCATTCAGATGCAGATCGGTCAATGTATCTGCAATAAAGTGATTAGCGGGGAGATCATCTTGGCGCAACTTCGTTTGATACATACTGGACAAATCCACCTGACGGGTCAGAGGTCGCATAATAAAAGTTATCGAAGAAATCAGAGCCAGAATAGGTATCTACCAAACTGTAGTCGAGTTTGGTATAACTGGGGTATCGGGTGGCTCGTACTCCGAGCACAGCACCCACAACAACAGCAACAATAACCACAACAACACCGGCTGCGACAGCAAGCTTTTTAATCAGAGACCATCCCCGCGGGTCCCAGGCAGAATATCCTGCGGTTGTAGGACCCGCTGTTGCTGTCTCGGGGCCCATATTCCAAGATCCGTAGGCAGGTGGCTCACTGATTCTCGAGAAGCCTGAATGCCCGATATTGTGCCCAGATGATCTTTCGTATAGATCAAAGCTCATTCCAGCGGAGGTGATAATTAAGGTTATCCAATCGTTGGCAAAGACATCTGCCGTACCAGGAACGTTGCGGAAAGAAAAATAAAAGAAAAAGAACCCCAAATTTCGACCATGACCCACGATTAAAACAACTTCACTGCAAGACGTGATAGAAGATTTCCCATTCGCCATTGGTAAGGCCGCGTATCTTGCCAAGCCATGATGACGAAGTGCCGCGGCTGGGACGCTGACCACGCGTCCCGCTGATACGTGGGGCGCTGACAGGGATCTAAGCCCAAAATAACAAGTTTCCCTCTCGAATGACACCGCCCAATTCGCTGCGTGGGCTATCTTCGGAGCAGACCCTGCAGCTACTTTTGTCTTTTGCGGATCCTACTCTGCACATGGCTAATTATCCGGTAATTGAGTAACGCAATCCCTACCGAGCGACCCGAACGCCATAGTAAATACGATAATCTTACAATCCAAAATTCCGATAAAAACAAAATCTAGTGAACTCTTATCATGGAATGATGTTTTTCATATTACTCTTCGTAACTTCCATAGCATAGCTCCGGGTTAAGATCTGATTTCTACGGGTTCATATCTGGAGGTTAGAAGGGCAAGATAAAGTATAGTTATTCTATAGTCATTTTATTAATCAAGCATCCATAGGTTAAGCTATACCAAGCTTCCAAGTTGAACTACGTCTATCTCAGGAAGTTAGCTGGAGAAAAATTAGATTTGAGTCCTGTCGTTGCCGAAAAAATCGTTGCATTTACTATACATACTGTTTTGGTCTGGCCCGCTCTGTGGATTACGTTGCTCCGCACGTAAGGCTAACACGTGACTCACTGTTCAGAAGAAGAAATATTAAACGACAGGCTGTTGCTCGCAAGTATTATGTCAAGACGTTCAATTTGAATCAGAAACTCTTGTCCCTGTTCGGTACATCCTACTCGCCTTTGACATAAACGTTGGACTCTGTCGGCTGATCCTTGTTTTTCACGTACCAAGTCACATGACCCGGGTATTTACTGGTTCAGGCACCAAAAGAGGGTTTTTTCCTTTCTGTTGTGGAGCTTCAGGTTGAGTTTAGCGCGAGCTATTTTTTCTTCCGACGCCTAAATCTCGGCATCTGCAGATTCGTGGCGTCGGGAACTACTGACGCCCACGTAAGCTTGCGCCGGGCTACAAAGCTTCAATCCTGTGTAACCATACACAACAGCCCATGCTGCTCTGATAAAATCATCAGCCACCTCAGCCCCAGTGGGTCTACACAAAGGGGTGACCAACGCGTCGAAGGAGGGCAAGTCGGGAAAATGGGAAAACGGCAAGTGGAGTGGATTGTTGACTACCGAGGCAGAGGTAGAGAAGTGTGCTCTGTCTGGACGCGACTGGCATAAATTTCACGGGCTTGAATCCTGGTCTTTTGCGTCCCTTGAAAACGTGATTGTTTGAAGTCATCGTTATTCTTCAGGACCCATCTAAGCACAACATTTTATCAGGATGGAGACCTAGCATGTTGGAGAGATGGCTGTACGGTCACGGAGATTGTAGCATTAATTAATGGCTCGATGGTGGAGCTTTATTTCTTCTCAACCCGATAGGGGCGAGAACGCTCCTTTGCTGTATTCACCTTCATTAGTGTTTTGAGACGTGGCCGGGAACTGACAATCTGTCGCATCGTGAATTGATCGAAGCTTAGAGTGTGTATTTTCGAACTTCGAAGTGCGATAATGCATATGGACGGACGGTCATCCAAGGTTTGTGGAGATCAGGTGAAGATCAGTTTAAGTTGTTAAAGTTTTGTGTAACCCTGGCGGGCGCAGACAAGGTTCATGACGGCATCATTGAACTTGAGCAATACTGAATGTGCGGAAGCATGGTCTATCTTTATAACAGAATCTTGCAAGTCCAGCTATTCGCCTCCCTTCTACCACAATATCAGAATGGTAGGCTTCTCTCCAGCATTTTACTCCATTTTCAAAAGTAGGAATGTCGGGTATTTATCTGGCAAAAGGACATAGTACCTACCATCTTCTACTAGTATTCTTCCGATATGATAATGAACCCTATGATATGTCTCAGCGGGTCCTCTCTTGGATCTCCAGATCAATTTGTTGCTGGTCTGCCAAGGTTGATGTGGATTGCCTCAAAGCTTTCAGCTGAGTGCCAGCTATGGAGCTAGCCTGTGGGGGCAGTAAAGACGGCTTAGCTGATACCAAATGTTACGATATAGCTCGCGATATTCAGGTAATGATTAGGATATGTAGAGGCAAGAGAGGTTTAGAAAATTAGGAAAATCAAACAGGAGCTGGACGTGAGTAGATGCCTGAAATGAGCGAGACATCTATATGAGATCACCAGCTAATCTATCTAATTTTAAATTGTCAAAGTTGTCTCAAAGGGCAGATCCCTGCTGCTACGACCAACGTAAATCTTATATGTTCCCCGCTGCAGCAGCCACTCCTGTGCAGTGGTATCCCAAGTACTCAAATCGCGGCGAGTCAAGCTAAAGCTAACAGTGACTGACTTGCCAGATTTGACGAGAACCTTTTCAAATCCACGAAGCTGGCGAACGGGGCCATTGGGGATACCAACATAGAGCTGAGCAACTTCCTGGCCATCAACACTGCCAGTATTCTTGACAGTGGCAGACACGGTCACCAGCGTATCGAAGAGACGAGGATTTCCACCCGGAAGAATCGATGCCTTGGCCGGGTACTGAGAAATTGAAGAAGACTTCTTTGACACTTTAAGCTTGGAATAGTCAAAGGTGGTGTATGAAAGACCAAATCCGAAGGCGTACTGGGGCTCGATACCCTTCTTGTCGAAGGCGCGATAGTCAATGTAAACACCCTCTGAGAAATCTGATCGAGGGAAGTACTCGTAAATACCCGCGGGCTCGGCCGGCTCAAGCAAACTGCCGTAGTCGGATTCAGTTTTGGCAACGGTGTAGGGGAGTCGACCGGAGGGGTTGGAATCTCCGTATAGAATTTCCACCAAGGCACGACCGGTATCCTGGCCAGGAAGATGGGCGTAGATGATACCAGTGACGTTGGTATGGTCAACCCAGGACTCGACAATGCGGATACCAGCGTTGTGAATCACAACAATGGTGTTGGCGCAGTTGTCAGCGACATTGTTCACGGTAGTGTCGCTGTGGGTATCGTCGAGGCCTGCACGATCATATCCTTCTGTGGCGTATGAGTTGATGAATACCAAGCAGACGTCGGAGGTGTAGTCTACCGACGGGCTTTCAGAGGTGAAGTCCCAGAGAACAGACGAGCCGTCTTCGTAGGCTCGGCGCTGGATGGCGCTTATGGGAGCATCCACATAGGCGGGCGAGTTCGCACCGGAGCCACCACCGACAAACTGAGTCCCATTCTGATAGAGGGCTGACCTTGTAGCGGTTGCGCTGAAGTCAAATGAGGTCGAGAGGTCCATAGACATTGGTGTATAGGCATCGTAGCCAAAGACTGAAATCAGCTTTGGGGACTTCAAAGGAAGTGCTTTGTTTGTATTCTTCACCAGGACGTGTCCTTCGATGGCGGCTTGGAGAAGAACTGGCTTCGCTTCTTTGGAGGTGGCGATGACAGCCTGATGAGCTGCAGAGGCACTGTTGGGCATTCCAATACCTGGGTTGGGGAAGGCCGAGTCCTGATCTAGATAGTACCATGTGGCCATGAGTCTGGGAAATAGGGTTAATACCAGCCATCAATTGTTTGTTGGTTACGCATACACCTACCTTGTGATCATGTCGTCTAGGCGCGATGCCTCCATCGTTCCGTTTGCAATGGCAGTGGTCAGGTTACTGTTCCAGAGCAATGAGTAGGGCATAACAACGTCAAGTCCAGCATTGGCACTAGCAATACCACCGTGCTGAGCTCCCCAGTCTGTCACAACATAGCCTATTCAGAGATTATTTAGTTTCCGGAATCATTTGTCATCCAAGTTGGTGTTCTGCTTACCCTGGAAGCCAAGCTCGGTCTTCAACAAACCATTGAGAGTCTTGCTGTTTTGGCAGGCGTATGAATTATTCAGTCGGTTATACGAGCACATGACACAGGCGGCACCAGCAAGGACTGCATCCTGGAAAGGCCACAAGTAGAGCTCGTGGATTGTCTGGTCATCCAAGTTGTCCGAAACAGACTGGATAGCATTACCATCGGAGTCAGTAGTGGGGTTGCGATTGGTTTCTTGCTCATTGCCGATGTAGTGCTGCTTAAAGCTTAGGTTTATAGTTCAACAAGTCCAGGCTGGCGGGGCATACCTTCAATGATGTCGCAACATTCTGGGACTGGAGGCCTTTCACAGACTCGCCGACCAGAATTCCACTGAGGTAGGGATCGGCAGAGAATCCTTCCCAGTTACGTCCACCAAGTGCTACTCGACCAAGTGGGCCCACGACGGGGCCAAGAATCATGTTTACGCCCTTCTTGCGGTATTCTTTGCCCATATATGTAGCCCGATCATTGGCAAGATCTGGGTTCCAGCTGTGGAGAGTGAAAGTTAGCATGACCTTGGTGGGCCCTCAAATCAATCTCAAAACACACCTAGCTCCAACGGAGATACCCGATGCCCAACTGTTAACATAGTCTGTTCCTCTCTGAGAATATTTATCAGTCCATCGTTGGAATGGACGAATAAAGCAGCACTTAAAGGATTGGTACTTACAAGACCATTTCCAGCGTCACTAACGCACATACCCGGAAATCCCAAGCGTTCGATTGCTTGAATATTTCCAGAGCAGCCAGTGTTGGATGTCACACCAGCGGTCAGATTGACTTTCTCGTCATCAGAAAGTTTGGCAACAAAAGCCTTTGCTTTCACGTATGCAGCCGCCCAGTCTCCAGCCCCAGATCCCAGAGCTATCGGTAACTTAGTAAACTTTATGCCCAAAAAGGAACCAATACATGCAATAGACAAGCCGGAAATTCAAAAAACGGACTTACGAGATGGGTAAACAGCCGGAGATTCGCCATAGAAGTGGCTGTCACTGGTAATTACATCTTCAGCTACGGCATAGTTGCCAAGGGCAAGGCCCAGCAATAGGCTTGCCGTTCCCCAGGATTTTATCATGTTAGGTAGAGGATCTGAGAGACTTGACTCGATTCTAAAGATCTATTCGTCGAGAATAGACGTCCCTTTTATACATTTTTCATCGCTACTATACAAGAAAAAATACAACCCCTCTCCACGGTCGTCGAATTTACACAGCAGTCCTGCGTCATCCCACTTCCCCAAAGCCCCAACCGGGTATATATCGGCAGAATCTAACCTTGTATCTCCTCACAGATGGCAAAAAGAGTGTCGAAGCGTTGAATATGCTCACTAGCCTCTTGGTAAGACTTGGCGACCAATATCGAAGAAGGTTCAAGTGCGGAGAACCTGTCCAACCGAGAATACCGTGCGCCGATATGGCTTGATATAGTCGGGGTTAGTGGAAGCGAGACCCTATGAAGACTATGTAGGTTATGCAGGTGAGATCACGTGCCGTCTACGGCACGAACTTGGAATGTGGGGATAGCTCCCCATGGGGCTCGGGGTTCGGAATTTCCAGAGGGCGAGGGGAAGGTATTTGATTTATTTTGAAGCGGGGTATAAGGACCATTGCACTTAGTGCTGGGGTTGCATTGCAGGTGACCGGTGAGATGGTTTAGCCTCGATTAGAGCTGTGTAAACTCAGATACTCCATGTACTTTGTAGTACTAGAAAGTGGAATGTGGGGTATAATGACTACAAGTGGGGCTTCAACATACTGAGAACTTGCTCCAGGATTCTCGGATTCCAGGATGGTCGGATTCTCGGATCTCGTTCATACTCTTCAGGGTTCATGGCTTGCTTAACTTTAGCGTGCCGTCCCAAGAAACTTTCCGAAAGAAACTTCCAACCTTTGAAACTCTTTGGAAGTGTTCTTGAACGAAGATGCAAGGGTTGATATAGATCGGGCGACACAGGAATACCACGAAATGTACTAGTAATATTTTCAGGCTGGGCTCTACAGAAGCTTCATCCACTCCAAGATAGTCAAAATTAAACAAAGGAAATGATGTAAAGTAGGTTAAACAACAAGTTATAACGAGCCGCCATGGGTATTTTCAAAACAGATCATAAATCTTGCATATCATAAGTCAAGTGTATCCGTACGACAGATGTGCCTATGACCAAAGGGCATGATAAAATATAAGCACCGAAATCATGCAAGCTGACGTTCAATATTCCGGGGCCCTGTTAAAAGGGTTGGTGGAATTGGCGACACACGGCCACGGAAGCCATGGGTTTCCCGAGAACCAGGTCGTGGAGGAGGCGGAGGGGGGAGGGGGAGGGCGGCTGAAACCCGGATGGTGAGGATAGGGTTGATGATGCGGATGCGTAAAGGGATGCGGCGGTGGCATTGGGGGTGTGGGAGGACCACCGACAGTCAAGCGGCTAAAGTCCCCTGGCAGTTGTTGTGACTGGTAGCGGTATTGTGCTGGTGGTTGTGGTGAGGTATGGGGGATGTAGCCCATGGACCTGGTGGGATCGCCAGGAAGGGTAACGAGGGAGGCGTTGAGGGTGCGGGTGATGTCTTCGATGGTCACCTCCATCGGGGCGATGTAGGTGGTGTTGCTCTTCGCGGACCAGGCCAAGACGTGGCCGCAGACGCGACCGGTTGATCTGTCAAATACCCATGCGCCAGAGTCGCCGGGGGCTTGTATAAGGTTAGCTTCAAGAACAGTTTACTTGGTATATGGGTAGATTGGTCTTAAAATCCGGTGGGAACGGTTATTGTTTACCGGTTTAACAGTAACAGGTAAGGGGGAATCACAGGGGAATGACGAAACAAAAGCAAGGGTATCTAATTAATGATCGTATAGACATAAACATGAATCCGCGAAGTGCGCCTCTTACCTCCAAAGTTTCCATTGACACAGAAGCTCGTCGAGAAGGAGTGCCGACCTGTCAGCTTAACCAGCGTCATCGCCTTGGATATCAGGCCTGATTGTAGTCCACTTGTACGGCCACAACAATGGACCAGCAAGCCACCCAGTTCTTCCATCCGAGCAATTTGGTTGAGAAAGATGGGTGGACTTTGAGCTGCTCGTCCAGGAATGGGCCTAGCGGGTGACGACGTCGTGCTATCGACGATGATATTTCGAGGATCCATGCGAGCGTCGTCAACTTTGATGAGAGCCCAATCAATCTCATGCTTGATCCCCTTCCACATCCAGCGCCGCACACCCGATGATGCATGGATGTAGCCTAAAGAATGTGAGGCAAGATGCTCGTCATCGCGATCTTCGGGGGATGGAAAAAAATCCTCATGAACGTCGTCAATCGCTGGCTGGGTGACAAAAAGCCGTGGTTCTTCACCTGGATCAATACCGGTTGTATCACCTATTGATGCAGCATCATCATCATCGTTATCAGGATCAATGGATTCATCGTCAGATGATTCATCCTCGGACAGCCAGTATTCATCATTCCCACCGTCTGGGCCCTGTGATATTGATGCGGTATCATCGTCCTCGAAATCTGATATCTCGAGGTCCAGGTTGACTTCTGATCGGTCATCCTCAGGGTAGGTATGAGTGTAATCCGCATTCGGGGCGGTAAACGTGTTACGAAGCCCGTTACCCGCGGAACGAGTTGGTGCATCTTGATCATTGTTCTCAGAGCCTTCATCGTCACTCGGTGCCTCAAGCATGTGATGGACAGTCAGACCATAAGGTATTCCGTCAACTAGGACTGCGCCACCGTACGAGACTGGAGGCAAATGTTCCTCATTCTGAAAGGCACCGATTGAGGCTCCACATAGTGGTCGTTGCTGGTAACATGGGTTCAGTTCGCGTTGACGAAAAGGCGTTTCGTTAGATCCGTTAGGGCGTGTCTTTGCCGGCTTTCGTCGTTTGTTGCGAGGGACCTTGGATCTTTCGACATCACCCCGGATGACAATAAGATCCCAGTCATCACGACCAAGCTGAAAATGCTTCTTCAGAGCAGATCGAACTTTTTTGACACTGGAACAGGTAACACAAATTGTGGTTCGAGCGGTTTCAAGAGATTCTCCGGTCATTATGAGATTGGCTGCACAAGACTCACTTGAATCTTTCAGGATCTTTTGTAAGAGGCGGCTGAGCTTCGGCATCATCTGGAAGTTCCATTCCTGTAGATGTTCATCTGGTATTTCGATGTTAGGAAGACGCTTGACCGTGCGTTTCTTGGCGGGTTTCTCTAGGCTTTTTTCTTGTGTCACTGCACCCCACTGATGTGTCGGAATGCTTGGTAGCTTCTTGCCAAGGTCAGCTGACTCGCAGGCAGACCTATAAGCGGATACTTGTTCATTGGCCGGTGTAGGTTCCGGGGTGGGCACAAGAGCTAGTGGCAGGCAGTCATCCAGTTCCTCAGCAGGCGGCGCGGAGAAAATGTCAATCCGACAGCATGACCAAAGAATCTTGCAGATGGTGTACATAAAGTTCATTGAAAAGGAAAATGTTCCGTCGGGATCAGACAGGTCAAGGACAGGATAGTGGTAGATTTGAGGAACGCGAAGAGAGAGGTCGGTCATAGGTTGAGTAGAGAGATGGAAATTGGGTGCATCAAGACAAAGCTGCACGGCCTGAAGGTATGCACCACCACACTTCGCTCCAAGCTTCTTGACGTACAGATCCTCAACACGGTGTTTGAACCAGGAACGGTCATATTTCATCTTCCATAGGCGCCCAACCGGTGCCCATAGACCAATCTCCAGCAGAATTAGACCGAGTGAGTAAAGATCGTAGGCCCAAGCACCATCATCTTCGACATTTCTCTTATCTTCTGGGTGACGATACATGGCCGTACTCAATGGCTCGGGCGTAGGTCCGTCTCCCGAGAAGCGAGCTGGGGAGGTTAAATAAGGACGACGAAGATCAGGGGACAGACCACCGTCCTCGTTGTTCGCATCTGTCCGACCGGGGAAGAAAATGACATTGCTGCTGTTGATATTACCGTGCACGACATTTTGACTTCTTAGGTGCAAGGCGGACATCAATAGATCATAGGCAAGCCGGAAGCGGGTCTCTAGGTTTGGCATACGCTTCTCACGATAGTCCTCCGCGGACGGGGAGGGCAGAAGTGAGACGAGCGGCATGGGCTTCAGTTCTTTCAATAAATCACTTGGGTTGCTCAGAAATGGGAAATAATCGACGGGCATCTGATAAAGAAAGGCGTAACGGGCATTGGGCTCATCAATGCAATAGCCCAGGAATCGTAGAAGACCGAGATGGGAAATCCTGGCATTCTGTAAAAGTTGCTCAAGAGATTGCTGCAGCTTTTCCATTCTGGAGTTCTTGGAACCCTTCTGGGAATCCGCCATGATAGGCATAAACTCAACCAAAACCGAGACATGAGATTCTTTAATAGAGGTCTTCAGAGCAGACGAGGCGGAAGTGTTCAGCCGACCGACAGCACGCGAGTTCGAAGACGCGGCGACCGGCTCATATGGTGGAGGGTTATTATCAACAGCGGCCCCATATAGTTGCAGAGCAGATCGTGGAATAACAAGGTGGTGGGGGGAGACGAATGGTGCAGAAAAGTCACGCTGCATTGTAGGAGATTGAGTATATTGGTCAAATAGTTGCTTCGGGCTTTGAACCTTTTCTTTCGAATCAGAAAAAGAGCCAAGTGGAGAGTCATATGGTGAGGCCGGGGTAGGTCGAGCGCGCCGCCTGGTTGAAGACATGCTGGAGGCCATGGTTCGTCGCGAGCGGGAGAGATCGTATAAGGTGTCAATGCAGCCCGTCAAATCACTCAATATTGTCTGCGAACGGCTGATATCATTGTCTGTCCACTGGGTCTTGAGAGGTCCGACGGCCTCTTTCGACGGGTCCACTTTACGGTCTTTCGAGGGGAGCGGAGGGTCAAGGTGTTGAACTCGTTCGGCATCATTGAGCAGGTCCTGAATTGTAGACATGACGCTCTCAACCACGTCGCTGAACCCCGCCGCAGTTAAAGATTCATCGATATCGTTGGGCTGAGCGGCGCTGGCGTCGCTCCAGTCCAAACCCCAGGCCAACAATCGATCCCGTTGTTTCTGGAAACTCTGGTGCAGGGCGACAAGTTCCGGATCATCGAGTGCTTTTGAGGCGGTGGTGACACTTTCGCAGGACGTTTTGGTATCGGTATACAATTTGGTGAGGCGGCGCTGGAGGAAGCCGCCGCCTCCTCCGTGGCGCAGTACAGACATGGCGATAACGATTCGATCAGGACGAAGGGATTCCAAAGATCAGAATGTAGAGTCGCGTAGTATCACAGATCCATCCTGAGAGGTTGAAAGATCCAAAATCCCACGCAGGCAGGAAGATCAGGAGAGAAGAGATGGTCCATCAATGGGTGCCTGGGCGCGGCGATTACAGCGATAGACCCGATGCGGGAGGATTGAAGGGAATCCTGTTGCCTAACCAATGAGAATGTCCGATCTGTGCAGTGTAGTGGAGCATGTGGGGTCACGTGGCAGGCATCTAAATTGATGTATTTTGGTATTTCTAAGTGGTATCAGAATTCGGGTAATATTACGGTTCGGACTTGGTCCATTACAGTATCTGCCCGAGAATCCTCAGGCAGCACCATCACCTGATATCTAAATTCATATGGAACGCTCGTCGTAAATAATCCCCTAAGAATGTTCTAAATATACAGTATCAATGAAAAGAGAGGAAGAAATAAAACACACTTTATCTTGGAAGGAAGAAAAATGAAAAAGCATAAAAGAATAGGCAACATTAGAATGTCACACAATGCTATTCATGCTATTCCAAGATTAGACTTCTTCCGAATATCCCCCCACAATCTTCACCCTGTGATCACCCTCCGAGAAACCCCAACATCCCGTGCCCGCTTCTCGCTGAAGTTATGCAATCGCTCACCGATAAGATATACATCATCCCGCATGTTGATGCGCCAGATGGTTACCCACCGAAGCACCAGGTGGATAGCCCACGCGGCCAAAGCGAATAGCAGCGTGGCGAGGTAAGCATAGCGGTAGATGTTCTGCTGCGCCTCAACCCTGTAAAGAACGGTGTGCCCCAAGATTCCGCCAAGCGAAAGAGGAAGAACAATGGCAGCAGCTGTGAAGAGTAACAGGGGAAGGATAAGAGCCCGGGTGGCAAGGTGCACATTAGGACGGAGCCAGCCATCGCGAAAAATGCCGTTAAGAACGGCCGCGGCCCAGGACTGGGGGTGCCACGAAGTCAACTTGATTGCCATTTGGACGTAAAGCACCCCTAGCGTCCAATCCTGAACGACATGAACAACATGGGATTTGCCGTCCCCAAATAGGGTATGTAGGGGGATCAACACATAAAGCTCGGTGAGGAGTGCGAAAAGAGTCGGCAGTAAGATGGCCAAGGTAGCGGAGATGTAGAGAAGACGCCCAGCATCGAGTGCAAGAGCTGCACAAAGCCGGCCAAACTGACTGGGAGATCGCAAGTGTGCCCACGAGTTGCCGTGCATGGCTCTCACTGCTGCGCGACAGTAATAAACCAGATAACCAAAGCTGAAAACAACACATAGCCCGCTGGAAAATGCATAGATGTCATTCACCGGCACTGGACTTGAAAAAAATACAGTGATCATCTTCCGCCCAATGATGAGCGGAATAATTGTGATGCCTACCCCTGTGGTGGCAGCAAATAGCCAGATGAGGAGAATAAAAGCGGCAATTCGTAGACGAAAGTAAGGCGGGATGTAGACTTTGGTAAACATGTTGCTGGAACGTCCATGTAGGCCATCATCCAAATCGATTTTCCCATCAACGCGTTCATTGTCTTCGGTCACATCCAAGAAAACCTGGGTTCCTTTAGGTATGCGAACCTGGTCCGATGCAGGAGCCCGGACATATCGGCCATCTCGGAGGAAATACACGTCACGGTTTTCGTTCTCTACGGCAGCCTGTTGAGCTGCTCCGACCACGGGATGTTCCCACTCGCCCTTGCGTCCGGCAATCAAGCCCCACCAAGTCCGATAAACGTGGTGTCCCTCCTCTTCGGGGTGTCTGTCCGGGAAGAAGAAATTGCTAAGACGCAGGAAGTGAGCGCATTGGTGGAACCACCAGTCGTACAAATCATGCAGCGCATCCGAAGGCTTGAAGGACTGAATGATGGGTGGCATAATGAAGTTGTAGAACAAGAGATCCACTGGAAACTCAAGCATAGGGGCTCTGGCGGACCAATGGATGGGTAAAACACCCTCAAATGCAAAGTTTAGGCCCCACACAACTCCTCCCAGGCAAACAATGACTAAAGTCCCATAAACAAGGGCACTAAAGCCAATTTTACGAAGTTGGGTGGTAATGCTGCGCTCCAGGACATCGCGAATGGGGTGAAAAGTAGGATCATCGGGATCTCGGATGAAGTCTGTTGGGAAAGAAATGAGCATTCAACGGGTTGCGGTGATAGACGAATAAAACTTACAAAGAACGCCCGTTCGCAGAATCTTTCGGCACATAGACACAAACAGGGCAAAGTGAAACATGTAACAAGTGCCAATGAACCAGTGCACGAAGAGCGACGTGAGCGGAGATCCTGTGGTAAAAGCGATGCGGGAAAGGATTGTTGCCTCCGAGAAAAGGGGAAGCAAAGCAATGTCGAGTAATGTGCCACAGTAGAGAGGAAAAACGATCATCTCGATACCAATGATGAGAATTACTTTCATAACTCCCCCAGCCTGTAGAAGTACCTCGGCAACCACACCTTCAATCCGTTGTCCGCGGTTAGGTCCAGCAAGGAAACCGGTGATCCGTAGGTAAAGATATCCCATAATCGTTGCAAGAAGATACCCCATAGATATAGCGATGATGCGGTCTTTAGTATCCCACACAGCGAGATCATAATCGACGGGCACAGATCCTGAGACTGCCTTGGCGGTGCTTGCATTCAGCAGCTTCGTTCCGGAACTGGAATATAGCTGAGACCTGGTGAAGTTTCCGACATGCTGCTGAAATTGCACGGCGTATTCCTTGACTTGGGAAAGGTCCAGGTCGAAGGAGAGCGCCCCCGGAAACCCAAGTGTGATCAAACGCAAAGGAAAGTCGTGTAGAACAAACTTTACGACAGCGCAAATTGACTCGAAGAAGGCGAGAAGACGAGCCTGGTGAAGTCTAAGTGCCTGATGAGAAAGAACCGAGAACATAGGTATGTCAGACTCGTTGAAAACAAGGAAGGCTTTGACAACCTTATTCAAACGATGAGTACTGGCGTCAATAAGAGAAAGTGAGGCGGTTGTAACGGATTTGCCTCGTGGAATCCATTCCCCAAGAGGAACAAATGCAACAAATGGGCTCAGCACCAATTTGCAAATAAATGTCAACCAGTACATGAGGTAGCCAACAACGCCAATCAAAGTATCAAGAGCAATGTCTGTTGCGACAGTGAGGGTAGTCATTGGAACCCCTACAATCAATTCCAATGGATTGGCCAGCAAAACCAGGGCAATCTTTCCCCACAGGTAGGGAAGCCAGATGCCAACTGTGACCGTGAAGGCGATTAGAAGAGCACAGAAAACACCATTTTGTAGGAGGCCAAAAATGGGGCCTTGCATGCCGATTAAATCCATGATTCCTTCGAAATCATCTCCTTCGATTGCATCCATGTCATTGGCATCTAACCCCGCTTCGGCCGCGATGGGCATATCTCCTTCCATGGGTGGGTCCTCCAGTCGATTTGGGACGGGGACAAAAGGCTCTTCCAACGCTGGGTCCTGAACAACATGCTCATCATCTGCTGGTACTGCCTCCGCAGGATCATGCTCGCCTGGAGTGATATCGCCCCAAAACCAGTTCATCAAGCGTTCTAAAATTCCTTGTGGGTTCTCTATATCTTCCTGCAAGGTTACTGAGCGTGATGCTTCCTCTTGGACACGGGTAAATTGGCTTGCAGGCTGATCATTCGATTGAATTTGTTGAGGGGTAGTGTCGTGCTCCTGTAGATCGAACGAATCACGCGCGCCGGAGGTTTCATCAACCTCGGCATTGACAGCACGGTTTGAAGGTCCCGCCACGTTTTGGTCCTGAGGACCTGGAGTCAACGCGTTCACAATCCAGCCCAGTTCATCCTCGCGGCCTTCGTCACGAATTAGTCGCAGTATTTCATCGCGGTCGCCATTGGAGCGAGCCAATATATCTCTGAAGCCAGCTACGCCAGAATTGGCAGGGTGGTCCCGGTGGAGGGACGACGGGCTTGCAAAACCTTCCCCTGCGCTATCTTGAGCGTATCCTTCAGCCAACATGTTGTTAGGGACAGGAGGTACCCCAAGGAGCGGTTGAGAATCGTCATCGGAATCAGTCCAGGAGGGAGCGGGAGATGCAGCGCGAGGAATTTCATGGAGCTCCTCTTGAGCTACGCCATGCTGCTCATTATTGCCAAAGTTCGGACGAACAAGAGGGCGGGCGGGTTGAGGTGGTTGCGCTTGATCATTCATGCGGTTCGCATTAACATTCAATTGCATAGCGGCTTCCCGTTCGCCCTCAGCAATGTTCACCATGGGTTGTTGCTGGACGACCCATTCTCGGATAAGGAACAGAAGTATGAAAGCGACGACTACCAAAAGAGTAATGAGCTGTCCCTCCAGGGTATCGATGATCATGTTGTTGATGGTCGGGTAAGGTGTAAGTGTGATGAGAAATTTCACATCCGAGAGCCATGACGGATACCGAGCCTTTGATAGCCCAGTCATATTAGTGGGTACGGAGCCATTGTGGCCACCGGGTGATGTCAAAGCAGGGAGAAAGAGACTCGGAATCACTTTTTTGATGAGCGTGAGCATCATTGGTTCTCCAGCAGAAAATCCCTCGGTCGATGACTGTACTGCTGGTGGAGTACCGAGAGTGGATTGTATTGCACTTGAGACTGACGGGATCACCGAGCTGACCACGGCAGCAGTGGCTGCGGTATTGTTTACAGCGCCTTGCAGTAGACTTCCTCCCGCGGTTTGTTGTTGGCCGTTGGTGGACCATCGTCCGTCCGCAAGCCAGAAGAGTGCCCTCCAGATTGCGCGCATCGACCATGGCAACCACCCTAGCCAGACGAAGGCAACGAGACCAAATCGCAGCCATGTGATCAGGGTTCCGAAGGATTGAATTAAAGCTTGCTTCAAAAATAAGGGTGTCGGGAGGTTTTGTGGCATATTCGGATCGTATAATTTGGTGAACCGAAAAGGTGTTTTGCACAGCTCACAATGCTTCTTCTGCGAGTGTGCCAGCCATTCCACCAGGCAGCTTTGGTGAACGAACTTGATGCTTCCGCTACATTTGCATGGATAAAACAGCGGTTCTTCTTCTGTAGCCTCTCCGTGGCAAATGCGGCAAGTATCCATGTCCTCGATACCCTTGTCCCTCTCATCGAAAGCTGGATCGTTCATCAAGTCTGGGAAAGAAGACAACCCCGCTGGGTTGCGGAAGGGATTCGTGTCCATTTTGATGGCGGGTAATCTCGTCGAGCCGACGGTCGCACAAGTGTCTTCACCAGATCCTCATTCTAGTCTCGCTTATTCCATGTATGATAAAACCATCAACCGTTGGGGAGGTGGGCGCGCACGGGTAGAGTGGACTGGGAGCACCGGAGTATCAAAACGCTGCGGAGAAGAATATGGTTTTAGATAAGAAGAGATAAGAAGAGAAACACAATGGAAACAAAATCAAGAGCGCACTTACTTTGCATCAACGGAGCCTCAACAAATCAGACAGTCACCGTCGAGTCGCACCTTCCTTTGTTCTTGCTTCAATGCTCGGGCCACTATGGATGACTCAGCTTGTAAATGCCTTACAATCAATTACATATTTTACACTATGATTACCCGTGCACGCTGAATGGGCCCGCTGATCATCCCGCGTAATTGGTATTAATATGTATTGCGTGATGCAGGTGGCACCGATGACCTCACTGCTTTCCCTAGTCGCCAACTATGCCCTTGCTTTTGCGATGATTTGAGTTACCGGTTATTGATGTACTGTAGGTCGCATCTTCCCCCAAACATCAGTCGTATGGTAGTTGGTGTTTGATATCCCCACGGAACTAATCAAGTGCCTTTCTGCCTCAGATCTGTCTCCGCGCTCTGACCGCGGCACCTCGTGAAGTTCTGCTAGTGCCAAGACCGACGCGAGCATTCCGCTCAGCTTCAGCTTTCTTTCCAAAGGTCCTTATCAGGCCGTCAGCATCTCGCGGGTGTTCACTGATTTTTTTTCAATGAGCCCGAAAGCTTCAGTTCTTGTTTGATACCTCTGTACAAACGTTCCGGCACCTGAAGTTTTGCAGAACCTGCCCTTGCCAATTTTCGAAGTGCACGCCCGGCCTAGATTAGACCTGCCGCCAACCATGGCAGTGGCACAGGAAAATGGCCATGCTGAAGCAGTGGTCAAACCGAATGGGCGAAAAGAGTCTGTGCAAACCCAGAGGAAAAAGAAGTTCTTAGGATGGACCATCATAGGCTTGGTCGTGCGGTATGTATCGCAATTTGAAGCGTGGCAGTATTTGACCCGTTCTGACGCTGACTTGTGCTTGCTTTAGACTCGGGATATGGTATGCGCTTCTGACGCCCTTTCTGCGGTGCCCGTCGAACATTTCCGACTTGAACGACACGTCTCCTCGAGTCTGCAAACCTTATCTCATTGCTCGATCTCACGTGGAACCCTACGTTACTCCCTACTATGATACCTATGCTGCGCCCTACGTGGACCAGGCCCGCCCCTACGTGGATCAAGCCCGACCATACGTAGAGATTCTCAACAAACAAGTCTATGTGCCGACATCCAAGCTTGCCCACGCTGGGTATGAAAAGTACGGCGCACCAGCATGGGAACAGGCTCAGACATATGGCGCAGCTCAATGGAAGGCCCAGGTAACGCCGCGGGTTGAGGCGGCCCAGGACAAAGTGCATCAGCTCTATCTGGCTGAAGTAGATCCATACGTTCAGCAGGGCTTTACGGTGGTTTCACCTTACTATCATAAGGTAAACTCCGCTGTGCTCACAGCTTATTGGGATCATCTAGTTCCTTTTTACACCAGGTCCCAACCTTTCATCGGCAAGGCCTATGCCACCTCCCAGGATGTTCTGGTCACACACGTTATGCCTGGTGCACGATACACCTGGTCTTCCGTAGTCTACTTTGCCAATAGCTCCCTATGGCCTCATATTACCGGTCTCTATTCTGAGCAGGTTGAGCCGCAATTGGTGAAGATTGGACAGCGTCTGGCGAGCTATAGGGAGGGCAAGCGCCTCCGTGCTGTTGTTGAGGAAATGGATAGGTATAGACTATTGAACCCTTCTTATTCGATCGATTTCACTAACATTGCCTTAGTAGCTTCTCTGAGCAGCCTAGTATTTCGGCCACGCTTACTTCTGTGGATTCGGTTCGCACCTCGAGCAGTGTGACAGTAACTTCAACTACCGAGGTGCCATATGTTGCGCCTACCCTCTCAGCAGCCGATAAAGCAAAGCAAGTTCGTGAACAAATTGATTCCGATCTTCAGAGATGGCAAGACAAGTTCGCTGTCGCAGCTGACAGTGGAATCGAAGACCTTGAAGAGCGCATCGAAGAAATTGTCGGTGCTCTCGTCGCTAGCAGTGCTAATAGCCATGGTCTTAGCCTTTCAACGGCACTTCAAAGTGTGGCTGCGAAACAAGTTACCACTATTAAGGACCGTATCAATGATCTTGTACAATCTCTACCTGAAGAGGATGCACCAGAAGCTGAGGAGGAAGCCCGCGATCAGTTGGTTGACGACATTCGAACATCCGCCATCTCTGTCAGAGATCGTGCTCATGCCCTTCGCGAGTGGTCATTGTCATTCGACGATGAACTCTTGCGTCGGGTATCAGCAGCCGTGAACTCGACCCTCGATGTTCTCGATGGCATTCGTGATCTTGGTCTCCAGGAAATCGGCATGCGCTGGGCATGGATGGATGGTGTCACCTACAAAGACTGGGCAAGATATCGCGCGGTCAAGGAACAACTCCAGGACTGGCGCAATCAGATTTATCACGTCGGTATGAACCACAAATCAGTTGCGGAAGCCAAGGCGGTGGCCGCCGAGATTTTGGATCGTGGTATGGAGGTTGCTCAAGAAACGGCAGTGGAGCTTGTTAGATTGAAGGATGTTGGTCATTGGAAACTGGCTGCCCGAGAAATCGGCGACAATTTTGAGACCAGAAATGAGCCTCCCCCTTCGAGACCTAAGCCGGTAACCGATGCTGAGGATTCTGAGGGAAACGCTGTTCCTGAACACGATGAATCTCCTGAGGAATTTTCGGAACCATCAACAGCCGCTACAATTCATAATGAGGGAGAGGATTCGGCGAGCGAGAATGTTTCGGATTTCGAAGAGTCTTTTGAAAGCGCACCTGGCACTGATAATGATCATTTTATTGAGTCAATGTCGGCTGATGCTGTTGAGCACGATAAATCAAGCCCTATCAAGGCCGCCTGGGGGGGAGTTGCGGCAGCTGATGCCAACACATATCAAGCTCCTATTCTTGATGATGAGGAGCAAGATACCCTTCATAGCCTTGCAAGTAAGGCTGGACATGCTTACTCTGACGCCTATTCTCAGGCGAGCTCAGCTTTTGCTGATTCTACCTCAAATGCCAAAGTTCTTTACGAGATCGCCAAGTCGCAAGTCATGGGTCAAATGGCCCAGTCTAGTGAGCCTGCCCATGCACAGGTTCTCTCTTCTATTGAATCTGCATACTCTGGAGCTGTCAATTATGCAACCAAGGAGTTCGACGCGAGAATTGCCGCTATCAGGGCAACTCCTACTCCTGCCGGACCTCTCGCCCAGATTTCCTCAATTGCTTCCTCTCGACTGAGCGAGGGTCTCAGCGTCGCATCTGAGAAATTGGCCCACATCCAGCCTATTCCATCCCAGACTAGTTCTGCGGGCCTTCAGCCTTACGTGCTTGATGCTCAGCGTCGCTACTATGAAGCTGTCGGTCTCGCTCACGATCATTATACCGCTTTTGTCTCCACGGCTTCTCACGCTGTATATGGTACCCCAACTCCCACTGCAGCTCCTCTTGGCTTCCAACAGCTCATCGAAGAAGCTGGGTCCCAATACGAACGTGTTTCCTCTCTGGCTTCTGCTAGCCTTGCTGCAGTCGTCGCGTCTGCCAGTTCCATGGCTTCATCGGCGGATGAGGGGGCAGCACAAGGGATCATTGACGATGCCTCATCCAGGTATCACGCTGCCATGTCAGCGGCGTCCGCCTCCCTTTCTCTTGCATCTGCATCCGTCAGCTCTGCTGTCTATGGCACTACACCCGGACCTTTGCAGTCTCTGTCCAGCCAAGCATCCGAGAACTGGGAAGGCCTTATCTCCAAGGCCAGCGAGCAAATCTATGGCACTCCCGCTCCGTATCTTCAGCAATTGCATGAGAGACTGCCTCAGTTTGAGGCCGTTCAAGGAGTGGTATCTGAGCTGATTGTCGGCAAGGAGCCCTCCTTTACTGAGAGTGTCATGAGCAAGCTTCGTGTTGCCTACGAAACCCCCTACCCTGCGGCCGCCTTGTCTTCTGCTTCCAGCTACGTCAGTGAAACTTACGAATCAGCGTCCTCGGTTGCCGATACTTACGTTTCAAGCGTTCCAAGCGTGGAGGATGTATTGCACAACGTGAACGAGCAGCTCAATGCTGCTGTGGAAGCTGCGAGTATTGGAGTCTATGGCACTCCCAAGGGCCCTTACGAACAGGCTACAGAGGCTGTGGCTGACGCCTACAATACCGCGTCAGCACAGATCAGCAGTGCTGTTTATGGAAAGGAGCCCGGTTACATTGATGTTGCCAGAGAGCACATTGAGGAAATCCAGTCAAAGGCCAGTGCTGCCATCTATGGGGAGGAACCTGGTGCGGTAGAAAGCGCAACCAGCCGCCTTGCTGCCGCTGTTGAGGGTGCTCAGTCCCAATTAGCTGAACTGGCCTCAAAGGCCAGCAGTGTCGCGTCTGAGGCTGCTGAGACTGCTGGCTCTCATGTGGAGGATGCCACCGGCAGCATCAAGTCTGCCATGTCGTCTGCCAAGGACGAGCTGTAATGAACTCGCTTAACACCGTCCCATGGGCCTAGTTGTGATACTTACCCTTTCTGCTACTGTCTTATGTCCAGTCCTTTCTTCTAGACCCTGCCGCGTCGAAATTGGGCTTCCTGCCAGAGGCATGTCATGCTCGGTTTATGGACGCATTATTCCCCATATAGTTTGTCACGATGGCAATATGTTCACGACCTACCAGATGCACATTGATGTTCTTATTATGCTGCGTTCCAAACTTTCTGTTTTTCTGTTTCATCTTCTATCGTCGCTTCCGGATGCTCAAGATTATTTATTTGTACTTTTTGACGATGTAATCTGGATAATGTAGGTTGTTAAATGGATGCCCCATGGCCCTACTCCGTATAGTTTGAAATCATATCGTTTTCGTTCAAATGCCTAGGTCTTTCGGTTTCTTTCTTGTGCCTGTGAACATAAAAGGCGGCTCAGTGGATATGCCTCCTTATTTAGACTTCCCATTAGTTACATTGAGTAAATAGGTACCTAGGTATGTACTCGAAGACAATACTACTCCAAGTTCCGAATACTGCGTCATAAAACCTTTGGCTAAAGGAGTAGGATATTTGGACTGGCTCCAGTGCTAGATGTGTTCCCATCCATGGGCTTCTTCTTCAAAATTCGCCAGCATTGGTCTCTTCTCCTCTTGCAACGGTTAGCCGCCCATGAACCCAATCCTGGCACAAAAGGCTCTTTGGATTGGTGCCAACGCCCGGTATGCAGATAGGTGAGCCAGGACGGCAAGCGCAGTATGTTTTATGCTCAATCTGGGTAGTCGGTTGATATGTCTGACCACATAGGCTTAGCGAGTCCGGTGCTTTGGTCGATCCCCCCTCTTCTCCTTCTTCAATTCCCTCTTGCTCCTTGCGCCCTCAGACTCCCCCTCATTGCCCCCGCCCATGCCCACAAAGCCTTTCTTCACGCCCATAACTGTAGTGTAGGTCAGGTAGACAGAGTAGATAGGGATGACGGTCCAGAGCCACCAGGCACGGTCATTGAAGATACAGGCAGCAACAATGCAGCCTAGGGTCCAATACAGCACATCCCACATGTATTCGGTCAAGCCGGTAGCATTCAAATCTTCGCCGGCCGAGCGCAAGGAACCATCCTCGTTGTAGCTTGGGCGTCCAACTCGGTCAAGGTAGAATTCGATGAGCAGGGTTGGGAAAGCCAGAAAGAAGTATGGTTTCAGAGAGCGTGGTCGTTGGAACACCTGGTGGAGGATGAAGAACAGTATATGAATTGCGGCTGAAATAAGATGAGTGCGAGTAAGCACAGCCGTATTACGGGTGGCTAGGGTTTTGAGAGCTTTCTATTTGGGAGTTAGTTCATCTGGAAACATACAAGACAGCTTGCGCCAGTAGCTGTGGTAGCTTAGTGAAGCTCACCTGTGCCATCTTGAACACAGCTTCACACAATCACACAACGAATTAGAGAAGTGAGGGGACCAAATAATAAAGGCAAGTCACGAAGACCCTTTCCCTAACGATGCCCAACCGATGTTGAAAATAAGAGGGTTGGTTGCAGAAGTGGCCACGAGGGAAGCGGAGCAAGCTGATCTCCAACTTCCGATTGTTGCCCTCCCGACCTTCACCGCCCGGCAGAAACCATGCACCTTGATCGACGCAACCAAAATAAGATCATGATGCAGCAACAAACTCCAACGTCTCCACTCTGGAATAACTTGCTATCCCCTTGACTGGATCTCTTTCCCAGCACGATGACTATGATGCTATGAAGGGCTCGCACTGGAGTCTACAGCATAACTGACTTGGCTGGCCAATCCTGGTTTCTCTTTTCGTTCTTACCGTTTCCGTCAGTTTACATTCCGTGCTGGCACAACCCGTTGTCGTGCTCCGATTCAGATCGGTCGAAGATCCCTGCATCCAGACGAGGTCTTCTCCGGCCTATAGACTGATCAGGTTCCATGTCTAGAGAGTGTTGATGGACTTTTGTGCTTTGTTTTCTGAATCGAACTCGCGCGTTGTCTCCCCGCGTCCAAAGGGACACAGGACTTGGATGTGCCATCGACAGTGAAATAACCGATACACAGCAATCGCATTACTACCTTATCCTCACCCTCCTCCTTCTTCCACTTGACGCCTTCTTCGCTCACTCAAACGCCGTTTCGCGCGCTGAGCCCCACGCGCACCCCTCCTCACCATGGCTCTCTCCCCGAGCCATGTCGCAGGCCAGCTGCGACACTTGATCTACTATCACCTCGACAACAACCTTATTCGCAATGCGCTCTTCCTTGCTGATCGGCTACACGCTTTCGAACCGCGATCTTTCGAGGCGCAATACCTTCTATCTCTCTGTCACTTACACAATGGTGAGGTCAAGGCAGCCTTCGAGTGTAGTCAGCCTACAGGGTCCCGTGGACTGCACGCTGGCTGCGCTTATGTCTATGCGCAAGCGTGCCTTGATCTTGGGAAATACATGGATGGTGTAACGGCATTGGAGCGCAGCAAGAGTCTATGGGCGTCTAAGAATCACTGGAGTGAGTGATTGAAAGGCCTTGCTTGTATCCGGGACTGAACTAATGCCGAAAAACAGACAAGCATAGTGAAACACAACGGCAACATTTGCCTGATGCAGCTGCAGTCTATTGCCTGCAGGGAAAGCTGTTCCATGCCCACAAAGACCTGAACAGGGCCGTAGATTGCTATGTGGACTCGCTGAAACTCAATCCATTCATGTGGGATGCGTTCCTAGGCTTAAGCGCGACAGGTTTGTTGATTTGTCTCTTCACCTTTCCTCGATAAGAAGCAGTCAAGGCTAATTCCTGTTTAGGTGTTAATATCAGAGTCCCTAATATCTTTCAACTCAGCCCCGAGCTACTCGCCATGATATCTTCTTCCCAAGACGAGTTGGACATATTGTCTGATCACTTCAGTCCCACCGAAGGGTCATTTCCAATGCCGACTACTGGCAATGGGGTGGACCCTTTTATGGTTTCTGCCACGCTTCCCGACCACGATACAACAAACGGTAGCTCTGCTCTCTATGAGAAGCTCAATCTAAGCTCGGCCAATGCTCCAACGGTACCGCAGCCAATAATTCATGAGGGAATGGAAACCCCTGGCCAAAGCAGCGGGTCGGAAGATTTTCGGATCGCAAATGGAGTCACGGATCCCTGGGACCCACCACTGGCCCCTGCGAGAAAGATGCGCACGATTCAGGCAATGAGCTTGGATCACACAGGTCAAGGTACCCAAAAAATGCGACCCACCGGCATCCGTCCTCGACCAAAATCAAGAACCGAACCCGAAGAACCGCCACTTGCGCCATCAGAGAGAGAGCCTCCACCAGCGCCGCGAATCGGTGATCGTAAACGCACCGTTTCAGGCCAAGTCGCTCACCCTCTTCCTCCACAAATAACAGAACCAGGCGCTCCTCAACGTCGCAGTGTCCGGCTCTTCAATCAAATCAAACCTACCACAAAACTGACCAGCAGCACCTTGAGCGGCAGAGATGGACGTGAAGTTAAGAAAGTAAGAAGTACAACTTCTAAGGCGAGGACTGGATCGACTTCTACTGTTGGTCGTGTTGTTAGTGGCAACCGCAAACCAATCGAAAGCCATGACAGCGATGGCAAAGATCACCACCGTGCAACATCCATACCCCCCGTTCCTCCTTTGCCCAGAAATGCCGAAAAAACAAAAGAGGTTGAGGCGCTCAGCTGGCTTTTGGGACTCTTCACAAAACTTGCCTCGGGATATTTCTCTTTGAGTCGATACAAGTGCACAGATGCCGTTCAGCACTTCAATTCCCTCTCGCAGGGTCAGCGCGAAACACCTTGGGTCTTGGCCCAGCTGGGTCGGGCCTTTTTTGAACAGGCGATGTACGCAGATGCTTCAAAATACTTCTCTCGGGTCCAATCCTTGGCACCCTCTAGACTTGAGGATATGGAAATCTACTCTACAGTGCTTTGGCACTTGAAGAACGATGTGGAACTTGCTTATCTGGCGCATCAGCTACTGGAGGTCGATCGACTCTCCCCACAGGCCTGGTGTGCGATTGGCAACTCTTTCTCTCATCAAAGAGATCATGATCAAGCGCTGAAGTGTTTCAAGCGTGCAACGATGCTGGACCCTGACTTTGCATATGCTTTCACCCTTCAGGGCCATGAGTATGTTGCGAATGAAGAGTATGACAAAGCACTTGATGCCTATCGCCACGGTATCAAGGCCGATGCCCGACACTATAATGCATGGTACGGCCTGGGCACTGTTTATGATAAGATGGGCAAGCTGGACGAAGCCGAACAGCATTTCCGCAATGCCGCGATGATCAATCCCACTAATGCAGTTCTCATTTGCTGCATTGGACTAGTTTTGGAGAAGAGTGATAATTCCAAAACCGCGTTGGTTCACTATGAACGGGCGTGTTCACTAGCACCACACTCTATCCTAGCACGATTCCGCAAGGCTCGCGTGCTGATGAAACTCCACGAATACAAGTTTGCGCTGGCAGAACTGAAGGTCCTTAAAGATATGGCCCCCGACGAGGCGAATGTGCACTACCTTCTAGGCAAGTTGTACAAAACCATTCACGACAAGGCCAATGCGATCAAGCACTTCACGACGGCCTTGAACTTGGACCCAAAGGTAAGATATACTGTATCATCCACCTGGTCTGTATCTCTTTTTCTAACTTAGGCACAGGCTGCACAGTTTATCAAGGATGCGATGGAGTCCATAGATGATGATGAGATGGAGGATGACGACATGGCATAGGCCTGTGATGTTTTAGGCTTCACGGTTTTTTTCACTTTTACGTTTGACTTGGGAGGATCTTGTCTTACGAGCTCGGCGTTTCCGGACCTTTTCTGCACAGCATCACTGGGGAGTTTGTTTTCCACGTCTAGACGCCTGGCATTCAGGGTGTTTTGTACATTAGTGAAGTTGGGGCATCATGGTGAACCCGTTGATGGCATAGCATAATGCATTATTACCATTCGTCCATTTTCATAATATTCCAAAACATTGACAGTCCAGTATTCCCCGTGAACATTAGATTCATAGTAATTCCATCATACTTCCAAGGCCCAGGAGAATCGCCAAAACGTTTATTTACATGTGGAAAGCCTTGGATATATATACGCGTGATGCCGTCATCTGCCACTATCAGCTGGCGGTGAGTCGGCGTCGGCACAAAAAAAAAGCAGTATCCACCTCCGCAGTCCCGCAGCATGGGTCTCCCTCCTTGTGACTTCTTTCCCTCGACATTCTTTAAGGTTGAAGCCATATTTCGGTGAACCAGGTGAATTCCCCCAACAGTTGCAGGGTTATTTATCCATGTACCCTCGAGACCTCGGAGAACTTGAACTGACCACCAACCCTTTCCCAACAGTTTGGCGTATTGATCCCACCGCTATGTCGATCGGTTCTTATATCTTGTCGGGCATCAGCTCATTCGTGGTGGTGACGCTATCTCTCTTCGCCCTTGGCCAGAAGGTTCCCCGCGCAGCATTTGTCGCCCGCTGTCTCGCCGCATATGGCTCCCTTCTCCTATGTGCAACCTATGGAGTTGCCGCGTCCATCGTCCTCCGCATCGCAGGCTACGGCCGAATCTCCCAATGGGCCACCGCCCGCAGCTTTAAATGGGTGATGCGCTTCACCACTGGAGTCCGTTTCGATATCGTTGAGGGTGAGGAGCATCTCTCCACCCGCCCTGCCATCTTTGTCGGTAACCACCAGACTGAGCTCGACGTCCTCATGCTTGGCAATGTGTTCCCCCCCTACTGCAGTGTCACGGCCAAGAAGTCTCTTCGCAATATTCCATTCCTCGGATGGTTCATGTGGTTGTCTCGCACTGTCTTTATTGACCGAGCGAATCGCGAAACTGCTATGAAGGCCTTCGATGGTGCTGTGGATGAGATGAAGACCCACCAGCAAAGCGTTTTCATCTTCCCCGAGGGTACCCGGAGTTACTCCGATGAAGCCATGTTGCTGCCTTTTAAGAAGGGTGCTTTCCACCTTGCCGTCAGGGCTGGTGTGCCTATTGTTCCCGTTGTTACGGAGAACTACGCGCATATCATGTCGCCTCGCGCCTGGCGCTTTGATGCGGGCACTATCAGGATCAAAGGTCAGTTTTTGCACCTACATGCATTCATCTTAAAGCTTTACTAAAACAAATTAATAGTTCTTCCACCCATTGAAACTAAGAACATGACTGCTGCGGATGTTGATCAACTCACCACTTTGACACGAGATTCCATGCTGAAGTCCATCCTGGAAATGGCACAGACCCTAGAAAACAAGGTCGAGCCACAGGCCAATGGTGTGTCAACTGCCATCGAGATCTGAAAGCCACATTCTGGTCTTGAATAATCAGATGCATATAATGGAACCTGTAACATGGTTCCACGCCAATCAAGCCTTGTTTGGCCGGCCTCCCACAAAACCCCGCCTTCATGAAACCTGCCATTTCAACCAAGCAGCGCTTAACACTTGTTGCTGTATATACATCTCTTCTCTCGGCACATACCCCTTGTCTTTCAGTTGCAGAATGCTGCGGATAGAAGAAGAAATTTGGCCTCCTTGTCTGAGACAGTTCAGATAATGGGGGTCATCACGAATTAATTGATTCAAGCTTTGTAGAAAAGCTAATTTGCTACGCTCCCCTTTTTTCGGTACACATTATCACACAACTTTCTTCGGCCCTTTTTTCTTTTCATACCCACCTACAACTGTATATATCTTTAGCATGAAAAGACTAATGATCTGGCAACTGTCTTGTTTCAACCTCATCAAATGACGTTATATGAAGATTTATAAGAAGTCCAAGTACTCCAAGATCATTGATCGACTTCGGGAGTTGCACCTATTCACAAGAAGTGATGATCCCTAGCTCTTGAAGCCGAAGACATGTCGCTTTACAACGAATCACGTAATTGAACACCGGAGAGAACAGATCTATGGTTCTCAGGATGAGCACATCGACCTTCTGCACAAGCCCGAATATCAAGATCAATATCGACCTCCTGCATCGGGAGCCAAGGATCTGTGATTGAGGATGGAATATTCCACGGATCCATATGACCAATAATCTTCATAGTACTGAGGGGAATGCGACACTCCTCTTTTTCATCTCCAGAACGCACAGTGATATGTCCAGGCAAATGATGCAGACCCTCATTACACTTCACTTCCGGGATAACACCAACAGGGAGACCCCGACCAGCAACCGCAACAATGTAATCAGACTCGAATGCGACAAGTTGAAGACGAACGTCATCAAGTGTTTGCCCTGCCTTGGTGATTTTGACCCCATCAAATGACGGGCCCCAGTTTTTGGGTGATTGCGGGATATTTTTCGAATTTTCAGATTGAACGTAGGGTTTCGGAGCATGTAGAGGATCGACAGGATCCGGAGGGATGACGTTTGAAAATTCAAGAGTTCGTAACCATGGAGCCAGAAGAGCATCTCCGGTCATTTTCAGGTATGCTTCTTTGAGAGCCCAGTATGAATAGAACAGACGCACGCCAAAACTGACAATTGTTTCTTCGGTGTTTGAGCCATCGAATGCTTTTGCGAGGCCGAGTGCTCGAGCTTGGCGGAGGGCAGCTGCTGGATTTTTCATAGTCTCAAGCTCCCGATCCGAGAATACATCCACGAAAATGGATACATGTTCCAGGTATTCGGGCATGGTCTTGATAACCCTGCGGCGGTTCTCATTCACGCAGGTCACGTCGATGCCCAGCCGAGGCTGCTGCGGTAAGGCGCCTCTGGTGGTGTGTTTTTGCATTTGTTCGAAATTTGGAGCAATGGTTCCCGCCAGCATGGTGAGCCCTGCCTGGTGGGTGACGTTGAATTCCACCTGAGTGTCAGAGGTAGACTTGTAGTATGGTCGGTTTTCGGGCATGTCCGTGCGCCTGAGGATAATTTCTTTCCATGGAACACCACAAGCGTGGTGGATATATAGATACTTGAGAAGATGTGAGGCCAGCGACATGCGTTTGTCTGCGGCATGGTAATACCTTGTCACAGCTTTTTGCTCGTCGGGACGAAGGGATTCTAATAGTGGCAGATTCTTTCCATTCGCCTCCCAGTCTCGGACATCGATATACCAACGTGCTGTTGTTGGGAGACCTGCTAAAAAAGAGTTGACATCCTCGACGCTGGGGTTGTCATGCCGAGCATCTTCCAGGCTGATCTCATTGGTCCGCATGTTGTAGGTTTTGGTTTCGAGGCCAATTCTGAGGCGAATATAAGAGTCTAAGGAGTGAGATGTTGGTATTAAATAGATGGCCCCCACTAATCCCAAGGGCTCAGGCAATGAAAGGTCCGAAGTGTCGATCAACGACTGGTCATTCTGGACCCCACTATGAGGTGTTGATACCTTGCGCCGCGTTCGCGAGGATAAGCTTATCGGCCTATCAGGTACGATCTTCACGTGCCGATAAGAGATTTTCCCCGCGGAAAGTCAACATCACGTGCCTGAAGAGTCATATCGCCACGAGGGGGCAACCTTGTTTTCTATACTTTACTTTAACTACAGAAATGACGATTACAGTGGGTGTTCTTGCCTTGCAGGGCGCATTCATTGAGCATGTCAATCTCTTGAAACAGGCAGTGGGGCAAGACTCTGCAGACTGGGAGTTCATAGAGGTGCGAACACCACAAGAGCTCGCGAGATGCGATGGACTTGTTTTGCCTGGTGGCGAGAGTACCACAATGTCTCTGGTTGCTGCGAGGTCCAATCTTTTGGAGCCACTGAGAGAATTCGTCAAGTAAGTGTTTATTTATGACATTGACCCCATCAACGTGACTGGGAACTAATGTGGCGTTTGTGTAGGGTCCTTCGTAAACCAACCTGGGGCACTTGCGCCGGCCTGATTTTGCTCGCCGAGTCAGCAAACCGTACCAAGAAGGGTGGCCAAGAGCTTGTTGGTGGCCTCGACGTTCGAGTCAATCGCAATCACTTTGGCCGGCAAGCAGAGAGCTTCCAGGCACCACTCGACCTTCCATTCCTGGGTGAGACCGCAGAACCGTTCCCCGCCGTCTTCATTCGCGCACCTATCGTGGAGTGCATCTTACCACACCAAAAAGGCATTCAGGTGGAAGAGGTCGACCGGGAAGACACTGTCGTTGCTCCGTCCAGGCCAACCAAAGACGCAGTGGCAGAAGCTGCCACGGCCGATAATGTTGAGGTGATGGCCACATTGTCAGGACCCGCAGCTCGCATTGCCACACAAAGCCGAAACATCAGCCCCGATGAAGAGATTGGCGATGTTATTGCTGTGCGCCAGGGTAACGTGTTTGGTACCAGCTTCCACCCGGAGCTGACGGGCGATTCTCGGATCCACGCATGGTGGCTGCGCCAAGTGCAAGCTGCTGTTAACAAAAGAAATAAACTGGGACAACAATAGATCGACTTATAGACCGCGCTGAGAAGACATGTAAATGGAGTATCAGATGAATAGAAAATCTCCGGTGTTTTTTTGTCTGCTAATTGAGCTGGCACCCTTGAAATAACGCCATTTTTCCCACAACGCTTCATGTCCATGTTAGATACCTATCGTCCCGCACCATATTCTTCTTCCTCTCGCGCGCGCTGCTCATCGTAAGCGCGGCCATAGCCACCTCTGCCGGGATCGTATTCTTCGCGGTACTCGTCACGGACTTGGCCACCTGATTTTCCACGTCTGTATAAAGATATTAGTTTACGTCTTCGGCAATTGCTTCGTCGGACCACTTACCCATATTGCCGACCCTCCTCGAAGCCGGGGTCCAGGTCAGTCCGGATAATGCGCTCGTCCAGCTTAGTACCTCCAATGTACTTCAGGCAGTCCACAGCATCTTGATGATTGTAGTACTCGACAAAGCAGAATCCACAGGGTGTTTTATTGAATCGGTCAAGACCCATTACCAACCGCTTGACTTCGCCGCATCTGAGTATCTAAATTAGTCTTGGGTAGGTAGTACAGCAGGTTGACTGAACTCACTTGGAGAAGAGCTCATGGATCTGTTCCTCTGTTGTATAGAACGACCTATAGTCGAGTCAGTGGTATGTCCGCCAAGTCTCAGCCTGAAGCCCTTCACGTACAAGTTACCCACGTAGAGTGTTGTCGCATTGTGGAGCTTAGAGTTGGGATCTTCCTGCTCTTTCTCATCCTCACGATCTCTGCGACGCTTGTTCTGTTTGAATTGGTGGTTAGCGCTGGTCTTTTGCAAGGCGCAGACCCTGTAGAGGTCGTAAGATCTTGGGACCACTCACCTTGCCTGCATAATAAGCGCTAGGCCGGTCTAACCGATCGACGGTATTAATCTGCAATAAACTCATAGTGAAAGTGGGATTCGTGGACTTTAGAGATGGGGAAAGAATGAAAGTTGAAGAAGCAAGCAAGAAAGGCGGACAAGGGAAGGGAGCTCGGAGCTTCTAAAGATCTTGGCGCGCGCCCAAATTCCAACGCCGCATCAACACTTCCGCTTTGCCTAACATCTTTTTGGAGAGGATGTTTTGAGCTTCTCACACTTCTTTGAACATCGGACCCAACTCACATTTTCTTTGATACAACTATCTCCATGCCAAAGGTGAACAGTTACGCGCCGGCCTGGCTGTGCCGGCCCTCGCCCGGCGCCAGCCTTTTCACCAGTGCATCCGACAAAGGCCCTGCGCAGACCCTGGAAAATGGGTCAAAGACTGTTACACCAAACGCAGCAAATCGCACGATCGCAAAGAGAGGAAATGAGGTATTCGCCGTCATCGACAACGAAATTCGCTGGTCCGACCTTGCGCGACTGAAGGATCAATGGCAACAAGAAGCTCGGCAAAAGAAGAGCTCTACAGGTCCTGTGAAGGACCAGGCAAATGGCACTAAATCTCCACCTTACAGGGTAGGTGGCTCTATCCATATACTCGAAACATTTTGTCTCCGAGTACTCTCGGTGTTGGAGCCCATGACTAACAAACACAGGTTCTAGCGGTGCCTGTCTACGGCCTCATCAAGCAGATTATACCTTCTCCGAATGGCGCATTCCTCGCGATTGTCACCGAGAACACTGTCCATATCTCTGTCCTCCCCGATTCGTCCCATCTATCCTCCACAGACACTTCGCCCATCCGGTTAAAAACCTACCAGCTTGGCCCGACCACCCATGTCATTCCAGAAGCCCCCGTGGTATCTGCTCTATGGCATCCTCTAGGGCTGCACACGAACTTGAGCGGATGTATCGTGACCATTACCGCAGATGCTGCGGTGCGCGTGTGGGAGTTGGACCGGAACAACCACTGGTCTTTCGATCAACCGACTCTGGCTGTGGACCTCAGGAAGCTGGTTGATGGAACCTCGTCTGACCAGGATTTCGCACCCTCAGGATTTGGTAAAAACAAGGGATTCTCCGCCGATGTTATTGATATGGAAGTTGCTTCTGCCTGCTTTGCAGGCAGTGGAAACGAGAGAGAGGATGCTTGGGCGCCAATGACTCTCTGGGTTGCTATGCGGCCAGGTGATCTTTACGCTCTTTGCCCTTTGCTGCCATCTAAATGGCAGGCTCCTTCTACGACTATTCCTTCCCTTTCTTCGGCCATTGTTCCGAAGTTGGCGGCCCTTGAAGAGGCCCCTGAGGATCTGGAAGAGCAATTAATCGCATGCCGGCAACAGTATGACTGGCTGCGGGAGATTGACGAACAAGAACCCTTAGATCCTCCCTCTGAATCTGGCAACATCCAGGGCGCAGACGTCTTCACCCGTCCGGCTGTCCCGAGCGCTATTCCACGTTTGCAAGGGCCATTCCGGTTTGATCTCGGTGACGATCTGGATGATTTGGATCTCTGTGATATCCTCGTCATTGCCGCCAGGCTCAATGTTGAAGACCTCATGATGGGCGAGGATGAGGAGCTTGCAGTTGAGGCCATCGAGAAAGACAAGCTGTCGGCAACTGTCATTTGCCTGTCGAGTGGGAACGGCCGTGTTAACATTTGCCTTGAGCTTGATGGTGTTGAAGGCCAGTGGCTTCCCAAGTCTAAGAAAAACACGTTCCGAACTCCTCTCTCGGAGCCTTCTGATCTCGTCTTGGTCGAGTCACTCGACACCATCAAAACCACAGGAAACGAGTCGGTGGCGTGGCCCATTTTCACCAGGGACATACACTCACGCTACTCCTTTTTCGTCACTACTGCTACAAACGTAGTATCTTTCTCCATGTCCTCTTGGGTCCAGAGACTTGAGGCCGAACTGCAGGCAGAGGACCCCTCCGGGTCTGGTTTCCGTCTGCAAGTCCTGTGCAGTGGAAATGTTGCCCAGAGAGAACGAATCTTGCAAGTTTCGGAAACTGATATCACTTTCCCGAACGCGCATCTTGCTGGTTCTGTCGTTTTCTATGATTTTGATCTCGGCTACCTACTACTCACCTACCACCCTTCAAATCCGTATGCCGCTGTCATGGATGCTCCAGAGGACTCGTTCTCTGCCGCACTGGACTCCCATTTTGAACAGCGAACGAGTGTTCCCGGCTCTCCTGCCGCATTACCTCGACGCGCTCCGTACCAAGTTCCGGCCGTTCTCTATGCGGCCTCCCCATTGGAATCCTTTGTCGACACGCAAGTCCCTCACCGGCAACGACACACCCTCAAGGAGCAGGTCCGCCTGTCGCCAGCAACGTTGGACCTTGTTGCTACTGCTCACCGCCAGCTTGCCTCTTATACCAATGCACTCGAGAGAGCCGCTTCGGATCTTTTCCGTAGATGCGAACGGTTGCAAGGTGAGATGAAGGACCAGCTGAAGCAACTCTCTGATGTTGCAGAGCGCATCAAGGGCGTGACGAGCGAGATTGGTGAAGATGGCAACCGCAAGGAGGGCACCAGAAATGGTGAAGCCTTGGACAAGAGGCTGCAAACCGCGAGGGACCGACAAATAGAACTGGTACAACGCTATGATGCACTACGCAAGAAGGTTATCAACTCAGGCGGACGTCCCCTGAGTGAGAAGGAGAGGGCTTGGGCGATGGAGGTCAACACGTTGTCTGAATCGCTTGATGATCAGCAGTCCAAGGACGAGGAAAAGCAACAGCTTGCCGGCCGGTTGGAGACGGTGAGACTTTCTCCCTTACTAATGACTAAAGTTCGTCAACTAATAATTCACCAGGTCAAACAATTTGCCCTTGATCTCATGGCCGAAACAAAGTCGATTGCCGCCAAGGCACCCACGTCCCCGGATCTTGGAGATTCGTCTTCTGGCTCTCAGCCCAAGGTACCGCAACGCCTGCAGCGCCAGCGGGTCACAGAGGCCATGAGAATGGTCGAGCGAGAGTGAGTTGATCCTGCCTTGACATTTTTGTCACTACAAACTAACAAAATCTCTAGGTCTGCTGTCATTGACGCTATTACTTCTCGACTTGGACGCCTCAACCACAACATTTAGGGCGCTGAACAGTATAGCGACGGGGTTGTTGGCCAATAGAATTTGTTTTTTTACGCCTGCATTGATGGGGTGAAGCTATTCAGTGGTGAGATACGCACCAAGCCCGCATGTTTACGAATTTCAAGTACAATGAAAGACAGCTGCATTTTCGTTTAATATATCCATGAACTTCGTCCTGTAGCGAGATCTCTACATCGTAGATAAGCTAATAATTACATTCTCTTTTCCACCACCACCACCAAGGCGATACATCTCCGCGATCCCATTCGGAAGATACGTTCTCATCGTATTCGCATGTCTCGGGGTCGGGCTCTACATCTTGCCCAAATTCATCTAGGAAACTTCTAATTAGTACACATAACCAAACAATAGGAATATAGTAAGTAGATGCTCACCTTTCAAATAGTTCCAATTACTCTTCTCACATGTCGTGCGATAATCTTTTTGCATAGACGAAAGTTTCACCGGCTCACAAGACCTGGACATATCACAGTAGTACTCATGATGTAGTAGATACCAGGGAAGGTTATCTGGATCTAGATCGTAGTCTGTTATGGGTGTTTGTGGCCGTGATGGATTCGTGCGCGTGATATCGTTGTCCTCGATGTAGGCTTCATCGTCTGACTCTCTACCAGTTTCGTTTCCTATATCATCGGCTGGGCTTGGTCGTATTGGGGCATTTTTGCAGGTGCACTTATCAGGTTGAGCTAAGGGTGTCTTCGGGGCTTCTTTGTCGCCGACACATTGTTTCCCACCTGTTTTTCTGGTTTCTCTAACGATACTCGGAACAAGGTCGGGTAATTCGGTTTTGCCCGACGGACTTTCATCATGGGTCTCGCTGCCTCGAGTGAGATCCTCCTTCCTTTCAAGTTGGTTTCTAACCATCTTGACAATAGATTCGTTGATTCTCTTGTCTCCACTCTTCCAGCATTCCTTGCAAGTCTGTAGATGCGAGTAACGAATGACCATCCGTCGACCGAGACATATCTGGTCTGCTTCACAGAGAATATCCTCTTCAACCCATATACAGCCACATAGCGGATACTTTCGAGTCCATGTGATACACATTGCTATCCGTCATTAAGTAGGATATGGGAAACGAATTGATTGCAGTCATTGGTTTGAGAATAGGTGAATGTTGGGTATATCTGGCAGAAATGCTTATAACGATGATTTTTATTGTGCTAATTGTATTACTCACCTACCTATTGACATTCTTTGTATAGTGACTGGTATAACAAGGATATTCAAGGCACAGTAGTTCCAGGTGAAAGGTGATGCTCTGGTGTGACAAAGAGACAAAGCATTCAGAACTGAACCTTTGAAACAAATGAGACAGATTGTTTGGAATACAAATGTCCTGTACATTTGAGTAAATAAATATTGGCAGATAGTTCGAAATCTGAATTCAACAGATTTGATCGGGTGTACTTAGCAAAGATCTATTCATTGTTCCCAGTGGTCTGGGTCATTTCTATCTCTGGAAATTTAGAAAATTGTCCAGTACTTTTTTGCAGTAGTGGTTTCTAAAACACGGAAATCACAGCTTCCACCAGGAATCGAGTTCGCTTATGGAAATTCAATGGGGACGTGGCTTTTCATTTCTCATCAACTTGGAATAAGTTCCAGTTCAAAACATGGCAGCCCGAGAGTATCAGAAAGTATCATCAGAGAACGCATAAACAAAAAGAATTAGTTGAAGGCACAAACTCTGACGCTTCAGTCAATTAACTAAATGATACCAAGTTACTGGACACTGTGTCTCGCAATATTAGTGGCTGTGGGGTCTCATTTAGGGAGTCATTGCTACATACCGTTGGATGAGGTGGACACCCGAAGCAGTCTCAACAATGCCGCTGACCTGACCAGGCGACAGTGCAAACGCAGCATCCTCGAACTCTTTCTGCATTTCACCGGGGCCAAAGAAGCCACTGATATCATCAGTTCCAATATTTCAAATTTAATATCCAGAAGTTCGAGACTTACAGATCACCCTTCTTGCGGGCACTGCTGCAATCGGACTCGGAGACGGCGATGTCTCCCAGAGATTCGCCAGCATCAATGCGCTGTTGATAACCCTCGAGAATCTGAATGGCCTCCTCCTTAGAACGGGTGATATCGGCCTCGCGCCAACTGCTGGGGCGACGGCTATCACGGTGCTTCACCAGCAGGTGGCTGCAACGAATCTTGCCTTCGGATTGTCCAGCGCCATCGTTGCGGGCCGCAGGGGTGTGGTTTTGAGCCATGTAGACCTTAAGCTTCTCGGTATCGGTATCGGCAGGGGGCTCCCAGCGGGACTCTTTGGAAGAGGGGTGGAAGTAGTAGGGAAGGTTCTTGGAGTTGGAATGACGAACTTCCCAACCGGAAGGCAATCCTGTATCGGCCTTTCAAAACACGAAAGTATTAGAGATTGATGAATCAAGCATTGGATGATGACTGAAGCTTACCATCTTGAATGTCTTCGTGAAAATGGTTTTATATGGGGATGAAAAGGTGTTTGTGATGATCCTGGATCTGACTTGGAGCTAGCAATTCACTCTGAAATGCGGGACAACGCAGTAAATTAAGCAAATTGCGGGGGAGGTCCAGTGCAAACAGTGCAAACCACATCGCCACGGCAAAGGGAAATCGAACTTATCATCTCAACACTCACTTCTTTCTATAAGTTTTTCGCCATTCAATTCTCAACGCATCTCTCATACTTCCAACAACGCTAATATCCATTCTTTTGGCATTCAAACTTATCGCTCATTTCAAAGAATGTCTGCCAGTCCTTCTCCAGCTGCCGGTGGTGATACCAAGCAGGCCGATCAGATTCACTTCAAATTCTGCCGCGAATGGTAAGTCTTGAGCTTCCTCTAGTGGGGAAATAATTCCTTTCCGAAAGGAGCAAAAGATTGCGTATTAACAAACTTGTTAGCTCCAACCTGCTTTACCCCAAGGAGGACCGCGCCACCAACCAACTCATGTTCACCTGCCGCACCTGCCATGTCGGTGAACCTGCCAGTTCCTACTGTGTCTATCAGAACAAGCTCAACAGCCAAGTCGGTGATACCGCCGGTGTCACCCAGGATGTGGGCTCCGACCCCACGGTTTGTCTCCCAAGATTTCCCTTTCTCGAAGGCTTTTGCGATCTTTGCGGAGATGAACTCTCTTGCTATATTTGCGGCGAGCTACCCAATCTGACTCCCGCGGAAGAGGACGATGATGGCCTAGAAACATGTTTCGAGAGCCAGTGCAGGCTCAGCTCAGCCCGTTCTTAAGAAGTTTCCTTGGATGTTCCTTCAGGCTGACACAATCTTGTTTCCCCTTCTTATAGCTTCCCCGTGCGAACAAGTTATGCCCAAGTTGTGGTGAGAATGAGGCTGTATTCTTCCAGTCCCAACAACGGTCTGCTGAGACTGGAATGGTGAGCATCCCTCGGATTTTTCCTTCCCTTTGGTTTCCTTACATATACCTACGGTCACACCCAACGATCATGCGCCAACTCTTATTGACAGAAACTCTACTACGTGTGTTGCGCGTGCGGTAACGTTTTCATGTGATGACCCTTTACGATGCGTCCCGATTCCCCCGGATACCCTTTCACGGTCCTTTTTTGATTTGCAAGTTCAGCATGCTCTGGAGTTTAGCGAGGAACACTTCGTGCATATGCTCAATGGTTTTGTGACGGAGAAAAGTTCTATTGATACAAAATATGCTTTCCAAACAACGCTTTCCCAAATAAAAAAACGAAAATCAGATAGCTGTAGTATTACACGTGCACCGGGGCCAACGACAAAATCTTGGACCACTGCTTATCGCGCAGTTCTTGTCCAACGACACCTAAAGAGAGCGAGAATTGTTAGCATCCATTACAGCGCAAGTAATCCGAGGAAGGGTCCAATCTCACCATTCATTCTTGTTCCGATCGGATCTCCCGCCTTGTTCACCAGCACACAGGCATTGTCACCAAACCGCACCACAGTTCCATCTTTGCGCTGAAGTTCCTTCTTCACACGCACAACAACTGCATGACGAATATCACCACGGCGGACCTTGTTCGCAAGAGCAGTGCCAGATCCCTCGGATCCAGCAGCTCTCTGTTTCTGGACGACAACGACTATACGATCACCTGTATAAATCACCAATATTAGCCTCGAACTTTTGGATTCTTGATCTCTCCTTGCAATCTATCGCAATCCATATATTCAGGGTTTCTGGGTTCCGGAACTGACCGATCGTCGCGGGCCGCTTCTTCTTCAGAACGTTGACGCACTCGACGACCGAGGCGCCGGAGTTGTCGATGCAATTTAGTAATGTCTGTTTGGGGAGGGTTAGCAATGCTTTTATTCTGCTGGTTTTGGGGTTGTTACTCACCTTTAGTTGAATCATGTTGGCGTATTGGAGGAGGGTAGTTATTTGTCGCGGAGTCGCATCAACCATAATTTGATCGGGAGGTCGGATGTGAGTTTCCCCGAATGGAAGGTTTCTCCGATCGCCATATATTCTTACGCAGTTTAATTTAGACTTGCATGGCGAATATGCCTTTTCATATTATTTTGTTTATGACTTTTGTTTGCTCCTTTTACTTCAAAGATTATTGCAGCACGAAAGAATGATGGAGTATGTTTGCAGTGACATGACTTGATGTTATGCTCCAAGGGCATTCCAAGGTTAGCACCATGGCAATATCGTTGGATTAAATTGGCAGTTGTTAGAATGAATGCAAATTTACTATGTCTGTGAATAATCTGCTTGTATATTCAAAGCTAATGCTACTAATACATAGTTCATAGAAACGGTTCAACTTGAGTTTCGACTAGTCTATCATACAATGGCTCGAGAGGTTAGAACTATATATATTAAATGTGCTTGCCAACCTTCGAAGGTGCCCAATTGACGAATTCTTTTCTAAAGGAAGGCTGTTATTTCACCTATCTTGTAAACCAGTAGATATGTAGGTACAGACATCATGCTTACATACAGTGAGCATTAGTTAATTCAAAGCATACTTGACTAATGATCAAAGCAAATTGTCGGAGATGGTTCAGGCGCGGAGGACTCGATCTTACACCGGGTCTCAAGCCTGATTTACAGTGGAACCGGAGTTTGAGGATGGCACTCTTTGTGTAGAAAAGTCTAGAAAGTTGGGCATTATCATGACAATATGTAGAATAAAGTAAGCAGCGCAAGGGCTATTTTAATTCAGGAAGTACACTGGTATGCAAGGCCTCTATGGGGCGGATGTAAAAGCGGCGAGAACGGCCCGAGTCCCAGGAACGCGGAAAGCCTTGGTTTTCCCCTTGGATTTGCGACGGGCACAGCCTACTCAGCACCAATTGGCGCCCCCATGATCATCTTTGTCGCCATGCTGGGGCTGTGACACTGTCTTTATCACTCGTTTGTTCATTCATTATCACAAGTATTTGTTCAATCCTCCTACACACTACACCCCTCCCTGCGGACCGCCGCGTGCCCCGAACGCCCTCGAAAACCGCGCAAAACGCCCTCCAATTCATGCGCACGGAGTCCTCCTTACCCAAGTCCCTCAGCCGGTCACTGTGATAAACCATGCCACCTAAGAACTCGCGTTCGGAATCTCCTGCGAGCGAGCGCCGTGAACGCCTGACTTTGGCAAAACTGGCCAGCTATGACGATGTCGCAACAGATGCGCTAGTTGATCATGTAGGCTCCTCGTGTCCCACCTGCTCCAAGAACCCACCTGCTGACTGGAACTATGAATAGGCTTACTTCTGGACTACCACGCGCAAGAATCGCAACAAGTACAGCCCGGCCCGCGGCATCCACGATGACGACGTAGGGCGCATCCTCCTTCACGACGTGGTCGTTGCCAAGGATGTCCCACAAGGCGAACGAAAGTTGTTAGAATTACCGGGGCTGAGGAAGTACATGGCCAATCTCCCCAGCCCGCGTGAAAGGAGTGGTTTCGCCGCCATCTCCGCAAATATGTGCAGATGTACCACCCGGACTGTCCATTCGAGGTCACTACGACCAACCGGTATATCATTACTCAACACGAAGCCGCCATATGCGCCCGCAAATTTATTAAATCAGGCCAGGAGATCAAGTATCTCAGTGGAACTCTTGTATCTATGACCAAGGAAGAAGAGCTGGATCTTGGCTTGACGCGGAAGGATTTCAGTGTGGTGATGTCCAGCCGCCGGAAAACGCCCTCCTTCTTTCTCGGACCCGCTCGCTTCGCCAACCACGACTGTGATGCTAATGGTCGCTTGGTGACTCGGGGCAATGAGGGAATGTCTGTTATGGCCACGCGTAATATCTACGAGGGAGAAGAAATTACTGTCTCATACGGAGAGGACTACTTTGGTATCGATAATTGCGAATGTCTGTGTCTGACCTGCGAACGTGGCGCCCGTAACGGTTGGGCGCCACAATCACATTCGGACTCGGAAATGAATAGCAAGGAGTCCACCCCGGTTTCAATGGATGAAGAGACACCAGAAATGCCCAGCAAAAAAAGACGGCGAGATTCGGAATTAGATGTGGAAGATCCTCCCGCAATATGTTCTTCTCCACGCAAGAAGGCTAAATTCCAGCGCCAAACGTCCAAGCTACGGGAAGAAATCTCTCTCACCGAACTCACTACGACTCCGGATTCCGATCTTCCTTCTACACCTGGCTCCGATTTCGGTTCAACTGTCGTTGCGACTCCTATTGAGAGCGACCGAAAGTCCAAGTTGAGACAGGAAATAATTTTCGATACCATTCCTGACTCACTATCAACCGTACTGGCCCCCGAGAAGTCCAGCTTTCCAGCAATTACCGATCAGGTCGCTCCCATCGAGTCCATTGAGACCACTATTGCGACCACAATCTCTCCTATCGATTGTGGATCGCCTGAATCCGCTACTGGGGAATCCCACCGGTCGTCCACATCAAGTGTTCCTACTTCGGTGATAGAGACAGGCCTGAAGGCCCAAGCAGAAATCCTTGAGACTGACGAATATCTATCTAAATCAGTTGAGCTAGACGAGGCCACTGAAAATGGTGCTGAAAAGCCCAAGATTCGCCGAAACCGTCGCAAATGGAAGATCATCGCCTCCATTGAGGAGAAGACGCCTCTCGTGCGAGTTCCAGGTGACTACACCAAAACTTCACGACTTCTTGCGCAGAAATATGACCGCTGGGTAGACTGTCAAACATGTGATGTGTGGTTTGTCCAATCTAATTCATACCAGACCCGCCGCGAGTGTCCTCGCTGTGAGCGGCATTCAAAGTTGTATGGATTCCAGTGGCCAAAAACGGAGAAGGGCAATGACGGCGAAGATCGAGTCATGGATCACCGCACCATCCATCGATTCCTGTCCCCCGATTCCGAGGCTCGTGTTTCACGCCGTGACCGAGGTGTCAGCTTCGGGATAACCCCTGAACTCTCGGATAGTCACACTGAGACAGAGACCAGCGACGTTCTCGAACCACGACGCAACACCCGTGCGAGCCGCCGCCTTACCCGAGAGCTGCGCATGACGATGTAAAGAGCTGTTTATCTATGAGAGTGGATAAGCTGAGTATTTGGCATTTGTAACATTTGTTTTTACGCATCAGACAAGGTGTTTGGACGGCTTTTTCATGGTGCATTTAGGGATTCTATTGGATGGGACATCAGGCATTTTGGTCGTTTGGAGTCGGCTTATTTGGAAACAAAACATCTATTACTGAAACATGAACAGTTCCTTCATTGGTTAAAGCAAATACTTTCCTGAGTACAATTTTCATCGGGTTGATCGACACCGAAGTAGCGATTCCCCATGCATCCCCGCATCTCGGCCCCGCGACATCCAGGGTTCCGTCAACAATAACTGCACCAATGAGGGACAAGATGTTATGGCTTGTCAGTATCACATCCTTGATCGATGATGCCCAAAAATGGTCCGCACGAGACCCCATGCAAGACCTCTGCGGGCTTTTCCCGAGTAAATCCTGCTTTCTTGGGCCGCAGTTTCCAAAACCAGGCATATATAGTTTCCGCAAGACACTGTTGTGAAAGATTCTCATTAGCATCAATTCGAGGGCCAATAATTATACTAATTTATCATTTACCACGATGGTATTCTTATTACCTTTCATCCTACATTTCCTTGCCCTGGTAGCCATCGTGAGCGCATACGATGACCCACTGGTACAGCTCAACTATGGCAACTTCCAGGGAAAATACGACTCAACTTACAACCTCTCGTACTTCCGCAAGATTCCATTTGCAGCGCCCCCAACAGGACAAAACCGTTTCCGTGGACCACAGCCGCCTCTCAAAATCAACGAAAGCGTCTATGACACAGATCAGACCTTCGACATGTGCCCTCAGCGCACGGTCAACGGCTCCGAAGACTGTCTATACCTGGGCCTCTTCTCTCGCCCATGGGATTCCTCACGAGATGTGAAAAGACCTGTCCTCGTCGTATTCTACGGAGGTGCATTCATCGAAGGCGACGCACTCTTCGGCATACCGCCTGATTCATACCCCGTTCTCAACGCAAGCACTCTAAATGACTACGTGGTGATTTATCCCAACTACCGCACGAATGCATTTGGATTTCTGCCCGGCAAAGCGATCAAAGAATCTTCCACCTCGGATCTCAATCCGGGCTTGTTGGATCAGCAATATGTGCTGAAGTGGGTGCAGAGCCACATCGACCAGTTTGGCGGGAACCCGAAGAACGTGAGCATTTGGGGCCAATCTGCTGGCGGTGGCTCTGTTGTGGCTCAGATTCTAGCGAATGGACGTAATGGGCAACCGAAACTCTTTTCAAAGGCCATTGCTAGCTCTCCTTTCTGGCCAAAGTCTTACGCTTACGATGCGCCCCAGGCTGAGGCGATTTATAACCAGCTGGCCAATTTGACCGGTTGTGCTGGATACGACAATGACCACCAGACGCTGGCTTGCTTGAAAATGGCTGATGTGCAGACTATTCGGGATGCGAGCCTCATTATCGATGCCGATAATACATACACTACCAGCTCGTATACGTGGGCCCCCGTTATCGATGGCGAGTTTCTGGCTGATACCTTGACGGAGGCTGTAGACAAGGGTAATTTGAAAACGGAGTTTATTTGGGGAATGTACAACACCCACGAAGGACAGAACTTCATCCCGTCAGGGTTAGCTGATGCTACTTTGACGAGCGGATACAACTCATCTGAGGAGAGCTTTCACCAGTGGTTAACCGGATTTCTACCTGGATTGTCGGCGAAGCAGATTGAGGCTGTGGAGGACACTTATTATCCAGTCGATGGCAGTTCCGAGACGATCACCGAGTACAATACCACTTATATTCGCGCCGGACTCATCTACCGGGATGTGGTGCTCTCCTGTCCGGCATACTGGGTAGCCTCGGCGGCACCGGGGAAGGGATACGTTGGTGAATATTCGATTTCCCCGGCAACACACGGGAGTGATTCTATCTATGTTCGTTTCATCCGAGAACCATATGCATGCAGTCGGAGAGCTATGACTAACAGACCAATAGTGGAATACTGTCAATGCAGCCCAAGAGACCAATCGTGTCGTGTATCTAGGTTACGCAGGCGCATTCGCTAGTTTCTTCCAGACAGGTGATCCGAACGCGCACAAATTGAGTAACTCCACTGAGCTCGGTGTACCGGAGCTGCAGAAAACAGGAGAAGAATTTGTCATTGTTGATCATGGATTCGAGAACGTTCGTTTGGTTCAACTGAAGAAGAGATGCGACTTTTGGCGCAGTATAGGAAAGGGTATCCCAATTTGATTAGATCAAGATAGATCAGATAAAGTGAAGACTATCTTTGACTTCTGCCGAGTTGAATATCAAATACCCATCCTCAGTTCTAATCCTTTCAGGTCCAGGGTACTTCTTAATATTCCTAATCGCCCACCTCGTCCTTTCATCAAGAACAGGGGAAAATCTGCCTGCACCGCCAAACCTAGGCAAACCTGCAATATCAATATCGATTAGTCGAGGATATTAAGAGCAGTCGTCAGCAATATTAATGAGGGGAAATGCTTCGCAATCCTGTGCACCAAGACGAGCTCCCAACTTTCTACAGACCGAAAGGAAGCTTCTGAAAATTATTGGAGCTCTTTGGTTTAATATTACAATATTAATTCAACACAGTTCTGTGTAATAGACAAATCTTTAATTTCAAAATATTTCATATCAAACTTACATATCGGACAAGAAAGTAACTAGATAGATGACGTGCAACGAGTCAGCCTTTAAGCAACGTTCTCAATGTAGAGCAGCATTTCCAACTCATGTCCAGTCCTCCAGGTGGTAAGTCGTGCAATCCGCTTAACACCTTGACCATAAGCAGCCAAAATGAACGAGGCAACGCACTTACCAATCCCACAGCCAATCAAAGCTTTGAACTCGGCAGAAGAAGACTCCCACGTATACTCATCAGGTGATCGAGGGTCAATTTCCTTAGCACAGTAGATGTCGTAAAGGAGAGAAGTGGTGTACGCATTAACGATATTGTTTACAAACACATACCTTAGGGTGTCAAGGGCAAAGAACGATTCATATGCCATCTTGGTCAGGTCGCTGATGTAGTATTCGTTGTCTTCCGATCGAGCAATAACATCAAGGAAGATAACACCTTCCCCGACTCGACCGACCCAGGACATCGGTGGAAGTTCACGCTTGACAAGGCAAACATACTTGTATGGGGAAGTCGTGTCGTCTTGAGTATCCTGGGGTAGTCCAAGTCCTTCAATCCACTCATAGAATTCCGAAGGCAGACATTCGTCGGTGTAGTTGATTATCCATACTCTGTCGTCCATATCGTCTAGGGTAAACGTACATCTAGGGATCTTGCATCCTGGCTCCTGAGCATTCTCCATCTGTTTCTGTAGATCACTCCCGTCCGATTCCCACTTACCGTTATAGCACTGGTGAGTCATTTTTGCGTCGCTGGTACTGAGGTGAATTGATTTGGACAGATAATAGTAGCAGAAGAAATGATTTTTTGGGTGTTAAGTATGCAAATGATTTGATTTGATCTTGTTGTGGTGTTGGACTTGATATGTGGTGCCTCGAAGGGCTTTATATACTACAAACCGAGTCCTGTCTACCAATGTTCAATGATAATATCGAAGCAAAGGATGAATGTATCACTAGAAAAACATAATTAGAATAAAGAACATTGTGGACAGGGACAAAGTGTGTAACAATGGATGAATGGGCTCTAAAAATGAGCCATAAAGAAGTGCATTCATCAATATCGATTGTTCCCAAAATATAGACTGTTCCATGTAATCTTGAATAATAGTAGAATGCTCATTGTGCACCTAAGAGACCATGAAAGAAGGATGAGCTTCAAAACAAGTGGAAACTGGTGCTCAAGGCGAAGAGTTGAATTTGTGCAGACTCGAGAGTATGGATCGAACTTCGCAGAATTAGAAGCATTCACCCACTCTACCCTCGATAAGATTGTGATAGCATATCGGACACGAAGTCAACATCTGAATTCATTAATTTGTGTTGAGGTTGATCGCTAATCACGAATACAGTTCACAAAGTTCTATAATTAGGCCATACTATCCATATTTGATAGAAGCGGAATCTCTCTTTGTTTACTATATCTATGAAACCATTCATCTTTGCTATCCCATAATAGATACGAATCAAAGTTTCACTAGAGAAGTAGATTGACGCGGGCTGACGTCAAGAACGCACTGGGATATGATTGGTTGCAAGAGCTTCATATTTCTTGATTTGGATGACTCACTGTTGCGGCTCAATATTGAGATAAATTCCAGGCAACCACCTCGTCTGCCTCAATGTGGTTGATTAATGTACGCTAAGCGGAGACGACTTTGTTCTAGGCATCAGCGGGGCCGCAGGTTACAGTGGGGTGCTACCCGAACCAAACCAAAATATAAGTTGCACTCAATCGCCATCTCAACTTCTCAATCACAAAATGCACGGCTATCCAAGACGAATCCATCGAGGAGGGCGACGTCGTCTGCCTGAGGTCGATACCACACCCGAAAAGACTTTACCCGACCTTGTCCCATCGCTCCCAGCGATTTCACAGACGTCATGTCCACTGTTTACCGTCTTCCCCGCAGAGATCCGGAACCGCATTTATGCGCTATCTCTCGAATCCGAAGATACCTCCTCAAATGACGATCCCGATTCTCTCTACCGCCGAAATACCTTCTACTATCGACCCGGATACAAGCAGCCCAAGCGTATCCAAACTGCACTCCTCCAAACATGTCAGCAGATATACAATGAGGCATCGCTTCTCCCCACCGCTGTCAATGAACATACATTCTGGTTCTACCGCGCTCCGCCGCATGTCAAACATGCATCGTCCCCAGTGCAATACTTTCGCAATATGACCCCGAAACAACGCGCGCAGGTGCACGATTTGCACTTTTTTACTCAGCAATATTTCTTGGAAGATAACCCCTGGTCGCGTGTTTGGGTCGGAATGAAAATAGGCGAAGATGGACGAAATATGCGCGGAGAGTGCAGACTCGCGCCGAAGAAGATTACCTTCACATTTCGGCATACGGATTGGTGGTTCTGGGAGAATAATGATCCCCTGGGTATGGATCCGTTCCGATGCGGACGAACACGCGCACACGAGATGGATAGACCTGCTGGTCCTTACCAAGAAAGGGCGTGGGGGAATCAGTTCGCTTCTGTCCCCAGCCTCGAGGAAGTGGTGATTGAGTTCGAGACTATCATGCGGAAGCGGGAGCAGCTGGATGGCATCATAGAACGGGCCTTGAATTGGAAGTTTCCATTGCAGGTCGATAACTCTGTATACCTGGTTGCTGATCCGAGATCCCGGAGTACGTACAGCTGGATCGGGGCAAAGGAGGTGGACTTGAAGAAAGGAGCAACCCCTGCCCCGAGAATAATCGGACAGGACGGTCGACCAGACTTGGATACTGTCCCTGAGCCGGAACCCGTGCTTGCAGTTCCAACTTTGAAACCGTTTGATCCCCAGTCTGCCTTAAGCACTGGTGATAACACTACTCCGGGTGGCCAGCTTCGATATGATCCGCAGACGGAGGAGGAATTTTATGTGGTTTTCTTGACTTGGAGAAAGCAGCACGTTGACTAGGGCGTTGTTACAGGCACTTCAATCCTGGTGAAATCCAAAAGAAGTTTCCATCTATCACTTTCATATTGAAGTTCATCAGTACCCAATATTCACCAGTCCTCCGGCTGCATCCCGCGGGTTATTTGATACCTGGCCATTCGGACGAAAATATGTTCTTATTAGCCTTGGAAGTTATGTTTACTTTTCGACCTCCTGTATAATAACGCTCTTTATGTTCTATACCAAATACGATTTTGAAAGGAAACTCAAATACTGAAATTACGAGCCACTCTTCAACAAGTGGATGCAGGCATTTCACAGACGATGAAGCCTTGAAGTCTGCGCTACTGGAAATAAACAAGTTTGTAATTCCTCCTATCAGTAGCCACTGTGGCTTGAGAAAACCCCGCATGATGTAACCACAGTACTACCTCAATACATTGATGGTCTGTGTTTCCTTTCTTATCAATCTCCAATCTTATTCCCCTCACCCATCGAACCCCACACCTGCATTCTGGACCCATCATGGAAGGAGATCGCCTCTGAAAGTGAGATATTTGGATCGGCCGAGATCGCTTGCAACGGATATGATTTCCTTTCTACCAATGGTAGCCTTGTGCTATATGAATTTCACAGACGCCCGATCCGCCAGATGAATGCAAGAGTCATGAGACTATTATCCCCTCGAATTCACAGGCGACGGGTAAGATCTTGGATGGAAAATCTTCCCCAAGCCAGAAGCCACATTATGGGAGGGTCTTGGTTTTTTGGAATGAAGGCGTGGCTGAGAGGACCGAGCTGGGGTATCTTGCAGGACTCCGTGTATCTCTCTTTAACTCGAGTGACCTGGAAAGAGATAGTGCTAAAATAGTTGACGAGTTCTTGATATTTGTTTGTATGAAACGAGATCACCTTGCTAATGCATTGTGTATCAATTTGCATGCAATCCCGACGGAACTTCCTCCCCTCTTTCAAAAGCACGAGTAGGGGCCCATGTTGATAGATAGGGTAGAATTGCTACCAATGATGAAAGTTTATATCCCCGCTTATCAATGAAACCATCTGCGGGTGAATCCGGAGTCAAATAATCTCAGATTAAAGTAAAAATCCTTTGAGATCCAAATTTGGAACAGCCATCTGCATCATGACGCGCACGAATCCCTACTTGAAATCAGGAAACATGCACCGTTGGTAGGTGGAGAGTCGAATGCGCTAGTCCACAAGCAGACGCCAAGACATCCAGTTAGAGTTTCAAGTGGATCCCCATGGGGGGTTGCCAAATCCTGATTATATCTGGTATAATATGGAAAAGTGAAACGTTCAGGCACTGAATGCAAAATAGGATTCCTAATTCCGGTTTGTCATGAGATCTACGCTCGGTAATCGGTAAGCGCTAAGCTTATACCCCAGTGAAAATCCTTTATATCTTGGGCACCAGGCTTCATTACACCTATAGCTTTTTCTCTTATATCGAAGTTTGAACCAAGACACACTCACAAATATGGCGCCAACATTACATCTCGTTAGACACGCACAGGTCTGTCTCCTCCCACTCAAAACAATATTTCTCCGCTAACTTAGTATTACCAGGGCTACCATAACCTTGGCCCTGAAAATTGGAACCTTCTTGATCCTGAACTGACCGACAAGGGAAAACAACAATGTCACGAATTAAGGCGTCAAATTTTGTTCAGTAATTCCGTGGACTTGGTGGTCGCTTCACCAATGCGACGCGCCATACATACCGGACTGGAAGCCTTCAGTCAAACATTTGAGGCCAAGCCATGGCTGAAATTGATTGCACTTCCGGATCTCCAAGAAGTTAGCGACTTCCCATGTGACATTGGTACTGAGCGCGCCGATTTGCAAAAAGAGATGGAGAAAACAAACCTTCCAGTGGATTTGAGCTTCGTTGAAAATGACTGGACAAAGAAGGTAAGAAGTTAGATGTCCGCTTTTGTATGCAGGAAACCTAATTTGGTTGTTCGATACAGACTGGTCGCTATGAACCAACAAGAGAAAAAATCCGAGCCCGAGCTCGGGACGCTAGAGCTTGGCTCAAAGCTCGTCCGGAGAAAGAGATTGTGGTGGTTAGCCATGGAGGATTCCTCCATTTCCTGACTGAGGATTGGGAAGATGCGTGCAAGTACGATGGTATGTTCAAATCAAGCATTGCCGTTAATTTTTTGAACCTTATAATAACGTGGTATAGGAACGGGGTGGGCTAATGCAGAGTGTCGAACATACGAGTTCGTCGCAGATCTTGGTGCAATCAATGAAAAAGGCGACGACGCTCCGATGCAAGAAACAATGGAATCACGTCATATGCGGGGACAAACTACCCAATCACCTACCATCAATGACCAAGAGCTGCTAAGCGGAGAGATGTTGCTGGGCTGGGCAAACCAAGGCTACCCTATCGAGTAATCTGAGACAATCAAACCCTCGGAAACATAGCGGAAATACGATATCACGCCGAGCTTTTGAGTTTCGGCATAGCATTCAGAAAGCATAACTAGAGTTCTCGAAGAATATTAGAAGTACATTTGAGAGTCACGAGATATTCTCTTCATCATATTGTTGGTCAATCTGCTCACATTCATGACACTTGTTGGGGAGAGGGGAACTACGTGCCCCGCTTGCTGATACTGGAGCCTTCCTGGTAACATCCTCGATATACTAGCCGTGAAGCGCAACCTGTGCAAGCCTCTAGTCCTTGGAGACACCGGCCATGGTCAAGCAAGGGGATTAGAGTGGAGGCGCTTGTCAAGGACTGAAACAAGCGGCTGGCGCGTCGCGCCTAGATCTTCAGGGCTGTACGCGGAAAACCGGTAAATCTGCAAGGATCTTCGACGTCGCGTTTTGCAGGGCCTTGACTCTTGAGTGTTGATGACCCTTGTCACATGTAAGGTGAGACGGGGGTTTTCTCCTTGTTTTTCTCTTGATATAGTGGCTCGTTTGCATTGCATCAAAGTCGGATGTGCACTACTTGATTTCGATCGATTTCTAAGGTGAGCGTTCAGATACCGAAACCTGTCACAAATAAGCTTGACCAGACATGGCTGGCGGGCTGTCCCAGAAACACTAGAAGAACAGTCTTAATTAGCGAAGTTGGCTCACAGTTGAAAGTAGCAAGACAGATCGTGTCGTAAGACAGTGCTGGAAAAAACCAAAGGCATTAGATGTGCCTTAGCTTCAAGAGGAGGCGTGTAAAGATAGAGCACTTGGTGTAGTCATTCCAAGAATTACATGATTGGTTTAGCAGGTTTTGGGTATTATATTCCTAAATTCGGGCGATTAATTCATCCAATAAGGTGCTGTGGTTTAATGGCAGAATGCCGCATTGTGGTTTCAGTGGTGTCTATCCCACAATTCCCAACCTGCGTCGATCCCGGTTCGATTCCGGGCAGCGCCATATCTTTTTGCAATTTCTTTTTTTCTCTATACCCATTTCTGATCTATCTATTATGCAGTTTTTGTTTGCATAAATTTCTCCTGCCAAAACCACCAATCTTTTACCCGGACATCCACCCGACTATTGACCGCACATAAGCCACATGCCCGAGTGACCCACCACATAAGAAATATTCACTGTTGTTTGTGACCAGCTTTCCGGCTAATGACAATGTGTAACTTGGAGCGCTAGATACACCTTCCACCATCATGTGTTTAGCATGGAACCCTGTTCTGTGGACTTCGGCACCATTGGTAGATTGAACAACAGTGGTGGAAGGAAAGTTGCTTGCTGTGCTTTCCGTGTTTACTACTAGTCATTTAATCTCTCTTTCGAACATCCCCACTTGAATGTGGCAAGCAAACGGAAGTTATTGACATCCCGGAAGCCTTCCATAAGCCTGAGCGCATACGCTTAGCCCCTTTCAAAGCTAATGGAGCCATTTCAACCTTGGAAGGTCGTCTTCGAGTGCCCGCTTTTGTTATATCCGAGGGCCAGCCATCCTTTCGGCCTTAACGCCCTGTCTCTCTCTCCTATAGGCCACTTACATGAGCGATTGATGCTACCTCGGGTTTAAAAGAAGATTTGAACGCGCTATTACCAATAGGAGGCAGAATAGCCGATGACAGCTTCGGTCGTCGTGTGGAGAGAGCCGCTAGTGACCGTGTGTTTGTGGGGTAACCCCACGAATCAAGCAGCTACCTCGAATATACCAGCAGTCAAACTTCCTTTGGGCCGGTTAGTGTCAGAAACGATCAGGACCTTTCCACTCATGCAATAGTACTTGGCACAATAAGGAAAATGCCATCAAGGTGAAATTAACCTCCCCCGCTTTCCCCAGGGTCCGGGAATTGGATTAACCGATCTTGAAGGATGTTATTCCCGCTGTCATTTAGCGTATCGCTAGTAGCAAGTTTTTCTTATAGAATTACGCACAGACAAATGAAAATATGAAGACTATATAATATGCAGTTGGGTGCTCAGCGGATCCAGAATCGGTCCCAGTAGCTACAGCCTACAGCTCGCTTAATTCCATTGGGCATCCTACTTCGTTGCCTCTATCTCGCCCGGAGAAGCGAAACAGAGATTTTCCCCCTTTCAAACTCGATCATGCTTATTTCATCTTCTCTCTCGCTCCCATTTTTCACTGCTGCTTTTGCCATCAGTGGAATAATCACTGGGAGTACGGCACGAGTGATAAATGGACGTCAAACATACACCCGTGCATTGGGTGCGAAGGATGTCGTGAGCACTTTGAGAACGCCCGTCGCTTGTGACTCGGCATTCTACCAGCTACTGAGTTCTCCAATACATATCAGTGATACTCGGTCCCGCACGATCAAGCTCAAAGCCAATTGCGGGTTGTCTTGGAATGTCACCAACACCGCGGACGTCACTTCCTGGTTCGTCAACGATGGCGACATGTTGGCATTTACACAAGAGAGCAACGTTGCTCATGCTATCGCAGTCGATGATGAACTACTGACAATCCGACTCGATGCCTTAAGCATCACTGGCTTTATCTCCAATGGACCGAGTACCTTGACAGTCCGGCCGCCCTATGGAGCGTTGAAAAATGCCGGGCAGACTGATTACAAACCGACAAGCACAACGGTCGGCAAGTACATCGTTCCAAAGCTGAGCATTGTCAGCAATATCACAGGAAGCGCCTACACCCACGCCAAGAGCACGCTGAAGGAGATGTTCGGAGTCGATGTCACATATAATGCGGACACACATGCAAAGCTGCTCCTGGAGCTGCCGGGTTTGGAAGACTCAAAGATCGGCTTTGATAATGCCACTGTCACCCTCGCAGATGGCGATGGTTATTACACTTCCGAGTACATTCTCAAGTCCGACAAGTTGACAGGATCATGGATCGATGGAGAGACCACCTATTATCTGCAACAAGGCGACATGGTCATCAATACTGGTGATTATCTCATCAAGGACACTGATAGTGGTCGCGAATGGAGCTGTCTAGGAGGTGACGGACGGGGCAACTATATTTTCAACCTGAAGGTAGCCGGAATTACCTACAACGGACTACCGGTGGCCGCCCAGACGTTCCGCACCCACGTCTATATCTACGGCTACAACTATACCAGCGACGCACTTACAAAGTATGGCGCTGCCACCACAGTACAGGCCATCCTAGAGCCATTGAGCCAGAAAGTTGCTAATCCGCCGAAGCGCGGTAACGTGCCGGTATACACCTGGGTTGGCAACGGCGACAAGCCCAACCTTGCCGATGCCCAGGCCGACGACATCTATATCACCTGGCCTGTTGGCACAGACGCGTCAAAGATCAAGGCCGATGACGTGCAAATTATCCTTTCTAGCGAACAAGGCGACAAGCTTGCCTTGGAGGCGAGCAACGACTTCGTGATTAGCACATCTAGCAGCGAGACGCAAATTGCAATCACTTTGCAGAACTGGCCATTCGAGCCAGTGTACACCACAATGACAATCACTGTGAACGGGGAAAATCTCAAGGGTACGAAGCAGTCGGTGGTTTCTCTCACCAAAACGTACGATATCGCTAGTGTGTACGTCTACCTCGCTCAGCAGGGCGGCGGTGGCACCACAATTGATGGCACAGTGACCGCATACAGCTTCTATGGGCTAGCAAACCTCACCGAAGTGAGCCAGATCGCGGAGGGCGCTAACTACACCCTGGGTACTACCATTGATGGGGTGCAGAAGTATTACGCGGAGACGGCCAATGGCAGTGGCATCTTAGTCAACACAACGGCGTCCGCGGATGTATATGATGGGTCGGGTGTCGAGGACATGAACGTGCAACTGATTGGTAACACCGTCTACATCACCACAAGGGTCAATGCGACGGCCACAGAGAAAATCAACGGTTTGCCAGTCACTTTCACTAAGACTTACGCTGGTGGTGCCACCCTCTCCCCAGATGCTGCCAGCCCATACCTCTCAAGCCAACCCGGATATGTCCTCAACAAGACGTCAGACACTTGGATCTATCACGAGAAATGGGCATGGCAGAGCAGCATCGCAGCCGGTTGGGGCGGGATTGATATCCAGCCATATACTGGCAAGTTCGAATGGAGTCTCGCCAAGGGTGCGAGTCAGCAGTTCAACGCCAGTGCCCCCTCGGTCACCTGGAATCTGATCGGTAACATTTCCAATGGCACCACGATCTCAAGCAATGGCAATTTGAACATTGCTACCGACGAGACCGCCGATTCTATTGCTGTAGTTGTTTATTCCACTACCGACAAGTCATTCAATGGAAAAGGCACTGTCAACGTCGCAGTTACCGATTAAAAAAGGTGGCGTGGTCTGGGAAAACAATAGCACAACATTTGAGAGACTTGAAATTGAGATGGGTAATTTACAAATAGTCTATGCATTTCTATGAGATTTGCGATATAATACAAGAGTACATCTTTCGCCAAATCTGATCGAAAAACGCACCCCTTAACTGCAAGTAGTATCGGGATGGTCTCCCTTGAAGTCGCAGTAGATGGAAGATCCGTCCTGCACGCAAATAAGACCCGTAGCACATTTTTGAATAGCCCACTCTCCATTGTCGCAAATTCCGTAGCTGCTACCATTGCAGGCATAAGTGCCAGAAGTAGCACAGGTTCCTCCGGACACGGGGCAGACTTCGGAGCTTTCGTCAGCTGTCAACGAAGCCGCGGTTGTGGTAGCAGATGCAGCAGTGGCAGTAGTCAAAGTGGCAGTCGAGGTGGTCGAGGTAGCCGATGCAACTGCCTTGGCATTCGTGGTAATCATATGAACTACCGTTTTTGTGCTCTTGATAGTGACGGTCACCAGTGTGGTAGGGACGGCGGTGGTGGTTGCCTTGACAGTATCGGTGGTGCTGGTAGAGCTCGAACTGGTGGAAGAAGCAGTGGAAGTAGTGGAGGTCGTGGAAGCAGTAGTCGTGGTCACTTTGGATAGGGTGGTAGCCTTAGACGTGGTGCTAGCGCTAGTAGTGGACTTAGCGCTAGAAGTTGTCGCGACGCTAGTAGTGGTGCTAGTAGACGAAGATCCTAAGCCGGATGCAATGCTAGAGAGGAATCCATCATTGGCATAGACCTGACTAGCATCCCACATCATAATACCACCAAAGCTTGTGTACCCTTCCTCAACAATGAAATCAACGATTGAAGTGATGGTCGATGCCGACTCGTATCCAGTTCCAGCCGCGGTGCTACCGCCAGGAATACCAAGGAAGACCTTCACATCGGGGTTGAGAGAGATAGTGGTGGCCCAGGTGTCCCAACTATCAAAGTTGAAATCAGCCTGCGTGGTGGAGCCAGTGGTGAAGTAGTTGACACCACAGTAGTTGTTATAGAACTGAACCCAGATGGCATCGAAGTATACCGCACCGTTGAGCATCGGGTTGTCGGCGGCATCGGGATAGGGGCATTGAGGTGCGGCGGTGAGGTAGTACGTCTTGGAGGTGTCTTCATCGAACAGGGTGCGCAGCTCGTCGGCAAAAGCAGGCATATTTTCAACAGTCGATTCAAAGTCGAAATCGAATCCATCGACAACGGAATCACCGAATGGACGATTGATCGAGGTATTGGTGGAAACCGGTCCAAAGGTTTGCCAGATCATCTTAGCGCCAGCGACAGCAGCAGCCTCGCTAGTAAAGCCTCCCTCGCTATAAGTGGCACCGCCAATCGACAGGAGGATGGTCTTTCCAAGACCCTGGCAAGTGACAATATCTTCCCTATGCTTGAATCAGACATGAAGGACGTTATAACCCTTTTATAAAACAGCAACTTACGCGATTGTAGGGCAATCAAGGAGAGCAGTACCGTCAAAAGTACTGCAAGCATTACCTGAATTGGCGAAGTTGACTTCGGGGGCACCGCCCTCACCGTTAATCACATCCAAGAAGGCAAGTTGAATGACCTAGTCACACTAGAATTAGTATACACGACATTCATATAAGGGAGGTAGTATTATCATACGTCGATATCGGAACCTATATGCCAAAACCCGTCAGACTTATGACCAACTCAGTAGAAGAGACTCGAAGTACATACTTTCACAGTAATAAGCAAGATCTTGCTGGGCAAGGTCGCCAGATGATTCACCATAGGAGTTTTGACCCCAATAGATAGCAACATTTGATGAGCTTGTCACGTCAAGTGCAGCACGAACGCCTTGAAAGGCACAAAGGGCCACCAGGGCCGCAGCAGTATTCACAGAATACATAATGAAGTTCAAAGGAAAGATAAAGGATTGTTATTATTTCGTCAAGAAATAATGTAGAAAGGTCGGCAGGCCGGGGAAGAAAAAAAGCGACTGCAAAAGAATGACAGACCGAGAACCGAATGAATGAATGAATGATGGTTGAAGAAAAACCCGACAGTGAGAATAGAGAGCCCTGCCATTGCTTTTATAATATGTATGACATGGAGTTCAAAACAAGATTAAAGCCCCTGTGAACAATTTACAAGCATCTTAGATTTGCCTAGTGCGCGCCATTTCTTCCCCTTTCCTTGACTTGATTTTGCAACTAGACCAGATTCCATACATCACACATAAATAGGAGTTTAATTGGTTCAGTATATGGGCGAAATTCCTGTGGTTATTGTTAGCTGGACCCTGTTGGGACAGGACCCACTTCGTAGCTCTTCACGGGGCTTTGACAATTCTAACCGAGATTGATGGCGATGCGGAGCTCACTGACCAGGACCCCTTAGCGCCTCAAAGCGCCAACGCGTGTTTCATCTACTAGAGTGGAAAAGGCAAGCATCGGTTTCATTTGTATGGCAGACTCGGTGTTTTCTAGAAGATGTGTGTAATTTCCACCAAATCGATGGATTGAAACGAACTACTATCCAAGAGGCTTTTTTAGAGCCGGAGCCTTGAATTTTTTCCTTCATTTCCTTTCTGTACTTTTTTTTTTGCTTCAAGCCCGAGGTTTCAAACGCCTTCCAAGGTTTTATCCCCATGCATTACAATATTCATTAAGCTCTCCAAGAATGATGAAATCGAGTTACTGCGCATGAGCCTGTTTCCAAGCTCGCCTATTCCAGCTACAATTTCCTCGCAATTATAATTCGGTTTTGCAATCCCGCTAGTTCGTTTGGATCGTATAGAGTGGGGATTAATATATTTGAAGTCGGGATAATTGGCTCGCTTGTCAGGTCCGGCATTTCTTAGTGCGAAATATGACTAGTCGTATACGGCATGTAGATAAGCCTAGGGGTCCATGTCTTGGCGCCCTTCGGCCAATAGGAATATGCCGGGACGTGCAGATACAGTACCAAATCAACACAAGCATAGTCAATTGAGTACTTGTGCTTGATGTACTATCGAGGACATAGGATAGAAAGGGTTTGAGCTTATGAATGTTGTTGAGAGGAGTACAATCATCAGGCAGATGGGACGGGTGATGATTGTTCCTGGTGGACTAATTAGTAAAACTGGGAGCTTCTTAATTAAACACCACGGAATTAGTTAAACACCCTCGCCAACTGCATCTAAACTAGCGCAGTATCTAAGATTCAAGGAGTAATTTTATTGAGTATATACTGAGGTACTTACTTGCTCACGCTACTCTATAGACTACGCTAGAATGTTGAGGTGATCAAAGAGTGAGCTCCTTAAACTGCGACCCACTATTTTGGGCCGAACCTGCATCAGTCAATCCCAGACTGTCAATTATTGTGAAGAGCCTACGACAATGGTGCAATCACATCATAAATCCTTTTCTTTCACTTTTTTAAGTCTTATGCTGCTATGCACTGTGACGCAAAGTTACGGGAGCTTCATCAATTCAGGCGATCTTTTGCTTGGTTGTCGACCTGTCAAATTCAAAAGACGGGTTTCACGTCGCGCAATTTTGATTTCCTCTTACTCATTCAAAATATCGAACAAGTAAATCAATGAACATGTGCTGGCGTAGAATCTTGAAATCTGCAAGTCATCCTGCTTGACTTGATACCCCTACTCCTTGACCTGCTGCAGCCTCAACGTCGGATTACCAAAGGAAAACGTCGTTCTCCGTGAGATTCAGGTCTTTTTGCTTCAGTAAGTCTCCTAGCGTCTCTTTGACTCGAAGTGCCACCAGCTGGCTGTACTCAGGTGTTCCTGGCTCTGGACCTCTCTTAGTCTTCTCAAGATCTGCTTTTAGCCAAGGAACCCTGACAGCCCCCGAGGAACTAGTGGCTGCATCTTGGAGCTTTGCCAAATCATCATCGCTGTACCCGCCACCTAGAATTATAGCTCTAGGAGGCTGAGAGTAATTTTTCGAGCCAAGGCTGCTTTCCTCATTGGCTGGTGTAGAGCCAGATAAAATGAGGGGGAGATTGCGTAGGCCTCCTTCAGGGCTCATGACAAAATGTATCACTGTTTTTTTGTGAGACTGTAGTTCGTACTTTGTTTTGATCAATGATGTTTGGTGGGGCTTTAAAGTACCTTCATATTCAGGTTTTAACCCTTCAATCACAACAGAGCCAACGCTTTCCCTTCGGCCACAGACTATGACTGGAATAGCCATAAGTAAGGATCGGATCGTGAAATTGGGATTGGAGGCCAAGAGCAAAATAGAAATATTTGTGCAAGTGGTGTTCTACTAGTCCAAACAAAGTGGCGACCGAAGGATGAGTTAATGACGAAGAATCTCACCAAACTTAATGTCCCCGCACTATTTTTAAGCCTTGTTCCAAACTCCGGTTATCAACCTTATTCGAGTTCGATCAATTTGAATACGAACAATGAACCATTTTCAGCTTTACTCAGCAATATGACAAACACTTCTACGTCACCCCGCATAATCGCCCTTCTAAAAGCCGAATCCCGAGTTTCGCTCCCGAGAGCCCGAAATTCCTCTAAAAAAATGAAATACAAATACCATGCCACTCTGAAGTGTGTTCTCATCATTTCATATGCCTTATTAGTAATATAAGTACAATCAAACAAGTTTTGAAATGGTTTCACCTCCCACTACAATTATCTTCGGTCCCACAGGCCAAGTCGGCTCTGCAACTGCTCGCGCTGTGCGAAAGCTCGGTGCAAATGTGGTTCTTGCTTTGCGCGACCCCAAGAAGCCTATTCCAGGTCTCACCCCAGAGCAGGAGGAGGTCGGAGAGTATCGAAGGATCCAAGCAGACCTCACTAAGCCCGAGACCATCGAGGCTGCTGTGCGCGCCAACGATGCCAAGCGCGCATTCATATATCTCGCTCACGGTTCTCCTGACCACATGAGACAGACCATCGAATCACTCAAGGCTTCCGGTGTCGAGTTTGTTGTCTTCCTCAGTAGTGTCTCAGTGCAAGGTGACATCAGGAAGGTCCCACCGGAAGAGTACATACCGTATGCACATGCACAGGTCGAGGTCAATCTTGACGAAGTCTTTGGAGACGGCGGTTATGTAGCTGTTCGACCTGGGTACTTCAACACGAACGCATCATGGTGGCGGGGTATGATCCAGGAAGGTGATGTGAGATTGGCCTACCCAGATGCTAAGTTCGACTGGATCTCACCCGAGGACATCGGCAAGGTAGCGGGAACGGTCCTCGTGAAAGGGGCTCAGGAGACCGAAGGCACTGAAGAGCCAACTGCCATTACTCTTTGTGGACCGAAGCTGATGTCTCAGAGAGATGCTGTGAATATATTTGGTGACGCGCTTGGAAAAAAGATCACTGTCACCGAGTTGGACGAAAAGCAAGGTCTTGAAGTCATGTTGGAGAATGGTGTACCGGAATTCGCCGCCGGGTCAATACTCGATGCGATGAGACCAAAGGAGAGTGGCGATGGTGGCTTTGATCCATTTGAGGGCGAAGCATACACAAAGGCGGCGGCCAATCTTCACAAGTACGCCTGGGATGTCTCGAGCCTGGAAGAATGGGCCAAAGCAAACAAACATATCTTTCTATGAGTATGGAATAGCGGAATTGAAGAGCAACAGTTTACAAAATGCCACTGTTTGAATCCTTCAATCTGCTTGTAAATAATTGTAGTCGAAAATCAAATCTTCAGCCTCAATAAGCAAGATTTACCTGGATACAGGACTGTGTACAGGTGGACTGCTACGTCTCTATCTAAAACTCAAGCATCCGGATTGTTTAGATGAGTAACCAATTTCCAATCCAGAGAGCTGATATGGGATCAACACCATCCTCTTCTGTTCCACATAGTAGATCTCTGATTGATGCACTTAGAAGTTCGAAAATTTGGCCCGAGTAACCTGTCCCATCTTGCCTCATACTATTGATGTGCGATATACCCGAAGGCTACCTTTGACATAATTCGTGCCCAGAACGTAAATCAACCGTAGAAGACCAGATATGCCAATAACCAACGGAAAAAGCTGCCCTGTGGATGAGCAGGAATACACGCCGCGAATGTGACTCCAGATCAAGGTCAACTCTATTGCTAGAGTGAATATTAAGAAGACTACCAAGGCAATGCCGATACTTTTGAAAGAGAGAGATACAGTGGTGACATGGCTGCGGTCTTGGTTGCCAGAAGAATCCGCTTCCATCCAGTGCACAAGCCACATACGACTGTTCCATCCGACCTGGAGCAAGCTGGCGAGGAAGGCAAGTCCAGACCCAATGACGGTGCTGATTGAGAGGACCTGGAGAAACGTTCGTAACCATCCGTGCAAATCCACAATGGCGAAGAAGAACACCCTTGATGCACAGGGCGGATTGTCCATGTCGTCTAGTCCTTTGAAGCTGAACCAGGCCATGTAAGCGAATGTAGCAAATGTAAATGCCACTCTTACCACGCCTCCCGCATCGGTTGCGAGACATTTTGAAAAGCATGATGACATGGCAGGCAGGTCGGGGGCCAGAGGTTTTTCGGTACTTCGTTGAAGGTTCTGGGAGAATAAAAACGTCGAGCATATTCCGCTGATGCAGAATAAGAGTAGGATGTATGCTTCTGAAGGGTAAAGATGAGGATCTCGAGAAAATGTCTGCCAGATTAGAGCAACTAGCATAGCAAAGTTGAAGCAGGTATTGACTCCGCGCATGGAGTTGGCCTCATCCACCGAAAGCTGTGAAGCAAATAGAGAGGTGATCCATTGAAGATATGCGCCTAGTCGAACCCCAAGGCCATATGTATCGCCATTGCCAGCAAAGCCGCAGAGCTGCTGCGTGGAAGTGATGTTCGACATCTTGTGACTAACGCTTTTCTTCTTCTTTTCGATTTTCTTTGGTATAGTGCAAAACGCCGTCTATCGGGCTTGCTATGATCAGAGGATATATACTAGGAAGTTGATAAATGCACCCGGGTAACTGCAGATCGTAAATGAGGCTAAACGAGCCACTTTGGGCCGCCTCGAGCTATATGCGTGGCGGCGTCACATCCAACCACGCAATTTTATCAGCAGCCCTTCTTACGTATTGATGCAATACAACAAATTCACGTGTTTAGGCAGCAAAACTGTTCGGGTGTCAACATCTGACTTACTACGGTCGTAAAATTGAAGGGATAGAGAATATGAAGCCTCAAATTATAAGCATGCTAATATGCACTTGACCAATTCCCCCGGAGGGGGATCGTGATTCGTTCACTTGACTCGAATTTCTGACCATTCGGATCGGTATCCAAACTGCCAAATTTGGCCATTAGCCTTTTCTCAAGAATAAGCCAATCTGGTTTTTGATTCTGAGGTTTCTCATCGGTCGCCTCCTTGGGATTTTCCTCAATTTCTGGAACCTCTGGAATATTTGCTCCCACCAGGGGAGTTTCCTTCAGCTCCAGCAGAGACTCCAACTGACTTGGCACACTACCGTCTGATGCTGGCTCAATAAGATCGGTCGAGTTGCTTCCTTCCATGAAGCGGACGGTAATGCTATCGGTTTCCCCATGCAGAATATGGGCATCGTGCACCCAGTGAAAGAGATCGCTTCCCGTATTGAGATGAGCTCCGAAGCCATTGAACTCAACAATTTGCCCAGTCCATGTACGATCAACGTGTGTCATCAAAACATCCATTGTACAGGAATCAAATGGAAGATGCTCCTTGACATTGTCCCAGAGATGAATAATTGCGTCAACAAAGCCAGGCGAATATCTCTGATCGTCCTCCAGCTTCTCCCACCAGATATCTTGACAGATGGCAGTGACCCTGCCACGATCACAGAATACGCGAAACTCCCGACGAGCTTCGATGAAAGGACTCCAGCGCTGTATTATCAATGCCTCTCCGGGATCGGCAGCCCAGAATCGTTGAGACAAAGCGAGAAGTCTGCCCACGACCCGCCCGCTGGTCAATAGCCAGTGCAGGATGAGGTCTGCATCAGTCGACAATGGTGGCGGTTTCATCGTTGGGACCCCGGCTAGAGTGGCCCAACTGTCTTTGGCGGATGTTGCTCCGAGACGAACGAAGATCTGTTCGTCTTCTGCAAGGCCCAGGTCGTCTAAAACTTCCTGGAATTGGCGAATTAACTCTTTGCCATTGGGAGACGCAAGAGCAGCTTTGATGCCAGAATTGATTGTCAAATGAAGCACGACACCTAGGATTTCTAACATGTCGCTTGACAGAGGATGGATGGCGATCACATCGGTTGCCATGAAGGGTGCCAACGCATCGGTATACCACACATGATACATATACTGATTGTTTGCTTGGGCATACAAGGTATTGAATGCATCGCTTCCTACGCTCGCTTCTGGGCCCCATGGATGCAGGCTATGATGGTTGTGCGAATTGATCCGCGATTCATGATGAAACGGATCACTGGCTGCAGAAACTTTTGTTTCCGACCAGGACCGTGGAATGTATTCAAGACGAACGATAGGGGAAACTGATTCAGTGGCCATGCTGTTCACGCTTTCGTTGCAATTTAATCATTGAGGAAGATTTGTCAGGTGATTGTTATCTGGTGGCGATGCGAAAGCCCAGCCAATAACTTCAAGCTCAAGCCCAGCGACAAGAGACTTCTAATATATGTCTTTGGGAATTCCGGACACGGGAGTTAGCCTGCAATTGAAGGATTCCCTTTTGCAGAGCAATACGTGCTGAAGCGGCTCGTAATTTTGAGTATAGTTGAATTTCTCATGGTCTAGATACGGATGCTCGCATTGACTTACCGATTTTCAATGATGAACGAACCAATTAGGACAATCGCTTCAAGAAAGGTGGCTTTGATTCGTACGTCTTGTATCGGATACGTGCCTTGACCATGGGCCAAGGAAACACCGACCAATCTGAATGTTCACTAGAGTGCATCCTTGCCTGTGTGCTGGGTGATGTTCCGCTGTTCAAACACTCGGAAATTTCGGAAAGCTCGGCTGTGTTGAAAGGCTTTGGGCTTGCATGCAGGATAGTCCCACTACATATTCTGGGCTAGGTGCATGCGATAGCACCTGAGCATGCGAGGGGGGTGCGATAAGACCACTCACCGATTGTGTCCGCCCTCCCTCCCAGAAAACGCCACAAAAAGCGTTCGATGCTGTAAAGGAGAATATTAATTGTCGAAAGTTCATGGTTCTTAAGGGTTTACTCCGAAATTGAATCTGTAAAAATGCTTTCATAGAATACTCCATACTATATGAGCAAGCTAGAAATTTTGACCGCATAGTTCCCACAACATTCCAAGCCAGATAAAGGTTTCAAGTGGGCATCTTCCAGGGCGCCGGGAGCGGGGCTGTCCAACGCCCTTTCACACCGACTGACCTCCACAAATTATGTTGCATCAGATCATGCATCAAAGCTCTTACTATCGCCCCCGGTAATTTTGCCCGGGTGAACTCACATTTCCGAAAATAAAAACTCGTATTCGCTCCAGGGCTGCACCTACCAAGGTCCAGCACTCAAAAGCAGGGTAATACAAGAGAGCCGCTGTACTTTTTGACGATCGGTACAAGACATGTTTGATCTTGGAAAAGGACAGTATGTGTATCATAGGAGCCTCAGGTGTCTCTATCAATATTAGAGCACAGGTGGAGGTGACTCTTTGACATCAACCAGCAGGGTTTGCTAAAGAACCTATTGATTTAGCCAGCCGAGTACAGTCACTGCATTTTGTTCAAACATGGGCCTAGTCCACTACTGTAAAATGGCTGATTGCCTTGACTTCCCCTCATTCTCAGCCCCAGCCCCAGCCCCAGCCTAAAAGTTGCGCCTTTCACTCCCTGGTCTGCAGTGCATCAATGGTATCAAACGATGGATTCCTCATTTCTCCCTCAACAGCTGATAGAGCTGCGCACGGAAGAGGTGCAAATACTGAATTCAGCAAAAAGCAAAGACGCACTGCAGGCGCATATTGAAAACCTTGGAAGTTTGACCGATCCTGCTCGCACTCGACTAATGAAAATTATTGAAATTTCCGAGCCAATTGCGGAGGCGTTGAATTTTGATACAAGATCAGATCGAAGTGCACCACATGGTAAATACATCTGGGGAATATTGAAACTAGTCATAGAGGTGAATAGCGACTCTGTCGATTTAAATAACTACCCGAACTTGCCTTGGATTATATACTGAGCACGAAGAAAGTCCACGAAGAGAAATCTTCCCGAGCTGAATTTCATACTGCTTATGTACGACAACCTGTTGAGCGACCTCCCACGGCAGACATCATACGTGGAACTGATTCCACATTTGCCCCACCTACAGTCAGCCCTTTTCGATATCTACACAGAATATATGCGGATTGGCCTGCGGACGGTCAAAACTTTCGGTCGAGGTAATAATTGTAAGTGCTCGTTACCGTTCTTTGCCTTGGCCGATACCTCATTATTATGAGCCTGCAATATATTTTCTATTTCCCTCTTTATCTTAACCCATGTCCAGGGCTCAAAAAGGTGATTTGGAAGCGAGATCAGAAGGCACACGAAGACATCCTCCAGCGCCTCCGACGAATCAAAGATCGAGTTGAAGTGGAATTGAGGCACTTCAATGTAGCAACAAACATCGCAGACGGACATCGTGCATCCATGGCTCAGAATATCTCCATCGCCTCACCGACCACACCTGACAACGTTTTGCCGGCTCCAAAAGCCCTACCAGCAAAGTACTTCAGTGTGCCTTTCCCCGAAAATAACACGTACTGCGGTCGAGAGGAATTACTTATCAGAATTCATGAATGCCTCCGTCCATCGGCCCCCGGAACGCAAGATAAACTCATGTTCTTTGTACTGTGCGGACTAGGGGGCTCAGGGAAATCACAAGTTGCACTCCAGTACGCGTATCGATACCGGGATTCATTTGAAGCTTGTTTTTGGATCACATGCGACACGAATGTGAAGATTACTCAAGGATTCGTTGAGATTGCACGCAAGCTACGGCTGGATGTCCACGGACACTCTCAAGCACACCATGTCGTTCGAGACTGGCTTTGTGAGAACGGTACAAACTGCCTCATCATACTTGATAACGCAGAAAGCCCTATGGCTCTGGAGGACTATATACCACCTACGACTAAAGGTTCATTGCTGCTTACCAGTCAGGATCAGACATGGCTCATCCAAGAGTTCATTACAAAGGGCGAGCGACTAGGTCCATTTTCGAAGGCGGAGGGGGTTCGACTTCTAAGATTGCTCCTTCAGCGCGTGAACATGAGCGTCAGTGACAAAGAGGCAGGCGAGATTGTGGATGAGATGGGCGCACTTCCTCTCGCTGTCCGCCAAGTCGGATCATATATAACGACAACGTCTACTGATCCTGCCAGTTTCTTGACCTCCTATAGAGACACAAGAATGAGAGCAGCGCTGAATTCGCTGGAACAAGGCTTGATTAGCTACCCACACACCTTGGCCACGGTTTGGAAGCTCTCATTCGATCGGTTGTCCCCGGCAAGCCTCCATTTGCTAAGTATAATGTCTTTTCTTGACCCAGACAGAATTCCGAAATCAATTTTTGATATCGATATTCTGCGGTGGGCGTACCCGGACAGCTTCCAGACTCAGGACCAGTAAGTCTCATCATTCTGTTACTCTACCAAAAGAGACAAGCGGTTTCGGCTAATACCCACAATCTAGTGTTCTCCGTGCTTTGGGAGATATTGGTCGGTATTCTCTCACTGTGTCAGGTCCTCCGGGGAAGGAACTATCAGTGCACCGGCTAGTACAACAATACTGTTTAGATAGATTAACGGTCTCTGAACGTCAAAGGTCCTTTGAAATTGCCATACGGCTTCTCCGGCATGTGTTTCCCCGACAATCGCCATTCGCGGAACCCCTCAGCGAAGAGTGGCCTGAATGTGAAAAATGGGTCACCCATGTCACCTCCTTGCTTAACCGTCTGGCTCAGCTTGACGCCCAGCTCTCGTCAATCGAACAAGTCGCGGAGCTCTTTCTTGACGCTTCGATTTATCTATGGGAGCGGGGCCTTCTATCTTCGGGGGAACGCCTCATTATGACCGCAAAACGTATCTGCGAGAACCAAAATACTAGCAATTTCAACAATAATGCTCTCGCCTCGGACATTGATGCATTTCAGGCAACATTTCTTGCCGAGCAGGGAGATCTATCAGGAGCATTGGAATGTTTTGAGAGGCAGGCGCATGATCGTCGGAGCAACCTTGCTTCTATCCAAGATCGAGGAGACCGTCCAACAATGGTGGATGAAATTCAGTTATCCAATGCGTATAACAACCTAGCCGGGATCTGTCTCTCTATGGGCCGTCTTGCGGATGCTGAAATATGGAACATTCTATCTCTGCAGATCAAAGAGTACTGGCATGCGCAGGTCAAAATAACTGACCACGTCAAACTAGACTATCTCCTCAGTTTGTCCTACAGCAATACAGCCAACTTATATGGTCGCCAACGACGGTGGGAAAAAGGAGCAGAGTACTACAACCGGTCTTTGGAAGCCAGTAAAGACTCAAAAGATCTACTCAGACGAGCTTTAACCTTTCACAATTATGGCTGCATGAGATGGGAGGAAGGAAAGACTCCAGTGGCTCTTGAACTGTTTTCAGAAGCCTTTCAGCTACGGAAGGGGAAGCTGGGGGACCACTTTGACACCGCTAATACGTTACACATGATAGCATGTTGCCAATCTCGATTAGATAACCAAACCGCCGCGAGGTATATCTTCAATCCTTTTTTATCTTTTTTTGCTGAATAGCGCAGACTGACGTGACAAATAGGGATTGTTTGCTGGAAGCAATCCACACCCTAGAGGGATTAGCTCACCCGGATAAAAGGCGAATTGCACGGTCAAAATACAAGCTTTCTCTTGTACTTCATTACCTGAACGACCCTACGGAGATGAAGTTCCGCCGTGAGGCTCTCGAAATATATCAGGAAGAGCAACCAAGCCATGACCCTTCGATAACGCTAGACGAGACTGCTTTCGATAACCTGGTAGCACACATTTGATGCATAAAGTCCATGATGATGGTACGAGTTTTTTAGCTGCATCAAAAGACGCGCTATCCTTAGAGACTTTTGTCGGAAGTGTTGAGACGTCCTAAAAATGGAATTGTTTCGTTGATCTTTATGCATTCCCTTTCAAGGTTGTTTTATTATATGTTTTAATTTCTCTCACGGTCCTCACCGCTACTTTCTATGTAATTTTTCAAAATGACAGCACCCCCTCTTCATGGTGTACACCTTCAAGCCCTAGGGCCAGATCATATCTTGCATATGATATCACACAAAGATTACATTTATTTCTAGTAGACTTTCCTATGTACGCAGCCTCCAAGGATGCATAGCCAGACCGGTCTTCCCTATGTGTTGAAAAATACCAAAACTCGAACCTCAATACTCTCACGAGGTGGCGCATCTGGATGAACGTCGGGCACCTTGAAGGCAGTGTGGGGGCAGCCTTAATGCACATGGTCAGCTGGATACTAGAATGCGTCTGGTATACATTGCTCCAAAGGTGGGAAGCTATGCCTCCAGACAAATAAAAAGGTGAGGCTTGAACTCACCAACTTTGGCAGAGCCAGCCGGTCGCGAGTCATATGTTTTGAATATGGTTACTTCATGTTCCATCTGGCAACTAAGGTAGTACCACTTGTATCCTGGAGTATATAGTGGGTAGTAGCTTTCCCCTTGATAGTCACGTCGCACATGGTCTGCAGCGATTACCCTGTCAGGGCGTACAGTACTTGCATCACAAATGGCAAGAGGGTAATCTTCGACGGCGCGGTGAATAGGTCGCCAAACACTAGAACCAATGTTAATTTTGGGTTATGCTTATCTCTTTGCAGATTCGTGTATCGAGCAATGATAAAACTCATATTCCTTTTGGATATGATGAATTACTTACTTTATGATCTGAAATCTTCGTTTGAGGAGCCCGGGGGCTCGGTCTTTCATATGGTATGTCACTCTCTTATACGCTGACACTGGGCTTTGATCTAGACATTCGCGTGAGAAAGTTGAAAATAGCGCAAAACATCATGCGTGAATTATAACCCACCAATATGCACAGCTTCTGCGGGAAACAGTCGGTTGGTCTGGTCGGCCAAGTTAAGATACTCCCCCCTCAAATTGGGCACCTATCAGCTTCTTGTCGCTAGATCGTAACTGCAATATCGGAACAGTGTCAGTAATTCTGCTGCAAAGTTAATGAAATTGAGGAAGTGTAGTAGATATGAGCCAGCATACCCTCCAATCGAAAGTAAAAAGTTCGTGGATATCGGGCATCATTCCTTTTAGCAGCTCCTCAACTTGTTGGAGATAAATATCCTCGATAGTGTCTTGATCAAAAACTGAAATATCAAGGCGCTGCTCCGCTATGCAAAAACCATGGTTCTCTAGTGTAAACGACTTCTCCATGCCTCGAATATCGTGTATTACTTCTGCCTCTTCCGGTGAGGTTTCAAAATTGGTGACCGGAAAATCCTCGGGGATGTTGTCAAGGAGAAGTTCGTAGGGCTTGGTCTTTTCAAATACTGGGTTCCACTGAAAGTATCGTAGTTGAGCTTGTTGATCTCTGGCCATGGTAGTCACTGACATACTGTCTGGTACCTTTCATCTGCTTTGGACCCGAAAAGGGAGAAGTTGTTTGTTTATATGGGGCTGGGCAGCCAAAGAATCTGAATTGGAGAAATTACCCCACGCCATATTTTAATATGTTGGGCAGTATTTAAATATTGGTATATTATGGAGAGGCTGATCACCTAATGAATAACATAATGTGGTCTTTAACATTATATCAAAAGATATATCTATAGAAAGGTACCACGCTGTGATTATCTTGCTACAAAACATCCTTGGACAGTATAAGACGACTAAAATAAGATTGAGGACAGTGGGGAAGCCTGCCAAATACCATGACTACCTGCCCAGGTGGTCTTTAGTAATAAAGTATTTGTTCGCACAAGGCTTGTTCTTAGGAGTACCCATCCATTTAGCCTGCGATATGGGGCGTAGGAGTTCGTGGACCTATCGGTTTTGGCTTTTGTGGCCCTCCCCCTCCCCCTCCAAGCTTGACCATGTCCCTATTGGAACTACTATCATCTTTCGACGTACTTGAAGAATCTTTATTCACGATCTTCTTCCATGGCTGTTCACGTTCGGATTCTTTCGAGTCCGATACCGGGGCGGAAAAGTAGGGATGCGAAGGCTTTGATGCAGTGTTATGGCTTGAGGAGGATAAAGTTTTGCTGTTTTCTTGTATCTTAGAATAAAAAGGTTTGAAGGTAAGGAGCTATACTGCACTTACTCGGACTGCATGGTGCTTAGGCTTAGGTGGTCGACTATTGTGATAGTCTGTTATTTGTGTGAAATGTTTGCTGTTTGCTACTGACAGGCTAAACCAATGCAATATGGGGCCTTTTATGTACCAGAAACGTAATTGAGGCTCATTCGCCAAGGCGATATTCAGAGGTTCGCGTATGATTATCTGACACGCTTTGTTTGCCTGCCAGGTGTGCCCGGGTGGTTGTTGGGCCGCGGGTACTGCCGGCCCAAGAAACAAGAAAAGTGAGGGGAACAGACCAATTAACAAATATATTGCACAACCCCTGCTACATAACTCAGCCCGTGGAGGCCTAAGCGGCTCTTTGAAACCACGAATGCAAATTAAATCTCACATGTTATCGACTAGTTCCACGAAGACGGGCGATAACCCACCCTTTTCATCGTGTTCTTCGTTAATTGGATATTTCGAGGGGATGCAGATGCCGAACTACTGGCGGCATTTAAAATATAGCCAAAGATAATCGCACAAGGACAGGGAGCATACACACAAGTCAGCTTGATTATATGAATACGGAGGCTGGTGCGGGGATCAGAATATGGCGGTATGCGCGGCTTCGTTCAGCCAATAATAAGGAGTATTTGATGATAACGATTAGGATATCTACAGAGAAGAAAAAGGATGGTTTTGTATCTCTATTCGTCATTTATCCATTAATTACTGATTCATCCCCAAATAAACAGTAAGATGTATTCCGCTGACGGTTATCCAGAAACGATGGGGAGTCCAGTGTTGAAAGGAACTACCACAATAGTGACTGGTGCCGGAAGAGGAATTGGCAAGGCGATTGCATTAGCATTTGCTCAAGCAGGTGCCAATGTAGTCTGCGTTTCCAGGACGGCCTCAGAGATTGAGGCGGTAGTACGTCAGATTGACTCCTTCACTCCTGGATTTGGAATCGCAGTCATCGCAGACGTCTCGAGCTCTACATCTGCAAAGCTCATTGTGGAAACTGCCTTTCAAAAGTTTGGCCCAATCTCTATACTGATCAACAATGCTGGAATCGACAAGATCAACACTGTCGAACACGAAAGGTGTTTTGAATCTTGGTGGCGAGTTCTGGAGGTGAATCTGCGTGGCCCAGCAGCCTTAATTCACGAAGTGCTTCCTAGTATGCTATCTCGAGGTACTGGTGTTATTATCAGTCTCGGAAGTCGAAATGGGGCGATAGACTTCCCCTTCATGACAGCATATAGTGCAGCAAAGACGGCTCTGCTTCGATTTCATCAGTGTCTCGAACAGGAAATTCAAGGCCGAGGAGTTACACATTTTTATCTCCAGCCTGGTGATGTTGCTACAACTTTGACACATCAATCTGGAGTTATCGACTTCGATACGGTGGAGAAGGTGCCTGCATTGCAAGAAATGCTTGAATCAACCGTTGGCAGAAGTACTGCTTCACCATACCACGTGGCTAATATATGTTTACAATTGGCTTTGGATGAGAATGCAAAGCACCTGAGTGGGCGCTATGTTGACTCGGAACAGGATCTACAGCATATGATTCAAGAAGTAAATGCAGATCCAAGCTTATATCGGTTGACCATGATGGGGATTTGAGCAAGATTCTTCGTTCATCATATGTATCTTTTGGGGTCACGATCAAACCAACGCTAATCTTGGAACACTTTCAACCATAAATTGCGGTCCAGAATCCATTTAGATATCTGGTGAAGCTCAGGATATCCATTTCCTTGTATATCCAAAGCATTTGGCAGAACTGGTGCTAACTAGGGGTCTTGTGAATGAAGGATCACATTCCAACTGGGGGTGTTGCGAAGATCTATGCGTCTTGAACAAGAAAAGCGGGTCATGTAATTTAAACTTTGTAGGCGTTACGACCCGTACGAGATCTACTGTATGTACAGTAGACTTTCCAAGCACTTGCGGGGCCTGCCTAAGGACCCGCAGAATTACCCGTAGTTAGCCAATCAGAGATATCGCACAAGACTTGGGTCATGCCCATTATCTACGCAAGAAGTCATTCTCAAGCAGAACGCCCACCTGATGTCAGAAGAGGTCATGACTTAACATTCTTGAGTCCTAACTCGACGGAAGGCGTCACGTGTGCCGTCACGTGTAGCTGTGCAACTCAGACTGCAAGCAAGTGTGCCCATCGCTGTCGAAAATGGGGCCTTGTTTCAGCTCACCAACAACGCTGAAAGGTCATGCAATCGATTTGAAAGCAATATTCGAGATATCCAACATAAGAGAGCAAATGAAGAGAGCGTCTCCACAACACATATCTTCTTTTATCAAAAAAAACACTTCCATTTTGTTTACCAAGGATCATGTGGAAAACATTCACGTCGATCCTCGCTGGCCAAAGTATTCTCCAGGCAAACCAAGAGTCATCTCCTCTGTCACGCCTGCAAGAACTCAGAACAACCTTGGAGCAAATCCGCCAGATTTCAGGGACAGCGGGTGTATCCATCGGTGTGCTGCATCATGGCCAAGAATTGTACAAAGAAAATCTCGGGTACTGCGATGTCGCAGCCCAAACAGCCGCTGACTCGCAGACCTTGTATGGCTTGGGCTCGCTTACCAAGTCCATGACAGCGCTTGCAATAGGAGGTTTAGTAAATGATGGCCTTTTGACCTGGGAAACCCCTGTAAAGGACATTCTACCGGATTTTCAGCATAAAAGCGCTTCTGTCACCAATCTTACTACGGTTGTTGATTTGCTGGCCCATCGAACTGGTCTCAGTAGTGATATATCGTTCACCTTTCAGGGTGACGGAGAAGCATTGCTACCTGCGGAGCAAATGATACCGACTTTCAATAACCTGGACCAAGTTGAGTCCTTCCGAGGCAAATGGTCCTATAATAGTTGGGGCTACGCAATAGCCGGTCGCATCATCGAGAAGCTTTCCAATTGCTCTTTTCATGAGTACGTGAAAACAAATATATATGATAAGCTCGGAATGGAAAATACCACAACGAGAATGCCATCTCATCATAGCGGAAAAATCGCAAAACCATATGCGACCGATTCCAACGCGAATCCAATTCACCTCCAAAGTCCAATGATATTTAAAGATACTCTATTCGAGGCTGCTGCGGGTGCATACTCCAACGTCGATGATCTATTGACTTACTCCGCATCTATCCTTACGGCCTATCGGGATGGGGGTGACTCGCACCTTAAGGAGCTAGAGACTCTGCTATCTAGTCAAATTCCAGTTTTGGGTCCGTCGTTCCGCGAGCGGTCATACGCGATGGGATGGATCCGTACCCAGCTACCTGGGACACTTGGTGTGATGGGTGAAAATATAGCCATTCTAGACGACGTGGATAATCTTCCAGAAATTGGCCTGGGTTCGCCTTCAAGGCTTTGCATCTATCACCAGGGTTCAACTGTGGGGTACTATACCAATATCGCTCTTTTTCCAGAAACCCAGTCTGCTATTGTTGTTCTGGCCAATTCAATCCCGTTAACGGACTCACCGGATACCATTATGCAGGCTCTCTCACAGGCCCTATTTGATTTTCCGAATCCAGTTGATCTTGTTTCGTTCACTGAGGATACTAGCAATAAGTTGATTCATAAGTATAAACAACAGGCGGACAATATCGCATCAAGACGCCGCATCGGGACTCGGAGATTCTCTCTACGAGAGTATGCAGGGCGCTATATAAATGAGCTTAAGAACTTCGTGGTGGAAATTCACGTTGGTCCCGAGAACAACACATTGGAGGTCTTGTTTCAAGGCCGCGAATCACAACGATATAGCCTCAGACACTTGGAAGACAATATTTTTGAATGGTCCTTGTCGCTCGATGAGGAAGCAGAACGTGGCAGATACCACATCACAGAAGTGGATTACTTCCTGATTTATTTTCGCACGGCTATGACTCAGGTGGATTGTCTCGTCTGGACAGGCTACAAGTTCACTAAAATTACATGATTTACTTAGTCAAATGGCTAGGTGTCATTGCGTCGCACTGGAAGAGCAGAGGAGAAAGGAAGCCTAAGCTCATGGAGGTTGCTACAAGAGCAAATAACGACGGAGAGAACAACATAAATTGCGTGGGTATGGAGGAGACAAGGAGAGGCTAAGAGGAAGAAAGCGATGATCTCCAGTTCCGACAGTATGATATATAAATAGGGTCAAGGACTTTCGGAGTCTACTAGTAAATTGAGCTTCAGCTTTTCCATTATCTATAGTGACATTACCAGTTTTAGATTTGGTATTTACTCAATTAAGCGCGATCGTGAAGTATCCGACTAATACCGATGGAGAGGCTTATGACATAGTCTCCAACCACTTCAAACGAGATTTGGAGCTCAACCAGCATTCGCTGGCCAATAATCCGTCAAAGCAAGTGGATATCTTGATTGTTAGAGATCCTAACTTGTCTCTGTAAATAGATCAGGGCCTCTCCATCTTCTGTCTTCCAACATCCACAAGGCGACATTGTTTTGTCTATCTCGTTCTTTTCTGTCCCCTCTAGTCGCCATTTGGTGCCACACGATGTTGTTCACCAATTACAAAACTTCAAGGAAGTGCCGCATTATCCGCAATACGAGGATTACTCATCTCAGTGACGACATCTTAGAAGTTGACGGGAAGTCTTTTGAGATTACTATTTCTCCTGTAGCTATCATTGTTTTATTCAGAGGCAATAAATATGGCAGTCAGTGAGAACCGCTCCATCGCTATCGTGGGCGTTGGCCCATCCATGTCTCGCTCTCTTGCCCTATGGCTGGCGAGCCTAGGGTGGAACATTGCTCTGATTTCTCGATCCGAAGAAACCCTTTCAAAAATTGCGACCGAGATCAAAAATGCACAGAAAAACCCTGACGCCAAAGTGGTTTACAAAACCGGTGATACAAGTGATCCCAGTAGTTTGAAGACTGCCCTCGACTGGAGTGTTGAGCAATTCCAATGCAAATTGGACGTCTTGAATTATAATGCCGCCCATGTTTCCGAATCAAAAATCATGGATCTAACTCCTGAGGCTTTGGAGTCCGACTTCAAGATCTCAGCTGTTGGCACGCTCGTTGCGGGGCAATGGTTTGCGCAAAATGCCCGAGTTGATCGAGTTGCCCAGGGGGAATATCCTGTCTTCCTAGTCACGGGTGGTGTCCTTGATAAGCACCCGGTGCCATTTTTTTCGTCACTGTCCATTTCCAAATCTGCCTCTCAAAATGTGAGCCGATTGTTTGCCCAGTGCCTTCCAGAACAATACAGCATCCTTGTTGGCATGCCCTTGGTGCGGGGAACAGTCACCGGCTCAGCAACAGGGAAATTCGAGGGCTGTGTTCATCCGGACGATATCATTCAGCAGTTGTTCAAACCATTCTTTGAGGATCGAGAGAATCTGCAAAATGGAATCGAGAGCTGGACTGTCGAACGAATCATGTGATAATTGAAGGTGTCAGAGCCTGTAGATCAGGTGACTTGAGCCGCTGTTGATACATCAGCGCGCTGTTCCCTCTCCTTGATTGCTTCCTTTGACAATCCTCCAAATGCAGCATGTTATTCTGTCTTTTCTCTTCCAGCGTACCTACTTGCTCCTCCACTCTGACCCCCTTCAATCACCGATTACTATAACCAAACATCCGTCTTTCAAAGTTCAAACTGATCTGTTTATAAAAGTGATCCTGATTGGCTACTGCCGTCACCAATACTGAGCTGATACACGGCGCCAGGCTGCGAAAGCACAATAACATCGTTCAATTTGTGTAATAAGCTTCGAGCCTCGTTCTTATAAAATTCTTTCGAAATCCCGATGGAGCTGCTGCATGATTATAAATTTCGCGCACTGCGAGTAAGGCCTCAGACAAACTGCCAGCCTCGGACGTTGGAAGTTTACTAGCTATTGACATATATCCCTATCAATTATATTACCGCTGCGACAGCCCAGGTTAAGTTGGAACCAATGGAGCGTAGATCTCGGCCACGTGGTATTACTTAGCAGAAGAGGAACTTATTCAAAAGAAAGAGAATTCAGATACGAATCAAAAAGGAAGAAGTTGAAAGGAAATAACCAGACTTACATACTCGATATATTTGCACCACATAGTTCTAGTCGTGTTGGTAGAATGCCCCCCATCCCCCAATCTTCCTAAGCCGACCGTGTTTATTCGTACCTTGTTGCTTCGGCATGCCCGTTTCACGGGTCCCGGGGGCTCCTCCGCCCCCGGGCTGCCGCGCATCCACCGGGGTTTAATGCCACTCTCATTGGCCATCCAAAGAGACCTTGCAAGATACCATGCAACAAGGTGGAGTATCTTGGCTAGACGTGCTCTTCAATAAGAAAGAATACTTGGGTGACTGGCTGGCTCGTAAAGCCTATACGTATGCAACAAATCGAGATTTTCTGATGTCCGCTATGACCTCCTCACCTGATACTATTTCTAGCCATGTGGTGAGCAAAGGTCCAGGTGAACTATTTTTCTTATCCTCGATCTTTGCCAACATTCATTCATATAGCTAAATTCTCCGCTCAGTAGAAGAGAACAGCTTTTCGTCACGACTGTTACACAATGGCGCTCCCTTCATTTTCCCGCGTCAACACAATTGTGTCCATTCAGCATCCATCCAATGATGTGGCACCTTCAGCCGAAGGGCTACGGTCCAGCAAAGCTCTTCCAGGTTCCTCACCGCAGACAATATTGTTCCTCTCCTGGGGAGATGCAAAGTCTCGTTACATCGAAAAGTACACCAGCCTATACAGTGAACTCTACCCTGAAGCCAAAATCATTGTCGTCGAAACCGGCATGGCAGATTTCTTCTGGCGACCAGAGTCCACTCAGCGCAAGCTAATAGAACCAGTGGTGAAGATGTTGGTTGAATTGGATGATGATACCCTCCTTGTACATGTGATGTCAAATGCCGGGTCAACGCGATGGGCCAAAATCAACAAGCTGTACCTTGAATCAACTGGGCGCACTCTGTCTAGCGCCGTAACAATTCTGGATAGCGCCCCCGGGCGCGCGCACTTTAAACAGACATGGGCGTCTTTGGCACAAAGTTTGCCACGCGCCTTTTTACCAAGGATGGTTCTGGGCTGTATTTTCGGCTGTGTCTTGTGCATAATGCATCTTGGAATGCTTATTCTTCCTGGACCGGATGTATATGACTCTATGAGAGCTCAGATGAACGACACTACTGCAGCAGTCAAAGGAGCCCGAAGATGCTATATTTATTCTGGAAAGGATGAAATTATTGGATGGGAAGATGTGGAGGAGCATGCTAAGGATGCCCAGAAAAAAGGCTGGTTAGTGGAGCAAGTCAGGCTCCAGGGGAGCACACATGTTGGGCATCTGAAGCATGACCCAGAAATGTACCGGCAAGCAATTGTGAGGACATGGCTTCGAAGTTCAAAGTTGTGAATGTGATTGTGCTTCCGGCTGTGCTTGCGTAGAATATGTATTTGGTCAGGTCCATTCAGTTGAAGACCGTAGTCAATTTTAACTTTCAGTGAATTACTTGGTACAAGCTTCCAAATCCTATCAATTCTCCAATGTATTATAACTCATTTGCTGTGAAGTTGTATTCTAATGCGTAATCGGTAAACCTAATCTATCCCCTTTGGTCAATCCAGAGCAAGTACAATTCCTCCCAACGCGATCGTGTTCCAATGTTGTTATGAGCCTATTCATTTCCCCTCATGGTAGACCCACCCACGTTGGCTGATCGCCAAATACAATCTGCTGGTCAAGTTTGAGTTCTTGTTCGACGCTCAAACCGCTCAACAAGGCAGTCGGCCGTATCCAACGGCGAGCTACTTCCAGTGCTACAGGGCTGTCATCACGCGCCGCATCTGCAAGAAGCAGAATGCCGGCGCTGATCTTGCAAACCCGATCCATGATTTCGCGCCCATTCATGGTAAGATACTCCAGTGTGCTCGATGATATGGCCTTTTGAAATTCTGACCACTGCTCGGACAAGATTGCCGCCTCGGGTGCCATGGAGTCTTTCTTGGGCAACGAAGACTTGATCCACCGACCGAAGGCCGCCATGACGTACGACCCGATCTTGCCCTTCAGAACCTTGACGACATCTGTAGCAAGAACGTCCGTGGTGCCTTCGCCAATTAACGTCGCAGCAGAATCTCTCCACAGACGCGCGACATTGAAGTCCATCTCATCATTTTCTAAGTAGCCGACGCCGCCAAGAGATTCCATACCGACTTGTGCCGCGCCACAGGAATACATGGCCGCAGACGCCTTTGCGACGGAGCCTAATAGTCGCAGCAGACACGAGGCATCCTGCGAGCTCTTGGGCACAAGATCGACTGGCGGACTGGCTTGCTGCTGCTCGTGCTTGGCTAACAGCGCTACGACGAAGAAAGCCAGAGCCATCTGCGCGCGGTAAGCAACGTGGGCCTTCGCGAGCGACTTCATATGAAGCGGCACACTACTAAGCTGAGTACCGCGGGCAACCTTACGCACCCTTGCAAACGCGCGAGCAGCTGAGAGAGCTCGCCCCGCGTAGCCAAGTACGCCCACAGCCAAATGGATGCGCGTGATGTTGAGCACGACGCCGATCTCGTTAATGCCCTTGCCCTCCTTGCCGACCAGCCACCCGCGCATGCCCTTAAGCTCGAGCTCTGAGGTAGGCAGCGGGTGCGTGCCTACTTTCTTCTTGATACGTCGGATACGAACGCCGTTGAGTTCGACTCCGTCAACCCCGTTCACGGTGACCGCGCGACGCATTGGGACGTAGAATGCGCTCAGGCCATTGGGTGTTCGCGCGACAGCGATTGCCATAGATGCTTCAGTGCCCGTGGAGAACCACTTGAGACCATCCAGCACCCAGGGTCCAAGGGGAAAACCGTCTGCATCCCTGAAGTTGTCGTCCTTGCTGAGCGGAGAGTAGGTGGCTGTTGTCTCGGTCGGCGTCAAATCGCTGCCGCCGCCGCGCTCTGTCATCCACAGCCCGGAAGTCCATCCTTTTTGATCATCGGCGGATGTGAGATGGTCATATGCGTGCTGAAACAATGCCCGCGTTGCTTTATCGATCTTGGAGCCGCGTAGGTGTGTTACTAAAAGAGCAGCAACGCCATCCGACAAGATCAGGTGGAATATGCATGTCGCAGAAGATGGTGCAAATAAGTGGCCCTTCAACATCTGAATCATTCTTGCGTAGCCTTCATAATCTCTGGTGAGAGAAGGCAAAGCAGCCAGTCTTTGATTTTAATATTAGTCTCTGTTTGCGAGGCGCAATCTTAGGTACTCTCAGCAACTTACCGTTCGGATATTCCCAGTCGCCATAGATACTTCCAACCTTGGCTCGTAACGAGCTCGTCTTTCTTCTCTCCCCAGTCATCCCAATGCTGAACATGCACAGAATGGCGCTCAGCCTCTGCGATCCAGTCCATCACCTGCTCAGAGACTGCAGCATCGGCGAACACAGAGAGTTCGCTCTCGGCACGCTTCTTGATCTCCGGTGACAGATACAAGTCGAGAAGTCTAGCAAAGGTTACATCGTCGTGGTACGGGCTCTCTAGCTTCGCTGTTGATCGAGATTTTCTTTGAGGTGTTTTGATCAAGCCATCATCGGTGCCGCTGTTTTCAAGGACCTCAACTGTGGTCACTTGTGGCGTCTTAGACAGCTTAGACAGATCCAGCCAGGTAGGAGTCTGGACTCGCTGAATGAATGACAACATGCTAACACCATACAATAGACGCGATTAAGATGAGATCTATTAAGGCTGTCCTTGTTGGCAAATCAATACAGATTGCCTAGGGCTTTATAATGTCTATTTGAACCTCCCAATAGTATCAGCTCTCCCGCACCACAGCTGAACCACCACACCTGCCACGTTTCATTACTAAGAACTCAATTAGGTCCAGTGTTGGCCAATTTGGCGCTTGCATCGCAATTATCAGTGTACAATGGCGAGCGCTGATAGCCCTATTTTACAAAACTTGGAACGGAATAATACGCTTACATACTTTCGTTGCGTGGTCCCAATCATAAGCAAGCGATAATGTAACGCAAGGTAATCGTATAATACCATCGCGAAAAACTTCTAGTTTCAGAGAATTTCAGCTCCCTGGCTTTCATAACACAGCTCTTGTCAGACATTAGAGATCTCTGGGTATCATGCTTATGCGCAGAAACCAGGTGTTCCGTCACGTATTTATCTCGGGTTATTTTCATTCCTTGTTCCCGGCTCCTGCAATGCGCAGCCTTGCTGATATACGACAACAAGTATGCAAGTATTTGTCGCCCTGTGTCTAAGATCCAGTATTTTTGCTGAACATTTTGAACTTTATGCTATTTACTTCTCCATTTCAGTGTCATCTAACTCCTTAAAGACCCTAATGTTGAGCATTTCCCGCTCCACATATCACATATTGTACGTGTTCTCCTCGCATACGCTATCTTACCGCTCTTTTCGCCGCACTAGACTTTCAAGAAGACAATCTTTTACCTGTGCCAACCAAACTCGTACAGCTCTACGCGGTGTATTTTGATAGCTTTATCAGATAACTGCTAGTACGTAGCCCTTATTTATAGAACTATATTTAACTCGACAAATAATTGGCTGCGACTGGCCAATGGTTTGCATATCTCTGAAGCATGGCCTCGATCGCATGGGCTTGACCGCATGTCCTGGATTACAGTATCTAAAAGAAGCAGGTTTAAATATAGCATATGCAAGACCTCACAACGTGGCACAAGATGATTTTATTATGAGGAGCTTCAAGCAGTGGCTAGGGGGGGTGTAATACTCGGTAAATATAGCCCCACGATGTGAGACCCTTGATCAAAGGTTTTACTTCTAGTACCCAGACCTGCCTACTGTGGTAATAGACGAGGACCATCGGCCCTGATAGCCCCTTGTTTCCATGGTTGTAGTGTAAACAAGATGGAAAGCATCAGCTGCGGTCGGCTGGGATGGTTGAGTCGGTCGCCTAATTCTGTCTTGCTTTGAAGTTCAGGCCGTCTGCCGTAAGACAGAATTGGGGGCCATTTTTGCTGGGTTGAAGAGACCGGCCAACTAGAGTCCTCTCACTTCTAGTTCACTGTACCGCCAAAACTTGCGGAATTCCCCAGTAGGTAAGCCGTCTGCTTATGCTTCCGTTCTAGCGGATTATGATCGTGTCAAAGGATTTTAAGTATTTTTACTGGCGTAGTGGGCCCCAAATAGCCACTATGACGTGTAGCTTTACCACTTGCAAGGTTCCTGCTACAGTTGAAATCGTCGCTGCAGGCGTAATTCAGTGATTCTTCAAGTCTTTGCCCATACGTGATATAATAAGAGACGTATCATAAAGGGACGAGACCTTGGGAGATCTGCTCAATCGGTAGTCAGCAAGGTGGGGCTCCGTGGTAGCTGGTGGAGAAAGTGGATCTTACCGATAATGGCCCACGAAACGATAGGGACTGATCGGTAACCTTCCCGAGAACGTGCGTTACAAAGGAATCGCGACAATCCGAACTAATTATATGCCATCCGATGGTGATACCAGTCAATGAACGTGAGATTTCGCCCCTCATGCAAGACCCTGCCGCGGCTGAAGTCCTTACCCACACTCATACTAAAAATCAAGAGCACCGTGGCCGAGGTACGTGCCCTGTAGGCTGATCATTTCCTTTGGTATACTATGTATCTTCTGACAAGGCTACTACAAGATATACCAAGTAGTTGAGCTGCAAATACAGCACTCTGGCCAGGCTTTGGTCTAAGTATTGAAACCCGAATGACCCGAGCAACTCGCTGGGAATGCAAGCTCGCAACTTGTAATCGCCAATTACACCGCACATGTGCAGATCTATTGGGATTTTGAAAGGATTTGGCAAGTGCCATAGGATGATCCGTGATATGATCTACCGACTACACATATACAAGCGAGCCTTGCTGACACGTTACTGACCAATAAAATCAAGCTCGATGGTCTCTTTTCAAATCCGTCAGCATATCCGTCCTAACCGTGTATTAGGCTCGAAATGGATCAATGCGCCGCTCTTTTTTAGGGTAGCACTTAATAAGACTCAACTGGCAGACAAATGGCACCTGGGAGATCCTTGAAAACAATTCGTCTCTTTATTTCTTCCTAGTTCACTCACCTATACTATATTTTGTTACAGGCGCTGGGACATTCATCTCCATATCCCTGATGACAACGGCGAACATTTTCAAATCAACTATTCCGTAAAGAAAGCCGCCGTTAAGAATGTCTTCTTCGCCCCAGGACTTGTCCTCAACAGAGAAGAATCATAATAATTCAGCACTACCATCGACGGATGCTTCAGAAATATTCAGAAATAACGAGGACAAATCGCCAGCCCAAGTTCAAGAGTCTGGGCTAGATGATAAAGCCCGATTTTTAGAGTTGCGAAACGGGTTAGCAGGTTGGCAGTGGAGTCTTTTCCACATAATCGTGTTCTTTGGAGCCGCGATTTCAGGTATGACCCACTTTTAGAACTTTAAGTCTACAAGTTGCCATTCAAATTTTCAAGATTCCCTTCGACTACTTATTACCTTCACCCGTTGTGTTTACAGATAGATCTCCAAAAATTTGCTGACAGACTGCGACAAATTGCAGGTTACGATGTTAGCAATGTATCCACCATTCAGCTATCCATATACCAGGCGTTCGGACGAATTGATCTCCTCCCCTGGATCGTGACAGCTTTCTCGCTCGGTGTTTCAGCCACAAGTCCGACGATTGACCGGATAATGAAGCTGGTCGACTTGAAGTGGTTCACGCTCAGTTGCTGGACAGTTTTTATCGTTGCTACTGCTGTGTGTGGAGCCTCTCCCACTATTGAAGGCATCATAGTCGGTCGCATCATCCTAGGTGTAGCTGGAGGGGGCTGTTACTTATCGTATGTGTTAGGACCACTCCGCTGCTTACTCGAGTGAAGAAAGCTGACTTGATCAGATTGTTGAGTTACTCGACGATCCTGGCACGGCCCACTGAGCATGCGAGGCTCACTGGGCTGCTAGGTATGGGTTATGCCGTCGGTTTATTCCTTGGTCCGGTTATCGGAGGATCCTTCGCACAGAACGAGCACGCTACTTGGAGATGGGTAGGTTTGTTTTGGGTCAAAATTCTGGATCAATTCCCCAGGCCCTGTCTGGTCGAACGAGCGATGATGGACTGACCGGAATACCAGGCATTCTACATCGGCATTCCATACTCGGGCATTATCATGGTACTGATTTTTTTCGTCTTCCCGCAAGTACAATTACGTCCTCAAGAGGAAATTGGCAAAGGGCTACTTCAAATAGACTGGGTGGGTGCATTTCTGCACGCAGCCACGCTGACGCTCTTCGACGCAGCCTGCATTTTCTCAGGATCCACCCTGGCATGGCACTCTGGTGTCATCGCTCTATGGGTGATGTTTGGCGTCGTCACAATTATTTATACTATCCAGCAGGCATTCAGCCTATTTACAGATCCAGCAAAGCGCATCCTCCCTATTGGCGTCCTATCCACCCGAACCGGCTTCCTGGTTATGAGCTCCTCATTTTGCGCCTGCTCAGGATACGGCGTTGCATTATACTATTTGCCCCTATACTATGCCTTTACACGCGGCGATGACTCAATCACAACAGCCGTGCACATGCTCCCCTATATCGGCGTTTATATTGCAGGAGCAATCGGTTGTGGCATGTCCCTGCCAGTCGTGCGTCGATATGCCGTCATGTATCTTCTGGGTGGAATCCTAATCGCGGCCGGGGCTGGATCCATGATGTCGGTCAATGCAAACACCTCCTTGAGTCAGACGATGGGAATCAGCGCCATCCTCGGATTTGGCGTGGGCTTGACAATGCAGCTTGGAGTAACTGTTTTGGCGCTAGCACTGCCGGCAAATATTCGCATGGACAATTCCATTACGATGACTCTTACCATCTACACCGGAACTACTGTCTCACTGGCTATTGCTGGCTGCATCTTTCAAAATATTGGTTTCGATTTTCTCTCCAACGCCTTGCAAGCGTCTAACTTGTCAAACTCGCAAATTCATAACGCGCTTGCTGGCCATGAGTCCCCTGTATGGGCTAAGCTGGACCCAGAAGCTCTAGATGACGCCATTGCAGCAGTGACTAAAGCCATCATCAGGTTATTTTACATCAGCACGGTTGGAGGAGCATTGATGGCTATATTTGCCTTATTAATGAAGTGGGAGGCTCTTGTTTTCAAGCACACGAAGACGGAAGTGGGGGGGGTCACAACAGGCGTCCTGAAAGCCTTTCCAGATGTAAAAAACCTTGGAAGGACTTGCAGATAGGAAGACATGTATATGCAAATACCCAGTATTTGAGCAGTCCGTTGCACTCAAAACTGGGGGCAGTAGCATAGCGGCACTTTACGTGCGTTTGACAGGGAGACAGTACCAAAAACGGCTGGGGGAGTTTCTTTTCTCATGTCTAATGCGATCTACAAATAATCAAGTAAAACAAACTCATGAATGACTAGATTTGACATTGATTTTATTGCATTTACTATGTGTTTTGGACTGCGCAGGTCGCTTAGCAATCCATGTTAGAGATATTGGCCCACTAAGTCAGGCAAAAAGGGGGGAGGGATCGGAGCATTAGTTTCCTACTTTAGTGGGCGAACCGATCCAACCTTTTTGATTTGCCAGTACTGAGGTCAATGCTTTTCCAAACTCTATAGATGTCCGAGCCCTGCTTTAGCGCGTATAAAGTGGGTCATTCCCCGGCCGTGCAAGGTACTGGCTCTTACTGAATATAGCGAGGCGGAGACCTGGTCCGCCTGCATGGCCACTCATACGGGCCCATTCTTCCCAGCCCGACGAGACTAATTACCAATGTGGAAGGATTGACAGTGTCTCCATCAAGTTCAACGTGCTAATGAGATTTGAGATGGGGCTCAAAGCTTTTCAAGCCAATCAACCATTTTTATTGGCTCCTCCCAATTTGCCCGCAAGCTTTACTAGTCACGCTAAAATTGAGGACGGACACTCCCCAGGAAGCGGTCCGGGTGTGAAATCCCTCCCCAACGGCATTCGTCGTAAATGATTAGCCAGCGCTCACGGCTCTCATAGCCCCTTCTGCCCAGCCCCAGCTCCCTCCTACACCCACCAAAAGACAGTGCAAGGCCGGCCATCGATTATTGTTTCTTACCGTCGTTTGTTCGGACGATACCAGTCCTGCATAAGACGATCTCTCCTCTTCTAGCAACCTAAGCTTCGGATCTCTTTTCTCTCCCCACGGACCCGATGAATTCTCTCCGTGCCTGGCGAACGGCCGTGGCTGTGGCAGTGGCCTTTCTAATGCCGACAGTAGCGGCCGCGAACGCGGCGGCGCAAACAACTGAGTTTGGCGCCCTCCACTTTTTGTTCCCAAAATTGGATATGTCTCTTGTGGAAGGAAGTGTCGTTAATGCCGACTCCACGGCCACCACTATCAAGGTTCAATGCCGATCTGACTTTTCCAACATATGCACGTCCTCCGGCTATGTCTTGCCGCAAACCTTCACGACCGGTCCGTCAAATCAGGCAAAAAGGATTGACGTGACCGGCTACTTCGCCAACTCGATGTGGATTACATCTGCTAGTCTTGACTGTGATATTAAAGCCACCTCACTTGCTGCTTCTTGTTTCAGAACGACAAGCTCGTCGTTCTCCAGTGGGACGTCCACTACTATATCGACATTATCCGACTTCCCCACTTTATCCCCTACATTGACATATAAAACCTTGACGGTCATGTCAGGTTTGGATAAACTCCGAACTACCTCAACTGGCGTGATTACTACCACCACATCCGCTCCAACAGTAACCGCCACATCTACTACATCCACCCCAGACAGATCCGGTTCCTCATCATCAGAAGCATGGATCGCGGGCCCAGTAATTGGTGGCGTGGCCGGAGTAGCTTTGGCTGGGGCATTGGCGTTTTGTTTGATTCAGCGGAGGCGCAAGACCAACGCTGGTGCTGAAGGCATTGCGCATCACGAACTATCAGCCGATAATCAGCGTCCGGAACTTCCAGGAGATTCTACGGCAGCGGAGCTACCAGGCCATAAAAGTGATGATAAGGTGGAGTTGTCCGCTCCGAATGATGCTCATGAGTTAGCGTGAGACATAAGAAATTACTGCGATTGCACCAATACTGCCGGGTATGGGCTGATTGTCCATACGGATGTGCATTCAATACTTGTTGAAAGAGCCTTTCGGGCGCATAGAAGCCATCGTAGCGCTGCCTCTGCAACTTTGCGAGCGAATCTTGTGTCGCGCTTGCCTATGAATATTTGCGCAAATACTTCGCGGAGCTCTTGAGTTGTCGTTCTAACTCAAGGATATCTTCCACGAGTTGTAACTTTTTTGTGTCGGACGAATTTAATTTCTGTAGACTCGCCCATAGGAGCCATAATATTTTAGGTCCTTCAACCCTTCGTCGTCAATTATCTGACGATACTTATATAATCTTGTTGGGTCACTTGACCTGTATCTACCATATCCCTTCACTTTCAGTAGCTTAGACTTCTTCCTTCTTCATACCACATGTTATCACCACATACGTTCTGTACACTTCCACACGTACATCTGTAGAAATCTCTCCCCTGTTCCTAATGTCGAAATGAATACATATTTTGAACTTGCCTTACTTGTGTATGATGTCTTTGCAGTGAAAGCTAAAACATGCTTGAAATAACAAAATACAAGCCTGTTCAAGAGCCTAAACTTATGTTGATTATCTCTAGAGCTGTTATATCTACCATTGAGGTTGGTAAACTTTTGTCAAAGGTATACACGACGACTATAACCTTTGTGCCTCAAGGATTTTACATCTTAATGGACACCTTGGAACTTCAATTGACAGAATTTAGCACAGGTTCAATGAAGTTGTTACCTGTGAACGGTAACATACCGGTCTTTATTCTGTCCATTGCGCACTCACTCTTCTCACCTCCGGTCACGCGATCCTAATTCCCTGTTATCAAGCCCTGGAAGCAAGTCTCTCTTCAAGGCAAATTCTATCACATACGACGATAGGGTGTGGAGAACAGGGCTTTCCGTCTACTCAGCCGTACGTAAGCCCTATAGATATACACATACTCAGTAATTTCTGAGGCCCTACGACCCTAGAGCGGCGATCGGTCTACGCTAGGTGAGCGTGGGTGAAATGGATGAGAACTTTGGGGACTAGGTCATAGAGGTACGAATGGGGTGAAAAACATCACTTAGGGGTGTTTGGCCCCACCTGCTAACGTTAGTGACCTTACTTCGGGGTGTTTCGGGGTAATATAGCTATAGAATGATAGCTTAGGGCCCTTTAATCGATCTGCTATATATTGCGCTGTAATACGGGTAAGTGGCACTCACTATAATACAGTGGTAGGCATGCTAATCTTTGAGACATTAGCATTTTGGTCTTTTTAATTAGATTGGCTTGAGCCTACCCAGTCAGTGCTATAGTAAGAACTTGGAGAGCAAGCTTAATAGACTACAAGCTATCAGTCATGGAAAAATTAAAGTGTGGGGGTTTCCGCATAGATGACGGTGAAACATTGTTTCACAAGGGTCGGGTTCTGCACCCTTTCTGGCAGCGGCTACTTTCCGAGACTAGTGATGGGGAACTAAATAATCCACATTAAGGGTTTTCTCGGCAGCACATGAAACACTCACCGTGCCAACCTGATCCTTCAATGTTATATGCTTAAGAACGCATCGTATGTGTGTTCGTATCAGGCCATGTAAGGATTTTCCGCCATTTAGCAGTGTTCGTTGGGACAGGGTTTAAAGAGAGGGTAGATCCCGGGCGATCTTCACGATCCAAATCAGACCAAAAAGCAGTAGCACCGACTTTCATCCCCCAAAATGCGTGGGACTTTCATTCTTCTCTCTGCTTTCAGCGGCACTGGGTGCCTCTGCTGGTCTGACGACTTCTAATCTGAAAACTCACGTCGATGTGCTGGCACTCGACAGTGCCTTCAACCCCGTCAAGGAAGCTTACTGGACTGACTATCCACACCACCGTCGCACTCCTTTCGCGGTGTCTCCTGATGGAAATTCTGCCTACATTGCGTACCTGGATTCCAGCGAGACCGATGTTCATGTTCAGAAGTTGGACCCTACGACTTTCGAGGCTACGGGCACTACGGTCACCGTCTCTGGTGGAAAGGAAGGTGTGATAGCCCAACTACCCAATCTATCTGAAATAAAGAAAACATTGTGACTGATTAAAACAAATAGCCGGAGGTCTCGTCGCTCACAACGATGGTTTCGCTGTTCTGGTCAACGAAGCCATGCCTTCGGGCACCACTAATGCGCCGCCCAGTGATACCCCCGTTGCTGTCTTGTACCGCTACACCGATGGAGAGCAGACTTGGAAGACTTGGCTGGGTGGGCCTGGAGTGCATGCCTCTGATGGACTCTCTTCCTCCCCGGACATGAACGGTGACCTCGTCTACTCTGAAAGCGAAGAGCTCTATGGTGCTTACTTCGTTGTCACTGATTATACTGGGGACGCCTCCGGTCACTACGGTGACAGTATCCAGTACGTTACCAAGGCCGGAGCTCTGGACACAATCACCGGTGCATCAAGCTCCTGGGGATGCAGCCACAACACCGGTATTGCATTCGAGGATGCCGACCAGGCTCCATTCGTCAGTATCTGTGCTGAGGATCAGGGCGCTATCTGGTTAAACACCAAGGGACAAGGCATGATGAACGATGGTGTTAAGATCTCCAACGAGAACACCACCAACGGTGGCTCTGGTGAGCCCATGGGCGGTATGTCGGGTAGTTATAGCGCGCTGGCTCGCTTTGCCGACACCACTAAGTACATCTTCGCCTGGGTTTCTCGTGGTGCCATCGATGTGACCGAAAACACCTGGATGGGCGATGGTTACACCCACGTCAACAACCGCACCAACGGCCGCAACGTTGCCATCTCCCTATTCACGGACAAGTACACCAAGGTAGGCGACCAGGCCACCTCGGTGGTTGGCACTGAGGATGGAGACAGCCAGGTCAACTGGGTGACCCAAGGGTCGAATGACTGCTCCAATGCCCATGCCGCAACCTTTGGCACTAGCTCGGCCCTGATCACCTGGGAAGAGATCTCGGACCCGATCTGTGACTACATTGCGATGGGTTGTCGGGGACAATTCGCGGGCACTTTCTTCCAGGAGGTGAGCTCAGATGGTAGCAAGGTTGGTGATGCTTTCACCAGGACCGATGTTTATATTGCAGGTGACATGGTCACTATGTCGGATGGTCGTATTTGCTGGCCGTATGTCAGCATGGAGTGGGACTTGTCGCAGGCGGTTGGGTATGGTGCTTCTTCCACTACTAAGAAGATGTCCTTTGCTTGCATGGGCACTGAAGAGACCACCAACACCACCACTTCTGCCGAGACAACGACTACTACTGCTGCTGCTACCAAGACTACTGCTGCCGCTGTGGAGACTACTTCCGCTGTTAGCAGTGCTGCTATTGACACTACTTCTACTGCTGCTGTCGCCAAGACTCTTGCTGCGGTGGAGACTACCGCTGCTGCAGAGACAACTGTTGCCGCTGTTGCGACCCACGCTTCCGCCAAGACTACTACTTCTGTTGCCGCTGAGCAGGCTGTGCAAGCTATGACTACCTTCGCCACCCAGGCTCATCAGTCCTCGAAGCCCAGCACTGTCGTGGCTACCCCTAGCAGTGTGGTGACTGCCCAGGCCATCCCAACCGGCAGTGCCCAGGATACTCTGGACTATGTCCGAGCCGTGTTCAGATTCCTGGTCGGAAACAACTAAGTGCTGGATTGTTTTCTGTTTCCTGTATACGATGCCTCCATAGACGGTATAGGTTGAGCCATGTTTTCCCTAGCTTCGCCTTCTCTCCTTTTCAAACTCAACTCAGAACTTTCTCAGTGAGAAGCTATTCTACCGAGGGAATACATGCGGATCTCAATAAGTTAGCTATTCCAGATGGTGATTATCGCCAATTAGTTTTAATGTAGCTCAACTAGGTCAATGCGACCGTCGCGCGTACGATGATTTATAGACTTTCGCATAACCCAACTTAGATCCAAGGCCCGACGCAAAATCCAACCCGGACTCAATGTAGTACTGTATGTCTCGAAACTACACTGTTCTAGATAATAAGCCCTGAAGTCTGAACATAACCGATCATTCTCTATAATGGATAGTTTGGTATCTAGGCATCTTCTTAAATAGACTTAGATAAATACAGTATAGTTAGTATTGAAATATTGGTGTCTCTGTTTTAGGACGCATACTAATAGCATGCTAGTTAGTAGTCACTGGGTTTTCCTCCTTTCACATCATATTAAGGCTTAATACTGACCTTAGTGCTATTCCCCCTGTCCAGGATTGGTTTTAGCTAATAAGCACATCTCAGATGGGTGTGTATGTTAAGACAAGTGGTTGGTTGCATCCGTAGCTTTGTATTTTGATTTTCTGCCCCTTTTTGGGGGAGGTTGGACAATTAGTCCCTGTTCGCCTCCGCAGGCAGCCCACTTCCAAGGTTCCAAGGAGGACCCACCACAGATTTCCACTACCCCTCGTCAGTCTTCATTTTTATATTTTCTATATGGAAAATCCATCATGTCATTGGTAAAACTTCACAATCACTGGCCAGGAGGTTTTCCCTCTTATATTCGCCGTAGCGAAGAGCCAGTGGATGACTTTGAACTCGCTACTCGCGGCTGGCGGCACTTTGTACGAGAACAGTGGACTACCGGTGACGATGAAGATCAAAGAAGGCGAACTCTCGTCGGGAGATGGGCAACTGCCAATCAGGGCTTTCGCGATGTACGTTCCTTTAAGCTAAGCCTTGATTGTTTCCTGACATGACGATAGAGCTATCAATCCCGAGCGCCAGAGGATGAGCCACCGTCTGATGAAAGTCCGAGTGTAAGAGATATATCAGTATAATCAATAAAACTTTATTTTGACTTTACTATAGATCTTTTCTGGTCATATGATTGGAGATGTCTGTATTTGCATCTCCGAATGGACCCCCATGACTCATGCTCTCCTTATCAAATGCCTTCTTCCAATATTTAACTGGGAGGGATCCCACGAATATCTAACCGAATCTATAACGGCTCTAATGCCTACTGATTGTGATGATATCACGTCTAGTTCTGGAGCCTTAGAGAACTTTAAACTCCGTGCAAGTGTCGCTCGGCCCAACTTCTTCGATATGCATATGGCCCAAGACGGGACTCTGCTATTTGAGGATTCTTCCCCAAAACTGATTATTGACGACCGTACACTTACGACCGGATTAGCCCTTTGGGTTGAATTTGCTAATAATGGCGCCCCAGAGCGAGTTTACCGTGCTCAAATGGTTATGGAGGAGTTTCCTGACCTTTTCCGTCAAATTCAAAGGAATTCGGATCCATTATATGATGTTTTGCTATATATGGAAGACGACGAGGAATGTCAGGCTTCGGAGGGAATATTGGAAAATGAGTCGTGAGCAATCCTCTCTCTACATATCACCGGAATGTGGTGCTCTAGGTGCTGATCTTCTATATAAAGTGTTGACTTTAACCGTCCATTCGCAGACGTGTATGTTGAACACACTGTACGCAGCCGAGAGTGGGTGTGCAAACAACTCGATCGGTATGCACCCGGATATCGGGAAGCGGAGCAGGAAGGCAATGGCTTAGCAGTGGGTTACGATTTGCAAAGGCTATTGATCAATGATGGGGGCCCTCTCAAGATCGTAGAAGAGTGAGCACGCAGCCTGGAACTCCGGTGTTGATTTAGCTATGACCATTATTCGAGACCCAATGCCTATCGTGGTCGAATATTCACAGACTAGGCCCTTTATGCGGATCGACAAACATCAGCCCCAGTCACCCTCCTATAGGCCAATCAATCAACTAGCGTTGTTAGAGCGACGATCAAGGGTTGAGGAAAAACACAATGAAAGGCCCAATGTCTCGCTGTTGGTGAATGCCTTTCTCAGTTGGTAGATATCCACAAGTTTTTTCTATTGGTAACGCTTGTTCTATCACGATAAATTTCGCTCACTAAATTACAAACTGAACGTGGCAAAGTTAAAACGATCGGGCGGGATATAAGTTGAATCGAAAAACATCTAGATATAATCAGTCAAAAGAGATATTGCCAATATGCTATAGTATACAGAAACATGAAGTCGGTGTTCGTCATTTATGATGCCACTTTCGTTGAAAGTACTACGGCACCGGTTGATAACTCTGTCGACCCCATCTCGACTGAGCCCACTGGTTTTGGGATTTCTCCATGGATGCGAGCTCCTCGCCATGGTTTCCATCATTGAGTGCCCGAGCCAGTCGACCCTGTTGTCGCTGCCTTATACACCACCAGGAGAAGAGAGCAACCAAGAGTCCACCAGCGGCAGCTGCACCACAGTAAACACCGATATGGGCGCCTTCTCCTAGATCATTCCATTTTTGGGCTAAGGTTTTAGCTGGCGTCTTCTCGATCTCTGCCTTTGCGGTTGAGTTTCCACTGCATTTTGTTAGAGAAGAGGTAGCTTTGAGTGATTTCTCGATCACTTACTCGACAATTTTGATGCTGTCATATGAGCCGGTGGTACCCTCGTACTCATACTCCTTTCCAGAGGAGAAATCCTTCACGCGGATCCGTTGTATACTCATGGTGAAAGGAAGATCGTCCCAATTCACAAGTCCACCACCCCATTCAATATTTCCAACGGATGCACTTGCAATGCCGACTGGCCAGATACTGGCCTTAACTCGGCAGGGTGTTTGTGGATAATTCTTTCCGTATAATGTCTTCGGCTCGGAGTAGTTGACCGTTCTCACTTTTTCGCCATCAATCCACCACTCCAGTCGGTCCTGAGCCCAGTATGAAGTGTAATTGTGGTACTCGGTATCGGCATTGGCGACATTATGGAAGGCTCCGCGGTCGCTCGTGGTCGTGTTGCCCTTTCCGAAGAAATTTGATTGCACCGAGCTCGTATTATATCCCACCCACTCCCAATCGATCTCATCCTCATCATCCGACTGCAGGATCACGCTGCTGATGATACCCCTCCCCGGAGACATTTTGACATGCGTCTCCATGATGCCGAAGAAAATATAGAAATTCGAGACTAAAAGAGTGGATGCATTCTCACTTTTGATGGAGAAGTCGGCGCCGGTGCTGGTGTAGTCGGCAGTGCCGGTTTCCATGTCCCATAGCTCGCTGTCGAGGGTGGAGTTGAGCCACCATGTGTGCTCGGTACTGAGGGCGTTATCGGCGGGACATGTTGTGTTTTCAAGAGGATTACAGTCGGTGGCGGATGCGACAGCTGTGATTCCTAGAATTGTAAAAAGAGCGAAAATAACTTTGAAAGGAGAGGACGCCATGACGGCAAAGAGCGAATGATAAGATCGGGGTTAGAATTAGCCCAGTCGAATCCACATCGCTTGTTTAATACCCTGACCCCTAATGAGTGAAGGAGTGGTTAAAGGAAGGAAAAGATTGCTTTGATTTAATTTTTAGGGGTTGCCGGCTCCCGCATACATTTAAGGGGAATCTCTCATGATTGCGACCAGTAGGAAAACTGGGAACCGGTAATGGATCGACGTGGGGAGCTAATTTAGTGTAATGGATAGGTCTCGGTCTTGGTCTTGGTCATGATAGGTACAACCAGATTTGATTAGAAGCTGGGCATGTCTTGGCTATTGTTGTTTGTCAACCTTGTGCAATCTAGCATGTATTGGCCCGACTTAAAAGAGTCGCAGGCTTCCAATATTGATCAACAGATCAAGAAACACCGGGTTAATTAATTGTGTCCGTGTTTATCGGCGAAACCCAGGGTCCACGGGGGTCCACGGGTTAACCCTGAAATGACTAAGCGATCAAAGTCGCACGTATCCACCTCCTGAAGGTGGTTAGTGTTGAGTTGATCCCCCTGAGTTGACAGGAAGTCAGGAATTGTGCCACACTGTGGATAAACTTTGCACACAGAACCCAAGTCTCGACCAATCAAGCCCAGCTCTGATTAGAGTTGACTCTCTATCTTCCAATAATAGTACTCCGTACATGAACTGTGATTCATGTAAGACTCGGGTAGAGATAAGGGCTGCTACGCATACAACGCAGAGTACATATGATGTGGAGGATATTGATTTTTTCAAGCCAATCAATTGACTTTCTTTGGACATTAAATCTCAAATCATTTTTATCGTATGCACGCCACAATTGTAGATCCCCAAAAGTAAAAGTAAAAGCAGGGAAGTCGCCACTCTACAGTAAAACAGGGGATTAAGATGCCCTTAGTATTGATATATGTGGAGGGAGCGAGAGCGAGAAGTCCATCTGACCCTTGCAGTGCTGTTTGTTTATCTGTTTTGTTTGTTTTGCTCGAGAAAACCATTATCTAAACCAAACAGTGCAAACATTTCTCAATTGTGGTTGTCGCGATGTGCCGCCATTCTGTCCATATCAGGACATTCTATTGGCCGACAAAGTGGGTACCTGAGGCCACGAACACAATCTCGAAGCAGATAGGGGAAGGAACATACAATGGAGCTTTTTAATTGAACACCACAAAATTAGTTGAACACCCTCACTAACCGCATTCAAAGTAGCGCGGTATTCAAAATTCAGAGAGTAATATTATTGAGTACATACCCAAGTACCTACTTGCTCACGAAACTCTGTAGACTTACGCTGGAATGTGAAGGTGATTAAAGAGTGATACCCATGAAGTTATCTTCTATTACATATTTTATGATTCTAATAAAGCGTCATCTCGTATATTGACGTGTATTAAGCGAGATTATGCAATGTACTTTGATACTTGAGATAGCGGTTATTCTGAATTACAATTACTGCACCATACCGGATATATAAATAGAGTGGTGTTCAACTAATTTGGTGGTGTTCAATTATTGCGCTCCCATACAATATCGGGATCTCTAATATAGTTAGTAAAGTAGCTGATGATGATTTTCTAGCACGAAATTCAAGAAAAATCTAGAGCCAAAGGAATTCATGTATTGGTATCTCTCGTGCAAACTTGCAAGAATCTAATGTTCATCTCACCCGAACTGCCTTCTTTGGGTAACCACCAGACCCACAACCCCACTATAATCAAGCTCCAACCCCACGCTACGGGCATCTTGTAGTCCCGAAGGTCGCCATCATTGGTATTATCTGACAAAGTTCTTCGATCAAGGTGAAATGCTTTTCTTGTAGCTATTTAAATAAGACATGCGGGGATTGCACTTACTTCTTTTACGATTGTTTATATCACTGCTCTCATAGTTTCATTGCAAATCATAATGTCTAACGAAGATAATGTCACTATTGCATCTAATGTCCTGGGGACCATCGGCACTGTATGCTGGTGCATACAGCTCATTCCCCAGATATGGCACAACTGGAAAAGGAAGAAGACAGAAGGGCTGCCGTTAGCATTGGGGTTTCTCTGGGCACTATGTATGTTTGCATGTCCATCTTATCAACCATTGAATAAGGTCAATATTTGCTAAACACTATATCCCCTAGGTGCGGTTCCGATGGGGGCATATCTGATTTTGCAGGTAGATCAAGCCATTGTGTTGTTGGTGGATTGAAAACTGACACTTCTGGTCAAGGATGTGAATATTCCTTTACAGGTCCAGCCACAAATATTTGGGTTCTTTTCGACAATTATTTGGGCCCAGATATTGCATTATGGACGGTAAATAAGTATTAATTCTTCGAAGAATGGAAACTTGAGTTACTAAATATTCTATGGTAGTGGTTACGGTCGAGTAAGTTCAAGTCTGTGCTGTTGTGGTCTTCTTGTCTTGCTTGGGGGCATCGAAGCCATGCTGGTCCTTACACTGAGGGTATTTGATATTCTCATTAGCTTATGTTCCCCCTCAAGTACTTGCTGACAAAAACAGATCCCCTACAACAAAGGAGTCACTTGGCCGGATCTTTTAGTTGGCATTATCGCAACTATACTGCTCGGTGGTAGTTGGTTACCGGTCTACCCCGAGTTGTGGAAGAGAAACGGCAGGGTTATTGGATTCAGTAGGGCTCACAAACTGCGTAGAGAAAAACGATAGCCGGGCTAATTTATTGACTAGACTGGGTTTTTCTGAGTATCGATACACTTGGAGGGCTGTTTTCCTTATTCGCATTAGGTTTGAGGCACCGTTATTTGTTTCAACCTCCAGGGACAGCCACGACTAACCCATGTTAGCCGCACAAGGATCATTTGATATTCTCGGTGGCGTTATGTACATCTTTGTGTGAGTCCAGTTTCCAATAACTCTTGGCTACGAAGATAATCTTGCTGAATACAGCTGGGCAGGGTGCTTGTTGAGCTCGGCATCTACGTCAGCCACATAATATGGCGAATTCGGTTCAGAGAGCTTCGAAAGCGGGCCAGGCTCTCGGGGAGGAGTATTGATGAGCTTCTTGAAGCGAATCATACAGAGACGCGTCTGGTATAGAGTTACCGAGCCCTGATGGGGAAATTCTCAAGTCAACAACAATCTAGGCAAGATACGCATTATGAAGGCAGGAGGCAAGAAGATAGGAGCTCTCTCATGAAACTAAAATGCTGTATGCTCTGAAGTTCTTGCCCATGGATTATTGAGAGTTTTTCGTTCGATACGGGTGTCCATTTCGATGGGCAATTTCGGATGATAAATTTGTTTCTCTCAGTAGGTAGCAGCGTAAATCTCCACGATGCAATCAGCACTCCTGTTTATTGAAGCTCTGCATGTCTTTCACCTTCTTTCGCATGTCTGCCGGAAGTTCGCACACAGTCATGTTCCCAAAATTTTATAATCGGTCACGCTCTGCTTTTTCAGTGGTACCACCAATCCCTGAAGGTAATGCATCGCACCTTGAGTGATCACTTCGCAGTTGGTCAATCTATGCAATACTCTGGAGGTTTATGACTCCATCGTCAAAATTTATCGTCAAATTGAAGTTTGGGTACAAGGTCTGAAGACAGAACGTATGTCTTTTGGGCTCCCGAGTGTCACCAAGCCTTTTCATGTAGTGATGATAGCCCTACCCATTACAAGGCCCGCACGGCAACAATGGCTTTTTTTGGTGGCTTCCGCTTCAATGAAACAAGCCCAGATTACAATCCACATTTTATTTGCCTGCTGTCCTAGGAAGAGCTTAGCGTATGCCACTCCATGAAGTTATTGATAAACTCTAAGTGACAATGTAGGATCGAGACAACATGTGTTTTACCCACTAGGCAGGAAGGGCGTGGGCTGCGGGGAAACCGGTACTGTTGTTGCAAAATGCGCTAGACATCGTATCTAGGGAAAAAGAAAGAGGGAGAGGGAGACCAATACGTGAAGGTATTGGCATCCGCGTTTTGTTCACGGGGTCTATTGTTCTAGATTGACCAATCAGGATGCGACAATTGGTCTATAATTCACATCCGTTGGCAGTAATGTCCGTCACATTTCTGCAACATGCGGGAGGTGCCATGCGGAGGGCGCTCCGACTACGTACGCCACTGAAGAACCCTTCTACTGTGTTTCATCTCCGAGCGCTGCCAGCGCCCCACCTTGGCATAACACTAATTTCAAGGGTGAAATCAATTTCGTAAGGTTGCAGAATGACGTTCGGTTTCGTCAGGCCGAATCCCAAATGCCAGCAACAAGAACCACATCTCGGTCGTTGCGAACACTTGACGGCCAGTTTCCTTTACCGCTAAGGATCTACCAAGATCCACCGGCCGACTCCTTCAGCCCCTGCCACACTGAGGAGAGTCGCCTGACGAAGATGCCAATAACTTTAACTTTGAACTACTTCTCGCCCCTGAATAAGGGGTGCGGGGTGGAATCGGAGCCCCGCAAATCTTGGAACAGACCGAGAAAACCTGGCTGTCAATACAAGTTCGCCGAGGAGTTTCTAGTAGAGCTTAATTGCCTGTTCTGGTCCGGGAATCTCTCCATATTATCCATTCACCGCATTTGAACTTACTTTTCCGTGCGCTAGCAAGGCCTTGCATGCTTTCCTGTTCATCTCCGACGTCTAACCTTACCCTAGATGTTCCTGTGACGTGCCCAATGCCGTGTCTAATCTAGCCATTGTCAATCTGCAGGACCTATCCTGTCCTAGTCAGTAATTCAGTTTGTCAAGGCGCTTACAGAAGAAGTCAACCACACTCGGTCGACGGTCCGAGATACCTATTCCGTTATGATATAGTTCAGTACTGTAGATGCTGAAGAACTTTCTCCTGTGGAAGGGTAACACGGCTGCATCGCCGCGGAGGAACGGGACATATGTGGCCAACAGTTCCATAAGCTTAGGGTCGTGCTTTTATATAATTTGCTCCGGGATCACTCTGTTCGAGGAAATCAATAATCCCAAGCTGTCAGGCATTCAAATACAATGTTCAAAACCATGAGATACACTCTGCTGCTCGCAGCCAGCGCTGCCTTGGCTCTCGCGGTGCCTCAAGGTCACTCCAAGCGGGCCTCGTCCTTTGTTTGTATGTGTAGAACCTATCAAAAGCGTGGCGCAACTGACTCTTCTCCGTAGGGTTTGGTGCAAGTGAGTCCGGGGCCGAGTTTGGCAGTGGGAATATTCCGGGTGTACTAGGAACCGACTACATTTGGCCAGACACTTCGGCCATTCAAACGCTACGCAACGCGGGTATGAACATCTTTAGGGTGCCGTTCTTGATGGAGCGATTGGTTCCCAATACATTGACTTCGACTCCAAATGAGACATACCTACAGGACCTGAAGAGTGTAAGTTGTCCTTATCTAGAATACCACCCATGCTTATCGATTTTTAGACGGTGGAGTACATCACGTCTACCGGCGCGTATGCTATCGTCGATCCACACAACTATGGGCGATAGTCAGTTTATAGTCTCCACTTTCCAACTGAGAACTTCACTCACTAGTGGTTTAGCTATGGCAACATCATCACCTCCACGAGTGACTTTGCTGCATTTTGGACGACCGTGGCAACGCAATTTGCATCAAATGACAAGGTCATCTTTGACACGAGTAAGCTACAGTTTCTACTGCCCCCATTCCTCTTCTTACTGACATCTGCAGACAACGAATTCAACACGGAGGACCAAACACTGGTGCTGGACCTCAACCAGGCGGCAATTAACGCAATTCGGGCTGCTGGAGCCACCTCGCAGTATATTTTTGTGGAAGGAAATTCGTGGACTGGCGCCTGGACGTGGACATCAGTCAATAGCAATCTGGTCAATTTAACGGACCCCAATGACAAAATCGTCTATGAGATGCATCAGTATCTCGACTCGGATGGGTCTGGCACATCCGACACTTGCGTCAGCACGACCATCGGCCAGGAACGTGTACAGGCGGCAACAGAGTGGCTGCAAAGCAATGGGAAACTTGGTTTTCTGGGCGAGTTTGCCGGTGGTGCTAACTCAGTCTGTCAGAGCGCTGTCACTGGAATGCTGAGCTACATGCAAGAGAACAGTGACGTCTGGCTCGGAGCATCCTGGTGGGCCGCAGGGCCATGGTGGGGGACTTATATTTTTTCGATGGAGCCGCCCTCAGGGACTGCGTATACTTACTACCTTGAAATCTTGTCTGCCTACTTTCCTTCCAGTTCGGGAAGTTCGGGCGGCTCTACAACCACTTCGACAACCACCACAGCAGCTACGACCACCACTAAAGCGACAACCACTTCAACCAGCACCAGCTCCAGCACCAGCACCAGCACAGGGTCTATTACTACTTCAACAGCATCCCACTGGGCGCAGTGTGGCGGCACTGGCTGGACAGGGGCGACGACATGTGCCAGCCCGTATACCTGCCAAGCGCAGAATGCGTACTACTCGCAATGTCTGTAAGCCAGAATTATGAGAAATACAACATGAGTCATTTGTTGGCTATCAATAAATGCTTCGTCAATAAATGCATAGGTCTACGTCTTATATGCAATGTTCGATAGGCGGTTTTTGGAACTGTAAATTGGCCAACCTAAGAACTTCTGCACCACAGTCAACTAATATTTCCACAAACACCTATCAAGTCTGCTCTTCTAGGTCTCTTCCGGGAAGACTGTACTCCAGTATGATTAACTCCAGCACTTGCTATCATTGCTCGATATGTTCTCTCATGCTTACCGCTGACTCTACAAAACTCCGTTCAGGTGTACTCTCTCCTTAGCAATATTGACATAATCAAAAGGATACACCTGCATCGCAAAATATGTGAGCCCTCCAAAGTCTCTTTAAAAGGGGAAAAAGTGGTCTGTAATAAGATATGTCGCTGGGCTTTCATTTAATACTAGAGCATTATAGTTAGGACTTATAGTATTGTACAGTAACGAAATATATGAAGAAAGTTAGTAATTAGTAGTAGAATATATCTAGCATTTAACCGTACTTCTCTCCCTCGCTATACTAATCGTGCCCCTTAAACTATTCCTTCAATATGGCCAAGTTAGGAGTTCAAGTCTGGTTATTCACTAAATGTGACTTGTCATTGTTAGTTGGGGACGCAAAACATAGAAGACGAAGAGAATCTAATTTACACAATATTTTATGGCCATTACGTCGGGCATGTGCAAATTTGGTGGACGTCCTCCTGAATGGAAGAATACAATCCCAGGTTGCAGATTATTTTTTGACGGTCAAGCTGGGCAACTCTAGATGAACCGACCAAAATGACGTCATCACACAGAATGCTAGTTTAAAAGGATTCAAGCGCATTAGGTGATATTACAGTACTACCGCCTCAGAAATGACTTGGAGCTGAATATGCTAACTCATGATGCGGCGTTTCTCTCTTAGAGGTGTCGCAGTACTCTGAGTTGCGAATGGGAATGTCATCGGCCCGCCGAGCCACTGAGCAGACAAGTATCTTAGTCCGTGTAGCGAACACAAAATGGTTGCTACAGTACGTTCTTTGATCTTCATTCTTGTCAAATAAAATTAGCGTCAACACTACTGGTGTTCCGCGCTAAGATGACATCAGAATGACATTATCTCACACCTTGATGGATTATCTGTCCCACATATCAAGATTCTCTCGGAATATTCAGTTTTCGAATCGCAGCTGTGCACGCTATAGACCGATTATAGATAGTTTGAGAGGGTTATGACACTTAGTGAGAGACTGGCTTTTGGATGGTATTGACTTTATCCTAAAAGGTTATTATTGCCTAAATGTGTGGATGCCGTAACTTAGCTCATAGATGCGAGTAAGAAATTGCATATTCGACTGATACCCGAATCATAATAGCATTCATCTTTTCAGCCATTTGGTGACATCACACGCCGTTGGCTATTGTTCAACCATGGTTGACAATATCACAGAACCTAACTCATAAGCGTAGAGAGCACTGATACCGCCAGCTAGTGGCAAAATCGAAGCATTACTGCATTGGACATGGATTACACACGATGACATCTGATAGTAATACGTCACTCTGATATATTGGGTAAATGTAGGTGACAACTTATTTGAACTTTGATGCGGCCGATAGCATCCAACTCAAAGACCCTATCCGTTTGCAATACTAGCGATATCAGGCCGAACCATTTGTCTTAGGCAATATGGATCGCAACAATGTTGCCGACAAGAATGGTGAACCTATTCACGAAGGGGATTACGTTTACACTAAAATTCGCGGCGGAACACACGAAGGCAATGTATGTTAAGAGCACCATACAATGGCGACCCTGGTTTGAAGCAGTCAGTCCTAGAACACATACTTAGTTGATTGTTTGCACTTAGGTCGAAGAAATCGTCATAGATGAAGAACGGGCTGAAGAAACATCCGTGAAGCACCCTCCCAAGGTAAGCAAGGCGAATAGTGGAGTATTGAAAGCTATGAGCAAATGATGATAAATATACTTAGGTCTTGCTGCACAACAAGGATGGGAAAACAAGGGCGCACAACCCAGGCACTCTAGAGATACGCAACGAGGATTCCTAAACGGAGTACAACAAGCCAATTCTATGAAACGGCTCTAAAAGGCCAGTTGTTTCTCAAAATGACAATAAAATGAGCTTCATATTCATGCATGTATAGCTGTTGTCAATGAACGATAAACGATCATTAGCATTTACGCATTGCTTCTCTCGTGTTTGAGACTACCTTGATCCTTGCTTAGTAAAACTATAGTTTATTGCTCTTCATTTAGACCATATAAAATATTTCATCGATTTATAAATTATAGAAAACAGTAAGTCGCCATAAAGCGCGATCATGCTCGCCGTGATCATTTAGATATCCATCTCCGCAAACCTAGTACTTAGGGGCGACACACAATCCCACTCAAACGGAAGGTACCAAAGACACTTTTAGCCAGAGCATACTTTTTCAGATCGATATCGCAGTTTATGGTGTCTTCGAATCCCAGTTTATCGAAGTGTATGTATATTGGAGCTTCAACATAGACAGTAAGTGAGATATCTTCAGCATGGGAACGATCGAAGTCTAGCTAAACTAGCTTAAAGCCAACCTGGAATCCCTTTCCGCTCCGCTGGTAGGATGGCTTCACACACGATTTCAGCCACCTGGAGTGGCTCTAAAAAGGCGCATGATCCCGGTCAGAAACCTGAAAAGCCGAGTTCGACTCCGGCCTACTTACGGCTCAGTACTTGTATACGTCATCGCTATGACATGAGCCAGTGCTTTGTTAGCTCGCTAACGTTAGCTTTGTTCTCCAAATGCGCCGTCGTAACTGCCCGTCTCACAACATATTGAATAGAATCACAACATGTCTCGTCGCACTACTGTCCCTGAGCAGCCTTCTCGGCCATTCACGCTGGGAAGCTGCGTCGTCTACGGCTGCGGAGCAGGACTGCTAGGCGTCGCCGCGTAAGTTACACCCAACGCTATCAAAGCAACAGCGCATTAATTTGGATAGAATGACGGTCGGAGAACGAATCGAACAATTTTTCACCGGTAGGCCAAGCTCGTACGTCCCTGGACATACGCTTGAGCGCCTGCTGTCGCTCCCCGCTCGGCCGGATTCAGAGCGATTCGGACTAAACATGGCCATGCATTACGGACAGGGAGCAGTTGCAGCAATCATCAGAGCATTGATGAGCGCTAATGGAGTTCGCGGGCCGTTTTCCGATTTTATGTTCATCTCCGTACGACTTCTGATTGACCAGACACTGGAGAATATGACGGGGGTTGGGGCGCTTCCGTGGTGAGTTAGCTCCACTATGTACGTGATTTCTTCGGAATTAGCACTGACAGACTGCAGGACGTGGCCAGTTAACGAGCAGGTCATTGATATTCTCCACAAGGCAGTCTTTGCATTCGTCACAGGCTACTTTACGGATAGATGGCTTCAGTAATCACAAAACTAATCAAATATTCTTCCAAAGCAATATCATTGTAATGAATGTGCAGCCAATATATGACAAGCGAGCTATATTACGAAAAGAAAGGAGGATTGCGCCGGGCATGTTGACTTCAAGATCTGGCCACCACGTTTTATTGGTGGTGGGACATTCGCAAGTTTACAGGAAAGATGCAATATTTCAGGAAGGTTGTTTCATTGATCGGAAATACTTTACCCCTAAGCCAATAAATGCGCAGCCTGCAGCCTTAAGTTCTCTTGTGGATCGAATCTGTCCTCTTTCTCCTCGAACCAGAGTCCGAGTCTAAAGTCTACATCTTGTGTGGCTATTGAAGACAGTTGAGGGTTTCCTCGTCGAATTTATGGAGTAATCCTCTGTCAGAACAAGGTCCGCTATCCTTGACGATTAAAACATCTTCGTCCCTCCAACGAACCCATCACCTCCCAGACCCCAGCCCTGCGTCCAACCAGTAGAAGAATGCCTTGCTTCACGAATTTTCCAAAATAACGAACCCTAGCAAATATTAGTCCTCCTAGTATCCATCGTCAATTGTGATTGAAGATTCATACATCATATATCGCCCGCAGATCCTCCCTATAGACTTTGTTATCTTTTTGAATCAAAAGCCAAGTTGTCCCCCATTCAAACAAGGCCGCACTCCACTACACAATGATCAGCAATGGGACAAATATTGACTACCGGGATCAAGTAACAAGGCGTACCCCGAAAGGGTCAGCAGCACATCGATGGCCGTGCATTAGCTGAAAAAGCTCCCGAAGAGTCAAGGCTCCATCGCCATCCTTATCCCATTTCGAGAATAAATTCTCAAATAATTGCGGTATAAAGCGACCCTCTGGGTCGTAGGTGCCGCTATCCGAGCCGTGCTAAGATGACTATCAGTTTCACGATCGCCTCAATATATAGTGGTATGAAGTTAGCACCTTGGCTTTATGAATACTCGACACATACACGCGGAACCATGGATCAGGAAACCACGAGTGGGCCAGGCGTGTGGGGTAGGAGAAGTTGATATTGATGATGAGAGTTGCAAGAATCGAGAAGACAATATTGAAGCCAAGGTCCCGGAATCCGTTGTATGTGTCCCAAGGGAAGATCATCCCATCCCCATCGCGATCCCAGAATAGAATATGTTGTTGGAGAGGAGTCTACTTTGTCAGCATCAAAGCGGCGCCAATGAGAACTTCATAATTTTAGACATACATAACCGTTGCACTGCCTCGCCCAATCAAGGTCGCCCTCGGGTTTCTCTATAGATAGCGCCGCATTTGCTCGAGCAAGACCTGCATTTTCTATCACACTCTCGATAGACACAGCTAAAGGGCGCTGACTGGTGATATAGCTATTATCTGCAACGACCACAGCCTTATTGTTCCCCTCCGCGGCCTTGCTGTTCCGCTTTCTTTCAAGGGAACTCGCAGGGTTGGATAAAGTTGGTTCGGGCATTCTAGCGATAGCTAAATCAGTCTTGTTGCACAAGATGCAATAAGTCTATAATAAACCACATTGGGGGATCAACATTATATGTTATTGACCGGCGCGTTAGCGCCTTTCCGAATTGAAAACAAGGAACCTACGTCGCATGTGAAGATAGAGAATTGATAAGAGTATGTGGCAGGGCCCTTTAATCGATTTAACGTCATGGCCCACTCTTACAGGTCTGTGGGCATCCCCAAATAAGCGGAAACCAGGAAACAGCTATGGTTCAGTAGTTGGCTGCTAGTATACTGGATACCCTTCGCATGAATTCCTGCTGCCCATTACACCGCGTATTGCTAGTGCCGATAAGATGAGAGTCGGCGTTGAAAACCATATAAGCCGGCCAAGACCAGAAACGTGAAATTCCTTGGCTTTCTAAACTGGATGACGTCATTTATATTCCGTCATAACTATTGAAGAAGGAAACGCTTTCAGGCACAACACAACAACACAAGCAACCGCAGGTTGTACGAGACATCCGTGGCCCACATCTGTATATGCAGATTAAAAGGTGTGGAGACGTGATTTTCAATACTATCTTCGAAGTGCTAGATATACTACCTTGCCCGGCATACCAGCGTACGTAAAGGACATTACTAATAATACTGTGAAGAACCTGGGCATTACCGATCATATTGTGAAGAACCTGAACAGGCAAATGAATTGGAAGAAAACATGATCATACTGTAGAATGCCACACGAGGCTGTCAGGGCCACATTATGACGAAATGCACCATACGTCATACGTGCTTCGGAAATATACTGACTCCGATCTACGCTGCATGCCGCAACGGGCATCTCGAAGTTGTGAAGTTCCTATATGAACATGGCGCAGGTGCCGACAATTATGCCACCATAAAAGATGGCGCGACTCCAATTCATGCAGCATGTGGCAACGGACATCTGGAAGTTGTCAACTTTTGTGCGATCTTGGAGTTAACGTTAAAGCCAACAACATCTGTGGACGCACGTCCCTCTTACTTGTCTCGGCAAGAGGCCGCATGGAAGTCGTGCAACAACTTCTGTCATGTGGGGCTGATGTCAACACAAATGATCGATAACCTAAATAGTTGGCTCACATGCGTTACGTAAGGCTATCAGTATCATAAAGTCTTTGAAATTGATCGCGTATCAAGCATCGGCCTACACATGGCCCACTGCTTCCTAGTAAATTTGCGGTATTGTAGACGGAATAGGTCAGCAACTTCCATTCAGCTGATTTGTCAATTGATCTCCTCACATCGGCAAGCGACACAGGTGTTGAGATGGCATTTGGACGTTGTGAAGTCGAGTTTGCCAATTTCGAGGATAGAGAAGATACATCACTAGCGCTGATGAGAATTGGACTAAACTGTACAGTTGCTGGTCACGCTAATACGTTTAGATCGGTTGATACACCCGCCATGAATGTTATCTGCTATCGGACTTTCGTGAAGATGGAGGCTCGCTTACGAGAATCTAACTCATGCGGTGCCTTATTCAGGTATCTCGGGCTTGACTTGTGGCCTGCTTGATGAGTCATTACGCTTGAAGATATTGGTAGATAATTAGCATTTTGATAGTACGGGATAGGGGGGTTTCCTTCACGATCAGAAATCATTAACGAGCCTAAGACATCAAAGGCCTGCGTATATAGCTAACAGAAGTATTCAAACCAGATTCATCCCGATACTCACAGAGTTTCATACCCAAACCCTAGCTTAAATCGCACTAGCCTAACTTGAGTCACTCCATAGTAGTCCCCGTCAGACTATATTAAGTTCCATGGTAACAATGGATGGGTCATAAGAGTGTAGTAACACCTTGATTCACCTTCGAACTTGATAGAATATTTTATATAAAGAGAGCAAACAAAGTGAGCAACCCTAACATTTGGCAAGAAACCACCTCCCTCTCCCTCCCCCATTCCAATTCTACTCCCTTATGTTCTGGGCTTTACGAAATAAGATACTTCAGCTATATGGACCTTCATTCTCATTCATCTGGGATAGGGAACCGTAGGCTTTTAAATTAAACCTTTGGGTGGCTAAATTGATAATGATTCCCGGCTGAACCCATTTTATTTTAAATTGTTGCGACAATTTGAAGTGCAGGTAAATCTAACACCGCTTGTGCTGGAAAGCATACCCGAAGTTGGGCATGAAAGCCCGTTTCGACTTTGCAGACCATTAAGCTTGTTTCGAATGATATAAAAGCCTCATAGCAGAAATTTCACCCTGGCTGTAGAAGTCGCAGATGTGTCAGCATGCTCCGGAATATCATGCACCTGGCGGTGATCTTTTGCGGAATGGTATGCAGAAATCTCTTCGGCTTGAGCTTTAGCCCATTCGGAACTTGACAATCCACTTGCTTTGATCTGTTGTGACGATATACTGCTGTACTCCTGGGGAGTGATGCGAGTTTCTGTCCCATTTTTCGAATCCAGCTTAACGTAAACGACTTCAACCATAGGAGGCGCAGAGACTACCCCAAAGTGTAGAAGAAGAAAGGTCGATGAAAGCACGAAGCAGTAGAATATTACTAAGAACCGAATCGGGTGTGACCGACAATAGCGATATACTCTGAGTAGAATATTCAAAAGGACTTGGCGTGTCTGAGGAACAACGAATGCCACTATCCATGCAAAGGTGCAGCTAAGGAAGAATTCCTTATTAAATATGAGGAAATTGGCAATAATAAGGATTCTGGGACCCTCCTTAGCTTCGGTGCTTGATAGTTATCATTTTCAAATACTTACGACTCGAGAAAAGAGCGTCTGGTCATTATGGTAATTGCGAGATGACCTTTGGTTTGTTGAATTTGCGTAGTATCTGGAATGACCTAAGTCCAAAGGAAGGGAATGGCAAAGGTTAAGCCATGCGGGAATGCATGGTCTATATTTTAGTGAACTCGTCTCGGAGACGGACAAGATATTAGCCCTACATGCGCCGATTGGGTGGCCTCCTCGGTTTTGAGCTCGGGATTCGAGAACGATATTCGCTACAGCGATTTCCTGTGGACATGAAGCGAGGTGAACCAGGGGTCTCGCCATTGGCTTATAGAGTGGGTCTAGGTAGTCTTAGTGCCACAAAGGGCATAATTAGCGTCAAATAGATATTTACGCATCAATAGCTTTAACACCACCCTCTCGCAGACGGGTACTTAGCGACCTGGAACTAGTTATTAAACAACTTATCATCTCGTAAATTACTCAAATTTATCTTTGGCTCTTCGTAAGCAAAACTTTCTGCTCGAAAGATCAGGATTGATGCTAGTCATCAGAAGTACATAAGCAATCTTTAGTGTCCAGGGCCGCGTATTCACACTACGCTAATATCTCTAGCCTATAAAGTGGGTCTACCGTAGTCTTGGTTTAACAAAGGGCATGAATAGCCCCTACCTAACCATCTACGCATTAATGATTTTAACACCACCCTCTCGAGGACAGGTATCAGTGATATGCATTAAATTAGTCGAACAACTAAACACCCTGTGAAATATTCAAAGCTCTCTTCGGCTCTTGAAAGCAAAACATGTTGCTCAGAAGACCGGGACTGATGCTAGTCATCAAACGTACATAGTCAATCTTTAGCGCTGAGGGCCACGTGTCTACTCTACGCTAAGAGTGTCCAGCCATATGGAAAAACGCACTAATTCTTTTACATTCAGACCTATGTACGCTTCAAAGGTGTTGATATAGGAGAGTAGATCGCAAAGGGGCCTAGTGAAACTGAAGACATTAACCACTAAAAACTGTTAGAGTGGCAGGTGTTCTTCGACCCGAAAACTTCCGATCAAAAGAAATCCCTCAAGATATGAAAAGCATAAATATTTGGACTACGGCCTCTTTAGGAACCTGGAGTTATAAACCCTTAAATACTGCCAACACTAGCGTAGCCACAATAGGCATAGTTTACCAGAAAAGAATACACGCGTCCAGAGTATCAAAGCCGAAAATTAAACAAAAAAGCTCATTATTTTGGTATTCCGTTTCAATCTATCTAAGAGTTACTTCGTTTCTCCACACCTAGTTGTCACAATAACGTCTCAAAATGCATTTCCTACAGTATCAGGTCACTAAGACTCATTGTTGTTGGTATCTAAAACCGCTCTAGCTCACATTTGGTAACTCTGCGAACAACCCTGCATAGTGGCGTATCACGAGTCAAGAAAAAATAACGCAGTGGAGAGCGAAGAGAGTGGTTGATGATAGTTTGTCAAAAAAAGGCGAACCACAAACACTCGACATTTGAATGCATACCCTGGCATTTCATATTCTTAAAGCCTTGGGATATTGATGATTCAATTCGTCGCCGACATTCCCGCCAAGTCCGTATTTGCTCTTACTATCATACCTAATGAGATCCAGGACGCGACTGCGTTTAGGCCTGCTTCAGTCCAGAAGCGTTGGCCCAGGTAGAGATTTCGATTATCTCTAAAACATAGACACCAATGCACTGGATAACAGAGATAAGCCAACCATTGCTGCGCCCACAACTAGGCCAGAATTACGAAGCCCAAATGCCTCACTCGCGCCGCCAGTCTGAGTTGCACTCGCCGCAGCGCCAGTGTTTGTCGCACTCGTCGCAGCCCCAGTGTTTGTCGCAGTCCCGCTGTGAGAAGCAGTTCCTGTTGCTGACACAACTCCCTTGGTCGTCCGGACAACGGCAGTTGTCGTAACAGCCGTGTTAAAGCCCAGTTCAACGGAAGCGGCGGGCAGGGTGACAGTCGAGGTAAAAGTACTCATGTCTGTCACGAAAGAACCGCTCTGAACAGCCACACCAGGAGCAGCCTGTAGAGTAACACAAACTGCCGATGCACCAGCGTCGATATAGGAACATCCGACTGAGGAGGTACTGTTGAGGGGTTAATTACGTCTCGAGATTGGTGCTTGCTCCTGGATTGAATATCATGACTCACAATGTCTCAGAGGGCTCAGTATATGATAGTCCGACATATGATGGGGCAGTGACAACGGTCACACCAGTCGCAGGAAGCGAGCAGAGACTGGCATCATTGTCGCATTTTACATTGTATGTGGTATGAGTGTCATCCTTTGGCATCATTAGTTATCAACCCTCTAGAACAGAAATGTTGCGCGACATACGCCTCCAACAGTAGAAATGGAGTAATCACTCAAGATAAGCCACTGAGCCAAGAAGGGCGAGCCAGCAGTAGTTTGAGCATAAGTGGCGGAAACTCCGCTGAAGGCAAGAAGAACGTGAAGAAACATTTTCTAGTATGACTGGTGATATTATTGGTCAATGCGGGATGGACCTTGGAATGAAGGAAAATCAACTCGAATTCATAATCAAGAACCAGGGGCTAGTTATTTATTGAGTGAGGACACGCCAATGCGCTCGGATTGACTGTGAATTGGAACTAGATTAGTGGGTGTTTTGACCCCTTGGACCCTGCGCCACTTCAATAGCTCAATTTCAATCGCTATGGGAGTGAACGCGTGATGGCCCGTCTTTTCCCCATCGCAACTCTGTAGAGGGAAAAAGAAAAGAATTCCCCACACAGTTGCCGCCCATACCCTCTATTTTAATTTTTTTTGTTCTTGTTCATTCCACGAATGATGTCCCGCAAAGCATGGCAAAGCTTAGTATCGATTTTGTGTTGTCGGCTGTCACCTCATTTTACGCTGCCCAATCCCGATCCGCAGTGGCGGCTGACTTTGAGTGACTCGTCTTATTTTGAGCTTGCACACAGATCCAATCCATTGAGTAGTGCGTATGAGTATGACAAACGACGCCTTCGAAAGAGGTGCTTCAGCAGATTTTATTGACGGTGATCATGGCAAATGTGGCACTTTGCGAGTAGTGGATTATGCGGGGCAGCCTGTAAAGAACTCTCAAATATCAAAAAATCGCAGTGTTGGGTGGGACGTGAGATCCCCGAGATCGCAATTCCAAAGAGCTTGGTATAGAGAAGAACCCCATGTCCACCCGGAGTAAACCCGGACGTACATGATATTAAGGGCGTGATCGTGTTCGAATTTGTCCAAAATCAAGTCAGTGAAGATGTTTGCATCTCGCCAAAAAAAAAAAAAAGTCTAAAACGATATCTCTTTGGACTGCTCTTACCTATTGCCGACGCTTGGGGGACTCGGGAATTAACGACTTACCTTCTCGAGCCATTCTACTGTCTGTTCTTTTCTTCTTCACAAACTGCCAGGTGACGGGGTTTGGTTTGCTTCGAAGACAAACGGGCCAAACAGAGCTAACGCCATTCTCATGAGCTGTCTGAGTAGGATTCCGGGTGGAAGTACGCTTTATCCGCACGGGCCCGTTTTTGACAGCGGACTTTTACTCCGAGACTTTGGGCAAATTCAGATCTTTGTCGAGTGGCTCGAGAGCTATGGCCTCGTGCTCAAGCATTTTGTTCCAACAATGTGACGCAATTCTTGCCTAGCTCTGTATTAAAGCGATTCAGCAGAGAGCGGCCCGGTCCATATAGCTTTGTCTCATCTTTTTGACGCGTGAGGATATCCTTAGACCATGCAATGGGTCCCAGTCAGGTTCCTCAAATATATGATATATTGTAGCGGCGAATATGAACAATGAAACGGAAAGGTCCACTAATCTTCGAACATTTCAGCCCAGGCCAGTTGATCACGATCACGACAGCGAATGAAATTGCAGCGGACAACAGAAGTCATGGGAAATAGAAGCATCTTTACCTACCAGGGTTAGTTCTTTATGGAAGCAAATGCAGCCTTCTATTGGATGTCAAACGAGTGTAAGCGAAAGCTGCACGTGACGGGGGGATCCAAGCGTAAGGGAGCAGAATTGGGGGGATCTTGCCGAATCGTTAGGATTGCCCGCTTTGTTTGGTCTCTTTCCACGTAAGACTCTATTGAATTGCCAGGTACCTTACCGTATTATTACAATTTCCCCATCCATCGACACCAGGGAATTCAATAGGAGATTTTTATTGAACACCACAAGATTGGTTGAACATCCGCACTAACCGCATTTGAAGTAGCGCACTATTCAAGATTCAAGGAATGATATTGTTGAGTACATACCCAGTTATCTACTTGCTCACGTTACTCTGTAGACTACACTGGGATGTGAAGGTGATTGAAAAGCTTTACCTGGCACTGAGCTACCTTTTCTTACCTGTATCATGGCTCTAACGAATTCTCGGACCTTGACGCGAAATAAGCGAGGTTATGTGATGCTCTTAAATCCTTGAGATAACGATATTTCTGAACTACACTTACTGCGCTACATTAGATGTGGTTAGTGAGGTTGTTTAACTAACTTTGTGGTGTTCAATTAAAAGCTCCAATTCAATCCGGTCTGGGAGGGATTACTAGGGAACGCCTAAATTTAGACTAGCGTGACGCAGGCTAGGGCTCGGGAGTGATAGTCTAAGAGTATAGAGGTAAATCTGATTTCGAATACTACTGTACAAATGGCCAACATCAGTTGGAACAATAAGCGAGCAACCAATTGAGTGTGTCATCAAAAAGCTCAAATTTGCTCACCAAGCACGCGCTACACCGCATTGGTTGAGTGGCTGATGATTCCGTGGCGGGTCAGGCCGCCACATCCGTTAAAGCATCCAAGTACTTCGTATACATTGATCACTTATAGTGCGCGAAACTGGATTACTTGTAGCAGAAGTTTTCATCTGGTTTCGCTCGCTAAATTTGAGAGATTTGTCTCATATTCCTCATGTCACTTTGCAACACGCCAAAAAAACTTCGACTGTATAAAACTTCGTCACATCAAAATGGCTGCAAGCTGGCTCACCTCTCCTGTTCAACTGACAGGTAGTCGCGAGTTCACTTGTGATGGCTTCACAACGGAGCAATGCGAGTACTACATGCATCGATGGCATTTTTGGTGAGAACTTTCCTTCGACCGCAAAGCACCGTCGATGATATCTCGCGCTATCTTCTGACCAAAAGGCTATTCAATAGGTATATTGCAGATTATGTCTACGCGCTGCCGACAGTAGCATTTTTCATGTGTTCACTTGGAATTTTCATCATCGGCAACTTCTTATCATCGCAAATACTGGGTTATCGCAGGTTTCGGGGCCCTCATTTGTGGCAGAAATTGATCGCTGTGATCCGATACTTGTCTTACCGTGGCTTCCACGTCAAGGCACTGCGATGGAATTCGGCACCTCTAGGGGTTCTCTTACTGGGTGCTGCAGGAACTATTTATTTCTTTTGTAAGCTGCAGACGACGCTATACCGCCAACGTGTCGTGAGCTAATAGCTTTACCTTTAGGCATGGACCTCATTCCTCAGCCCTACTACTGGCCAAGCCTGGATTTCGGTGGCTCACCCCCACTAGCAACCAGATCGGGCTGGATGGCTCTGGCATGTATGCCATTTATCTTGTAAGCCTACGCATTGGTTGAGGTATTCCTCACGATACTGATCCTCTATAGCGCGACCGCCACGAAGACGAGTTGGATCACACTACTCACGGGGGTTTCACACGAGAAGCTCCAGGTGTTCCACCGATGGATTTCCTACGCCTTTTTCATTCTTGCGTTACTGCACACATTTCCTTTCATCGTCTATCATGTGAGATTTCACGATATGATGATGCAAGTGGAGATGAGCCTCCTTTTCTACTGGACAGGCATTGTCGCCATCATCTTCCAGGCTTGGCTTACATTTGCATCTCATAGCGTAATCCGGTATGTGGGAATTGTGCATAAACATCAAATCTCATATTAACATATCACAAAGGAAACTCGGCTACGAGTTCTTCAAGGCGACACACTTTTTTGCTGCCGCCATGTTCGTTCTGATATTCTTTTGGCACTGCGATTATACCCTCACCTCTTGGTCAGTACAAACACTTACCTGTAAATCTTCCATGGCAAACGCTGACATCTTCATAGGCATTACTTCATTGCCACGGCAGCCGTATACGTTCCTTGCTTCGTCTTCCCCTTGCTGCGGACCTGTTTTGAGTATGGGTTCCGACAAAAGGCTCAGATCTCTGTGGAAGAAAACGGCTTTACTCGCATCACCATTCCGGTGAACTTCAATTGGCGCCCCGGACAACATTGCTTCCTCCGCTTTACGAGCTTCGGTCTCTTACATGCTCTCTCAGCCCATCCTTTCACCATCTGCTCCTTGCCGTCAAGGCGATCAGGTGTAAAGTCTGAGCTAGTCTTCTATATTCGTCATCAAGGCGGTTTTACTGCGCAGATTTACGAATTTGCCATGAAGAATCCCAATGTCACAGTACCTGTGCTCATTGATGGTCCGTATGGAGGTATCAATATGCAGACATATTTCCAAAGTGACCATGTCCTTATCATTGCAGGAGGCTCGGGCGTTGGTTGGACTTTGCCCTTCATTGAGCAATTTATCGCATGTCGCTCTACACCGGCTGACGAAGAATGTGGCCGAGTTGAAGAAGTTGACAGCGAAAAAGTAGCAAGTGATGATGAACTTCGTCATGCTCACAAGCTGTCTGTGCCTAGCTCGCTTCGACTGATACTAGCGACCAGAGACATTAGCAGCCGAACTTGGTATGTTCAAGCAGTGAACAAGCTCCTGGCAGAGCACTCAATGACAACTTCACTGCCCAACATTCATATCCAAGTGCATTTGACTGGCGAGGCTATTGATGACAAGAATTCAACAAACCAGGTCCAGGATCATCCAGCAGTTTTGGAAGGACAGTCCTCGTTGCCACAGAAAAGCAGTGGTGGGAGGAGTCAAGCAGAAATCTCCACACTAGCTGAAGAGTGCGAAGGTCGACCACAGTTACCTGTGATTATTCAAGAAGCGGCAAAGACAGTGGGAGTAAGTGAGTCGCTTGGTGTTTATGTCTGTGGGCCAACTACTATGCAAAATGATGTTCGCAATGCAGTTGCAGACGTGAACCTGAACATCTTGAAAGGTTCCAAGTCTGGGGGAGCTTATTTACATTGTGAGCACTTTTCTTGGGCATAGCAGTAGAAATTCTCAACCTTGGAAGCGATTCATCAATACATACAGATCTATAATTTGGCCAATCACGTAGCTCTTCACACTGTGATAGTGGAAGTGTTTATGCATTTAATTGACCTTGACCTGCACCTCGGTCATTTAAGCCGTCGAACAAACAATTTGCAAGCACCCAGGAGCCACTTTTGTAAATTCATTGTCAATGATGGCCATGACAAGTAGGCTCCCATCCCAAGCCGGTAATTTACACGGCGTCTGGCATGTTCAGGAACTTACACATAGCTTGGGTAACGTCACGTGGATTTGTATTCAAGTATAGTTAGTGCAATCGTATGCAGTATCCTTAGTTTTGTCAAGTTTGGTTGAAATTTTCAGACAAAAATAGCTTCGTACCTAAACATAGCAAAGAGGAATTGGTAATTAAGCACCACGTGTCAGCTGAGACAACACTAATGGTACTAGGTTATGTAAACAGCAAGTTTGACTTCAGAGCGAGAGGAGGTCTTTATTATTCTGAGATTCATGCAGATCCATTCATGTATGGCACTTCATGCTAGTTTGGCTACGGCTCTGGACGATTTCCCAGAGCAGGATAATACCAGTGGAGACCCAAAGCAAGTAGGAACAGCCGAGGTAGAAAGAATACATGCAAGACCAAACCATGAGAATGAGAGCAATGAAACCAAATGGAAGCACACAGCTGTCAATAATTACATGCACAGGGTTAGAAGTAGGTTGTCGGTCGATTGAATTACTCAGATCATATCGAATGAGGCAATCTCTTATCGAAGTCTCACTATCAACATCAAGCATTTTACCCACTTTGCCCTTTGTGTTTGTTCTCAAGGGGGGCGAAAATTTCGGTGGCATAACAGCCCCATCAATGCCGGAAGAAATGAGGTCGACTGGGGTATCAAAGCTCCCGTTCATTAGGCCCAGTGTTGCAATTTGGATCATTCGATTCGCATACACAGAATTTATTTGGTAGCCTTGATCAAAACAAGGTGCTTCTCGGGTCTGTAAAGCATGCTTCGCATCAAGTTCAAATCCTCGGGCTTTCTCGCAGCAGTGACACTCTACAGTGCAATGTCCGACGGCCAAATTCCGTCCGGGTCTATTGTGGCGTTTAGCACAACATCCACAATATCTTCCGCAGCAGCCTCCTTTCCCAGAACAGTCATCACGAAGCCATTGATGCATATACCACTTGGGGTGCGAGCGCCACAATTTTACCCCTCTACTAAGAGGGCATTCTGGGAACGAGGACCAAACGTCCCACCAACGTCGTTCTAAGATCCAGTATACCTTTCGGAGCTCTATCTTCTCGTCCAGCAAATTTTCAATCATAGATGCTCTGTATTCGTTGCTGCCAAAAGCTTTTTTGCTGGCTCGGATTCTCTCTTTGATGGCCACTTCGCGTTGGTCGTTCTCTCGAATTAACAATTCTGTTTGTAAGAGCCCAGCTAAATCGACGGGGCCTGTGTTTAGAGGCTTATCGCCCTCAAGGCAGACGTTCCATCTGAACCTCTGAAGAGCTGGAATATCTCCAGCTTTTTCTAAAACACGCTCCTCTCTCGTTGAATCACCAAGTAAGTGAAGATCGCTGCTGGGTATTGAGACCATCGTTGCTCAGATGACTCGATTATCTGCTTGTCGTGAGTTGAAGAGAACTGGATGAGACTTCGATCAAATGGAATAGGATTCAATTCGCCGAACATAATTTGGACATCTACGACGCTTATTGACGTAACCAGGGGCCCCTATTTGAAAGCTTATTCTGTATGGTCTTTGAACTTTGTTGCGGCGCATTTAAGGTTATGGGAGGACGAAAGCGAAAACCATGGATAGCACTTGAAGGGTCCGTTCTCTAAAACTTAACCATTCAATATATCTTGGCTCAATCCTTCCTCCTTACCTCGTACACACCACTCTATTTAGGACACAAACCTTCGGCATCCCAGTCCTCACTACCAACACCAGTTCGAACAATGAACAGGTTCTCGGGATCCCACTTCTGTTTAAGCTTATAGAGGCGTGCATAGTTTGAGCCCCAGAAGCTGTCCTGGAAACCTTCCTCATAACCGTCCGCCTCATTGAGATAACAGCCACCTTCCGGTGCGGGGTCCAGTGTCTTGAGAATCGGAACCTCAACCTCAGTCAAGTTCCGCTGAATTGCCTGCTGTTCAGCGACCGGTGTATCGATGTCCCATCCACGCGCAAGAATAACATGCACTAGCGCTTTGCGCCAGATGGGATGCAGCGCACTGTCAACAACACCGGCATTAGCCCATACAGCCGGTCCACCTACAACAAGACCCTGGATCGCATTCTGGCCCAGCGTTGTGTTTCCTGGGTAGACACGCAGGCTTCGAAGAGCATCTGTCACTTTTCCTGGTCCTTCGGCCGACTCCATGAAATCGCGCGTTATGAGACGCGAGCCCAGGATGACGGGTGTGCCGACTGAGTCAGAGCTCTCGAATTCTGCGACATACAGAGTTGATGCCTTCGGGAGATAGGTTGATGAGTAGGTGAAGGCTGCACCGGTAAGATTGCCGAGCGCGTAGACAAGTGGTAGCATGAACTTGTCAACAGCCGCTTTGCTGGTCGCGTTACCAAAGCCACCTTCCGCATTGATGGCCGACACATGGCCAAGTGTGGAATCGGGGTAATCTGGAATCAGCCAGTAGTACAAGCTACCACCTGCCTCGTTGAATTTGGGTAGGAACGAGTGGAAATACTCGACTGCGTTCCAGTACTCATCTGACTCGAACTCTGCGCCGCCCGAAATGGAAAAACTGACAAACGGAGCATCGTCAAATGCGCGCACAGTCACAGAGGTTACAACACCCCAAGTCCCGCCACCACCACCGCGGAGAGCCCAGAAAAGGTCAGAGTTCTGGTAAGCGTTTGCGGTCAAATGTCTTCCCTAGACGGTTATTAGCCCTGAATACTAGACCTAGCTATAATGAACAGTGACTTACATCGGCGACAACCACAGTGAACTCCAGAGCATTATCAGAGGCCATACCATGAATACCCGCAAGAAGAGAGTGACCTCCTCCCTGGATATATCCTCCAGTGACACCCACACCATGTGCCGAACCACCAACGGCCATAATATCGTTCTCAGCCAGCCATGTGTACATGTCGTACAGCTCAACACCAGCGCCAAGGGTCACTGCAAGACCCACACCGCCATCCGCGCCATTGTAGCCGGCGGGCTTGAAGTTTGTGTGCACAGACTTATTGACCATCAAGTGCGTATTAATCTGCAGCGACTCTGGAGCAACAGATCGCCCAGCGTGATTATGACCGCTATTGCGGATAGCTACCCGCAAATTGTGCTTTCGGGCAAAGTTCACCCCGGCTTGGATGTCCTCTGATGATTCGGCCTGAAGGGTGTAAAGTGATATACGTCCCTGGCCACATGGGATTGATTTCTTGGAGTCGATGTAGCATGACTGGTTTTGTTCGGGCCACGCCTCCCAGTTTGGCCATTCCACGGCTCCTACCAATCGTTTTTGAGCCTGTGTCTATTGAGATTGCATCGCGGGAACATACCTGGCTGGTCTGCTCTCCAGGTGGAGTCATACTCATTTTCTTGCGCGACAGCGCATGCTGCAGAATTATACGCGAATCCATGACATACTGCGCCGACCGGCCTTAATGCATGAACGCGACCATTGGTTGTTCGGTTGAAGCTTTGCCATTCCGCATGAGAAGGCCAGCAAGATTCCGAAGGGAGGCATCGACAGGACTTTGCAGCCACCGCTACACCCGCGGACATAAAAAGGGAGTATAGAAGAGCGTGTGAACGCATTATGACCTGATCAAGTGTTGGCACACAGAACAAGGGCAGAAGCGACGCAAGTGTCGATCATCCACGAAATGAATGAATCATTCGCAAAGAAAACCGATCAAGCCACAGAGCGAGCCAGTCTTTATATAACATAATTACTCACGCACCAACATGCAACAATAAGGGGCTCCGTGTTGGTGCGCAATTCACTCATTATGCTGGCTACCCTTGGCACAAGAAAATGCAGTCCCTGGGAGCAGGCAAAAGCCAATCGCTTTCTCGATTGCACCGCACGGCTGTGGACTCTGCATTTAGATGGAAAGACCGACGGGTGTCTCGGGCCCACTTATTATTACACTAGACCATAAAGACCGCACCATTGCGAGCCTTGTGGCTTTCTTGGCTATTCAAAGCGGCGCATTGGTGCAAAATTAGGCAATGTGGATACCGAATCTCCGCTCAAGACAAGGGCGGCCCCGGGGGCTAAGAGGACGGGAACCCCGCCTAAATTCTGGTGGGCCAGGCACTACATTCATCACACCAGATCATGTCGATCGACCCTATACGGAGTACGATGTTCTTCTTGCCCAATGATTGGCAAATAAATGTAAGGACTGATTATTGTCCAGCATGAAAGCCGCATCTTGTAATAACTTAATCCAATGCCGAGATTCCCAGCTTAGGTAGGGTAGTACTCGCCAGTTGAGACCTGACATAGGGGGCCTTAAAATGTCGAATGCAGACTTTCCACCATAAATCGCTCAGTCCAAGCATGTCCTTCACTCTCTTCGCGATAAAAGTACAATGGATCGCGGAGGAGCAGCACAAACCCCTCTGTCAACTATCCCTTGTCAGTATCATTACTCGCCCGAGTGGAGTCACTGCCCAATACCTTTGCAGCTATAAGTGGCGGATTGTACTTTAAGCCCCTAAGCACGAAGTGCTGCAAGCTTTCCTGAGATGCTTTTGTCTTTGTATGTGGTATGGTATGTACTAGAAGTAAGAAACCTGCCTAGTACAGAGGCGTTCCATGAGTTTGAAACCAGCCTTTCAGACCGCTTATTATATAGCTTATCGCCCACCAATACGCAGCACGCTTAATCGACAAGTAAGCACAGGTCAACACACAATTCTTATATACAATGTATATGTATCACGTTATTAAGGATTTCTCGATGATTTTCAGTGTTGTAACTTGTAAGTTCTACGCACTGAGCTTATTCAGCCAAGAATGAGAGGTTTTGGCTGACAGGAAACATGGCAGAACATTATATAAGGAGTCGAGAGGGTTTCAAACTCATGCAACGCCACTGTAGTATATATATGCAAATCGCTTTTGGTTGTCAAGCCAATGGGCCTTCGTATATAAGAGGTCAGAGTGGAAATTTCGATTAGTAAGGCACACTTATCTTACCCCGCGCGACGGAATTCGATTCGACTTAATTTTCATCAGCCCGGACCGAGTCGAAGTAACCTTGGAAACACACTTGATCGAGCAACTCATCCATGTCGCGCACCTAGCACTACCTCACTGGTCAGAAGACCCACAAACTCAAAATATGCGTTTAGTCAATACAACAGAGTCCAATTCGGGCAGCTTCAACATTGAAGATTTCACAGACTACAACACTCCACCATATGCTATCTTGTCCCACACTTGGGAGCAAGAGGAAGTCACTCTGCAGGATATGCAAGGAAATGGAGCAAAAAACAAGAAAGGATTTGACAAGATCAGAGAATGTTGCGCTCTCGCTTTGGCCAGCGGGTTCAATTATGTCTGGATAGACACATGCTGCATCGATAAGGCAAGCAGCGCAGAACTCTCCGAAGCGATCAACTCGATGTACCGATGGTATGAAGAAGCCGAGATATGCTATGCGTATCTTTCAGATGTACCATCTAAAGGTGAACTCAAGGAGAGCAGATGGTTTACTAGAGGTTGGACCCTTCAGGAGCTTATTGCTCCTACAAATCTTACGTTCCTCGATGAGGGATGGAAAGAGCTTGGGAGCAAGAAAGATCTTGATTTTCAACGTATTTTGTCCGAATGTACCCGGGTACCTACTGGCATTCTCTCTGGAGAGGACGATCTCGACATTTTCAGTGTGGCCCAGAAAATGTCTTGGGCTGCAAAGAGAGAAACAACCAGGGTTGAAGATCGGGCCTATAGTCTTATGGGGCTGTTTGGTGTCAATATACCGTTGATATACGGTGAACGAGAGACCTCTTTCATCAGGTTACAGGAAGAAATCATGCGTATATCGGATGATCACTCCATCTTCGCCTGGGAACATGACGATCATCGGGCCGGACTACTAGCCACCTCCCCGGCCGCATTTGCGAATTCCTATAATATCATCCAGTCCAATCCATTTGGCTCCTTTGGCAATCCTCCTACTGTGAATAGTCGCGGTATCTATTTAGAACTCCATTTCATAGGGATAGATCGTCGAGGAATAGGACTCGCAATCCTTCACTGCAAAGAACAAACTGATACAGACAATCTCAGGCTCATTGCCATTTATGTGAAAGATTTGTCACTAACGATGGAACTTTTCATGAGAGTTGAGAGTCATATTCTCGAGAAAGTTGTTCTTAAAAGATTTCGACCATCCAAGTACCCTGTTAGAAAGATATGTATCCAATCCAGTCATATAACACGAAAGAGGAGGCAGACCCAACAAAATTTGGATCCAGAGGCGCGCATTCGGATGGATAGCCGCAGCTTTGATGAGTTGTCCAGGCTGATGAACTTCAAAATCCCAGCGGCATTGCCACAAGCTGCGAAAAACGGAGATGATGGAGTTGTATGGCTTCTCTTGACACGGAGCGACATCGTGATAGATGTCAAAGACAGAAATGGTCGAACAGCGCTTTCGTTGGCGGCTGAGTATGGACATGAGGGTATAGTTAAGATGCTTCTTCAAGGAGGCGCTGCAATCGATGGAGATGGTCGTGGCGGTCAGACACCACTGTCGAGGGCAGCGACAAATCAGCACCAAAATATCATGAAGATCCTACTCGAGAGAGGTGCTACAATCAAGGATGATAAAACATTTAGCCAGATGCTATCGTGGGCCGTCACGAATGGGTACGAAGCAATTGTCGAGTCGCTTCTCAGCTGTAGTTTCGCGATCGATGAGAATAGTCTTCGGTCATATCTATCGTTTGCTGCTGCAAATGGGCATGAGACTACCATTGACCTACTACTCGAGAAACACGCTGAATCGGATGTTAGACGCCTCGGATCACTCCTACTATATGCTGCTTCGCATGGACTTGAGGACCATGCGAAACTGCTACTTGAAAGAAATGTGGGGTTAGGAGCAAGGAATGTAGCCAGACAGACACCCCTACATCTTGCTATTATTGGAGGATACGGGGCGATTGCTAAGCTGCTTGTTGAGAGAGGCGCCGACTTAGACGCAAGAGATCAAACTTTGCGGACGCCCCTGGACCATGCTGTTATAGATGGCGACGAGGCGCTTGTTAAGCTGCTACTTGAGAAAGAAGTGAGCTTAGAGGCAGGAAATCCCTTATATTGGGTGTCGGCCCAACATTATGCTGCTGAGCATAGGCGCGAGGCTATTGCTAAGCTGCTATCTGAGAAAAGTGCCGATATAAGGGAAAAATTTGGAAACCGTGAGATGATCCAGCGAGCCATGTCTTTAGCTGCTGTTCGTGGATATGAGCCGATTGTTAAGCTACTAATTGAAGGAGGCGCTGACTTAGAGGCAAAAGATGAATCCTCTCGGACACCCTTGCACCATGCTGCTATGTATGGGCATGAGGCGGTTGTTAAGTTACTACTTGAAAGAGGTGCAAAGGTCGACGCAGAAGAGTACGATGGCTGGATGCCGTTGTCGCAGATGGTGAAAGATTATCATCCAAAAATTGCTCAGCTTTTGCTCAGTAAGGAGAATCAAAGCCATCGCCCTCTATTGCCAAAGACAATCGGAACGACAGTACAAGGTTTCGTCAAACGGCGTTATTTTAATAGATCCTCATGAGGTCTCAACGGTTGAGTCAGATTGAACATCAAACCAAGTCTTCTAATTCTAGTAAGGAAAACATGGCGGCCAGTTTAATTGTCAAAAGTCCAAATTCTATCATTGGATTTCCAAATCTCCCAGTCCATGGCCCTTTGTTGGCCCAAACCCAGAACATCTTCAACTCTGCGGATGTGCGTCTTTGAAATTTGTGTACTGAATTAAAAGAGCTAAATGCATGTACTTGGTCGTTTCTTAGGGCGACATGTAAGTATTAGACAGAAAGGCATATCTATCATCAATACAGATCAGATTTGAACACCCGTGACATATGTGGTATTCCTTTTTCCAAAGCTGTGCATGTACTTAGGCCTGTACTCAAATGATGCCAGGCCAACTGGAGGACTCCCAAGCAGATTCGTTCCACTTGCCCAGTGCCGAGACCTCATACTCCAGAACTCCAAACGCTGAATTAATAATGTACATTACTCCGTGGGCAATATGCTGGAAATTTTCAAATGGGGGCCTGTCGAGGCTTCGAGCCCAATTGCATAAGTTCGCCAAACGAGTCGCCACACCCTCGCGAAAAGATATCTTCCAGGTAGTCCGCCGTATCGTCGCGGAAGGAATCACTGAGCGAAGTTATGGGGCCGACGGTATTCTTCGGGGGTTCGTTTGAGGTTGGTTGTAATAATGCAGAGGTTATGGAAGGAGATTTTATTCCGCGATGACTCGCTTGTGTGGCTGCAGCCGCTTCGACTTCTCTTAGGATGTCCTCGTCATCGAATGCAGAGCAGTCGGAGAATTCATCATCATCATCAATTGTGTCTAGCGTCTCTTTGTTCATCTCCAAGCCTGTGGTATGGGTGTTTGGGTCCCTCGGAGTGGCTGCATCCTCTAGAACAGAAAGCTCTCGCTCCAGTTCTTCGTCCAAGTCGTCAAAACAATCTGAGTCTGGCTCCGTATCCCCGGCTTGACTGTCGGCTTCCGTATTTCCATGATCATTGCGGGGTTCGGACTCAGCAATTACAGGCTGGGATTCATGCTCGGGCGCATCCTCTTGTGGAGATCCGTGTGAAAGTCCATTTGGAGATCCGTAAGGAGGTTCGTGAGGAGGTTTGAGTGGAGGTTCGAGTGAAGGCTCGAGTGGAGGCTCAGAAGTGGGTTCAGGTGTAGGCTCTGGCGTAGGCTCGTGTGTAGATGCAGCGGAAGGTTGGGGAGAAGGCTCAGGTGTTGGTTTTTTGATGGGCTCTTCCGATGGAGATTTTCTCTTTGCACCGAAGAGGAACGTCGAGAGCAGAGGCTGACTAGCCGGGATCTTGCCTGCGGTGGGATCAGGCAAGCCCTGTCGTCTAGCCTCTTCGCGGGCTTTCGCATCAGCCTCGGCTTTCTTCTTTTTGTTCGCAATGCGTTTCTTATCCTTTTCACGGAGCTCCTTCGCCTTTTTCTCTCGTTGTTCCTCGCGTTCAATGCGCTTCAGTTGCTCGGCGGTGAATCTGAACCGTTTGTCGCTGCGCTGGTATCGGCGTCTCACCGTGCTAGATTTCTCGAGGATGATTCGGGGCCGATCTGGTGGCATTTTGGAGGCAACCGTCGCGTGCGACTGCCTGGCATAATTCCACACATGGGGAATAGATGTGGTTTATTGAAAGTCGTGCGTCATAACCGTTGGTTGATTTCGAGGGGTTTTTGTTGACGGCGATACGTTGTGCCGATGGTCAACAAATTTCCTAATCTGGCCGGTTACGCCGCGTGTCTACTAGCCTACGCGTTGAATCAGAGAAAGGGAAAAATCGAATATCATTTACAGCTTTAAGTTCCACTCCCATAATGGAGGCTAAATAGAGGGTCTTTCATGCTGATAGATTGATTTCAGCACCGAAGTATTTGATCGATTTCTCTGAAAATCGCACTTGCTGCTTGCACGACGATGCAAGGTTGAAACAACACTTGAAGTAAGCTCATCGTAGACAAGTCCTTGGATCGAGGCCAGCTTAGAGGCAAGCCACATGGTACTCCATTCTGCATGTTCACGTTGCTTCATATCTTTTTGAAAGCTTCACCTGCTCTTTTTCTCCTCTCTTTTTTTTCTTTTCTTTTCTTTCTTTTCTTTTCTTTTCTATTCATTTCTCTACCTTTTCTATTCATTTCTCTACCTTTTTCTGAAGATCCATTTAGATCTTGCAGTCCCGAACAGGGTCCCAGCACACAGGCGCATACGAGTTCAGCTTCAGGCTAGCCATGTCCTCCGCAGAAAGCACAAAGTCAAAGACCTGCGCATTCTCTTGAATACGCGAATCGGTCACTGACTTGGGCAAAGGCACGTATCCCTACATGACAAGGACGTTAGTTTCTTGCTTTCTCACCTAGAATCATAAGCACATACCTTCTGCAAGCTCCAACGGACCAGGATCTGAGCAGGAGTCTTTCCGTGCTTCTGAGCAAGAGTCTGCAAAACAGTCTCCTTCATGCGCGTGGCTTGCACAAGGGGCGAGTACGCCTCAACAATGACATTGCGCTTCTGCAGCCACTCGGCAATATCCTCGCGAGGGCACCAGGGGTGGATCTCATACTGGCCGACGGAGATCTGACCGCCACCGCCAGCCTGGATGTATGCCTCCAGCTCCTCCAGATGTTGGATGCCAAAGTTAGACACACCCAATGATCTGATTTTGCCAGCCTTCTGGGCTTCGACCAGAGCGCGCCAAGCACCCAAGCGGTCTTCTTTGCCACCGTAGGGTGCGTGGATCAACATGCTAACTGGCGCATCAGTATTTCCGTCGCTATTGTGAGGAATGTAGATGCATACAGGTCAATGTAGCCGAGATCGGCAGCCGCAATGCTCTCTTCAATAGCTTGCTTGGCTTTCTCGTAACCCATGCATGAGCGGGGAACTTTGCTAGTGTAGAAGATCTGAGATCGATCCAGTCCTGACTTGCGGATGGCCGAAGCGCTTTCTTTCTCATTGCCGTAGACTTTGGCGCTATCCACCTGGACGAACAGTCAATACCAACCACCGGTGCTTGGTTAGCGGTTTTGAGTAGTCACTTACATGGCGGTATCCCAGCTCGAGAGCTTTGAGCGTCACTCTCTCGGTGACATCTGAGGGTCTAGATTACCATATCAGTAAGTAACGAGCTCGGAAACATAACCCGGAATTGTGTAGTCATACGTCTGGTAAACCTAGAGTGAAAGAGCGATGTCAGAGATCCCGATCTTGAAAGCAACGAACTGATAGTGACACATACACCAAAGCCGACCACGGGGATCTCATATCCCGACACCATCTTGCGGGTTGATTGAAGTGAGAGTCCAGCCATGTTGCAGATATGGTCCGTTGATTTAGCAGTGGCGAAGGGTTCAGGTAATTGAGAATAAGAAACCGAGCAGAAGTCTGATGGTTGAAGATGTTGAGAAGCCTCAGGAGTGAACAAGTATCTGTATGTTAAGAGTGTGAAGAAAGTAGATGGAGAAAAGAAGTCGAAGATTCACTGATTGATAACACGGACCACTTCGGTTCCATCATTTCCGCGCGTTTCTACGGCCGAGCTTTTGGGGAAATTAACGAAGTGGGGAGCGGCTTAAGCCGATGACCGGGGCTTTGGAACTAGAATTCTGCAGACTCTGTGACCCTGGAACTGCTAAAATTCCTGAATGGCCATAATTAATCTACCCCAACACCTACCTGGGAAGGTGTGTTCCGAGCCCACCAGTTGCCCCGCGGTTCATGAAGGGGGGGGCTCTTCGAAAATAGGGGGCCTAGATGAAACCAATGGCATCTTGAATAGATATTCTGGGGTGGTGACCGGCTTTCTTGAAAAATCTTTCACTATGGATCTATTCAATTTTGTATCAATAATGTACTTTCGAAATGATGGTCAAGCTTCTGGTTCTCGATGACGTAGTCTGGCAGACGGGGAACGCATCCATGAGGGCGCAAATCAGGCGTCTTTGTGTAAATTACCATGTGCAACCTTAAAGCGACCCAGAGGACGCGACCAAGATTTTGGTATAGACTCACCGAAAACAGTTAGAGCTTTAAAATTTCCATTAGTTATCTGCTGAGTAAAGCAAATCAACATAGATTCTATAGAGCAGCCTCACCATAGCGGTGACCAGTGGCAGTATTGTGCGGGGCAGCAAGACGCGATTCAGGATAACAATTCTTGACCTTGACGTATTTCAGATCATAAGCAGTCCGAGTGAATACCTCTCCACCACCATGCGTCTTGTGAAGAACAAGATCGAGCATGATGGCTCCGGCACTGTCACATTATTCCCGGAGGAGCCCGAAGATATGGTACGAGAATCTCAGCAACAATCTCATATATTGGCAGACACCAAGCTCATATATCCCAACTTAGTGGCACGCATACAACCTCATTCGACCCGGAGACCTTCTACGCGCAAGCGCTATCCGCCGAGTCACTACCACCCAAGATACTGGATCAACGTCATCCGCACGAGTACATCTAAACCTTGAAATCCGCGTGAAGAACCTTGATTTCGATCCTCAGAGCTCGCAGCTTCATGTTTCCGGACAAATTGTTAATGAGACGGCACATACCAAAATAGGGCAGTTCCACACCCTTGATCTGGAGTTGAATCGCAATTTCACATTAGAAAAAGATGTCGGCTCGGATGGTGAGGGTGTTGGGTGGGACAGCATTGCGGTGGAGATGCTCAAGGATGCTGTCGATGAGGGCGGAAAACGTCGGGCAGAGGCCGTCGCCGTTGTGATGCAGGAAGGACTGGCACATATTTGCTTTATTGGCCAATTTCAGACAATATTGAAGCAGAAAATTGAGATGTCTGTGCCGAGGAAACGACAGGGTGGAGGAGATCATGACAAAGTAAGTACTGGCAGTCTTGAGGCTTTGGCTATCATTGAAGAGGAAATCTAACATCACTTAGGGCATGGGAAAATTCTTTAAAGTCACACTCGAAACACTCCTCCGACAAATGGAATTTAATACCAGCATTACATCCGGCTCAAACAACGAGACCGTGAGACCAATTCTACTAGCTTCACCCGGGTTCGTCGCCACGGGATTCCACAAATACATTCAGACAGAAGCATCTACAACACCCGCCCTCAGAAGACTACTCTCAAGTGTCGTGGTTGTGCATTCTGCATCTGGGTACACGAACTCTTTATCAGAGGTCCTCCAATCTCCGGCCGTGAAGACACTTTTGGCCGATACAAAGTACGCGCGCGAGACCAAGTTAATGGACGATTTCATGGATCAATTACGCAAGGAGACGAACAAAGCTACATATGGTCCACGCGAGGTCGAGTCAGCGGTTGACCAGGGCGCCGTCGGCCGTGGCGGTGGTGTATTGATCGTTTCCAACCGTTTATTTAGATCGCAAAATATTGCGGAACGGAAACGATGGGTTGGACTCGTTGATCGGGTCCGGGATGTGGAAGGTGGTGAGGTCCGCATTCTCAGTTCCGATCACGAGAGTGGAAAGCGTCTGGAGGGACTTGGAGGTATCGCGGCGCTTTTGACATTCCCTGTTGGCGATGATGATTTCGATTCCGACGAGGATGCCTAAGCTGTCATGCATGAGGTTGAAAAATAGAACTTGATGAATATTATGAAAGTTTACTAGAGTCGAAAGACCCATACCCAAAATTCACGAACTGGACATCTCATCCGACCTTTTTCCCTCATCATACGATTTATAGCAGCGCAACTCAAGCCAAGCACTACCAACAAGATAGTCCGCACTCAAATAGACCACTCATCAGCACATGGCCCAAACATAGATACATGCAGCCAGACCTTAGCTACATGACGTGCATCACCCCAAACTCTGCAGTGTAACATCAAAAGCCCAACCTGATTTGAAGCGGCGAAATTCTAAATGAAGAAACATGAGGCAATTGCGGACCCATATCAGGGAAATCAGTGACTAATGCATGGCCCCGATTTGTCCTAAATAGATGAAACACAATTTCCACTTTAAATATACTTAGAAACAAAATCCGCCAATCTTGTTCGTCGGGGGCTAAAACTCCTCGTTAGCTTAATGTATGCCGGATGGGTCTGTTGTTCGGTAGATTTCATGCATGATGTCGATTATGTGGCAAGCTAGTGGGCTAGTACAGACCTTAGCGAGGTGGGTAGTTGAGTATGTACGGCCAAGTCCGAGCTTTGGTATATGCTAATATTTTGATAAAAATTCTTATTGAATTCATGGACACAATACATGTTTCCGAGATCCGGTAGAAGAGAAGTGGAGGTAAATGACATAGTATAACGCTAATCCCATGCAATGATGCAATGCTAAAATGGTCATGCCTGAGAACAAACATGTAAAGAAATGAAAATGCTTTATAAATGCTCTGGAATGTAAGGAACGTTTTAAAAGTTGAAAATGTAAGGGGATGCACGCATTATTCCGGTTCCAATGATTGAGGACGCGCTCGTTTTCTTGATCTTGGTATCGCGGGTGGTGAACGAGGAGGATCGGTCATTGCTGAAGGCGAGGTAATGTCCATATTTTGACGATATTCCTCCGTCTCAATGAGCCGTAATTGAACTTTGCATTGGTGGGGTGTATATTCTTTCGAAGCATTGAGTTCTTTCATCTAAAGTAAACAGTAACTATTAGTAAATATTTGAGACCAATGCCACACAAATGATGGCAATTGGATTCGAAAATCCAGTTTACATTGCTTTTATCTTGCACTTGAAGACTTACCTTATCTGCAATAAACCGATACTTCTCCTTCTCCCACATCGCACTAGCCTTGATAAGAAGCTGGACCTACATTCACAATTAGCACGCGATCCACGAAAATCACACATCACCCTTCCTACCTCACGGCAGATCCGAAATTCGGTTCACGTACTCACATCGTGATCTTCCCAGCGTGCATTCCGTCTTTCACGCCGACGATTCTGACGCATCTGCAACCGCGGCTCCGAGGCATCCTTGTTGAATTTTTCCCTATACAATTCCCGAACAACCTTCCACGCTGTATTTTTCTCGCGCAACTCTTCTACAAACGCATCTTCTTCTTCAGCCTGTGGGTCCCGTCGGCCCCTCCCGGGGGCCCGTGGTCGGGGGTGCACCTGTGGTGGGGGCCGGGGGTTCAATCGCTCACGTTCCATACGCCGAATCCCCTGTGGGTGGGGTAAGATATTGATTGGCGTGTCACGGGAGGGCGTGTTGGATCTTGACTGAGATGGCGCGCGCCTCCTGCGTCTAGGTGCCAGACCTTGCATTTGCATTTGTGTTTGAGGCTGCATTTGTGGCGACATGCTGGATGTGTTGGTTGGTAAGCCATATTCGAGTTGCTGATAATCATCTGGGGCGTAAATATAAGACGTATTCAGATGTGCTGCTGAAGATACGGGGAAGTCGTTGGGGAATGGTGCGCTGATCCCTAGGCCTTGCGGAGCTATGGAATTGCCGATATATTGGTATTCTGGGACGTATTCTTGCGAGTGGTGGCTCAATGCGGGACTCGGCCGGAACGAGCTGTCGGGGAGGCTGACTGGGGTCAGGAGTGCGGATGGGCCTATTGGCTCTGGGCAGTAGGATGCGTTTACACCTAAAAGGGCGGCTTGAAATTCGGGCTAAAGATAGCACTGTCAGTTCTAAGGAACGTGGGTCTTAATGGAGGTTATTGGCCCCGGGGGCCAATAGTAGACGGGGGCGACATACTGTTTCGACCCCGGCCCAGTTGGGTTCAACATCGTAGAATGACGGTACCTCCTTTGGTGAGCAGCTGTCGTCATGGAAGGACATGATGCTCGCACGGTGGCCGGGTAGAACCATGTATGACTTCTAGAAGGTTGCACAACTGTAATTGATTGGAACCAGAAGCGATGGTGGCAAAGATTTGAAACACGGGGTTCTTCGTGCAGCAGATTTTGAACGTGGCGGTTGATAGAGATTGATGGTTGGAAGCGGCTAGTAGATGAAACAAACAAGAAATGGCGTGCGGTAGCTTGTCAGGATATCGTCAAGAAGAGCTGAAGGAATGATTTCTTTATAGATGAAGGATCTGTCCAGGTACAGGTGGGGGTCGAAGGAATAAGATATAGATTCAAAGAGAGCTCTCGCAAATGCATTGGAGAAAGCGATATCACAGCCTACACTGGAATGCCTTGCAAGGCAGGATGAACAAACGTTCTGGCGTGGTGAACTATAGGCTCAGAATGCACAGAAAAGCAAGGACTAGTAACGCCGATGGCCGCTGTGCTGCATTAGAACCGCTCGGGGAGGAGATGTGTAGACACGTCGAGGGCCTATATTTAAGCGCCTACGGATGCAATGGTCCCGTTTTCTTGATATTCAACATTTTCGGCCCCCATCCTTCCACCCACACCCCCGGGAACAATAATTGCAGGATTTGCTGAAGAATTGTCATAGGGCCAAAATGAGAAGTCTTCAACGGGTAAAGGATTTTAGAACAAGGCGTGAAATAACATCATAGGGAATCAAAATAGAACAAAACACCCAAGGGTCTGGAAATGGGTCAAAGTGGATGCACTAAGGTAAAGGGCCGAAATCTACGGGATTTGCCTGCATTATTGGGGCTGAGAAATTAGTGACCTCGAATTGGGCTTAGTGCATTTAGTGTATGTAGTGTCAATTCGTCTATCCATGTGTTTGGCAGGGATTCGCCTTGGTATACTTAACTCACCTTTCGCCCCCGCTCTGCACAATTCCTAGCTCCAGCGGGATCTAGCCTTAAATCCAGAATTTTCCACACTTGAATTTAAAAGAGTCGAGGCTGAATCTTTTACTTAATGATTTGGAGTCCGCCTTGGAGACCTGAACCTAAGAATCATAGGATGATACCCTAATCCACAATTCCCTACCAAACCAGCAAATCCAGGTCTCCTTGCTGTCGGTCTCCACCCTGGATACTGGGAAATGAAAATTCAATAGAAGGCCAAACACGAGTAGGGTCCATGTCCATCTGGGCCTCGTCGAGAAAAAAAAGTAAAGAAAGGAGGAAAAAGGAATCGGGGCTAATGGAAAGGGAGATTATCACCGGCGGCTCTTGACTGGCCGGATGCAAACCGGGGTCCGTGAGGCTGAAAGGCTACCCGCGCGCCGCAGTGGCTTTTTGCTCCGGAGAATTCTTGACCCATGGTTAAGCGCCCAGCAGGGGACCCTGGTCTTTAATATGCTTTTCCCGAATCTTCTTTGACACCGTGCACTGCCCTATAGCCGCAAGGCGGATTATTTGGGCCATGTTATCCTGTTCGGGGCGTGGGCTTGGCTTGGCATCTTATCCCGAACCCCACCCTAGGCTCCTTGGTCCTACGCGGTCAGGCTATTAAGCGCCCGAGATCTGGCCTGTCCTGGAGAGTTCAGATGAGCTGTTTATGACGAGTTCAAATGAGGGGAAGATCGATGAAGAGGGTAGTGTGAAAAGTGTCATCACCTGACTGGATTGACGCTTGATTTTGCTGTGGAGTGCATATCTACTTTGTAGCCCCGACGTAGTACGTAGACTACGGAGGAATATTTCCAAGTACGGTAACCCCAGACGACCTGCGGGCCTCATGGCTAGCCCTGCAGTGCCGCAGTGCTGCAGGCACATTAGCGTGGTTGAAAAGGGGCTCTTTTCTGATAAACCTGTCAATGTGCGAGAGCATGTGCCGCAAATCCATGGGGCTGACGAGGTTCTCGGCCTCCCACTCTCTAAAAAGCCTGATTGTCGGTATCTAAAGTAATCCGAATAATCGGCGAACCCCGATAGGTGTACAAATAATGTTCGTTGATTGCTTGACGTGTAAGGCAGCCAGACTTGGGGGCCTTGTCTTATAGATGGTTTCTACGATACTACTTGTGATTGTGCCTTGCGAATCTGCATTGATAGACGAACCCGCTCCCGAAATATAGAAATTAAACCTAAAAGATATGCACGCTTCTTAATATCGAAAAACCCAGTGATAGGGTTTGCCCTTGTTCATCAATGTCCTCCTATCATGATCCTCTAACTTGTGATATATCAAGCGAAGATGGTACATGACTATCATGTGTATCATGCGGTGGTTTGGTGACGCGGGCTAGAAAGATCATGGTCATCCTCGTCTGAACCCTCGTCCCCCAAGACTCCCGCGAAATCGTCAGGGTCTTGAATATCCCCATGCGCCTGGTGATGATCAAGCGTGTCATCCGCAGCAATGGAGACACCACGGGCGCCCCACCGGTTGTTACTGGCTCGATTTTCATCCCCCTCCGCATCCTCTCGGAGACCCTGCTCCTCATCGCTAGAGCCGCGCACCCCTCGAAGGTTGAGAACACGGTTCACCAGCCAACTCTTGCGAAGATCCTCCGAATCAACCACTCCGCCGTTGCGAAGCTTCACTCGCTGGCGCGAGTAATAAACCCACGCAAAGTCGACATAGAAAGCAGTCTGTACAAGTCCGAAAACAAGCGCAATCGGATCCCAGCTCGGCGGATTGCTGAAACCACGGACAAGCCAGTTCACAATGTAGAATGCCCGGTAAGACCCCAAAGCAGCGAGGTAGTAGGAGTCAATCACGGTTGGAACGGTGGTTTGGCGCAGGAGTAGCAACTGTGGCAATACGCAAACCGATTCGAGGATGATAGAGAAAGACCAGCAAAGCTGTCCTCGACTATTAGCATCTTACAGCGAAAGTAAAAAAACTCCGGATCTGTCTTACCTCAAGGAACCAAGCCGGTGGGAAACCCCCATCTAGCACAGCAATCGCAATCGGCGCCAGCACCAGCGATCCAGCCACCGAGTAAATTCCAAGTTTCCATGCTCGCTCTGTTTCTCGTGTTCGAGGGAAGACCTTCATCATGATGAACACAAGGTAGAAAGAGGAGCTTAGGTAAAAGAGCTTAAAGAGGATATTCCACAGTGACGCTCCATACCCAAATGCCCATGATGATGGTTTGAGTATATCCAGGTATCGAGCCACGAACACGAGCCCATAGAGACCCTGGGTGAGGAGCGAAACGCCTATCAAGAAGCCAGGTGTTAATAAAAAGGGTCGCAGAATTCCTGTTCTGAATATCCGGTTCACATACCCTCAGCGCTTTTGTTACGGTGGATTGCCCAGATCAGAATACATATCGAAGCCAGGTGGGATATGTCCGCCAGATAGCGAAACACGTTCCACCCCATGGCTAGTAGAATGGGTTGGTTGCGGGGTGAAAAGTGGAGATGTTTGACGCGTTGGTCAACGAAGTCGGGTAAGATTATTGAGCCTTATTCAAGGCGATCGTAATGGAAGATATTGCAGTTAAGAAAGTGGTGTTCACAAAGGCTGCACTTTCCCCCTGCCTGCACTGGAGCCTTGCATGGGGAAGAAAGCTGAGCTCCCTTATCGGCGATCCGAGCTTGGGCCGCGTGTCCTCACGTGATGCATGACGTCAGTAAGTCGAGACTGAATAGGTCACGTGGGGCTATACAAGCATCGAGTCGTGCTTTCGCTTGTATCGAGATTGCTGCCTCGAGATACAGTGTTTTTTAGCACTTGAGCAAATTGCTTGTTGATCATTCCTGTCTTGGATAGGAACATTGTATACAAATAGTCTCAGATGGCCGGTCAAGACATCTGCTTCTCTCGAATCTCATTCAATATAGCCAAATATCGTAATCAGCGGTTTGATTGAGGGAGAACAGATTCTGCGACGATCCCAAATGCAGTTCTTCGGAAATCCCCTTGCTTTCAGCTACATCGGCTGCTGTCTCTAGTTGTAATGAATCAATCAAATCTCTATGAACATGGATGCACTTGTTAGGCTTTTCTTGGCCCAAGGCTATGGTAAAGATGGCGAGATGTGCGAGATGTGGGTATTCCACCACACCTGTTACCGAAATGTTCGTACATTTAACTGAAAATGATTTGCAATAAATCTGGGACTACATGTTTTTCATTGCCATGACTGATACAATTTTAAAAGGAGCTGTTTAATTGAACACCACAAAATTAGTTGAATACCCTCACTAACCGCATCAAAGTAGCGCAGTATTTAAGATGCAAAAATTAATATTATTGAATACATACCCAAGTACCTTCTTGCTCATTCAACTCTGTAGACTATGCTGTGGAATGTGAAGGTGATTTAACAGTGATACCCGTTAAGCTACCTTTATTACTTATGTTATGACTCTGACGAGGCGTCAGCTCGTATATTGACGTGCATTAAGCGAGGTTATGCAATGTACTTTAATACTTGAGCTAGCGGTTTCCCTTAACTACTATTACTGCACCATACCGGATAAGAAATAGAGTGGTGCTCAACTAATCTTGTGGTGTTCAATTATCGTGCTCCTTTCAAAATGGCAGTTTTTTCTGGTGGTTTTTTCTTGAGAATTCAAATCCTTCAAACTCATGCTCTCCCAATGTCAGCAGGGGCTGCCCAAATTCTCCGCGTACCAGCCTGAAAAAAAAAAACTCTACAACAATTTGGAACCCTCATTCAGTCATTGGCTCCTTTGACAATTTTGCCATCTTTCCATCATCGGCTTCAGGGATTTGTACCTAAACTCTTGCGACGTCATCATAGGTCTCCTCCTTTGACAGCTTGTAATTCTGGTCAATCAACTCTTCTTTGGGGAGCTTATAGTCCTTCGCATCATCTATTTTCTCCTTCCAGAACTTGTAGCTTCCTATGAGATCATCATCCATCTCTGTCTTTGGCAGCTTGCAGTCCTTTTCATCACTCACTTCCTCTACTAGAAGCTTGTAATCCTCTGCTAAGCCATCATCCGATTCCACCTTGGGAAGCTGATGGTCTTCGGTAGGATCATCATCTATAGAACCCTTCAAATCCTGTCCCTGCAAAGCAATGAACTGACTCTTTTCTAGGTTAGCCCGCATGTTGGCGATATCAAGTCTATCGAGATTACAATTGGGATCCTGACATCGGATTTGTTGCAAGATAGTCGTATTGGACAAGCCTTGCTGAATCATCTGAGAGATCCATGCTTGTTTCCTCTTTCGCTCAAGCTTATGCTGACTTGGAAGAGCTCTCGGTGACAAAGGCTCATGATTATGTCTTGCACTCAAAATAGCAACAATGCGCCAGCAACTCAGGCATTTCATAACAATGGCACCGAAGCTGCAAGTGCTTGTCTTCTTGGCTGTGGTTTTCTTGTGTTTGCCTTTCTCATTTACCTGGTCACATGTCTTCATTTCCACGACATCGCATCCAAGGTGCACATATTCGTTCGGCAGATTGCGCGCTGGGCGTACCGTCCTGTTGCGTATATCCCTAGCGCGACGCGACCTCTGGATACATGTGGCACCATTTCCCTGACGATGAACGAAGTCAAGAATGGCCTCCTAAGCTTCTTCCAAAGAGTCCCATGTTTGATCAACGGGAAGGATCACTGTATTTGATGGGACAGGGGCAATAAGGTTGACGTCAGCCGATCCTGCAGTGATGAGTTTATATTAGCATTGGATGTCTTTGTGGATGGAATACATACCTTCATCATCAAGAATCTCACCGATCTTTCTTTTGGTAGCCTTTCTTGAAGCCTTCTCCTTGGTCTCTTCAATTGCCTCTCTGGTAGCCTCTTGGATTTCCTCTTTGAGCTCTTCTTTGAAGTTCTTTTTGGTCTCCTCTTGAATCTCCTCTTTAATAGCTTCGTTGTCAGCGCTGTCAGAACTGATACCAAAGTTGTTGACATTCGAGTTTGGAGGCCAGTGTGGGGTGGTATGAGTGGAGATTTTTATCTCCTCTTTGGAGTCCACCTGGGAGCTGTCTTCAAATTCCGCTTTGATGGACTCTTCATTTTCGCATTTCAGAAACCCACGCTCAATGCTGTCGACAGTAGTATCCAAATGGCCAGCTTTTGGGCTTGGGAGCAGCATTTCAGCGGAGTATGGGGTGGTAAGGGTGTACATGGGTATCTCATTGAACCCGTTTTGTACTTCTTCTTTGATCTCCGTTTTGATGGTCTCCTGAATCTCTATTTTCAGAGCCTCATGATCGATATTATTGACATTAAATTCCAAACAGTGGTTTTTCGTACCTGGGAACGTCATTTCAGGCGAGTGGGGGATCGACTGGGTGGGCATGAAGATGAAGATGAGGATGATAAGAGTAAGAAAGGGAATGCATGGATAAGTGATGGATTTGCCCTTGATAAATCTAGCAGGCTTTTTGATTGACTAGTATTCATACAGATCAGGTGATCCGCTTTTCAAACACTCACAGTAGTGTCAAACGGACCTTGATTTGCAATTCCGTCACTATCGTAGGCAACAAACACCGTGAGACAATCAACTTGAAGTCATGGGTCTCAGTATGACCAATACAAATTGGTTCATTCCAGGTCTCAAGGGGAGAATAGCGCCCAGTCCCTATAAAGCTTTCTAGGAAACAATAATGAAGGTTCATCGTATCTGAGAGCGGATATTCATCAAGCCTGAGTTTTATTCCTGATCGGGGGCTCTAGTTAGAGACCTTCTTGAGCATCTCGAATGACAACTATTATATTTTGCTTGCTAGAAAAAACATCACCTACACAAGGACATCTCCCGAGCCAAGGGTTGAGATCTTTTGGCCTCGGCTCCACCTAACGGAAGTTTTTCAAAATCAACATGAGCTATCCAGAGTCTTCTTCTCATCGGACGAGTCTTTTGACTCCAGTGCAAATGTGCCCTGCTGATCCTGAGGCTCTACAGCTATCTGATTCAATTCAGAGCCCTGTAAGTACCTTACCAACGATTATCGAAGGGAGCTCTGGAGCTCCTAAGAAACAACACAGAAGCATTCCTCATATCATGCCCAGGTACCACTTCTCTCATCAAAATTCCTGCTCGGAAATCACGGCCATGTATCAGCTATCGGCAACAAAGGGAAGCGAACTATCGGGTACTAGTCATGAAATCAGATATGTAGCTACCGCAGCTTTCAACGTCTGAGCAACTGCTAGAGTTATTCTGAGTCAAAAGCTCACTCACTGCTCTTTTGTATGAGACAGCAGAATACACAGATGGCCAATCAATGCACAAAGTGATATGCTGTGAATATAGATCCAGGGTCCTCAACTTCCCGATCACAGTGCGGAGTTTCCGAAATTCACTGGGTGCATTATCCAATCTTCTAGCACAATGTCGCTAGTATACGTCTGGATTCATATGATCAGGTCCATGCACATGACAAAGTTCGAAATATGAGTGCAGTTGGTGGCTCCTTATTATTATGGAGATTCTTACTCTATTGGAGCCGCCTTAAATCATGCACGTTCCATCGATTTTGGCTTTTTCCAGACTGGCTCATCAGGGCCCTATATTTGCGCTAAGCGCGCCGCCAAGATCAAATAACGACCTCGCAATCATCATGACCTCATAATATTTGTGGCTATGGCATTCACATGTGCACTTACTCAGCATAGAAGAACCCAGCCATCTAGTTTGTTTATGAAGGTCTTTCCAGGCTATTCTAGAGTACCTGTAAAAAGGTCATGAACCTCACATAACTTTAGCCCTCATCATCGAGCCTCATTTGGGTTTGGTTTCAATCGTATTTGACCTTGTCCTAGGTGCTTTGGTAAACAAGATTATTGACTGTGGGCTTGGCTTTGAGAAAGCTCGACGGTTGCACATGTCAATATAAGCCGCATGTGGAGGGCCTCGAGAACACCCGAGCCAATGAGCTGTGATAGACCTCGTGGTACAAGGTAGATAAGGAAACGTCATCTAATCTCGCATCCATAATATCTAAATGGATATCATACTACACAAGGGACTATAATCCTGATATATTTGGTCCTGGCCCAGCATCGTGTTCAGATACACAGCCGTGGAAAGTGACATTTGTGCAGTTTTCTCGGTGTTGTTGATAAGTTATGAATTTTCTGCGCTATGTATCTGATCCCCAAGCTCTTTGGTTTTTCTTCGACCATTCATCTCGTCATCTGGAGCCTTACTAACAACTTCTCCAAATGGAACCATCAATAGATTGTCGACTGGGGTCTCAGATCCCAATTATATCAGGTCACAAGCACGGTCTGCTCTCGACGCTGCACAGAACAATGCCGCCGGTCGGCAAGAGTATGGGATCTTGAAAACCCTGAAATGTCGTCACGGTTGGAGAGTTAAACCTACATTCAATCGTTCTTTGTCTGTAATTATTGACTTCCCGAGCCCCTTCCGCTTTAGCACTGGCAGCGAGAACTCGACATGACGTTTTGGTAACGACTTATATTAACCAGAATAGTTCCATTCATCATTCAGTACATTGAGTCAGTTCATACCTTGCAAGAATCCCAGTCATTCTTGACACACCACGCTAATGTCCGATCAATTCTAGAAACAACAGGTGTTCTCCCTGGCCTGGATCTCGGGGACCGGTATCATATTCATGAAGGGGAATTAGTCTATCAGCGACTCCCCGTGGGTCTCTCTTATCCATTCTTCAACCTCAAGCTAATTATCTTCTCATTCACATCATACAGATACTGGAGCTGAGGTACTGGTGCCGACTCCACGAAGGACTCACCCGTGTTTGGCTGCAGAACACATCGCCCTCTGATAATGAAGTCTACATCCCAAAACAACGAGGCCTGCGAGTTACCCTCAGTAGCTACACGCCTGCTTTTCCTTTTCCAGACACATTGCTCTTATCTAATTTATGTGATTATACTAGCTTCGCGAGATACACCTACATCCTCCATCTAATTCTCCACGGCCAAAACCTGCAACTTCGAAACATCGCTCTAAGAGATTCCGAGGTCGCTGAATCAGGCTTCACGACGATGGAGATCAGGCTATGGGCGGAAATCCGGAGAAGGGTGCGAAGAATTCAGAGAATTATGGAGTTTGATGTTGGTTTTTGCATCACGACAGCATGATCAATCGGCTTGGTCGATCTGACAAGGTTTGGATTTGACGAGTTGACAGTATGCGATTGCCGGGACTAAGACGTATGTGAATAAACATGCTTCGCTAAACGTCACACTGGAGATGATTATTGGGTATCTGAACGGGAACGTGAGCATCGAGATGAAGGGTCTTATGAGTACGACTGACATATTTTGGTTCTGTTTGCCTGTGATATTGGGCATTGACTAATTAAGGTAAATATTGATGACTTTCACTTTCAAGTTTCCTTTTTTCTTGCTGGAGGAAGAGTAATATATCGAATTGCGTGCCTATTCCACTTCCGTGTTACGTAGTTTATCAAGAACCTATAGCGAACCTGGGCAGTCTCGACGATCCATGTTCGTTAAATCCAAAGGATGTAGATGTCGCACGATGGAGTCAATATCAACCAAGTTAACCAATCAATGATCTTCAAAAACAGATGACCTATCAAAATGTTCTAATTTTCCTATTTCCACCTCGACGACCCCAACCCGGCTATATCAGAATCGATCGATAAGATGCTTTCTCTGATTGAAGTATAGTCGGGGGCAGAATCCAACCCGGACGCATCTCCTCCCAGAACTTCCCTTTCTGCACAGGGCAAGCCACATTGTTTCGAGCAGACGCAGGATCCTGGACTGCATTCCCCATGTCTGCAGCGTGGGCCTCGGGACACGGGCCGTTGATTGGCACAAGGGGTGAAATTGCATTGCATCCTGTTAACCACCTCCAATGGTGATCGAGCACTGCGTACGAGACTATGTGTGCAGCCGTAAAGAATAGGAACAGCTGTCTGTCTAATGTATACATACCCGAACCTTGTTCTTTTTTTTATTATCTTGGTCGCTTATAAGGATTTGGGGACCAATGGATCCCATTATCACATATAGTGGAGGTCGCATGCAAGTCAGAAGCACAAAAGAGGGGGAATAGAGCGATTACGCTGGCTGCACCCTCTAACCCTCTTGTGGCTTGAAACTAGGCCGCCAAGGATCGGGTTAGGCGGAGGGCCCAGAAGTTGAAACGAAGCCATTTTGTGATTATTATTTGTGAAGTAAATAGGATAAGAACAAGCACGTCTTAGGCCGCTCTAGGTCAGGGCATGTCATCCTCGCACGGGTGTGAGCGTTTGCCGGGTCACCGGATTCTGGAATAGACCACTCGCAGGTCTGTTCGGCCCAAATGTCTCATGGGGGAGCCGGGACGTGTCGATTCCTGCTTTCTGCAGTGTCCATGGTCGAATTGGAGGGCTGCACGAGCCATCTGTGACAGGGTCCCCGGGAGATCGGTTCCTCGATGAAGTGGAATGCACCGGATGTTCTGATTCGAATATAGAGAGGAGAAAGAGACATGGAGAAGGTTGAGAGTAACAAAGTCTAAACCAAACACTCTAAACATGTCCACGTTCTGGATCTCTCCCCCATCAAACTCAATGACATCTGATTTGAGTGATCACACTGATATAATAAATTCGCATATAGAAAGAAACAGAGGAATAATATCAGAATAAGAATCAAAAAGCAGCTAAAATAATAAGAAAAATAAAATAAACACGATACAGCATTAAAAAAGTGGGTGTTGTTGTGCTGTTTATGATTACCGTTATGAGGTGCCTCCATCCCCGCTCACTCTCTTTCTCCCTCTCACTCTTCCTCTCTCCTCATCAACCTTTGTAACTTTCTCTCTCCCTTCCTCCATCCACTACATATTCATTACTCCTCCTACACACCTTCCACATGTTCTCCCCGTATTCAGAGGAATTCGAGGTTCCCGAATCCACTCTGAGACCATGCGACTTTGATCTGTGAGCTCCCTCTCCTTTGTCGCGACTCCACTCCCCTCCCCCCATCTCATCCCACGACCCTATCCCCCACAAGAGCGAATCGCTCGGGGTTCCTTCCCTTCCCTCCCGGTTCCCTTCTTGTCCCGATCTGGTTCTGCCTAGGATGCGCCTGTGTCATCGTCTTTTAGTGTAACAAGCGCCCACTTCCACTTTCCTAGAAGTTGACCATGGCGCGCCTGTAGCAGTTCTGCTAACCCCCCGATGCCGCTTTGTTGCTTGTACAGATGATTTGGCGTGTGATTGAGATCGTGTGCCCTTCACCATGTCGTAAGTCCCTCGTCTATGATCTCCGTTCAGGCGGCTGGGAGACTTCGGATGGTTCGCGTTGTGGTGTTGTTTGCCTGGCCTTGTTTTGCTATTTCTGGGTTGTGCCATTTCGTTGCGACTGACCTCGATCTTGCTAGTTCACCCCCAACGTCCAAGAGAATTAAGACGTCGGCGACAACCAGCGCTCCGTCACATCTTCTCGCCCAACAACAAATCCACCCGTTTCACCGAGTGCCCACGTTCGAAGGTATCCCTATGCCGACTGCGCCGATTCCCCAACAGACATCATCACGCAAACGCCCATCATCCCCGACCGCAAGCTCGTCCGCCATGATGGCTGGACAAATGAATCCCGGCGGGATCGAAGATCCTGGGTCCCTCCCCGCGCCTGAGCCTGTCCCGAAGAAGAAGGGTCGCACCAATACCCCATGGACCGCTGAAGAGGAACAACGACTGAAGACAATGCGCGATGCTGGCCGGAGCTGGAGCGAAATTGCTAAGGTGGGAACAAACGATCGTCGTGAAACAGAGTTGATATCTAACCGGGCCTAATCGTAGACATTTCCTACTCGCACTGAAGGGAGTGTCAAGAAGCATTGGTACAAGGTATGTGGACTACGCGCGCAATGATAGAGTCAACAATACTAATTGGAAATAGGATATGCATTATGCCGAATTCGCCGAAGATGAGGTATGCGACTCGATCGATCATCCCAATCCCTAACTAACCTCCTCAGTCCGTGAAACTCCGCGATGCGATCAAAGAATACGAGGCCAACAAGTGGAAGGTCATTGGCCAGAAAGTGGGCAAGCCCGCTAAGGTTCGTGAGATTGAACGTCCATAGTTTGCTATATACTGACGTGTCCGATAGGCCTGTGAGCAGTACGCCAAAGAGCATTTCAAGAATCTTTGAGCCGATTTCTCTATTTGATGACGACCCTGCTGACGAGTGACGAACCTATTCTAATTTCTTTGTTTTTTATGTCCCCGCATCTCATGAATTTGGCATCCCTGACCCCTGGTTTAAGCAATTCCATAGCGATGCAAAGTGTTTTCAAATGGCCGCCGGGGGTCTTTTGATACAAGGCAAGATGGAGTTGGGAATTCTGGTCGCGTTTCCGCGTCTTTTCATATTTCTTTCCACGATTTTCTTTTCTATCTGCTTGGGGCGTTTAACAGTGGTGCTAGTGGGGTGGCTTTTCCATTGGCCTGAATATTTACATGAAGGGAACATGCGATCAATTCGATCAAATATACAGTACTTTGGTACGATCTACATATAAACGATCCGCGGGCGGAGAACGGGAAACTACGCCGAGACCGCGGCCGATTTTTATTTTTCCCCGCGAGAGTACTTTCCCTCGTACCACTTACTGCTTTTTGCCTTTTGCATGCATCTGCAGTCTAATTCCCGAGCTTCTCTTCACCCCTTGACTCAGTAACTGGTCATTGATTCTCCAGGTTGGTATCGCTTATCGCAATTGACCCCACCACAACTAACAGCGTTGCTTCATAGTGACTCATGGGAAGCTGATAACGCCTCCAACCTCGCTTCCCCGTTATAAATGCCCGAGTACACACCCCCACCTCTCTTATCAGGGACCCGGATATCATGAAGACAAGTAGTCTGGTTTTTATCTGATCAAGGTACACAGTGGTAAACCCACCTGCATGCAGACCGGTGTTCGGCGCAACAAGTAATTGTCAGCGCCGTTCTGAGATTATACGGTTGAACTTGATCTGGATAATTCCAGCGAAAGAACTCATGCGCACACAATCCCCTCTGTCTATACAACAAGACAAGACTAACACCCATTTGAAGTAGCATGGCTCCCGAAAACGAAATCGCCACCGTCCAGGTGCGCTCGGAGAAAGACGAGACGATCCAACCCCCCACTCAGACTGTGGATGCTAGCAAGAATATCCATGATGCACCCTTCCCCGTCAATACCTCGGCCGGTCGCAGGAACCCCGTCGGTTCGCGCTTGGGCTCCCTGCTGAGAGCCTTCGAGCAGCAGCTCGTCGAGTATAACTTGGAGGCACGAGGTATTGAACGTGTTGCGCCGGAGGATCGCATGAAGAAATTGTCGTGGATGTCGTATCTGCAAGCATTCTTGCTGTGGGTTTCGATCAATCTGGCGGCCAACAATATCACTCTTGGAATGCTGGGGCCTGCGGTTTATGGCTTGAGTTTTACGGACTCAGCTCTATGTGCTGTCTTTGGTGTTTTTACTGGTTCTCTGGTCGCCGCATGGGTAGCGACATGGGGACCTATTTCGGGCATTCGGACTATGGTATGCTATGCTGCTATTCAAATTATGCGCGATTGGAACTAATCTGGAACTAGGCGTTTGGCCGATACTCGATGGGATGGTGGCCTAGTAAGATTATTGTTCTGTTGAACTTGATTCAAATGATTGGTTACTGCTTGATCGACTGTGTTGTTGGAGGGCAGATCTTGTCTGCTGTTTCGCCCGGAGGCATGTCCGTTGCTGTCGGTATGATAACCACCCTCTTTATATTATCTTGACGCGACTTCTAATTGGCTTGGGTAGGTATTGTCATCATTGCGGTTATCAGTTGGGTCGTGGCGACGTTTGGCATTCAAGGCTTCCATTACTATGAACGGTCAGTCACGATATTAGTACATCAATGTCGAGCTTCAAGCTAACGAGATGCCAGATATGCCTTCATCCCCCAGCTTATCGTCTTCTGTATTCTATTCGGTGTCTCATCCGTGAAGTTTGACTTGACAACCCCCTCCACGGGCGATCCCGCCACGGTAGCCGCGAACAGGTAAGCTATGTTCCCTTAACCCAATATTGAACCCGTCTAACATTCAAAGACTGTCCTTCTTCTCCATCTGCCTAAGCGCAGCAATCACCTACGCCCCACTAGCAGCAGACTTCTTCGTCTACTACCCCGAACACACCTCTCGCCTAACAATCTTCACCTTAACCCTAACAGGCCTCGTCCTCTCTTTCAGCTTCGCCCTCATCTCCGGCATCGGCCTGGGCTCAGGAATAACCGCCCACGCCGAATACGCCACAGCCTACGCAAAAGGCCAAGGTGCTCTGATCGTCGAAGGTTTCGGCCCTCTCCACGGCTTCGGCAAATTCTGCTCGGTAATCGTTGCACTAGGCCTAATCGCCAACACCGTCGCACCGACCTACTCGGCCGGAGTGGATTTCCAGATCCTAGGCCGCTACGCCGAGAGAGTCCCGCGCGTTATCTGGAACACTATCGGTGTGGTTATCTATATCGTCTGTGCACTTGTGGGAAGGGCCCACCTTTCTGAAATCTTCACCAACTTCCTCGCGTTGATGGGGTACTGGGTTGCTATTTGGTTTGCGATCTTGTTGGAGGAGTACTTGATCTTCCGAAGAAATAGTGGATATCATTGGGCTGCGTGGCGGGATCCGAAGAAACTCCCTATTGGAGTTGCGGCTTTTGCAGCTTTCGTTGTTGGGTGGGTTGGTGCTATCTTGTGTATGGCTGAGGTTTGGTATATCGGGCCTATTGCGAATTTGGTTGGTGATTATGGTGCTGATGTGAGTTGTCCCTGGTCTTTGATATCTCTAGGACATTTGCTAACATGGTTATAGATGGGTAACTATGTTGGTTTCACCTGGGCTTTGCTCGTGTACCCTCCTTTGAGATACTTGGAGCTGCGGTACGTGGGTCGTTGAATTTAACAATACCAATCAGTATTGTTTATGGACTTGGATCAACTCATGTCTTATGCCTAAAAATGCTCTATATTAGCTTCAACACTTTATATCTGTATTGTATAGATATCACAAGATAATTGCACATTTTTATCCAATCATCTGTACAACACTACAGATGGAGTACTAGAAGTTAGGTGTATGTGAAGTAAAAGCTTAGAGCAAATTCAAATGATTTAGAAGATTTAGAAATTAATCACACATCTCCAGGACCACTCTCATTTTCATCCACTAGAGAACTATTCTACAAAACAGAAAGATGCACAAGCCACGAAGACAGAAACAGAGACACGAATAAGACTTGCATGCTATAAAACCGTTCACAGTCGCATGGGTTTTATTGCGCTGCGAATTTACCGGTACCAGTACTCGGGCTTGACGTAGTCGGCAAAGGTCTTGGGCTCAACGTGAGGGGGGTGGTGGTGGCCGTGGTCGTGGTCGTGGTCGTCTATTGAAGGTTAGAAGATAGCAAGGAAGAATTGGTAGATAGCACGCACGGGAGTGGTCCTCCTCGGGACCGACGTAGTTAAGCTTGACGACGTTACCGCACTCGAGGCAGCGCTCGATGGGGCGCTCACGGGAGACCTAGAAAGATATTAGTTTAATACCTGATGTTTTGAGAGGGTGCGTCATACGGTCAACCAGTTAACCTGGTGGGAGTCGACGGGGTAACCAGTGCAACCAGCGTACTGCTCATCACCAGCACCGTTAACGATGATGGGGTCCTGGAGCGTTCCTATACACATAATTAGATCCCGAAGCTAGAAAGCTATGCATATGCACGCCGGAGCCGAGATCCGCGATGTGCATATCGATTCCGAGAATGCCAACATACCCTTCCGGGAAGCGTCAAGGGGACGCATATCGAAGATGTCGATGCCCTGCATCTTTCCGATAAGCTCGAGACGCTCGAGACCGGTAGCCTGGACGAAATCGGTAGGGATGGTACCGGGCTTGGCACCGGGGGGAGGAGGTCCTCCTCAGTCTTGATCTCTATTCATCCAAAAGCGGGTCAGTTACTTCCCTCCGATGGTGATACATGCGACCGAGCTGATGTGGTGTGACTTTGAACGCGGAGGGGTCCACAATCCATGTACCCGATATCTCCCGCAGCCCAATTGCGTAAAGAAACATCATAACAATGGAGTTGGATCTACCCCCACAATTCGAGGTCCCAAGTGTCGGATTTGCTGGTCGCGTATCGGGTATAGCGGAGAGGGGGGTTCACTAACCATCGAAGGAAAGGGTCTTGCCCTCCTCCTTCACGATGAACTTCTTCTCATTGCCTATGAAGCACAAAATCGCGTTAGCTGGTGTTTGTAGCAGGTCGGATCGATCAATGTTGGCTTGGTATGATGTGTTGGAGGCCAATTGCGCTTGGGAAGGGGAATTGGCCGAGGTCGGGTTGGCGAGCTTGCATCATGCCACTGGGGGTGGAAGGAGTCACGTACTGCGGACGATGGACGAAGAGAATGGGCGCTGAGCGAGAGTGATAGCGCGAGCAGGAGAGCGCCGCGCAAGGGCGGTGGCGGTACGCTGGAGGAACATTGTCCGGCGAGAGTGGTGGGATGGGGGGGTGGAGGTGTGGAATTTGAAGATGGGGAGAGTTTGGAGGTCTGAGGTTGGAGCGAGTTTGAAGTCCGCTACGGCCCGTCGGGCTCCTGATTGGCTAGATAGCAGCCTAATGGGCGTCGCGCTGATTGGTTGGCGGTAAGTGAGGTACGGGAGGTACCACAGACCATGTATGCATAAAGGGTCCGCTTTGGGTAATGTTAGGGCTCAGGGCTTCTGTCATGCAAGTATGGGATGACATTCTGATATAACATTCGGCATATGATATAACCATCGAGTAAGAGTTGGTGCAATGGGTCTTAATGCGTCATTGAATGCATAAGCGCGCTCGTTTCAAATCTAGAAAGATAGAGTAGTTCTTTATAGTTTGGATGCTATGTCATTTAATATTTAAGGTTGTTTACACATGCGGATATATATTCCAACTACATGAACGTACCACCTACCAGGCGCCTAGGTGGGCAACAGCCCTACCAAATTTCATCAAACGAAAATTTCAACATAAGGTGATTCAAATTCTCCCCTGAGTATTTGAAGAATCGTGCACACGGGATTATTTCACAAACATACATCATAATCAAATTGCCCAAGCTAAAGTCTACATAGAGAATCATAGCCATAGAATACATCAGTCATCCTCATACTCATCCTCCTCCTCTTCAGGCTCAGGTGGAAATTGCCTAGCCCGCTTTTTGCATGCCAACGGAGTATAACCATTACCGACCTTGGATGCAATGATCCGCCAGCGGTCAACCTGATAGGCCTTCATAGCATGCTGAAGTCGTTCCACCTTGACTCATATTTTAGCATATACTTCATGAAATACCCTACGCAAGATACAAGGAAAAAATACGAACCATCTCGTCTGTCCAAACCACATCCTTGGCCTTTAGCTTCGTACAGTATCGAACTTGCAAGGTCCCACTCGTCCGTCCAGGGAAGAAGTCCGCAACTTGCCTCCAAGCCAAATTTTTATCCTCCTTCAACTCCACCAGTAGTGAATCTTCTCGTGGTGTAAACTTGAGTTTCGGTCCACTGGGTCTCGGAGCCGGAGGAGGCATCCCAGGTTGACCAACCATACACGGGGGCCCTTGTACATTTGACCGATCCCTCAAGTTCGCCTGGGCCGGAAGTCGGTGGTGGTGGTGATGCTGCTGCAGAATTGGGAGAGGTACTGGAAGGGGAAGCGAAAGGGACATTGGGGAATAGCTGTGGGCGGACGAGACATGGACTCCCGAATGATCGGTTTGAATGGGGAACAGCATGTCCGCCTCAGGAGCCGAACCGGTACCATCCAGAGGCATCAGGTGAATAGGTTGCGGGGGAGCGATATTGCGATCCATTTGGTGGTGATGACTCCCGTCACTGCCGGAACGAGAGCGTTTCCTGCTTTCAGACGGGTAAGATATGTCGTAGTTGTATGGGTGTGGGTGAAGCAGTTGATGACCCGAGGTCAAAGTCGGATGCACCTCGTGATGTCCGGTTGTTTGGGGCTCTGGCAGAGGAGGCAGAATTGCCTGCATGTGCCCAAAGTGAGATGCGTTGGCGTCTTGGGAGTGGTAGGAGAGTCCGCTTAGGAGCCTGTCCCGCGGCTGCGAATGGGCCTCATCGTAGGACATCAAATCATGATCGTTGGGTTTCTCCGCGTGGGAGTAAGTAACAGCAAAGCCTCTATACGGGGCCGCCAATGTAGCGGACATGCATCAACGATGCCAGGAAAGACCCGGCTTGGGTGGCTGAGTTGTCAACACGGAGTCGAACCGGAGTTTGGCACGTTTGTGGTTTCCAGAGTGGCCAAAGGGATAAATCGGATGTAGCCGGCTGGTCCTTAAGACGTCGAATATATAGGACACGGTTTTTATCCAAGGGAGACAAATTTCAATCTGCACCAATAATAGGAATTTGTACGTTGATTGGAGAGTGGCGAGTATCAATGTCAAAGTATCAAAGAGGTACAACAACTTCAAAGCCTATGAATGAAGGGTATTCGGAGGTGTGCAAAGAGACAAAAAGCAACTTTGACGACATTTTGGGTGGGAAAAAACACAGGAAAACAACTGCGGCGTTGGCCTGTTTATGACCTTCACCGATCACCCCTCGTTGACCTTGATCCGTCGCATTGCAGCTACTTTTTGGAAAGAAAAATAAAATAAAAAAGGGAGTCTGTGTGCCAGTAACCCCTCATCTGATCGTGTCCAGGGTTGCTATCGTTAGGTTTGAAGTCGATGAGACCAAGAATTCAAACCGAAGAATTATACAATCCAATAGTTCGCCTAAAGAGACTCTCCCCAAGCGAAATTCTGCACTAAAAGCGCGCGCTTTTCCAAATCCCATACTCTATATAATATTTTACTATTCATTCAAGACCTTTAAATTCCAGTACTATAAGGAAAGGATCGACTAGAGGAAACTCAAACAAAGAACGAAAAAGCGGATATGCGGAGGGTGAGAAGTCCGTCGAAGAGCCCGACAAGAACCGAAAAACGCCCCGTCAGCCTTGATAGATTGAGACAAACATTCAAGAAAGCTACATTGTCATTCGATGGATCAAACTTCCCAATAAAAGGCCCCACGTCTTGTCGGGATCAGAAGGGAATGCACTGGGTTGGTCAGACTTGTACTGAGTTAAGCCAACTTGTAAGCAACCAGGGGCAAGGTTTGCTTTCGGCGCCGGTCTAAAAGCGCCAACCTGCAGAAACGAAGCTAGAGAATGGACCGAAGGTGCCGACACGGGTTGAGAACAATGAAACTGACAGTTCTAAGAATAAATCGCTCCAGCTTTGACATTTTGACATCGTTGACGAGTGAAAAAAGAGTAGAGAATAGAATGAACTTACTCTCGACGTTGTTATCCCTGTAATGAGATGGCACTCCAGATACGAGATGCATGTTGGATCATTTGCTAGCCCCGCTCGAATCGCATCATTTTATCCATAGCAAATAGCGCGGGTGAGAGAGGGGAGCTGAGAGGATCCGGGTTACTTTGGCTTGACTAGCTGCAGGAGAGTCGGCCTGTAGTGTGCTTGCATTCATTGTCTCATGCGTCCCCCCGGAGTATCAGCCTATGTGGTTTAGTCTCGGGTGTTGTTCTACCCCTGCGACCTCCGCGAACTCATATCTTATAACATGATCTGACCTCGGAGACTCGGCCGATGGTGCATGGCCTGATGACCAGTAAGCGCGTTACCGGGCGATTACCGGAGGTCATGGAACATATGGCGTAAAGGAAAGCGAAGACCGGAGAAAGGGTTTGCCTTCGTACCGCCCTGGTCATGGAGCGTTTTAATGTCGCCTGAATTTCTTTCTTTCATTTACACGCTAACAGGGTCTTTGATCAATCAGAAACAACGCTAGTAAACATCAGCCTGTTAAGGATAATCTACAAGGAGATCTTTGTTTCAAACTTTCGTCCAATACATGGGATTAAGATTGTCATGATACACAGCAACTACTTAAAAAAAGATACAATAAGAATACAGACGCCCCGAATGACACAAAAAAAGGGGTCATGGCTTTTTCTTAACGCCCACCAATAAAATCCCTTACTCGAAGTTGTCGGACCGGTCAACCCAGATATCTTCCAACTCGGCAAAGTTCTGGAAATGCAAAGGTCGGTGCTGGTCATCATAGAATCGCAGCGGGGTGTCGATCTTGACATAGATCGGTCGCTTCTCAACACTGCCAAAGGAGCTACCCATGAAACTGTAGTTCCACAGGTTATCTTCCGGCACCAAGAAGTAACCACGCACTCGGTCACTGAGCAACAGCTGACACTTGGTGCCCATGTCAGTGGAAAAGCCTTGCGGTTGATCCGAGGTCATATCCTTGTTCTCAGCACCCCATTTGTAACCCTGGGGGGTGAGGCCCCAAGCGGCAAGTGACACCGATCCAGGAGTGAACGAGACAGTCATAGTCACCGTTCGCTTGTCCCATGACGGGTGGGAATTCATGAGACGAGCGTGTTGTGTGACATCTGCCGCAGACATGTAAGGTGGTTCGTTACCGGACACGGTGTGGATGATGCCCAGCGGCTCCAGGCCGTTGAGGTAGTCATGCTGAGGCAGTTCGTGTGGCAACTGAACATCCCGAGTGTTTCCAACCTGAGGAACCATAACAATAGTGCGGACCTCCTTGACTTGGTCATTGTCGACCGGTGAGCTACCGTAGATGTATCCAGTGACTTGGACCCGAAGATCCGCAATGGTGATGAATCGCTTGAGGATGTTCTTCGGCATGACATAGGTGAAGCCCTCATCACGAACATCATCGGACGAGACATAGATGTTGTTCGATCTGGTCCGAAGGTTGGATGTCGCAATAGCGCGAGTGCGCCACTCCGTTTTCGAAGCGAAGGACTGTTGCTCATACTGAGAAGTGGTGGTCACAATAATGTCCTCGCCCCGAGCGTTCTGGGTCTTGGTGGTCACAGCGGTGAGTTGCTTCGCCTCTTCCTGTTGCTTCTCGATCTCGGCGGCCTGCTGTCGCTGCAAGGACGGCGCACTGATCTCCATACCCAGAATAATATCTCGCACTTCACTACTGGTCAGACTCTGCACATTCACATTGTTCTTCTTGCCGTAATCGTTCAGGATCAGATCACGCAGTTGCACTTCAACCTTGATCCAGTCCTCATCGGAGAGAGACGGCCAGATGTGGTGCTCTTGAGTGATCACGGTCTTATCGGGTCGAAGAATAATCTTGGCCTTGTCGATGTTGACGTGGAGGGCACGCAGAATCAAAATCAATCGAGAGAAGGCAGTGTATGGGGAGATGGACTTCAGCCATTCATCATATAAGTTGAAGAGGACCATCTGGGGTTCTGTGGCGCGGAGAATCATATCGGCGAGCTTCTCGACCTTCATAGCAGCCTGGAAAGGCAGTTGAAGCTCAGAGGCACGGATGGAAATATTGGGGAAGTCGAGCAAATGGACCTCGAGAGGGTCAAGCAGACCCTTACGAGTGACAATCAGCTGCTTCGGTTGCTCTTCCACGGGCAGGGATCGAATGAGAGCCGCGACTTCTTCGGCAGTCTTCCACTTGGCAAGTTGACCCAAACGCTTCTGACCGGCCCAGACACTGGTGTGAATGATCTTCAGGAACAGTTGTCCGGTACGAGGATTGAAGATGAAGATGGCACCGTTGATAGGTTTCGTCGTCAAATTACCCTCGAAGGTCTTGTGAATGGTAACACGGTAGACATTAGTGTCGTCAATGAACAACTGAATCTGGGGGCTGAAAAGCTCCGAGTAGTTCTGGGAGTTCAGGAATTCCTGGTTGCTCTCAGAGGCATACAGCTGCAGACCCTTGCGGATACGCTCGCGCAAGACATACAGGGCAGGGTTGGCCTTCATGACCTTGGCCATGGCTTGTTGGATCAAGGTCTTCAGACCCGGGAAGTACGAACCAAAGGCGGAGTAGAGGTTGTAGGCAAGATCGATACCAACCATGAGACCAGTCGCGGATGGGTAGATACTCATGCTGTCGGTGGTGTAATCAAGATACTTGGCACGAGTGTAACGTTCGATATCGTGAGAGTCGTAGTCACCGTATCTCAGCTGCACGTCAAGCCAGAACTTGTTTGTGGTCGTGGGCTCATAAACGTCCTTGGTGTCAAACAGCACGGACGGCCGAGTAACATTCCATTTGTTGGTGGCGAAAAGAAGAATATCGGCGCAAGAACTGTTCATCTTGTAGGATTTACGAGGGTGAATCGTTTCTTTTTGAACAGCCTCGATACCAAGTTGCTCCAATTCTTGGTCAAACACCTGACACAAGTCCATAACCACGGACTCGTGGATCTTCTGCCACAAATGGGCACGGAAGATTTGGATCAAAGAGATCTTCAGGGTTGGAATCTTACCGTGCAAGAAGATACCAGTCAGATCCAGTTGGACCTGGAAACCAACATAGACGTTCGCACGATTGATAGTCGGAGACCACCAGAGGGTGAATCGACGGTTAGGAATCTGGTTCAAACCGGAACGTTGAGCATTGGTGAGCTTCTTGAACTTCATAGACTCCTCGAAACCTGTGTGAAGAAGGAAAGTTAGCTAGATGTAATGCACATATATCAAGAGATTAGACTCACCTGAGGCTCGCTCCCAGAACAGACCCTCCCAAGATGGGAAAGCGGTTGCCTTGAATAGAGTGTGCTCCAAAATCGTCTCCACACCACCCAAAGCTTGGATGACATCAGTTCGGTAAGCGTTGAGGTTCCAGAGTTTACCATCGTGTCTTTGGCTGGTCCACCAGAATGGGTTGCTCTTCATAAGCTGGTATTGCTTGAATTCGGCACGAAGACGGAAACCCTTATCGAAGCTCAGAGTGCTGCGATCCTTCTGGAAGAGCGTGTTAATACGAGGAAGACCACGGTCCCAGCTGTCCTCGAGATCCTCCAAAGTCAGACGACGGTTCTGTTGCTGCGCCTCCATACGCTTCTGAGAGTACTCCATCCACACACGTTGAGAATCAATGAATTCGGCTTCCCAAGGGATGATGTAACGGAAGATGTTAGGGATCAGTGTCTCTTCATCATGCGACATACCCGCACGGAAGTGGGTAATACCTGTGTCGGTCTGCTTTGACCAACGCTTATCACTAGTGGGGATGAGGATGTGAGATCCTGAGATCATACCGAGACCACCAAGCTCCTTGGGCGTGTAGAACACAGCCGGTGGGAAACGAGAAGGCATCTTGGAGTTAAGACCAATCTTGACACGGGTCTGGATCTTGGTCTCACACTTGACAATAGTGTCGAGAAGGTTGACGGTCGACACTGCAGCCTCACGGTAGTAGGTGAAGAGGGCAATGAGTGCCGTGTTCCACTTGTTAGCGATCTTGGTGAAGGTCGTTGATCCAGAAGACATCAGAATCTGACGAATACGGTTGTTGAACTTTTGAATGTCTTCTTCAGTGACTTGCAGGAAAGCGTGTGCTGTGCGCTCCTTGGTAGAGTTGTCTACGAGAGACCAAACACTGTCCTTGACCGAGAACTCCTCGTTCTGGTTGCGGATCTTGGGGAGGATTCGCACTTCAAAGCCACTCATGGAGAAAAGCAGGTTGGGGTTATCCTTGCTGTACACGCTGGCAAAGGTGTCGTCCCATTCGATTGTGGTGATGGAACGGGGAAGACGGTTCTTCAGATCCCAGAAGACAGCACGACCAAGGTTAACATCGTGACGCATCAAACGCATTCGGCAGTCACGAGGCCAGCACTTCTTGTTCTTGTAGCCGATCACATTCTCGAAGTTGGGATCGGGGTTCTCAGTCAGGAAACGTTGGATAAGATCCCGGGACTCGTCTGCCTTGAAACGGAAGAATACCCAGATCTTGTCAACGTAACGAGTATAGAGACGGATAGGGTGTCTAGTCTCAGTAGCCCGGTCACGGAACTGCAGGAAGTCATTGGGGCTGGCCGGAGGACCGGCCATTTCGCTGGCTCTCTGCAGGCCAAGAAGCAGCAAATCAATCATCATACCGTAGTATTGGAACACGAAGCCCGAGAACTGGAGACCACGAATCAAACCGTAGCTGTTGGTATGGTTCATATCCTTGTAGCTTAGCTGGACATTGTTCTTGGAAGTGATGTAATCAGCCAAGTTATGGTCCATAATCAGACGAAGCATACGGTTCAGGAGGGTAAGATCCATCTTCTCGTAGACCTTGGCGAGGTCGGTCTCAATCATGACATTGGTCTCGCCATCGGCCGTCTCCCAAACATTGGACAGGTTGTTGATACCCTGGGTCCACTTGTAGGTCAGAAGGGGTGGCACTTCGGAATCAGAAGGCTTGATCCAGGCGGGGAACAAATGACGCTGCTCTGCTTGGTACCACAGGTACTGGTCCAAGTAGGCATCGGTGATCTTCTCGATGGGCTCGATATCGTAGACGGGGTTGATGTTGTTGTAGTTATCATTCATATCAATGCCGACCTCCTTAAAGGCTCGCTGGGTCAAAAGGAAACGCTTGATTCTAGCCAAAGTGGTTCCGGGGGAGTCGTAAGCTTGCTCAATCAGGGCAAGTTCCTCACGCTGACTCTGGTTGAGTCTGCCCTTCACGGAGTATGACTCGCGGAGGCGCTCAAGGGCCAGAATGAGAATCTTGGTGTCATGCTTATACGACACACTGGGGAAGGGAATCGGCGAGAACTTGCGCGACTCCAACCAATGGACCATTGTTGTGTAGATAGCCACAGCCTCCTCAGACGAGACATAAGGACCGTCCTTGAGGTAGTTGTGCTGGCGTTCTTGCTCTGACTTGAGCCAGAGACGGGTGAGACGACCCAAGTTCTTCTTTGCCACAGTCTTATCAACGGTCGCACCTCGACGAATTCTCTCGCGATTGTAATGAGCGACAGAAATCCACCAGTCAGCCTTGCTCTTCACATATCTAAGAATAATGTTCTCAATGGGAGCGGGCAAGCCAGGAACCTTCCAAGGAATATTACTCTTCCAGCATCTCCAGGCTTCGGACAAATGCTGCAGAACAACATTGACCTTGTTCTGCTTGATACCCTCAGGCATCATGTCCATAAGATCAGCCATGACGGACGCACGGAGTTCCAGATCGAAATGAGACTCCACACGCTGCTTGGTGACAGTCTTGGCGACACCCTTGCTGTGGCGACCCTCGAACTGACGAGAGAGCAAATTTCCAAGCCATCTCTCGAGGAGGGGAATGATACCACGCATGAAGAACAACCAAACTCGCCAAGCTGGAGCCCAGAAACCGCAACCAGGTCCTTTACCAACAGGACCAGAGTTGAAACGGTAGTAGATCAGATGCTTCAGGTCCTTGCAGGAACGGATCTGGTGCATCAGCTTGTACTTGTACCGGTACATACCGGTCAATTGACCAACGTGGTTGAAGGCATACAGAATACCATCAGCAAGCTGGAAAGCATCAATGTTGCCCAGACGGTACTGAACTTGGGCGTCAACAATCAACTTCGTCAAACGGAGGATTTCTCTCATCAAGTGGAAAGCGTTTCCGAAGCGAGACTTCTTACGCTCCTTGGTCGTCAAAGTCTTCACAGGCTTCAAGTTAAAGTTGTAATCCAAGTGCAGGTAAGTCAAGTTCTTACGGTGAATCAACAAGTTTAGCATGTTGAAACCCTGACGACAGACTTGCAAACCGGCCTCAACCCAATCGATACTCGTCTGCTGGAAGAACTTGGTGGTCTTGAGTGTCTTCAAAAGATTCTGCTTGCTCTGAGCCTTGGGTGTTTTCTTGTGCAACTCGTTGAGCACATAAGTCTTGAGCAGCTTCTGATAAGAGACGCGGACCTTGACGGGCTGGCCTTGAGGGCAGTGTTCCAAGTACCACTGCTTCACAAGCGGCACATCCTGAGCACGCACCATCTTTCCAGAACGCTTATCAAACGGATGAGGGGCCCACCACAAAGCAATCGCGGAGGCGGTGTCCGCGGTATAAAGCTCCTCATCGTCAAAGAAGGGCTCGACCTCTCCAGGAAGCTCGAAATCATCTTCGTTATTGCCCTCACCAAAGAGCTCATCCTCGTGGCTGACGGTGATGTTCTTCGGAGCAACCGAGCGGGAAGAAATGGGATTAATGACAGGGTCGAAGTAAAAAGCGGGGAGGTTAGGATCCTCGGTACGGACATAGACCACCTGGGGGTGAGAATACCAGGCGACCTTGACACTCCGCGGAAGGGTATTATACAAGAAGGGGAAGGTGACGCGGTATTCGGTCCGGATCGGGGCGCGGAAAATGATGCGATCGATAGCGTTGAACTCGCTGAAGTCCTCGTCATTAGGGTCGATATCCTTGTACAAAGGCTCGAAGCGGGGTCCACCGGGGATGGCCACATTGAGGGCCTTTGCTGTGAAAAAGCTGTTCAAGTCAAACATGTGGTGGTAGTTCTGATCCACCACGTCGCTGAGAAGCTGGTGACTCAAACGATGGAGAGTCGCCATCTGTGGCAGTGACAAGTTCCAGGTCTTATAGCTCGGTCCATTGACATGGGGGGTATCTAGGAGGGGTCGGTGATCGTAAAGCCATTCATAGACTGCCGCATCTTCCTCCTCGTCAAGCTCCATCTGGATTGGCTCCAGAGGGTCGACATCCTCAATATTCTCAGACCATGACAGAGGCGGCTCCTCGTCATCGAACGGAGGGAAGCGCATTCGCTTGAAGTGCCGACGATCACTCTTTTCGCGACGCATGCACATCCACATAGTGGCCCACTGGGCGTGGAAGACCGGCTCGATGACACGCGGGGTCTCGTTCACCAGGGTCAAACAACCATTGACATGGTAAAGAACCTTGACTTCTCTCGCGGACTCCCAAGGCATCGGCATGTTCTCCAAAAGCTTCATGACGGCGTGAGGCATAAACTTCAAAGCTCCCAGATAGCTTCGCTTTTCATTGGTAAATTTTCTTTGCGACACATCGCCGATATCCTTCACGATTTTTCGGAGATGCTCCGGGGGCAAATCGTCCTTCTGAGTCTGTACAAATCCTCCTTTGCGCTTCTCTGCGAAGCGACTGCGTTGTGTTCGCAGCCACTCATGCTTTTTCTGCGCAAACTTTGCGACGTTCGGGTCGGCAGGTGGCTGGTATCCAGGCGGCGGCGGCGCCATCGGCAATGATGAAGGCGCAGCACCCCATCCTGGAGGAGGGGGAGGAGGCAATGATGCCATGATTGTGGATGTTGATGGGGGGAGTGTCCACCCTCCCTTCTGCGTGAGTTGGGTCAAGAGTCGCGTCAGATCACGTCGGAAATCATCAACAGGTGGAGGTTGATGGCGGATGAAAACAATAGCAATAGAAATAAAGCAGATTAAGAACGCGTAGAAAGAGAATCGACCCGACCAGGAGTATGGGATGGGGGTACACCAATGGTCGTCTCTCACTCTCTAACTTTGCTGAGTTGCTCCTTTCGAACTTGGAACTTTCCGGTGGCGGCTCCATAGCGCGCTAGGCCCAATCGGGGTTAGCGTGGCCTCGCCAAATCTGCGCTAGAGCGAAACCCACACAAACCCGTCCAACTCGAACATTTTACCGTTCACAACCCGACGACGACCAACGCCTTCTTGACCACCGAGGTTCGACACAGTCAAAATGGTGAACAACAGACTGCAATACGTGAGTTCTCATGAATCTATATCTGTCTGTTTTGTGTGAAAATACTGACATCGATTTTTCAATTTTAGCGCCGCCGGAACCCGTACGTTCATGAAAAAATCCATTCCCACGCACAAGGCCTTCTCTACGTTCGATTCGATATTGGATATGATCAGGATGGAATGGCTACATCGATCCAGAGCGATATATTGACGATTTTTCCCCGATAGGTACAACACGCGGTCCAACAAGGTGCGCATCATCAAGACCCCCGGTGGCGAGCTCCGGTACCTTCACCTCAAGAAGAAGGGTACTGCTCCCAAGTGCGGTGACTGTGGCATCAAGCTCCCCGGTGTGAGTAACTCCTGAATCGAATTTTAAATTCTCGGCATGTGGCATTGTGCGTCGTGTTGTGCGGTGCGGGTGGATGTGGGTGGACCGACGGAAAAGGCACCCCCTCTCAGAAAGAATTCTCTACGCTCCGCCAACAAAACCCACAACCGCTACAATGCCACTTTTTTCAAAAGAATCGAAGCAACTGACACGGTTCAATCTAGGTCCCCGCTCTCCGCCCCCGCGAGTACGCCCAGATCTCCCGCCCCAAGAAGAACGTCAGCCGTGCCTACGGTGGCTCTCGTTGCGCTGGTTGCGTCAAGGACCGCATTGTCCGTGCCTTCCTGATTGAGGAGCAGAAGATCGTCAAGAAGGTCCTCAAGGAGTCCCAGGAGAAGGCCGCCAAGCGCTAAGCAAAGTCCATTTTCGTCGGTGTTGGTCTTTTTTGAGGAGCGGACGTTACGGAAAAAATGGTTGGGAACGGTTCTCTTAGAATCTAAAACGATGGACAGGAACCGCTAGTTCATGAGTCCAGGATTGGGCCGTGGCTACGCAAATGAAACCCAAATTATTACCTTCATGAGTTGATTCCCACAATGCGTTCGTTCCCATTTTCTCGCCCTGGGCATTCGTGCTCTACTTGCTGCATTCTATCTTCTTCCCGCTCTGCCCTCTGGACCGTTTTAGATGGACCCGTTACTTGCAGGGTCCAGTCGTGACTATAGACCGGATGTGAGTATGTGACACCGCCTGTGAACGCCGTAGAGCCCGTACCTGGATACCCGGTCCTGAATCTCCAGTCCTTGGTATAAGTATCGATCTCTAGACTATCAAATGGCAATCTTTCCAACGCAGCAATTACCTCCGCTTCAATCTATCGACACTTCAATTTTACCTCATCTGTGGGAATTTCAAAGACCCTGAAGAGCCGCACCTCTTCACCGATGCTTTGCAGGTGTCAAATTCGTCACAAGTCTAGACCCGTTTCAGCCTTGTGCCAGACACTAATCTAACGCCTCTGACCACGTCAAGCACGCCTTTCCCAGCCATCCTACTATTACACCGCAGCTTGACGATTCATACCCTTGTCAATTGACAGCTGTAAATCTTGTGGTCAGACCGCCACGAGTTGGATCTATGATAGGCTAGGTGAAGCAGATAGTGCGGACGCAATCAGCGGGGAAGCTACCGAATTTCCTATATTGGTGCTCAATATTAACTAGGGCAGATATCTATTGAAGAAATCTTATTCATTGAATCGTCATGTCCGGGGTCCCTGTCTCGGCAGACGCATCAGCAGGTTTGTATTCGGCCCGCAGCTGCAGAGATTTAGCTTTCATGGCTCAACAGCACTCGGAACCTTCAATATGATGCGTCCTACGTGGGATCTCCGAGCCCCTGAAACTCAAATTCCGCCTGTTTTGTCTTGTTTATGTGTTTTTCATTGCAGCGTGGCACTTATGTCCCTCGTGTTCAGTAATGAGTGGTTATCTTAAGCGATCGTGGGCCCGATAATGATGCCTTGGGCATTCAGGCACTACCAGGTACAAGCCGTGACCTCAATATTTCCGCAATGTATTTCCGCGTAATTAAATTATTATGTTGCACTGGTCTCTTATAAGTCATCGTACACGAAACACCACGCAGTCGGATCTTCTTTCGGCTCTACTCACAATCTTCGTGGGGCGGGTGCCCGCATTGATGCGCGCTGGGAAGGCCCACTGAGCCGCAGAATGGATGTGTACAATAGAAGAACCACGAGATTAGCCTCGTCTTGTCTAGGTGCACCCGAAGAATTAGCTAGTGACTATGCGGTCAACCTTCCTAGGCAAGTGGATATAGATCCACGAACATCTGTTCGTAAGGGTGTTTGACAATCTAAAGGGATGATGTCTATCTGGGAATCCGATGTATATATGTTTGATGATCTACCCATGGCATCGCTACACTATACAAAGTACCTACGCCTCCACCCGTGGACAGATAACCAACCTTGGAAGGCGAAAAAGTACAAAAAAGGAAAAAAGCAGCCGATGTACAGGATCATTTTCCCGTCCACTTATTGAGCATTGTGTTTCTTTTTTCGTGCTAAGACCTTGCCATGTTTTGCTCAGTAGAGCTGAGAAACCCTGAGCGGTCTGGCCTGCTTACCATTACATAAGTACCGTGGACCTGGCAATCAGATCGCATCGCCTAATCCTCGAGCTGATCCGTCCACTGAGCCTACCTCAATATAATGCACCCCGCTAGTTGTCCATTCAATGGACCACCTTGACAAAGTTGCCCCACTTGTCGTCAAAATAGCATGAGCGTCCCGAGGTCTTGAACTATTTCCAAAGGGCTGGCAACGCGTAAGACAAATGCAAAAACACACTTCTGTGCTGGTGCATGAGACGACAGTCACGGTGAACAAAAGGCATACCTGGAAGATTAAGAGCATACTTGAAGGACAGTCCATTTGGTAATCGCATAGGCAGAAGGGACAAAATAAAATACATGTAGATATGATGACCATGTTTTCGACAAGATCCATCCTTAGATATTACTCGTGGATGTGAAGGGTTTGCCGGGAAACGGAAAATAGAGACCTTGGAAAATCCTAGAAGATACATTTACGCTTTGGACGTGGAGCTGGGCTCGAAAGGCAGTCCCACTGGTGGCTTCTTCAGAAGATACCCCCTCTTTCACCACATCGTCAGAATGTACCATATCGTCGGAAGCCGGAAGCTCTTGATATGAATGAGACTTTTCTTCGAGTAGACTACTGAGTAATTTGCATAGCAGTTATATAGTATGCTTGCTAGCGTCATTGGCTTGGACCATATTTGTCTGCCAGTTTTTCTAAATCACTGGTCTCAAAAACCCATCAGCAGACTATGCCTGTCGCCATGAAGGCTACTCTAAAATTTACCATACTACCTGATCTTGGGTGTTTAGCGGTTGCAGAGTTGATGCAAATTTATGTCAATACTGCGATAAGTAGGCTTGAGAAACATTTTTAACATCATAGGAGTGCTTTCAGGGCATGGACTGAGCCTTGGGTGCTTAGTATATGCCTCTGAGCACTCAGAGAACTTCACGTCCCACTTTCGTGATTGACACTGGGCGGCTCACCGAGAATGAGCCCGGACTGAAATTTACGTAACCCCGACCCAGCTCCTCGTAAAAGCGGCGCCAGTTAAGATAACAAAGCCCCACTTGGTAGAGGCAATATGGCACATATGGCGTAGTGACCTGTGTGATTCATGCACCTAATCGATGGTAGGCCATCGCGAGGCAATACTGCAGCGTTACCGCCCGGCAGAATCGCGTGGGGGGAACCGCGGCAGTACCGAACACTGCTAGGGATCACCGCTAAGGATCACCGTAGGTCACACTAGTCGGTTAACTACGAGATGTTTAGTCACATAGCCATTCCAAAATAGGCAGGAGTCTCGCACATAAGTACCCGCATGCTGATGCAGCCACAGATCAACTGAAGGGCCAAAAAGCGGAAGATGAATAGACTAACACGGCCCGAGCGGCGATGAGGCGATACCAGGTGCGAACCTGCCCGTCATGTTGAATTTTTGATTTAAGGTTGCACATGACAGGTCAAAACATCTTTTTTTTGGTACCTCGATCTTGTATAAAATTCTGGGTCATGGATATAGTGTATGAAAAATACAGATTTTTGCGAACTCATGTCTAATCCTTCCGACTTAAAGAAAGTACATTGTCGTACTTTTTGAAAAATAGGATTTTGTGCCGTGTTTTCCCATAACCCTTGTCTAACACTACAATGCTACTGGCCAATACCTCCCGCTCGGCACTTCCTAGCTTAGATCTCAACCCCCCTGTCTCAATCGTACATCGTGTCCAAGTATGAATCACAAATCTGTCACCTGGATGTCATTCAGCCTAAGTATATGCCCGTCGTCAACCACGACCGGGAATCCTTGCCTAGATAAGAAATGGAATCTGATCTCCGAGTTCTCGTATTCAAATACGCCTTCGAAAATTTATTAATTTTTTTTTATTGATTTTTTCACAGCGCATAGTGGCGAGAGACTCAAATTCATGTCGTTGTGCGATCCGTTTTGATTACCAAAGCCTTTGATACATGTCAACGGGAGTGGGATGGACCCGATTGGAAAAAGAGGGTCTGATCACTGCAACACGATCGTTTTGTTAGGTGGGGACTCGGCTCCGGGGTCGCACAGCGTTAACTGCTGAATCTTAGTCCGCAGCGAGCTATTGAGCTATTGACACCGATCTAACCTCCTCTGTACAAAAGCTACGCCACAATGAGAAATTGGCCGAGGACTAACAAGTAGGAGGACAAAAGAGGCTCTATGGTACACGCGGACTTGTCCAATAATCTCAGAAAAGATACGGAGTAGACAACTTGAAAAAGAAATAGAAAAAGAAATAGCAGAAAGCAAAACGCAGAAAGCTTGAAGATTTAGAGATATGAGAACACGATCAGCTGATGACATCTCGCCTTTTGAACACCAGTTTCCTTCCCCAATCGTAATGCAGCAATGCGCCATGCCTCTTGATCTCAATCGAGGGCACGTTAGATATCGGTAAGAACATGAAAAATAATAATAATAAAAATCCAACAAAGTCAGGGAATACGATTAAGTGAACAAAAAAACAATACTAATCCCAAAACGAAGAAAGGAGAAGAGAAGACAAAGAAAAAAAAAAGACGTGCATGTCAGCTCCCCAGGCGCATTTCGACACTTGCTAGTTCCCCCCACCCCCACTTGCTATCTTCCCCCTTTTCATCCCCACCGATCTTCTTTGACATGTCCATGCATATCTGTAGTCACTTGGTCCTCGGACCCGGTGAGAGCCCCATTATTGGGGCCAGAATACCATTCATAATTATCCATTCTGACTGGTCCTGGTCCCCAGCTTGGCGCAGGATCCACGCTATCACAGAACATCGGGCTATTTTCCTGTAAAGGCGTACAGGCAACCACTTTGTCGTAATCAAAGGCATAAGGGTAGATCTGTTGGGAACCAGTGGATACGGGAATCTGGCAAGGCGGTTCTGGTGCCCCACCAAGAGCGTACCCAAGTTGCTGAGATGGCGATTGAGGAGTCGAATGGTGCTTCTGGCGCTTGGCCTGGCGGGACTCGTCCCAGCTTTTTTGGACTTTCGCACTGCCCCGTTGGTTTGTTGACAAGGGAGCGGTATTATCCGAGCTTGAACTCTTTTTGGGGTTCGGTCGTCGGTACCGTGTTGTGGATTCCACCCGGCCCTTTGAGATGGCTTGGGTCGTTAGACTCCAATAGTTCACGGCTTTTTTGCCGCCGGGGACGTCCGTTTTGATTGCTTCAAATCCCTGTAGGAGTCATTCGTCAGTTTGATGAGATATGATATGGAGATGGTGATCTTGGTATGATGACCTTGTTATGATGATCAATCGTCAAGGACTTACTGCGTTCATGGAGAGATTATGCCGAATACTATTCTGCCATCCTTTGCTTTCATCTTTGCCCTTGTTGGTGTTTTTTTCGAACCAAGTGTAGATGTCTTGGAGTTGGAGTCGATGGCCCTTGGTCTCTTTGAGGGCTTGGTAGATCAGTTGGGAGTATGGCGGATCGGTAGATGGTGGGTCGGCAGGGTGATCTTCTTCGCTGTCTCTGGAGCTGGTTCTTGGCGAAGAACGGTCCACCATAATGCTGATCGAATTTGAGTGTACGCCGGTCGAAGAGTGAGAAGAGTAAGAGGATGAGTGATGAGACGTGATTGAAATAGGGGATGGCGGAGTGATGGGCGTAGAAAGGGTAATCCCGTCGGGATCTTCCAGTTTCATATGTTCTAGCTCAATGGAATGGTAGTTGAAGTTTTCGTGATTCGTCCACATAGGCGTTGATTGGTATCCTTGTTGAAACGGCATATCAGGGTCAGACTTTACGACCCTAGGACTGAATTGATTTATTAATGACGGAGAGGCCATGGGAAGAGTTGAACACGGTGACTGATAGGCATAAGTCATAATTTCAGGCTGCGAACCTCTTGTCCGATCAGTTAGGCTGTATTGCTGTTCACCTGAACCCGAAATAGTGGCACCCCAAGGGTTGCTATACCCAAGAAGTTGGTGAGACTCCATCGATTGCGATTCCGGGGCAGATCGAGATCCCAGGACAGATCTAGATTGAGCCCAGCCGATCGCCGGGGGGTAGGAATTGTAAGATGGTGGTAAGCCTGGTAAGATATCTGACTGGGGAATCAGATCGGTTGTTTGTACCGGTAGACACTCGGACTCCCGCTGGCCAGTTGATATTTGAGCCAAATGCAAATTGTAGGATGAAATTGCATTGTAATCCATATTGCGCGTATTAAAGGGAAGGGAATAAGCTCCTTTAGCTTAAACCAAATGAAACCGTGAGAAGTTTAAACCAGATCGAGGAGAGGGAGAGGGGAAAGAAAAAGTCTCACTAAGATAAGTCGCATAAATGGGCCATAGCAAGTAAAAGTAACCGGGGCATTAACACAAGCCGCCATTCAAGAACCCAAATTGGATCTGTAAACTCTGGGGGAAGAATACCACAGATTTTCTGGATTTACTGATTTATCCTGAATTTTCTGAATTTTCTGATTTTTTTTCCCCTAAAAAATACATAGAATTACCCAGCTAATGTAAAAAACATTACCCGGGCAAAACACGAATCCCCAAAGAGGGGGAGTTTCTAGAATAGCCCTCACCTATCACCGTCTTCTTCCGGGAGGTCCGCGATCTACTGCATAGTTAGTGCTTCATTGGTTGACGGCTACCAGCCATGCCTTTCGCCCCCCACTTTGTTATTGCCTTTTTCTCTTTTGTTCCTACAGTCGCCTCAGCTCAGTCCAGAGGTCCATCTGGTGCAACCTATACAGGTTGTCCAATACAGGTTGACTTATATAACCAAGTCTTTCCTATTCATCCAGTCCCTCGTAACGCCATTGGTATAGAGCCGCGCGGAAGATCATTGGTGTCTAAGTACTCTGAGCTTTCAGTTCCACAAAACACTCGGGTATCTGGGGCGACGGCTGTAGATGGCGCTAATAGTAGCCCCCGTTTTTTTTCCCTTGCCACTCGCGTTCCCCCCCCGAAAACGGATCTGGCCCACCTTCAGACCTAGTGTTTGATCTGAGGATGCAGGAGAAGGACGGATTCCAGCAGATAGGGAGCATGTGCCTTATGTGCTGGCGTGGGCTGCTTTCAGGCAACGGGAATACATCCCTCCTGCATGTTGCAGCTTTGCGTCGTGTCACCGGAAACCGACGACGACATCTGTTATTCCGCAAATGAAATTGGGAGGAAAAAATGGAAAATGGAAAATAAAAAATAGGAATTAGTAAATAGGATAGAACAGTAAAAAAAAGTCAAAGAGTTACCATACCATTACTGACCCCCGTCAGCATAGGGAAAAGTACGAAAAGTACGAGAGCAATGTGAGTCTGAGGGGGCCCTATAGCCTAGGGTAATATCACCAGATGATAAAAGGTGCAAGAATCTCCAGTGGTCAAATTAAGCATTCGATATTGGGCTCCACACGTGGATCGCTTATTATTTTCCAAGATCTTTCAAAGAGAAGGGGGAAATATTTCCCTGTCCAATCAGTCATCAACTTTCTGAACAACTGGACGGGAAAAACTTGGAAATGCACCCCGATTTCCCCCATGCATATTACATATCGATCTCATCAAATCCCGATACTTCGCCGTTGCGCAAGTGTTACTTCTAGTAATAGATCTGAGACAACTGGTCATCAGTCTATACCATCGAAATACAACAATCCGCAAGCAGATTTATTGAGGTATATGCACTTATCTGTGTTTTCTCTGATTACAATTAACTAACAGACAACAGGGCAAGAACATATGAACGATTACACTCAAATTCGAGAGAGTCGATAGCCCTGGAGGCATGACTGGAGAAGTCGGTACTTGTGCCAAATACCATTGAAGAAGTACAGCCATCTGAACTTGATTATCTCGTAACTAAATACTTTCAGGTTCACGCGACAAGCCTTTAAGCCCTAGAGTCGTACAAGTCTATGTCTCTTTGACCAGGGCTTGGGCGCCAGAAGGTTCTTCACATGATAACATGCAACGGTAGTAATGCATAGCTGACCAGTGTACGATCATAATCAAATCCACTGACCTCATGCTGCTTGACTACCCACAAGTGACCAAGGCCGATATCCCCATAGGAGAAAACAGCAAGTACCCATTCTTGGAAAGCCCCTTAACGTGCTCAGATAGCAATGGATGGGAGTACCACCAACCCGCGGCCTGAACAGCCCGACTAAGGTCGTGTCAGGTTACAAGTATACATCTACACTGACCTCATCGAGAATGCCGAGAGCTCGTATTATATGAGTGAAACATTAAGCTATTTCTCCGAAATATTTCATGCATTCCACCCGAGCCTGGAGGTATCATCCACGAGGCGTCGGGCTTTAACCAATTTTGTTAGTGTTACCAACGGCACTTGCTAGTTAGTCTTTGCCACCAGAAAGACAAATGGCTGGTCTGCAAGATCAAGAATGCTTGGAAGTGGAAAAACGGAGGCTACAATGTGCCAGATCCAAGTCTCCCAAACCGCCCTTTCGTCTCCAGTATTTGATCACGTATATTTTAGGGTTTTTGCTGATCTCAGTATCAATATTGGTCGGTAAATCGTTGCTGCTATGGCGGGGATGTATCTCGGTCAGCACAAAAAGACTGGAATATCGCGACCGACGAAGAATGGGACATCGCGACCGACAAGCGTCGCGTCGAATCGATCTATGTTTCGTGAGAGTATTCCGTAAAGAAGGACCCCGTACCTGTCCTATGGGAAAGGCATAGGAAGACAAAATAAAGCCAAAACGCGGCATAAGTCGCGAGTTTGACAAGTCAGACCGTGACGTGGGACGGGAGCGGCTCAGCTCATCTCCGCCCAGCTTCCCCGGTCAAAGCACAACACACTCCATGACTTAAAAACCACAATCTAAGGATTCACCTCAACACACAAAACCATGTCCACCACATGGCATGGACTAAGTTTACAGCAGACAAGCTCACCCCCGCTTCTTTTCCAGTACACATGGACTCGCCAAGGTTACGCGCTCTGCGTCACGGATCTCACCTCCATCTGGACGGAGAAGCTATCGCATAAAGAGATCCTTACTCGCGCAGAAGAAACTAGCACGACTATTGATCCGAGTGAAGATCAGGAGCAGTTTGATGTGCTCTTAACGAAGATCGGAGAAGCGCTACGAGGCGATGGAAGCAGCGCAACACTTAACAGTGGATCTCAGGGCTCACTCGAACTCAGTACAAGTTCTAAACTACCCGCACCATTGCGGCCGTTATTATGGACGCTTTATCTATCGAAAGAGAACTCGTCTTCTTTGACGGATCACTTACTTCTCCCGCTGTTAAAAGATGAAGCGGGCTGGGAATCCCGACAGCGAGTTCTTCTGGATCAGCTGAAGCAGAAGGACTGGGCTCTTGGAAAGTTGCTCGACAAGTTTGAGTCTCTGGGAGTGGAGCTGGGGACTGTTTTCCCTGGTGCTGCTGGGTTGCGCACTACTAAAAAGGGTAGTACAAGGTCTGACGCGGGAAAATTCGTCAAAGGCCTCGCGCCGTTTGATGAATCGGCGTGGCTCCGTGAGTCAGGGTCTTCATCTGAAAGCTCAGGCTTGGCTGCAAATATCCTACACGAGCTTGGGGGGTCAAGAGCCGATGTTGAAAAGATTCGTGCACCACAGGACAAGTGGTGGGATGATCTACCGAAAAGGTCTGAAACAGCCTCATCTCAATCTGATAAGAACATTGCGACACCAGAAGATTCCACCTCTCAAAGGGATGAATCGGTCAAGGCCTCTCAGCAAGACCGAGACCTAGATCTAGACCAAGATGGCAATTCGACCGCTAGTGATGATGACGATTTCCAACGACAAGAGACCCCTCCCCGGATTAAAGCTCAAAGGGAAAAGCTTGCCGCTTCCTCATCCCAGTTAAAACCAAAAGAGCATCAGGATCAACCTTCAAACCAAGTGCCAGATATACATGCGGGTGAAGCTACAGCATCAGACTCCGAGCCTGAGGCTGAAGCACCGCAAAAACGCACACCAACACCAACAAAATCCAGTCCACCTAAACCCGAACCTAAAGAAACGCCCAAGAAACCTACAAAAGCTAGAGGTCGTCTGGGCGCGATCGGAGGCAAGAAAAAGGAAGAAAAACAACCTTCCCCGACCCCTCCTTCTCCTTCTCCGCCTCCAGCACCATCACCCGTGCCGACACCACGGAAACCTAAGGGCGGAAAACTAGGTATGATTGGCGGGAAAGCTAAAAACAAGGCACCTGAGGCTTCATCACAGGCCCCTGCTGCTACTGCTGCTGCCCCAGAGCGCAAGCAGGAACGGCTCAATGAATCTCCCGATCTGGATAATCCCGCTGAGGTAGTGGCAAAGTCTGTACCGAAGGAAGCAAAGCCTCATATTCCGGCTAGTCAAGAAAAAGAGAGTGCTGATCCTGTTCCGGAGGAGACTGAGGAGCAAAAAACTGCTCGGAAACGGGAGGAGTTGAAACGACAGCTTGAGGAGAAGAGTAAAGCTCCGAAGAAGAAACGGAGGTTTTAGTCGCTGTGCTTGTCGTACTACTTCAATTTACGTGGTAGGTGATTTAATCTTGCAAAATTGAATGTAAATATCAAATGACCATTGGGGGGAATCAAAAACAGGATGCTCGCTAAACAAAATTCTAAACAATAAAGTACATATCTTCGCAAACAGATCCCCATGGCTGTAGCGGTCAAAGAAAATAAAAACCCATCATTAATCTGAGGGCGCAATACTGGAACGATTAGAAGGACCCCTTCGCAGACCCTGCTCGCCTGGTGTAACCAGTCTCACTTTCTTAGGCGAAACGGCCCCAGAAGAAACAGGGCCAGGAGAAGAGGTAGTAGAGACGTTTCCACCTGTAGTAGCGACAACACCGGCAGCACCGAGCATACCGCGGACTTTCTCAACAGCTTTACTTTCGCCCTTTGTCCATGGATCACGTTTCACAAGACCAACGCCAGAATTGCGACTGGTGGAGTCGCGTCGTTTCGATTCGGTAAGTAATGCATTGCGGTTGGAGTCGCGCCGGGGACCTGGGCCGCAGTCGTGCGAGCAACCGGGAGTGGCGCAGCCACCTTCGCTGATGGAAACATCGTTCAGCCAGGTTGTGATACAGGCGACGTGACCACCGTGACCACAGCCTTGGCACCAGGTCCAGAGGGAAGAACCTTTAGGTCGGGGCGCAGCGAAGTGATCAAATTGGTCTATCTCGGAATTTGGGGCCACCTCTGTTCGGATTGATGAGTGTGAGATGGTCTCAGAATCTGGATTAGGGCTTGCGGTACCAAACGAGGTTGGTCGCTGGTCTCGTTGTGCAGCGACCCATTCAGCTGGCGGGTCGATGCTCATGCAGATTGAGCACGGTGCCTGTGGAGTACTGCAGCGGTAGCAACGGGTGTTGTCACGCTTGGGATTTTCGTAGGGTTTTTGGCAAGTGTAGCAGAATACATTGATGTAGGTGTCAGCCTGGGCATAATCGTAGACAGCAGGGTAGGTTGGCACGCAGGATAGACGGAGCTCAGCAGCCTCCAAGTCCATGGAATGCCGAATGAGATATTCGTTGTAGGTCTTGAAGATCATTTCACTCTCCTCGTAGGGAAGGATCTGTTCACAATCCTGGAAGAGGACGTGGAGTTTTTGGAGTAGATGTGCTGCAGTCTGGATATCGACAGAGCTGTTGTTGCTGTGGTAGTATCGAACCGCCTCCTTGAGAATGGATTGAATGCTCCACGGCTTTGGTTCGGCTGAATCCGCAGGTAGAGGAATTTTGACCTGAGAGAGATCTTCATAGATTCCTGCCATCGTTGGATAAGCGGAAATATCCACAGACACCGTCTGGTTTGAAGACAGGAATTCGTCTATCGATTCTGGGCGTTCAAGTGGGGTGGATTCGGTCAATAAGACAGGAGGAGTAGAAGGCCGTTGAAGATGAATCCGATCTGCTTCTATGGCAGACTCATCATACTCAATATCTTCATCCAGCTCTTCTGGTGGCGGCTCCAGATTAGACCCCCTTCTAGCCGACACAGCAGACCGACCCCCGTATGATCCAGCTTGGCCAGAATCGGACGGTCGCCGCTCTGGAAATCGATTATTGGATGAATATGAGGCCCCCATGGACTTTGAAGGATGTGAACTATCTGATGCGGAAAACATGGGGAAACTCTCTGACGAGTCATGGCGATGGTACCCCTCGGGTGCAGGAGGGCGATTCGACTCCATTGGATCCAGCGTTAGTACTGTCTTGGGGAACTGCTTGTAATCTCGAATGGCGGCCCGCTTGTCCTCCATTTGTTGGTCATAATCGTCCTCAGAAGCTCCGCGAGGATAGTCTGGATGATTGCGAGTACGCCAGTCTACTCTCCCAGCAATTGCCCTGGGTGCGGATCGCTGCTCGCTCTCCGGATCCAATGCTGGGTCACGTAGACGATCAAATACGACACCCGTCGAAGAATATACATCTTCACTCGATAGCGACTGGCCTTCTGGCAACGGCGAAGGAGCGGTAAGACGATTACCATGGTCTGGCATGCTCCAGCCATTATGCGAACTCAACACTGACGGTGGTAGAGGGTCAATATCAATGGCGTTCTCATCCAACGAGGGAATTTGGGAATCGCTACTCCACGATTCCATTTGTGGAGAGTCGGGCAAAGGCCGTGCAAGAGGCGTAGTCATGTTCGATGTGCTCTCTGCCTCTGTCCCATGGCTTTTCGGACCTTCCGTCTCCATGACCCCCTTGAACAACCGACTTTTTACCTTCCCCTGACGGTTCTCGTCGACTGTTCGCGACTTGTCGCCCAAAAGGCCGTCCTTAGAGGACTTTACCCTTACTCCACTTTTGCCTGATGGCTGCTCCCGCGACCTGCGCTGAAGCTCCTGGGTGATGGCAAATTTCACGATACGCCAAGTCTGAGCTAATTTGGTAAGGGACACATCATCTGCGCTCTCGGCATTCTGGTCGAGTGAGTCCATCAGGGAATTGAGCATATCGACGTGGTTTTGCTGGCGATCATAGTCGATCATCAAAGGTGAATAGTGGCGTGCCAAATATCGGAATAGGGTTTCTTCATTTGTAGCACCAGGGATGTGTCCAATTGCTCCCAGCTGATCGGGACCCGGCGTGGTATTCTTGGCCAAAGCTAGGTCCAGGGGCAAAATAGGGACACTTTCCACAGCACCTGGTGGTGTGCTACCCAAAGATTTCGAAGGGCGACTGACGGTGGCTTTGGTCTGTCGGTGCCGAAGTGAGGAAGCTAGAACCTCTTCATCGAGCATGTCATCCGCCGGACTTTGGCTCAATGATCGCTCTCCGTTGCTAGCTGCATCCTCCTCAACCTGGAGAAATTGGGGAGCATTGGTTGCGTGAGCTCGACGCCGAGGACGCTTTGAGCCAAATGCAACGAACGCGCCATTGGGGCTCCAGGCGACCGAGCATGTCGGCCGCCGAGTGCTCACCGTGGGTGCATAGCGAAGATCGGTTTGAGTAAATGCTCCGACCTCACCGACAGTCCACAATAGGTCCTTCGAGTGCCAAAGCAGGTCACTTGCAGGCGAGTCATATCGGTCAAATTCTCGAAACGGCACATGAGGCCGGTGAAGGTCCCAAAGATGAATACGTGGGTCTTCTTTGTCATAAGCGGTGACGACTTGAGAGGACTGCCATTCACCAGATCCAGGAGAATCGCCGACCCACGATGGAGGGCGCCAGCGAACATTAGTTACGGGCTGGGGGGTTCGGAACTGAAACGTAGGTTTCTGCCGTCGCTCTGCAGACGAAGAGAAATCCCAGACCTTGACCTGCCGGTCTGTGCCTCCGCTGACGATGTGCTTCCCGTCCGGGTGCCAGTCGACAGCGAAACACGGACGATCATGAGCCGCAATGCGCATCAGCGGGGCGTTGGTCTTTCGCGAGTCCCACATCTGAATGGCGCCGCTGTCCGAGGCGGTCGCAAACACGACGCCATCGCTGGGGGACCACCGAACGTCCCGGATCGCGTCGCTATTGCCCTGGTACACATGCTTGCTGCCGCACGTGGAAAGGCTGCGATTCGTAGATGCCGATCGCAGATCCCACATGCGGATAGTCCCATCTTGGCTACCGGACAGCAGCCAAGAGGCGAGGTGAGGGTTGAACGCAAGCCTGTGAACCTGCCGGTTGTGTCCCTGGAAGCGACATAATTGGAGGCCGGGCCGCTGCAGGTCGTAAACGACAATCCGACCATTGGCTACAGCCGTGGCGATTATTCGGTCGTAATTGCCATGTGACCACTTTACATCCTTTACGTTCAACTGGTCCTTATGTGGCATTGACACACCCGCATCATGGTGGGTAGATGCATAGCTCACCACTGCATTGCGAATATTAAATTCCTCCGATGAGTGGTCAGGCGAGACTCGGATGGTTTTGAGGATATCTTTACCGCCGATCACGGCATGGGTCTGTTGGGGGGAGATGTCGAGAGTGACAATCGGTATACCGGTACGGTGTGTGACCGTCTGCGGTTCTCCTGGACTATTATATCGTGGGATCAGGATTGGTTCGATCTTGAGATCTTGAACATTTGCAACACGAGGGATCGGGGATGCAGTAAGTATGTAGGGAGAGGCAGCAAAGGTATCAAGTAGCGAGAATGTGCCCAACTTCCAAGCAAATCAAAAGCATAATAAGCAGCGGTGTAGACGATTGGCAACGTACAGTGATTTGGACCTGATCGGCCGGGGACCATCGACCCGGTTATTCTGCGGACTGGGGGGCCTCGACCCGGAGAAGAATGGCGCGAATCGGGCAAGCGCGTTGGCAGCACGCGAGTACCTTTGCGGAGGTGGCGGAGGAGGGGGCACGGGGTAGCGTGACCCTGACAGGTCGGACATGATTTCTATCACACGTCCATTGCTGGGGCGAGGGCACACGACCAGTTGACCAAAACGAAGTTTATCGGGGGGTTTAAAGGTATTCACGATGGGTTCGGAGGTGTGATTTGAGGTGGTGCAAAGCGGTGAAGGGGGAAAAGTGGGGGAACCTTGTCCCAGATAAATGACCCGTTCACGCTATACGTAAAAAGGATCTCAAAGGTTTTAGCTTAACCCCGAGTCACATTTCTTACATGCGTGCCTCGTACCAGTTGATGGCCTGAGAGTGCATTATTGGTGGAGATATCCTGAGGCACACAGTTGTCAAGAGCGGTCTGACATGGCCAACACATAAGAAGAGAGATCAGATTTGAAAATCGTCCTACTGCAGGTCTACCCGGACTCTCCGATGGCAACAATGAGTATGATAGGTGATTTTGTTTTTTGGGTAGGTGAAGGAATGTTTAAAATAAAATAAAAATAACAATAACAATAGAAATCAAAATAGAGATAAAAATCAAAATAAAATAAAAATCGAGGACTGTCTCACCTTGAAGATGAATCAAAACACAAACAATCAACAATCTTCACGAACTCGGGGAACCGGACGGCCAATAGTTTCTATTAGGGAAGATAGAAAATAGAAATAGAAAATAGAAACGTCATCGAGTGACGATGAAAACATCTCCAACCCAATATAATGCTAGGACTGAGGATGAGGAAAGCTAAATTGGATGCATCCAACCTTGGGATCAATCTAGACCGTCAATCTAGGCTGATCTAATCGCGATGGTTGTACATGGACCTTCTAGATTGCCATCTGATCGCGACTTAGATATACGTACTAATGTACTCCATATAAAGAATTCTTTGATCATCTTGTTCTCCGACTTTTCCCCTTATTTTTCTTATTTATCCCCATTTTTCTCATATTCCCCTAAATTTCCCCTCATTCCATTCTCCATGGCTACGGTATATCTGGGTTGATCGTCATCATCTCCACTGCTTTCAACCGCACATTTGGATTCATTCCAACCTGGACCATCGGGCACCTGTGCAAATATATCCACCTGGCAAAAGGTTCCGAGTTTGTGGTTCAGTCTGGATGCAAACAATTGTCTCCTCGGGCCCGGATATATATAACAACGGATGAAGTTGAGCGACCTGAGCCCACAACCTCCGGTGGAGTCTGCGTTAGCTGCATCCTCACCGTCATTCCGAGAGATCAATTTCTCTTTGTAACTGGGGGATTTGCCTTGATTTCACGCCTCTGTCCACCTTCCCCCCACTGATTTTCTGGTTTTTGCCACTTGTGGGTTCTCGGGTTTGCCTAAGGTTTCTGCTTGCAATCAGCAAAACCCATTAATTCCCCAGAAAAAAAGCCTAAAAAACCCTCAACCTTACGGTTTAGAAAGAGAGAGAAATAAAGACGCAACGAGAAAAGCAAAAAATTCCAAATCTACGACAAACCTTGCATCTACGAAAAGGTTAAGATTTTCCTCCGATCTCGCCTCGTGGACCAAAAAGCAAGCACGCATAATCCCCGCGTGCGGCCGCGATCCATTCCTCGCGTCGATCCCTTATACCCATCCAGTCATTTCCGATCCGAACCCGTTCTCCCTCCTACAACAGTTTCGTGGGCACCGCTGTGTCATGGAAATCGCCTGAAATCAAATTTCTCTCGTTCCTTTTCCTTGATCTGTGCGGATATTCATGGGGGAGCGCATCATGGATCCCCACGCAGCTCTCGAGCTGCTGGATTACCTGCGAACATGTTATCCGTGCTTCCTCTTCGTCCTCTTCATCGTGGCATTCATAGCCAACACCGTGTCTCTCGCCAGAAAATCTAAACAGGCCGAATCCCCACGCATGGGACCCGGCGGACGCCAGCTTCCCCAACGATCGCGTAGCTCCGGCATCGACAACACGCAGGGGTTCTCAAAGAGCACCAAGCATGTCTTCAACTGGCTCTCGGCCGCCGTGCTTCTGACCTTCCTCGCAGATGCGACGATCTACATCGTCCATGTGATGGTCGCAAGGTCTGAGCATTGGTGGCGTGGACAATCGATGGTGGTACGTCTCTCGGGGGAAATCCCAGCTCCAAAATTGCCGCAGACGGCTTCGAAAAAAAGTCAAAAGCAAAAAAGGCAAACGAACCTAAAAAGAAGGTTTGCTAACCATCGGTGCAGGTCTACATCGTCGGCTCTTTTTTCGTTTACGCGGTCTTACTCATGACATTACTCGATACCACCCCATCCCCGACACTCGCTCAATTCGTCTGTTGGTTGGTTGCCATTCCGATGGAATTGGTTATTCTTAGCACTTCTATGTCCATTTACACCTCGGTCCACCATGAGCCCATCGTTGGAGACCCCGAGGGTGGTCGTATTCGCCGAAGCATTACACCATGGGAGTCTTTGGAAGTCGCCTCGAATGCTATCCGGGTCCTTATCCTGTTTGCGCTAGTCGTTCTCTACGCCAGCAAGTCAATTAGCTGTAAGCGGCATAACAAGAAATCTGGACGCGCAAATGAAGGTGTCTCCGAGTCGACTGGCTTGTTAGATCCGTCAAGTGCTGAGAATGGTGCGGCCAATGGTAATGGCAACGGCCATGCATATGGCTCAACAAATGGAAATGGACACCCCGAGCCTGCGAAAGAAGACAAGTGGGTTCGTCCGACATCAATCCCCTCGACTAGCTGGTGGGAGTATCTGAGTGGCTACTCGCTTTTCTTCCCTTACTTGTGGCCCTCCAAGTCCCGCCGGCTCCAAATTGTCGTGGTGACCTGTTTCATTATACTCATCCTCCAACGAATCGTCAATGTCCTGGTGCCCTACCAGGTCGGAGAAGTCACAAAGGCCCTGGCTGGAGACGAGGGCCAATTCCGTGTCCCTTGGTTCCAGATCTTTATGTATGTTGTGTATAGATGGCTACAGGGAGGCCAAGGTTTGCTGGGCTCTCTGCGCTCTAGTCTCTGGATTCCCGTGAGCCAGTACTCTTATATGGAGCTTTCCACTGCTGCCTTTGAGCATGTGCATGGTCTCAGCTTGGACTTCCATTTGGGCAAGAAGACTGGTGAAGTGCTCTCGGCACTGAGCAAGGGTAGCTCGATCAACACATTTTTGGAGCAGGTTACCTTCCAGGTCGTCCCCATGTTAGTTGATCTGGGGGTCGCGGTTGGTTATTTCCTAATTGCTTTCGATGTATACTACGCCCTTGTGGTGGGTATTTCCACCTTTGGATACCTTTACGTGACTATCCGGATGGCTCAATGGCGGGCAGAGATCCGACGACAGATGGTCAATGCCTCACGACAAGAAGATGCTGTCAAGTAAGTTTTATCCACCGCATCCATGAAAGCTATACTGACATTAAGGTCTCAAGGAACGACTCGATGGTCTCATATGAGACAGTCAAGTACTTCAATGCGGAGCAGTATGAATTTGACCGTTATCGTGACGCTGTTGGCACCTTCCAAAAAGCCGAGTACCACGTTCTCTTTTCTCTCACTCTTCTTAACACCTGTCAGAACACCGTCTTCATGATGGGCCTGTTGACGACTTGCTTCATCTGCGCGTACCAGGTTTCCACTGGCCAGCGTCCTGTTAGTAAGTTTGTGTCATTGTTGACCTACATGGCCCAACTTCAAGGTCCCCTGAACTTTTTCGGCACCTTCTACCGCTCTATTCAGTCTGCGCTCATAAATGCAGAGCGCATGCTGGAGTTATTCCGAGAGCAGCCCACTGTGGTCGATAGCCCTCGTGCGGTACCGTTGGCTGCGTGCAAGGGCGATATCCGCTTCCAGAATGTTGAGTTCGCCTATGACTCTCGGAAGCCGGCTCTGAATGGACTCACATTCCACTGTGAACCTGGTACCACCACTGCTTTAGTCGGAGAGTCGGGTGGGGGCAAGTCCACGGTCTTCCGACTTCTCTTCCGGTTCTACAATGCCGAGAAGGGCTGTCTCCGTATCGATGGCCATGATGTGCAAGACGTCACCATTGACTCTCTGCGCAAGCATATTGGCGTTGTACCGCAGGATACTGTGCTTTTCAATGAGACATTGATGTATAACCTGAAATATGCCAACCAGGACGCTACTGATGAACAAGTGTACGAAGCCTGCCGGGCCGCCAGCATCCATGATAAGATTATGGGATTCCCTGATGGGTACAATACTAAGGTTGGAGAGCGTGGTCTGCGTCTCAGTGGTGGTGAAAAGCAACGTGTGGCTATCGCTCGCACTATTCTCAAGGACCCTCGCATCATTCTCTTGGATGAAGCCACGGCTGCGCTTGATACTGATACAGAGGAGCACATCCAAGGAGCTCTTTCAACCCTTTCTCATGGACGCACTATGCTCGTCATTGCTCACCGACTCAGTACCATCACTACAGCAGACCGCATTTTGGTGTTGCAAAATGGTCAAGTCGCCGAGAGCGGTACCCACGAGGAGCTTCTTGCCATGAAGGGTCGTTACGCCGGCATGTGGCGAAAGCAGATCCGGGCCCAGAAGGCCGCAGCTGAGGCCCAGGTTCTTCAAGACCGGGCGGAGCGTCTGCGCAATGCTACAACTAACAGCGACGATAGCTCCAGTCAATCAGACGAGGACCGCAATGGCACTGGTACTCCCCGTCCAGCCAAATAATTTCTCCAACCATGCATTTGATCGATCTGTACAGGCAACTCGATACCTCATCATCCCCATTTTCACCATCACCCGTGTCTAATTTTTCCATCTGTGCATACTCTCTTGATATTTTTTCTGGCCAACGGGAAACAAAACGGTGCAGTAATGTTGACCCGAGACAGGAATGGCATGAGAAGTGGCCTTGTTTTTGTGCGTTTTGTTTTGATATTTTCAGGACTTTCGTTGATGGTAACTGCGGTTTCATTACTTTATTTTTGGAGTTTGGGGCATCATGACGCGTATGACATTGTTTTTGTCCTTGTTTCATATGGAAACGGAAGTGCAGTACGAGCATGGGTGGGTTACCTGGAAATAAAAACTAGATTAATCACTAGGGCCACCAAAGGCAGATATATTAATACAAAGGACACTCAACTTCCATTTCTATTTCTATTACAATGTTTACGAGGCTGTGGCAAGTTCTGTGTGTACATAGTTGAATCCCGGCACTACTGTGTTAAAGCGTTCGCCAAGACCGGGACCCCGGATCAAGCTTGTTAGCTTCAACCGATCGACAAAAATCCCTTCACCATCACCCTCCTACACCACCACATCCTACGAACGCAACGACAAATCAACATTACTACAATGTATACCCCATCACCTCAACTACTCCGCGCATTGCGCACCACCCTCTCCAGCAATTCGCGCCCCATCCTCCCCCGACTCACACCCGCCACACCCATCATCCCATCCGCGCACCGCAACTCCAGCACCGCCGTCCGACCTACACGCATGATCCCTCGTTCTCACACCCACAAGCCCGCTAGTCATGACCGAGGCCCGCAGTCAGATGAAAGCACCCAAACCGACTTCAACGCGTTGAACGTGTTGGGCGGTGTCGAGGCACCTACCACTGCCATTGACGCATGTCTTGATTCAGGATTTCATCTCAACAGCGGCTTGAAGATTACTGGTGGGTCTGGCATGATGCTTGTGGGTGGCGAGGCATTTTCTTGGAAGCCGTGGAAGGTATCTGAGGGGAAGTTCGAGAATGAGCGCGAGGCCAAGGCTAGTATGATCAATGCCAAGGGCCAGTTCGAGCTGGGTGAGGAGGCTTTTGGGTTGTTGAGTGTTGTGTGGCCGAGACCTGGTACGTGACTATCTAACTTCCTTGTTTTGTCTCGCAAGTCAAGGTTTCGAGCTACGGTCAGATGAACAACTTCTCCGCATCTTGGTCATCTGTCGTGTCTTCGGAATCTTGCATGACGATATATCTTACGTACGAGATCTGAAGCTAATAATTTGGTTAGATATGCTCATTCTTGGTCTCGGTGCCTCGATTTACCCCTTGGCGCCTGAAACAAAGCGCCAGATTAATTCGCTGGGTATTCGTGTGGATATTCAGGATACTCGCAATGCGGCGGCGCAGTTCAATCTGTTGGCCACTGAGCGCGGTGTGAGTGAGATTGCGGCTGCGATGATCCCGATCTCATGGAAAGGAAGGTCATAAGTGATTAGAAAAACCTACAATGTATATATAAGAACTGCCTCCGCTCATATTGAGAAACTATTCTATTGCCAAATGCTCAGTAACCGATCATACCTGAACGGGAGGTAGGTCATGTGAGCCGTTATCGAGGCATCCACCACGGGTTTCGGATGATACCTCTCATAGGTGGATTGGCTGGCTTACACCTCAAGATCCACCACTCCTAGCCCCACACATTACTACCCTACTAGAGGGAGCTTCACACCAGAGCTTCCCAGCCGAGTTCATCTGGTCTACCTCTTGAACCATGGCAGCTATTCCACGAGAAGAGCCATCACTGGCTCCACCTGTCACCTTTTCCGATGACCAGTCCTTTCAAGCCGAAGAAGACGACTCCCTCCTAACCGGCGAACGTTCACGCCGCCGTCACCCCGAAAGGCGGGGTTGGATCTTCTGGAAGGACATCGGGTTACTTGCCTGGGCCATAATCGCCACAATTCTCGTGGTCATCCTCGGAGTTGTCTACCAACACGAAGCCTCGAAACCAAACCACACATCGAAGGACACATGGGGCCCCGATGGAAAGCCATCCGGCAAGCGGAACCTGATCTTCATGGTCTCAGACGGCATGGGCCCCGCTAGTCTATCCATGACTCGCAGCTTCAGACAACACACGGAGGGACTGCCGGTCGATAACACTCTCATCTTGGACCAACACTACATCGGGACATCTCGGACACGATCCACCTCCAGCCTGGTGACAGATTCGGCAGCGGGAGCGACCGCGTTCTCGTGCGGCTTCAAGAGCTACAATGGAGCTATCTCGGTACTACCCGACCATACACCCTGTGGAACTGTTTTGGAGGCTGCTGCACTTGCGGGATACAAAACTGGACTAGTTGTTACGACGCGTCTGACGGATGCCACGCCGGCGTGCTTTGCCTCCCATGCCAATCTGCGTTCATACGAGGATAGCATTGCGGAGCAGGAAGTTGGGGAGAACCCCTTGGGTCGGGTTGTTGATCTTATGTTGGGTGGTGGAAGATGTCACTTCCTGCCCAACACGACCAGTGGTAGCTGCCGAAAGGACGACCGGGATATCACCGAGGTTGCCTCCAAGAATGGGTTTAATCTTGTAAATGATAGAGCTGGATTCGATGCGCTTAATGGCGGTACCCAAGCCAAGTTGCCGCTATTGGGTCTCTTTGCTGATACCGATATTCCTTACGAAATCGACCGCCGCACGCAGAATGATGTGTACCCGTCATTGGAGGAGATGGCTCGCACTGCATTGACTGCATTGAGCGATGCCACCCGCGATAGTGAGCATGGCTTCTTCTTGATGATTGAAGGTTCGCGTATAGACCACGCCGGTCACGGCAATGATCCCGCTGCCCAGGTCCACGAGGTGCTGGCCTACGACAAGGCCTTCGCTGCCGTCGTAGAATTCTTGGAGAAGGACTCCACTCCCGGAGTGCTTGTTGGCACGTCTGACCACGAGACCGGTGGTCTAGCGGCTGCCCGACAGCTTCACACGTCTTACCCGGATTACCTCTGGTACCCCGGTGTCCTGGCGAATGCCAGTCACTCTGCCGAGTACACCGGAGCCAAGCTGAACGAATATACCGCTGGAGCTGGACAGGAGGCAACGGAGTCAGAGAAGAAGACATTCATCCGTCAAACGCTTTTGAAGAAGGACTTGGGTATCACCGATGCCTCTGACCAGGAATTGGATGCTATTATCAACCCTCCGTCAGGAGTTTCTTCACACTACGTCTTTGCAGATATGATTAGTCGCCGTGCACAAATTGGTTGGTCCACTCATGGTCATTCTGGTAAGTTGAATCCACCTACCACGCGTAATCGAGTCATCGTTCAGATACTAATTGAACCACAGCTGTTGATGTCAACATCTACGCATCCTCCACCAAGGGTGCCTGGCCCTTGGTAGGTAACCATGAGAACACCGAAGTGGGCACTTTCCTCGCCAACTACCTCGATCTCGATATCGACGACATCACCAAACGCCTCCGGTCCTCAGCTTCCTGGAGCGCATCCTCAGATGAGGTCTCCGCTCAAGCAGACTTCCACTGGATGGGAGATCCGCTAGGCTCAGATGTTCAGACTGATGGTTTTGATACGTATCACGGTGATTTCAAGAAGCGATCCCCAGAGGATTGCGGATGTGGTGGACTCCACTAGTTATGGATCTCCAGCTCCTTTCTTTTCGGCATTGCTTTATTTTTCTTCCGGGTTTAAGATTTGTTTCACCATGGAGTTATTGGGCATAGAGGGCAATTAATGCTCCAAGTAAAGGTATAACATGACCTTTCATCAATCCATTGATATCATAAATATTCCCTTTGAATTCAATCCATAAAATCACTCGTAAATCAAGCCCATGGATATCCCATAATTATGTCGCAGAAACGAACAACCAAAGCAACACACCTCCTGAACTACCTTACACATCCTCACAACCTCACAAACTTCCTCGCCTCATCCCTAACTCCCACTCAACCTCGGGAATCCTCACATCCTGCCAACAATCCTCACAAAACGGCACATCCCTCCACGAAACAATATTCGTTTCCCACCTCGCCACAGTCCCCACAATAGCGTGCACAGCAACATCAGTGAAGGCGTTTCCCCCACTAATCCTTGTAACTCTAGGCCGACAGGAAAACACTGCGTCGCAGGGGATACCGTTATTATCACGATCAGCCTCGTCATTGATGCGGTCCAGTTCATTTTTCACCATCTCGCAGAATAGATGCAATCTGAAGGTGTAGTGGTTGCAGACGGTGTAGTAGGTTCCTTCGTAGAAGCACATGTTTGCCTACGCTTAGTTAGAACTTGGTATACTTTGCTTAAGACGCGTTTGTGGTGGGTAGGTGCATGGGTCTTGTTTGAGGTTGATTAGGGTGCATACTTGATTGCTTCTTCTTACTGGAATGGTCTTAATTCGGGGCTCGGTGGTAGTCTTGGTCTCGGGGTCGAGGTGGTGCTGGACGGGGACGTGGATGGGGACGCGGGGAGTAGGTTTAACGAGATCATCGGGGTGCAAGGCGAAGTGAGATATCAAAGGGTAGGATGACAACTAAGCCCATGACACAATAACTCGGCATGTTTATGTATACTACAATCTAAGGCAATGATATATGCAACCACCAATACTGGCATTCTTCCCTGGCTACCTTCCATCTCATGGAGACTCACTAGGTTCACTTATACCATTAACACACATAGCGCAAGAAGGACATTGCTCAGCCAGATCAGTCACCCATTGATCAATGTTCGTTGCTCCTCCATCCTGCTCCTGTGCCTCCATCACAATGGCCCCATCTCTCGTCAAGATACGGGGCAAGCAACTCTGTGGGCTGTCACAGAGACCTGCCTGGCCTATCGAATCCTCGATACGTGACATTTGATCAAGTAGGTCTTGGCATAGCATACTCAAGTTGAAGCGGATGTGTTGGCATTCGTAGTACCAGATCCCTTTGTACCGACACATCCTGTAGACGACTGCAAGATGGTGTGGTAGAGGTAGTGCGAGTTCGACAGTGAGGTGTTGTTATTTTTTTTTATACCGAGAAGCGTAGACAAAATAAGAGATCGGTGGCCCCCCTGATAAGGTTCTTGACCCGAAGATGAGTAAAGAGCTGGAGAAATCCTGAACCGATGGTTAGTAGGTGAAGGGTATATGGATGCTGGAGACAAACCTGACAGACGACGATGACGAGGTATCAATTATTGGAAATATGATACCCCCTCAAGTGAGGTGAAACTGAATTCGAGGCAGGAAGCCTGGCTTTCAATTAATCGCCAGATCTCTCCAGCAATAATTGGAGATTGCTGTTCACAAACACCCTGAATTTGAGCCAGAAGGGTTCTTCCTTTTTTTCCTTTGGAATTTGCTTTATGGATGATAGAAGAGCGTCGAACGAGATATGGGATGAATTCACCCACACCCCTATGTTGTATCAGAAGGTGTTTCCCTTGTTTCTATCCCTTTGGGATTGTTGCTAAGGAGGATTTTGTAATCTTGCCTGGAAGAGAGGGAGGAGAAGAGGAAGAGGCTGAAATTTTGGAGCTTTTTTTATAGTCAAGAATTTTCGTTGGTGACATAGCTAATAAGGAAGACGTGAAGGTGGACGTGAAGTGGCCTATGTTAGTAGTGACGATATTAAGATACGTTCTCATTCACGTGGAAACTGGTAGATGTAGCATGAGAGTGTCAAGTAGGCCATTTATGCATTCACGTATTTTGCTGTCATTTACTGTTCAATGGTATATGCATTTGGTAACCTTGTTGAAATGCAGCATGTGAGTGCTAGTATAGTCTGGTCCTGAAGTACGTCAAAGCACTACTTAGGTAGTTTGCCCAGTTCGATGAAGTTTTAGTTGTATAGTGCATGTCTTTGTATCTTTTATTTTTTAAATATTTATATGTTTTATGAAATAGAAATAAGAATAGGGCAGGTACTTAGGTATCACGACTGAATACCTACTCAAGCATCTATCTAAGTGCCTGCCTGAGTACCTACTCGATTGCATACCCAAGTATCTTCCTAATGCCCCAGGCTACTGCATCTAAACTAAAATTTGCGAATTTAGTAGCCAGATTCTATACTTAACCCTGTAGCGGTCTTAAGATCTGTACATTTTTTCAATATGCTTCCTTAGGAAAGGAGCAAAGTAATCCGTGGAGAAAGACTGCAGGTTACCGCATGTCTAGATCAAGGTATGTGTACAAATATAATTACCGACATACCTGACCCACTTCAGTGATTATGCGCCTCCAATTTACAAAAGTACATTCCCTCTGTCCAATTCCACGTGGATATAAAAATATAGGCAAGTGGAGCACACAGTGCCATTAGATACCCGCCATAAGCTTAAATAAAAGCTGGTATAGCCGCATTGGTCACGGCGCGGCTTGGTGTTGCATAGAATAAGTTCAAAGAAGTCAAATCCAGATTTTGATAAAGCCTGCATATTATCCATTCCATGGTACCGTATTTCCGCAAGATCTACGCGATCCTGCCTGCCATAAACAAACATTTAAACATAGGTTGAATATACCAAGGGGAAAGAATGAATGAACGAAATGGTCTCAGAGGGTAGTAAAAATCAAACGCTAAGAGGTATAAAAGACCATGAAAGATGGACATGTCAATGACATCGAAAAGCAGAAACCCAGTAAAACAGTGAGTCTTCATTAGGTTGGATTTGTTCAAGTTGTCCAGAGAAAGTCGAGAAAAGAAGGTGACATAAGAGGGTTGAAAAATGTACTCGAGAAGAGTGTGGAAAAATAAGGTACAACAATAAACTGGTTGGATAGATCCCAACCTGATTCAATACATTTAGAGCGCAACAAGAGCCACGACCGCGACCAGGACGGCGAAGAAAGAGCCGTGCAGAACACGCTCGTTCTGGTTGGCAGCTCCGCTGTTGCTGGTGGTGCCCTGGCTGAAGGAGCTGGAGGTAGTGGTGGCGCTGGTGTCGGCGTCTGACGAGGTGCTTCCAGTGCTCTGACCCTGTTGACCGGAGCCACCGGAGGAGTTGGTAGGGACGCTGTCAGTGCTGTTGCTGGTGCTGCTGGCGGAGCTTGAGCCAGCACCAAGGGTCATGTCCAGACCGGTAGCACCCAGGGAACCGAGAACAGTGGAGTTACCGGTGACCTCAATATCGGTCTCCATGGCGTTGCTGGAGGTGTAGACGTAAGAGTTGTTGCCGGTGGTGGTGATTCCGTCGGGAGTAGAGTAGCAAGTAACATCGATCTGACCAATGGTAGCGTAGTAGTAACCGGTATCCTTGATATCCTCGCTGTCCCAGTCAATCTCACCACCAGCCCAGGCGATAGTACCGGCGGCGTTGCTGGACTGACCGGCGGGCCAGAGAGACATCTGCAGGCGGGAGGGGGTCTGGGGGTACTGGTATTGCTTGGAGGTGGAGTTGTAGGTGTCGGACTTCTTGACGGTGCGCATAACGGTGCCGTCAATGATCCACTGCAGCTGGTCGGGCTGCCAGTCGATCTCGTAGGTGTGCCAGTCATCGAAGGTGTCCTCGCCGCTCACGGAGGCGTTGGCGCTGTTGTGCCCTGTAATCATAGTCAATTAGTGTTGTTCCATGAAAATTCAGATATGAATTCAAGCTCATTGCCACATACAGTCAAGAACACCCTGCCAGTAGTAGTTAGTCTGCACAGCAGTGAGGTCGGCACCGACCCACTCGTAGTCAATCTCGTCCTTGACATCGGAGAGCAGGATGAAAGCGGTAACGACACCCTTGCCACGGCTGGACTTGATTTTTCCAGAGACCTTGCCGTACCAGATGTAGTGGTTGTTGGCGAAAAGAGTTCCGACGGACTCCTTGGGCATGGTCATGAGAAGGGAGCTGTTCTCAATCTTGGGGTAACCGCTGTAGGTCCAATCGGCGGCGCTGGCATTTCCGAGGTACTTGGTGTTCAGGACGGAGTTGTCGAGGTTTTCCCAGGTGTAGCTCTTGCTTTCACAGACCGGCATGGGAGCGCATGACTCGATAGAGTAGGAGGACTGGATGTCGCAACCGCCGAGGCAGTATGCGCCAGTACCGCACTCGCCATATTCTGCGTAGAAGTCAGAGTTTGGTTCAATTTCGAAGGTGATTGATAAACTTACGGGAGCAGCAGGGCTTGTCTTCCGGGCACTGGCTGCTGGAGCTGCACGTGGTGGTAGCCAAAGCGGTCGCCGACAGGGCCAGGAGAGCAGTCACGAAACGGACCATTGTGTCAGATTATGTACGGAAGTGGGGGGAGAAATCAAATAATCAAACGGAATGTACAAGAAAAAGGGAAATCAGATAAAAAAAGCCACAGACAAACGAGCGAACTGTGGAATTAGAAATTAGAGAACGAGTGTCGTGAAGGTCGACTGGGTTGAGGAGAGGAAATGGGGAGGTCATCTCCCATATATTACCTTAACCCAAGAGACTACATAAACAATCCTTGGAATTAATGGTGGATCTAAACTAGATTGGGCAAATTTAACTGGAGAAAAGACCCTTTGATAAGACAATGTCCCCACTTTTCCCTGAGAAAGGGACTCGCACCCTGTATTTTAGGTATTTTCTTACAGGGTAAATTACCGGTTATTTTTAGTCGTGGCATGAGAGCTTTAATGTAGGTTTCCCGTTTATTGGGGAAAGATGTAGCCATGGATTCAAGGGCAAAAAATCAAGTCTGAGTAGACATTCAGGGTTCATTTGGAGCAGAATAACCGCATGATTGTGATTTGGTGACTTGGTACCGATGTGAGACATGGATATTGCCCCAGGCGTTTGTGTCGATAAGGGGGGAATTACATATGGGATGACCCATAGAAAAAGTGGAAAAGAGTCAATGGGATTACAGCACCTATGGGGACACAGGGACTGTGCGACCTGACATCAGGACATGTACTCCGTACCGTACTATCGACGCAATTTTCGAATAGCAAGTGAAGCCGAGTGTGCCCCGCTTAAATTTAGGGGACCCATATATACCCATAACCTACTGAAAGCCCCCAAGACATAATCAAAGAACCAAAGACCGAGGCTAGGCGCCAACTTTTGGCAATAAAGTGGCGCTGGGCTCGGCACCACCAAAATCCTCTTTGTCTTGGTCACACAAATGGTAAAAAAAAAAATAGAAAATAGATACACATAAAAAAAATAAAAATAAAAAACAGAAAAACAAGAAACCAGCTTAGACCTTGCTTGGAATTTCCAGTTCCATTTCTGCAGGAACGAGCAACTGTCGATCCAGTACCCCAAACCTTAAGTGTGGTGCTGACGGGAGAGTTCGAAAGCTCGGATGACCGCACGAGGAACTCAGGGGAAACCATACCGGATAAATACCGAACATTATTTCACGCCTCGCAGCAACCACCGCTATTCTTCCAGAAGGAATGTTTGTTGTGGCTTTTCAGGAAGTGACCTCAGTGGCTTTCCGGAGATCTGTTTACACTTGGTTACGGTGGAATGTGTCATATCCAGTAAGGGGTTCTGTAGGGGAGGCGCTGCATAGGCTTCAATAGCTGGATCGTCATAAAAAATCTGGGGGGATTGTGTTACGCACCGCTCAGGCACCAGCCTAGTCATGCATTTCCCTTATTTGGGTTAGCGCTGTTTTGCCACTTTCCCGCTTAGGTCAGCATCTTGATATCAACTCAATCATTGCTCTGAGTTCAAATATGTGATCCATTGCCATGGCTTCATGTATGTAGGATACAGTTACGATGCTTTGTTATATACAGGAATTCCTGTTAGAAACATTTTTCTATTTCTTATCGCAGTAGCATAGCAATCTAAAAACTATAGACAAACATCCAGAAGCTACTTCCAAGGTTACTTTCGAGTTTCATAAACTTGCAAGCTCAATAATCACTCTGTCTGGCTTTCAAACCTTGTCTTGTTGTCTCTTCTTTTGCACCCGTCTTTCCGTTCCGTGACTTTCGCGAGGATCATGTTCGATCGCACTTGGTCCATTGCCAAGTGGCAGATCTGTCCTCAGATCAAACACATAATGTCCCCTCGATAAGCGGAGACGAATTTTAGGTCTTCAAATTCGATTCTACAGCTATCAGAAGAGAAGCTGACTCGCACACCCGGATATTCTTCAATGAGCTTGGAGACAGACTCGAGAAAATTACCGGCGCCCTCGACAAGAAGAGCACCGCGGAGTTCAAGGAAAAGGATTTTGCCTTTGACAGTGTAGAGTAGCCTGATTGTTCCAATGACAATGTAATAGAGTTCATGGCCTCCAGATCCTACCAACCCTTTCCTGTGAGGGATGAGATCCGTGAATAGCTCTTTACATGGGCTTGTATGATGGGATGCACCCGAGTCAAGCAGTGAACGTGGTAATTGGTCATCTGGATCGTACGCGAAGGAGACATTCTCGTTGTTGTTGTTGATATTCATCTTGTAAGGTTGATCCCGGGGTGGAAAAAAGTGAGAATTGCGGTTGTTCTTGTTGGCACGGTCTGAGATAGTAGAAAATTGTGATCTGCCTGGCATAATAGCCAGGAGATAATCCTTTTTATATGTATTTGAAGGACCTTGAATCTCAGTGAATTTTCTAACGAAGTTTGGGTCTGAGGTCTTGAATACGATGCTTTGTTCGAAAGTTGTAGTGTCTCTAGATGTCTCTGCCTTTCTTCAGCACCTAATTGTTCTATCATAAAGCAGAAGACTAACATTCAAACCTAACAGTCACACGAGAGTAAAGAAAAACAGGGAATATAGATTACGTTCTTCTTCAAAATTGAGACACTTTGATTTCAGTCTTTCTATAATTCCATGATGCTAGTTCTTACAGTATAGCACCACATGTACCATTGTAGATCCTTTGCAAGACATTTGAGACCACGTCATCAATCTGAAAACATACTAGATAAAACAAGCTCTGTTTGCTTAGAACTACATCACCATCATAATTGATTGAGATCAGACAAGAATACGCTCGAGAAATGCGAGCTGGCCCGAAAGATTGGCATCAAAGGCAATGCCACCAGCATACAAGTCAAAATGGCCACCAGGAACTCGCAAAGCCTCCCCCAACGGTGCGTTTTGTACTGCAGCCTCGGCCGCCTTCAAAGGTGCCTGATTATCATATGTCGGAAGAACTATGAGATAAGGTTTCCGACTCTTCTTGACATCCAACACTGGGCGATGCATGGGAAACTCAAGTAAAGATCGAGCAGTTATGGTGTTCGGGAAGTCGACACCTGATGGACTGATTCTGTGCCACCCTTCCATCACCTCTGAGCCTTCCATCAGTGCCACTTGCGATCCAGGTGACCCGTCTCCTGTCAAATTTATGTAAACTGGTTCTTTCCGAAAGAATGACCGCACATAGTCAGATAATGCCATCTGGGTGATACGAAAAGACTTCAACAAAGGCTGCATCATTGACGCTACGAAGCTGTCAACGCAGGGACACTGTCCTATTGCATCAGCAAGTTTATAGTCAGAAAATATGAGCGTAGTGGTATGCATGCCCCCAAAGCTAGAGCCCCAGGTATCATAGAGCCGACCGAGAGGATTGCCACGGGACTAGATCAACAGTGCATTAATGTACGAGGGTCGCTGGGAGACAATTTGCTGCCTATTAATGTTGCCTCGTATATGCCAGATAGGGCGTCCACGCTCTGCGAGGAACGCGTGCTGTAACGGAGCGGTACACATCCGAGCAAGCTCATCGCCGCTGACTGGCCGTTGAAACTGCGTTGGGTCGCTCAGTGTATTGGATGAGTGACTGGATGCCTTCGGCGTCAACCCCTACAGTGAGGGCAACTTCAAATACGGAACAAATCTCAGTAGATGTGTATCTGCGACGGCAAAGGGATTGAAGGACCTGCCCAAGATGCAGGGGTTTCTCGGTCAGGGTACCGAGGAAGGGTTGGCAGCGTTGAGATCTTAATACGGCTGTGAAAGATAGTGCAATGCAGTTTGTGTTAATAAGTGTCAATTCTTGCTCAACGCGATGAAAGCCATGAAAAAGAGGACGTTTGCGCCCTCTTACAAGTCTGATTGAGAACATCGTCGATCAACGATTCAAGCCGACTTTGACACGTTCTAGGCAAGAAAAAAGCGAAGAAGGGAATGTTTTGGCTTTGGATATTGAATGGCATTACTGAAGTACAGACATCAATATAGCTAGCTTTAAAGTAAGAAGAGTTACATGAGATGCCATTAGTTCTCCTTATGTTCAATTCCAACTACACTCGACTTCTCCTTTGTATCCATTCGTCCCACGTAGTTGTCTGTATCAGCTTGTTGGAGATCCGTGACATAGCGACTGAACTTCCATGCGGAGATCTTCTTGTCAAAAAGCTCATCAAGTTGTTCCAAGCTTCGACCATTCGTTTCCGGAATGAAGAAGAATGCGAAGACAGCCAAGATAAAGTTGCTACCGGCCCAGATATAACAATACTTGGGACCCCAGTTGAGTGCCTCAGTGTTGATGAAATACGGCGTGCAGTAGGCGCTCAACCACGAAACCAGGAAGCTTGCACCTTGTGAGAATCCCACGGTCTGTGCTCGCAGTCGTTGAGAAGGAATCTCAGTTTGCAGAGCCCACAGCACAGGGCCTTGGCCAATACCATACACCCAGGTGAAAATGATGCTCAACCCGACGAGTACATTACCAGCAGTGGGCGATCCTATAGGGGAAACAGTGTAGGCGACTGCCATCCCTAGCATCATAGCTGAGCTGAGAAGAGAGGTGCCAATGAGAAGATGTCGGCGGTTAAAAAACCGAACAGCAGGGAAAGAGAGCATGTTTCCTGTTAGGGCGATGGCGAGAGATACCGTCACCCACTTGAAGGGGTCACCAATACCTGCCTGCACGAAGAAGAAGACTGAGAAAGCTGAGATGAAGTAGATGCCGGTAGTAGCTTGGGCAACGGCTGTTGCAATGCTGAGAAGAGTGCGTCGCAAGTCTGTACCGCGGAAAGCGTCAAGCAGGTGAGTAGAGGAACGGATTTCAGTTTCTTCAAGCCAAGCGTTTTTCATAATTATGATATCCTCACGAATCTTGTCTTCGTCGGTTAGACCTCGCAGCTTTCGAATGGCAGCCTCAGCTTTATCGTCTTGACCCTTCGAGATGTAATAGCGAGGGGTCTCAGGCAGGAATATCAGGCCCACAGACATAATGACTGGAACGGCAAACATGACTGCAAGAGGGATCTGATACGCCAATCGACTGATCATCGCCTGAGTTGTGTTATCGACGACAATACCGATCAGTGCACCAATATTGATCTGCAAAACGACCAACCCAATAGCAGCACCTCGAAGATACGCCGGGGTTGACTCCCCGATGTAGATGGCCGAAAAGGTACTATAGAAGCCGTTCGAAAATCCAAGCATGATACGACCGAAGTAGAGAGCGGCGATGTGAGTACTTCCGATCTGAGCAGCGATTGAGATCACGCCAACAAGCGAAGCAATCCAGAGACCGACTCGAGGACTGATGAGGCGACCGAAGTTGAAGATGAGGATGCATGCTGCCAAGGCACCAAGACTGATAAGACTCTGGAGGAGGGTTTGTACCTTGGTGCTGATGTTGTAACCGATTGAGATTGTTGGCTGTTGACGGACTTGGTTAGTATTCATCACTCAAGTGCAGCTGAGCTGGCCAAAGAATCGAACTTACATCGACGTATCCAAAGACGATGAGGAAGCCTGGCATGGACTGGAAGCCGGAAATTGCAGCTGAATCATATCCATATTGAAATTGGGCCAGGGCGATGAAGAAGCAAATTGCGATCAATCGCTTCTCGCTCCATAAGGAATGGAGTTGACCTTTCCTGGAAGATTCCATGATGACCGAGTCTCAGAAGAATGATGACAATGTTGGAACTTGGACCGTAGGCGTTGCTAATTATGAACCTGTCCTTGCATTAGAACTGGAGAGGAAAAATCAGCGATATATCGTTTTCTCGAGGCAGTACATGCTCTGGGCCCTATTAGACATTTTGCATCGCTTCCCCGGATTTTACCCCGCGATCTAGCCATCGGCTTGGTACCAATTTTAACCTTAGTGTCCATAATCACATTCCCCAGCTTTGCAAGGCTAGTGTGCATATTGGTGCTATCGGCGGTATGCATCCGAAAACTTCTCAACAGCCGAGCCCTGCAGGCCGATAATGCCCCCCTCGCTGGAGGCTGACAGCCACTCCCGATAGAGCTAGCTTAGAGGTATAAGACCTTAAGACCCAATGGGCCTGAGCAGGTATCTCTTAGTAGATTGCTATTGTCCGTTGTACGTTGAGAAGGTGCTTGTTATTCCGCAAACTGCCTGGACCGTCACTAGAATAGCGAAATTATTGCCAACATGGATACCGAAAGTGTCATGAAACAGCTGAAAGCCATGGAGGCGACCATCGAAAAGCTCACAGGTAATCATCACCACGCCAAGGCTTCCGCTTTGACTAATCTCGTGCCTTACCAGCTGAGGCGGATGTACGAAAATTGCAGAATATCTATGGATATTACCTTGACAAATGTCTTTACAAAGAGGTACGTGCCGGGGCCCAAACTACTACCCTTCATCAATAATCATGCTGTTAACACGACAAGGTGGTGGATCTTTTCTCAGACTCCCCAGACGCATATGTTCAATTCTTGAACGGGCGCTTCAAAGGAAAAGACTCCATCCGCCGGCTGTTCATTGATCGTTGGTCCAATCACTTCGTTGGTGGCAGAAACGGTCCAATCCATGGATGGCTTCTGGACCACTTTATCGGCCAAGACGTTGTGGACTTCCAACCCGGAACAAACATTGCCAAATACCGCGGCAGAACGCTCATGAGCGCCGGTACGCACAAGACCTTATCTCCGGAGTACCCAGGTGGCCAACGTCAATGGTGGGAGGGTGGTGTTTACGAAAACGAGTATATCAAAGAAGACGGAGTCTGGAAGATCTTCCGTCTTCGGTACCACCCATTCTGGCATGGGAGTTTTGAACAGGGTTGGAAGAATGCTGATCATTTTGTGCCACTGTTTAAGGAGGTTTATCCAGCGAATGAGCTTGGGCCTGATGAGTTGTGGGATGGGGCAGATTTGTGGCCTGATACTAGAGTTGTACCGTTTCATTATCCTCATCCCGTTACTGGAAAGCAGGTGGCGGAGGAGGATTTGCAAGCACCTAAGTGGCTAGAGCCAGTGGGCAGTGCTCCGCCCGCGAGAGTCATCAATGACTGGACTGTTTCATAGTCCTGAGCTTATGTACTTGGTTGCTATAGCTAGAAACAATATCACATTTGGTCGGGAACCTTGGGCAATCTGTCTTATGCTGTAAACAATCAACAAGTGAGTCTTGGTTCAATAATCATATCGATGATAGAGAATTAGTGAGTCTACAGTCAACTAGGCCTCGAACAATAAAAACTTCCAGGTATGATAGGGTTGTTCGGTCGGTACAATGCCCATTGCATTCTGTCCTCGGCTTTGATTGAGAAATCCTGCTTCCAACTACGCAGTACCTTATCGTCATCCAATCTTAGTTGCAACTTGGTGGCTTGCAGAATGATGAAGAGAGAGAGGTCCAGAAGCCCATAACTCGGAGACAAAAGAGGGGGTTGGAACTCGTGGTCTCGGCTTCAAGGTTATCGGAGATATGGCTCCGAACTGTGAAGGCCAGCCACATCATTGTACGAGACATGGGTAGACAACGCGGGGAAAAGAAATGAGTGAAACACCAGAATCCTGATCTGGCACTAATCGGTAGGTCTGTCCCGAATGATAACACACGCTCGGCTGCTGCTACACTAACTCGCCGACCAGTCGCGGTATATACTTCCGCTCTTGAATTGGAGTCTGGTGACACAGTATGAAATGGGAAGAATCCTAATACTCACAGCATATTTGATCTCAATAGCTTGATGTAATTGATCACCATTATCACTCTGTGACAGGTCTCCAAGATGGAAGCAATATCCCTTTATGTCTGGTTGGCTCTTGGCTTGACTATTGGATGGTTTCTTTTCACCCTCGCCAAACTCGTTCGCTCCCCTTTGCGACGTGTCCCCGGGCCCTTTATCGCAAGGTTCACCAGACTATGGCTTCTCAAGCAAGTGTACTTTGGGACATATCCCAAAACCAGTATTGAACTCCATAGGAAATATGGTTAGTAGCTTCACTCTATGATATGAAACCAATCTGACAGTAGACCTAGGGCCCATTGTACGCATAGCACCCAACGAATACAGTATCGATGATCCCGCGGCAGCCAAGATAATCTACGGTAGCGGCCGAGGATTCACAAAGGTTAGTATCACGATCTCTTCGGGGCACGACTGACATGCTTTGCCAGTCTGCATGGTACTACGCCAGCAGCAATCCCATCAGTCCACTCCCGAACATCTTCGCTGAGCCTAATCCACATATCCATTCCCAAGCCAGACGGAAGGTCGCGGCAGCTTACTCCATGACGAACTTGGTCCAGCTGGAGCCTTTCATCGACGATTGCTCTGCTGTTTTGCGGAATAAGCTGGAAGGGTTTGCCCGGTCTGGTGCAGCGATTGAGATATCCCACTGGATGCAATGTTACGCCTTTGACGTGATAGGCATGATGACGGTGAGTAGCCCGAACCATAATAGTCTAGAATGTTAGCTTATTGACCATAGCTTGGCAAACGCTTCGGCTTCTTAGACTCTGGTGAGGACATACAAGGGATCATGTCGTCTCTTAGCCACTTCTTGGTATACTGCGCAAACGTCGGGGTGTTTCCAGAATGGCATAAGGCATTATTCCGTCGACAGATGCAATCAAGGAGTGTATCTGGCTTGATGCATGTGCGAGAGTTTGCCAATGCACAACTCGAAGAAAAGCGCGAGAAGGTCAAGGAAGATTATACGAATTCGAATGGAGCAGAGGACTTCATCACCAGATTCCTACGTATCCAGGCTCAGGATCCAGCGAAGATAACTAACGCTGACATCAGTTCAGTATGCACCATGAATATTGGTGCAGGTTCTGACACCACATCGATCAGTTTGACTTCAATCATCTTCAATTTGATCAAGTACCCAAGGACTCTCAAAAAATTACGTGCAGAGATTAAATACCACGAGACTCAAGGCACGATATCGAATCCGATCAAGTTCTCCGAAGCCAATCAACTCCCTTATCTGCAAGCAGTTATAAAAGAAGGTCTACGAATGCATCCTGCAACAGGACTCAGTCTTGGTCGGGTTGCTCCAGCAGAGGGTGCTACTTTGGCAGGGCAATACTTTCCCCCCGGGGTGTGTACTCCGAGCTTTGACCAAATTTGGGTGTTGTGCTGACAACAAGCAGGCTGTGGTTGGAATTAATGCTTGGGTAGCACATGCCAACACCAAGGTATTTGGCCATGATGCCCATATGTTCCGACCTGAACGATGGCTCGACTACCCTGAGCAGGTTAGAGAGCGCGATTCCTATTTCATGACAGTAAGTGACAACCTCAATACACTTTTTGAGACTATAATCTAACCCTTTACTCCAACAGTTTGGCCAAGGCTCTCGCACCTGCCTAGGGAAGAACATCAGCCTCATGGAGCTTTCAAAAGCTGTCCCACAGATAGTTAGGCATTTCGACTTTGTTCCAGACACGGATTCTGGAGAGCCGGAGTACGTGACGGAGAATGTTTGGTTTGTCAAGATTAGAGAGTTTCATTGCAAGGTCTACAATAGAAGCATATAATGAGAATACCGAATACTTGGCTTTATAAGTACATCATGTCATATACATCCCGTTATCATGACGGTCCAAAGGGAAAGATAGATGAAATATCCATGAGGTTATCCAAGTTATCCAAGAACCCATTGTCGATAATGATATCTGCCATGTCGAGCTCATTTAACCACGAGGTTGCCAGTTGATCGGTGTTATGCCCCAGCGAAATTCTGTGCAGCATTTAGCAACACTCCATGTAGCGAGGGGAAAGTAATACGTACCCTTCCAACGGCTCAGGTATCCTCTGGGAATAACTAAAAGGTTCTGAGGGTTGCAACATGGTATTGGCTGTCTCTTCGACATCTTCAGCAAGTCCACATTGCTGAAGTTGGAATAGTGTCTCTGGGATAAGATGCTTTGGATACCCAGATACACTTATCGCCAGTAAGATCCTCAGACACTGCTTTGCGCGGGCTTGATGACCATCCATGTGATATAGTCCGCACGCAGCAACGATGACCTGCAGAGCTTGTAAAGCGAAGAGATAGTCGGCCATGACTAAGCTGGAAGCAACCTTGTGAAGTACCATGCTTTCCAGAACCTCGAACGACGATTCGGCGGCAGATACACATGTTTTGGCGAGACTAGAAAAGATACGCTGTTTGGCTGTCTCAGCGCGTTCAATCCCCTGTAGGAGGTTGCAGAGGAGGAATGGTTTTGTAACAAGCATCATAGTGCTCCAGTAGCGGAGATGTAGGAGGGAGATAGCTCGCCTGTATGACAGGGATACTGATGCTGAGAGATGGAGATGTGGCGGTACGTGGTCTAGCCAGCCTTGCAACTTCATCATAGCATCATTGAAGTGAGCATGTGATAATTTCTGGCCACCATGAACAGGCCCATCGTAGAGATCCTGACGTATGCATTGGGTAATCTGAGCGAGACGGATACACTGCTCAAGATATCCATTGGGCATATGTAAGCCTGGGCTCACCACCTGAGCATGTATCAGAGTGAGTCCACAACTAGGGTCAGGTGAGAACTTACAAATTCCGAGGGTAAAGGTGGTTTCCAAGAATTCTCATTTGGTGGACTATTCATACTTGGCTTGCCCAAAGCAAGGGAGAGATCTTGATCAAGAAGGTACAGAGTCCACCATAGACGTCGCGCATGCGCTTGACCCACGACGCCGCTCTTGGTTGAGTACTTGTCCAGATGAAGACCTAAAGAAAAAGCGATACGGACGGCGAGACCGATGTGAAGGTATGCTGAGTTGGTGAAGCCGTTGGAGTGGAAGGCTAAAGACTAGAGGATTGGTAGTTAGTATGGATTCATTGTACCTTAAGCAGTGGACTGACCAGAACTATCAGTGCCCGTACACTATCCAAATCAGCCTCGTCGCATACTCTCGACACGAGTGACTTGGCCATCTCCAGAGAATCATGTGCTCGCTGCCCGTTGACCTGACCATGAGGCGATGGCTCGCATGAGCCACAGAGCGCCACTATACTATCAAGCGAACAATGCCAAGAAGCAGTTTGCTGCCCTGAGTCTCCAGAGTAAGTTGACTCGAGTCGTGTATAGAAAGACTCTGCCGAGTATATCCAGTACAAGCAGTGGACTTGTTCGAAGAAGCGAGCTGCGCAAGCGGATAGAAGATCTTGTGATGGGAACTGGCATGGATTCCCTGGTGAAGAGGCTGCGTCTGTCCATGGAGATTTGACTGATGGTGGACTGACTTTCAACATTCCAGGTATCTTGTCCTTATCCTTGTCATTGTTTCTTATCCCAGCTCCCATTTTGAGCATCCATGACCTCACAGCGCTATTGAAACTAGCTCCTGATTCGGCTCCCATGTAACCTGCAGACATCGTTAGGTGTCATTGACGAGATACAGAGGGGCATACTTACGATACTCCCCATGAGCGTCGGCCAGCAGGCACCCCAGGTCATGGTGGAGATTGACGATCTCTGGCAGCAGTATCTCCTCTTCCTCAACTTGGTTATATTCGACATCCTGCAGCAGGGTTTCTCCTCGATCCAACGAATTATCTGAGTGATCTGTGATAGGAGCCGCTGCTTCTACAAGGGACATTGTATGTGTTGAGATATCTGTCTGACTCGGTGGTGCAGGCTTTTTGCTCTCTTCAATCAATCGTCGCAGATTTGGTATTGTCAACTCCTCATCCGGAAAGCAATTACCACACAATTCACGAAGGAGGCGGTATTCCTCTTCTGAAACGAAGTAGAAGGGCTTCTGTCGCCGCTTCTCCATGTCAACCGAGCAGACCTCATCGATGCTGCGACAATAATCACACGGGCCATCAGCATCTCCGCTCAATGTCAGTCTTTACTTGTACTTAGATACTCGATGTCAACCCACCGAGTTTATTGCACTTGAGCCCAGTTAGCCAATGCGCATACGTGATAGTCTGTGAAGCAATTACCTTTGTCTTCCGCGACTTGCAGCGGTCACAGCTGATCGCTGTCCGAGTGACACGGGACTTCTTAGTGACTCGAGAGCTTTTGCTCGACATCCTGCCTCCAATTCTGGTATCACACTGACCATGGAAGAATGAGAAATGGATATTCAGTCAAGGAGCTTGCGTGACATGAGTTCACAGGAGAGTGGTGATCATTTGCAAGGGGGACGGCCTTCTCCCCGCTACCCCAGACTCTAGACTTACAGTGGGGCGCCAATAGTTCCGACACATTTTCCCGTACCCCACTTATACGGCCCTTTATAAGTGAGGAAACAGCGAGAAATACTATAGTAATCTCCTTTAAAAAAATGCTATAAGTATATATGTTTGACTTATTTATTAATAATTGTTTCATTGCGCAATAGTAGTTCTAAAATGCATCCTTTATTTGGTGGGGTAGAGTTACACCGGGTACGGAATGTGTCCGGACTTTCGCGACCCCACAGTAAATTTGCGGGGATGCAAGATGTAATCGAGCTTGTTCCAACCTGTGCAGCGTCTCATTACCTCATTGGGTTAGGTGGCCAAATGGCAGTTAATGTATATTGAGTACTCAGAACAAACAGATCAGACATAAAGAATGGCATGTGAGAATAACCTCGCTTCATCCATCAGCTCTGCAAATCCAGAACAGCCCTTCCAGCCAGACACCCGCTTTCCATCTCCCTGAAAACCTGTGTCAAATCGCTAAGCGGCCTTATCTGATGATGCACTGTAATGGCTCCTCTCGCAGCCAAGTTCAGCACATCAATTGCATCCTGGCGATTCCCCAATATTGATCCTACAATCTTCAACTGCTTTTGGACAATGGGTCCAGGCATTGCACTTGCAATTGCAACAGGCTTTCCCCCGGGCATTCCAACGCCTACTAACGTCCCACCAGGTCTCAATAGCTCCAGGCCTTGGGAGTAGGCCGCATTGCTGGACGCACATACAACTACTGCGTTAGCGCCAAGGTCATCTGTCGTCTTTTTAACCTGGGAGACCAATTCCTCGCTCGACGTCGTAGCGTCAATGAATACCTCAGCTCCACAGTCCTTAACAATTTCCTCTTTGCTTGCCTGATCAATTCCAATGACACGATATCCAAATGCTTTTGCTGCCAATTGCGTGACAAGATGTCCCAAGCCTCCGCCAGCACCAGAAACAACAACCCAGTCGCCTGGGCTGGCGTTTACCTTGCGCAATGATGCATACGAGGTTAATCCTGCACAAAGCATAGGGGCGGCTACTTCAGAGCTCACGCCTTCGGGAATCGGGGTCAGATAACGAGCCGGTACAGTAAGGTATTGCTGGAATGTGCCTGGATGGAACATCCCAGATATCGATTGTTTGGCACAGAGACCATCGTCTCCGGCGATGCAATAGACTTGGCACCATGTTAGCCAAGTGTGCGAGTGAAATACTTGCCACATACCACAACTACCGCAAATGTCTCTCAGCCATTTGACTCCAACCCGATCTCCAATCGCGAAACCGTGTATCTCTGCACCCGGTCCAATTTGAACAACTGTTCCAACACCTTCATGACCGCCGACCTGAGCTGTATCGACAATTGAGTCAGTCATATAATTGTGGTCATCTCAGCATAAGAACCACGTACTATTAGGAAGGGAAACTGGTAGTCCCCAAGAGTTCTTCATAATAGAAAGGTCTGAGTGGCAGACGCCAGAATGAGATCTGTCGCTGTTAGTTCATACAGCTTGCCAACAGCATTAGAGAGACTTGCAGCTTTACCAATACTTCTCCTGAAGATGGCCTAGGAGTCTCAATATCTATGACCTTTGTGCTGAGCTCACCGGGTTTGTCGTATACAGCACACTGGTGGGAAGATGGAGGATTGGTAACGATCGCCATGGTTAGGTTGAGTTGAGTATAACCCTTTGAAAGATGAACAAGTATGTTGTATAATTAAGTCAGAACAGTTGCGCCTTTTCCTAAGGGTCTGGCAACATAGTATTTATTTGAGATAGTGACGAATCTTGCCAACTACGACAACTCTGCTGCTTAGCCTCAGTTCGGCTCTGCTTCCGATACGCCCGGAGAAGATCTTAAAAATCGGAAGTATTGAAGCGATAACCCTGAATACACCTAAACATCTCCGCTTCTCGTCAAGATATCAGTAGCCCAGGGGCAGTTTGAACAGCTTTATAGCATTTCCCCTTCCAACCTTCTCCTTCGCGTCATCATCCAAGACCACAGTCCTCCACCAGGCCTGCGCTTCTTCAATATCCTCGTAAGGTGTATCTATTCAACAAATTAGCTTCACTGCCCAGTTGATTTCACTTCAGGCAACAGTACCTATAGAGTACATGCATCTGTCAAGCCCGATTGTCTCAATGCAGAGCTTCAAGCCGGGAGTGAAGAAGTTTCCTGAAGTCGTGATATAGACATTATGCTTGAAGTAGTAATTATAGTCTTCCTTTGACGGGCGGGTGGCCTTTTTACTGGGTTTGTTGTACCAGTGACTGGCTCTCCATAGATTCAGAGGGATACTGAGCTAAAGTGTCAGTCAACTGCTAGATTCAGGGAATAAATTCATACTTCTCTCCCAAGTGTCCAGCTACAATCTTGGCGCCCGGAAATCGATCAAAAACTCCTGTTATCAATGTCAGTCTCTGGGAGCTGCAAGTCAAGATCGTGACGACCTACCAGATGAACAAAGTGCGTAGATGTGATATGAAAGATCAAGATGAAACTGCACAGCAGCTCCTTGAAGATGATGCCGATCTCCATACAGCGATCCTGGTTGAAGGTCTTTCTTCGAGAGATACCGTGGGTGAAAGTAAATTGGAACGTCCAGCTCTTCAACCTTTTTCCAAAATGGATCATACTTCGGGGTATCAAAGTACTCCCTTCCAGATTCCCCGTCCTTGCTCTGATAGTCATTAACGAGCCCTCCGAAGAAACCCAGCTGTTTGACAGCTCTTTCAAGCTCTTGCGCAGCTTCTTCTGGGTCATGCATCGATAGAGCTGCAAGGGCACCAAATCTCTCTGGTCTACTGGAGATCTGTTCTGCTAGTTCGTCATTGGCTTCTCTTGCAGTCTTCTTTGCGAGTTGAGGATCAGTTATGCCCTGACAGCCCGGTGCAGTCAAGGACAATAGCATATACTCGACGCCCTCGGCGTCCATGGTTTGAAGACGCTTTTCATGGATGTCAAGTAGCTTCGCAGTGTGAGCTTGAAGAGCTTTGTCACTACTGTCGCCTGGGTTGAGGATTGTAAAGGTTTCTTCGAGTAGCCATACTGTTGAGGGAGTGATTATCGCCTCCTCAACAGCAATAGTGCCTTTGTTTGTCATTATGGCTGGTGGATTGGTATTGGTTGATAGAATTCGTGAACGGATTTCAGGGTAAATGTTAGGCACAAATATGGTCTCTTTGTCTCTTCTCATAAATAGAAGGGTGCCATCCAGATCACAGGCAGCTGATCGACTGCTCCATTAGGCTATCACTGGCTATCTTCCCCAGAAGCTGACCGTCCATCTCATGGAACTTTTGGGCTACCCTGCACAAAGCCGACGATATTGCCGGGAATAGCCAAAATGGAGGGGTTGTCGTGAGGGGCCATCGGCGATATGTTTCCGATCCATTTCTCCACTCCAGCAGCGACAGGGGGGACCCGGAGACGACCTATCATGATTGACTGCCTGGCCGCGCAAATAGAGAGACAACGGTAGAGTTGAAGAAAATGATAAAAGACTTTCTGCCTGCGGCATGAAATATGTTATACGTTGTTCTTGGCATCGCCTGTAGTGCTGAGAAGTCCATTTTGTCATCTCCCATCTAACGTCAAGTCACGAAGACAATGGCCCATATCTTTGATGTTGCACCTCTTATCGATATCGGATATATAGACGGAAAAAAGGTCGGCAACCAGGTAAAATATCCAAACACTGGCACCTTCAGTGGTTTCAACAAACCATTTCGCTTAGAAGGTGACATATTCGATCTCGAAGTGTCAGGAACTATTCCATCAGAGATCAATGGGACATTTTATCGAGTTCAACCTGATCATCGATTTCCCCCTATCTTTGAAGATGACATCCACTTCAATGGAGACGGCAATATCACTGCCATCCGTATTCAAGATGGTCATGCAGACTATAAGCAGCGTTATGTCAGAACAGACAGGTTCTTGGCAGAAACAAATGCGAGAAGAAGCTTATTTGGAAGATATCGTAGCCCTTTCACGGATTCCGAACTGGTCAAGTCAGTGATCAGAACTTCAGCAAACACCAACATCACTTTCTGGAGAGGTATGCTTCTTGCCTCCAAAGAAGACGGACCTCCATACGCCATGGATCCAGTGACTCTGGAGACTGTCGGTCGATACGATTTCGAAGGCCAGATTCAGTCGCCAACAATGACTGCCCATCCCAAATTTGATCCTGAAACGGGTGAAATGATCTGTTTCGCATACGAAGCCGGCGGGAATGGAAACGATGGCTCTCGCCAGATCGCGGTCTGGACAATCGATGCAGACGGCGTTAAGACCCAGGAGGCTTGGTATGAAGCTCCTTTCTGCGGCATGATTCATGATTGTGGCATTACCAAGAATTATGTCGTTCTCCCAATGACACCTCTGAAATGCAACCCAGAGAGACTTGAGAAGGGAGGTAATCATTGGGCATGGGATCCTAAGGAGGATCAATGGTACGGTATCGTCCCGCGGCGGCGGAATGGAAAGCCCGAGGACATTATTTGGTTCCGGTCAGATAACGGTAAATTAATTCGGCAATATAATAAGGCGCTTACTGATACGGTAAACAGCATTCCATGGCCACGTTGCAGGCTGTTACGAAAACGAAGAAGGCAACATCGTATTCGATCTAACTGTAGCAGACGGCAATGTCTTTTTCTTCTTCCCACCAGAAGATACACCCGCTGGCAGTGTGGCGAAGCGAAACCGTCTAAACAGTCCAACCAAACGCTGGATCTTCAACCCCAAGAGGCCTTCAGGAACACGCGTACAACCAAGTGATGAATGGGATACCAGCGGTGAATTCTCCCGTATTGACGATCGCTATGTCACCAAGAAGTACAACCACTTCTGGCAAGCAAAGATCGATGGTTCACGAGAGTACAACGCTGCTAAATGCGGATCACCAGCTGGAGGACTCTTCAACTGCCTGGCTCATTATAAATGGGATGAGAGAATAGAAGACACCTACTGGGCTGGTTCATGCGCCACTTTCCAAGAACCATCCTTCATACCCAAGAAAGATGGTGCTGAAGGAGAGGGTTGGCTGATTGCCTTGTTGAACCATCTAGACGTCTTACGCAATGATGTAGTCATTTTTGACGCGCGCAATCTTGCTGCAGGACCTGTGGCTACGATTCATCTTCCGATGAAACTTCGTCTTGGACTTCATGGAAATTTTGTGGATCAGACGGATATAGAGAAGTGGCAGGCGAGAAGACAGCCTGGTGGAGATGTTGGTCCCGTGAGAGCGGCTGAGAAACCTTTGCCCTGGCAGACGGAAGCTGACAACATGTGAGTTTCGATTGATCATTTATGAGAAGAACCGGATTCTTAGGTTAGGGTTAAGATTGCATGTAGTATGGAACACAGGATTTCTTCTGAATGTTAATGCATCTTGATATGAAGCTGTTCCATCATAAACGTCTGTCGTAACTAAACTGCCATGACCGCAAGACCTTGGAAGCAAGAGCATGATGTGTCAGATCGTGACTATCAGACTTGACAACGCCTATGGGATAACATCATGGCTTCTAGGGGAAGGATAAAACCTTCATTTACTAAGTAGCAAAGATAAATCCTATGAATAATGAGTGATGTTCGACAGTAACACGCAGTGAGGAGTTAAATACTCCGTCTGTGCCTTAAGTCCCTGTAATTATAATCGAAATAGTAACGGGAATCCCGGACCTGCAAGATCATGATCAAAAGGCTCCGAATAATTACGATGACTATCATAATGTACCGAGGTGTGCCACGCTTTTCTCCATTGGCCAGGCAACTATTCGGATAGTTTGGATGTAGTTCATGCCGAGTTTCCTGTGTGTCGGAAGGAGTCTCAATGCGGGGATGTCGTCGGACTCATTCTTCCGATGGGTGGATTATTCAGACACATCCAGGTGGGACACTTGACTTGACTGTTCAAGTGGACCCTAAATACCGTTGTTTGAGACTTATAAGTCTCTATGCCATGGAATAAAGTCCAGACAATCCACTAGAGATAGGAAATCCAGTCTCTGAATTACCCTTTTACATCTCCTGATTAGCATAGAGTCATAACATGCCAGCTGCCAAAACTCCGCGTGATATCGAGACTCGTCTCTTCATCAATGGCGAGGTACGTAATGACTCGATTCAATTAAAACAAGACCGTCCTGACGTTTCTACAGTTCGTCGAATCATCAGACAAAAAGACGTTTGACTTGAAGTCGCCTTCAAACCACCAAGTCGTAGCTGAAGGTATATTCAAAATACTCACTCCAATGGTACTATTGAGCCATCATCTGACACCTTCATAGTCCACGAAGCAAGTGAAAGTGACACCAATGCCGCCGTCGCAGCAGCCAAAGCCGCATTCCCAGCATGGTCCGCCATCTCACCAAAAGACCGCGCCCAGTACTTCAAGAAGCTTGCCTCACTCATCCTAGAATCACACCATGAGCTAGCCTATCTTGAAGCAATTTCTATGGGAAGGCCCATAAAGGGATATTTCGATGCCTTCGCCGCTGCTGACACATTCAACCACTATGCCGAAGCTGGGGCCGTAGTGCTCGGAACTAGCAGTCTGAATATGCCTGGACATTTGAACTTCACTCTTCGACAGCCTTATGGTGTCGCGGCGGCGATCATTCCATGGAATGTGCCGGTTCTGTTCCTTGCTCTCAAATCAGCTCCTGCTCTTATGGCAGGAAACACGGTAGTTTTGAAAAGCAGTGAAAAGGCACCATTAACTGTGAGTAGCCCATCTTTCCCCTCATGGACGCTGTCTAACGGGTCATTAGTCCGCCAAAATCGCGCAGCTCGTTCAAAAGGTTGGTTTCCCGCCAGGAGTCTTCAACATCATCTCAGGTCATGGCAAAACATCAGGCGCTATTCTTTCCAGCCATATGGACGTCCGAGTCCTCAGCTTTACAGGTTCAGGTCCAACGGGTCGACTCATCCAGGCTGCTGCTGCTAAATCGAATCTGAAGAACGTTATCCTTGAGCTGGGCGGCAAATCTCCAGCAATAATCTTCGATGACGCAGATCTGGAGAAAGCAGCTGCTGAGACAGCATACTCCATCCAATGGAACAGTGGGCAGGTTTGCATGGCGAACTCAAGAATCTACGTGCATGAGAGCATCGCAGAGCCTTTTATCGATCTGTTCAAGAAGAGTTTCCAAGCTATCGCGGCTGGAGACCCGACGGACGAGAAGACCAACCATGGGCCTCAAGCAGATGAGATCCAATACAACAATGTGCGATCATACATTGAGATGGGCAAGATATCTGGTAAACGCATCTTGGGTATAGACCACGATTCAACTTCAGATGGTTATCTCATCCACCCAACAATCTTCTTCGAAACTCACGAAGACGCTCAAATCATGAAGGAAGAAATATTCGGTCCAGTCGTCAATATCAACACTTTCAAGACCGAAGCCGAAGCACTGAGCAAAGCCAATGATACAGAGTTCGGGCTATATGCGGCAGTGTATAGTAAGAATATTGACAGAGCACTGCGGGTTGCTAAGAGGTTGGAAGCTGGAACTGTCGGGGTCAATTGTACCAGTCCGACTCAGGCGAAGGACATGCCATTTGGTGGATATAAGAGCAGTGGTGTTGGAAGGGAAGGGACCACGGTTAGCCTGAACAACTTTCTGGAGACGAAGACGGTATTGGTCAAGTTGGAAGAGTTTTGATGTAACGTAATTTGCCGCAATATTCAGTGATGAGCATGGGTCTTGCATCTAATGGGGGCAATATGCACTAGAACTGGGACGAGCTAGTGAGGCATTTAAACGGTAATTGGAATCATCTGTATTGAGTAAATACTATATGACACTCAGTGATGAAGTCATTAGAGCTAGTGAATACGACAGCCTTTGTATCCATACCCAAAGTAGTCATCATTTTCTAGTAATTGTTTGAATAGACTTAGCATCCCATTTAGGAGAGTGAAAAAGAGAAAGATAAACCAAAGAAAAAGCCAATAAATAACCAAGGCATGACTCAGAGCATGGGTCGATCCCGTTAGTGACTTCTGTTACCAGTCGTTGGATTACGCACTTTTCACTATGAACGTGCGGAACAAATGTTTATCGCTAGAGGATACTCTTTATCTGGACAGAAATACCCCGCAGTTCGATCGAGAGTTCAGCACTTGCGCAGAAAAACCCCCAGGGATTGCCCTCTCGCAAATATTTGTGGTGAATAAGAAGTACTAAGCCATGACAAAGAAAGTTTATCCATGCTCACTGAAAGAAGAGAGCTTTGCAACCTTAGTCCAACAGACACTGGATCGATGGCACGTACCTGGATTGGCCATCGCAGTGGTTGACGGTGATCACACCTGGGCAGAAGTACGTAGCCCCTTCTATAATCAGGCTATATAAATGACATTGGGGCCTTCATCTCACTTATAGAAGAGCTACAGTTGCTAACACGGCAGATCACCAACACAGGGGTATGGGCTCGCAGTCACGCCTTCCACACCAGTCACTCCCTCAACTCTTTTCTACGCAGGCAGCACGACCAAAGCCTTCACTGCGGCAATGCTAGCCAGACTGACAGAGGATCCCGCAACAAAGGTACAATGGGATACACCCATCAGCCAATTGATTCCCGGTGATTTTTCTCTACAAGATAAAGGCACCGGGGACCAGGTTACCGTTGAAGATGCGCTGTCGCATCGGACAGGACTCCCGTCTCACGACCACGCTAGCTCTCGCACCAGCGTTCTCGAAAACGTTCGTCAGCTCGCCCATCTTCCGCTAACAGCCAAGATCCGTACCAAGTTTCAATACAACAATCTCATGTACGTGGTAGCCTCACATATCATCGAGACCGTGACGGGTCAATGGCTGGGCGACTGTCTGGCTCACCATTTCTGGGAGCCACTCGGATTGACCAACACTTACTTCTCCTTGAATGATGCGCAAACCTCCTCTGCAACCCTTGCCGAGGGCTACTACTACTCCGGTCATGGTGGCGCCCCCTCGAATGATGACAGCTACCGCAAAGTAGACTGGATGTCATTGGAAGAGGTCTCTGGTGCCGGGTCGGTCATCACAAACGTCCTCGATTACGCCAAGTGGGTGCGTGCCTTTCTCCGCCCGCAAACATTTGTCGAGAAAAACATCTTCCAGAGCCAAGAGACAGTGCACCAACTGTGGCAACCACGAACCCTGATACCAACGGAGGGCCACCCTTTCACGGGTCCCCGGGCATATGCTCTAGGCTGGAAGACTGCAGTCTACCAGGGGTTTCAGATCTATGAGCACACTGGCGGCATGAATGCATTCGGTGCACAGCTACTTCTGGTCCCCGAACTACAGTTTGCTGTCATAATTCTGGCGAATACAGCGCAGACCTCCAATTTTGCCGCCCAATTACTCGCGTTTCATCTCCTTGACGAACGGCTCGGGGTCCCTGAGCCCCAGAGGTTTGACTGGGATCGACAAAATTGGTCACTGGTCGAGCAAGAAAAACAACGAGTGGCGGACAAACTCAACTATCACCCACCGATTTTTCTTCCGCTTACGTTGCCATTGGACGAATATGCTGGCACGTACAGTCACGCAGGATACAAAGATATCACCGTTTACTTAGATAGCGAAGGCGTTCTGCGCTCTGACCGGAAGGATATGACCTGGCCAGAAAATATTACGTTTCAGCATGTGACTGGGGAACATTTCCTGATGATCTCGGCACATAACGAGGACTTTGGTGCTTTTTGCCCCGAGGTCTACGAGGCTGAATTCCGAATTGACATTGAAGGAAAGCCTTGGACCTTGGGGATTGCCTGGGAGAGAGCAATGGGAGGTGAAAAGATCTGGTTCGTGAGGACCTAGTTTCATCATACGATACAGTCGGAGCAAGTACCATGCCTGGATCATCTTTATCCCTTCCTTACTTCTTGAAGCCTATTTCTAAGTACAACAGTGCTGTGGCGAAAGACAAGCAGAGTTGCTTCTTTACTGTGGCTTCGCGTATCTCATATTCACTCATACCCATCCCGAGGTAGAGACGTCTGAGGCTGTCACGTATGCGATGCAATGGTTGAAAATAGCTTTATGGGGAATTATGGTGGAGAATACACAGCGGGATGATCAGATGTGCACCAATTTCATGGGCAGCTTCCGGCTTTGAGGATGAATTAAGATTAGGAGTACAGGCGCGTTCGAAATCAATATCGAGTCTCCACGACCTTTAAGTTCTCACCACACTCTGTTTTGCATGCTGTCAGATTTTTTAAATTCCTGGCCTATATTTTTGAGAGTAAACTACTAATGACATTCGACAACAATAAAATTGTACGGGCTGGGGGCAGTCTGTCATTCTTAAAGAGGAGCCAAAGGAAAAGTGTCAGATGAATGCTTTGTCTGACAAATCTTGCACGTCATATTCAAACATCATTCTTTAATGAGCCTCATATTGGTGTCAGCGTATATTCTGCACTATTCGAAGAAGTGTTTCAACCGACCTCAAGCTTTCACTTCTGGTTAGGCAGTGAGCTGGTGTTTTTATCCGGCTAGGCTTGTGCGATAGTACCAGATGAGCGGCTTCGATCGTAATGGCCCTCGTTTCAAGCGGCGCCTCATTCAATGCACTGTCAGGGAACCTGTGCATTAGCTCTGACGACATATACGTGGTCAAATCATAGAGTTAGAACCTCGCGGCCCATCACATGCCGCCTGCCAGATAATCTAAATTGGGCTAGACTTGGATAATAATACTATGAATCAAAAGAATTCTGCGGATTTGCTGTTCTTCTCCTCAACGCACCCCAACCACTTTGGTATTCTCCGATCCTGTCTCATGCTAAGCAATATGAGTTATGTCGCCAAGTAGAAAAAACAAAGAGTACTACGCGATCTTCAAGGGCCGTGTCAAGGAGCCCACGATTTTCTCATCATGGTGCTCTTCCCTTTCCTTAGTGAAATGATCCAAGCTTGCTCTAATCCAAATTGCAGGGGACATGCCCATCCCCGCGTAACAGGGTATAAGAATCCGATATGGAAAAGCTTCACTACCCTTCAAGCAGCCCGAGAGTATATGACAGGAAAGGGTGTGGCCGAGCCAAGGGAGATTATAAAGAGTGAAGATGAAAACACAACTTCTGTGTGTGGAAATGGGTTCTATGCGGTTGCGAATGGAGATAATCCTGAAGTCTATCCCCTTTACCGGTAAATATCCCTATATCATGCCTGTTGGCACATTCATTGATGTTGACAATATCAAGTGGCAAAGACGGTGCTGAGAAAGAAGTCGACCAGGTGGAGGGTTCATGTCACAAAAGTTTCAAAACGAGGGCCCAAGCAGAAGCTTTCATTAAAGAGTGGAAAGAAACCTTCGCTGAAATTTGGAGTGACATGATAAAAGAAGCATTGGATGAAGGACTCAGGCCTCGCGAAAAAAATAATCACCGAATCAATATCTTTGTTGAAATAAACTGTCATTGGTACTGGAATTTCAAAGAATGATCCAAGGATGGAATACGAATCTATAGCACCAAACACAACAGGTGTATCCTAGCCCGCGCCTCATATCCTATACAATGTACAGCCTGCCGTATTAGACCAAGGAAGAATTGCCTTATTCCCCAACCACAGCTTAGCTCATCTGTCTGTGTAAATGCAGAATAATTTATCGGATAAAAGGACAAGAAAAAGCAATTTAGATCAGGCGGGGTAAAGACAGCGCTAATCAGTTGTGACCGCGGGACGTGACACTCCTTTGGGGGCTGAAAGGCCAAAAAGGCCCTTGGCGTATATTCCATTCGGTTGGCTACCCTTTTGCTTCTTCTGTCACTCTGCAAGCCAGCCATGTCCGACCCCAAGGAATATACCATAGGCTGGATCTGCGCCATCAGCACGGAGTACACTGCGGCGCAAGCTTTTCTGGATGAAAAGCACCCAGCACCAGAGCCTCTCTCTCCTGCGGACAACAACGACTATACGGTAGGAAAGATCGGAAGACACAATGTCGTCATTGCTGTCTTACCTTATGGCGATTATGGAACATCTTCTGCAGCAAATGTGGCAAGAGACATGCTCCATAGCTTTCCTAACGTGAGGATCGGCCTGATGGTTGGCATCGGCGGTGGTGCACCATCCTCAAAGCACGATGTTCGTCTGGGAGATATAGTGGTCAGCGCTCCCCGCGAGGGGAAGGGTGGCGTGTTTCAGTGCGATTTTGGAAAGACAATACAAAACCAAGCCTTCCAACAAACAGGCGTCCTGAATCAACCTCCAACAGCCCTGCGTACGGTGATTAGCGGATTACGGAGTGAGCACGAGATTGAAGGACACCAAATTGAAGAAGCCGTCATCTGTGTTCTAGAGAAAAAGCCAAGATTGCGGAAGAAATACAGACGACCAGACCCACATAGCGACAAACTGTACCGAAGCGATTTCCTCCATCCCTCGGGAAACGACGCGAGCTGTGATGTGATCTGCGGTGACAATCCAGCCTATTTGATCCTGAGGCCGGAGCGGATAGATGATGAAGATAGTCTGGCCATTCACTATGGCTTGATTGCTTCCGCAAACCAGTTGATGAAAGACGCTTCGATCCGAGATAAACTTGCTGCGGAAGAGAACGTTTTGTGCTTCGAAATGGAAGCGGCGGGACTGATGAATCACTTCCCTTGCCTAGTCATTCGCGGTATCTGTGACTACGCCGACTCCCATAAAAATAATGAGTGGCAGGGGTATGCAGCTATGGTAGCGGCTGCATATGCACGAGATCTTCTCTGTCGACTTGCCCCGACCAGGGTTGAGAACGAGAAGAGAATAAGCGAGCTTCTCCTTGACAGTTAGTCCTTCTCTAACTCCACTACTAATATTTGCTCTTCGTATTGATATGTCATCCAGTCAATGAAACTATGTCGAGAGCTGAAGCGGGTCTTGCAACGATAAGCTCAAAGCTGAATAAGAGGGATGACATTGAAGCACTCGAATGGTTGACTCAGAACGACCAGGGACCCTACCAAAGTGATTATCTCAAGCGGAGGCAACCAGGGACAGGCCAATGGCTCCTTCAATCACCTGAATACAAAGATTGGCGAAAAACAGAAAAGCAGACGTTATTCTGCTCAGGCATTCCCGGAGCTGGTAAAACCATTCTGACTGCGATAGTTATTGAAGACCTCACAGCACAATGCTCGAGCAATCAAAGTATAGGCCTAGCTTATGCCTACTGTAACTTCAGACTGCAGAACGAACAGAAGGCCGAAGACCTACTAGCGAGTATTCTCAAACAACTAGCATGTTCGGTGCCAGAGAGCGTGACAAAGCTCTATGAACAACACAGGGACAGACGCACACGGCCATCAATGAACGAATTATTGAAAGCTTTACAAACTGTAGCAAAAACATACACAACAGTTTTCGTGGTCATCGATGCGCTTGATGAATGCCAGACAATAGATGATTGTCGAAATGTGCTCTTATCTCAACTCTTTGATCTCCAAAAAAAGTGCGCTGTGAAACTGTTTGCCACTGCAAGGCCAATACCAGACATTATGAAGAGGTTTATCGGGGGACATTTGAACATTCGCGCCCATGAAAGCGATCTGCACAAGTTCTTGGAAGGGCGCATCTTACAAGCTGGATCAGAACTCCTGCAGTCATACAAGGAAGAGATCAAGAAGAGAATTGCAGAAGTTGCGGATGGAATGTCTGTCGATCCGTGTCAGCTCCCTTCATTGAGAGGGTATGAGCTAATTATCAGCGCAGGTTTCTGTTGGCACAGCTTCTCTTCGACTCCATTAAGACCAAGATGACACTCAAGCAAGTCAAAAAAACATTGAGGAATCTTTCTAGGGGGCCTGATGCATATACACAGGTATACGATGACGCAAGACGCCGAATTGAAGGGCAAGGTCCTGATGCCTCAAAGCTTGCTATGGATGCTTTGATGTGGATCACTTGCGCCAAGAGACAGCTTAAAACCCAGGAACTTCAGGAGGCGCTTGCAGTGGAAGAAGGCCAAAGTTTTCTTGACCAAGAAAACGTTACAGACTATAAACTTATAGTGTCAGTATGCGCTGGCTTGGTTGTGGTCGATGAAGAAAGGCAGGTCATCCGTTTGGTTCACTACACGACGCAAGATTACCTAGAAAGACAGCAATGCGTTTGGTTCCCTGACGCAGAGCTCAGGTTGACTAGTATCTGCGTCACTTACCTCTCATTCGAGATGTTTGAAAAAAAGTTCTATGCGACTGATGAAGTATCTATCGATACGGATGAATTATGGGATGTGTGGGTTGACACAGAGATTGAGAGGCTGTTGAAACACAATCCATTCTACGAGTATGCAGCACGAAATTGGGGATACCATGCTCGGGGAGCCAGAACAGACCCAAGAAAGCTTGTTGATGAGTTTCTTAAGAATGATGCGAAGATCTCCTGCTTGAGTCGGTCTCTGGCTGTTTGGTCTGATGCATACCCGAGCTACGGTCAACGAGAAATGGTGACAGGTCTGCACTTAGCGACTTCGTTTGGGTTAAACGAAGCAACAAAAAGCCTTCTTGAATATCAGGTAGCAGTGGATCCTGAGGATGCTTTCAATCGCACGCCGCTATCATGCGCCGCAGAGAACGGACATGAGACTGTCGTTCAACTACTTCTGGAAAAGGGCGCCGACGTTGACTCTAGAGATACCTATCACAAGACGCCAATATTATACGCTTCGGAGAACGGACATGAGGCTGTCGTTAAGATACTTCTGGAAGATGATGCCGACATTGATTCAAGAGATACCTATGACAAGACGCCACTGTTATGCGCTGTAGAGCAGGGACATAATAGTGTTGTTCGATTGCTTCTGGAAACGGGCGTTGATTTGGATACTAAGGATATATTGGACGAATCACCACTAATCCTGGCTACCAAGAACGAACATGAGAGTATTGTTGCGCTGCTTCTGGATAAGGGCGCCAAGTTGAACCCTAGAGATGGGCTTGGCAGAACGCCGCTATCTTGGGCTGCAGAGTGCGGAAATACGGAAATTGTTAAGTTGCTTCTAGAAAAGGGTGCAGACCTTGATCTTAGAGATGAAGCTGGCACAAAGCCTCTATCTTGGGCTGCGGCTTGCGGAAATGAGGTTATTGTTGACTTGCTTCTAGAAAAAGGTGCGGACCTGGATACTAAAGATAGATCTGGCAAAACGCCTCTATTTTGGGCTGCGACTTACGGAGAAGAGCGTGTTGTTAAGCTGCTTCTGGAACAGGGCGCCAGATTGGAGTCGTATGATGTGAATGACAGAACACCGCTTTCCTGGGCTGCACGGAATGGACACGAGGCAATTGTTGCGCTGCTTGTGAAAAAGGGCGCCAAGTTTGATCTTGGAGATGCAGATGGCAGAACGCCGCTATCATGGGCTGCACGGAATGGACATAAGGCAATTGTTGCACTGCTTGTGAAAAAGGGCGCCAAGTTTGATCTTAGAGATGCAGATGGCAGAACGCCGCTATCATGGGCTGCGATGTACGGAGCAGAGAGTGTTGCGAGGCTGCTTGTGGAAGAAGGCGCTGGTTTGGATGCGCAAGATGAATTCAACAGAACACCGCTTTCCTGGGCTGTACAGAGGGGACATGAGGGTATTGCTGCGCTGCTTGTGGAAAAAGGCGCCAAATTTGATTCTAAAGACAGAGATGGCAAAACACCGCTACTTTGAACAAGAAAGAACTAGTACTAGGGTGTTGATATTGAATGCAGCCTACTAGTCTGCTTCAACCTTCATGGGTCAATCTGCTTCATCTCCACTTTATCCTAGGCTTATACTTGGCCAAAACTATCAAGGCAAATTACAGCCAATTAGTTTGCACCGGGTCCCGGGATTGTTCTGCTAATTAGCTACAAGGCCCCCGGTAGCGTAAGCAGCGGGACTATACTAGTAAGAGAGCAATGAGCAAGAACACGCATACCTGCTCAAGGCAAAAAGAAAGAGACCTCAAGAGTGGACAACGGATTGGACATTTTATCGAGAGATTATTTATTCTTCAATTTTCTCGTCATTGGCTCAAAGCTTATATATACACACTGAACCTAAAATGCACCAGAACCGCTTTCGCAAGGTCTATTTGATCAAAAATGGCATCGAAACGTGGACCATTTTTGTATGAGCTTTTCTTCCCGAAGGATATTACGTCCCCAATCTGGCCTGAAGCTATAGGTAGCTCCTAGATGATCCAGGGATGTAATAACAGAATAGCACCTGAACTGAAAGCAATTACGGAAGCTTGTCAGTATAAGAATGAAAAGGAAGCAGAAGCTTCTACCGAAGCTGAGCTAGGTATTCGCTGCACCAGATAAGATTTTATACCCTGATCTTGGGCAAAATTAATGAATTCATGTCATAAACGCCAAAATATTTTTACCTCCAGAAGAATCATATCCTTATATTTTCGAGGAACCAAGTCAATCCGAAAGAGGAGGGAAATCGCGCACGAAGCTAGCAGAAAGTCATGTTAGTAACCGAATGAAGCCTAAAGACACATGATTCAAGGGACATACTGTGCAGGGCACTCATAGCCGGCCGGGTTCTTGTTCAAGTACAACTGGTGGTACTCCTCTGCACTCCACCACTGACCCGCAGGCACGACCTCAGTAGAGACAGGCATCTTATACCACTGGTCGCTAACCTTCTTAGTGATCTCCTCAGCAATCTTCTGCTGTTCGGGACCATGTGTGAAAATAACGCTGCGGTACTGTGTGCCGATATCTCCGCCCTGGCGGTTCAAAGTCGAGGCGTCGTGCATGCGGTAGAAGAATTCAAGGAGCTGACGGTAAGAGACGAGGGAGGGGTCATAAGTGATCTTAAGGGCTTCGGCATCTAAGGAAAAAATTAGTATACCATGCAAAATTTATTCCCCGCGCTCGCGCGCAAGACCCAAGCCAAATTTTGTGGGAGGATCGTCGCAAGGGCGTGGATCTTCGGCCAGAGAGAAAAAAACTTACGGCCTGTGGAACCGGTGCATACAGCACGGTATGAGGGATCAGAGGTCTGTCCGCCGGAGTAACCAACTTGCGCATCCAGCAAACCCTTGCCGTTGCCAAAGTTCTTGCGGTACAGGTGCTCGACACCCCAGAAGCAGCCAGCTGCGACGGTGGCTTGTTCGGTGGACATTTTGCGCGATTGTTGTTCCGGTGTGAGAGATAGGATTGGAGCGCTAATAGAGAATGGGCGGACGAGTCGTGAGAAGAGTGTTGAGGCGATCGGTGCGAAAGTCATCTGCAGAAACTCTGGTGGGGACGGTAAAAGTGCCGGGAGTGGGGAACGAAGTTGACGTGCTCAAGACGGATCGAGCTAAGGAAGAATTTTTCGGATGGCACGATCACTGTGGTTTCTTCTAGAATGAAAACAAAACTAGAAATCTCCGGTTAAGCAAGGGTTGTAGTTCAAATAAAATAAAGTCCAGTTTGAAGAACGCTATGATAAAATGGCGTCATCCATGTTCTGACAAAGCAGCTTGAACAGTATTGGATCGGGTAAATTGGCCCGAGATAGGGCTATCAGTCATAGCTTCCTACAGTATAAAGTGCGTACTCAACAAAACTTTGTTTGTGGTAATGGGAAAGCAACATCCTTAATGTACACTCCGAGAGATAATATGTTAAGTGAAACAGAAAGACGGCACTGCGCCAATGGTGAACGTAGTCAACGACAAGAGAGAAACGACAAAGAAAAAAAAATAAACAACCGTGAGATCCACCCATGACTGTAGGAACGAGAGAGCAACAAAAAAAAGAAAATGTGGTATCGGGTACGCCAAGCCATGTCAACGCCATATCATTATCGAGCAATGCAAAAAGTAACAAGTCAACCTCTAGCGCAGTCCACCTGAAGACCAGTCCGAGGGACGGCCGACCGATGGTGTAGCCATGGCAGTAAGTCGTAAAGCATCTCTGCTTGAGAGGCTGGCATGTCGGGGTCGGATTTCTCCTCCCAAAGTGGTCCGGCGCGCGGTGTTCTTCATTACCGGCAGGGTATGCGGACTGAATACCCGGGGCTTAGCCTCAACCTCCCGATCGCTCTTCACCATGCGGCGGGCCTGGGATGCGGTGAACATGTTACCATCGCTAGGAGAGCTGCCATATGTACTGGAGCCAGGACTGCGGCGACGATGGACCCGCAAAGCGTTGGCAGAAGGACCAAAGTGCCCACTAGAGATACGACGCATGGCAGAGTTGATCTTAATCGCCTCTTCTTTGTCAGACTTCCAGTTGTCCTTGTTGTCAGGCACAGGACTGCTTGAGAAGTTACCGCTCGGACTTCGAACGGCAATGCGAGAGGGACGGTCAGTCGAGGCACGGTTCAAGAAACTGCTGCCTTCAATGTCGCGGAGTGGGGAGCTTTCACGGTTGGTGAGAGGGAGAGAAGCAGTTGGTGGGGGGGCCAGAGGAGAGCTGCCGGGTCTCTTGGATAGGAATCCAGCCTTGAAGCGGCTGCTGTTCTTTTGAATGTTCAATGTCGGTTCGTCTGATGGTGCGGCAGGTGCAGCGATTCCTGACGGACTAACGATCCTGGGGATGTTTCGCGGAATCGGGGATGCGCCCCGCGGCAGGGTAGGCTCGAAAGGATCTTCTCCGCTGTCCCCGTCCACAGATTCTGTCTTCTGAGGCGACTTTTGGTATTCTGTCAGAGGAGCGTCCTCTTCATCATCCTTCCAACGGACGGATCTCTTGGTAGGCTTGGATTGGGTTTTCTTGGGTGAAAAGGTGACATTCTTGCGACCAGCACCAGCCTTTCGGCGACGCGGTGAACCCTTGATTGGAGAGAGGGGGGCTGTTGGCGCGATCTGAACAGAGGGCTGGAGAGTCTTCATTGGTGGCGGCATACTCACCAGGCTGAACCGTTTCTTCGGCTTCGGCGGGCTGGCGACCTTCACTGGACTAGTGGGAATTGCGGGTAGGCTACCATCAGGCTTCACAAGGTTTGATGCGGCATTGGAGCAGTCTTCCAGCATCTTCGCGAGAATCACGCGTCCTTTCTGAATGGCTTCAGTTGCGTTCAGCTGCATGATGTCTTCAATTGATGTCATCATTTCAAATTGTGCTTGGAGAAGTAGCTGCACAGCAATAGCTTCACCAGCTTTATCTTGCTCGATAACTGCAGACAGTGACTCGCGCTCCGCATTGGATTTGAGGAGTTCGGCTTCTCTATCCAAGTTTGCGTAGTCACTCGCATCACTGATGTCAAATTCTTGAAGCTGCTTGGTCGCATTTTCAACCGCCGAGTTCATCGCTCGATCCCAAGTGCTCTTGGACAATCGCTGGTTGTAATGATGTCTGCTGCTTTCCAATTCGAGGAGAATACCCTGGGCACTTTTGCGAATGGCATACAGGTTGGCAATTCCTTCTCCATCCTCGCGTGAGGCACACACGGTATCGAATGCTGCGATCCACGAAGACAGAATACCGATCCTGCGGCTGATCTGTCTGAGCTTGAGCATGTGGTTTGTCCTCTCCTGTCTCTCCGGCAAGCAATGGTCGTACGCAGTGCGGATACGAGCAACGCCCTCGCGCATAACAGCGTCTTTCTTCTCTGTCTGCTTCTTGAACTTGGTGAATGCCAGATTCTCCGAGTCCTTCTGCTGTGCTTTGAGTTCTGTGATTAATTTCATCTGCTCGTCAATCTTGACCAAGAAGTCCTTAACGTGGCGATTGACATTGAAAACGTTTCGGGTGACCTTAGTCTGGATGTTCTTCGCGCGGTTGGCGTAGCGTAGGGTATTTTGTGTCTCATCGAAATGTTGGCTGGACGGACTAACACAAACAATCATGACAGTCTTGCAATTGCCACCAAGAGCGAATTTGAGTAGTCGAGTAAGTTTCGAGTTTCGATAAGGGATGTGGTTGCGCTTCCGGGGGTCGCAGAGAGCATTGATGCAGCTTCCCAAAGCCAGCAGGGACTTATTGATGTTTGCACCCTCGAGAAGGCGCTCGCCTCGGTTCTTGGTGGCACTGGCTCGCTCACTACCGGCAAGATCGATGATGCTCAGTGTGGCCATAGTATGAGGTTCGTTGACATCGGCGTTTCGGTCTTTTTGCGCAACATTGATTTGAAGAACAGCGTGGGATCGGGAAGAAGTCGCGTTGGCCTCTGTTGGCGACATAGTACGGCACTCGTTACCTCGCATAATCATATCCATGACTTCCTGCACATTTTGAGGGTGGTGACTCGACAGGCCAGGTACCGAAACTGTTTGGTTGACGTCCTCACGCAGCATGAGCCCACCCTTGGCTCCTCCGGGGACAAGCAAATCGCGAATGGTTTCGTTGTAGATCTCCAGGTACGAAAGCGAAATTTCAGTCGACTTCTCACCCGATCTATCATCGATTCGCTCAAAAAGCTCCTGCATCGTCATGAAAATAATACCAGGTTGCTGCGCCGTTCCAGTGATGGTATGTGTCTTTCCACATCCTGTCGCACCGTATGCAAATACCGTGGCATTGTAACCTTCCAAGACACTATCGAGGAGGTTGCGGGTGGTTGATTCGTATACCTCACCCTGTGAAGCATTCTGGTCGAAAATCCGATCGAAGGCGAAGGTCTGATCCTTGACACGCTTGCCTTGGGGGACGACAGACCGGGAGAATTTCTGGACAGGATTGTCCTCGGGAGGGTCAAACACTCTGGTGGATGAAATGTGTCAGTCGGGGCAGTGAACCCATAGATAGTCAACAGCTAAAGATTAGTACATACAGACACCGATCGTCAATCACCTTGACAATGGATCGGATCCCTTTCTGGTTGAGCTTCGGTGTGGGCACGCCTGCCAGCGATCCATCACCAAGGAACAGGGGGCCGTCATCGGCTTTGGTGATTTGAGCTGCTTCGCGAATCGTAAAAGGCCGGACGCGGACCGTGACCGTGATCGAAGAGGCGCCGTCGGTGGTGGCCATGGTGGAAGATTGGGTCGAAGAAGCCGCCTGCACTTCGCGCTGTTGCGGGGCCGGTATGTCGAAGCCGTGTCGCGACTTGCGTTCGGCAAGGCCTAGTGCTGGGAGGTGGCGAGAGTTATCGATGAAAGGGTGAGGAATGTGTGGATCTAATGTGTATGGGGTTATGGGATGCAGTATTCTCCGAGAAACTCCTGGGAGCGATTTCATTTGTTGACGGGAGCAATGTGTTGTCCCCTCCTGGTTGCTCCTGGCAACGGTTTGACAGTGGCGATTGGCATTGAAATCGCGTGGCATTTAGGACTGTTCCACGCAGGGAACGGCACTTCCCACAGCAATAACTTGTTTCATATAGCTCCCACGCACTATATCCCTGTTTGCCCACGCGCTTCTTTGTCTTAGATCCACTTTGTGGAGACAGATGCGATGCTGTTCAGCTCTTGTAAACTGGACCCAAGTTGTATGTACAGTCCCTACGAAATGTACAAAATCACTAGCACATAAGTATATCACAAGCCTTGAAGCATGTCACTCAAGATTTTTCCCCGTATTTCAATACCTAATTCTGGAAACAGAAATGACAATCAAACCTAGGTTAGCGTAGCTCTAGGTCATTGCTGATGTTGCAGCTTCAAATTCATACTTAGAGCTATTTTATGAAGCGCCTTCAATAGCCTGTTCACCATTAAATCAGCTCTAAACAGTATCCCCAAAGCTGCCAAGCATGACAATAGGAAGGGAACATGATGGTCATAGGTCAGGCATCTGCATAGCCTCTATTCGTCTACCCATGTGGAAAATTGAATAGGACAAATGTTGGTCTTATCTCATCTGTAAATCTTTGTCATTTTACCGACAAAGCCATTATTGCAGACCAAGGTCCGAAGAGCACATTTTAAATCTTTGAAGAAAGTTTTTTTCGACGAGAGTAACAAATCAAGAAACGCCATGCAAAGTACGTTACTCCATTTCCCCCTGCTCTGCCAGCGTCATAAAGCGGTCGTATCATGTAGTAGAATCGTGGAGCGACATCATACCGCTCTTCAGATTTCCTCCTCTTCGTCGTCAAAGCTTGGGATAATCACATCCCAATCTCCATCATCCTTCTCCACCTCGTCCGCTCTGCGGAATCGGAAAGCGACCACATGTCCATTCTCCAGACCAGCTGATAGCACGGTATCACCAGTATTTCCTGTACCCTTTGCGACGCCTTCTGTTATAGTGGGCTCAGCCTTGATGAGGCGGGTCCATCCTTTCTCGAGCTCGCTTCGGTCAACGGGAATACCAAGCTCGATGAGAGCAGGGTCTTCCGGAATCGATTCTCCCTTAATTTCGCGCACTTCACGGGACTTCAAAGCTTGGAGTAGCTTCTCCTTCACTGCTGTGAGGGGCTCATGAGGTTGCAACGAGAGTAGTATGGTGATTTTGTGCTTCTTGAAGAGCAGGGTCGAGGCCCGTGGGTCCACTTTCGCTTGCTTAGGAGGCTGTTTGGAGACATTTGTTAGCTTACTACAGCTCCTCTGGTATTCGAACAGCGATAGTTCCCCTGTTACATACCATTTTTTGCGATGTGTAGAGCTCAGTGAAAGTGTTGTCACGTGATTGTATGTCATCGCACGGATGTTAAAACTAAGGGAGGTGAGCACGTGATGGATGTCCTGGTGACATAATACTTCTGCCATGCCGAGCCTGATTCTGCCATATGCTGCTTTGGGCGGTCAATAGTAGGCGGTCAATAGTAGGCGGTCAATAGTAGGGATGTGAACACCTGCTATAATATGAAGCTAGAAGCTGGAAGTCTGCAAACCAGATATAGTTAGGTGCAGAGTATATGATTATAATGTGGCCTGGAGCTTACCTTGACTATAATTACCCGTACTTTTTGCAGTCACGATCCTTACAGAAGTAGTCAGATTTGGCGTAGTGGCGGAGGCGGAGTGGACTCCCGCAACTCCGAAATTCTTCTCTGACACCATTTACGCGATTGAGAACCAAGCACGACAGGTGGTTCAATAGAAGGGCCGGAGGCTATTCTTCATATCATATCTTGTTACTTCAGCTGTTCCAATAACGCTGGGCAGCTTTTCAACCACTGCATGGCAACATTGTTGACTTATACGCCACCACTCCGAGCACCTCGCTTTATGCTGCGCTTCCCTATCCCAGAAGCCTTGTATCCCACGTCTACTGCCAGGACTACCTCACCCTTGCTCTAAAATATCGTCTTCTCCTTATTTTCCTTCGCCATCATGGAACATCAACCATCCTCCGTCGAGTCTGAGCGGGAGAACTCACTCTTCCTGAAGCTCGTATACTGGCATAAGCTTTTCGAATCTGATACCCCTCCACGGCTGGGTATCGACGTCGAGAAGCGCATACCATACGCTACAATGTGTGCATTCATTCCGGGGTTAGCTTTGGGGTATATCCATGGTAGCAAGAAAGCTGGCCTGCTGTTCCGGGCAGAGAACGCACATCGGTTCCCCACAACGTCGACCGGCTGGTTCCAGTATCACAAGACCAAGAACTATATCTCCATCGTTGGTGGCGTGAAGGATGGGTTAAAAATGGGAGCTAAGCTTGGTGCTGGGGCTTTGGCCTTTTCCTTATTCGAGGAGACCGTGGACTATGCTAGGCATGAGGAAAGAGACTTCTTGTCCACGGTTACTGCCGGCTTATCGTTCTCTGGTATTTACAGCTTACTAGGTAAGACTTGTTGGTTCTCTCTGGCTGTGAAAAATCATTTGAAACTAACTATATCTTGTGTCCTAGCTCGTCATGACGTTTATACTGCTGCTCGTACCGCAAAATTCGGGTTGAAGCTGAGTTTGACCTACGGCTTATTGCAAGATGTTTTGGAAACAGCGAAAGGGAATCGCCCGAAATACTTGGATTTTTTCCTTGGCAAACGGCAAACTAAAACAGAGGATCAGGGTACTATCTGATTGGGGTCTGGCATTGTTCCGCTTATGAATGCCCTATCTTGATTGACACATTGTCGGTCGCTCACCCAGAGCCATTAGAGCTCCATCCGCCTTGGTACTATCTTCCTAACCAATCCTATTGATCGGGCCATTCAGATACGGCTTGGGATTATTCAAGCCACTGCTCCAACAGTGTCCCAAGGCCAGGGGGTGAAACATCCTAGGCACAGGCACCCCGATATTGGGTCATTTTGTTCCGCAATATGAGATACTGGCCACATGGCATATTCTGCGCCATGCTCTTCTCCGCGTGTTTGATTTACATCTGTTTGATACCCTCCTTCTTATTTCATGGAATCACTTCTCTCTTTGCTATCCTGGGCACGTGACCACATATGACCGAATGCCTGCAGTCACTGGGCACATGTAATCAGCTAAGACTTATTGTCGACCAAAAGTACATAGATTTCCGGGTAAGGCTGATAGCAACTAGCTACCTATGCACCTAGCTAGGGAATACTAGTCTTGAATAGACATTCCGCCTGGTCTCGTTTCAAGCCGATGCTTTTCATCTGGAAAGTCCGGATTTGGGCGACGGCTGCTCTAGGCAAGAATCAAGAGATTTTTTATTTTTACTTTTCTTTGTCTTTTGACGTGCTAGATCCTATCAAAGAAATGGAATCGTAGGAGAAGTGCATTGATTCCCATTAAGTCCGTGCCTTATGCAGAGATGTAGTATGTTTTTTCTGATGAACTCCTGGGGCAATTTGTAGGATCATCTCTGCAGGCACCTAAACAATGCATCGATCCGAGCACAATTGATTTCCATGCAAAACTTATATGTAATAAAATAGAAATCATTGAGCAGAAGCTCAGCAAGAGTGGAGCATCCGACAGCGGGTTCCCATAGAGTTTCCGAAGGTTTCCAGATGATCGGTGGAGCTCAACCGCATTTGACATCGCTGAGTCGCTCATTCCCCCCACCTTTTTCGCCTGAAGAGAGACCCCGTCAACCTTTGATCTTTCCCATTTATCCCAACCTCCACCACCTTTTCACCTCTGCAGATGTCTATCTGCTAGAGCCCATTCCAGTTTGGGCGTGGAAAGAATGCCGACTGTCGGCTCGACATCTGCGCTGCTTTCGTCGACGTCATCGTTCTCTCCTTAGCTCAAAGCCCTATTACCTCCAGTCGCCGGATCTTCCTACTCAAAATTTGTCTCTGTGAGCATGCGTCGCCATGGTAGGTCGGCCGGGGGTCCGACTAAGGCTGTTACGCCTATGTCCGATAACCTGTCCCTCATCCATTCCTTCGATTCGGTCATGAACCCGAACCGACCCGTGCGCCCCTCGCCCTTAGCCTCCTCCCACATTAAAGCGCTGCCGCTCGAGCTTGTCGATCGTCTGCGCTCCTTTCCCTCTCTTCCAGGCCACACCCGAATCCTTCTTGATCGAAGTTGGCCAACACCTGCGCCCGCAGCTCCACGCCCCAAACGATTATATTCTGACTGAAGGCGATGATGCAAGAGCAATCTACTGGTTGGTGCGCGGTGCCGTCTCCGTCACATCGCGTGATGGTGAAAGTATATACGCCGAGTTAGAACCAGGTTCTTTCTTTGGAGAAATTGGAGTGCTAATGGATCGGCCGCGCACCGCAACCATTATTGCACGCACCCGATGCATGCTGGTCGTGCTCTCCAAGGAGGACTTTCGCAGTATCCTTCCGCGCTTTCCGGATGTTGAGCGCGCGATCATGGAAGAGGCCCAGGAGCGATTGATGATTCTGGAGAAAAAGAAAAAAGAGACCTCGGCTCCCGTCGTGGACGACGAACCTAGCCCCAGTCCAGTACGAAGAGGCTCAAAACGATTACGCGAAAGCTTTTCCAAAGATCACATTGTTGCGGAAGATGAAGACCTGAGTCTGAAGTCGGTCTATAAAAAACGAAAGTCACCCAGCCCAGGGCGACGAGATGCAGCCAGTGCACTAGCCAATGGACTGGTGAACGTTCGTCTACTCCTCAAAGAGCTACCGCTCTTCTCCGGGTTACCTGCGGATATCCTTCATTTCTTGGGCTTAAATGCCCAGCCAGCCTCATTCCACCCATTCACCGATATTATCAAGCAGGACTCCCAAGGCCGCGAGCTCTATTTCATCGTTCGTGGTGAAGTTGAGGTTGTAGCCGAAAAGCGTGAGCCAAACAATGAACACCATGGCAAGCCCAATGGGGTTGATCACGGCGGCGTGGAAATCAAAGCTAGACTCAAACAGGGGCAGTACTTCGGAGAAGTGGTCAGCTTGGCACTAGCGCCGCGAAGGACAGCAACTGTTCGATCTGTCACATCGGTAGAATGTCTCATGCTAAGCGGGGATGTGCTCTCTAAATTCTGGGAGATGTGCCCTAAGGATATACGAGAGCAAGTGGAGCGTACCGCCCAAGAAAGGCTACAGGCGGCTTCCGATGGCGATGTAGTCATGACGGATGCCTCAGAAGAGCACCCTCCAATGGGTGACTTGAATATCGAAGATCGCGTGAAAATAACTTCGGCTCGGAGAAAGTCTATGCCTCTATTGACATTGACTGAGACTGAGCTTGACGGCCCACATCAATCCTCATCGGGCGAAGACCAGGAACACCCTTTGGCACGACCATCCGATCCAGATCCTTATCTAAGCCTTGGTTTAGACAAGGTCCGACTTAGAAGCCGACGCGGCTCGGTGGCACCATTGACGCCAGAAGAAATGACGGGCGAATACCAGCGGCAATCTCCTTCTTCAGAACCTCGATCTGCTACCTCATCGAGCTTTGCACTTCCAGACACAGCCGAAACCAAACCACATCATACTGCGCGCCCCTGGAAAAACGCCCCACCCGGCATCTTCCCAGATAGCATTTTGTTGAACATATTTGGGTTCCTGGAATTCCATCACCTGCTTCAACTCCGTGCAGTATCTTCTCACTGGTGTGGCATTCTGAACAAGTCATCGGAGCTAGTCCGGGATTTGGACCTCAGCATATACAACCGTAAAGTCACCGATGATGCTCTTGTGAAGGTCATTTGTCCATTTGTTGGTGACCGGCCCCGCTCTGTGAACATCAATAATTGTTTCCACATCACGGACGAGGGTTTCAATGCACTAGTCAATACTTGTGCACCTAACTCGACCACGTGGAAGATGAAAAGTGTGTGGGATGTCACGGCTTCAGCAATTCTCGAAATGTCTAGCAAGGCTACTGGTCTGCAGAACGTGGACTTGAGCAACTGTCGAAAGGTGGGCGATACTCTCATGGCTCGAATCCTTGGGTGGGTTATACCTGGAAATCAAAAGCCTACCGAGGGCAAAAGTGCTTCTATCAAGCCCACTTTACAGACGGCAGACAGCTTGGTCTATGGCTGCCCGCAATTGAAGAAGCTCACGCTGTCATACTGCAAACACGTTACAGACCGTTCGATGCACCATATTGCATCACATGCAGCAGGTCGAATCGAAGAAATGGACTTGACTCGCTGCACCACGATCACAGACCAAGGGTTCCAATATTGGGGGAACGCTCGGTTCACCAACCTGCGCAAGCTCTGCTTGGCGGACTGCACCTATTTGACCGACAATGCTATTGTGCATTTAACCAACGCTGCCAAGCAGCTACAAGAATTGGACTTGGTAAGAATTCTAATTTTGTGTGCTCGAAGAATTTCTAGCTAATCATGATCACCAGTCATTCTGTTGCGCATTATCTGATACGGCAACAGAGGTCCTTGCCCTTCAATGCTCACAATTGAAGTCTCTGAACATGTCGTTCTGTGGCTCTGCAATCTCTGACCCTTCCCTTCGCAGTATCGGCCTGCATCTCCTTTCACTTCAGCATCTATCCGTGCGTGGTTGTGTCCGCGTTACTGGTGTAGGCGTGGAAGCTGTGTCCGAAGGCTGTCATCAACTCGATTCCTTCGATGTCAGCCAATGCAAGAACCTCCTTCCATGGCTTGAGGACGGCGGCGCGGTGCGATATCAGCCACGCATCAACTTCCAACTCGTCGCCTCCAACGGAAGGAATTTCCGATGATCAAATACAGACCAGACTGTGTACACGACCATTTGACACGATAAGAAGCACTTTTGCGGTTCCCTTTAATTATTGGATTTATTGTTATTCATACATCTTTGGTTTTGTTGTGCCACCTCGGGCTTGCCGTTCGTGATTGGGAGTTCAGGCTTTCTGGGACACTGTGCTCATTCTTTTTGGCTTTGACCCGCATAGATTGGGATTCAGGCTGTGTTTCTGGGGTTCGGGTTGGGAGATTCGGGGTCACATATTTGGTTCTTAAGCTGGTCGAGCATGGCTGGAGTTCCAAGACTGAACGCATATTGACTTTGGTTTCGATATTTAATTTCCCGTTATATGGTCGGTTATTTATTGCCATTTACGAAGATAATGTTACTATTGTTCTACTTATCGACTTCCTTTCAATATCTCGTTTCTAGTACTTAACACAACGGATAGTAGATACAGGTGCTGTGGGAGCGTCTGATGAATCGAGTTGGCTATAGCACTGGGGGCTCGGAAAAGTGGTTATTGTTTGCTTGTTTGTTTACATCGTTTGCACGCATAAATCGTATGCTTCGCTATAATCGGAGAACCGATAATATTAAGCCAAGGGCCCCTTGTCTTTGTCATAAGACAGATGGTATACTAATCATTCTATCACCAAGGAGACACCGTTATCCTGACATGTAATCCTCAGAACATTGAACACATCACCAATTTCCTCTTCATCTTCGCTCGGAATGCAGAGCACTAATCGTTCAAGTTTGGAAAAAGTGTGCACATGGCGCAAAAGTTTGGAAAGCTCGGACAATAACTCAAGATGACTATCAGTCATTATGTCGGTGATTTTCAGACTCACGAGGGAGTGAGGCAAGGTTTCAGTAAGCGGCTTCATATCCCGTTGTTGACTCGAGTCATCAGAATTATCAGAATTATCAGAATTATCAGAATCATCAGAATCATCAGAAAGTCCCATTAAGTGATCATGTCGGACTGTGAGAGTTTCCAGAACAGTAAAGTCTTTAAATGATCCGAAGCGAGATTCCTCCACATCCTTTTCATCCACCACTAGATTTTGGTAGCCATACCCATACTGGATACACAGAGTCTGGAGAGTCCCGGTAAAGGGAAGAAGAGCCTGCCAAAATTGCGAAGCATCAAATTGGTCCTTCTCATCAAGCTCATATTCGTCTGCTTGCAACTCCACCGTGATGGAAACATGCTGAAGATCCGTACACACTGCGAGCCAGTCCAGCATGCCTCGAGACCAGTAGCCCTCTTCCACAGTAATTTCCTGGACAGGACACGAAGGCTGATGATTTGCAAGACACATCTTTTCGTCATCCTTTGTCTCGCTTATTCCGGTTCCGTAGATCCTACGAACGGCAGGGAGATAAAAGAGAGGCTTTAAAAAACCGGAGTCGATCCATGAAGCTCCCCAGGCGACACATGCTCGGACATCTTGCAAGAGAGGGAATGGGCTCCCCTGATGGAAGGGCTGCTGGCGGTTTGCTGCCTTGACTAATATATCAGACATCAAATCGGTATGTTCGTGCCCAAACTCAATTGTTTGGAGGTGAGTCAGCCGGACAAGCAATAGACCCAACCATGCTTCGGCACATAACCCCTCGCCATTGAGATGCTCTTCCCAAACTTCTCGTCTCTCCTCTTCTTCTGGAGTAAATATCTCATTCAGTGCATCTTCGATGAAATGGGCGGCTTTGTTATCCATTTCGAGCTGATCGATATGGTCTTGGTCACAATCAGACCAGCATAGGTACAATCGTTGGACTTTACTGGCGAGATCTGGGCGTCTCCATAAACGCATAATCAAGTCCACTGACTTATGAGAAAAGGATGAATCGAAGGATAGGTACGAATACATCAAGGGTTGGAATAAGTCATGAAATCGTCGGCAGCACTGGCTCAAAGAATGCAGGGCTGATTGGGGTTGAAATCCTTGCTGGGTGTATTTCCCAATGCAAAGAAGGAGTTCATTTGGTAGATTCTCCATATTGCGCAGAAGTATAACACCAGCTTTAGTGAGCTGTATTGGCAGCTTAAATGTATTTAGACAGCAGATTCTGCATGTATTTACATATAGGTTAAGCCAACGGTTAGGTAGCAGGATTGTCTGCCTAGAATCAGAAGGCTTCCTGAAAAAAGTCTATTTCGAATTGCTGTATTGAAAAAAAAGTTTATCTTCAATTAACTCACCATGAGCAGACATCGGTGTAGAGAACTAACGATCCTCCAGGCAACCTGACTCGTTCAGGCAGGTGGTTTAGTGTGATATCAGAATGGGGCGGAAAGCATAGTTCTAAAAACATGATTGGCTGAGTTCCGGCCAAGACCAGAGTCGTTATTGTATGTCCCAAGCGAGTGGGACCATAGATTATCCTAAATAGGGGGATTTATTTACGCTGTGCATACTTGACATGAACTCCTGTAGAGCAGCACCAAGGCCGGGTACTGTACGTGAAATGGCTAGTATGCTTCTTTCAAAGCGTAAGGAGTGTGGTGGCTCAAAGGAAGATTTTAGGTGCTCTTTTTACGAGGGATACGTCGCCCTACATACATAATGAGAAGATCAATCTTTTGCATAGACACCTGAAGATCGATGCTATGATGCGGCTTGGTCCCTGATTTGCACTAGCCTCATCACAACAGTGGGGCGCCGTGTCACCTCCGTCGACTGGCCAGTTCCTCTGCTTTTGCGAGATTTGCTTTCTAGATTAGCACATATGTACTTATAAAAACTAGCTTAGCACGCCCCTATACTCCCTGGGAGGTTTTCAGGAACACAGGCTTCGCCTGTGTCTCCGCTAGACGTTAATAAAAACAACAACAAGTTTTAGCTTCCTTTGTCCACCGCCAATTTCCGGGTCTAAAACTCAATTCGTCTTCTTTTTTGGACTCACTCAATACACTAGCTTTTTAAGAAACTGAGCAACTGGGACAATTGTACATAGACGAAAAAGAAATCTCATGGTCGCTCCTCCTTCCCGCCCTTTCCACTGGCCGGGCGGCATCCCACCTGAGATCAAGGCAAATGCCAACGATGTCACCCCCCAACAGGCCAACGAAGAGGCCAAAGGATGGTTGCTATTTGTGGAGGTAAGTGGATTTCTCGTCTCATGATGATTCTTGGACAAAGCCTCACATCTCGACTAGGAAAAATGGGTCTCCCGTGCGAATGCCAATGTCTCCGACGAGGATGGAGATTATGAAGTGCGCCAACGCCGGGCCCTAGTGGAGAGCTGGGCAAAAGCGAGCCAAGAATTCCGCGATGTATGTTGATTGTCCATTCAAAAGTTGAGGAGGACAACCTTGGAACCTCATGGCTGAATAAGAACGCCAGTCTTATCACCAACGAGCCCCAGCTAGGAACGCAATGGACTATCCGTCTGATGCTGTACGTGATGCTCATCTTTACTACGACACGCCTAGCTTTGTCTGCCTCCCACCGCTGGGCCCGTCATTCCCGTCCAACCAATCCAAGTGGATTAAGCTCTATATTCTCTCCTGCCGTCTGGACGGAGAGATGGATCATTGTATGCAAGGCCACGGCGCAAGACACGGCAGCCTTGATCCCAACCCGGCAACCCTCTCCGACCCAACCAAAGTGCAAATCACCGATGTTCTTCCAAGAGCTTTTCTCGAAATGGCTAATTTCACGTCTTTTACCATGACCCGCCAAGGGACGGTGCTTTTCATGAGCTTCCTGTGGCACTGGTTCTTGGTCACCGAGGATGATCTGAACACTGGCCACATCACTGTCGTGGATTTCAAGCGCAATGGTCAGATTGATCAGTGCCTTCGTCGACGGGCTTTCAACATGTGGCCTGTGTATTTGGACCTCTTCACCGGGAATAGACCTCTTATACACGTTATCGATGATCGGGTTGGGGGCTCTCCACGGATGAACTCAGAGTATGTGACCTTGACCAGTTCTGGCATGTTGGCGTATATGATGGCTAATGTGGACTACAGCTTGGATATGAGCCTGCCGGTGATCGATATCCTGGAAGGAGCTAAGGCGCGGGGTGAGTTTCTTGATCGATTTGATGGGGCGAGAGATGGGTGGACGGAGGATATTGAGATTTATGCACCGGGGTATTTAGAGATGGAGGCCGCGGGTCGTGAAGCAGAATATGATCACGCGCGATTGATTGACCCTGAAGATGCATATGACATCCGATCAGCTCTCTATCGGGCACAAGTGGATCAGGAGGTGCAAGTGGAGGACAGGCCACAAATATTCTGAAAGGGAGTTGGGGCTTTTGATTTTCCTTCCAGGTAGGCGAGACATGCTGGAGTCTGATTACAAATAATATCTTAACTGTAAAACTTGTTTTATTTACTCGACTCGATGATTAAAGATTCTCAAAAGGAATACTCGACTCGAGAAACAAGCTCCATTGGTTCACTTTTAACCAGCGCATGCTATCATGACCAGGAGGCATAAATCATACTTGAAACAATAGCGTGGCATGAAAACATACTCCGATAAATTAGAGTCTCTAGTGAGGACCAATGAACAGTTTTTGCCGCGGGAGGAGCCTGATGAGGCTCAGCAAGGATGATATCTTAGCTGAAATGATAATTGCTATCTTGATATAATATATAATATTTGGCTTCCAAGGTTCCAGATATTGAAACCAGAGAGATCATTATCAATGGCAAGTTGGATTGACCGAGTATTGATTGCTACCTAAGATACTCTATGTTCATGGGCTTGGACTTGGATATTAAAGGATATGGCTCGCTACACGAAGGTGCAGTTTCAATTTCTTTTCTTTTATTTTGGTTTGCAAGGTTATAGCTCTAGTTGTGCTTTCAAGACAACCTTAGGACATTGCCAACAACCTTGACTGCTCCCTGTTCCATAGCTCTTTATGTATCTGGCTATGTTGGAAGTGTCACATTCAGACAACCTTCTACAAATCCTGGAGTCAGTGGCATTGGAGCCATGTGAGTTGGCATTGCTCTGCCATATCTTCTTTCTCATTGTCTTTCTCTAGACGTTGTCTTGGTATACAACAATGCCCTTGTTATTCTATAAAGAAGAAAAGCGTCTGGATTACTACTATATGTGAAGGCCTATTCTCCATAGCTGTAATTTCCTGGATAATAAATGATCTCGATCCCAGAGGTGTAGACTGTGGAAAATTCCTGAACTTTTCTCAAAAACACGCAGCGAGTCAATTTGATACCCCAGGCACTCCTCTCTGAATCGTCCCATCCTCCAACCGTAGCTCTCGCTTCAATCATCACAGCCAGATCCTCCTTATTTAACCAGCAACCTCAACCTCTTCCACTCCTTTCCTGATCAACACCCACCACTTACATCAAACAGCAAAAATTAGATCCCAACAAAGGAGGTCATTTCAATACTCTCAAGGATTTTACTAAACATCACAGGTTGCTTTCCATTATCAACTATCGTCGAGACCCATCAACTCCTCCCAAGACTGACCCATCCTCGACTGACCCTTGAGTCTTAATATAGACTACCAAGCATCCATCAAAATGCCCGATGACATCGAGTCAAACATCTACCGCCTCAGGGAAGCGGCATATCCATTAACCACCGAGCAAACCTCGGAACCTCCCACGGCCGCTACCACTATCAAAGCAAAGAAACCTCCCACACAACCGAGAACCCGTCGCAGCAAAAAAGATCCCGAGCCAGAATATTCCGAGCTGGTTAGGAATGACCACAGAAAGAAGAAGGAAACCTCGGAACGATCCCGCCAAGCCTGTGATAGGTGCAGGGTATATATAGCCCTATCGTATCCATCATATTGAAGGACTCACTAATGACATCTACTTCCAACCACACTTAGATCAGGAAAATGCGCTGCCTTGTTGGATCAGATACTGCTCCATGTTTCCACTGTCTCCAAGATCACAAAGAATGCTTCGTCACTGACCGCGGTACCAACCAAACCTTCAAGCGCGGTGAGCCCGGAAGGATGAAGCGTAAGATTACTGAGCTGGAGGAGGAAGTTACTGGGCTACAAGAGAAAATTCGTAAGCTGGAAGATCAGGTTACTGGTTTTGAGGCAGCGTTTGAGATCTCCATCGCGAATGAATCCCATCTTATGGCAAAGGTTACCCACTTGCACGAGAAGAATGTTGCGCTTCTGAGCGGGGAGTTCGGGTGGAGTGATGATATGAAAGTCCTCAGTCCCATCTGGGTAAGGAATTAGACCCCTAATTTCTTTCATTCGTGTGGCTAACTTGAGTCGAAGGGCGAGGAGCCTCTCTAAACCATGGAAGGTGGTTTGCTTTTGCGTTTGTGACGTCTTCGGGTTGCTGCTTTTCTAAGATGCAGATTTTGTCATGAAGCCGAGGGGGGTGTATTGAATTGAAAACTTTGCTTTATCATGCGTGCTCAATTGCTGTATGTGCTATGGGTATCTCGGAGTCAGGTTGTTTGTTTGATGTATGATAAATTTATGCAGCAGCATCACCAACTTGCATTTTGCTTCCAACAACAGCATATCCCTTTACTCTCACACCACTTCCTCACATCCAAGGAGCTAACCTCTCGATCCTCTTCAACAAGACCGAGGCCTTCAACATTCAACCAGGTTGTAAGATCCTCTAATATAATGGGGTCGTACATAAGGATCTTCTCGTGCCATGTTGGACGACTTCGACTGCCGGTGGAAGAGGAAAGAGGCGAGAGAGTTGCCTGTAAGCGCACAGCCTTGGTAATTTGAGCAGAAATATCTGGCAAGCTGCTTCGCGCAGATGAGACTGCTGTGTTGGACTTGAGTTTGGAGACAGAAGATGTTGTTGTTTTGGAGCGTGAGGTCTTTGTCGTCGGTTTACGTTTTGTTGGGGATTGGGGCGCTTCCTTGGTCACAATGTTCAAAGTATGCTTTTGAGGTGGGTTTGCTGGTGGTATATCCGTGTGTCGCTGCTGGACTCGGATGGGAGATAGAAATAACTCTTCTTCAGAGTCTTGAATTTCATCCACATCTATGTATGAAGACCGGGGAGTACCGGTGCCTGCTGCTTTCTGCGGTGTCTTCTTTGGGCTTGCCAAAGCACGAGATTTTGCTTGTGCGGGTTTGTCGATTGGCACTGGTTTAGCGGAAGCGAGGAGCTTAGATGTCGCCTTTGGTTTTGGTTTTGGTTGTGCGCTTTGCACAGTCGTTTCTGAAGGGGCAGTTTGAGTTTGTGACGAGGCTTCGGTAGATTTACTCGAGGTACCATGCTTAGACTCCCAGCATTTTTGAAGCAGATCAATCATCTTCTTGCGACCCTTTATCGACTTAAATCCAAACACGGCAACCTGCTTCGAAAGCTCGGCATCCGTAAAGCCGGGGTAATGCGGCATAGAAGGTGGTTGAATATCAGCTTGTTGACTGCTTTTCACAACTTTGGAGTTTTGTGCAGCTGGGAGGGAAACATTTGTAACGGGCACCGTTGTGGCGGCCGCCTTTGCAACGGGTACCCCTGCTACGGGCACTTCTGTAACAGGAAGTTTTTTGGTATCGACAACAGGCTCGGAGATTTTCTGCTGCAGAGTTGTCATGCTTTTTGATGGAGCACGTCTTCCATAGTCAAGATCAAACCAATCATCATCCTCAAAAGCTGTGGATAGACTAGTAGATTTGCTCTGCTTTTCTTTGGATGCTTGGGAAACATCGGTCGGATCAACCGAGTCTAATTCAGCTGCTCGAACCAGAGATCCATTTATATCGCGAGCCGCAACTCCCCAGAGGTTCTTGGTGCCTGCCAGGTGAGATCCCGAGCGTATGGGTGTCTGGCGTCCCGAGCTCCAGCCACTTGCCGGTGAAGCGAGACTTTCAGATTCGCGAATCGCTCGCTGAATATCTCTCAACGTTTCTGGTGACTCTTCCCTTTCAAGCTGGCTGCATGTTCCAAATATGAGATCCTGTGCATCCAACGCCTTCACGGCAGCTTCAGGCGAAAGAACCGTAAAAGCGGGCTCTTCGTTCGTTGATTTTGTTTTCCGTCGGGATTTCGCTTTGCTAATATCTGGGACGACATCATCCATCAAGTCATCACCTGCCGTCTCATTTACGGTATATTGGGCGGTCATCCGGGCTGTCAAAGTCGTGAATCGTTTCTGGGTTCTGGGTTTCTTTTTGGATTTTGCGCCAGAGGATGAATCACTTTGGTCTGCTTTGCTGGAAACCAACGCTTGAAGCCCTGGGTCCACCAGCTAAATGGGCTCAGTCAGAATCAATGTAAGATATACAGATATGAAGTTCTTGCCACATACCTCGATTCGCCTGCGTTTTGTAGGTCCTCCGCCATCTATATTTAGAGGTATATCGCGAGTATCTGAATCGAGTCCAGAATAATTGTAATCACACAGTAATTTCCCAAAGCGACCTGCTTCGCAAATTTCGGTTTCTTCATCCACCTCAGTGACAGCCATCGGGCCGGATTCCCTTGGAGGAGTCCAGTCACGTCGTCTAGCCATTGCCTCTTCCAATTGTAAATGCTCGTTTTCTCCCAGAGCATTGGTTTGTCCAACATCGATATCCCCGGCTGCTGGTGTTCGTTTGGAGTCTGATTCCTTGCTGGCTTCGCTCGCCTTCTTTGCCTGCGGTTCACTGCTCGCCTTGGTAACCTTGCCGGCCAATTTCATGTTCCCTGTTTCCTTGGTCTTCTTGCTTGTCCGCGCGCCAGCTTTTTTCGAAGGTGCCGCCTTCTTCGCCGTATTATCCCTTGAGTCTAAAGCTCCCGTCTCGATGTTTCCTAGTGCAGCCGACTTTGGCTCCTGCTCCTTCGTAGCCTTCTTTGCCCTCTGTCTCGGTTTGGCGGGGGCTTTGGTAGCATCTGGACCTGCTGTATCGGATTTTTTCGCCGGCTGACGCTTTTTCCTGGCTGGTTTGTCGGCCACACTGGCATCTGCGAAGAATCGAGATCGCGAAGGCGGGCGGAAGACATCTGCGAGTGACGGTACTGGCAGTGGCGTTTGATCCGGTGGCGATGTCTCCAAAAGCTTGTCGGCGTCATTTAAAGTACTTTTAGGGGTACGCGTAGGAGGGTCCGGGGAAGAGGACAAAACAATGGCATCTGCGGCAGTTGCCATTGTTATGCCCAAGTGATCACGCGTTTTAAGGCGAGATCGGCTGCTGATTAGTCGAGGTATCGCTTGAAGCTTCCCCTGCTCCGAGAAAGCATTGCTTTCGATGTCACAGTGGTTTTCAGAGCTAAGCGGTGGTTGCGGATCAGTTTTATGCTCTATTGCGAAAGTGGAGTCAGGCGCGATGAAACGGCGATGACGAAGATCGGCGAGTCTTGGCAAAGTTGTAGGATTTCCGTTCTGGGACGATTGCAGGTTGGTCCGGGCAACGCAAGGTATCTTGAACCTCGGAAACTATCAATGCTAACTATCTGGTCAAATTCAATCTCACATCACGATGGATATTCGTTTGACCCATTATTTCTGTCTACAAAGACCTCAGTATCAAACCTTCCCGGGCTCGACATTGGATCATATGTATTCAATGTTTAGTACAGTACGATGTATGGCTGAAATATATTTTCGTGAATTTCATCTTTCATTTCAATTAAAGCTGAACTAACATTTCGAGAACAACGATTTGAGTTCAGTAAGCGATGAGCACGAGCTCCTAATTCCTGTGAGATTCGCTTTGACTTAGGGATGCGCGAAATCTTTTTGGTCGAGTTTATGCTGGGGCAAATCGGAGGAGCACAAGAATCAAGACCACCAAGAAAATAATGGTCTATGCTGTGAAGGCAGGGAGCAAGGTGTGGAGTGATTTCCGTATGTGCTCATAGTATGATAACCCGTTCTTTTTCCTTGCTTTGCGTACAAAGGTCATCGTTAGTGCCTTCTCGTCATCAACCGTCAAGGCCGGCCTGTCCCCCGAGAGCCTGTTGCGGGTGCCGGTGAAGTTTCTCGGCAAGATATACATATTCATCATTGGCGAAGAAGCCTTTCATGATCCACGTAGAGCAATTGCTCCGACAATTGACATTTCAAGTCGTCGTTTGGCGTCATCGGGTGTGCCACTGGCCTGCTTGGCCCCAGGAGTAGGCAAGGCTCCGAGCTTGTACACCTTCTTGATCTTGGCAATATCCGAGATCTCTGAAAGGCTCTGGTCATCAAAGGTGACGGAAGTTCCTTTGATGGAAGCTTCCAGGTGTGTGGCAACGGAGTCATGCGTTATCTCCGGGGACATGGGGACTTTCACCACCAGCAGGTCCTTAGTGGTGTCGGAAATGCCAAATTTGCGGAATGAGTCAGCAATCTGGGTGAGTTAGCTCCTATTCTATACAGATGTATGGCAGTGCCTGGAATACTGCTCACATTGTTGGCCGCAAGGAAGGAGAAGACAATCTCCGAGTGTACATTGCGGGACTTGAGGCGGTTGTTCAGATAGTCATTGACAGCTCGGAAAATTGATGTGATAGCATGTGTTCGTGATAAGACCTGCAGAAGACCATGAGTCCTTCAATTTCAAGAAAATTTCATTCTATATGCATTTATACACACCATGCTTGCATCAATCAAGGCATATTCATATTCAGTGTTACCGGCAAGCAGCTGCTGGCGTAAGAACTCTGCATTCTCCACATTGCGGTAAAGTGCCACAAAAACCGGGAGCTCGGCAGGCAAATGGGGAAGATTGATTGTTTCTAGCGGCGCCATCTTCATAATTTTAGACAAGCAGAAGCATATCCTATTGCGCCTAGCGGGGCAGATTATGAGATTCAGAGCTCATCCCACCTGGCACGTGATGATTCTGGAACTTTCGGACTTAAGAGTTACCGGTTTCCGGAACGTGAGTAATCACTCGTGAGTAATCAGACTGATATCACCTGCCGGGTATATCTGGAGATCTTCCCCCCAAACTGTTCCCACTCACCTTCGACATCATCGTCATGGCGTTCTTTCTTCGGCGCCCGTTTGCCGTTTCATCGGCACTTCGCCAGGCTCCCAAGCTTTCTAACACTGCTCGCTTCATTCACAATTCTCCATTAAAGCCCACCCAGGCAACCAAGCCTCAGCCCGGTGCTTCCTCGGTCTTCAACAAGTCCCGCCAGACCTTCCAAAATGCCTTCCGCCGCACCTACATGCAGCAGACCTTTAACACCCAGAGTGGTAGCATGGGTCAGAAGCTGATGTATGGCGCTGCCATCGTCGGTGGTACTGTCGTCGCTACCAACTTCATCTTCAACCGTGAAACCCGTGAGGATGGCGGTATGCCCGATTACGAACGGAGCTTCTTGAACGAAACTTTCATGCACACTGGTCTTGGTCTCGGAATTATCGCTATTGCTGCCCGCGCTTTGCACACTACTGGTTGGTCCTACCGTCTCATGGCCATGAACCCATGGGCTGTCCTTGGTGTTGGTCTGGTTGGCAGCATTGGTTCGATGTACGGCACTTTCTACACCTCTCCGGATAAGTAAGTATTGAATCCCGCTTCACCCGAGCGCAAAGTCTCTACCTCAAGTTTTCGTACTAATTCCTTCATAGCTACGTCATGAAGTACGGCTGCTGGACCCTGTTCAACCTTACTCAGGCTGCGCTCCTCTCCCCGCTGATGTTCTACAACCCTGCTCTGCTCGCTCGTGCTGGTATCTACACCGTTGGCCTGATGGGCTCAATTGCTTTTGTCGGTGCGACTGCCAAGCAGGAGAAGTACCTCTACCTAGGTGGCCCACTCCTTGCTGGTGTGGTTCTCGTTGCTATCTCTGGACTCGCTCCCATGGTTCTGCCCGCCACTGCTGCCCGCAGTCTGATGTGGTCTGAGCGCATCTGGCTGTACGGTGGACTGGCTGTCTTCGGTGGCTTCACCCTTTACGATGTGCAGAAGGTCCTGCACCACGCTCGCCTGGCTCAGCGTGGTCTCATCAAGCGTGATGTTGTCAACGAGAGTGTCAGCCTCGAGCTGGACTTCATTAACATCTTTGTCCGTATGGTCCAAATCCTGGGCATGCGCAACAACAACCGGAAATAAGCGATTCCCTGGCGCCACAATCGGATTTCCTTCTAGTTAATTCCCTCAACATTTTGTACTTTTAACGACCTGCGCTGCTTTCCATTGTTCACACTTTCCTACTACCCATCACAACGGGAGAATTTTTTTTTTTGACAAACCAAATGGGGATACATCTCCACTCTACAGCTTCTTCTTGAAAGATTTACAAAAAAAAAAAAAAAAACATATAGAACAGCAATCCAAAGATTTGATCTTCTTTTTTTGGGAACAAGGTCCTTTCAGATTCAATTCCCGTCGCAGCTTCAAGTACGTAGCATCATATCATTAAATCAGGCCAAAGACAGCCACTGTGTACCATAGTAATGCTCTGAAAACTTAACAAGACGCCGAGTATTACTTAAAAATACCAATTTCAAAACACATACTTCGAGTCCAGCCTATCTGTCTTCGGCATGCAACACCAACGCTCATCAGAGGCCTCTGAACCCCAAATCACCCGAATTCAAAGCATGATAACTAGTATGCCGGTCCACGGCCCCGGCGAGATCTGCAAACCCTCGAGCCTTAAGTTTAGTATCTGGCCCCATGTACTCCGACAACTCTGCCATTTTCATAACTGTATCAGCCTTGGTAACGCGGGGTCTCTTCGCTTTGGCCTCCACATCTGCGTACAAATACACATGCTGCGACCCCATTCGATCTTCAACTTGAGCCCAATCAAAGCCCGCAAGTTCACAACAACTAGTTTGGGTTCTGAGATGATGCCATATAACCGGATTGATCTTGCGGTATGTGAGTAGAATCATGGCGACAGACTTCCAACCTTCAATACGGTCATTGGGGAAATGCAGCTGTAAGATTTGCTCGCCGTTGCAATTCATGAGATATTGGTAGAGCGGGCCTTCGTTGCCATTCGTATCTGTTTCCCACCCGTACCATTGGTGGCATGCTCTTAGCTTTGCGCCGGTGCGTCCCCAGATATGCTCGGTGTTAGAGCCGGAGCTTGTTTTCATCTTAGTGTTCGGTGGATTGATCATGTATGTGAACAGTAAGGAGTTTCCTGCGAGGCCCTCCAGGTTGACGAATGTGCTGTTCCTCTGGTTGAATTGTACTAAACTTTCATGTTGAATGTCGGGCCAGACTTCTGGGTCGCGGACTTTTTGCTTGATGAACATTGTTCCAGAGAGTATGTCGAACGAGGCGTCGAGCTCGGAGTAAGTCGTTGCCATGTCATATGTCTCGCCTGATTTGGTGTCTCGGATATGCAACTCGAGAGGTTTCCGGATTGGCTCTTGTGCCTCGTTGCAGCCACATGAAGGCCTGGCACTAATGCAAGGCACCGAATGTCGGTTTCTCTGAAGATTTCTGGGGGAAAGATGTGGTGCTCACCAATATAAGACCATCGTGATCCAGTGGTCTATATTGTCCCTTGGATCAGATCTATCAAGACTGCTTTTCGTAGAGATCAAAACGAAGAGCTAGCTCAGTGATTGTGATTGGAGAATTGCATCTTAAAGGACGATGAGTAGAGGGGAACTTAAGCGATGAAAGATGAGCTTAATTTCCCAGTGTCTTCGCGACTTCTCTCACTTGATCTTGTACCAATATTCTGGTCGTTCATGTTGCGGCTACGTAATCTTGCGTTGAGGGTTTTGCAGCACACTACGCTTCTACATAAATTTTAATAAAAGCATCCCTCCAATGTTACATTTTCAATAGCTTGCAGGTACACAGATAAGTAATTGCGTTGTTGTGTGCAATTGGTCTAAGTAGAAGGAGATAGTTGGTATAGATAGCCCTAGAGGAATGCGGGAGACGCTAAACCCAAAGAGGAGTGCAACTCAGCCAGAGCTTTTCCCCTTCCGCATTCACATCATTTTGAACCACCAGCGCCCTACCCTTCTTTCCCCTCTCCTCTCCTCACCCCAATCCTCTCACGATGTCGAACGAAATGGAAGTGGACCCCCCTGTCGCCCAGGAGGAGGTGCCCGAGCAGCAAGAGCAGGAGCAAGAGCAGAACCGTGGCTTCGAGCCTCACACACAGTCCGGCGCCGTGGCCGTGCGCAGTATTGAGGGATGGATTGTCATTGTGTCCAACATCCACGAGGAAGCTTCAGAAGAAGACATCACCGAACTTTTCGCAGAGCATGGCGAGATCAAGAACTTCAACTTGAACCTTGACCGACGGACAGGTTATGTCAAGGTACGTGCTTAGATCCTATCTCAAGTCGCCGCTGCGATGATCAGGTTTCCTGGCTTTGATAAGTCGCATAGTTGTAGCAATGCCCAAGAAACCTATTCGCTAACCGATTCACACTAGGGATACGCATTGATCGAATATTCGACCCTCCCTGAAGCCACCGAGGCCATCAAGAACCTGAACAACACCAAGCTCCTCGATCAGACCATTCAAGTCGACTACGCATTTGTTCGCCCACCCCCAGGCGGCAAAGGAGGAGCCAAGGGACAAGGCAAGGGAGCTCGTGGCGCCGCCCGTGGTCGTAGCCGCAGCCCCAGCCCGATCCGCCGAAGCCGCAGTCCGGAAGCTGACATCAACTAAGCCTTTGATGTGATGAAAGATGATTTATTCACTGGGACGCAACTGCTTGTTCCCTTTCTACTGATACCTGGATTACCCTTTTTCGTCGTTTTTCTCTCCAGCGCTTCTTTCTCGCCTTTTGACCCCGCATACCCCCCACGACGCTCTTGATGGATGATGAACAATCGGTGTCCTTACTTCGCCGGCCTACTCTCTCTCCTTGGATGCTCTGGTATATTCTTATGGTATATGTTGTGAGGAGACCGAGCACACCCGTGGAGAGGTATGTGTCGGCGCCTCATTGAATTGCCTCGGAAGGTATGACAATCTTGTCTCGAGCTAGCTGAATTTCCCATGCTGACTTGGGCTCAGAGGTAAAAGACTGCCAATAAATCTTGAAATCGGTCTCGTCCAAGACTATCTTTGCGCATTATTGTCATCCATTGGAGAATATGTTCCCAGATAGCAATCATCCATAATTGAGATGTAAATGGCTATGGAGCTCATATGCCGCAAATATTACCTGCAATATACAGAGTCGATCCAACCATATTCTAAGACCTTATCTTTCGCTCGCTAAAATTGCCGCGCTGTCGTCCTGGGTTTAAGACAGGCCTCGGCATCTCTGCTATCGATGATTTCAAGCTCGAATTGACTGGCCTATGATAGATAAGGGGGTGTAAGTTTCTGCCAATTCTGCTCGTATACCATGTATTCATGAAGGTTTATGATTTCCAATTGTGAGGAGTCAATTCATACCCACGATGACCTCCCCCAGAACAGCCTCTAGTCCGAGCGTTGCGGCTCGGCGTCTTTAGCCCATCACAAGACCATGTGGCAAACTAGCACCAATGCGTGGCTTTCTCGTGATGCAGCCCAGTATGCACCTCTGTGCCCTAAGCGTCTCTTCAATTCAGCGATTCTCCATATTGTTACGTAGCTGTATAGAGCATGCGTGCAGAATGCAAGTGGGTCGGGTGACTAAGCCCAGCCATCTTTTGGGGCCAAACCCTTTTCTCCCCATTTCCCCGCATTGGAGACTGACGGGTCCTGGTTGTTGGATGCGGGTGACCTGGTGCCTTTTTTGATATCATTATAGAGGAGGTTGACGTTTGCTCTTTGTGGATTATACTACTCCCGTCTACCTGGCAGGATGACTCTGTGGGCCCCTTCCCAGAACCCTGCCGGGCTACCACGGTTTCTTTTTATGACTCTTGCGATATTCCTGCTTTCCCTATGGTCTGTCACCAATGCGCTTGCAACTCAGCCTCAGAGGCCCCTCGGGGAGTCCCTGCCTGCAGAGCAAGGGTCGTTCGAGTACTTTGAAGATATTTTGGGCCAGACCGATCTCGGAGAAATCGATGCGACAAGCGAGAACTCGTGGAGCGGGGAGGCGCCTGCCCAGACATTGCAGGATTTGCTTGATGCATTGAACGTCATGCAAGATGAATACTTCTGTCTGTGGCTTGGGACATGGCCTACTAGTATTGACTGGACCGCGACTGTTCTTGGGACGCATGTTGGCGCAGCATTGTCATCCTTTACTTCCTCATACGGACCGGGCGTTGGCAATGGAGAGCAATCGCAAAACTTCTCTTTTCGCGCGCTTGAGAACACCGTCAATCAATTCTTCAGTCACCTGAATACCTTCTACTTTGGCGAAAATGCATTTGGTCTACGAAACCAGGCCTACGATGACATGCTATGGGTGGTATTGGACTGGCTGGAGAATATTAAATTCCAAGATCTACATACTGATTGCCACTATGCCCCTTCTAACGCTTCCAACGCCTCCAACGCTTCATCTGGCTCGACATGGTATGGCACTCAATTCCGTGACTCGGCTGCACACCGAGCACGCATCTTCTACGAGCTGGCCTCGGTAGGATGGGACAAAACCCTTTGCGATGGTGGAATGATCTGGAATCCATCCCTCGTGCCATACAAAAATGCTATCACAAATGAGCTATACATTTCTGCAAGCATTGCAATGTATCTTTACTTCCCCGGCGACCCCATCGACGCCCCATTCATGACCACCAATAAAGACCCAGCCTCTAGCAGGCACAACCCCATATACCTGAAAGCAGCAGTCGACGGGTATAAGTGGCTAAAGGAGTCTAAAATGACCGGCCTCTACGGTCTCTACGCGGACGGCTTCCATATCAAAAATTGGCGAAGCTCGTCGGACCCAGGCACACGGAAATGCGATGTACTTAACACGATGGTATTCACTTACAACCAGGGCGTTGTTCTCAGCGGGCTGAGAGGCCTCTGGCTCGCCACCGGCTCACAGGATTACCTCCGCGATGGCCACGAGCTTATTCACAAAGTCCTTCAAGCTACAGGTTGGCCGCATACTTCTTCAACCAAGTGGGCTGGACTGGGGCGTGGTGGTGTCCTCGAAGAGGCGTGCGAATCGCACGCCACCTGCTCGCAGGACGGGCAGACCTTCAAGGGAATATTTTTCCACCATCTAGCGGAATTTTGTCGCCCCCTTCGGCCACAGGAAGAACGGTTCCTGGCGGGTGATACGCGTCGGCCTGTTGAAGATGATAAGTGGGAGCAGGTCTCTAGGCGCCATTTAAACCGATGCCGTTCCTACGGACCATGGATCGAGCATAATGCCCGTGCGGCTCTTATGACTCGAGACGACGATGGCAAGTTTGGTATGTGGTGGGGTTTACCATTCTCGTCTATTATAGCCGACGGTATAGTAGGCAGCAGTACTCTCCCAGAGGGCGCAGTGGACTACCGGAATGGCAAGATAGATGCCGAGGCTTTGACATCAGATGTACCACGGGACTTCAATGATCTTGGCCGTGGCCGCACGGTTGAGACACAATCTGGCGGTGTTGCCGTGTTGCGAGCTTTGTTCCAGTGGCAAACAAGCGATGCCCTCTCATGACTTACCGCGTGACCGCGAATATTATTACTCATCATTATGTATCTGTTGATAGGCTGTACAATTTACATTCCCGTACTGGATACTGGAACGGTTATCACTCCGAGCTACACACAGCCCTCCCCAGACTATGACATAGCACCCATGGATATATTCGCACTATGTACCAAGATAGAATAGTAGATCCACAGCGGCTAAACCGTCCAAATAGGCAACCAGTACTCCGTACGTCGTACCACTCTAAGCGATAGACATTGTCGCACTCCCAGACTCAACACATGTTTCACTTCGAATGCGGCGCAGCACCAACCCATTCTTCCAAATCCCAGCACAACATCACCTACGATATCCAAGTCCCAATCGATAAGACCATTAACTCCGAAGAACCCCGCCATGTACCTCGTTACCAAACCGCTCGTGCACGGTTCATCAAGCACTAGTCTTCAATCTAACCTGGATCGTCCGGCGGAGCCAAGCTCCCACATTCCGGCGATAGTCGCAGCTCCACAGAAGCTAGCATAGAATAAAAAACAAGTATCGGGATCTAAAAACAGGATTGCAAGATCGAGTGATCTGCGAGTGTGGAACACATGTAGAAGTAGTGATCTTGTGTTTTCCTTGTGTTACTGAGCCGCTTCTATGGTAGGGGGTGAACGTTTGGTACGGGTGTATAAGGTTGGTCATTAGTCATTGGGTCCGCGCCCTGTATGGTTATTTTCAAGCTTGGTTTGGGTTATTAGATACGAGATGATGGTATCTGTGTATGCTTATCTGCTTAGGATTTAAAGTACTATAGAAACCACAATCCATACTAATATTGGATAAGCGTACGTTAGCTACGACATAAAGTCACTTGACCCTATGACATAAAGGAAACTCCTCCTTGCGGCGAGGAGAGAATCTTGAACGGGACATTCCAGCGGACATCGCCGCAATTGTCAGGACTACAGTCGTCCTAGCCTACCGTAAAAGCAAGATAACTACGGAGCACGGAGTACGAATGGGTTTAGCTAAGGGGGTCACGATAACTGGAAAGTAAATTGAATGTGCAGATGGTTCGACCCACTGTCAGGCAGCACAGCCCGGGAACCTCGTGACCACCGTCAACACCAGTCAGATATTGCTATATGGACTGGGATTATTGGAGTTGAATCAATTAATTGGACGACCAATATTTAATATGTTTTTAATCTACGGAACTCTACTCACGAACCGATGTACACCATACTATACCAGAATCTCGTGCTTTGGTTCCAACCGTGTAATGCGTATCTGGCGTATCTTGGGTATCAAAATCCAGCAAGAAAAAGGCAGAAAAAAAAAAAAGAAAAAGAAATCATGATTTGCTGATTGGTTCTTCTGCAGGGGGAAATATCCCGCGGCAAAGGGCGAACGTGGCCAGTGAGATGATGCCAAAAATCGTTAGCCACGTCCTAACCCACTCGCACTAACCTAAAGAACGCGCGCCATCCGCAGCTTGGAGGGGGGAGGAGTGGAGATTAGCGTGCTTAGCCTTACTTGACGCCCCCTCCGTAATTGATGAAACGAGTTCGTACTGGTGGGGTAAGGAAGCGGGATAGAAAAGGTTGCAAGGCGAATCATCAAGCATAGAGGTACATGCAGATCGGCAGGGTTGTTCAGATGTTCCAAGGGATTTGATTATAGTTTATGACTTCTGATTTTTAATTTCGCAGTTTGACAGATGTGTGGGGGGTAAATTCGGTACCAAACGGAAGCTATCGGTTGTAATGTACGTACCTTTTCTATAGGGGTTACGTGGATGGTTTCACGACAAGAATAAGCAGTGTTTTGTGTCTCACTCGCCCCCAGCTTAAGGCGTATAGAGTACGTTGGTGTATTATGGTGGAACCATCGCACAGACAACGACAAAAATCAGGCCTGAGCGTTTCTTCCCCCCCCCCTTCACAGCGGGGATCCAGGAACGATAGTCACTGGTCGAAGGAGGGGTACACTTTATGATAGAAGTACAATCTTTGGGTTCGGAGGATACGTACAGGAAGAAGAAGGTGTGAAAAAAGTACCTTACTGTATGGAGTACAAGGAATTTTCCGATCGGTCACACATTCATTTTTGGTGGTCCCACTTCTCAACTTTGATCAATAATATCAATAATATCAAATTTGGAAATCAATGCATGGAAAATTATGACAAAATTCCAATCCTTCAAGCAAACTACCAAACTGCTGGGATCATATGTCATTGCCTCGTGCAACGGGGACCAAACTCGTGATGGAGTGGCGCCGGCAGTTATGATTCGATTATTTCACCTGCAGCCACCGTTCTCCCAATTCAAGCCACTGCCGGGACGGGGACCCATGGGTGCTACTCTCGGGTCCGGTACCTGGGTTCCAAGCCCGATTTGTACAGGCTTAAAGGCGTAAAAGAGATCCAAGGAACCTCGTCGAAGCTGTATTCTGGTTGATACCGTACATTGTGGTTTACTTGGTGCTATTCTTCCGGGATCGGAGGCGTAAGAAAGTTTTGACAGCACAGCAGACAGCCTGTTCCTGCCAAGGCCAACGAAGCAATATGTAGAGGTGGAGAATTAGGATTTTCTCTGGAAACTTCAGGTGGAGAATGATATGACCATCAGGATCGGCAGCGGTGACCCTGCTTGGTTTCACCTCCTTTTAATCGGCTAGCAGGCCATCAAATTAGAGGCACAGCCCACGGGAATGGATCGGCTCCAAGCCTTGACCGGGCACGCATGGGTCCCCGTGACTTATACTTCTACTGTACTCCGTATACTGTACTATACGGGATCCATGCGGATTACAACATCCACTAGACATTGATTGATATCAGAAATTCAAGCAGAAGGCGTTCAGCACTGAAGACTGGTCACAAGACGGTAGTTCTGTTGATTAAACTAAGGCTAACCGAGCGGCAGGAAAGTCTTGGCTCTCCCGGGCGTAAGATCGGCTGTTTTTATTCTCTCAGTAAATTGCATCAGTACTTTGGTACTTACATCTCAAACTGATATCTCAGATCTGTACATCACATTCCTTGAGGCTTCTGAGGAGAGATTACCGTTTGCCACCATACCGAAAGTATAGGAAACCTTGGGAGTTTCCGGGGGTGTGTACGAACCAGTCATATGGCGTCATCGTCCGCTTGTTGAGGCTCGATCGACATTACATAGCGCCCCTGAAGGCGGATGAAATATACCCCCCATAATCTGCATATGAAATTGCATCCGAGCTTCTGGTAACTATTGGGAATATTATGAAGACTTGGAAATGATTCAATCGAGGTTTTAGGCCGTTTTCGGGGCATTCCAGTGAAGAGGTACTTGGCATCATATAGATGTGTAGAATAGGTACTTTTGACCTGGTCGATTGCGGTAAAGGGGGAATACGTGTTCAGAGTTCGGTAACAATACATTCTGCCCTGTGGAGTGTATCAACGTGAAGTGGAACCGTGCCCTATTCAATCCAGTTATAATTCCCGGACTAACCTTAGTGGACCCCGGAGAGGGAAGCGGTGTACGGTTCGCCTCCTAAGGGTTAAAGGGGGAAGAAAAAAGGGTAATCGGACCTAATCCGTGAGCAAAAATCAGGTTCTTTTTAAATTCCTTCACCGAGATAAATAATCCATACATATCAGTACCTTCCTTTCTGATATAACATGATAGCACATGTAGGAACGGTAAACCCTCAATATTGATAGTGGATCACCATACAGTATTGAGTAATAAAAACGAGAAAAAAAGAGAGAGAAAAAACAGAAGAGGGGGGGACGATCAGTCGCATCCAACCAAGGGACTTGGCCCTCCACCTACTCAAAAGGTGCTAAGATAGTCCGTACCGTCCACCGCTCTCGTACGACGGAAATCCTATTCATCGTAACGATACCTTCCCGAAGCTCGTCCCTTTTTGCTTTTTGCTTTCGCCCTCACCTTCGTTCCCCGACATTTCTTTCACACATCCGACTGTCTCTTCCAAGGCCTTCCCCTACTCTCTCGACACTGATCTATCCTAACCTCGACCAAATCGGAAAAACCCCCCACGACACGTCCATTCTCGTGGCCTCCCCGATTTTCAACCCCCATCAACTCAATCCGATACTCCCACCCGACCCCGGTAGCTACCTCAAGCGTAACACAGATTCTTCGTCTGGGGTCCATCGCTAGGGGTAGACCGTGGTCGTTCGAAATCGATAATTCGCTTTTCCGACCCGCGACGAGAAGGAATCGACAAATCGACGACCTTGAATTAAAAAAAACCTCCCCCTTGCCCACCAAAAAAAATATACAAAGAAACAGGAACCGGAACAGCCGCCACGCTGGACTCGCTAAATCCCATACTTTTTGCGTCCGTTGCAAACAACCACCCATATGGCCTCTGATACAGAGATGACTGAAGCCTCTCCCGTTGATACTTTGCCGCAACCTAACGACGGTGGCCGCATGCATATGTCATCTTTGTCCTCATCTTCATCTATATCTGACGCCGAGACTGATCGCCGCGGCCGATCTGAACGACCGCGAATGGCGAGTCGTAAACCGAGTGCATCGATACTCGTACCCCGTGATCATCCCGAAATTGAAATCGAAGAGGAAGAATTTCCTCCGGACGACGCCCGTGCCATGAGTCCCCGACGGAATTCCGCTGATCTGGAGCGATTGGGCAAAGAGGCCCGACAGACTCTCCAAGAGTGAGTGGTGTCTCCCCCTTTTGATCCAGATACACCCCCTGGTATCCGTGATTGAAAGGCAACAAGAAAAGGTCCCTTTTCGAAATGCTAACAAGCAAAACAGACAAGCCAAAGCTCTTCAATCATCACTACAAGCCCTCGCCGAACGAATCGACGCGGTGAAATCGGATCATGACAAGTTGGAAAAGGACAACAAGATCTTACAAGATTACATTGGCGGCCTCACCCGGAACATGACCAAGGGTGAAATGACACGGAGTACAAAAGCACGCAAAGCTCAGAAATAGCTACTTCTGGGAGGAGTGAGGAAGGGATCGCAGATTGAGCGTCGCTGCACCCTGGTAACCCAAAGAGATCGGAATTTCTATGCACGTTGAAGCAGTTCACGGTGCAATCCTTTATCACGATTCATTACCAATTGTTTTCGATTCTCTCCGCCATTTACGACTTCCCTCCCATTCCTCCCCGTTTGCAACGCCCAAGTTCGATCATGAGCCCCCGAAACACGCCCATTGACATGTTTACCTCCGCGGAGAAACCACATGGGAAACAGGGGGGCTCCATGGGAAAGATACGAAGGTCTTGTGATGCCTTCGGTATGTCCTTTCCCGAGAGGATGGATGCCTTTGCCTACGCTTCTCGCCACTTTTACCACTTTCATCATCCCCAGCCACCCGACCGGTTCGGTGCGGCCACAACATTTACATTACACTTCCGTCCCACGCCTTCCGTCACCGTCTCCACTTCTCCTTCGCAACGGGATCGACCGCTAAATCACGAACGATCAGCATCACCCCGGTTTGCTTATTTACCCAAGGGAGCCAGGTTAGATTGCCAGTGACATCATCGCATACTTGGGGCTCGTCAAGTGGCCCGCCACCTGGGTCTTGGCAACCTTGATTCATACTAGGATCATCCAAACGGCTTTTGATGTGACGCCAATCTCATGTGGCTGTCAATTTGTGGGACGATCTCCTCGCCCTGACGATTCCACTGGGCTTCATTTCCCCAACATTTTTTCCGACATTTTTTTTCTTGTTCTTGGCGTTCCATTCTTTTCTTACTGTGACTCCCACGGCGGTTCTTTGCGGACATGTTACCTTGTATTTTTCTTTCTTTCTTATTATCATCGGATGCATAGCACCTCGGGCGTTTCGGGGACTGGGACTAGACTCTTTTGAATGAACTCTTACCGGAGCCCGCATAGGAAATTGTTTTCGTCATATGCATGGTCATGGCAGGATGGCGTGGAAGGAAAGCATCATAGGGGGTCATTGTTTTCGGAGCAGTCCATTTGCCTTTGTTTTTCTCGTTCTCTCATCTGATCGTCTTGACGATCACTTGTACATCTCCCTTTGACATCCTTTTTTGACCTTGGACTGACCCTACAGAACGAAATGACTCTTTTTTTCTTCCGTTTTATCCTGCATTTTTATTTGTTTTATCTCTTGCGGCTCTGCTTCCTTGCTTCGCTCTTGTCATACCCAGGAACGTGTGCATGTCTCAAGTCCCCCCTGGTTATTTACTTTCTATCGTCCATCATACCCCTCTTCTCTCTAGCTTGCATAGCTGGTAGCATGGTGGTTCTATCCATAGCAATGGAAAATGTTCAAAATCAATATCATGACGTAAACACCGTATTGGTATAATGTAGCCAATTTTAGAACACCGTTTCCAAGGTTATAGAGCTCATTGACCGAACTATTGAATATGTCCCCATAATAATCACCTGGATAACTTTCATAAGACACATTACTGGGAAGTGAACTAGTGTATCTGTAATCTCTGTTGATATCTTACAGATATGGGAACTGTCTTGATAGCGTAAACCCAGAGTTGATCTCCCATCCAAGTTTGTGTATGATCGACTATACTCAATTTTGAATCTGAATTTATCGGGATCGCCAAATTATTGAAGAACGTACTTTTGTCATGGAGGCTATATATCCCTTTATTGTGTTGATCATGTATCTATACTAGTCTGTATCCATACTAGTCAAAACGGTCTACCTGGTCATGCGGTCATTGCTGATTATTGGCCGTAGGTCCAATAGGACCCTGCGTTGGTACTCTAGGCATCAGCTAGTCTTGCCTGTCCGCGTGACTTGCTGCCTGCCGTAGTCACTAAGGTTAATAGAGGATCTATGGAGGGATTCTTAGCCTAACTCTATCTTGTTCTTTCTGGGCACCCCTCGGCGTTGACAGGAAGGTAAGCACACTCATGCATCCGTGCAGAGAGCGTATACGCTTTTCGGTAAGTGGGGGGATAATAGTCACAAATGACAAGGTATAGGTACTTGATGCCAAGAGACATGGCCAACATTCCTTGGACTATACATGTTCAATGATGGAGAGGACTCTACTCAACCGACGTTCATTTCTAAGTACTGAGACACCTATTATTTTGGGACATGACCACGGGCATCAGAAGAGCGGTTTTCTCAGCTTGTCTCCAGACACTACTTAACCTGAAAATACCTAGACAGGGTACACCATCCCGAGGTCTAGGTCAACCTTATGGGCTAGGATAGTTCTACTGTCACAAGTCCAACTAGTATGCCCATACGACAGAGTATTTCAGGCAAGTACGGATATGAGGTATATTACCTCGTTAATCTTTAAACCACATCTAGCGAGAATCAAACGCCACACGGCACAGAATACGAGAAGAGATGAGAAAGACCCAGGAGAAAGGGAGAAAAGAAGAGAAAAAAAAGCCAGATCGGGGGATCGGTACGAAGCCCTCATTGTTGTCCTGATAAGGAGCTGATTTAAAAAAAATTCTCTGTCCGTGTGTATATGTGTGAGGGGGTGTTTGGAGAGTGCGCGCAAAAGGGACTCTTTCAGAGGGGGTAAAATAGGAGAGGCAAGTAGACAAAATAACAAGGAGAATGAAAGAAACGAAAAGAGGAGGACTTCGGACAAGGTTCCAGTCAAGAGAACAACACCAGACCAACAACAGGAGTGTAAAGACAAGTAGAAGACTCGAAGGGATTCCCCCAAAAGTTGCACATCGACCAACCCAACAGTTCTCCTCATCTCCAGGCCGTGAGGCCCGGGGACCAGAGGAAAACCAAGATCCAGTTCAGTGCATCTTACGGTTTTCTCCCCTCACGTTCCACTTAGTCTTCTTGCTCCGATAGACCTGTCACAGTACTCTCTCAATCGTCCCATCCGTCCCAGGACGCGAGTCCATCATCAATATCTTTTTAGAGTTCCAACCTTTACTCGGCGGGCTTCTCACCCTCAGCAGCGGGGGCCTCCTCAGCCTTCTTCTCGGCGGGGGCATCAGCGGAGCCCTCAGCCTCGGAAGAGGTCCAGAGAGTCTATAACATAATCAGTAAGAAAACTCATGCAGAGAGATTCGGGGTCAACATACGAGGTTGTCACGGAGGAGCTGCATGATGAGAGTGGAGTCCTTGTAGCTCTCCTCGCTCAGGGTGTCGAGCTCTGTTGGTTAAATTAGTCACTGAATTCATAGGCGCATGCAAACGAGTGTGGGAACGAACCGGCAATGGCATCATCAAAGGCCAACTTGGCGAGGTGGCAGGCCTGGTCGGGGGAGTTCAGGATTTCGTAGTAGAAGACCGAGAAGTTGAGGGCCAAGCCGAGACGGATGGGGTGGGTAGGGGCAAGGTCAGTTCCGGCAATCTCAGTGGCGGCCTTGTAGGCCTCCAGAGAGTGGTCGGCGGCACCCTTGCGGCGGTCGCCAATGGCGAACTCAGCGAGGTAACGGTGGTAGTCACCCTTCATCTTGTGGTAGAAGACCTTAGACTCGCCGCTCTCGGCGGACTTGATAAGGTGGTTGTCGAGGACCTCAAGAATGTCGTCACAGATCTTGGCAAGCTCGGCCTCGATCTTCTGGCGGTACTCCTTGATCAAAGCAACCTGGGACTCGTTGCCCTTGGACTCCTCCTTCTGCTCGATGGAGGTGACGATTCTCCAGGACGCACGGCGGGCACCAATGACGTTCTTGTAGGCAACAGACAGGAGATTGCGCTCCTCAACGGTGAGCTCAACATCGGCGGAGGCGACGTCCTTCATGTTCTCAACCATCTCTATTTGACATGGTCAATCACTCATTCTCTTACATTGGATGTGTGGGAGGCGAACCTTCATAGCGCTCGGCCTGCTCAGCGAGCTTGGCGAGGTAAACGGCGTTTTCTTGACCCATGGTGAAAAGTTCTGAATGAATCAAATTCGGTTAGTATGACAATTCTGTTAATTATTTTTGCAAGTGGTGTTTGTGAGTTTTTGGAGATAAAAGTGGGAAGCACGCCATCTACATCATCGCCGACCGGGAGGGGTAGACAGAGGCGCCAGGGCCCTCTCCTCGATATTGGGGGCTCAACAATGATCCTGTTTGACTCCGTTCAGGGCATGCCAGTCGAGACCTGTCATTCCTTTTTCCCTGAAGCAGATATCATGACGATGGATAGGTTGATGGTCCGGATGTGGGCTTCCCGGGATGTGCGGTGTTTGGGATGATCACAATGTAGCGGTCGCGGCCGTCCCACCAAGTAAACAAGGGAAGGATGAATAGGCTTCGACCATTCAAAGAGGCATGCGATTCTGAAACATGCAAGATCAAAGAAGGAAGATTCCTCCAAAGATTTCTCCTCGGCTGCTCAATGTGCTGTTCCCCATTATGGAAGGGGAGTGGGTTTGGGGAAGTTGTGTGTGGTTTTGGCTGCAGGGCGGGGGAACTAGGGAAAAGGGGGGTACCAAGTATGAAATTGGCTGTCACAAGTAGCACTCACCTGGATTGAGGAGGAAAAAAATGAAACGGTAGTTGGATAAGGAGGAAAGGGGGAAGTTCTAAGATGAAGGGAAGAGGAGAGAATGAGAGAAGAGGGGGAGGGAATCAACAGGGCGGTGTCGTTGGGATTTAACGCTACAGAACAATAAGGGAGTTTAACAGCCTATCGATTCTCTACAGTTCGAACTTGGTTCACATGGCTTGTCTGAATCTTGCTGATTATTTTACTATTATTTTCTATATATCCTTCCCTTTCCCCTCCTCAAGAATTGTTCGTGCTCAGTATCGTCCTCATCTTCTGTGTGGTTCGGTGGGCCACTCAGCGTCATCTCCCATCCCGCCCACCAATCGCCCTTGTGGTTCCCTACTTACGCCTCACTTTCGGAAACACATTGTTCTTGGGCCATAGTCGAGTAGGCCTTGTAGTATGGCTGAAACAGCCCTAATCTCCCTTGTCTATAAAAATCGCATGGGACTATGGGGCTCAGCTGGTCTAGACATTCGCGGCAAAAGAAAGGAAAAAAAAAAGGAAATTTGTAAGGAAATTTATAGGTCTATACTCGATCAGCCGAGGAATCCCGTAGTCATTTCACCAAACGTGTATAGAAACAATACGAATGATCTCCCATGAACCCCTCATGATCTCTCATAGAGCCGAATGAGAGCACGTTGACTTATCGCAGAGATTTACCGGAGCTGACATAATCCATTATCTAATGCACCCCATAATCACCTGATGTGTCGTCATACCACCCAGGTGAGCTAGTAGCTTCCAGGGTTCCTCAACTACTTCTTTCCTTCTTTGAATCTTACTTCCTCATCACAATTCATCATCCATCATCCATCATGCTTCGCCAATCTATCATCCGACCTGCCGCCACTGCCACCCGGGCTCTCCAGTACCGTTCCTTCTCGGTTGCTGTGCCCCGAATGGGCGAAGGTGACTCAAGCGCTCCCCGCGCATCTGGGGTCCCAACCTCTGGGTACGTGGCATCTCATTATCCCCCTGCAGTATCTGATCACGCTTTGCTCTCCGCGGTGCCCTGATCACCAAGATGGCGGCGAGGCGCAGCAGGCACAGTGTGCCCAGTGTCTGCCTTGTATTATGACATCATCCCTTGCTGACATGGCGCTGGTAGTGACGCATTCACCAAGCGCGAGGCTGCTCAGGAAAGCATGTACATCCGCGAGAAGGAGCTCGAGAAGTAAGTTGCCTTGCCTAAAACGGTGCATGGTCCAGTTTGCTGACAAGGCCGATAGGCTGTCCAAGCTGAAGAAACAGATCGCCGAGCAGCGCAAGCACCTTGATGACCTCGAGGGCCACATGTATGTACCATACCCTTGTATAACACTGTTTGGTTTTGGACTGTACTAACTTCTTTCCAGTGATAACCTGACTGCCGAGCAGAAGCGTTAAAGTGGCTCTATTCTTTACTGGCCCCATTCAAGACCTGCCATTGCTGTACTATAATAATCTCCGCTCCAATCGGATGTGATCAGTGGGGGCCTCTTTGCCATTAGCATGTGATATAGCATATAGGCGAGAGCATATCAGGAGTTTTCTCCATTTTTTTGAACAACGAATTATGGTCTGCCGTAAGCTGCCGCAGCTCCTATAGATGTATCATCGGCAACATGTCTACGGCTATTCGTACTTCACCGCCCGGGCATTGCCTCAAATCATCAAAGATTTTACAATGAGTAGAGCAAAAAGACCATAATCTTGGTATTCCAATATCATCATCATTTCCCGTGGGGATTCCATGTAAGACAAAAATGATGATGTCAGGCATACACCACTTGGAATCCAGAGCCCAAGAACAAAATTGCCTAGATGACCTCCATTGGTTTCCAAATAACGCCCTTGCTCTATTGGAAAATCAAGATGAAATATAAGCTAGATATACACGGCAAGAAACCCCAGGTTGCGATTCAGCCGAGGCATACCGCCAAATGCCGCAGACAAAAAGTACGTGTAGTATAGATAGTAATGCGAAGAAAGTGTAACTACAAAAACAATTCCTTTCCCATTGAACCACGGTGTAGGTATTCGATAACCTGAATTAAATCATAAGACATCCCATCCATCACCATCTACCGCCGTCCCATGTACGAGCGGTAGAAATCATCCGCGGCCTGACCTCCGCCCAAGCCGGGGCTAGCATACCCGTAGCCAAGCCGGGAGGAGATCGACTGGCCAGCCTTTTGAGCTGCGGCAACCTTAGCCTGCAGCTCGGATGTACCTTGATCGATGACCTGCAATTGAGACAGGTGCGAGTTGAGAATGCGGACAATTTGGGAGATCTGTGAGAAAATGGGTCAGTAATTGGCTCAATGTATGATAGGGTTGAGATGTTTGACATACAGGCTCGTCTGCTCGGTTGGTCTTGGATAGGCTTGCTGAGGCACTGTTCACCTCTTCGATCATGCTGGTCAGATCCTTGCCCATCTCGTCCAGACGCTCGGAGAGCTTCTCGGCCAGTTTGTATCTATAGAGTTGAGTCAGGTCGACTGTTAAACGCCCATTCAGAGTTTTGCGAACACTTACGTTCTCTCGCGCTCCTGATCCGGACCCGCCATGTTCTCGCCGGGAGATCCTTGCTTTGACACCATCTCGTCCACTTCGCGTTCGTAACGATCCAGCCACGAGCTCAGCTCATCCTGTTGGCCTTCCACGGAAGCCAATTGACGCTCAACCTCCTGAGTAGCGCGCTCTGCATCAACAGTGCTGCCATACAGCTTCTGCACTTTGGTTCCGTTCTCCACCAGCATACGGTCCCACTCAGCAACCTTCTCCGCCTGCTCACGGAATTCCTTTTGATATTTGGTCAAATCCGTTGCCCATCGAGTAATGATCTCATCCATGGTCTTGTTCTTGAGCCGTGACTGGGCTGGCGGGGCTGGCCCTGTGGTTGACTGCCCAAGAACATTGGCACCAGTACCAGCTGGAGCCCCAGCAGTGGCAGTCGTAGACGGAGCTGCTGTTGCGGTAGTGGTTTTATCAGCAGCAGCTGTCGTAGTGGCAGCCGCAGGCTGAGTAGACGGGGTTGAGGCAGCGGGCTTACCGAACAAGCCCCCAAGAGGAGCCGCGGCAGCTGAAGTGGTGGCAGGTGCGGATGTGGTGGCGGCAGCGCCTGGGGCGGCCGATGTAGAGGGTTTGGGAGCAAACAATCCGGTAGTCGGAGCTGCAGCAGGTGTGGATGACGGGGCAGCGGAAGATGTGGTACCCCCAAGGGTAGGGAAGAGCGACTTTTGGGGGGCAGCGGCCGAAGCTGCAGGGGCTCCCAGCGATGGCGTGGATGCGCCTGTGCTAGCCGTAGTATTGCCACCAAGAGAAAATGCAGGCTTTGCGGCTGAGTCGCCCCCAGCAGAGGGCATCTTGAAAAGTGAAGATCCTTGTGTACTGGGCGCGGCGCCTGCAGCTGGAGTCGTAGTTCCGAATAGACTGGGCTTCGGGGTACTGTCCGCAGCTGTGGTCGGAGTTGAGGTTCCAGCAGGCTTTGGGGCGAAGAGACCACTACCGCCAGCTGCGCCGGCAGCAGGAGTAGATCCAAACGCTGGCTTGGGAGTGGTCGATGTAGAGGCCGCAGTACCGAAGAGGCCGCCAGATGTCTGCGGCTGGGTCGCAGCTGGAGTAGTAGAGAAAGGTGTTGTCGAGGTCGGGGTTGTCGACGAACCGGCATTCAATCCTCCTCCGAACATTGGCGTCTTGGTTGCCGGGGGAGGTCCAGCAGGAGTGGTTGAGTTGTTGCCAAACAAAGACCCTCCTGAGGGACCGGGTGTAGTCGAGGCTCCGAATGCGCTACCACCAGCGCCTCCACCGAATAGATTTCCACCAGCTGTAGCATTAGGTGTGGCTGCTTCTGTCTTTGCCGGAGTCGAGCTTCCACCAAACGACAAGGTGGATGGTTGACCGGCGGGTTTCTGAGCTTGACCGAATGAGAAGGCACCACCTGAGGTCGCGGTGTTGGAACCGAATGAGCTGCTGGTGGTATTGCTGGTGGTACCACTACCAAAGAGAGAGTTCTGAGTACCCGAATTTCCTCCAAAGGGCGAAGAAGATGCGCCTCCGGCGGGTGTAGCTCCTACATTTCCGAACAAACTAGGACCAGTGGACCCAGCATTTGAAGTATTTGTGTTCGAGCCAAAGGGACTGCTAGCGCCACCAGCGGACCCGAAGAGGTTTTTGCTAGCGCCTGAGTTATTGTTGCCGAACATGGTGATGTGTTGTCGCAGGCGAGGGACTCGGGCGAGCTCTGGAAAAAGTGGAAGAAAAGAAACGACCAGTGGATGGTCGAGGGTCCTATAGGAAGGAATCACAAAATCGAATATGACAATGCGATTGTACTGATTCAATGGAAATTGAGCCCAGCAAGAAGGTGAGGAAAGGGCACGAGGTGAGAGGTTGAAGCTCAGAATAATAATCGGCAGGAGTTTGAGTTACGCGCTCGTCGATGCCTTGGCGCCTTAACAATGCCTAAACAATTGAATGCCAGGAGCTTTTACCGCCCGATAAACCAGGCATAGTTGATAGCTTCCTGAGGCATTCAGGCACATACGTTCTGGACTCGAATCGATTCGCAGGGAACGCCGTCACTCCACGCTACACAACTCACTTGCATGCTTAAATTCCCAGATTTCTCTTTACACCCTCTGATTCCCATGCTCCAGCCCTAACATTACCCACAATAATGTCGGAGGCATCACCCGATCCGCCTGCGCACCTAGAACCTCCCACCAAGACCACGGAGCTGGAGGACCCAGGAGCTGAGGACATTGGTAAGTTGGCTCTTAGAACGTCATAAACAACCAGAATCTAACGTGATTTTTCCACCCTTTCCTACAGCTTCCAGCAGCGATGATGAACACTTTTCAGATGCCAGTGAAGGCCATACACAAATAAAATCAAGCCCACAATCTGGCAACACTTCCCCTGTCCCGACCACACGAGTCGAGCGGGTAGACGATAGTGCCCAGCATGGCGAAGTTCCTGGTACCGAAGCATACGAAAAGCGAACGCAAGATGCCGCCCCCGACGAAATTGAAGTTATCCCAGAAGATACACAGAGTGAGGACAAAGTTGCGTCGGGGTCGCAAGATCAACCTATAACCCCGGAAGCTTCACCCATCCCACAAACAGTAGTGGAAAAGGTGGACCCTGAGGAGCCAAGCTATGGCGATGTTCCAGGAACTGAAGCGCATGAAAAGCGCCTTGCCGATGCAGTGCCTGATATGGTGACTAAAGCACCGGACTCTGAGAGCAATGGAACTACTTCGCTGGATGATGCTCCCCCAGACAGTGATTCCACAGCTGGTCCAATTCCAGAAACACGGGTTTCCAAAGTGGACACATTGCCCCTAGATGAAGAATCGCCATCAGGGCCCACGGCTCACCAATCATCACCCAGTGATGCAGAGCCCGACACAGTGGAAATAATCCCAGACGCGCCAGAACCTACGTTACAAGATGGTGTCGCAGATGACGCCGCAGATGGCGCCGAAGAAGAAATCATAGAAGCAGATGCCGGAGACGACTTCGGAGACGACTTTGACGAATTTGTTGATGAGGCAGAAGGCATGGATGACGAAGATTTTGGAGACTTCGACGATGGCTTCCAAGAACCCATGGCTGAAAGTGGTACATCCACCCCTCCACAGCCTCCCGCGCCATCAGTTGTACGTCTAAATCCAACCCACACCAACAACAACAACATCAACAAGAAAAACTAACACTATTCAGCCCCCCCTCACAGACTTCGACGTCTTTCAATCCACATCCGAACTACTCGCATCCCTCCAAGGAACTCTCGACAATCTCCTCCCCGCCTCTCAAGACCTCAACTCTCTTCCCCCAGTTGAACCAATTCACGACCCAACTGCCATTTTCAGCACAGAGCGCTCTCTCTCTCTTGGTCACAACTAGTGGCCCCACCACCCCTCCAACCCCAAAATTGGGTGAAATCTCGCATCCGCCGACTCTTCCTCGTCTCGCTCGGTGTTCCAGTAGACCTGGACGAGATTCTCCCGGCTTCAAAACAAAAGAAGCTCATCCTCCCTTCCATCGATCTTGATTCAGGCTCAACCACGCCTGCCGCACGCTCGCGCAGTCAAGCCCGTAAAGAGGGAGAGGGAGAGGGTACTACCGAATCCGATCCTAACCAAAATGGCGCGGGGCAGGCCCCTACTCGTACCAAGGCCCGGCGTGGTGCTGCGCCGCCGCCTCAGTTGGATCTTTCGGCTGTGCGCCGCTTGTGTGCCACTACTGATGCTGCTTTGAATGGATTAACAGATACGGAGCTCAAGGGACATGCTCAGGAGTTGGAGGCTGTTACTTTGCGAGCTAGTGAGGTCTTGGAGTATTGGCTCAAGCGACGGGATGGTCTTATTGGTGAGAAGGAGGCTTTTGAAGGGGTCATTGAGAACCTCGTTAGTCATGTTCGGAGGGTGAGGAAGTAAACTTCTTATCCGGTGCTATATACCATCTACTATATTACTATGTATAATTTAATGTCGAACGTGGAGAGATCTCCGCTGAATGAGCATACATGATTTGTTTCTGTTTTATGAAAGTTTGAAGTTTCAAATGTAGAGGACCTACCTAGGTATTACTAAATGGGCAAGAATAACTATATGAATGGTAACATAATAAACATAAAGAAGACCATTTTTGTTCTTCGACCTCATTTGTCTGAGTCTTCAGTCTTTTCGGCGCAAAGACTAGCCAGACCGAGCGGAAGTATACACTCGATCTCGTGCGCCCGAACAAAGACCATATTGTGTGTATGTAAGTAATAAACGCAAAAGTAGAGACAAATAAGAATGAAATTGAGACTGAACGCCAATTAGATGCCTTCTGGGCTGCGGCACGCTTTTGAAAACACAAAGAAGGGGGTATCTCTTTCTCGAAATGCGAGCAAAACAAACAGCAAAGAAAGAATGTGGCGAATGTGCTGAAGAATCATGCTCAGAAATAAAGCATATAAAGCAGATGGGGAACTTTTAGTCGTCTATTTCAATGACAATTCGCTCCGGAGGTTGGGATCCAGAGGGCATTCGCTCGGGAGGCTGGTTTCCAGGGGACTGGGTGTTCTCATATTTGACACGCGAAGCCGCATTCCCTGATGGTACTTCGAGATCGTCTGCTTTGCGCTTGGCAGAGGGCAAACGTGATTTCTCTTTAATTGGCCCAGCTTCATCTCTGGTGGCCTTCACGGTCCATGTGCCATCGGGCTTTATTTGGATGGACTGAGCTCCTTCTAGCTGATTCCTCTGGATAAGCTGCATGCGAACATCCTCAAGGAATCGATCCAAGAGCAGGAGCTGCGGACGAGCATCGGAATTACAGATAGGACATCTCCAATTATCGTTCATCGGGGTCGGACCGCTCACTGACTTTCGAGTCTTGATGAAAGTCTCAAGATCGAAGCATTCCTGGTGGTCACAGTAGCTGGAGCGGGCCGGCGTGTGGCAGACTTGTGCAGTGAAAGGATCAATAAGACTAACAGTCAGATTATTCGTCACGACAGCCACGTCATCATCTTCAGTGGTCTTGTTGAGACGCTTTTGGATTTTTTGACGGACAACGTCCGCCGGAAGGGCCCGAACGAGACTACGCACCAGATCAAACCGAGAGACGTCCATGATTTCAATACCGAAGTAATAGCGGATGTTCTTGCATTCATCTGGCCCGAGGAGAAGGTCAACTTGCAGCTTGTTTTCGCCCTGTTGGAGATCCAATGTGATGTCCAAAGGCAAATCCTTCCCATTATGAATCTTCCGGCGGGGAGTAAACTCTCTGCCATTGAGGTGAATGTAGAACACGCTGGGCCAAGTTGTGGGCGCCGTATGCCACAGGGTCTTTGTCTTTGCTGTTTCCGAAGCTGGAAGTGCGACACACCGCAGACGAAAGGTTCGGCAACCTGATTGATATGTGAGAATGCGACGGTGGCCCTCCCTAACAGACGTTTCTACAGGGCGAGGGTGCCTCGTCATATCATCGGCAGACACGGAAAAATTCCAAACATAATTGTAACCCTCGGGATCAACGACAGAAGGCTCCAGCGCAAAATGGCTCACATAATGATAAAGCTCGGCTTCTCGCATTTCGCCTCCTGGCCCTTTCTTGATACACTTCTTTATTGGGTCACGAAGATCGGCTTGATGTAGCCCGAGACGCATGGGATTCGGCGGAGCAGTCTGTGGGAGGCGATATCCAGAAGGTGGCAAGAGGGGCGCAGGAGATGGGGGATGAGGAGAATGCATTTGAGGAGTAGGCATTTGAGAAGCATGCGTTTGTGGAGTATGGTTTTGTGGAGTGTGGCTTTGTCGAGTGTGTGTTTGAGGAGTGTGGTTTTGAGGGGTGTAAGTTTGAGGAGATCGTGAGATTGGGGAGTGAACTTGGTGCGGGGAAGCAATGGGCTGGTTTCTCAAATATGCCTGGTAAGTTTGCAATGGCACCTGGTTCTCTCGGCGTTGACCGTCGGACGCGACTCCTGGGGATGACACATTCTGCTGAGCCGAAAGCGGGGATGGAGACGTATATGCTGAAGGAGGTATATATGACCGAAGAAACTCCTGTGCTTGTGCCTGTGTCTGAGGATTGGGAGCAAGTTGCCAAGTGTACCCAGGTACGTGGCCTAGCCTTGGAGGCAAGCCTAACATTCGACTCTGCTGTGCTAGTGATATTTGCCAGTGAGGGGTCGTTGGACAGGCCTGGTTTTCCTGTCGCGTCGTTGCGATCTCCTGCTGCGCCATCAGCGGGCGACTCTGCCGAATCTGCGGTCTCTGCTGTGAAGGGTACTGATACGTAGAATGGCCAGATGGGCCAGTAACGATCGGCGGAGGCGGAGGCCGATTGGCTGGATGTTGACTGGCTGGAGGTTGACTGGCTAGATGTTGGCTAGCTGGAGACTGAATTGCTGGAGACTGGATTGCCGGAGACTGAACTGCTGGAGACGGAACTGCTGGAGACTGAACTGCTGGAGACGGAACTGCTGGAGACGGAACTGCTGGAGACGGAACTGCTGGAGACTGAACTGCTGGAGACTGAACTGCTGGAGACTGAACTGCTGGAGACTGAACTGCTGGAGAGTGAGCTGCTAGAAATTGCATAGCAGGAGATTGCCTGTCCTGTATATTCGGAGATGCTTGTGTTCCATTGGATGGCTGGGCAGATTGATGCCTGGGGTGACTGGGAAGAGTTGGTCTTGGGCTTGCGGATGAGGGTTGGCTTCGAGAATAGGGTCGCGTGACTTCAGGTCGAGGAGATTGAGAGATTGGAGCTGTTGCCGGAACCTGGGGACCGGGTAATGATGCTGGTTGTAATGGGGAATCTCTCATTGGAATGCGCCGGTAAGCATCAATTAATTGATTATGGGAGTCCTTGTCCAAGCCATTCATATTCGGATCCAGGTCCTGATTTTTGTGAAACAGCCCATTCAACGCCTCGAAATTGGGAGCATCGTATAGTTGTCGACCCATGGAAGCAAAAATCACACTCATGAACGCGGGCGAATTGAGATTGAACTCTCGTCTCATCTCATGCACCAGCGGCGGAAAGCGCCGATGGACCACATCCGCATAAAACTGGCAAGAGCAACTCGTGAAACGCGTTGCCAACAGTGGAAGGAAATTGGCGACCTCTTGAACATTCTGATGATACCAAACCTGTGCATTCATCTCCTCTGGCGTGACTGGAAATTGGGCAAAGAGAACGAGGATCTCTTTGGAAAGCTTATGGTTGGGCTCCAGCAGTTCAGAAATCCGGCCAATGCCCCTTTGACACCATTCTGAACTGAGAATGGGGAGGTCCAAGAAGACTTTATCACCCAAAGATGCGCGACAGAATATCTGATGCAGTACCAGATAGAAAAGATCTCTTTTCGCGCAAGCCTCATACAGCAATTGTACTCGAGCTACGGCAATACTGGACCGGGAACTGGTCGCCTTCCTCCCCAGTTGACCTACCCAAGCTTGCCATTTTTTCCATGTAGACTGATCTGGGGTCGGGCCTGGACCATTTGAGATTGGTGTTGCATTGGCCTCGTGCACATGTACCTCGTGCATGGGCCCGGGCCGCGCATCCGTCCTTGTCTGGGAGCTTGAACGTGCGACTGTGGTCCCTAGAGCATCTTGTGAGACTTGGCTCATCCCGGGTTGGTGTGGCAGACGAGGGCCAGTCTCATTTGTGACGGATGTTGGGGTTATAGGTTGCGGGTGAGCTCGAGGAATCGCGACCGGTGGAGCAGCAGAAATCGCGGGACTAGTGGTTGACGGATGGCTAATAACGGGACTTGGATGAGAGTCTGCACTTGGTACAGGAGATGGAAGCGCAGTTGTTGGAGGATCGGGTTTCTTGGGAGCAGTGACTGCCACTGCAGTCACTGCGGGTGGCAGGGCCGATTGCAGCATACCCCCCGGTGTGACGGGGGACATGGGCGCAACTTCCGTGCGCTCGGAAACCGGAGGCGCAGTAGTGGTTTTTGGCGGAGATGGAGGAACATGGTGCGTTGAAGCTGGACGGGCATCGGCCATCCAGTTCCTTCGCACACCACCTAAAAAGAGACTCGCAGTGGAGTTGGATTTTTCAACATGATCGGCAGGAAGCGGTTGAGTAGAAGGCTTCATAGTAACATCGAGAACTTCTCACGGACATGGAAGATGTTTGCTTTCTGGAAATCCGCTTCTTTTCTTATTCGAGAATTCTTTGTTTTTGATAAATAAGCAAATAACCAACGGCTTCAACTGCCCCATATATTCGGTGGGATTCTAGAGAAGAGGTTAATTTATATTGGTGAGAGATGAAAGAAACCAAAAAAAGAAACGCAACAAAGAAACTGCCCCTCGTCACTGTGACCAAAAAGGTTGGCGCGCGCGTACACCACGATGCAGGTACTTAGTACCCTAGCACCGGATAAATCAAATAAAGAGTGACTAAATCCCTCTACTCCGAGATTGATTTTGATGGGGTCGGAAGGAGTCAATATTATTGGTGTTCGGAGAGTCGATATAGTTTGTAGTGTATTGGTGACTAGCATGACTAGTATAGGAAATGGAATTACAATTATCAGTGGAATGACCGGATTCATCCATGTTGACCAATTCACCAATTACTGTACGAATTCATCGTTTCCTTCTCTACTTCAGCCCATTGACTTGATTCTTTTCTTCTCTCGGCTGAATATCCTCGTACAACCATCAGCTCAACATTGCAATTTTCCCCGAAAAAGTTCAACCGTGGACTCGCCCAGAACACTACTTGACGGCCACACCACGTCACTCTTGGCCTAAGACCCATATTTTACCTTTTCTTCTCTCTCTTAAGAACATTGGAACTTCCCTTATTATCTATTGCAGTGGGTCGCTCGGTTCTTGTTTGTGGACCTTCAACCCCATTCCACACTCTCCTCTCAGATTCCCAGACTCCTCAAATCTACCTTGTCAAACTTTACAGTGGCATGATAGATCTGTATCTGGCACACGCCACCATTTCCACCATTTCCACCGTCATCCTGATCTTCTGCCGTTGAGTCTCCATACAAGTGCGCACGAAGCACTACGAGGTGCGTGCTTACCAGAACCCCCGCGAGAACCATTGGCCTGACCTAAGCCGAGCCTGGCGCGCTAGATTCCGACCCCTCTGCATTCTCTCCCCTGTCCGAGCGAGTTCACATTTCTCTCTCGTGAGATTACTAGCCCGGCGGTTGACTTGTTTATTGCTCATCCCCGAAAGGGCTGCCGGGCCCCTATGTCCTACGACTGAGTCCCCCAATCCCCCCCCCCTCAGCTCGCTTCTTCGATACCTGCGCGACCGGAGGAATTGCGCCCCCAAAGATTGCAATAATGGCCGACGCGCAGCTGGCGCCACCGCCACCACCGCAAAATGTTCAGGCTGGCGATTATCTCGTGGTTATCCGTAAGTTGATACCGCGCGCGCAAACTGGCGCGCATTGCGCTCCCCCTCAGCCGGTTTGAAGGACAATGCGCCTAACCCAATACAGATGCTCACACCGGCGGCGAAGATGAATTGACAATGCACCGCAACGATATCATCCAGCTGGTGGAGTTGGATGAGGAGTTTGGAGATGGTTGGTGGCTCGGCGAATATCCGGGTACTGACCATAAGGGTCTCTTCCCCGCAGGTACGCGCACATGGAAATCGCCCTCATCGGACCGAAACTAATCGGTCGAGCAGGCTTCACGAGAAGGGCCGAGCGACACGAGTACTCCAGATATCACAACGCTCTTCGTATTGACCCATCATCCCAGGGGGTAATCACTCCAGAAAAGACCGAGTCGCCCGTGCAGATCGAACCAACCACCCCAAAAGAGACCTCATTTTCGGCCATGAGAAGTGAGCAAACCACCCCTCAGGCATCACGTCAGAGCAGCGTCCCTGGAGCACCCCCGATGGATTCTCCGTCGCAGCGATCTGCCTCATCTCCCCTACCGTACTCGAGCCTAGCTGCCGATATCCAAAACGCATTGCGCCCGTCCGCTGAACAACACGCAAACGGCCAGGAAAGTCCCGTCATGAATGAGACTTTGAGTGTGATTGATGAGCACATTACCGATATGAATACGCCCCGCCACAGCGTGTCAACACAGGATGCCAAGACCATTAATGACTCCGGGAGCGAATACAGCAGCCACATCAGCCATCGACTGTCATACATCAATGGAAACGAAACCGATGAGGAGGAGGGCACGACTTTGACTGAGGAACAGGTGCGTCGGTGGAATCAAACCGAAACCGCCAACCACCTCCGAAGCCTTGGCGTTGACTCCAAACACTGCGATATTTTCGAAAACGAGGAGATTACGGGTGATGTGCTCCTTGAGATGAACCAGGATTTCGTATTTATGAAGGAGTTTGACTTTGGTGTCATGGGCAAGCGACTTAAGACATGGCACAAGATTAAAGCCCTCCAGGAGGAAGTCAACATGTCCAAACTTCAACAGCAACCATCCCAGCCTCCCCGAGGCTCCGTCGCTGGATATCCCAGTCCCCATGAGGAACGCTCAATGTCTCGTGCTGGTCATACAAGCGGTTTCCTTCCCCGGATTCCGACTGTCTCAGAGAAGACTGGTGCAGGCTACGTCCCACGGTCGTCCATGGGACCTGGGCAGCATCCCCGGCTCGCTAGCAACGGAAGCTCCCCAGTTATCCCCATGACCCCTCCTCGGTATGTCAATGAATCAAGGAGAATGTCCGCGGCGTCCATCCGTGATTTCAATCACACCCGCCGGCACTCTTCCATCGACGCAACGCAACGCGGCCATTCTGAATATCATAGCCATCCCAAGAAGCCGTCTTTTGACCGGACCTGGACGCTCAATGGAGGATCCCAATCAGGATCATATGTATTACCCCCTCGCCCGGGAACTGCGGTTGGTACCCCCACAGAGGGTTATCGGGCTTTCCGCGGGGCAGCCGAATCTGAACCCAATACCCCTGAAGCCACTGATGACTTGGACCGGGGCTATTTCTCCGGTACAGAGGTTGATTCGCGTCGGAATCGACGTGTCCTGCAGAAACGGACATCAACTGCCGGTAGCAACAGCCATTCTCGGAAATCAAGCCACCAGGACGAGCCCATATTCATTGGTAAACCTCCAAAGCGCCAGTCTCGAATCGCTAGTGTCGACTCACTTCGCGATGTTGATAAACATACCTCCGATGCTGCTAAGAATTATAGTGATTCTCCGGCTAAGTCGCGACTGCGGAGTCTAAGCCAACGCAATTCTTCTTCACAGAGTGGTCGCACCTCTCAGTCGTCTGACACCAAACCTGGCTTCTTTGCAAGCTTTGGACCTTTGGTGGCAAAAAAGGGTTCAGATTCCGAAACTTCTTCACGCTCATCGCACTTCCAGCCTTTAAGGAATGTCGGCCCTAAGATGCGACGGGCGGTAGGCATGCGTGCCATCTCAGATGCTGCCAACAAGGAAGCCCCTTCACCTGTCTCCCCCAAGGAATTTGATCCTAGCTTTGGTCGTACCGGATCCACCACCCCGTCGGCCACTTCCAAGAGTTCGGAACGACACAGCACGGATGGTTCGGGCAAAGCTGGCGAGCCTGCGGGATTCGTGGTTCGCCCTCGGACCGTCAAGTCCAAAAAGGATACTAGTGCCTACACCCGTGGCTTAGAGAAGAAGCCGCCGCGGGAGCAGATGGACGGTTGTGACTATAGTGGGTGGATGAAGAAGAGATCATCCAACTTGATGACGACCTGGAAGCCTCGACTCTTCGTTCTGCGTGGTCGTCGTCTCTCCTACTATTACAGCGAAGATGACACTGAAGAAAGAGGTCTGATTGATATCACGGCCCACCGCGTGTTGCGGGCAGACAACGACCCCATTATCACTCTGCACGCAGCAGTCACTGGTTCTACCGCGCTTCCTGCCAACGCTAGCTCGACGGATCAGAACGGTGCCAAGGCCGTCACCCCCGATGCCCTCGCCCTCGCCGGGTTGAAGAGCAAAGACTTGAGCGGCCCATTCTTCTTCAAGCTGGTGCCTCCAAAGATGGGCAACTCGCGCACTGTGCAATTCACTAAGCCTACGACCCATTACTTCCAAGTCGATAGCGTTCAGGAGGGTCGCCTGTGGATGGGCGCTTTGATGAAGGCAACCATCGAGCGTGACCTGGATCAGGTTGTATCATCGACCAACAAACAAAAGACCATCAGTCTCAAACAAGCACGCTTAATGAACCAACGACCACCGGCACTCATGAACAACCCTGTCCCGGAGACCGAGAAACTGGTTGAAGAGGAAGAAGAAGATGACGGACTACGCATCGAGGGTCTCAACCTGACGAAATCCGGTTCCTCAGCGGGTAACTCCTACGTGGATGCCAAGGGCGAATTAAACGAAACCGACTCCAACGCTAACGACTTCAATCTATCCAACCCTCTTGGAGAGATCAACACCGGTCCTACATCCCTCCTTCCTAGTCCCCTAGCGAAGATGGATTCACAGTGATCTTGCTTTAATCTTTGATAATATTGCTCCTGCTGGCCATATACCACTTCCCATCTACATTTTTGCTTGCCATCTATGTCTGATTTATTTTTGCTTACTACCTTTTATCCCCTTCCGATTTATTCCCCATCTTTCATGTTTTGATCTTCTGGTATTTGCCATTGGCCATTTATCCCCCCTTCTGTTGGCGTTTGATGTGATATACCCCTCGCTCCGACTTTCTGTGCCCTTCGTTCTTGGCCCATGCCAATTTCTTCTGTTTCAGTTACGTGGATATGAAGGGGTTTTTATGCGGGCAGTGTATGATGGCCTAGCTTATTGAGGATGTGGATGCTGGACGCAGTAGTTAGTGGCTTAGTCCCCGGTTTCTTCTATATACGTTCTATTCTGTGGATTTCTTATTATCCCAGTAATCTTGAAATCTAATAGCTTTATAATTCGGTTTGACTTTGTCAATGATCTAACAGTAGCACTTGAGGAAAAAAGACGACTTGGAGAGTGCCCGCACTTAGGCTCTTCAGTATATGTTTTCCATCGCACCTGTTCGATAACATAACTAAGTACATAGCAGGACAGAAATTTTCTAAAAGTAAGTAAATAAAAAAATAAAGCTCCAGATGAGAACGGAAGTTGTGGATATTCCAGCAAGGTACAGGTATATTATCGCGTGATCTTTCACAAAACGTGGATGTAAATTCGGTTCCGCATCATTATGAACATGTGAGCTAACGCGGCCGCGGAGGTCTCACTGTTTACCTCCTTGGTGCCTCGACCTACCTACTCCACGCAGCCCTACACTCCTTTTAACTTTCAATATGCTGTATATTATATCCTGATATCTTTTCTAATACCTATATCATCCTCATGTCCCTCCGCTCGCTACTCGCCCGCATCCTCGCGATCCTGCTCCCCCTCAGCGCCGCCGCAACAATCTACCTATATCTATACCCCGTTTTCAACGGCTGCGCATTTCCTCTCCCTGGCACCCAGGTGACAAGGGCCGAAGCCCCTTCAGCCCTAGAAAAAATCCAGCAAAATGCCGTCACGAACACCCTCCTACAGCACCTCCTCCCAGACTCCGAGACGAACAACCAGCCCGCCATCTTCAGACTCCTAGTCCTCGCAGACCCTCAATTAGAAGGCGATACTTCCCTCCCATTCCCAGAGTTTGAACTAGTCCCACGCATGCGGACACACTGGCGCGCCGTCCAAGAAGCAATTGGCAATGTCTCAACCACAACACCCTTGCCGCTCTCCCTCCTGAACGCCAACGTGCTCTCAAACATCACAACCGGTCTTTGGAAACTAGCAAAGGAAGATATTCCTCGCTCACTAAGCGCAACGCAAAAACGCATTGATCTCCTCGGGAACGACTACTACCTTGCGCACATCTACCGCACACTCTTCTGGTGGACTCGCCCTACACACACCACCGTCCTCGGCGATCTGCTAGGCAGCCAATGGATTTCAGACGAAGAATTCTCAGACCGGAGTCAGCGGTACTGGGATCGAGTCTTCCGGGGCGGACTACGCGTTGATGACGATATCACCTGGACCGGCGCTGTAGCCAGCCACACCGCGGACCAAGATAAAACAGACAAACACCTTGAGCCTTTAGGCCCAGGATCCAACCCCGACTGGCCCCGACGCATTATCAACGTTGCCGGAAACCACGATATTGGGTACGCAGGAGATGTGAGCGAAGCGCGGATGGACCGCTTCGAGCGTGAGTTTGGACGCGCAAATTGGGATATCAGATTCCAGCACCCGCCTGTTCTACGTGGTATCAATGACAGTACCCCGGAACAATCAGATGACTCCGTTTCACCTGTTACGCCTACACTGCACGTTATCAACCTAAACACACTCATCATGGATACACCTGCTTTATCATCTGAGCTCCAATCCCAGAGCTACGTCTACCTCAACGATCTTATCAGCCACCGTCTCTATCCTGTGGAGGATAAGTCTGTTTTCACATTGCTGCTTACCCATCTACCTCTGCACAAGAAAGATGGTATCTGCACTGATGGCCCTTATTTCACCTTCCACGAGGAAGACGACGATGAAGGCACTGATGGCGTTCCACGCTACCTGGCTGGTGGTTTGCGGGAGCAGAATCATCTAAGTGATTTCGTTAGTGACAGCGGTATCCTCCGTGGTATTTTCGGTATGAGCGGGGATGAGAATGCGTTCATGGGTGGTCGTGGACGGAAAGGACTTATTCTCACTGGCCATGACCATACGGGCTGTGATGTAGTTCACTATGCTGAGCATGTCACCCCAGAAACAGAAACAGAGGCAGAGGAAGAAAAGAAGGAAAATGAGGAGTCGCAAAATTGGAAATGGGCTGCCAGACGGTACACCCAGAACGAACACAACGATTCAACACAGGGACCCTCCATCCGTGAAGTCACGCTTCGTTCTATGATGGGCGAGTTTGGTGGTAACGCTGGACTCCTTTCTATGTGGTTTGATGCTGATCTCGGCGAATGGGATTATGAGATTACCATGTGCCCCGCTGGTGTGCAGCATATCTGGTGGGCGGTGCATGTTAGTGTCTTAGTAACGGGTGTTGTTGCTTTGCTTTGGAGTTTGACTGGATTTGTCAGAGCTGGGGAGTCTAGGAAGGTCGCGTATACGGGCCTTAAGACAGAGAAACCGAGTGGGAAGCTTAAGGAGAAGCCTTGAGGTTCGAGAAAATGTATAGTCTCGTATGTTAAGTTGTACAATATAGCTCAAGTCTAATCATCACTTTATTGCTATCTAATGTTTCCAGAAGTACATTCAAGTCCTCAACTTCCACCTCCAACTCATCGATATTCAACACCAAATTACGGTACTTGAATTGAAAGTCGAAGTTCAGCTGGCTGAGATCCTCGTTCTGAAAATCTATCCAGTCACATATGTCCTCCATCAGCTTGCATAGGGTACTACTCACAAGTACCGATGTTGTCAATATAGGGCGACTGGGGATGGTCCCCTGCGAGGAAGCGCAGGATCATACTTTTTCAAGGCTGGGAGCCCTATAGATGGGTCACTACCAGCATCCATACCAACTTGTCGAATCTCAAATTCCCAAGACTAATCTGTAACTTCCATTGAACTATTGACAGTATGGTCTCTGTCGTCTAGTTTAGTTGGGCCCACTCTCTGGATTCTGCTGGATTTCATTGGCTCGTATCCATGGCCTTGAGCTGGGGCCTCGCTACAGATGAGAAGCTGCACCAAGCTGAGAGCTTCTTTGAAGGGTTGGACTCCAAGGAATTGACAAAGCTTTGCGCCAAAGCCTTGATGAAATTCGGATCGAAAGACGGTGGGTAAAGAGTGATGGAAAAGACGTGTACAAATGGCTGCAAAGTTACTCAGCACATATTGGCTGATTTGTTCATTATTTGAAGAACCAATAGCTATCTCAAAGCCATCATCAAGTCATTCTTAACCGCTTGAACCTCCTTAGACAGATGCGTCACTAATCGGTCATGTGCAATCTGCGGGAGCCCTACAGAAGAGCTATCAGCACCGGCATCCATACCAGTCTGTCGGATCCGCACCGAGAGGGTATCAACAAGACGCTGGAGATGCCCAAGTTCCCCAAGGATAACCTGAGCCTGAATATTCTGTCCCAACGCTGGGTTGTCGACCAAATGGTCACCAATAGTGACTGCTTCGTGGATCACTTTTTCTGGCAGATCTGGCTCTCCAGGAAAGCTTTGCCCGCTTGAACCGCTTCCAGAATGGGAAAAACATGCGCGGATCATTGCTCGATACCACACTACTAGTCGAGAGCAAATTGATGCTATTAAGAGTTGATTCTGTGGACGGAGAGCACATGCGCACTGTAGCATGCGGCAGACTGACATGCCGGCCTCTTTGTTGCATTTGAGGACAGAGCCGGACATTCGTGGTGCCTCGGGCTCATTGATTTCCTGGCCTGAGGAAATTTGTTGATATAGACAATTATTTTGGCGGGTGTGTAGTGTGCGAAGGTAGTGTGTTGCAGTGATAATGCATGGAGTGCGATTTTCAGCCAAACAGGAGGCTGTGGATGTTGCTGTTGGTGGTGTCAAGATAGGCGTATGCAGTGAATTTTCGAAGGAAAGGTTTGAATTATAGAGAGACTCAAATGCTTGGTGCTGGTTGCTGTGGTTGTCCGAGAGATAGCCCGGAAGCGCAAAATAATCCAGCATTGGGGTATCAGGGTGTTCAGATCCTAGAGGAAAGTCCATACAAGATCCAGCTGCTGTAGTGATTTGGAATGGTGGCGTTATAGCAGACTGATCTGGGTATAAACCAGAGTTGAACTCATCATGAGGGTCAACATCGAATGAGGGGTCTAGGAATAGATCCTTGTCTGCGATAGACTCCACATGTGGTTGCAAGGGCTCGGCAGGTGCCGTATACTGGAGTGCAGTGCCACAGTACTCGATATTGCCAGACAATGTAGTCGGAAGAGACTCCCAATCCTTGCTGGGGCGCATATCAAAGGGATCTGTTCCCATGGATGGTGGTGACAAGGATGGAAAAAAGGTGGTTTCATGTCCCTCCTTCTGGGAATGAAGCGAATCGTTATAATCCATCGGTGATCATTATATATTATACGGTCTTCAGCTTTTGTTGTGAAGCTGTAGTGTTCACGGCCTCAAATATGAGGTCGAGAGCTGTGGACGAGGCTCACGCAGCCGACTGTAGCCCCACTTAATCTATTGCGCCAGGTTTCACTATGCTAAATTGGTATTAATTGAGGAATCAACGCCAATTTTTAATATTTTTTCTAGCGTTTTAATTGGATGAATACCAATATCCTTGCCCTATGGCTTAATTCATGCAGGCTTACTGTACTCTTATACCTACGTGGTCGCTCAATTGCGACCGATGGCGCCTAGCGAATCTCACTTTTGAGGGGCATCCAACGTAGCGTCGCTTAGCTGACACATTAGCGCTGACTTGGACATGACTGCTTATTTCTCTGTTCCTGGCTGTATTCCGCTTTCTTCGCTCTCATTTTGAGTTCTTGGGAAAGACCACCGAAACTTTAACAGCTTTTCAGACACCGCTGATTCTACAACTTCGTTCGATTTAAGCCAATATTGCGACGTCGACCCTGGCAAATATGGACCCCAGTCAAACTTTACCACAAATATCATCTGGAGCATCCTCCGAATCTCAACAAATTCAAAAGCTCAAGGACTCTTGTGATAAGTGCTCTACCTCCAAAATACGATGTACCAAAGAAAAACCTTCATGTGCGCGATGTGAGAAGATGGGATACACGTGTTTCTACAGCCCTGCACGGCGGGTGGGGCGACCTCATCGATCGAAAGATTCTTCTTCAAGAGGGAAGAATGGCGAAGAAACAGAAACGCGCTCTACCAGGACTATAAAGCCAATCAGGTTTATAGACGAGGGAGACAAAATAGTCTCTCGACTCAACGGGTCATGTTCGCATGACACTGCTGCCGACGTCTGGCCCAATCAAGACTATATACAGTCTTCTATGCAACAAGAAGACATTTTCCCCGAAATGCAACAACATGCAGTTGATCAAGACTGCACGTTGGTTATCGTGGAACTGTTCTCTGAATTGGAGGTTCCTGCCTCACAGCTCAGGTACTCGTCGTCGGTAGACTCTTGTCTACTCAACACAACAACACAGACCTTGACCTCGGTTCTCCACCGTCTCTCTATCGTTTTAGTCTGTCCTTGCTCTGAGAAGGGCGAGACTGCAATGTTAATATCTGCAGTCTGCATGACTATCATTGATATACACGCGATGATAATCGCCAAATTCCACGAAACGCTAGGAAACGAAGCTATGGCCATGCCTGTAATTGAAGAACTTTCTAAGGTGGCCACCTTGGTTTTGCAGTTTACTGAGCGATATAATGGAAGTACGGTTGGTGAACCAGCGCTTGCAGGCAATGATATTCCTTTGGACTTCTTGCCAGCGCTGGGCAATCTGATGAGAGAAAGATTGCAGCAGATCACAGATGACGCAACATATTGGCCAGCATAGCTGGACTATAATTGTTGATAATTCTACCACTAAAATATCATAATATCATAATGATTTAAGCTCGCTATATAGGCAATTTTAAAGTTGTTAAACAAGTCGGGAAGTCAACGGGATCAACGGGTAGCCGGAAACGGTTGGAATGTTGCAACAGCAAGTCCCGAATAACCAACACCGAGATTCTCAATTTATTAAAGAATAATAATGTCACGATCATTGCATACCACTCAACTTCTTCTTCTCTCTTCATATCATCCACAGAAAGCAACATGCCTTCGGAACCTAGCAAGGACGACCTTCTCGCCCCTCTGGAGGCTTCCTCCCACCTTGACGAGGTCAACAGGCTACGCCTCCAAGATGGACTGTACGAAGCTGCAGAAGCTTTGGAGACACCCGTTGACATGATGTACCGGCTCCTCAACCAGGTCCGTCCTTCTTTGCGGCGTCAAATGCCGACAAATGTACAAAGTAACCATCAAGCTAATTCAAACCAGGGCAGACAAATGGCAATGATCAAGATAGGATACGACCTAGACATCTTCACAACTCTCACCAGCCGCGCAGAGCCGTATTCCGTGGAAGAGTTATCAGTGCCAAAAGGCGCTGACCCTCTCCTCATATCTCGGCTGTTGCGATTCTTCGCAGCAAACCGTATGATCACGGAAACGAGTCAGGATTTCTTTACTGGGAATAAGTACACCAAGGGACTTTCTGACCCTCGAATTCGAGGTGGACTGCTGCATGGGTAGGTCACCGTATATCTCGGTATAATGTAAACACTCGACCGCTGACTGGATTTGGGCTTGATTAGCTTCCACATCAGTAACCCAACTTGGCAAGCCCTGCCTGAATACCTGCAAGAAAACAACTACCAGAACAAGACTGGTGGCCATTGTGCCTGGCACAAGGCTGCCCATACCGAGCTAGATTTCTTCCCCTGGGCAAAGGAGAACCCTGAGATTTTGAAATACTTCCAGCAACTCATGAGTATCATGATGCTTCCGAAAGATGGTAGCTGGCTCGATGTTATCCCAATTGCGGATGAGACGCGGTCTATTGTGAACGGCAATGCAGACCGTAAGGTATTTGTTGATATCGCTGGTAGTATTGGTCACCAATGTTTGCGACTCCTATCCAAGCATCCCGATCTAGCTGGTCGAGTTGTTCTCCAGGATCTGGAGGAGACTTTTCAACGTGCGCCGAAGATTGACGGGGTGGATTTTATGGTGCATGATTTCTTTAGGGAGCAGCCGGTCAGAGGTAAGCCCCTAAACCCCTTTTCACTGACATTTTCGAGACTAGGATTGTTGCTGATCGTCTCAGGTGCTAAATTCTACTACCTTCGTATGATCATCCATGACTGGGAGGATGACAAGGCAGTGGAGATTTTGAAAAATATTGTGCCGGCCATGGCGGATGATTCGCAGATTTTGATTGATGATGTTGTTCTCCCTAATACTGGTACTCATTGGTGGAGTACCTGTATGGATATGCAGATGTATATCATGCACGGTGCGATGGAGAGGACTGTTGACCAGTGGCATGCGCTTTTGGACAAGGCGGGCTTGAAGGTGGTGGAAATCAAGACGTATGGTGCCGTCATGCGAAATTCGGTGGTTGTAGCTGTGCCGAAATAGAACATTAGAATATATCAAAAATTTTTCTCATACTTGGAGCCCTGAAGATCAAACATGCCAGCCATCTTAGAGTGGGGGGTTTACGGCCTTGGCAGCATTAAAGCTCTGGGGTCAACTGCGGGGACAGAAGTTCAACTAAGAATTGCTTGAGCAGGGACAATCACCATGGCTGCCCTTCTAGACCCGGGGAGGTGAAGATGTCATTCACCCAAAGATGGTATCAAAGTATGGTCCGGGACAGTATGTCTTGCATGGATGATTATCTACTCCATAGACATACATCTACAAAGCTACTAAGGAAATCTCAAGCCGAAGGTCATCAGATTCATGAACCCGCCTGAATCCCACGCGACAAGGGCCGAAGACATCGAATCCGAGACAACACCTGGTGCTATGCAAGTCCGACATCCCACAAGAAACGGATCGTCATGAAAAAGGGTTGTAATTTTTTTCAAAAATACTTCCGAGTCGCCAGTGTTCAAAGAGATAAAAAACACGAATTTGGGAAGGAAAACCGGCTCGAAATAACACAGGTGGATTCGTCTGGACCTCCGCACCCTGTTCCACAATATGCCTCGTATGCACTCCGTTTCCCAGGTCCCAATGAGTTCAGGTTTGGATGGTATCGTTCATTTTTGGTTGTTTTATTCGGTTCTCTCTCTTTACATAACAACACCGGCGTTGGAGGCAATACGGGGCCAAAGCTCAGCAGCCTCCTTACCGACGGGACCGGTGATGGCGGAACCCTTCATCTCACCCTTGTTGTTGACGATCTGTGACAAGGAGTATTAGTAAATGTATAATCGACAAAGGCTGGACATGGCTCTGCAGTATGGGAAGAGGTGTAGCAAGTCGTGAATTGTTCCCAAAAATGGCCACACCCCGACCCATCTGCATATCCATCCGGAAACACAGCGGAGTGTCCACTTACAACACCAGCGTTGTCCTCGAAGTAAAGGTAGATACCGTCAGCCCGGCGCCAGGGCTTGCTCTGGCGGACGACAACGGCGGGCATAACCTTCTTACGGAGCTCGGGCTTTCCCTTCTTGACGGTGGCCATAACCATGTCACCGACACCGGCAGCCGGGAGACGGTTCAGACGAGCACCGGTACCGGCGACGGCAATGATGTACAGGTTGCGAGCACCGGAGTTGTCGCAGCAGTTCATCACGGCGCCACTGTTAGACAAAAGGTCCGTTAGCTTTCATTCTCCGTGAATCCATTTTCGAAAATTCTTTGCCCATGTCGTGCACCCCGCCCAATAGTTTCGTTCGTCCCGCCAAGTCTGCTCGTGATCTTTCCGAATTTGATTGGCGTTGATGTCGAGGATCCGGTGATTCGTGGCAGATGATAGGTCGATATTGGCGATTGGCATTGGACGTTGTCGAGGTTCATTGGGCGAGATACATGGTTGGGAAGAAAATTCTGGGGATTCTTCAAACGTACACAGGCAGACCGAGGGTCATCTTCAGCTTGTTGCCGGCGGCACCGCCACGACTGTAAGAAAAACGTTAGCATTCCTGCTCTATTGCTTGCTGTGTTCGTCGTCTTGTCCGTCCGGTTCCCTCTTTCTCAAGATCGACATGGTTGAATGTTTCAAGGTGCATGTTCGATTGTCGAGAGCGTTCACAAAGTGTTCCGGTTGGATTTGACGGTGTTTCCGAAGGTAGGGAAGTCAGACTTACCCTCTCTTAGACATGATGGGTGAGTATCACGGGGGGTTGTCGGATAGGCGAAAAGGGTTGGCGACTGAAGGTCAAGTCGAGTCGAAGAATCGTCCACAGTGGTTTCTCGCTTGTGCGTTCAATGTGGAAATTCTTGGCGCGGGTCTATTGGTGGAACGGGTAGCCCTAGCACTAAGCCCGTTTAGAGCTAGCACGTGATACCCGATGCGGTATCTATATCACGTCACGTGACACTACTCTACGGAACTACATGATCAACATGCTCCTACATCGTGGTGAACATTCGATATTTGATTTCGTCAAATGGTATTTGAAAGACCTTTAATGTTTGTAAAATGAACCCAGTACAATTAATTTAGTCAAATCCCATGGCGGTGCCACTTTTTCAGCTCTTACGTTATTACTCAAGTACCACGACAGGTAAACTGGAACGCATAAGCGGATCATAGCTTGAAGAAAAGGAGATGGTCTTTATTTAATCGCTCATGCGTTCCAGAATACAATAATGAGAATCCAAAAAAACTATGCGAGCGGCATTGTTCAGGTGATTTAGGTTCCTAACATCCTGTTGTTCAAAAACAACATACGCTCCAAAGTACGCAGGGAGCAACTTCCTCGACTTATCTAGATTTGAAGTTTTCGATGAAGATTTTTGTAAATAAAATAAATTTGCTCCAAGAGACATGAGGGTATTCGCCTCTGAACGGGGTGAAGAATCCATCTCGCCCATTTCACTGCGAAGAGAGACACGACGCCCCCCATGTTGATCCTAGTTAGTTCGCTGTCAAACCGATAACACCTTTCTGCCCATTGTCCGTTGCGCCAGATCTAATATTGATTGTGCTGTGCCACAGCTGTTCATCCTTCCTGTTTGGAGGGTTGTTCAATAGACTCCACGGCTGGTGTCTGAGTCTCTGAACCTCCAGCGGGGGTAGGCCCTGCCGTTGATGTATCGACACCCTGCTCTGCTGTGGGCGCAGAAGGCTCTTTCGGAGGCGACTGTGCCTGGGGTGGAGACAGTGGTGCCTTGGAAGCATCTTCGGCAACAGGGGATGCCTCGGGCTTGGTGTCTTGGGCATCAGTGGCAGACTCGGAAGGTTCGTTCGGGGCAGGAGCAGCGTCTTCCATCATTGTATCAGTATCGTGCGAGGGAGGAGAAGGCTGTTGGGACGCAACGGCAGAAGGGCCGTTCTCCTCGTCCTCGACAACCATTTGATCGGCATCGGCAGGGGTATCTTGGTCATTCGAAGTGGCAGCGGCAGTCAATGCCTCGGGCGCTGTCCGTGGAATATCAGGCATATTGGTGTCCATGGTAGCGTCCAGCTCACCGTCCCCAACTGAAGATGCCTCTGCAGGGGTAGCAATTCCACTGTCAAGACCGGAGTCGTCCAGGTTCCGATAGTTGGTCTGGTTTCGGCGGCGCATAGCACCCGGCTGGCGACGAATACCGTTGGCGGCATTCAATTCCTCATCTTCACTGTCACTCAACAGTTCACCAGGCTTCTCCACATACTGATCGAAGCGTCGTTGGGTAAATCGCTTGTCCTTGTTCTCGTCTTCATCCAAGTCATCCATAACATCATCAGCCTCGTCGTCCATGCCATCAATAAGTGGGTTACGCGGCACATCCGTCATCTGAACTGAAGGCGCGAAAGCTGTGCGCTTGAGGTTTTCAATTACTTGAATACGGATCTTGTCCAGGTAGTCCTTGGTGTTGGCGTTGTCCATATTGGAGGGACGAACATCAAGCTCATAGTCAGGAGCAAAGTACTGCGGTTCTTGTTAGTTTGCAATCCAGCGCAAAGTACCCGAAGGGGGAATATTTACCTCGTAGTAATCATTGTATGGCAGCTCTGACTCCAGGTTGTCTCCGACAAGGATACCAGTCTCAAAGGCCCAGGTACGTGCAACATTGCGCATTGTGTAACCACCGCCACCCAGAATCAAGGTGGGAAGATCGAAGCTCTTAATAAAGTTGACGCAGTTCGCGTGTCCACGCATACTCAAGTTGAAACATCCTAGGCGATCGCCAGACAAACTGTCACCGCCACATTGCAACACCACAGCCTCTGGGCGGTACCATTCCATCACACTCTTGATGACGGGCTCGAAAATGCTTTGATATGAGGCGTCGTTGATACCATCGCGAAGAGGGAAGTTGACAGCGTAGTTCTTTCCTGCGCCAACACCAATATCGCGGAGCTCACCAGTACCAGGGAAGTACTCGCCGTATTTGTGGAAAGAGACGGTCATCACACGATCAGTAGTGTAAAAAGCTTCTTCAACACCATCACCGTGGTGGACATCAATATCGACATAAAGCACACGTTGCTTGAATCGAAGCAGCTCAAGAATGCCGAGAACAATATCTAGAGAATTCATTAGCACTTAAGGAAACATTCAGGCGTGGTAATGATCGCGCCCTACCATTGACATAACAGAAACCACTGGCTTCGCTCTTCTTCGCGTGGTGCAGACCACCAGCCCAGTTGACGGCGACCTCGCATTTGCCGCGATTCAACCGCGCAGCACCTTCCATACTGCCACCAGCGCTGATTCCACAGAACTCGAAAAGACCGTCAAACACCGGGCAATCATCACCAACGTTGTATCGGCTCTGCTCCTTGGAAAACTGGTCCATATTGTCGGGGGTGACTTTCGCAAGGAAGTCGATGTACTCATCCGTGTGGAATTGGGTCATTTCGTATTTCGACGCGGGTTTCGCACGCTATATGGATTTGCGCATTAATTCCAATTCCCACAACCGACGGCTCAGGATTTGTCGCAAGTAAACTCACATAAATCTCCATCTTTTTGTACAGACCGTAGTTCATAACTAGGCTGTGCGTCATGCGAATGCGATGGGGCTTCATCGGGTGGCCCGAGACGTAGGCGTAATTTCCCACATCGGAGTCGTAGAAGTAGGCGACTTTCTTGTGGTTGGGGCCCGTGGTGGCCATGGGTTCGGCCGCCATGTCGAGCGGTAGTGAAGTCGAAGCTCCCGTCAAGTAATTCAGGGAGAGTAGAGGATATCAATAAAAGAGGTTGGGATATAGGAAGTATGCGGGTTAGGGAGACAATCCAGGGTAGATGTCTCTCAAAGCCCTAAGAGATAGGGACTCGGTGACCAGAAACCAAAATATGCAAGCAAAAAGATTTATGCACAGTAGCAAGTCAGGTTTGACAAGCTCATGATGTTGCGGAGAAGAAACGAGGAGAGGCTTGAGAGGATCGATCGCCGCGTGGGAAGGAGCGAGAATCGGCAGAATTATAGACCGCCTTCGTCAGTTGGGGTCCCGAGCTGCTTCACTTGGTCAGGGCACTCACTCGTCAATTCACTGTTGCCAAAAGTTGTTTCAATAATTCATCCCGACTCTTTGTGGTATTAAACGCGTCTTGTGACCACCACCCTTGCTTATAAATCGCCATATAGTCGATTCACAAGGTTGAGACACTTCCGCCCAATCGGGAGCTTCCAGCTTAGGAAGCTATCATTCACAACCCTCCTTCTTCACATCTCATTTGATTTTTGACTCCAATCATGGACCGTCTTAACCGGATGCTGCAGGCTGCCCAAGGCATGGGCATGGGCAGCGCTGCCCCAGGTGGTGTAAGTCAACAAGCGTGGCCTCTCAAGAGTCGCCGTTGTGATCACCGATTGCCGATTGCGATACCTGCGTCTTGTGAAGCTTCACATTGCTAATATTAACATATTAGGACACCCCCAACCTGATTGATAACTCCGAAACCGTTCACATTTCGTCCTTGGCTCTGTTGAAGATGTTGCGCCACGGCCGCGCTGGTGTTCCCATGGAGGTCATGGGTCTGATGCTGGGAGAGTTCGTGGATGAATACACAGTCCGTGTGGTGGATGTATTTGCTATGCCCCAGAGTGGTACTGGTGTTAGTGTCGAAGCCGTGGACCCTGTGTTCCAGACCAAGATGATGGAGATGCTTCGTCAAACAGGACGGTAAGCTACCCCACAGGACCCATGGAAGTTGAACGCTTTACTGACTCTTATTCCTCTCTTTTACAGACCCGAAACCGTTGTCGGCTGGTACCACTCTCACCCTGGATTTGGCTGTTGGCTCTCTTCCGTCGATATCAACACCCAGCAATCATTCGAGCAGCTGACCCCCCGTGCTGTTGCCGTTGTTGTTGACCCGATCCAGTCCGTGAAGGGCAAGGTTGTCATCGATGCCTTCCGTCTCATTCAGCCTCAGACAGTTGTTATGGGTCAGGAGCCCCGGCAAACCACCTCCAACTTGGGTCACCTGAACAAGCCCTCCATTCAAGCTTTGATCCACGGTCTCAATCGCCACTACTATAGCATCGCGATCGACTACCGTAAGACAGGATTGGAGGAGAACATGTTGATGAATCTGCACAAGCAAGTGTGGACAGAGGCCCTGCAAATGAACGACTTCCACGAGGAAGGCCACCATAATGTGGACCAGATGAAGCAGCTTGTCAGCCTTGCTGAGGGTTATGAGAAGCGCGTGAAGGAAGAGACCGAGTTGACCAAGGATCAGCTGAAGACACGATATGTCGGAAAGGTTGACCCGAAGAAACGTAAGTTCCGTTTCAGTCTGGCACTCAGGTCACAGAAATGCTAATTTCAGCCCATAGATATCGAGGATGTGAGCCAGCAACTGATCGAAGATAACATCGTTGCTGTCTCTAGGCAGATGATCGATAAGGAAGCGTCAGTCGCCCGACAGGCGCCGAAGGATGGCAATGCTTCCATGGATGTTGACGAGGAGCTGTAGATTTAGAACCTGGAAGGTGCATTAACCTTGGAATCTTACTGAAACGCTCTAATCACGAAATTTCACCTTTTTCACAATGAATTCACTGCCCATGTGTCCATCGGTGCCTAAAGCAAGCAGATGGTACCTATCTAGAATAATGTTCTACAGCCTTTAATGTTGCAGCGTTCGGTCCACGGGTAGAGCCCTGGAGGGTCTCAAGATATATACATAGAGCGAATTCCAAGGTTGCGCAGTGTGCGAATCAATCCAGCATTTGACCTCGGGAGCACTCGGGTATCTAGGTAACCCAAGGCCTACATCGATGTTTCTACAATTTCGGAACTAGGTATGTCATGAAGTTCATCCATAGATATAGGTATATTTATGTATGTGAATTTACCTGGCGGCTAACATCGACCGCGGGACCCGTGGACATTGGGCCCCACCTAGGCAAAGGTCAGAGTATACTAGTTTGAGGTAGGTACTCCATAATTGGTGCCTACATAGAATAAGTGTGTGTATGTAAATGCTTACATATATATTCTGTTAGGGAAAAATAACACCTTGGATGTTGAAACATGGATTATCACATGTGCATGGTCTAAATCATGATCTATATATATTTGCTCCAGATCGTATCAACCTTCCTTTCAACGCCACAACATATATGTACATAATTTCATGGCACGTCTAACGTTATATCAAAGCAGTGCTTAGGATCTTACTCCAAGAGCCAGTTCTTGGATCCTATTGTCCAACTCATCAACGGGATCAGGCGTGTATGAGGGCAGGTAATCCGGAACTGGAATCGGATCCTCAATATGGACATAGCCAACATCATCATCGTCTGTCCATCCCTTTTCAGGACCCCAGATAATTTTCTTGTTGGCTGCTCGAGCCTCTTTCATCAACCGGGTCATCAGAGAGCCGTCCCTCTTAACAGACGGATATGCGTCAAATTCCACGAATTTTAAAGCTGGCAGTCGATCCAGGATCTCTTTGATCAATCTCCCAGAGAACTCGGTATAGTATTCCTTCGAGACCCGGAAGCCTTCGAAGATGGGCTGCGAGGGATCACACTCGACAAACACCCTTAATGTGTGCAATAGAGTCATCTCAGGCAATCCCATTTTATCATCAACGGCCCATGATTTCGGTGGTGCTGTCCAGCTATTTCCCAGAATCAATTCAATGGTGGTGATCAACGGACGGTAGCACGGGGGTATGCCTCGGAGGGTTGGTCGGCGCGAAAAGTCTTGTATGTAGAAGACCCGGAAAATTTGGGACGAATAGAAATAATGACTCGCTTCTTCATGGACACGTCTTGAGACCAGGAAGAGAGCTATGCGCTGTGTGGCCGGAGCTACAAGCTTGGCCTTTTTCGCGGAAGCCCCGACGGTACCAGCGTTCTTTGCAGTCTTCTTCGTCGGCGTGAAAAGAACAAAATGGTAGATGTTCAATCGGATCTCGGATGGCAAATCGAAGAATCGGAATGAAGTCGGTAGAGACACTGGCTCTACAAAGTCGTCGCCATCGTAGAATTCAGAGGCTGCTTGGGCCTTCTTCGCGGCTTTTTTGGCGGCTCTCGAGGCCATGTTGTGGCGACGCAACGGGGAAAAGGGAAAACGAGATCCGAGATCTATGAAGTACGCGGGACGAGTCTAAGGGTTGGACAAGATTTCCATTTTTCGAATTTGTTTTTCAATTGAAGACGAGGATAGCCTCGATAGTGATCATCAGTGCCAGGCAGAACGATCAGAACCAAGATAAACCACAAATCTAGGCAGAATAGAATAGGGAATGTGTCCACACATACGGAGCTGCAACATCAAAGGCAAAACCTATGCTGCGGCTCTTGGAAGCGGGATCAGAAGAAAACTTCCTTTGTCTCCCCAGCTATTTCAACCCAGCATGCGTAAAAAGAGCGCGTACTTGGTCAAATTAACGACTGGGTGAACTTTCATGGAGAGAAAAAGAAAAGAAGAAGTCAGAAAACGATCGGCGGAGAATTAAATGGAAATTGCACCATTGGATTCTGTGGGTCGCCGGATGTTCACGCGCTCCGACTTTTCTACGGGAAACTCGAGCCGGATGTCCGCGACTCCGTATACTTAGAGAGGCATGAGTACATTTGTCTCTCACTAATATCCCAACCATGTTGAGTCGCGCCGTCTTGCCTCTAACGAGGCCCAATGTCCTCGCCTCTGCCGCCCGGGCTTCGCGCGTTCCACGAGTTTCAGCCCTGTCTGTTCAGCAACCCCGGTGGTACGCCAAGGGCAAGGGTACACCTTATGAGCTCCCCAAATCTATGCAGGATGAGTCGACAAAGTCCACAAAGTCGACCTCCAAGCAACAGCCCGAATCGGAGCAATCCGAGTCTGACAAGACCAAGCCAGAGACTGACGCGGCCGAGTCAAACATCGTGAGATACATACTTGTCATGCCGGAATGATGAATATCCATCTGACAACACTTTCCCTTTAGCCCGAACCCGAACAAATCCCCAATCAGCCTCTCCCTGACCTGACTCAAGGTATCCCATCGACTTTGGCCGCCGAGTTGGAAGGCCGCATGAAGAAAGGCGGCCCATTAAACATCACCGAGGACCACACCCAATCCGATGAATACAGTGAAGATGGCCGGGGAGGTGGTGATATCCCCAAGAGTGGATACGAGACCTCTTCGGACCGCCGCAAGGCCCGCATGGCCAACATCATGTACGCCGTGATGCTGGCTGCTGGTGTTGCTGGTTTGGGTTACCTGGGCCGCAACTGGGAGACCGAGGAGGAACAGCGTGCTCACGCCGACCAACCTTCTGGTTGGAGCCCTGGTCTCTGGTGGAGCCGTATCAAGGCTCGCTCCGGTGAACTTACTAGCTACTACAAGGACCCGGCTTTCCCCCAGCTGCTTCCCGACGAGGACCCCACCCTGCGCCAGCCATACACACTTGTCCTCAGTATGGAGGACCTGCTCGTTCACAGCGAGTGGAGCCGTGAACACGGATGGCGTGTGGCTAAGCGTCCCGGTGTCGACTACTTCCTTCGTTACCTCAACCAGTACTACGAGCTTGTTCTGTTCACCACTGTGCCCAGCATGATGGCCGACCAGGTTCTCCGCAAACTCGACCCCTACCGTATTATTCGCTGGCCCCTCTTCCGTGAGGCCACCCGTTACAAGGACGGAGAGTACATTAAGGTAAGACAGGAGCAAGGGCTTCTTTCGGATTACATACTAACAAACGCTAGGATCTTTCCTACCTGAACCGTGACCTGTCGAAGGTGATCCTCATCGATACCAAAGAGGAGCACGCTCGCCTGCAGCCCGAAAACGCCGTTATCCTGGACAAGTGGACCGGTGACCCCAAGGACAAGACGCTGGTCGCTTTGATTCCCTTCCTGGAGTACATGGCCGGTATGGGTGTTGAAGATGTGCGCCCCGTGCTGAAGTCATTCGAGGGTAGCCAGATCCCTGTTGAGTTCGCCAAGCGTGAGAAGGCCATGCGTGAGCGCTTCGAGAAGGAGCTCACCGAGGAGAAGAAGAAGAAGCCCTCCATCAGCATGGGCAGCATTGCTTCCGCTCTTGGACTGAAGTCTACCCGCACTATGGATGGCGAGGTCTCGCCTTCCGAGGGTCTTGCCCAGGGCAAGATGCTGTGGGATCAGATCCGTGAGCGTGGCCAGAAGAACTACGAGCTGATTGACCGTGAGATCCGTGAGAACGGCGAGAAGTGGCTTGCTGAGATGGCCGCTGAGGAAGAGAAGGCTCGTCAAGAGCAGATGCAGAGCATGAAGGGCTCTTTCACTGGCATGTTCGGCGTTGGCGGTGACAAGCAGTAATTTGGTGTCATGTCATGCCCTATAAGGCGAGAAAAGCTATGTTCTTGCTCTTGCTTTATTTATCCTGATTTATCTCTCCCAACTCATCGTCCACGGGGTTTGTGTTTTTGTCATTTATGGGCAAGGAGCGGGTCATTAGATGGTTTGGTTTCGTTCTGAGCATTAATTCCTGGAACGACTGTAAAATAGCGTTTGGTGTCCGATCTACTTGTTTCTTGATTCTCAATGTACATTTTAAAATTTGGTCAGATGCTTTAATATGAAGAAACTGAGACTGATAAAAACTATTTGCTGCACGGGTTGGGGTTCGTGCTGGACCCTGGGTATATACAGTGTTGAATTAAAGTACACGTCCGGTTGCCCAATAAGGATATCAAAGATCAACCAGAGAATTCATCATGAGATAGAGGGTAACCAACCTAGGGAGCTATGTTAAAGAGCTATCCAGGCAGGAAACCATGTGGCAACTATGACAGGTTGACATCCTGGAAGACAGAGACATCCCAGATACCAGTCATGTCGAAGGGGAAACCATCCATCGTGCCGAACGTATTGGATATAGACATCATATCATCAACGATATCGTTATTGGTTTGTGTCTCCGGTAGTGAGATAGCAGCTGGGTTGACCAGTCCGCTATCATTCAAGGAGGAAGTCAATGTTTGATCCATCGTGGAGCTAGTGCCAGGAAGTCGATGCATGATTCGCTCGCAGTGGTCAAGGCACATATCAGCCACGTCCCAGTCTTCTTCTTCGCGGACTCGACGAAGAACGTTTCGCAGAGTCTCGACATTGGCGAGACAGGAACGAGAGACCTCACTGTCATTAGTTTCGAGAGCACATCGGACGAGGAGAGTGGCGGTGGATGTTAGGTGGAAGGCGCTATCTATAGAAATTGTGAGTTTAATGTGTATGGACGACGGAGGTGGGTCAGTCACGTACAAGGCAGCCAGAATTCCTTGAAGTTCTCTTTTCGGAGGGATGTGATGAATCGTACGATCTCTTCTGCCGATCGTCGACATTCGGTTTGGAAGTAGCGGCGAGCTTCCGGGTTATCTGTTTCCGCATTGTTGACCTCCTAGAATCCATGTCAGTCAGGCATGCAATAAATGAATGGAAAGGATGTCTTACATTCAACTCCACGCGACTCACGAGCATTTTGACGGCTAAAAATGCTAGCTGTAGACTGCTAGATGCAGACACCTGTTCTCCACGATTGTGATGTTCTGGTGCTCTCAGCCAGTCGGGAAGAGAATCCTCCCATAGATCCAACTCCGTGCGGATTTGTCTGATCTTCTTAGAGGTTTCTCGTGCCATTTTTGCTTGTAGCCCGTAGACAAGAGGTAATAGTTCACCCAAGATCTCAGTCAATTTACACAAGGAGATATGGCAATGTGCTGCTCTCACACGCTCTGTCGTGCGAATGCTTGAGGGCACCAAACTGTCAATGGTGGGAAGAGGAACGTCGTATTGAGTCTTGGAGATCTGCGGAGGCACACCGTGACTGAAACTGCCCCAGCGATCGTGGATCACTACTCCCCACCAGAGTCGAATCCGATGATTCTTTTCCTGTTCAGAGAGCTTCCACAAGCACGGATCACGATTCAAACCAAGGCAATTGGCCAGGGAAAGCATACGACCACAACTGATGGCATTGCCTGTCATAGAGAAGATTGGTCGGCCCGTCAAATCAATCAATGCGGCGCTAATCGTGGACAGTCCAGGCGCAGAAAACTCCTCGTGCAAGGCCGCAACGGTCATGTTCACGGCATATCGTACGTCTGGCTTGGGGTGGCACGCTAGCTTTGGGGTGTGCTTCCAATAAACTAGAGACATGGAATAAACCTGGCAGACAAGCGAGGCCGGGGGATCTTCCAAAGACTCTGTGATGTAGGATTCCCAGAATGATTCGCCGTCAAAAATAGGAAAAGCGGTGTTAAAGCGGTCAATAAATCTGAAATAAAGATATCAATGAGCGTCCATTGGTCACTGTTGGGGAACTGCGCCAAGTCTTACAGTCTCACAAGGTCATGTTTAAATGGACCAAGAATTTGTTCTAGAATCTCTTTTTGATTCTCACCGGGTGGAACCCCCATGCGCATACCCTTTCGCCGCCGAGAAATAGTGGTGTAGAGGACGGGCTTCCTAGGGTCGCTTGAATAGATATTGTATGGGTGTCTCTTGGGTTCTTCCGAAAGGCTCGATCGCTCGGGTGGCATGTGCTTCTCAATAACCTGTGCATCTTCTGCTATCATTGGACCGACAATGAGAACTGATTCGTTGTGGCGGTCGTCGTCATATCCTTTCCGTCGTGAGTCACTTCCGCGACGCCCAGATGACGAATTGGTATCCTGAGGGCTTGGGCCATTGGTCGACTGGCGCGTCGGAATGTGAGGGCCTGGATTGGGCGAGCTGTCGGGACTTCGCTTGCGTTTGTGGCCCGATGCGGGCTCGATCGGCTGGGCTCCTGGCCACGACGGCTTCGATTCGGAGCTGTTCAGCACTGAGGTTTCCGCAGAAGCTTCTTCTTGGTAGTGACAGTCGGCACCCTGCACGCGACACAGGAGACATGACTGTCCGGGGATGTCAACCGTGCATCGGGACTTGCGCTTGCGACAGAGATCACAGGCGCGGACTTTGTGGGATCGGTAGGGTCGCGCACCGGCATTGAAGCCGGGCGATGGCAGCTTGGAGGAGGGATTGACTTGCAGGGGCGCGGGCGACATGATGCGCGACCCTAGGTATTGCAGGGAAGAGGGGAATTTGAGGGAATAATCTGGGGAAATACGACCCACGGGGACTTTTCGGAGTCGGCCGATCTTAGTAGGACAGAATGAGGGGTATGACCCGGCCGAATGCGACAAGCATTGAGTGTCGATTGGTTGGAGGAGCACAGCCGTGGCTCAGAGATAGTTATACTTTCATGGCTCTCGGTTTGTAGATTGGCGTCAACTTTCCCACATGGTTAAAAAAGATGGGGTAGTTCATGCGATAGACTGCGATAACCAATGACCAAACACTTGAAAAAAGAAAAAATTGAAGCTAAACTGAATGCGGGGTTGGTTAGTCATCACCACGTGCCCACTCTATTTATATCGAGATCGACATGAAGGAGGTTGGGGTGCACTGCCACTAAGGGCAACTCCATCTTGGATGCCTTCAATTCCGTATGTCGGCAATCGCTGGTGATCATGGAGGATTCCTCCCCCAGTAAAGCGTGCGCCTTTGCCCGGTTGCCATGTTCTGTGATCGAGTAGTACGTGTTTCTCTTTGAGATTCAGGGTCCATGTGGCCCGACGGACCCCATCTTGGCTGACGCTCCCTGTCTAGCATTCTTTATGTTGCAGATGCCAACACCTTTGCATCTCTGGCCCTTTTAAATCATCAATGGCGACATATATCGGAAGCCTCTGCACTATATGCTCATCATTTATCTAAATGCCCGTCATTCCTTTGGTCATGCGGGGCTCTTGCCCCGCCAAGCGAAATGGACAGCCTGTCTGACCTGAAACGTCACTTTATCGAAGAGGTCCGTCGCAATGCATTCGACGTATTCCTTCGGCCTCGTAAAACCTTGGTGCGTTTGATCTCAAGCTCTATGAGCTCTTCCACGGCGTTTCCTCAGGGCGAAGTATTTCGTTTCTCATTCTCCGCCAATGGTCATATGGTGCTATGTATCAGCTCATCTCGGATCGTTGTGCTGGAACTGGCTGGCGATCCGGTCTCTGTCAAACATGAGTTGCAAACCCGCCGGCGACCACTCGGCGCTACCATTTTAGATGACGGGTCGCTGCTTGCGGTTCTGTCAGAATCCTACCGGGTCAACATTTACAGGCTCTCCGATGGCCAAGCTAAAAGGGTTCAATCGATCATTGTAAATGATGCTCCGCGCGACTTGACATTCTCGCCAACAGGCAGTGTACTAGCTCTTTCATTCGAGGACAGCATTGAAGTCCATGCGGTTGGAGAAGAGACATTGACCACTGAGCGTCGCGCAGCACGTTGTTTGCGCGTTGATGCACTTTCTTTCACCCCGGATGGATCAATGTTACTTGGGTCGTCAGTGGACTACGTGACGGATGGCATTGTGACTATTACAGCTCCATTTTATACCGAAACCGGGACCGATGCATCACCAGAGGAAGTTCAAATGCGAATGTGGACAACACAAATCCTCTTTCCTGAAATGGCCCATGGGCTTACTCATGCTTGTTTGATTTCAGAGCATGATGAAGGCGACGATAGTTGGATTCTTGTATATGACGTTCAACTGGCAGCATTCAGAGCAATCAGAGTCAATAACGTGGACGCAGGTGGTGTATACTTCTCCAGTCCGTTTTTGGCGGAAGAATCAAGAGAGATGCTGCCTGCTATGCTTCCCACCATTGACGACACCGGTGAACTTGCAGCTTTGGGATTCCAGGACTCTGAAGTATGGTTGTATGGGGTACCCAAGCGACTTGACGTTGCGCCCACAGATCCAGCTCCTGATGGAACTTCGAGAAATATCACCCGCATGGGTGGTGTTCATCATTATTCTAGCTCTGAAACACCTCGTGATAACCTGGTACAACTTGAAAAACTAGTTCAACAATCCAAAGCCTTGATTCGTGGCCGCCGTGTGACTGACATGCATGGTATCACATCAACTCGTTGGGTACATTCGGCGCCCTCTATTAAGCCCAAGCGACGTCTTGTTTCTGTCGCCCCTGGTGGTGTGCGTCCTCAATTATTTGGCGAAGAGGATGTCCCCGTGGACGGCGGAAGAATTCTTCTCCTGGACTTTGAAAGATCGACCACTGATGGCGAGGAAATTGAGTTTGATATCGAAGTTGGGGAAACGTCACCAACGATGCTACTGGAGCCAGACTCTTCCCTAGATACAGAAGTCGAGTTACAAAGAAGACGCACACGATTAGTTCGCAATGACACAGATGCGACAGGCACTGGTCTCCGCCCTCGGCCATCGACAAGAACAGTTCCGGCCCTTGATCGCCAACGACCTATGAGTCTAGCAATCCCCACTGTATTGAATGGAGTCAACTCAAATGGTGTTGTTGATGTTCCATATGACAACCAACAGCCTCGTTCTGGAGAAACACTTCATCGCGCCGCCACAGCCACAGCATCAACGCGAGGACGTTATGACCCCCGTTATCGCAGTACACCCAATCATCGCTACGTTCCTCATGAAAGTGATGCAGACAATTGGGTGCCGCCGCCACCACCTTATAAGCGCGAGCCTGATTCACCGCTGCCAGATCACTTGCAGCAGACCCTTATGCCGGGACTGTCAACACCGCCCATCCCAGATATACCTCATCATCGCCGGGATCTATCTACTCCGAACGTCTCGGACCCACCTGGCCATCAGGTTCAGAGAGCACAAACTGCTCGTGTCTCACGGCAAAGCCCAACAGAACGTCCACGGCCTCAATCCGCTATTATCCAGCGGTTGGGGACCATTACTGGAACTATTCGCTCTGGGAGAAGCAGGAGGGGCTCTTCAGCTGCTTTGGAGGCCTCGAACCAAGACCAACAACTTTACGTCCCACCTGTTCCAGAACTGCCTCCGCTGCCGGCTCATTTAACGGCCGCTCGTCCAAGCACAGCAGCGTCCCCGATTATTCCAATCACCACGAGCCGGCTCCCGCCACTGCAACCACTTCCAACATTAGCGGTTCAACCCGCAGAGGAAATGGGACATACCGACCTTCCAATACCTTTGGGAGCAACAATGCTTGGAGAGAACTATTTCTCATATGCCGTGTCATCTCCAAACCTTCTGCATATTCCGCAGCCACACGGGAATGGGCTGGACCTTGATGCAGAGGATGAGGATCAAATACCTGCGAGACAAAGATCTTTCCGGCGAAGAGTCTCAACGGAGCCTACTAGCTTGCCACCGCCCGAGAACGAAGAGTGGCGGAGGCGCATTCAGGACTGGAACGAAAATACGATTCGAGAACGAGGACGAAAGCGAAGAAATAAGTGCATGGTTATGTAGCGTCTTTTTTTCATTTATGTCCATCAAGAGACCACAATACCCTCGTTCGAATAGATATATCCCGCCATTTATATGCATGACCGCTACTATCTAGACAATCAATGCCATTCCAGTATGGCCTAAAAAATTGATCTAAACATCGAGCTTTTGCGGATGTCTCCCAGTATATTTGTTGAAGATTATAAGGGGACAAATAAATTTCATATGTACCTATCAATGTATCACGCATTATATAGCAGATGAAGCAAAACAAGCTAATAAAGCAAAACAGACTAACATTATCATCAATCCATGGCAGAGTAAGGAACAGAGAGATCTTCGGGTTTAAATAATCGTTCATATCATAACGGTGCATCAGATCAGCCACCACCACCTATATTGATCAGAGTCAGACCTGGTTCCCATAGCGAAGAGAGAGCAGAATAAACTTACCTCCACAGCCTCCACCACCACCACCTCCTCCACCACAACCGCCTCCTCCACCTCCTCCTCCACAGCCACCGCCGCCACCGCCGCCTGGGAGGACATTAGCATAATTACAAGCAAGGTCAGGGATACCAAGAAGACATACCACAAGCAGCTCCTCCTCCGGAGCAACCCCCAGTACCAGCACCACCACATGCTCCGGCTGCGACACCACCACCACAAGTGCCCGAGCAACAATTTCCGGTGGCGCCCGACGCAGTACTCATACAGCCCGGGTTACAAGGATAAGAGCTAGCACTGATACCAGGATCACACATGTACGGCCCATAGAAGGGAACGTACATAGGATAACCCCAGACATAAGGCGCATAGAACATAGGCTCATATCTACCATCCCGAGTAGTCCTCGAATCCGAACGCGGACGACCCTGTTTCTCAGCCCGTCGAACGGCTTTCTCATAGTTCCGGTGCAGACGCATACGCTGGATATTAGCCTTAACGGCAGCGGCTGTATCCGACTGAGCCGTACGGACAGCATTATGCGCTGATATATGAGGATTCTTATCCGGGTCTGAGGAAATATCTGCGCGATCGTGTAAAGCGTCTGCAGTATCGCGCGCGCGAGACGAAGAGCCGATATTGAACATGCGGTCGTATAGATCTGGTGCGCGGGTCGCTTCGCAGTACCAGCATGTACATTCGCTGTAGATGCCGCCATTAGTAGCCCTGCGGTACATCTTACTAGTCCACTGGAATGCATCTGAAAGTCTGTTTTCGTCGACTTTATCATCGTGGTCGATGAAACGGCGGACTGCACCGACTGAGCGACTTGTTGTGTACTTGTAGTACCGGCTTGGCTGGAGCTGGTGCGTGTGCCAGGCTAGATCGACATCTAGCGTTGGGACGGCCATTTGCTTGGGGTGTGTGAGCATGATGTTGAGGAATACGTTGTACTTATTAATTAGACGGTCGGCTGTGTCCATGACTGTTGGCGAGTGGAGCCAGTCGATGTTCTCCATCTTTAGAACGAATGTGCCTTGGCGGATTACGGCGCCGACGAGATCGAGGGCGAATGGGCTGGAATTGTCCCAGTATCGGGACATCATGCGCCGAAAGTGTACTTTCTCGCCTGGTCGGACGCTGACTCCGTGTCGAGCGTATGTTGCTGCCAGGGCCTTCCTGTCACGGAGCTTGAGCTCCAGTTGACTGCGGAGGTCATCGATGTTTCGGCACCGGTTCACTCTGGCATCGGTATATGCTGCCAGGTCTTTTACGTAGGCTCGCATCAACTTGCTGGGGAACATCATTGCTTGATGGGCAATAGAGGGCCGCTTCACGGGACCTTCTGGTACTCCGTTTATGTTCAATAGTGTTCCTGGCATGGGAAGATCGTTATCCATCAATTCGAGTAGGTCAAATCGGAACTTGGCAACCCTAAGTAAGCCGTGGTCGATTGCGAGGAGGCAGTGCTTGCAGGTGATCGCAAAGCTCTTGTCAGAAAAGCCGGTGCTTTCTGCGAATGCATTGTCCAACGATGAGCTAATTTCGCCGTTGGTCCACAAGACCGGCGTTGTCTTTTTGCAGGCTGGGCACTCAAGGTCCTTAGTAGGGGGATCATGTAGACCATCCCATTTGAGTTTAATCTGTTTCTCGAACTTCTGTTGGCTAGCGTCGCTCGGGGCATACTCCAAGGTACGATCATCGATGCATTGGTTGACAGCTTCAAATGGGAATCCTGTTCTCCAGGTACTCATCTTGCCATAACGAATGCAGTCCTCCAAGAAATTTCTTGGATTAAGCATGTGAGAATGCCAGACCATCAGAATATCTAAATTCATATTAGACTGTGGTCATACTTTAGGTTCATCATTACTCACCGATTGGGGGCAGGTTGTTCGCATCCCATAGAATCATCATCTCACAGTCTATGATTTCCTCATATCTCGTGCTCTCCTGATCTGTCATCGTCGCAAATGGCCGAGACTGAGGCAGGGCAGTAAACCACCACTTCTCATACCGGTCTACTGCACGGGCCACGTAGACAGCCCAGCGCTTCTCACGAATACGAGCCTTTGCTTGGGCAGCCTCCTCAGCAAATTTATCGGCCTGAGAGTCGAAGAGACCGAAGAGGCCATCTTGGCTCGAAATAGAGTCCCGTAGATCTGCTAAGACAGCAAGAAATTTGAGGTGCGCGACGCACTGGTCGCGGGTGACAGTCTTCGTGTTTATAATACTGTCAACATCCTTGGGTTGACCAAGGTTGAGCTTGGGCAACGCGAGAAATAGCTGCTGCTCGCCATTTTCGTATGAGGGAGGTCGCTGGTCGGCCTGATCCTTGAGTTCAGAGCCGTTGACCAGTGCCTCTTTAGTCTTTTCTTTGGTTGCAGTCATTGTTTTGACTGAACAAGGCTGAGAGTGTTGATGAAGTGAGTTGTCAATTTGAGCGGAGGGTGTTCATATCTTTTATATCTTATGATGTAGTGGTCACTAAGATGGCCCCATGTACCAAGAGTGATGTAGAAAGTATGCAGGTTGATCAAGGGATACGTGCATGGATCGATGGACGCCCAAGTAAGCCTTGCGGATCAGAAAGCTTCTGGAAGCGAAGAAGATCCCCGATTAGGTAGTTTCTCCCTGTCGGGCACGGCCTGCGTGCCCTTGCACTCGTAAAATGTGGGGGGTTCACGCGATAAAGCAATGATAGACAGGGTTGAGCGGGGGTGCGAAATGACGGGGCACAATGAGCTCATCTGATTGATCCAGCAAGAAAGCACTGCCTCGGCACCGCTTGTACCCGTAAGCCTGCGCCCGATCGGCATGACCTCATAGGAATCGTTATAATTCGAAAATGCTCCGTAGCAATGCCCCTTCACTAATTATAGTAGGTATCGTTATTGAAGGTTGCTCTCCTCATGACTCTACTATGGTGTGAACAAACTAAGTAGTTCCGAGGTTGAATTCGCATTCAAGTATGGGGTTCGTATTTCAAGGTTTCTTTTACTCACCTGCCTCATGGTTCATTTTGCATTCTACATTGTATACAAATGCCAAGGTAATCTGCAAAATATAGTATGATCCGAGAATCTTAATTACCTTGGCACCTAGGGTGACAGGTTTTCTTCGCTCATTTCAGCCTAGAGAACCGACGCGCTCCGAGTTGAACTTGACACGATTTCCTTCCAATCTCCTAAATCGAAGTTTCAAGGTAACACGGGTCTTCAAGGTGAATAGTGACTGGATGGACTGTATGCCGACATTCATGGTTTTTGCTACGTGTTGTCTTACGATGCGGCTCTGCCGTAGCCAAGTGAGCCATCCCAGCCTTGCTCCCCTCGGGAAAGGATTGGAATGTATAAACTATATACTGCAGTTGACTGGATCTCTTAATAAAAGACCCATAATTTCCTCGCCATTTCCCCCGGGTTACCGCTTGGTCACCATCTTGGCATCATCCTTAAGGAACTACTAAGCCTTGGCACCGCGTCAAGGTGTGAGCCCATCGCCACGTGGGATCACTATTACATGAACGAAAGTTCATTCACATTGATACACTAGCCATAGCCTACCATTTTGAGCCAGGTTTATCCAACTTCTTTCGAAGTAATGATGCTGCGTCATCAATGCCGGCACCTGAAGTTGTAGAGACTGCGTGAAGATGCTTTGGAGAGAATGTTATTGTTAGTGGTGCCGGAAGTGATAAAGAAGGTGATGTTCAGTAAGGAAAAGCGCCTACCCAGTCCACATCTGCTGTACCATTTTTAGTATTTTGACCTGTTCCCGGGCTGTCTCTTCATCCTGATTTAGAAAAGAATAGACAAGGCTAAATTAGTACGAGTTTTATGAATATGTAGCGGCGGAGGATAACCTACCAGCGGCTCTCCTTTAAAGTTAACCAGAACCAACCATGAATCCCTTTTTTGACGGTGGGGTAGAAACCCCTTGGTTTAGTAAGGACAGTTCCCTTCACAGACAGCTCCAGACACGGCTCGAGATAATCGGTAGCATATGGGTTGAAAGGATCGAATACCACAATCAAAGCATCCGAATCCGAGTAAAGCAGACCATTTGCTACGAGTCAACGTTGGGACCGTTGAAGCCTAGATAGACGAGTATGAAATCAAATCCGTATTGCCGGTTGCTCCCAATCTTAGCCTTTGCCCATGAATCCGGCTCTGAGACATAGTGATTGATCGGGTTGTCACTGAGAAGGTGGAGCAAAATCTTGTCACTCGTAAAATCATCTCAGTTACAATCCCGACTTTCATGAAAAATTGAGTGGAGGTTGTGGCCCCTAAAAGGGTCTTGAGTTGGTTCAGAAATGAAGTCATGTCGATTATCTGGATTGCTTATTAGCGGACATGAAGGGGATGGAGGGTAGGGAAGAGCAAACATACCTCGCAAGTGCGTAGGTCGAGGTACTTAAAGCAGGTGTTCCTTAGTGCGTTGTCTCACGCGGTCATTGCAAACACTGGAAGCCTCCTCTCCTGAAAAGAACTAAGGATTAATTACCTCCGATCTACCACGGGCTCCAAGGGTCTAGAGATGCTTAAATAGCCAAAAAAGGCTCTAATTGCAAAAAGAGTCTGGTTCGAGATATGTTTCTCGACGAGTGAAAAGGGGCAGTGGACGGCGCCATACCATAAAGGGGGTACTATATATGCAGGCCCCGAAAACACAGCGGCTACGGCGGGATATAACTAGATGTTAGTTAGATGGCTATGAGTAACTGTTCAAGGATTGCTGAGTGGTCACGTGATCCATAGTGCAGCTCAGTGAGCCAATACTGCAAAACTATCCACTGAGCACGAGCGAGAGCATGAGCCTGGTCTCCCTCATAGAATCGGCGGCGTCCTAATTGGGTAAGCTTCGCCTGGAGGAATACACCAATAGGCAGGTACTTAGACAGTCAGATATCTTGGAAGAATTTACTATAGACAGAAGCCAATCAGCCGAGACTATCTAGATCACACATTGATCCAGGCTAAGGTCAAAAACGTTTATCCACCCAACACATCCACTCAACGCCAGCCATGCCGATCACCGTTTGGAGCACGCGACCAGTGGTAACCATCGGATTACTACAGAGTATTGAAAACCTGCCACTCAAGCTTTCAATGATTTATGTAGATGTAAAATTATATATATCAACAGAGCACAGCATAGTAAGAGACCAGAAAATATACTAAATTGTCCGATTGGCTTTGCTTACCTCAGCCATTTTCTGTTCTCCCGGAGTCACATGACGACCCCCGCGCTGAGTCATTCACCGGCGCATTTGAAGTCTGCATCACACAGCTTGAGCGGAGATTGTCAAGTCTGATTTGACCTGGAGAAAGGTCATTGCTGCGTTTTGATTATTTGCTGCAATACATCACCCGTCTGGCTTCCACACTAGCCATCGCCTCAACTTTTTCAGCCCGCGGAAATTTGATCCCGACGGCAAAGACGTCTTTCAGTCTGGCTTCTCGCGCACGCGCATTCGGAGGGTCACCGGCCCAAGCTTTCGATTCAGGTGTGGGAGCTGATAATGCTCCAGCAGTCATAAGTCCCGTAATGGCGGGTGTCAATCATGCGCCGCTCTCTATGTCCGCAGCCGATGGCTTGCAGGGTCGCAAACGGAATGTCACCATTGCGGGGATGGACAGCTCTCCGGGGAGTATTGATGATGCGGAGGATAATGAGCGAGATGATAAGAGGCGACAGCCAGTAAAGAGGGCTTGCAATGAATGCCGACAGCAGAAGGTGGGGAGCATCTATTGTTATATTGCGACATCGACTCGGTGGCGACGCTAACTGTCGTGCAATTATTTTGAAAGAATACATTTTGCTAACCGGTGGTTCTATATTATAGCTTCGATGCGATGTTAGCCAAGATCCTTGGAGCGATTGTTCTAGGTGTCGTCGATTGAAACTCGATTGCAAGATTGAATCCAGTTTCAAGCGAGTTGGGAAGCGCAGCCGCAATGCTGAGATGGAACGAGAGATCATTGAATTGAGGAAACAAATCGCCGGCGCCAGTTCTGGCGCAGTAATGCACCAGCAACAACCTATTCAGGCGGGTCAGTTGACGCCGAAGCAGGAATCCAACCAGGTTAGCCCGGCCGGTGTCTACCAGAACCAGACTCCGTCAGCCATATCCACAGACCAATATATGGGCTCGCAGGAAGCGGTAGCATCGCTGCTTGATCTGCGCTCTGGATACGATGGCTCCAACTATATGCGCAATGGGAACCAGCAATTCAAACGGATCGAAGATGTTATGGTTGTACCGGAAAAAGTGACCGAGCTCTTCAATCTGTAAGGCCCCCAGCATCTTACGCTCATTTCCCCAGTATTCTTATATTGTAATAGGTTTTTCACATACTACCATCCGTTCCTCCCATTTTTGGACCGACAACAACCGCCCGACGACTATTACAATAACTCGCCTTTGCTTTTTTGGACGATGATCAGCGTTGGTGCCAGACGCTATCAGGGTGATTCGGGTCTGTTGAACTCTTTGTCGGGACCAGTCACACGGCTCGTGTGGAGTACTTTGGCAGACATACCGCAGAGTTATCATGTCGTCAAAGCGCTTTGCCTGCTCTGTACATGGCCATTTCCCACCAGTAGCACTTCGACAGACCCAACTTTCATGCTCTGCGGAATGATGATTCAGGTGGCCATGCAGCTTGGTCTCCATCGACCATCCCACAGCCAGGATTTCAGTAAGTTCCGTGTGGAACTTATCGCGGAGGAGTTGAGAGACAAGGTGCGAACTTGGGCTATTTGTAACATTGTGGCACAACGGTATGTGTATTTCTTCACATGTAAAGTTTGTTCCCGTTTTTCTGACTTTATTCAGAGTTTCCACTGGTTACGGCCAGCCTCCTTCTACACTATATGACTGGACATTGTCATCGAGTGATTCATTGGATCCGAACTTCAAATTGTCTGGTGATATGAAGTCCCGATTGGAGATCGAGAAGTTCTGCGACAGGATTACTCGAGCTCTCTACACTAACCGACGGGACCCTGTTGGTTTGACTAGTGACCAAGAGCGTAACACGATGATTTCGTTCCTTTCGCGTGACTATGACGAACTAGAGGAGCAGTTCAAACCTCAGAACGACTGCATTACCGATCTATATCTCCGCGCTGCAAACCTTCATCTGCATTTGTCGGCTTTCTTTGACGACCCTTCAGCGAAAGACTACCGTGAGCGTCTGCTTTCTTTATACGTTGCCACCACGTCGTTCCTCGAGGTCGCCATGAATCTCGAGACGGAAGTTGGCCCCGTCCTCTCATATTCCCCTTATTACGTCTACCAGATGATGGTTGCAGCAGGCTGTACCCTTCTCAAAATGAGCAAGAGTTTCTTTGCTGCTCACATCGACATGGAGTATACCAAGAATTTGTTCAATCGGACTATCTGGGCCATTCGTGGCGTGTCCGCCTCGAACAACGATCTCCCTGAACGTCTAGCAGAAGTGCTTGCACAAATGTGGCGGTTAGGATCCCAGCGTTCAGCAACGAGCAACTCCGACGTCGATGACTCCTTACGACTCAAAGTCCGGTGCCGTATGAGCATGTCTCTCCTTTTCGATTCAGTATGGCGATGGCGAGAGGATGCCCGGACAAAAGGAAGAAACATTGAAGCCTACCTCAAGAACCCGACCAACCCGGATTCCGCAGCCGACTCATCAGCTGCCTCATCTGTGGGTCCTCCCCGCACCTCATCATCTACACCCGGCCTTGCCGGTGGCGACCCCAGCCTAGCACCGGCGCCAATCCTCTCCCAAGCAGCCATCGGTGTCCAACCAAACAACGGCGTCGGAGGCCTCCCAAGTGGATTTATGGAGCCCAACTACGAAGTCTTCGATCCTTTGAACTGGCTTCTTGACGGTCTCGTCGACCTCCCATATTCATATTCGACTATGGGAGGAATGGAGACCTCAGGCATTGCGTAGACCGAATTGCTTGCCCTAAAATATTTCTTTCTTCTTCGCGGGCGTATTGGGCTACTTGTACCATTATACCACACGGATCCATTCGCTAATGATCCCTGGCGTTTGTTCTTGTCTATTATTCTTTTTCCTTTTGTCTCTAGTCTGTTGGCCTTAGGCCTTTATGAGTCCCTGTACGACATTTACCCTAACTATGATGTGTGATGGAGCCGTGTGCAAATATATGAGTCTTTGCTTTCTTCATTTCCATTACTCGACCCGCTCGCCTGCATGTAAGCCATAGCCTTCGCTGTATAGCTCCTTCCTATAAGAGATGCATTAATGGTTCCCATTAATGAAATGTACTCCACTTCACCAATGCATTCATCCCGGGCCAATATCATAATTACATTCATGGTGCTGTAATCATGACGCCTGGTATGACTTTAGATGGTTCCAGTTAATTGACCGCTGAGAAGCAGTGGGTCGGTCTATGCTATAGGTGGCACCCGGTATACACGCAACATCCTGGTCTCTCTGATCATAAACACCCCTCGCCGCCGCCGCTTTGGCGCTACTTAGTCTGTTAAGTCTTGTTCTAACAAATAAGTGTGGTTGATACATCCATACGGTAGTAATATTTCCACGACCGTGTTCTTTATAAACGTCTGTTTACTTCCTCTTACATACCTGGGCTGTCTCAATTCATTCTGAGTTCTCGAATTATTCTCACTTCATCCTTATCCTTACTTGTGACATAGATGTTCCTCACACAAGCTTATTGGCCCGCTGGGCAATTTGATTTCTGTCTTGGACTCATTGAATCCCTGATAGCATGGGTAGCATTTACTTTAATGATTGCAATCGGACTGGTGGTAACATCTCGCCGATGGGCCAATGTTAGTCTCTACTTTCATTTCCATCTCCTTGGTCCAAATACTTATTCCCTACCCAGGACAACGTCCCATTCATAACAGGAAAAAACCCCCTCTCAATCCTGTACCAACAATACCGCTTCATAATCGACGGACCAGGTCTAATCAAAGAAGGCTACGCCCTCTACTCAGATGGTCTTTTCGAAATTCCTCGCACATTCCGCCCTGGCCAGGTAATCCTATGCAAGCCTGAACTAATTGAAGAGTTGAAAAACGCTTGCCGGACCGTTGTATCTCCAGAACCATGGATCGACCAGTTACTGCAGATCTCGCATGTGATGCCTGGTTATTTTCCTAAGGGAGGGGGGTGGCCTGCTATTGCGAAGACTACGCCGGGGGTTATTCGAGGGACGGTTTACAAGCAATTGGATCGGTATATTCCTTCTATGAATGAGGCTGTTCTCTCTCAATTTGGGACATTGGAATTTAAGGGAGGTGGTGAGTTTGTTTCTCTTTTTCGTTGTTAGTTAGAGTCGAATTTTATACTAAATATAACCAGAGTGTTCGGTCGGCTGCTTTGACTTTGCATACTCCATTGTGGCTCGCAGTGGGAGTTTTGCGTTAGTTGGGGAACGACTTGGGAGAGATGAGGAGTATCTGGGGGCTGTGAAAGAGCATATACTCGGCATGATTGTGACTACTCGTGTGCAATTTCTGGTTCCGGATGTTTTGAAGAGGTGAGATTCGATACTTACGTATTTGTACTAGTGCTGACGCCGAAACTAAAATCAAATAGATATATTGGTGGTTTTATTAGTCGACTTGCTACTATGTGCACCCAGTGGAATATGCATTCCTCACGCAAGATCGTGCTCAAGTACTTTGATGCAAGGGCAGCCGAGTACGAGGTTGAAATGTCTAGGGATTTGATAGATGAGAAGCAGACTAATCACGAGAGGTCTGAGAAGCCGGTACATTTCCATCCGAATAAATCCCAATGTTCAAGCCTTGCAAGTCCAGTCAAACCCGTGCTAAGTTGTTCTAGGTTGAGATTTTCCGCTGGCTCTACGAGAGCTCTGTCCTCCGTCAAAGATGGAGTTACTCGGAAGTGATTGGAGAAATGCTCCTTCTCCAGTTTGCATTCATCTATACAACAGCTTATGTGCGTGTCCCGGACGCGAGCCATAATACGTACGCGCATATTAATCTCTTCCAGGGTTTATACGGAGCTTTAGCTGAACTCGCCCAGCGTCCAGAATACATTCCTGCACTACGCGAAGAAGTCGAAGTCACAATTTCACTAACGGGAGTTACAGTTGCCGCGTGTGATAAATTGGTCTTGTTAGACAGTTTTCTCAAAGAGTGCCAGCGTCTGCACCCCCCTGCAGCTGGTATGTGCATGCCACGACCCATACCCGTCATGTCAGGTCCAGCCAACAATTATTATCCTGTAGTCTCCGCACACCGTGTCTGCGTCAAAGCGGTTCCACTTTCGAATGGTGAGTTTTACCTATCTTCCATTACCAATGTTGCATTCATCCCTGACCATGGCCATGGTTTAGGTGTCGTGCTTAAGCCTGGGACGCACGTTGGGGTCCCGAGCGGCTGGATTCAGCGGTCGAGTAAGGCATACACTGATCCAGAAACCTTTGATGGCTTTCGATTCGCCAGATCTGCTGCAGCCGGTGCGTCCGGTACTAAGCTTGTGGATTTGAGTCCTGATTATCTGGTCTTCGGAATGGATGTGCATGCTTGGTCAGTCGTTCCCCTCTTTCTCTCTTTCCTTTCTTGGGTATTGGTTTTTCCTGGTTTTTTTGGTTTGGGCCATTACAATCTCTTGGGATTCTTAGCATGCGTTCTTCCTTGTCGTCTTTTGATCTGGTCTGCATGGGCACGTCGGCTGACCCTGCTTGCGTCGTAGTCCCGGCCGCTGGATGGCTAGCTCGTTGATGAAGTTGACGCTTGCGCATCTGGTACTGCATTTTGATATTCTACCTGGTTTGACACCGGGGCCTTTGACGGGGTCGTTGTCATTCGAAGAGTTTTATGTGCCCAATTTTGGGTTGAAGGTGCGGTTGCGGCGGAGGATGTAGTGGTAGCCAAAGTTGGAAGAGAAATTATTGTAGTATGATGTACTCGGGATATAGGCCGTAGTCTATGCTACTACCCAAGAATACATGGATAGTTCTAATGGGGAGATAATCGGAAGCCATTGATCGGAGGTCACTGTAGAGTAGATAGAGTGGATCCGGGGAGATAAGGCCCATTGCTCCGCGGAACGTCATCTTTCATCTCCAACTTCACTCCAACCAAAATGACTTCGCGTCCTCTCCTTATTCCACACAAACGGCCTCTTCTCTCTTCTAAAAATTCAAAGAGAATAGAGAAAAGCAAAAAACATGTCCCCAAAGTCCTCAATCCTAGCGCCGTCGCAGCAGAAACACGCATGAAGAAGCCCATTCCCTACGCGCCAAACAGCGATGACAGCGGAGATGAAAATATAGGCGAGCAGGAGCTAGAGGACAAACCAGATCCTATCAAGGCTTCCTTTGCAACGCCTCCGCAGCCCTTCCTTGATCCACCTGCCTGGGAAGCGATGCTCAAACGGGCTCGAGAGGCTGCAAATACTTCAGAAGGTGAGAATGAAAGTCGAGGGAGCAATACACCATCTGGACCATATGAGACGGCGGATCAGCGCAGACAGAGACAAGACAGGGAGGCAGAGTATGGATCTATGGCTATTCGAGGGCGATCAAACATTAGTGGGAGAGGCAAACGACCAAGGGGAAAGAGGATATATTGAAGTCGACTACATTAATTAAATGGCCATGATGACAAATTATGTATATACCCACAATATTCAAGCATCAGCACTACGATTCTGATCCGGAAGTTCAAGTAACACCAAGAAACAACTTTATTCAATCCCAGGCTAAAACAATGCGGGCGTCCAACGTACGCAGAGAACTTATGGTACATCTGAAGGCCTACAGCAGGCACAACTGGCATAAGTCATCGAGTCGTTATTTGTGTCGTAAGTATCATGGATCTCATATCAGCAGAGAGAAAAAAGCAGAAATCTTCAAACATCCAAATAGATCAAAAAAAAAACTGTGAAAAATTCAAAACACCGGATGCATAGTCGTAAATGTCGTTCTCGCCTGGACTGTATCCAGTCATAATAAAGATCAGGTCATCATGTGGCATAAGATAAGCATCAACGCGTAATACCATGGGTAGCACTAGAAACCACATGGACAGGAGCACCGATTTTCTGTTTGAGGTTCTCCCGGCGTGCAATTCGTTTCTTCTCATCACGTCTCTGGCGCATACGTCGGAGACGATTTCGCACGTTTCGCAGGTTCATTGAGCGAAGGCGGATTCCCCATTTGGAAAGAACTTGGTAGCGACTCTGGTACAAGGGGGTTCCGGTGCGGAACATTCCTCGGTCCGCAAGACTGGCATTGCTGGCGTTGTACTGCGCAGCGGAAGGCATGCCGTTGAACAGGCGTCTCATTTCAGGGCTGCGACGAGCTAACGATGGCGGGCCTTCGATAACAATTCGGTATTGGGGAAGACCCAGGGAATTGTTTACAAACGGAGTCTCTTCAGGGCTGAGGTTCCGAACAGTCGAGTTTCCTTTCTTCGGAGATCCGGATACGTCCTCCCAGAATCCGCGTGGGCGCCACATGGGATGGAGGCGGCTGTCCATCTCCAGTCCTGCTTTGCGATTCTTTGCTGATTTGATGGAAAGAGAGCGTACTAGCGTGTTAAAGGAATTTGACCGAGGCCGAACAGTCCATGGGCGACGAACAGACCCTTGCCGACCCATCTCGCCAGAACCTACATCTCCCTCCGTCTGGGTAGGAAGTGGAGGGAGAGGTTTAGAATGGGGAGCTTTATAGATAGGAGGCTTGGGCGGTGGACGGGGGTTCTTCAATGGAGAATCCACGTTCAAAGTCGGGTCAGTGGGATTATCTGGAGTCTTGGGGTTGTCAATTTTCCGTCTGATGTCATGAAATGTTGGGACAGCCTGAATCTCCGGTCCGGGTGGCAGTCGCTGATCAACCAGACGTAATGATCGGTTATTGTGTGCAAACAGGCTAACAGCAGTGGCCTCCCGGATCTCGACAGGCCCCGGGGAAGAGGACGGAATTGACCACTGGGTATATGGCAGAGATGGGGGACGCAGGGTTGACACGTCTTCCTCCTCAGGGCTGAGCAAGAAGGTTGGTAATTTGGGAGGCTGCGAATGACCCGATGCCTTCCTTTGACCATTGTGAGCATTAGGGCCTAAGACGTTGTGACGGGGCGGTGAAACCGGCTGCTGGTCACGACGCTTTTGCATCTCCAAATCCATCGCTAGGGTGTGGCTGCGCAAGCTTTCCGAGGTGAGGGATGTAGCGCGAGAATTGTTTCGGCTCGTTGGTGCAGAAAGCGAGGAGCTGCGAGGCGGAATGATCGGCTGACCGAAGGGGCGACCCCTCGAGTCTAGATCGCGGGGTCGTGCAGAAGCTGAATCTGACATCGTTCGTTTTTTCTGACGAGCATTCACTGAACCCGAGCCTTCTGATACTGGTGGGCGTCGACTGGACCGTTGAGAACCATGCTTGGAAGAAATCTGACTATTGGGTCCCGATCGGAGTGACGATCGTCTTTCTGGTATCACAACTACAGGAATGATCTCAGCTGACGCACGGGGTGTACTAGGAATCGTCTTGGCGGAGAAAGATACATCAGAGGAGATGCTTCGACGATTCTCTTCCGAAATTCGAGCAGCCTTGTGGATCAGGCGACGCTGGGAGTCGGCATTCGATGCAGTAGAAGTGTGCTCGGACCTCGTTATAGGAGAACTGATCGATCGCAGAGAGGTGCGTTTTTCTGTGTGTCGCAAAGATCGTTGAGCTCGCTTGGGAGAGTCGATGATCATCGCTTCCACGGTCGACGTGGAAGATTGTGCTGATAATCGTCGAGACTCTTGGTCGCCGGCCTGTGAAGAGGTATCGCGGGATGGCCATCCAATCTCTTCGCGAAATCGCTCCATCGAGGGAGTTGGGGTGACTTCGTGGGTATCTTGTGTCTTGCGTACTCGGTCACGTAGGTTCATTTCCCGTGTCAAAGAAGCATCCAGGTGGAGCACGTCCAGCGTGTTCTTACCGGAGCCTGATGCGTTGTTTTCTCGAGCCAAGGGTCGCTTTTCCTTCAGAGGCGTCGGCGACCCGTTGGTCGCCCATTCTCCATCAAATGATTCGAATCCTGTTTCATATTCTGTTTCACTGTGTGGCTGGGAGGCGGACGGCGGAGTGTCTTTGGTATAGGTGAGTCTCGCACGGACTCCGTTCGGCGCATTCTGTCGCAACGAAGTAAGTCTGCGACTCCTTTGCGATACATTCCGAGATGATTGAACGGGGGTTTCCATGTCGCCATCTGAAGAGATTTCTTCACAGGCCGTCTGAAAGGACTCGGCTCGTGAGGAAGACGAAGGGTGGATAAATTGGCTGAGCGGCGGTCGTTTAATCGAGAGGCTTTGAGGAGGTGTAACATCAGGAGTCGGGGGTTTGGAGGCCCGGCGAGGTGTTACCATTCCCGTCGAATTATCGGGGCGCGAGTCGAGTTTGCGGGGTGTGAGTTCGCCATCCATGGCTTCATCGTGAATCGCACCGGGCGGAGTCAACGGAGGAACCGGCGTGGCCACTGTGCCCGTCTGCTCCGGGGAGGCCGGTTGGGCAACGTCTATAGAAAGGATGCCCCTCCGCGGGAGTGTTTTGTGGGACCTGAAAAGCGGATGATCTGGTGAATCCACCAACGGGCTCACATCCAGGCCCGGCATGTCGCAAAGATCGACTCGAAAATTAGGATGACCAGGTCAGTGCGATCACGATGATAAAAGGAGTGTTATCGTGACCAGGGGGCCATGGAAAAATAAAAGTCCCGAGAGATAGATCAGATGAAAGGCGTCAGTCTAGGGATGGGTCGCATCGCGATCTGTCAGGGAGTTGAGTCCCACGATAAGGATGCAGGAGAGAAAGTGCCTGAGCACCGGCAAGGGTGGAGGTTGGGGGAAGCGAAGGAACAAAAAAAAAGAAGCTAGAACGGAGTTTAATGGAGTCACAGATAGAACCCCCAATTAATCTAGAACTCGAGAAAGGAAGAAAAATAGGCAGATCGGATGCAGGTTTGATTGGATAGTTCCATACTTAGAATATGTACGTACACGTAGGCAGGTCGAGGACCACTATAGGACGGAGTACGGAGTTTCTGCGAGCCTTCATGGAGCTGCGCGTCAAGTGCCAAAATGGATCCCAAAGTTAATACTCGAACGTGTTCCTGAATCAACATTGCAGTTTCAGTCTCAAACTCCTTGCATGTTTGCTTAGCGAGCAATAAGCCACATTCCACGTCTCAGATTGGACTAGACTGCGCGAATCACAAACGCCACTAGTTAGTTGAGCTGATGGGGCCGAGGAAGACGCATTCGGGTATGTGGCGATAATGACGATTAGTACAGCTCCACCATTGGGAACCTTGATTCACCCTAGACTATAAACACAGAGCTATTGTGTGACCCCGGATTGAATCACCAACTGCTCGTGAGAATGCGTCATCCGAACTGTGTTTAGATTGAGGCTGTAAACTGGTGAGTCTATAGTGACGTGAGCTACGTGCCTCAGGCATCCAGGTGTCCGCGGGGTAACCATTGATCACAAATCAACAACCAGGATCAATGGAGTGAGCATAAATCTTAAGTCATTAGTACAATCATATTTATATTAACAAGGAAAAAGGCCCTGGCTTTAATATACTAGTGGATCAGTGGCGGAACATGACGTTAGTACCAAGCAAAAAAGAAGTTGGCTTGACACTGGCGATGCTAAAGACGATGACATCGCTCGTAGATCCCACGTCGTCATAGGCTTTTTTTTCCAACTTTCCCCCTAAATGGTATTCTGACTTATTCTATCTTCTCGTTTTCTCCCCAGAAATCTCTCTCTCTCTTTCATTCACGTCTTTCTCTTCATTTTCTGGTGTCTATAGTTGGGGATTATTTTATCATTACCCCTGCACCTTGGAAGAAAAAAACTGACCCAATCTCAATCCCAACCCCAACCCCTCCTACCTTCCATCTTCGGGCGCAATCGGCCCCGACGCCCCCCCCCTAACTCCCTCACTCCTGACTCTTACACTCAGCCCCATCTGCCTATCATGACCACCATTCAAAACATTAAGAATTTTATTCGTCACGGGAAACAAGCTCGTCTGGTGACCCATTCTGAGCCAACCACCGACGTGTCCACCGTTCACGCCGAACAAGAACCTCACCAAGGCCAATTCTCCCCCGCACTGGATTCCTTAGATCCGGACCTGAGAGGAAATGGTCCTGCAGGTTCCCAGAAGAAGTCAGAATCTCAAGTCCGTCGCGACCGCTCCGTGGAAATTGAACGCCTGGTCCAGGAGGAGAACGTAAGCCGATCAAAGATGCCTAAATACCCGGGCTTGGATCGATGGATCCTGGTCGAGAAGATGGGAGATGGAGCCTTCAGCAATGTCTACCGAGCCAAGGATTCCACAACAGAGTATGGTGAGGTGGCCATCAAGGTAGTGCGGAAATTTGAAATGAACAGCAATCAGGTAGGGTGACCCGGTGGTCTTGATTTCCTTCGTCTTGTCTTTCTTTGTTCTCGCCTTGATCTTGATCTCCGCTATTACGTCCATTACTGGGGAGGAACATCACCAATCATTTCTGTAGTCAAATCTTCACCCAAGCATCAAAAAGGTCCCAAGGGCTGCAGAGGTGCGCGGATCGGCTTTCTCAAGATCACGATCACGATCTCATTTCATTGTCGCATCTCTGTTGGTTCATGTTCACTGACTTGTATTCTGTCTCATAGCGTGCGAATATCCTCAAAGAAGTCCAGATTATGCGCAACCTCGACCACCCCAACATCGTCAAGTTGATCGATTTCTCCGAATCCCGCCAATATTATTACATCATCCTGGAGCTCTGCCCCGGAGGCGAGCTCTTCCATCAGATCGTGCGATTGACCTACTTCAGTGAGGATCTCAGCCGACACGTCATTAAGCAAGTCGCCGAAGCCATTGAATATCTTCATGAGACATCCGGCGTTGTTCATCGGTTCGTTCTTACCCCACCTCTTTGGGTCTCGCGCTAACGGATGATCTACAGTGACATCAAACCAGAGAATTTACTTTTTTACCCGACACCATTCGTTCCCAGCAAAGGCCCGAAGCCCAAGCAGCCGGGTGACGAAGATAAGGAGGATGAGGGAGAATTTATCCCCGGTGTTGGCTCGGGCGGCATCGGCACGATCAAGATCGCCGATTTTGGTCTGTCCAAGGTGATCTGGGACAGCCAGACCATGACCCCTTGCGGAACAGTTGGTTACACCGCGCCAGAGATTGTAAAGGACGAGCGTTACTCTAAGAGTGTGGATATGTGGGCTATGGGCTGCGTGCTCTACACCTTGTTGTGTGGTTTCCCTCCGTTCTACGACGAGAGCATCCAGGTTCTCACAGAGAAGGTTGCAAGAGGCCAATACACCTTCCTATCGCCCTGGTGGGATGATATCTCCAAGTCCGCGCAGGATCTTATTTCGCACTTGTTGACCGTCGACCCCGAGAAGCGCTACACCATCAAGGAGTTCCTCGCGCACCCATGGATCCGCGGAACTGACGAAGAAACGACCGCCGCTGCCGACGCTCCCCCTCTGGCAACACCTATGGGCCCGGTGCCGAACGGCGATCAGCTCGGCCCCACGGGTGCCGACCAAGCCCCTTACCAACCCGCCAGCTCCAGATTACTGGATATTCCTACCACCGCCTCAGACCGTCGCATGGACTTCCGCTCCCCTGGTGCCTTCAACCTGCGTGAGGTCTTCGATGTTGGATACGCCGTTCACCGACAAGAGGAGGAAGGCAAGCGCCGCCGGAATGTCCGTCAAGCTGCCCGGAACAATCCTGTCGCTGGATTCCAGTCCGCTCTGGGCTCTCTGAACGAAGGTTATGATGACGAAGTTGACTACCGCCAGCAAGCCGATGCTTCTGGCCCGCCACCCGCTAAGATCGTCAAGGCCACCGGCGGCTCTGGTGACATGGCAGGCATGGAAGCTAAGCTCCGATCCACCAACCTCGGCCAGAGTAGTGCTGCTCAGGCTCGCCAAGCCCACCGCCAGCCCCGACAACAGCAGCCGCAGCAAGGATACGGTCAACACGACGCAAAGGTCGCCGCAGCTGCTAAGAGCGCTATCGGTCGTAATTCCCAGCAGCCGTTTGAGTTGAGCTTGAATGGTGCCACATTACTGGAAAAGCGTGGCCGTCGTAACCAGCCTGTGGTCTAAGCATAAGAACTAAGAAAACGAAATGTTCTGTTTAGCGTCTCTGGTTACAAGCGGTCTTTCTGGTGTGTTCTTAACGAGCGATACGTGGACTGATCTACTTCGTATTCGCATTTTCACTTCTCTTCTTCTCTTCTCTACATTATTGCTTATTATGGTCATTTCTTCAATCTCTCATTGCTCATCACCAAATCTCCTCCCCTCCCTTTTACTCCTCATTCTTCTCTTTCCCACTATTATTCACTTTTTTATGATCTGTCTATGCGTTGTTATTCGAATAGCCTGGCGAAGAGCATACATACTTCATTGACTGGTTCTGGTTCTGGTATCTGGGAAAGGCGAGGGACAGGGTTCATCGGCGACTATTATCATGCTCTGATCTGATTATTTTGCGTTTCGTGGAGCTATCTTTATCTGGCCTGGAGTTGGTGATTTATCTATTTTCTATTCTTAAAGTGTTAGAATTGCTCGGATCTACGATGCCACAAGGCTAAATGACCAACATTATCTGCATGAACTATCGCTTATCACCTACTATAAATTCTAGTTGACTTCGGCTTGAGAGAAATGCGAAATGGGGCCCGTGAATCACGGCTTAGGTTTGCTTTACTGCTTCAAGTTTGCGTCTCAATACCTCGTTCTATAAGATCCGTCTTCTATTGGCTCCGGCATAAAAAGCTCCCCTTCACCTTTCGACCTGTTCTTCCTCTCTTCCCTTCCCTTCAACTCCTAGATTCACGCTTGGTATAATCTAGTCAAGCCACCCGCTATACATGTTCCATTTCATATCTTGCTGGCAGAATGTACACAATTCAGAAAGTTAGCGAAGGCTCTTGATATACCTTTGAAGGCTTACGTCGCTTATCTTATATCTGTTCTGCGAGCCAGCCTTATAAGCACAATCTTCGAGGGCAAAAGTCTTTGTTATTCATTAAAAGACCTTGTTGTTAGATTGCTGGATTTTTTGAAGTTGTTTTAGCTTCCTCCTCTCCCGAAGCCAGGCAAAAGTCGTTGATTTAGGGTCCTCAAGGCCTATATGCGAGCTGCCGTCCGATAGGTCCGTGGAAGCTCCATCGGGGGACGAAAAACAGTAGGCATATTTGATAGTTGTACTCAGGCACTTGTACGCTTTATACCTGACGGCATTATTTATCGGCCTTCTCTCTTCTTCTTTCTCTTTCAGCCAAGGCTTTACTCTGTTCCTCAACACCTGGTACACCTTGGTGTAGAAATAAATCTCAAAGACTTCGAGGTCAGTGTTTCCCTCAACCATAGTCTCTATTCCCTCAAGCCATGCATTCTGCATGTGCTGCCTTCTACCGCTTTCTGTATCCCCAGCGACACCTGCCGAGTTCATAGGTGCCAGATAGGCCGAGTCGATGTATATGCGAATATGGGTTAAGCCATTATAGGTATTTCCCAGGCTTTTCCACAAAGAGTCGTAGTTGGCTTTGTTTTCGGGCGATACATGCGGCTGTAGATCATTCCCCAGCGTCCACCAAAGAGCCACCCTGCGGATATATTGGAAACCCGAAGGAGAAACTTGGGTTGGAAATGTTGTACAGAGCTCTCTTTCGTATGAAAAGCGGAATTCGTTGCCATAAAGAATAGGAAGACTTTCCGTATATCTATCTGTCGTTAGTACAATCATTATTTTTGATAGTGGTGGGGCATGAAAAGGCACTGGGATAACATACGCTCGCCAGCATGCGTGGAGTAGCCCCGTATCGAAGAAATGTCCAAATTCATTGGTCGCGTTCCGCTGCCCTTCTGCCCCCCGACTTGCACAGTCGTCCCAATCCAGTCTTTCACAATTTGCAAAGCATACAAAAGAATAAAGAAACCACTTCTTTCTTTTTCCGTCTACACAGTCGCGCTCACAGTGAAGTACACGGTTTCCAAAGAGAAGTTGATAAATTGCGATACGTAGCTCAACAGGGAGCCTGAATAACGGACTTTGTATTTGAGGATTGATCGACGACGGTGGTTCTAAGAATTTTTTGTCGTCGGAGCTTAGAGCAAGGCCTTTGGTCACAATTTCTATAATTAAGCTATTGCCCTTTGATTCGATGTGGAAAAACTTACTATGCTTTTGGCACCATTTAACAAATTTGGAGAGAGGCATGTTTGTTCATGAAATGTAGTTGAGATAACAAGAAAGTTATGGGGACCTCGTCGGCTTAAATATCCATGGATCATATTGGTCTGGCGTATGCAATATTACCACTAGTATCACTTGGGCAGCTGAGTCAGTTGAATTACCCTCGTTGTAACATACCAATACCTGCCCTTCAGTTATTGATTATTGCACGGTCTCGGCTGCCTAGGCGGGAGGAAAATTTACAGTTTATTAACCTCCAAAGCTTGTGCCACATGGTGATCTCTGATTCAATCATGAGAATTTCATGATAGGTCAACATTAGAATATGTTAGCCAACCTGCTTCTCCTAGCTTATGTAGTATAATGCTGCAACAACTCAACCCGCAACAGCAAGTTCCACACGACTTAGTCAATTTGAATTTGGTAGGATGTCTTACTCACTCTTTAAAGATTGTTAAAATCTTGACTTTCGCTAGTGTGGAATTCCAAATCTTCAAGGCTTCCTCGTGCAGTCATCCTTAACTGTATACTAACCTGTCGCAGCTAAAAGTCAACGACGATTGGTCATATACACCAAGTCCACAACGATTGCGCGAGCGACAGCCAATGGCAGAAAATGGTGTGCGGGGCGAGTGAAAAAGAATAAAGAGGTAAGAGAGAGCTTTGGGGAAAAGTGGGCTTCATTCGTAATATCTTTTCCATGTTCTATTTCACTTTTAAATGGTCAAACAAAGTCTCACGTGCGACTTACTTGATCGATGCGTTGGTTAACCACCTCCACTTCTAGCTATCGGCTGGCCTGATAGCACCCCGGCATAGCAGCAAGTATATAGAGCAAGCTACATCGGGCGAATGAATTCGTCATCATCATAATCATCGACAAGGAAAATATATAGATATATGTGTCTGATAATCACCCTTTAGGCCAAGTTGAGATTGGTTTTCTTTCTAAGATGAACCACTAACGCGAATTCGAATTGTTGATGCTAGTCAATCAATAGTGAATCATCTGCTATGGCTAACTAAAGTACTCTAGATTTACTCTGAGGATAAAATGATTGGCTCACTGATAGGCCCTGCTCTACATAATGTGGAGGTCCGTGCATTCCCTAATACCTCCGCACCCCCCAGGTTCTCTGACAAGAAACCACTGTTGACGCGCGCTCTCGGTGGTAGTATGCCCTAGAACGAGCAATGATTAATGTTAACAATGAAGCAGAGCACACACGCCAGGAGCGCGTATCACGTGCACTCCTAAATACCTGACCAATGAGAGCGACGCTTCGCATGAAATAGGAGCGTGTCTGCGTTAACTCAGTCTCCAGTAAACATATTATTGGGCTTGTCCATCTTTTTGAGACACAACCCTATCCTTAGAAACTGCACTCATCAATGAATTCGGTCGGTGAAATATTAGATATTGCCTCGTCTCATCACGATGATATGCCTCACTTCCATGCGTGGTTGAAATGAGTCGGTTAATCAGAGACATGACATGACGACTGCCTACTTTAGTCTAGTGGAACTCTCAGCGTGAGTAAGAGATACGCTAATCCTAAATATCAATGTCTTGTCCTTTACATTTCAGCAGTGCAAAAATTCCTCGGGTGCCTCGCAATATAATCTCAATAACAACAGCCCTAGTGATTCGACCATGATCTGATCGACACGTAATAGCGTGAAATTGTGCATCTGTTTCCCATGACTCGCGTGATTGAACCCCACAAATTCACTAACACGTCGCAAACTACCCTGCACTTGCATGCATGAACCGCATCACTGTTTTTTCGCCTCATAATGAAGCTCAGCTTGTTGGCCTCGATAACAGGTCCCCCAAGGCGAAGATCTTCGCAACATAAATACGAATAAATGAACCCTCTTCACTGACAGGAATCTGAAGCAAAACAATTTCCCATCCCTTCTGCACCCTCTCAAACAATTGATCAAAGCCAAATTTCGTTATGCCTCCCACCAATTCATCATCCTTGAATCCAGGCAAGCATGATGCCCTACCTTTGGTTAATAGTGGTAGCCTAGAAGGCTTCATCAAATTTATGCGTATATTGGCATCAAGCTCTGAATCTCAATTTGCATCTGCGGTGCTTGATGAGATTACTCAACAGCGTGAGCAGATCGACTCTCGAGATGAAGAATTGAAGGAACTTCACAAGAAAAATCTCCATCTTGAAGAGACAAAAGGAACTACCATCAACGATATGTTTACTATTAACGAGCAAGAAAGAGCAAAACAGAAAGTATCCGCTACGAAGATCGAATCCCTTGAGGCTATTGTTGAAGAGAGGGAAAGTAAGATTGCTGACTTATCGAGAAATGTGGAGGCTCTGCAGCAGGAAACAAGAAATCTGAAATTGACTTGCTCGCAAGAGGTCGCTAAGGTCTCACAATCAGCTAAGGACATCAGTGAACTACAAGTCAATCTGAAAGAAAAGGAGAAAACGATAGACCAAATGAAGGCAGCTGGATCGAAACTGAAATCAAAGTTCTCATCGGAGCAGAAAAAGACCGAAGACCTGGAAGCTGCCAATGCCTCCATGAACACAGAGTTGCAAACAGTCAAAGCTCGCATCCAAAACCTGGAAGACTTACCTGTCCAACCCTCGGACATTAACGACGATTTTGTGTAAGGCAGGTCAGATGATTGCAATCATTCATAAACTGACTGTTTCCACGTCATATCACAGGACGATGAAATTCACAGGCCTTTGGACCTCTGCTATAGACAACTTATCTCCACTGCTAGAGCAAGATATTACGGAGGATATTTTGAAGGTCTGTCCCCAAGCGCCTTTGATCTTTCGTCATGCACAATACTAATAGAATGAAAAGGAGAAGCCCGTATGGGAGAAGCTTAAGAAGGCAGAGACCATAACTTTACCATCAAACTTTCCTCTGATTGCCTCAAATACCTCGGCAGCCAAAGCAATACGACTTGCAGTGATCTTGGCTGTTCTGTTCAGAGAGATCGACCAACACATATTTCAACCCAGCTACTTTCTATCAGAGGCCAACAATCTTCGTGGAGCTCTCGTACAACTTGCAGGCAGTAATGGTGAGAGAGAAGAGTTTTGTCGTCGCGTACTCCTCTCCATCGACCCGAATGCCGAACAAGACGCTCTCAAAGATAAAATCCGAGCAATCGTCCAGAAAATGTCCTTGTATGCTGGGGGCCTCTTTTCCGAAGCGCAGCACGATATCTTTCGCACGAATATCAAGACAATCGCTCAAAATGCGGCCGATATTTGGCTTCCAATCCAGCGATCGCGACAAAAATTTGAGACAGACTTCGAATCTTTTGATCTCGATGACGATGAATGGGATTGCTTTTCTCCAGCCGGTGAAAATACACAACCGGTGACACATGATCTTCATGGCCTTTATATTCTCAATGTCTTCCCGTGCGTCTCGTCAATAGAAGACGGCGACCATGATCCATTGACCAACATTATTCAACTCCGTAGTTCTCAGGAGTTATACGTGGCAGCGCAGCATGAAGCCAAAGCCAATCAAACAGCAACCCCTGCCGTCACCAGAAGGTATTCCACCCGCCCCAGGAGGCAATCAATCGCAGGCCCAAATGGGAAGCCTTTTTTAGACGGAAGTCCGACCAAGGTCTGACCGCTGGGCTGTGGAGAAGATTTTGGTCACGCTAACAGCTCCGTGGACTGGAAGGGCCTCGAGCATGATGCAGATGAGTGGTATTTAAGGGCTATCATCAGTATACAGAAATGCCCAGGTGGATTAATCATAATGGAGGAAGAAGAACAAGCAACATTGAATGGTAGTCTCTGATTTAATTGAAATTTTAAACTTTAAAGTCACATGGTATCTTGTACATATATCCATAGAGGAGCGACCTCACTCCACATAAAACAAATAGAAATACTGTCAAATCGAGTCCAGCATGACACCTGGGCACATGCTTTTTTTTAACCCCCTCCAATAAGCGCTTCTTTATGCTAGTATCAAGAATGCTTTATAGAGTCTGTCTGCCCCGAGTCTCAATAGGAAGGAGAACCATAGCCACAAATGCAGCAAGCATCAAGCCACCAGAAGCATAGATAGGAGCGTTCGGGTTCGAGCTGCTAGCGAAGATGGCAACCAAGGGGGCACAGAGACCAGCGATACGGTTCAGACAGCTGGAGATACCGGAGCCAGTACCGCGGTTCGGTGCGGGGAACACCTCGGGTGTGTAGGCGTACAGGACACCGTACATGATGTTCTGGAAGAAAGCCTCGAGACAACTACAGACGAGCTGGACGTTTGAAGTGGACGAGGCGGTGAAGCAGAATAGCAAAACACCGGTGATGACAGTGGAGATAGCCATCGTTCCCTTACGACCAACGTGCTTGATTTCAACGGTGTAGCACGCCAAGATGGAGCCGGGCACACCGACGATCGAAGTGATGGCGTAATTGCGGTAGGTCGTGTAGGAGGAGTTCGTTTCACCCCCAGTCTGGGAGAGGTATTGAGGCAAGAAGGCATTGAAAAGAGGGTATCCCATACCAATGGTAGCCCAGCAGAACCAAAGAAGAACGGTAGTGTATCCCAGGCGCTTGTTAGAGAACAGAGGTGCAATCCGTTCCATAGAGAACTTGGAGAAGAAACGCTTAACGATCTCGCTGACGGCAAGTTTCTCCTCTTCTTGTGTCTCGGCGATACCACCAATCTCGTTGAGGATCTCGCTGGTCAACCAAGTCTTGGCCCCATTCTCATAAGCAATTCCATGAACAGACGCAACAGCCTCTTCCTGACGACCACGGGAAAGCAAGAACTTAGGCGACTCATACAAGTGGAAGAAGAAGAAACGGGCGATCCACATGCACATGGTGATAGCACCAAGAGTCAGCACAAGATAGCGCCAGCCCATGTTTTTCTCCTTTGTGCATCCCTCTGCGCTAGCACAGCTGTAAGTCGGGATGAAAGCCCAAGCGAGTAGACTGGAAATAAGCTGGCCGATGGGCCACCAGACACTCAGCATAGTCAACATGTTTCCAGAGACGCAGGGCAAGAACTCCAAAAACAGAGCGCCGTCGACGGGCAGGTTTCCGCCAACACCGAGACCAAGACAGGCATATAATGCAGAGGTACCGATCCAGTTCGGGCCTCCACCTGCTGCTAGACCGAATGCACCGGCTAGGAAGAGGGTGGTGTTGAATGCCAATCGGCGACCGACGATGTCGGAAACGACACCCCAGAATGAAGCACCGATGCACAGACCCAGGAACAGGGCGCAGGTGCTGAAACGCACCCATGATGTGTCAATATCGAACTCATACGCGATGGGTGTCAAAGTCAGCGCAACTCCCTGTAATTCTAGAGTTAGTTTTAGTTCCACGCCCTTTAATGTTGCTTTTATGCTTTCTCACCTGGAGCCAGAGGCTAAAAGGATGTTAGTTAATCATTTCCAACGGATGAAAAGAGAAGGGTCATAGCTTACTTGTCTGCCAACCATCCAAACCCACAAAGGAAGAACAGTTTCCACTGATATTTGCCCATGCCAATATCCTGGATAGCCCTGTTAATCACCTTTGCTTTGCCTAAAACCCATCGTGTTAGCCAATGGAAAGGTACCTCGTAATAACTAAAAAGGTAGATTTTGGGCAACGGCGATATCAGGGACTGAAGTGGAGCACATACGGTCATACACAGAGTCGTGGCCGGAAGTCGAAATATCAGCATCAATCTCTGCACGAAGAAGCTCAATAGTCAGGTAGCTGGTATCCGGCAAAGATCCCGCAGAACCAGTCTCTGAAGAGGGAGCCCGGTCCAAGGACTTGCTGGCATCGAGAGCATCGGTTTTATCCTGCTTTTCAGAGGGTGGGGCTCCACTGGGGTAAGCTGGGGCTTCGGATAAGGGGATCACGACGCCCGGGAAGTTTTGGCGATCCTTCTTGAATGGGCTAAATCTTTCGAGTCCCATATTGGCGGTTAATGGGAAAATGAAGTCGCTTGGGGTTGATCTTAAGTCAATTGGGTTCCGGTAAATCGCTTGCGGCTTTGGCTTTGGGTTTGTTGCTATCTGGATCGTCGGGCAAGACTACAAATTGGCGCAATCGAATGATAATTCCGCGGACAGGGCTGATGCTGCAATCGAAGGGTAAATCTGCACAGGGATTGGTTGGAAATGCTGCAATCGTGATATTGGATCGTACGCGGTGGTCGTAATACGTTGCAATCACTTTTCGAAAAGTGGGGGGTCGTAGTTGTCGCTTGCTAGAGCAAGTTGTATGTGCAAAATGTAAGAATATGACGTGCTTTGGTCCGTTGACTGGTCCAATTCTTTTTTCTTTCTTTTTAGGCTCTGTAGATGCAACGATCAGGCAATATAATTGACCTGGAGAGAAGGGCGAGATAGCTCGTAGCTATGTCGGACCCTATGGGGAAGTGGGTAGTGCAGAAGGGAAGATGGAGATGGGGCAAAACAAAAGAAAAAGAAGAGAGAAAACGGTGGGGGTTCCGATGACTCTATATAGAAGCCTAGACAACCATCGTATCTCAGGACAATATCTTTCTTTCCACTTTTCTCTTTTCTCTTCCAGGGAAATTTACGACACGGCCAATCTACGGTACAGAATGCGACGACGCTGTATTGGTCAGAGCGTACGGGAGGGCCCAGTTTTGTCTGAAAGAGGCAAAGTCTGTCATGCAATGGCCCATTCGGCTTCGGCCGCCCCCACCCGGTATTAAGATTACGTAAAATTACAATACCCTTCCCCGGAGTCGAGCTGGAGTTGCCCGCAGGTCAGCTGAAGTCAGGGAATATGCGCGGCATTTTCGTCAAAATCAGTTTTGGCTTATAAGATCCAAATAATAGGAAGCGAGAAAAAAGTAAGAAGTTTATGAGTTGAGATTGGCCGCACTAGGCAAAGTTTGACCGGACGATCAGAAATCTTGTGGCGCGGAGTGGCTGCTGGATCCCGGCCGCATTAAGCCATTCGGGGATTACGGTTGAGAGCCATCCCTGGGTCGGACCGCATTCATCTAGTGACACAGGTAATACGCAAAAATTTGACATGATACTACTACGCATCAATGGATGACCGTAAATACATGAATGATATGTACTGTGCCACTATCTGTAGGATCCCCGAGATCATATCATATTAAGCTCGGTACCTCAGCACCGAATACCGTGTCTAACTAATAAGGTCGGCCGAGACACGAACATCTTTGGCGAGAAACTAGACCTGCCTGAAACAGAAAAGTTTTCCAGTTTCCACGTGCCCGACAGCGACGTCATCTCCGTGCGGTTAAAACTTTTGACTTTCATTACTCTTTCCATACATTCAAATCCCGAGCGATCTGCTCTTCCTGCACAATGATCACATAACATAACATTCAGAGTGTCTTATGACTTCCAGACTCATTCTCATGACTTACTCGTGGTTAACCTATTCTGTCTATCCCGAGAAATGCCAAAGTAAAAAAAGCACAAAAAACTTGCACTTCAAGTCGTAAGTCTTGGCATGGGCGTATCCCTTCCGCATTCAGGCGTCCTCATTGGACCCGTGGACGCGCTACTAACTCAACAAATCAAAATCCTTGTTTACAATACAATACCGTCGCCCCTACACGCAGAGTCGCGCCCTGACCAAGCGGCGTTGGGGGGCGCCGCCACACCCACGCTTGTCACGACTTCCTTGATGCGACCGTAACGCGCCGATTCTTTTCAATTAATTCTAGGCGCGGGAATATTTATCCTCGGCAATACGCTCGGCCGTCGGCAGAGCCCGTCCCCTTGCTCAAGAAATGCAGTGGCCTTACAGGCTACTGCTCGCGTGCCCAGATGTGTACAAGGATTGAAGTTATGCAAAAAATCAAGGCTGTCGACGGATCCTCGAGCCGGGAGGCTAGAAAATTTTCACTCGTGCATTAGCCTCGATTGAGGCGAATAAACACTACAACCTTGCTTCTTGGCGTAGCTAGAGCTGACTGGGCTGTAAATATCTGTCCAATGAATTGACCGAGCTTTCGTTTTGGTTAATATGCAAAATTCAGTATCTTGTTATCGGAGTACATCTGAATTTGTTCCCCCTTAGGAAGGAGAGAATTCACTACTCCGTGAAGTGTCGCATTACACCACCTCCTTTGGAAATGATGGGCTGGGCACTAAATTTGCTCGTGGGGAACTAGTAATGCCCAGGTATTGATTGGGGTTGCTGAGAGTCCTATTTCTCTCCCCACTGCCCACTCCCCACTACCGGACTTCCTTCCGCTTTTTGGAGTCAGGCAAAATGAAGGAATATTTTGAATGAGATATTGAAGGAGTATGTAAGAGATAAAACGCTACAGCTCAATTGACCCTGTTGTCATCGTTCAATACAAATGATTCGTAAAAATTATTCGCCCGTACACTCAGGGTCTATTTCCCACATTCCAAGTATCTATGGTTATTCATCTACATACTGTATACATGGAAGCGTTCTAGTAGGCATTAACGACAGACCCCACCCGCGTGTCACTGTTAACGGGGAGAAAACGATGTTCTTAAGGCCAAAAATCGGCCGACGGCGAGAATAGAGGTATGGACAAAGCAGGAACATGGTATCTACAGTACAGTACAAGTCGACTTGATTTCTCAGAATTCTTATAGTTGACTGCGCACTTCCTAAAATATTTGTACTTACTCATAATACCAGGTCCGACTATTTCACTTGCTGCTGCTCTCCGACATAAACCGACATAAATCAAGCTGTGTTTTCCTTTTTGTACAATTTTATGCAGGACTTGCGAGATAAGACTCCACCGAGCAAGGTACAGCCTGTTTACAGCCATGAAGGTATAATTTTGTATTTTTATTGAATTGTATGGCATGGATGAAAAACTCCCGCTGTCTCTCAGGAATGTTGAAGTCAGACCATGGGGCTCTAAGCAGGCTCAACACTCGTCATCAAGAACTGGAAGTTGGGGTGTTCCATAAAGTCTCTGACCCCGTTTCCGTGGAGTAAGACAATATAAGTGCATTCCACCGGGCAAATTCCGTTCTCCAATGAACTGTAAGCCTGGAGTGTGGAGAAAGTTTTTGGGTCTCCACTTGGCGCTTTCTCATTCTCCATTTTTGATATGTAGAGGTTTGAGAGATACTGAGTTGGAATGTGAGCTTGAACCTATATCTGAGCCTGAGCCAGATTCGAAAGATTGCAGGAGATGATGACACGCGGCCTCCTCGATGGATTTCACGTCGAAGGTACGATTAAATCAATTTGGTGGTAAACAGCTAGTGAAATTGATCTCCAAATGCTGAAGGCGTTTGATTTGGCGTTTATATATTATGAGGTCATAGCGCTAATGATTGAGGTAATCCTGTTAGTACAGCACTGAGATTTGTAACATGGATGTTAGAGCAAAAGGTATGATACATACCCAGCCCTCATTCTCCCAGTCATGTCAATGCCTAGATATTGGAGGTTGGGGAACTGTCTTGACAAGCTGGCCAGGCTTACAATGCTTGAAGGCCACGGATGATGGTCAGGGTGGCGGCGTTCACAATAAGTATTTAAGCGAGTTACCATGACATTTTGACAGTGTGTCAAGCATGAATTGTGGAAGATAATAATCGGAAAAGCCCTCAAGCGGAGGCAGTGTGAGCAAATATATTATGACTAGTCTGATACAGGGCATTTTGTTTTAAAGCTTACTATAATTCTTGAAGACCCGTCGCTGCTTCGATCATGTTCAATAAATCGGAGTTCACCCGATATCCAGTCAATAGCCCAGCTGTGCCTGTTATGATGATCACTTTCACATTTTTCCGGGAAAAGTGTTGGTGAGGTCCCGCGACCCTCGAAGACTGGCATGTGGAAGGTTCGGAATAAGAGGAAAGCCGCGATTCTAAATAATCGACGACGAGTCACAGCAACCATCCTAAGTGACTTAGTGTTGGTCCAGTAAACCTTGTAAAATGAGATGAGCGATAGGATAATAAATTTGTAGCGATGTTTACCAGAATGAGGATTTCGTGCCATATCCCAGATGGTAGCAGCGGCATCTTCATTGCGAGATATGAGCCCCTTTTGGGACTCAGTATGCCTTGCGCCGTTTTACCAGCCAGACTAGTTGTCGACAATATAGAATGTCAGGAAGAGCAAGTTTCCTAAGGATAGAAATATAGGTCCCGAAATAGTATTTCGCTTAGAGAAAATTAGGTTTGGAATAGCTTCTGCTATGACACCGGCCTGATTATCTACTTTGAGACACAGAAACCCTACCAAGCCTTCCAAGATTGGCATAGTTGTAAAGAACTGAAACAAAATGGATCGTTTTTGAGGACTCATATCTTGGCAGCCTTGGCTAATTTCCGGGGTCGAATTCAATGCCATTTTCTTAAGGTTATAGTTTGAAAACGCGTCTCTGACAGAGGGGATGGCCATGAATATGGTTTGTGGCATCAGGCTACTGTCGATGAGACTTTCATGATTGCGTTTGGGTTCGCAGGAAGAAAAGCGATTTCACATGCTTTGTTTGTGATGTCTTAACTTCGTTGGATTCTGTCCATTGCTCAGAGAGCTTGCAGATTGAAAATTTGCTCTGCTAGGTCGATGTATATTTGGAGTGCAGTGGAGACCAAGACCGCCACAGGAGGAGTTCAAGCGCGATAGCGTCTGCTACTGTGATTGCTTGGCTTGGAGTGTTCTTGTTAATAGTTTAATTTCGGTTGCCTTGAAGACTTATGATATCCCTTTCTGCTGTCTCGGTTTATTCGACCCATCAGGCAACGCAAAGCACCGGAGCCAGAAGAAACAGGGAATAAAATTAGGAAGATTAGAAATGATGTCAATGTAAAGTCTCCCGAGGGACGAACATGTGACGAGTCACGTCGGCGTGGGCGATTTAGTGCACTAAAGGGTGATCCCTTGCTTAGTGGCTTTAGTGGCCTCGCAAACCTCCGAAATGTCTCATTTATCCCTGATAGTATAGATCTCGATCACAAGGCCTCGGCCGGCAGCACATGAATCATGGGCTCGTGGTGTCAGCATAGTAGCACTAGAAATTGAGTTGATGTTGGCAATTGGGATACTCTCAAATTGTGACATGTATTTCCCCCCAGTGTTGCAGTGAAGGCCAATTTCCTATTCTAAGAGATAATAAGAGATAAAAATGAGAATGAGAATACAGTGAAAATGGAGGCGAAGTTGAGTCCTGGTCGAACATCGTCAAAACATGGCAATGCACGTGCATTGCGCTGAGTAATGTGCGTGGAGCTCCATTTGTGGGAAATGCCGCCCTTACTCCGCAATCACCCCTTTTCTATTCTCCACTCTTGGCATATCACATCCGAGGTGCTCGGTCTCTGAAATCCCACTGAATAAGTTCGGACAGATCTGAAAACGTATCTTGTACGCAGGAGATCTGTCTCGCGTATTTCCTCCGTGAACGGATTGTTGCACTGCAGGAGTGTACGACCTCGGAAGCCAAGCCTCGTGGCGCTTCAGCCTGGGAAGTCGGAAGTATAACAACAATCTGATCAATAAACTACAGCATTACGCGGTGCTCTTTGACTACCACAATTCTTGACTATCGTTCCACAAGGCTAAAAATAGTGCGCATTATAGATTGGGCAACAATAGAGGCTGTCGGTTCCAAATCACTGAGACGCGCCAGAAGGCGGAAAGAAGGAATTTCCCTGGCACAAAGCTTGGTAAAAGCAATAGTGACAAAGCCATGAACTTTGGCTTCTGGAGAAGTGCACGGTACAATCAATGACCACGCGAAATACTGAACTTAATGACGCCGCATAAAGTATTCCGAAACTCAAAGATTATTCGCGAAGACCACATAACCCTCGGTTCTCGCCGGATCATCGAGCGTTGGCCCGTCTGATGTATCTCATTGACCTCTAGGCTGATTAATTTGATTCTGCACGATCCTAGAAAGGGGCGTTGACGGCAACGCGCAGTGCATGGCGAACCAGTAGGCTTTTTGATCCAGGGTTTAATGTGGGGCTATGGTATGGAGCCCTCTTTATCAGCTCCATGCTTTCAATGACAAAGACGGTGATTACCCCAACCTGATTAGGGATGATCATCATATGGATTTCGCTTATCCTATCCACTTTGAAAGAATCAAACCTCTGTGATAACCCCTGAATAACAACTCGTGCTCAAAAATCAGTAGCCATGCATGTCGCCCTTGGGCCGGGACTGAGCGGGTCAATCAAAATCCGCGCTAGTGCAACTAGCGCATTGGCAGGTGGAGCCATGCGCATTAGGTTTGCTTATGGACGATCTAGTCAAGGTAGCGGTCCAAGCCGTCAAATGTCCTGACCCAGGTACACCAATCAGAAGACCGTCGGAGTGGAAATAGATTGGTCTCGAGCCTTATACTACGAGCTGTTGTGTACCCATGCAAATGCATGGCGGACATGTGTCTGCTGATCTACATCCAGGGCCCTTGTTCAGGATTACGAGTCTTGGAACCCTTGTCAAGTGGATAGGCTTCTTGGGCCTACATCTATGTCGCTTTTCCCTCTCGTCGATTCAACCTTCTTCCATTCTTTCTTTAGCTCATTTAGCCTTGTCACTCTTTATTGCTGATATCAGCGTCCATTCGTTCTCTATAACGCCACACTCATTCACTTAATTATAATTCACGTACCTTGACGTCGATTCTGACAAGATGAAGCAATCTATTTTCGCCCCTCTCGTCGCTCTTGCGGCTACCTCTGTCGTGAGTGAAGCCCTGATTGAAAACCACATGTGGATCGATATCTGACTCCAGTTCTCTGTTCTATAGACTGTGTCAGCTCATGAGAACTTGATCGGCGTCCCAGTCAACCTTTGTGCTGCTATCCTGGGTGAGGCCGAGTGCAAGACCGCTGCTGTCGCTGATGGCTTGATCAGTGTGCCTGTCAATGCATGCGTCGCTGTCCTGGGATCCGCTAAATGCAACCAGCTTGCTGTTCGCAGCAGCTCGCTCATCAGCGTCCCAGTCAACCTTTGTGCTGCTATTCTGGGAGAGGCAGAGTGCAAGTCCACTACTTCCACTGATGGTTTGATCAGTGTGCCCGTTGATGCCTGTGTCGCTGTTCTTGGATCCGCCAAGTGCGACCAGGTCTCTTCTACCGGCAGTGGCAGCAGCAGTGGCAGTGACAGCGACAGCGGTTCGCTTATCAATGTGCCAGTCAATCTTTGTGCTGCTATCCTCGGAGATGTTGAGTGCAAGACCAAGACCTCGTCTGGTGGCTTGATCAGCGTGCCCGTCAATGCCTGTGTTGCTGCTCTTGGATCTGCCAAGTGTGACCAGGTCTCCTCTACCGGCAGTGGCAGCACCAGTGGCAGCGGCAGCGGCAGCGGCTCGCTCATTAACGTTCCCGTGGGTCTCTGTGCCGCCATCCTCGGAGACGTTGAGTGCAAGACCAAGACCTCATCTGGTGGCTTGATCAGCGTGCCTGTGAATACCTGTGTCGCTGCCCTTGGAACCGCCAAGTGTGACCAGGCCTCCTCTTCCTCTTCCTCTTCCGGCAGCGGCTCGTTGATCAGCGTTCCTATTAACATTTGCCTTGCTGTCCTCGGTGAGGTCGAGTGCAACCAGTCCTCCTCCGGCGGCTCCGGCAGCCTGATTGACATCCCCATCAACCTCTGCCTTGCTGTCCTCGGAGAGGCCGACTGCAACAGCAACACCGCTACCACCTCCGCTGGATCTTCCATTCCCACCTCCCCCTCCGGCTCCGGCTCTGAGACCACTACCAGCACCATCGGCGGCTCTGCCCCCACCGGCACCGGCATCTGGACCGCACCTGCTCCTCCCTCCATCGCCTCCTCCGCCACCTCGATGCCCGTTATCCCTACAGCTCCCGGCTCCGTCCCCTCTGGTGTCGCCCCCATTGGCTCTTCTCCCTCCGGAACTGCTGTTACCTCCACCTACGTCCAGACCACAACCATCTGCCCCGGCAACGCTGGCAGCTCCGGCTACCCCGCTGGTCCCGGCCCCCAGGGCCCCCACGGCAGCTCCACCATGCGTCGTGTGATCCCCACTGCCTCCGCCGCTGTCTCGTCTACCGGCCCCTGGAGCACCCCTGCCCCCTCCAGCACCCCTGCTTACAACGCTGCCGGTCGTGCCACCTTCTCTGGCATCGCTGCTATCCTCGGTGCTATTGCCGTCGCTGCTCTGCAGCTGTAAATGGTTTTCAAAGTTTGCTTGGAAGCTGGTGATGTTGTCGCTGACGCGACTTATACTGGCTCTGCCTTGTCATTGACACTCTCTTTTACTTTTCCTTTTTCTTCAGCCTGGTCTGGACCTGCCTCCGGGTCGTTCACTTCTTATCTATACTTACGTTCTGGTTGGTTCATCCGGCCTGATTCCTGCAATAATACTATATACCCCTCTTCAACTTGGTTCATCTTTGCTGCAATTCACGTTGTCCATGTGTATATGAGAAATGAGTGGTACACCACTTTGACGTAGGGTTTAATGTATTTAATTTGAGGACTTTATCTTCTTTCATGAACTGCGTGTTCGTGATCAATGTTTTGTCATGTTGGTTTATAATTTCACTTTTTGGATCTTTGTAGACTCGACCGCACACTTTTGCTACCTAGACACCTGTGTAGCCTCTTCACTGATGCTTTAGAATATTATGGACATCAGAGTGATTAAGGCCGAAGGCATTAGCACGCGGGCCCCGTTACTAGTGATGAATTAGGAACATATGCAATATCCATGATCAATGAACAAGGACTCTTTGCTCTATAAATGACCGCTGTGTCGGCTGAGGTTGAAAAGGTCAATTTGAATAAATTCCCAGTCTACATAAGCTCGACAGTCCCTGGTGACCATAGTGAAAGTCTCGAATTACCAATGGCATGATCGTGCTCTTATGAGAATACTCCCCATCCCGAATCAAACTTCCCGCGAGTGGATTTCCCACTGCCCATGAAGAATGGATCATCAAAACCGTGAATCTCCAAGATACCTCGATACAAGTCTCGGGCATAGTCTTTGTAACATAATTTCTTTGGATATACATAGCCCTTTGCCGTCTGGATGCGATGAAAGTGCATGCTACCCAAATGATCGCGCTCTCCAATGATCAGAGGTTCATCTCTAGGATAATGACCTGCCATGATCCACTTGGCATTGTCCCATTCTCCAACTTTGATGTGCAAAGATTTGAGGGAAATCGAGTTCAAGCCCGACTCCAGAAACTCTAGGAGTCGGTTGTAGGCGTTGTCATCCATTTTATTGACAGCAAGATTCGGAGATATAGCCTTATGACGTATAAGGTCTACACTGGGTAAGTTTAGTTCCAAGTGTTTGAGATGTTCGATTTGGCGTATATGAGTCATTGACTTATAGGGCTAATGAGAAGTCATCGGGTTTCTGATTAGCGAAGTTACCGGTAGGAGTTCAAGGTAAGGAAATCATACGCACCCATTCTTCATCTTTCCACTCAATATCAAACCCTAGAGACTCAAGGTTGGGGAATTTGTCTGGCAAAATTTCGAGGTGGTCAATGCTTGAAGGCCATAGAGGCTCATTTGGAGAGAAGTGAACACGAGGCGTGCTCCGAAACCGCAAGTGCTTCAATGAGTCGCCATGGAACCTTGACAGAGTGTCAAGAATAGATTGCGGAACAGAGTAGGCAACAAATCTCTCAAGGAGAGGCATTGACTCAAGAATAAGACGTATTTGGGTCGCACGCTGTAAGTAAAGAGGCGATGGTGGACCTAGCGTCTGATCGATTCGATGCCCATATACCATTCGAGGGTGGTATTTGGAGATAGACACTTCAAATGACTTGAGGCCACACAAACGTTTGGCGATTTCTGGAACCAAGTCAACCCAGTTACCATTGACTAATGATAGTGATTCAAGTGTTTCCCACTGAAGAGACTCTGCCCACAAAAGGCTTTGTGTCTTGTCAAGTTGCATATTATGAAGGTGAAGATGCTTTAAGTTTGGTAAAACATCGCCTTTTTGTAACGTAATCGCTCCCCTCTGAGGGGACAACGATTCTTCCTCTCTCTGGATGAGTCTTAAGGTCTCAAGATTATGGCTACCACATATAATGTCTTTCAAGCGCGCCTGGTAGCTGACATTAGTAGGTGGCTTAGATATAGAATCTTGTAGACCATATTCCCACTCCGAGGTAAGGGAGCGAAGAGATTGGAGATGAGGAATGGACCGCAAAATGGGATGATGGGGTCGCCTCCGCTGCGCTAGACACACATTCATTCCAGCGATATGCACGGCAGCTTGTGGGTGAAGCTGATGAAGCTTGAACAGAGCAAAGCCAGGCATGTGTCTCCAATGTTGCCAGCTGTAACCATTAAATCAGTGCTTATTAGAAAAATTTCGGCCTCATTATCCTATAGCCCTGGAGGTGACCTAGAACCAAATTTGTCATAGAACAAACTTACTAGAATTCTTGGAGACCTATGGCAGACTCTATCATTTTCAAAAAATGATCTTTTTTCCAATCATCAAGTTCGGTATGGTAGGCGACGCCTGTCACTATGATGACTTTGACATACTTCCACGGAACCAAGCTCAAGAACCTCTGACGCCGATCTTCACAGTAGGTATAGGCTCCTATCTGCAGAGTTCGGAACATGATAGACGCCGCAATCTCATGAAGCCTGTGATTGGTCAAAGAAGCCAATTTCAGCGACTGAGGGTCGGTCCAGTGAAGCTTTCATGAGGTAAGTGACTATACTCTTGCCTCTACGTTGATCTTGACTTACTAGGATGAGTATTTGACGCCATACCTCCGTTGGTAGGTATGGCAGCCCCTTCAGTGGTGGTGATGACATGAAAGATGGTTTGATGATTCGGAATGGAGTGGACTGAAGATCAAGTGCCCAGTGAAAGGGAAATGATTGGAAGTGAAGTGTAAGGACCAGAATACCTAGAGCACGCTAGGCACTTTCTAGAGAGCGCTGTCGGTCATATCGTGGAAACCCTGGAGACCTCCCAAGATTTTAGGTCGATCTACCCCGCAGGAACTTTCTTTCACTAATCAGGGGGGGCGGAAAGTCTCACACCTGGCAATGAGCTAGTCCTTATTCAGGTACGTAGTGGAACTCCAAGGCTGCTTCCATGATTTCCGGACCCCAGGGGGCAATGCCAAGCACCTTGGCGGAGACCGAGCCAGCCTTGCGTCGCGTTAAAGGACATTGCCCAGATATAGCTTAGTGAATTTGTGCATTGAACGTCCATACCCAAGTGAATGAATTCCCACGGGTAGAGATGTAGTACATGATATATCTAAGCATCCTCTCGCCAGCTAGAATTGCGTGCCTACATGGATACCACCATCTACCAGTAAATTTGTTCCAGTGACAAAGCTGGCTAGTGGACTGGCCAAAAAGACAGCCACATTCGAGATTTCCTGCGGACCGCCCAGACGCTTCAAGGGAATTTTCACTCGCTGCTCCTCCACCCATTCTGGCATGAGCTTTAAGCTTTGGTCCCAGATTCCACCCTCAAAGACAATTGGACCCGGCGATATTGCATTAACCCTGATACCCTTTGGACCGAGATGATGAGAAAGCTCTTGCACATGCTGCAGTTGGGCAGCCTTCACAGGGTCCGTATGCAGTTGGTGGACCTCGGAAAAATTCGCGGCCCATGAAAGAGCTCTGCACTATGATGGAGGCTTGTGGAGATTTCTCCAGGTAAGGCTCTGCAGCCTTGACAAGCTCGACAAAGCCCATCACATCAATTGCAAAGCTGCTCTCCCAGTGTTCAGTTTCACCTTCCATATGTATGGGGGATGCTATACAGAGTATTACTTGATCATTTTTCTTTTGGCTGTTTTATTCATTTTAAATGCCGATAGGGGCAGTATACTAACCGTTGGCAATGATAACATCAATGCGTCCAACACGGTCGGCAGAGCTGTTGACCCACTTCACGATCGCTTCTTTGGAGTAAACGTCAAAGGCAGTGCCGAAAGCTCGAGCGGAGTTGCTTGCAGGGAGAGATTGATGGACCTCGTCAAATTCGGCGTTGGTCACGGTGCGAGCACAGTATGAGACGTTGGCGCCTTCCTGGAGGAAATGCCGCACCATTGTCTGTCCCATACCACGAGTGCCACCCGTGATAAGGACATGGGTGCCTTGAAGACCAGTTTCGAGAGGCATTGTGGTCAAGCAATATTCTTGGGGGGAAACAACAGAATGTAATAACTGCGGGGTATAGGAACTAATGGAGGGGAAATGTCAGCTTATATCTATTTTCTACAATGTATAGAATTATCAAGGCATATTTGTTACGATGTGTAGTGAGACTAGTGTATTAGATTTGATACTGCGCTCCGCGCAACAGAGCCTCGTGATCTGGGAATTACGCGGAAGAGCTCCACAGAGATCGACAGAACATCTTCCAGAGGCAGCGGCTAATACAGGCCTTCCCCGTACAAAGGGAGATTGGCCACTGGGGTTGTAAGTACATACTGTAGTTGCGTGTAAGTACATCCCAATACGGGCATCTCCGAAACTCCTTTGGGAAGTCCTACTTTCCAACTGGAACAGGATCTATGATTCCATCAGAGTTCTCTTGGCTTTTTCCTGCGTTGCACATCAATTGTTCAACATCCACTGCACCATAGAGGATTCTGAACCGACAGATACAGCTCAAAGCTCCTGTTTTCAAAATATTCTTTCAGCTACAGGGAATTATCGATATGAGGGGCATCAACAATGTCTCGATTATTTGGACCAAGAATCTGAGAGGTGGAAACACGAAGAAGTCGCATTCGGAACGAAGATAATCCTTATTTCATCATCTATATTGATGAAAGCTCCTTCATGGAGTGGTTTGTAAGCTCAGGGGGTTAGATCACTGATGCTCTCAGGGGGAATCTACGATCATGTCTATCAGTCCGCTCTACTGGAATTGGAGTCTTCAGCTCACGCAGTTGCTGCCAGAGCATTCAATACCATCTTTTCGGCCTAGGTTAGATCGGTGACAGATCCAATCCTCTACACATATTTACGACACTTGTGCTGACCAGACCAAAACCAAGAAGGCCAATAGCACTTGTTCTAATGGTCAATCGCACAAGTAGCCAACTTTAGTTGGCGAAAGAACCTGCTCAGAGGATCACACGAAGCTCCAAGAAGACGTCAAGCTCTTGTTGGACGATCCGGGTTCTCCCGTCAATGTCTCCCTCACTATCAGTGTGCTCGGCGACAGCATAATGCTTGAGAACTGGGAAAGTGGTCAAGACAAGCCTCCATCACCCACTCAAAAAATTTAAATCGTTCGCAACCCTTGAGGTCGTCCTCGGATTTAGATCCAGCTCGAGATACAATCCTGGGAAGTCTTCCTGAGGGAAACGAGAGACAGGGAGAGCAATCTTATCCTTTCGGCAGCAGATATGGACGAGCTTGCACGCCACATCTGGGTATACGAATACCCAACTGGCTAGCATAATCAGGCCCCGGGGTAGCCTGTTTGACAGCAAGTAGGTCCTTCTTGGGTACGTTCTCGATTACATTGCTCTAAACTTTGATTACTGCGCCTTACCTAATCTCGTTAGCGTATTCAAACAACAATTTCTTTGATAGCACATTATTATCATTTGTTCTTCAGCCTCGTCTTCTTCTCCCTTGTTCCCCCGCTCTTTGTTCGGCTTTTCAACACTCTTTTTGGTGAAGAAAAGAGTGCTTATCTGAGAATCTCTTCCCGTAAGAGATACTCGAACCTCTTGGCCATGTTCTCCACCTTTTCCGCCAATCTAAACTCCACTGATCACCCCTCGGACCAACCCGCTGCCACCCCGCGTACCAAGCGTAGCCAGGTCGGGCGAGCTTGCGACTGGTGTCGGCTGAGTCGCATCAAATGCGACGATAAACAGCCATGTCAAAATTGCCGGAACCATGATAGACAATGTAGTAACACTAAAAAGTTTGAAGCTCATTCACTTCCGGCCGCGAATAGGTATGATTCTTGAACACCCTGACAAAGCTGCGTCCTTGCTACGCTGTTCCTTGCTTCCCGTATTAGTATCAGAAGAGAGAGGCTAATAAATGGTGAAATAGGGAAATTCAACGATTGCGCAACAGGCTCAAGGACATCCAGGCACAACTGGATAAAGTAACCGACGAATCGAAAAATGCGACTGACGCCAAATCTCCCTGCGGGCAATCCACCGATCTCCTCACTTCCACCAGTGTTGTCAGCCCTGCTGAACTTCCCGGTGCACCTCGCACGACATGGGATGGTTACCAAAACCCGGAGTCGCGGACCGGCCGCGTAATTCACTATGGTCCACAATCCTCGCCGTACCTAGTGATCCGCCTCAACCGGTACCTTTCACAATCATCCAACCAGCTGTACCTGAAATCTCTTCTTCCGGTTCGCATCTCACAAATCCATCGTCACACCCCTACAGCTTCGCAGGATCAGCTGTCAGGCTTAGAACAGCCCAGACTTCATATCGGACTGGACCACGTCGAGGACCTATCTCGGGAGCAAGAAGAGCAGTTTTTGGTTCTCTTGTGGCAGGCCTATCACTTCATGTACCCGATCGTTTCAGAGCAAGAATTCGGAGATTATTATGACTCTCTTTGGACCACAACGAACGGCCAAGCACCACGCCAGCCCTCTGCTCTCGTGGACAGTTTGTTGGCCGTCTGCATGCATTATGGCAGTAGCTTTATGATCGATGACGATGATATAGCGAGCGATGAGACTGATCCGCAAGCTAATCACTTCACTATCGCCGCGCATAAGTTCTATCGGCGGAGTCAGCGAGCGCTGATGGAGACACTGGAACATCCTTCAATAGTCTCACTACAAAGCCATATCTACTGCATCATCTACATGTACAATATCACAAATCTAGACACTGCTCATGTGCTTCTTGGGATGGCTATCAGAATCGCTCAAATGCTGCGCTTGCACATTCGACCTGTGGGTTCTGTCCCACAGGGAACCCAGCAGTTGCATTCTCGAATTTGGTGGACTTTATACCAGTTGGACAGCCAGATCTCCATGACGCTCGGCCGCCCGCCGTTGATCAACCCCAATGAGGTTGGCTGTGCAATACCCATCGACACCGGTGATGCGGTCCAACCGTCAGCCACGGTGTTGGTATCACCACCGGAAGAAGGGGTCAGCTGGCTAACTTTTCACGTTCAATGCATCCGCCTGACGGCTGCAGCACGCGCGGCACACGCTAAATTTGCTGAGCGATGCGCCGAGGTGCTACAGACAAAGGATATTCAAGATATTCATGAGGATCCACCAACCTTGGAGTTGATCGCAAGATCCATGACCAGCGTAACCCGTCCCATGTACGACTGGGTGCAGAATGTACCTCGGTCTCTCAAACTTGAACGTAAAGGGTCCGGAGAGGCATTTTCAACAGACCGCACACCACTGAATCTAAACCCTTCTAGCCCACTCTGGCTGCAGCGTCAGCGGCTTCTGTTGGAACTCATCTACCATCACATGCAAATTACTATATTCCGCCCTTTTCTTCGCTTTCCTCCTCGTGGCGCATCTCTCACCCCCTTGACCGATGGTCATGGCATCACGTCTCTGAATCACGCTGTTTTGGTGACCAATATCCTGAATCAGGTCCTATCAGAGACAGACTTACTGCGCGGGTGGGCACCAGCCTTCCAGTACCAATGGGATGCCGCCATCTGCATACTATCTTTCATTGTGGCAAATCCAGTCTGTCCCCCTACCCCAGCTGCAAAGAAGATCATGCCAACGGCTATACGGAATCTGGATACTCTTGCCGAGTGCTTGACTACTCCATTCGTGAACACCGTCCAGCTTGCCTGGGAGCAGTTCCGATCCAATTCGACCCAGCGTGGTTGGTCTCAGCTCACTCCCCCGAGCCAGAGCGCATCAGACACGGACATATCCCCATCATCGATTCCACCTTCCGCTGTTATCAGCACAAGTGGAATTCCCAATAACGCACAGAGCTTGGTTGGTTCTACTCCACAGCCCACCGATCTGTTCACTGGCTTGCTCCCAAACAAGGACATGATCATGGGTAATGACTTCTTCAACCCTACCCACAATACTCCTCCTCTGGATCTTATGGTCCCATCTTTCGACATGAACATAGACATGTCGGTAGGAGACAGTGCCCAATGGATGTCAAATGGTATTCCATTAGACTCTTGGGAGAATTTTGGATCTCAGTGATTCTGTTTTTCGTTATGCTTATATCAAGGCTAATTTTCAGCGTTTGCATCTTTCTGTAGCTCCCATATTCTGACTTGATGGTTTTGATGAAGTAATTCTGCTCATTATGATAGACTAAGCATCCATATTGTACTCTCTGAAGCTCTAATAATTTTCCTTGATTGGTGGCCATTTTTGATACATAGTTTTCTTCTCGCATTCTAGTCATCGTTGGATTTTAGTAGTTCGAATACCCCCTAGATGATTCTATAGAAAGCCCCTAAGCCCCGAACGCCTTAGGACTCATTTTAATGGCGATTTTGTGGCAGCACGTGTGGAGCACGTAGCACGTGATCAAGTTATGTATGAGGACCTCAATGGACGTTGATGGGACATATAACGTATTTTGCTTGAATATGGTAGAAGGATGTGTAGAAGATTGGATGTGGCTCTTTCCGTAAAAACATATGTTTCCTGAAAGGCGTTCAGGCAGCAACTTGGTATAAAGACGTTATTCAGAACTCTTCTTCTCCTTCTTCTCCATCTTCTCCATCTTCTCTCCATAGCTTCACCTTGACTCTTCCTTCACCATGAACTATTTTCTTTATGTTCTTTCAGACTTGACACATCATACTCGTGACTTCAGGTTAAGCTACTGGGCTATATCACTATAAGCCGTGAAGACAAAGTCAACCTTTTTTCCTGTGGATGTACCTCACTTCTGGCGTCGGTATGATGTCGCACCTTATTTGAAAGGCTTACCCGTGCTATTGTGAGCAAATTGACGACTTGATATCACACGCTTCCCGGGATCTTCTCGCTGACGTTTCCCTGCCCGTACCAGTTGCAACATCCTACTTACCCATGAATCGTCTTGCCGGTCATGTTCCGTCAGGCCCATTATCAACATCGAAAATACACACGCCCTTCCAGAGAGATTAGAGAAGATCCATCAAACAGCTTAGATCTACTTCTCTATGTCCAAGGGCGTTCTCCATCTACGGTACGCCATACTCAATGACGGCAACTCCAGGCTTGATGATTGCTGCATGAACAACCAGCACTTATTATATCTATGTTATATTTATAAGCTGATACATATATATGTATATATACATTTCGGCGTTCATAAATGCACCTTTGGTTCCAGCAGGTCCAATGCCGTCAATTGAAATGGAGGTCCCAACTGCCTCCATCTCGACTCGGATATGTGAAGAATCCTAGCAAATCTGTATGGCTCGGTCAACAAAGAACCCTTCGCACAGAGATACAACAATTGGATGGCATGTTTCTGTCGTCCTGAGGAGAGCTGTGAGGCTTTTCTAACTCACTAGGGGAGAGCATGTATGGAAGATCAGGAGATGCTAAGCCCTGGGTGGATTCCCGAACCCATCATCTTCACTTTGTTCAGGAACGCAGTCTCCACCAACCGGCACAGCGAGCCTTGGGCTCGAGATTACGACCTTACTACGAATGACATATTCGAAACAGTCATGCCCAACTTCCTCGCTCACGGCCATCACTAATGCGGTCGGCCTACCAGAAACACAAACTTATTACCCGCTATCATCTATACAGTGACGGCGGCAAGTCTGAAAGGCAAAATATGAAGAAGCGACACTACTGTCGCTACCATAAGAGACAGGTCGCACACGTGGTATTGCGGAGGTCAAGGTGGTCCGAAGTTTGGGGTAGGAGGAGGCTCATATCTTGACTATTCATTTTCTGCGTCCACAGTCGGGGAGTCGCCTTTTACCACTCCAAGTACTCCGGTGTCCTTTACATTAGCAAGGGATTGAACTTAGCGCTCTCATGCAGCTCCTTTTACCTCTCAGCCCCCTGGGCAGTAGTGTGATTCGCTCACTGAGCGCACTCCACAGCAGGCCAATTATATGCGAGAGCTACCCCAGTAAAACGAATTTCACCACCTTGTCTCAAGCTGTTTAGATAACGCTAGTAATTAAAGCAGCGGGTCCCTATTGGTCCCCATTGAAATATCCCATCGTAGGTTTCGGTTCCGTTATTCTACCCAGAGCTCTGGATACTTCTTGTTCTAAAAGTCAGAGGTAAAAAGTGCGAAAACACCGCCATGGCCATGTTGGCCAGACCAACTTCCACTCAGCACTGGGCAAATAATGCCGAGCTGTGATGCCTGTAATGATACGGGCGGGCTCCGTAGATACTATTGAAGATAAGGCTGAAAGATACCGCAGATACTCTGTGGCCTACGCAGTGAAGCAAAAAACGTAGTCATATTTTTGTTCATCGATCTTCGGTGAGGCCTCCCCAGAATTTTTTCATTTATTCTCACTAAGCAAAGTCATGTGAAGCCTTAGACTAGGTTGCTTATCTGATGTAAGAAATGGATGTGGAGCCTCCGAAACGGTTGGAGATGACGAACTCGAAGGTGGTTCTCTTAAGGGCCGCGGAGTGAGCTAACCTAGAGATTCCCACCGGCCGGCTTGTCTAACGGAACGATAGTAGTCTCAGAATGGTTAAAGCTTCTGATGCCGGTTCGTACAATCTTGAGCTTTGATGGACAATGAGGATCTGGGCACGCGATCAAGGCGTCTGTTGTCATCCAATCGTTTTTGTCTGTCGTGCGTTGTTTGGCCGCCAGTAAAGGCAAGACGGAGCCTATTCATCTGTTAAGCATCAATCCGCACGCCAGGCCAATGTATCGATCCTTAAGTAAGCTGTATATACTCATTCCTTGTCCAGGGGGCAAATACATCATCTCTCCCTCAAGAGTAAAGAAGTCGCCTTCTTTAGCACCGCACATGATTCGCTCTCCTGGTGGGCACACGACCTCCACGCGGAGGTCATACAAGCGAAATTCCTCACTCATAATGAAATGGATTTGATGTTATCAGGCGCCAATGGGAATTTATTATGCTTGATGGATGTTAGTCTGTTGAGACGTCGCGCTATATAATCTTCCCGCGCATGCGAAGTAAGCGTCGGTGTTCTAACCTCCAATCGGCCAAACCTGCCGGTGATTAACCGACGGGCGGTAGAACGCCGGTTTGCACGTCCCTTCTAGATTCTGATCTCTCCGCATTGTGGGGATTCTGATTGGCTATGGGGAAGATAAGCTATCTCGTGTGCTAAACCATTTGAGTCTTTATGACTATTACTGACTTGCTTATATCATGGCTTCCTCCTGCATACAGCGGCTCAGACGCTAGCTCTCAACAACATGCCCTCTACAATCGAGTTTCCAAAAGACGTTGAGTCCAAGGCTCACAGCATGGGGAACGATGACTCCATCGATGCCACTGAAGGCAATGTCGAGGAGGTCAAGCGTGACCTCAAGTCACGACACATCAACATGATCGCCATTGCTGGCATGATCGTTAGTGCCCCCCCCCCGGTCCATTGAATCGCCTAAGAGTGACACTAAAAGTGGATAGGGAACTGGTCTTTTCTTGAGCTCGGGTCAAGCCATTGCCACTGCAGGCCCGGCCGGGGCCTTCATGGCCTACATCGTCATGGGGTTTGTTACAGCAGGAGTGTCTTACACCACGGGTGAGATGTCCGCGTTCATGCCCTCAACGGGTGGGTTTGTGAGACACGCAACGAAGTTTATCGAGCCAGCACTTGGAGCTGCAACAGGATGGAACTTCTGTAAGATATCATAACCTTGTGCATTGGCAATTACGGGTGGCTCATAATGTAAGGGTATACCATGGCCATCTCAGCGCCAACGGAAATCACAGCTGCCGCTACCTTGATTCAATTCTGGAATACTGAAGTCAACGTCGCCGTATGGATTGCTGTCTTTGGCTTCTTCATTGTCGCGCTGAACTTCTGTGGAGTCCGACTGTACGGTGAAGTAAGTCAATCTGACACCAAACGCGCTTCGATAATGGTGCAATAGTGCTAACCTTGGCAATCTTACACAGTCGGAGGTTGTATTTGCTTGCCTCAAAATTATGCTCATCATCGGTTGCATCATTGGAGGACTTGTCATTGACCTCGGGGGCGGCCCCGACCATGTTCGCCTTGGCTTTCACTATTGGAACACTCCGGGTGCCTTCAACGAATATATTGCGTCGGGTTCCACAGGCAGATTTCTTGCCTTCTGGAAGATCCTCCTGACTGCGGCTTTTAGCTACGGAAACATTCAAGTTGTGGCCATTGCTGGGTCCGAAACAAAGAACCCTCGCTTGACCATCCCAAATGCCACCAGAAAAACCTTCATCAGAATCTTCCTATTTTACGTCCTCGGAATTTTCATTGTTGGCTTGATTGTGTATGATGAGTCCCTTTTCCCTTCTAAAGCTTGCCAAATTCTAATCAATCGATATAGGCCTTTCAACGATGAATCTCTGTCTCTTTCCACGGGCACAGCTTCTGAGTCTCCATTTGTGATCGCATTTACACGTGCAGGCATATCCGTGGTACCGCACATTATCAATGCAGTCGTCTGTACTTCTGCCATCAGCAGTGGTTCAAGCTGTATCTTCTTGGCATCTCGTACTCTCTACGGTCTCAGCCAAGACGGCCATGCCCCTCGAGTGTTCCAGCGATGCAACCGTTTCGGAACTCCATGGTATGCTGTGGGTCTTAGCTCCGCTCTGATGCCATTAGCATTTTTGTCAGTCGGTTCTACTTCGTCGATCGTCTTTGGATGGTTTGTGAATATCACAACTGTAGCTGGACTGATTGGATGGATCGTTATCGAGGTGACATACTTGCGATTCTGGCGCGCACTCTCCGCCCAAAACATCTCTAGGGAGAGTGAGATTCCCCTCCCCGTTTCTAATGTTTCAATATATACTTACATCCAACAGGACTACCGTACAGAAGCCCATTGCAGCCCTATACGGCTATTACCACTCTTATCATGGTAACCTTAATTGTCTTTTTCTCTGGTTAGTTTTGACTCTCTTGATTTGCTATCGCGAAAGCTCCTAACATAAATAGGCTTCGACGTTTTCACGACAGGAAATTTCACTGCGTCAGGTTTCTTGACTTGCTATCTCAACATCGCGATATTTGCTGGTAGGTGACACCATTAATCAGAGACACACCAAGGTTCCTTTAATAAACAACTAACTTCAACCAGTGTTGTATATCTTCTTCAAATTCTTCCTGAAGTCAAAGATTGTGCCGCTGAAGGAGGTGGATCTGGATACCGAGCTAGCGGCCTTTGAGGAAGAAAAGGCTGCCATGCAGTATTCAGGTGAATCGGCCAACAACCAGCCGTGGTGGAAGTCTATAATTTAAAGGATTGAAAGATATACTATAGTCAATTTGATTCAATAATGTAGTTTAAATATGAATGAAATGTCTTTTAGATTCAGATTCTGAATTCTCGCGCCCTGCTTAGTCTAGATCACTCCTATGAGTTTACGCTATGCGGTCCAAAAGGCAACCAAAAACATAATCACTCTATTGAAATCAACCCATTTTCCCATGACGCCTTCTTAAAGCAAGGAATCTATCTATATTCACCACCACAGTCACCTAGACTCTCAAACATCTCAGTCCTGCGGCTTCGATTGAGAATGTCTTGGATTTGCTTTTGGTCATCAGCATCCAGTTTCCAGCCAAGCGATGCCAGGCTCTCGTCACATTGCTGGCTGATACCCATTCTTGTGCCAACGATGACCGCACCAACGTAAGGGAAGTCCAAGACCCATCTGGTGGCCACGTTTGATAGAGAAACACCATGCTTTCGGGCAATTGAATGAAGAGTCTTAAGCAGCTCTTGGAACAAAGCCCAACCTCCCCAGCTGTTGATCATTGCGAGGTACTAGATATTCCAAATCAATTCAATGCTTTTCGAACGCTGGAATATTGTAGGGTAGCTTACCTTCCGTTGGCTGGGCGTGACTGTCTCGCCATAAAGATCAGGTGCGTCCTTTCCAATCCATCTCTCCGCCACGAGACCTCCACACTATAGCCAAGAATCAGAATTTAGGTGAAATCAAGAACGTAATTTTTAGAATACGTACCAAAGTTCCATATGTCAGCAGCTTTACATCCTGTCGCTCACAAAGTGCCGCCATGCGAATCGTTGGCCGGGAATCGACAAGGGAAAACTTTAAATGTTTTTAGCGATAACCCAGGGCTCGAGATATTTGGAAAACTTACCTGAACTTGGTTAGTGTATACCTTGACTCCGCTGTCAATGACCTTTTGCATATGCTCTGTATCGAAGTTGCACAGTCCCAAATTCTTAACGCGAGTGTCCTCTTGAATATACTTCAAGGCCTGGATATATGAGCTGTCCTCATACTGCGAAAAAAAGAATAAGCAACAGTTTTCAAAAATCTATTTTGAAAGACCAATACTTACATGTTGCCAATGAAATTGAAGGAGATCAACGCTGTCCGACTTGAGCCTCTGACACCGTTTATCGATGTTGGCAACCACTGCCTCCCGTGAAACCGTCATTGGATGAAACACGCAGTATTTGGTAGCGGCGAAAATTGATTTCGAAAATACACTAGATGATCGGAATCGTCCCTATGAGATCTGTTAGCTCAAGAAGTCTTTGGGGTGGGGCTCAGGTCTATTCACAAAAATAACTTCGGCATCTCCATAGTGATCTGCCATGTCGAAGGCCGTGAATCCACTGTCGACATACTTGGAGAACTGTTCCATAATCTTGGACTGGGGAGCAGAACCCCATGCTGGGCTTGAAAGTTGCCAAAGCCCAGTGAAGATTCTTGGTAGATGGACGCCATTCACCGCAAATGTTTCTGAGATCTCAGGGAGATCCTTTGTGGATGGTGGGGTAATAATGCCAGTAGAACGGCCAAAGGTTTCAGGGTGGAGGAAATCCCCGACGGTTTCAAAGCCTCGATCTAGCAAAAATAGCTGTGACTGTTTTTCGCTAGCGACCTTGCAATTGGCGAGGCTATCAAGTAGTCTTCCAAGCAACTTGCTCTCATTTTCAGAAAGGTTCCGCGATCCTGTGGAAGAGACGAGAGATTTCTGAACAGCTGTGACAGCCTGAACAATGACTCCATCCATCTGGGTGACCTGATACGAAAGTGAACTTTCGTCTGTCGGGTTTCCTTCGGTCAATGCTAGAAACCGACCGATGGCCTCCACTGTGTTTTGGAGAACAGGGAGTGCCTCGTAGCAAAGACCGCACCCAAGCATACAGCAGACATGCTTCATAGCATTCTGGATGTACTCGACTGCATCCTTGGATATCTCGACAGACTCGGCACTGGGTAGCGTCACGTCACGGGTGTAACTGCGGGCTTGGTCCTCGAAGGTTGTGGTGCAATCAGGTCGATTTGCGAGCATGCCGCGCAGCACAACGCGCAGTCCCTCCAATGGAAGATTCGCAATCAGCGAATCAGCCATCATGTTGACATGCGCCGTTTTGAGCTTTGTCTCCGTCATCCTGAGAAGCTGAAAGTTGTCCTGGGGAATTCCTTGAGCGAGCCGTATGCAGGCGATGTACGGATTTAAGCAGCTAGCAAAGTTAATCAATGGCTGGTTTTCAACAGTTGGATTATTTTTCGTGTTGTTTCAAGAGTGGTTAGCCTTATCGCACCCCGGAAGGCATCTGATCCACCGGCATTCTAAGCACAGAATTCGCCGGTATTTGCCACTGCGGCCCGTTCCGGACCCTTATCAGTGGAGGTGACAAAGGGGAATCATGCGCTCATATCCTAGAACCCGGAGATGATCCGAGAAGCCTAAATCTTTTATTCCATGGAGTCAATATCTACATTTTCGTGAGATTAAAATACCTGGAGACATGTTTTGGATAAACTTTGATAAGCGTTGAGCATCTAAATTACATTTCTATACGCTAAGCTAGGAATATTCCATCGTCAATATTGAACCCGGCACTTGCAAACACATCTGCCCAATAATCGTCACTCATAAGGGTTTCTGGCTCTTGGAGCGATGCTCCTGCCGCTGCCATATCATGTTGTTGGGAAGCTTCATGTGCGCCGTTCTTAAAAAACCGACCGTCACGGATCGGGGTTTCAACGGTGTCAAGTCTTCCATTGAAATTATTCAAATCTGTAAGAAGGGGGTCATTTTGTCTTGGAGTATCCATTTCAGATAGTCTTGCCGCAATTTTGCCTAGAAATTGGGCCTGTAGAACACAAGTAGACCCACTGGGTGCTCCTTGGCTGGAAAAGGCCGCGGTTGCTTCGCGAATTGCTTTTATTATCTCAGGTCTTATCTGTTTCGCAATGGTGTCGGGTACGGCGTGAGCCAACTGAATTTCATGATAGTCAGTCTCTATACCACGCAAAAAAGGAAAATCAAACTTGTAAGTAGACGGGCCAAATAACTGACCTTCACGAGGAATGCCCCACTATATGCAATCATCACATGTATCGAGTCCTGAACAAAGTAAATTTGTGCCGAGAAGTCTGATATGAGCTTGAGCATTGATAGCGCACTCGAGTATGCCATCCAAAATGTTCCCAAGTCAAGTGAAGCCTCAGAAGCACCGGAACTCAGCATGACTTGCAGTGGTAACGAAGAGAGCTGGAGTGTTATATGAGCTCCATAAAAGCGTATCAAGAATTCGTGACAGTTTCCTTCACTAGTTGATAAGACCTTGATCTTTCGAGTCCATTGCTTTTCCCACTTCCTTATGCGTGTATTAATAAAGTCCAACTGCAAACCAATTCCTTGCAATTTGGCTATTTTGCCTTCCCAGCCTTCAGGATTTAATAATCTGACTGCTTCGGAGGTCAATATTCTCAAGGTGACAAATGCTCCCAGGAGAGGATCATGCCTGGTCGCGAGCGGATCATTGCACCATGTCTCTATCGACTCAATAAATTCGTCACGCTCAATCATCCAAGGTCTGCCTGTCTGTAGACTCATGCTGTATTCTTTATGTCAATCCCCTTCACATCTGGCTTGAAGCGATCAACATACCTCTGGTCGTAAACATACAAAAGAAACCAAGTTCTTTCTTTATCTCGAGTTTCTCGCCTTTCGCTTTCGCTCATTGTGTGATTTTGAGATTGAGAAGGAAGAATTTTATGCCATCCCATATCTGTGCACATTCTGATCACGTAACCAAGTAGGACCCAGGCCCGCGTATCGTGAGGCTCCTTCCAATACGTTAGGATGAGAGTCCCCTGGGCTATCTCCGTAGATTTAATGCCACTTAGAAAAATTTTGGCCAATAAAGACTCGGCATGTTCGTGAAGTTTTGGATAGAACGTTGGGTTGAAAGCCTTCGCCGAGCTTGCGAGGATTGCACTAAGCAAAAATGACGATTTCCGGCGCACGTATGAAAAGGTATGCAGGGCAGGGTCAAGCTGAGAAATATAGGGATTGAAGACGGTGATGAAGCTATTCATATTGTTAAAACTCGTTGAATTTTACTGATGCCAGGTCCCACTCACTGATCAAATAGACAATGGGCAATAGATATATTGATTAGGCCCAAACGGATCGGATCGTCGGGCGAGCCGCTGTGGTCGCCTTCATGCCGCTCCGGTCTTTCATTTTCTCCCGAGCCAAGAATATATCGCAGGGAGAATCGCCCCTTCATGGCCTCATGATTGAGCACACCAGAAGGCTGTAACCCATCTGAGCCGGTAGTTGACCGTGACATTACGGGCGGCGGTTCGAGTACAGGGACATCTTCCTCTAGAACTGCCGTCCTCTCGGGTCGCAATTCACTTGACAAGTTGTATCTCGGTGTCACCGATTTTCGCTTTGATACCCTTGGAACGATTAGTCGGGAATGCTTGATCCGCGCCTGCATTAATACCTCGACTCACTTTGTTCCGGGCCTTCGGCCTCGACGGTGGGGCTCAAAGATGCATTCAAGCAATTTGCGCGCGCAGCGTTCACATGCGACGGCTTGCGCGCCCGAGATGCATTTCATTTTCACTCGACGACATTGTAGACACGCGTTCATTATACCGATGCTATTCAAGTTGATTGATGGTCGATTGATGGCTTCTGTTGGCTGGAGTCGAGATAAGCGGCCCGCCAAAATTCTTGGCAGTACCAGTACGGCATCAGTAAGCAAACAAGGCGTGTATTGGCTGAGAATCGTCTTGAAGACGAAGAGAAGTCAAACCGGGGTTGTAGAGGAAGGGGGAGCAGCTACGAAGATAAGGGAATTGAGTAAAGGAAGCCTGGAAGCCGCTTATCTTCCATCTCGGGGATAAACTCCCCCTCACTCATACCCGGAGGGAGCAATCTACGAAAAGTCGATGGCTCGTCAACTCAATATTCTGTAAGGTCTTTTAGGAAACTCCCACCCGTCAAAGAAAATACGGTACGTATAGTGACATATACATATCTCTCTATGAGCGATTTAGCCAATGAAAGATGCAGTCTTAGCGCTAAGGTCACCTGATGGTGAGGCTGAAGATGGGCAATCATACAGAATTAGGCTTGCCCTGTTTCTTTCTTTTCAATCTTCTTCAAAACGGGATCTTATGCCAAAATGGCTTCTATAAAATTTGACGATGGAAATACAAATTCAGGATCTCAAGTGGGGATTAATAACGGGGTGATAAACGTTCAAACGGGTGAGCTCCCAACAGACTGTACTACACAGATCAGACTGGCTAACCGATCCAGAACAACCGGAGCCCCGCCCAAGCCCTCTATCAACCGTGCCGTTCCCACCTGACCCCGACTTTGTCAGTCGCGATCAAATCCTTGACCAAATCCACGAGAAAGCTTTGATTCCGGGGTGCAAGACAGTACTCTTCGGTCTCGGCGGCGTCGGGTCAGTGCCACGCAGTAACCGTCACCCGTGTTGGTCAACACGAGACGGTTATATGCAGCTGGTTTATTGCTCACTTTAGACCACAGGAAAACTCAACTTGCTATCGAGTATGCCCACCAGGTGCGTCGACAATCACCGGAGACGTGGGTCTTCTGGGTCCATGCGAGCAACGCTGCCCGTCTCGAGAAAAGCCTCCGTGACCTTGCAGATCGAGTTAAAATACCCGGACGCCAGGATCGCGAAGTTGATATATTTCAGCTTGTCGGGAATTGGTTGCAAGATCAAACGATTGGAAAATGGATCCTGATCCTTGATAATGTTGATGATGACGGGCTTCTTCGCAAACCTTCATCGACTAGCTCGGAGTATCAGAGTCATCAGACAAGCAGTCAGAGTGATTACAACATCCTAACACAGCCACCACTCAGGGCCCTCCTCCAGAGCTCGGATGGCTTCATCATTGTCACAAGTCGCAGTAAAAGGGTAGGGTTGGAAATCGCCGGTCCCAGAAACCTTATCGAAGTGCAACCAATGAGGAAACTCGAAGCAGTAGACCTGCTGCAGAAGAAGCTCAATATAGGTGCGGAGCGCGAACATTTAGAGCAGCTGGTTGAGGCGCTTGAATTGATGCCACTCGCTATAATACAGGCCGCTGGTTATATTACGCATCAACCCCGTTGCTCGGTATTACAATACCTAGAAAAGATCCAGAAAAGTGATCGTGATGCCATGCGGCTGCTTAATTATGCGGCAGGCCTCCTTACCAGAGATTGGGACGCCAAGAACTCCATTCTACTCACATGGCAAATATCTTTCGACTATATTCAGAATGTAAGACCTTCTGCGGCGGGTCTTCTGTCTCTTATGAGCTTTTTCGACCGACAGGGAATTCAGGAGAGTGTCCTGCGGGTTCAGAAGACACAAAGCCCCAATGACATATCAGACTCAGAGATGGCTCGAGATAGTTCCAGTGAAGAGGAAGAGGATGAGGATGGCTCTAGTGAAGAAGATAAGGTCAGTTCTAGTAAAGAGGATAAGCACAGTTCCTCTTTATCTAATTTTCATCTAACGCGAAGTAGGATTTTGAAGACGATATTACCATGCTAAGCGATTATTCACTTATTACATTCGGAGAACCCAGAATATTGGTCACAATGCATCGACTCGTTCAATTAACCGTACGTGCATGGTTGAAAGCTCATGGTCAACATGAGCGGTGGAAAGAAAGTTTTATCAGAAACCTAAATCACGAATTTCCAAACGGAGAATATGAAAATTGGGAGGAATGCCGCTCGCTTCTGCCTCATGTCATATTGGCGGCTTCACAGCAGCCAGAATCCAATGAATGTCTAAAGCAATGGGCTTCGCTACTTTATAGAGGTGCATGGTACACGCGAGAAATTGGAAATTTTGCAGAATCGACGGAAATGGCCTGAAGGTCGAGAAGACAGAAATTGAAAATCTTTGGCGAAGAGGACGAGGAGACTCTGGCAAGCACTATCCAGTTAGGAAGGGCTTATTTTCTGGATGGCCAGTGGGAGAAGGCCGAGGAGCTCCAAGTAAAGGTAATGGAAGCGAGAAAGATGAAGTTTGGGGCGGACGATCCTTACACGCTATTAAGCATAAGTAGCTTAGCATTGACGTATACTAGCCAAGGTCGGTGGGAGGAGGCTGAGAAGCTCCAGGTACAGGTTATGGAGACTCGCACGACCAGGCTCGGCGCTAACCATCCTGAGACGCTGACGAGCATGAACAACCTAGCTGGGACGTATACGAACCAAGGCCGGTGGGAGGAGGCCGAGGAGCTCCAGGTGCATGTTATGAAGACTCGCACGACTAAGCTCGGTGCGGACCATGCTGACACGCTGACGATCATGAGCAACCTAGCTGGGACATATATGAACCAAGGCCGGTGGGCGGAGGCCCAGGAGCTCAAGGTGCAGGTTTTGGAGACTCGCACGGCCAAGCTCGGCACGGACCATCCTGACACGCTGACGAGCATGAACAATCTAGCTTTGACGTATGCAAAGCGAGGCTGGTGGGAGAAGGCCGAGGAGCTCCAGGTGCAGGTTATGGAAACTCGCACGACTAAGCTCGGCGCGAACCATCCTGACACGCTGATGGGCATAAACAACCTAGCTAGGACGTATACGATCCAAGGCCGGTGGGACGAGGCCGAAAAGCTTCAGGCGCATGTGATAGAAATAAGCGCGACCAAGCTCGGCTCGGACCATCCTATCACGCTGACGAGCATGAATAATCTAGCTGCGACGTATGCAGAGCAAGGCTGGTGGGAGAAGGCCGAAAAGCTCCAGATGCATGTTATAGAGGCTCGCACAACCAAGCTCGGCGAGGACCATCCTGACACGCTGCTGAGCATGGCTGATTTATCCATCACCTGGGAAAATACCGATCGCCATGCTGAAGCAATCGATTTGCTTAGGGCCTGCGTGGCGAAGGAGCTACAAATTCTAGGGCCCGCTCATCCTCACACCGTGTCTGATATCAATATGTTGTTGAAGTGGGAAGCCGGGGGTCGTTACTAATGCATGGTCAATTTACTGTATCCTTGTTTTGTTCATCCTGTATTGCTAGGCCTCGTCTTATTTCGTCGTATAATGTTCTTGCTGACTTCCTTCATTTGGGTTCAATCTGGAACTATGCACTTAACGCATTTGATGTCCATGAATATACCAGGTATTGAATAGGTACTCAGCAGCTTTGACGCAGTAGATCCTACGTCTTCATCGCCCGTATTAAGTTGGGGTCTCAGGAGCAGGTTTATAAATTTGATATGAGAAGGCATGGAAGCCGATTTTGAATGGTGCTGTAAGAGTTCATTACATTCACATGATAAGTCTGCCCTTATATACGAGAAATATAGAGGTTTTGAATCCACTCACTCATTTCTCTATGTCCACATTTCACATTGACCACTCCTACCTAAGCAAAGTTATCTCTAGATCTCCTCGGTATGGCCAAGCAGCCACTGGAGGTGACGATAAGATGAGCGAGGCTGGTACTGAGGCTCCATGTGACCAGACTGGAAAGTCTCAACCCACATCAAACCACGCTCATGATGCTGAATACCCATAATACCCTGGGCACCGTCAAGACCGGTCATACCGTTCTCAGCGAAAACACTCGCGTACTGTAGATCAGTCAACTTGATGTTGACAGGGGTCTCGGGCTTCTTCTGGAATCCAAGTTGACCGTTCCAGGTCATGTTCTGGATAGCGAGGAGAGTTCCGTTCGTGATGATGACCATGTCGAAGTCACCGTTGGCGATGAGCACGCGGTTTGTCGCCTCGATAACCTGGGGCAAGACCTTCTCGATCGGGTTTGCGGAGATATCACCCTCTTGCTCGGGGCCGGCATTGCCACCCACGAAGACGGATTCATCGGAGCACTCTGACCAGGTGATGTTGGGGGCGTGGAGGGCCTTCTTGACATCTGCGCGGTCGAAGTAGACCTCTGCTCCATCGGGGAGGTATCCGAGGGAGCCGGGGAATGCTAGCACATCCCACAGGAGGGGGCACATGGTTGGGATCTCGTACAGGTCGAAGCAAGGGTTAACGGCAAATGCTTCTTCGTAGATCAGGTCGAAGAGGTCGCACTCGGCATCGGCGGTGTAGTTGAAGAACTTCGGTGGCTGGTGCTCGGGTGGGGGGAAGGTCAAGTACTTGTCGATGAACTCTTCATATCCACACTTCTTGTGCAATCTATCGAGCTCGGCCATGAAAGTGTCGTTGAAACCGAATAGGTTTGCATTGGCTTGCACGAGAGGCACAGCTGGAGCTTCCTCCTGAATCCAGTCAAATTGACCAATGCAGGGGTCATAGGCCAAGGCACCGTGCAGGTCGTAGTGCTCCTTGTTCTTCTCGTCTAGAATGGCGGCTGAGATGTATGGCACGTAGCGACCAGCATAGCTCTCGCCGGTGACATAGATCTTGTAGTTCTTGATACCGAAGATCTCCTGCCAGTTCTTGAAGAACTTGACAAAATCTTGGGCAATTTCTTCCTCGGACTTAGCTGTCGGTGTTCCGATAGAGAAACCGGTTCCGACTGGTTGGTCAACCCTGCATGGAAATCGCTTGTTAAATCTTTTCCATGGGCTTCATTGGTTCAAAGTAGAATACTCACCACAGCATGTTGGTCAAGTTCACCCAGGAATACTCGTTCTCGACAGGTGCAAAGGTACCGGGTGGCCAGACGAAACGACCATTCTCCTGCAAAAAGCCTTCCATGGAACTGCAGCCAGGACCGCCATTGAGCCAGATCGTGATCTCATCAACAGGTTCACCAATAGTGGGCTGGAAAATCCAGAATAGTGCGCGATCAGGATCATCCTTCTCGATTGGCACCAAGCCCGAGTACATCTCACCAATATCAAAGTTAACCTCGGGAAGACTGTCAACCATGTATGCTAGTAATGGTCAGCTTCATTGACAGACGAATCACTTCACGAATAATGCTCACGCTTAGACTTGCTGCTCAGGAAGCGAAACTTTTTGGTGGATCGGGCCACATGCTCCACGGTTGCCTGGACAGCCCTTTTGGCCTTCTCCATTGGGGCACGAGACAGCTGTGCGAAGCGGCCATGTTTAGACGCGGCAACAGTATCAGCGCCTAATGACAAGGCTACGAGAGCCGATGTCAAAAGCGTTTTGATCTGCATCCTGAGAGCTAGCAAGGGTATGAGGACTAGCTGCACTGGGTATCAGGATTAGGGAGCGAGGATCCCGAGTTAAATAGTTGGGCGCAGCTCAGAGACTCAATTAGCCCAGCACGGGCAACCTGGTCCACAGATACTACTCAAGGTGTGCCTCTCGTCTCCACATAATCCCCCGCCTCTCCGGGAGAGGAAAACACTCCTGCAGATCTCCCGACTTCACCGTGATCAGCGTTTGTTTGTTTCTGGTCTCTACGATTGCCTTTTTACTAATTAGCCTGTATCAAATAACACTCTTCTGCCACACTTCAATAGGTATGAAGATGTACTATCATGCCAATTTCTTGTTGATTTGATTTCGTCATCAGTTGCTGCTCAGGCGAGCCATACATAAATTAGGGCTTCTCGGGACAGCGACGGGATTCCGGCAAATTTGGCTTTCATAAGCCCGATGATGAGTCCTGTAGAACAGGAATTGCTACAGTGCTCTGCAATTGGCTTGGGTTATCTCTCTCCCCTCGTGCACTGACATCAGCTAACAGCTCTTCTGCGCTAGAATCTCCATACCCCGCTCGGATAGGTCATAGGTGGCGGTGGCGTGAGGAAATTCCCAGCTTGTTTTTTGGAGACGGCATAGCTACCAACATAAGCGAGATTGGTGTAGATAATGAATATTGGGTGCGCGTCTTGAACCTTGGGTGGTGATAGTGGTGTGTTATTAAAGCCCCTTGCAATCTCGGTCCGCCGGGTATGAAACGCGGGGATAGCTAGAGAGCCAAGTAGATGCAGTAACGATGGTACCTGAACCTTGGTTTGCACGAACTGGTTTAAAAAAGTAATATGATTTAACGGTCGGAGTGTAAGCTTTGTCTTATCTCAGGGGAACAAGCGGCTTGAACCGTGAGGTAATGATTGTGGCTGATTGCGAGATAAGGGCTTGCATATCGTTATCGCGTGCGGCTTATTGATTGATGGACCGGAGAGATATCGAATTGACGATAACATTGCATGGTTGCACATATATTGAGAGAAAGTTTGCCTTGTTTTAATGACAGATGGGTTGATTAACAAGAAAAATGTGAAAACCGTAGTGATGGCCATACGCCTTAGGAGGTCTCGTGGAGATGGAAAACACCCCAGGCTAGGAGAGCTACCATCATTTACCAATATGTCGTTGAAATCTCTAAAGCCGAAATGACCAGCCGAAGGAAACAATATTGAAGCTGGAGCCGGCTGGGGCGTAGCTTATGATGGGCTGCTTGATCAACAGATCTCTCTGCTCTCTCTCTCTCATTCGCGATCGACCACCTGCTTGATAGCAGGATGCAGAGGGTTGAGCTTCAATTTGGATAGCAACCTATAAATGCCCGACCAATGTGCCCATCTCTAGGGAATCAAAAAGGGTAAACAGAAAGACAGGACCGAATACTCAAAGATATGGCCCACTCGATCCGATCCACGAAAAACAAAAACAGCAAAAAGATGGACTCGCGGGGAATCGAACCCCGGACCACTCCCATGCTAAGGGAGTATTATACCACTAAACCACAAGCCCATTTGATGAAAGAAGTCACAATATCATGCTATATAATCTTGACTCAATAATCTTGCTAGCCAAACCTTAAATGCAATCCGCATAAGTGATGAAGTTGCTACTTATCGGTGACTAAGTCATAGTGATGTTTCTTTAGGTGGCTGTCTGAAAAGAATTTCAGGTCTCAATGGCGTTTCGGACCCTTCAAATGCCCAGGTGTGTAGATGTTCGTTTTCAAATACTCCTTAGCGAGATTTGAGTGTTTCGAGGTTGGGAATATATATTTCTTCCAATCAGCCCCAACTTATGGATGATGCCCGGTTACTATCTCGGTACTAGACTTCCGACTCGGGGGTCTAAAGCAAACCCCGAGCCTATAACCCTAAGAGCCTGCATATTGACCGCTTGCAATATAGTATACAACATTGGACTGGAATGCCATGCCCAACAATGCCTGAACATGTGGCCGGAAGCGGAGTTGTCGCACGGGGCTTTTTCTCCGATGTGATGTAATTCGCCGAAAACCTGCAGCACTTGCATTATACTCTGCGTGCACAAGGAAGTAGAAGACAACAGAAAAAAAAAACCAGAATTGATCAAGAATACTAGGATGACCTGTGAATTCACTCCTCTATAGTACTCGAATATAGCGAGAGGAGCAATTCCGCGGGCAACTACATGGTGGGCGACCCACTTGAACACACCCGCCTACCAATCGCCGACTGCATGGGAAATTTTTTAACCTTCTGAATGGGGTCTAGAAGACCCTCCCGAACCTCTCAGAACCAATGATACCGCATATGCACCATGAACAACTTTCAAGTCTTCTTGGCTTTCATGACTCCGACTTTTTGATTGCTAATAGCAGGCCCCTCTCGGCAGTTTGAGGACACCCCCAGCTCCTTCTCAGCCCCGGAGTTCATATTCACGAACAAATGTCAACATCTGAAAGCCACCAACCAAAAAGATTTGCCCACTAGCGCCAAAAAAAAGCTTCGGAAAATTCCACCGCCACATTTTAACGCATAGAATGTCCACCGAGGCCGGGCCTACCAGCACATCAAATGTCGCTGCTGACCATGAACCCGGCCTCATTTCGCGCTCTCATGATGTCGTGAGCACACCTACTGATGAGGTGCCGACTGATTTGGCCGGAGAAGAGAAATCTGCCACCCATATAGCCGATTCTGAGAAGCAGGTCTTTTCGGAATCGGCCGATCAGCCCGAGCATGATCAGGATGATTTCCATCGAACAGCGTCCACAGTGGCACCCTCTCAAAGATCTGTTCGTAGGGACCCTATGAGCCGGGTAACGACAGATGCAGAGGGAAACGTCTACCCCGAGGGTGGAAGAGAGGCCTGGCTTGTGGTGCTGGGAAGTTTCCTCGGTCTATTTGGATCGCTTGGCCTGATCAACACTATTGGTACTTTCCAGGCTTATATTGAGGACCACCAATTGAAAGACTACAGCTCCGGCGACGTCGGCTGGATTTTCGGCATGTTCGCCTTCCTGACATTCTTCTGTGGTGTTCAGATTGGCCCCATGTTCGATGCCCGTGGTCCGCGGGCTCTTGTTTTCGCAGGCTCGATCTGTGAGATGGCGTTTATAATTCTCCTCGGCTTCTGTACCAAGTATTGGCATTTCATGCTGGTCGTCGGTGTTCTCGGTGGTGTTGGAGCCTCTCTCATTTTCACTCCGGCCATCTCGGCCGTTGGCCACTACTTCTACGAGAAGCGTGGTGTCGCGACCGGTATTGCGGCTACCGGTGGCTCCATTGGAGGTATCGTGTTTCCGCTTATTCTCGAGGCCCTATTCCCTAAGATTGGATGGGGCTGGGCAACCCGGGTTGTTGCTTTGATCTGTCTGGTTGCTCTGTCTATAGCGAACCTCCTGATCAAATCTCGACTTCCTCAGAAGCCATTCTCCAAGGAGAATATTATGCCCGACTTCCGTATTTTCAGCGATCCTCGATTTGCATTGACTACTGCGAGCGTCTTCTTTATTGAATGGGGTCTTTTCATTCCCATCAGCTATATATCGTCCTACGCACTTGCAGAGGGATTTTCAAGCAAGTTCTCATACCAGATCCTTGCTATTTTGAACGTGGGCTCCTTCTTTGGACGGTGGTTGCCCGGGTTCTTTGCTGACTTCTTGGGTCGCTTCAACACTTTAATCGCTACCGTGGCTCTCTGCTTGCTCTGCAACGCGTGCCTATGGCTTCCTGCTGGAAACAGTTTGGCTCTACTTGTGATCTATGCACTACTCTTCGGATTTGCTAGTGGTAGTAACATCAGCTTGACGCCTGTCTGTGTCGGGCAGCTCTGCAAGACCGAGAACTACGGCCGGTATTACGCTACCGCTTACACCATCGTAAGCTTTGGGTGAGTCCTTTATTCCATTTGTGACGTAATGTACACTTCGAACTGACATACCTTGCCACAGTACTTTGACTGGTATGCCCATCGCTGGTGAAATCCTGGCCCGCTGCAACGGTCAATACTGGGGTGTTATTGCGTTTACTACCGTATGCTATGCTGCAGGCTTGATCTGTTGCACGGCTGTCAAGGTTATTCAAGTCGGATGGCGTAAGCCATTGGCGATTTACTAGGACCAGAACATCCTTCACTTCATATCTCAGCATGACTTGATGACCAGACGCAAAAGTTTTACTGATAACAAAAGTTTTTTCCCTTTATTTTGACGACACTGAAAGATTGAGCGTTAAACATGTGACTTTGATTTAGTGGTCACTTTAATATGCTTAAGCAACTACAGAGACAGCCCTTTGCATACATAATACATGTCGATATAGACTGAACATAGCCTGATCCTGTTAATAAAATTTTCTTACCTTACATCTCATCTACCTTATTCTGATATGGTTGACAAAGACTTACCCTCACCTGCACTTTATCAGCCTCATTTCAATACTCATTTCCAATACCGGATGACGACTCCGAAGGTCGTCTAGAGAAGTCCACATTATACTTACTAAACCACACAACAACCAGATGAAAGGCGAATCTTACCGAGATCAGATCAGACTAGACCAAAAAACCCGTCGCATATATTCTCCGACAAAAACCCATTTCCTCAACGCAAATAGTCACGATGATGGTACATAGATCCACCACCTGGAGGGACTAAGCTTCCGAGGATTTCAATAGAGCGGCCAGAACCCTACGGGCATCCACGGAACCACAGAGGGACAGGGCTGGTCAAACCCAAACCAAATAAAACATCTATTGTAGTCGAGGCTCCGAGTCCCGAAATGGGATCTCGATGACATCGAGCACTCATCACTTTCAAAGAGTTAAAAGCGCGCTACATATTACGCGGTCTTGCACGTATAATTTGTTTTCTTCTTTACCTTGTTCGCTTGCAATCTTGGTGAGATCGCTTGATATTGCTTGATATCAAGCTCAAAATCGATATCCTGTTTACTGCCCAAGGTTCAAGGGTGGTAACACCAGTGATTCGATCTGCGTCTATTTAGCAGTCGGCGGCTGTTTTCTTATTCTTTTCCGGTCCCCATTGGGATCCTTTTCATCAAGTATTTTTCGTGGGCCTACGTGCTTCTCTTATCGTCCAATCAGTCGTCGGCGAGATCTCAAAGCCGTGTTTGAGAGGTCGAGAGTTCCTTCTTCTGATATTCGCTCCTAAACATATTCCAGTCTATCATACCTGGAATGTATGCGAAGAGCTGTTTGGCCTTTGTGGCTGCCTCTTGGGTGCTCTTGGGGACTGTCCCCGTCGGTGCACATGGGATTGTTGCCGTTCGTGACTTTGCCGACTTAGAAGGGCGTGATGTCACAGCCACGGCAGTCATTACCAAGGTATCGAGCTCTTGCCGCGCCTCGCCTCCTGCCAGCGGGGGAAGAAACGAGGTATCCTCCTCCTCACGTGCTCCTGCGGCCTCGAGTACGGGTATCTGCCCCCTCGCAAGCGGACTGTGTGCTGCGTGCCCTGTCTCTACTAAAACGGTGACGGTCAGCAGCTGTCCCAGCTCATCTGCAGGCACAGGGGCATCTGGATCTGGAACCAGAGAGATATCTAGCAGTGTCCCAAGCATCCACCCCAGCAGCTCTGGACCAAGTTTCACCAACCGCACAGCCACTTCAACTGCCAGCCCAGCAAGGCCAAGCTCGTCACCCCTGGAACCATCCTCCGCGCGCCCCATTCAAAGCTCAACACCCTTGATCGGTAGCAGCACCACACACCCGGCCATCGGACCTACAGGCAGTACCTTGCATACGTTAACAACCAGGCCCGGGGCCGGTGGCGCTTCTGGGGCTTCTGCAGCTGGAGGAGCTGGACCAGGCAGCACAGTCACTCCGCGAGCGGTGATTCCACCCGGTATAGTGCGACGGCAGTTGATAGGGGTAATGAATATAACGGCGCCGTTCGCTAACACGAGCAGTATTCACACGAATGCGACGAGTACTCTTAACGTGACAAGAATACTGACGAGTGCGACTACGACTGATACGACTGGGGCTGGGACTGGGTTCCGGTTTCATCTGAGAAACAGAGTGTGATGGAGGGGGCGTTATCTTGCTGTTGAGGGTAAAATTGGAAACATTTGGAATAGGGAATCACCTCCCTTGTTTGGTTTTTGTTTTGGTGGTCTGATCTATATGGAGAAATTTGTTTTTTTTGGCTGGATTTTGGTGTAATGATATAAAGTTGCTAGAACATTTCAGGCTTGAGTGCTTGGGAAACCCCAAGATTGAATTAGACAAAATTCCGTATGAAGATGTATCCTTTGTACTTAGACCTGAAATTCCAGGCATTTCAGCAGGTGCCTGATATAATCCGTGATTGAAACCCTGTTGCGCTTTACCCCGCCGAGTTAATACAGGCATGCTGATCTTATGACCCGGTGACCTGGATGATAGCGTGTCTGCTATGCAGCTTATCTTGACGAGGCCGTTTCTGTGCCGGGGCCACATGAGATTACCACATGTTGAGTATATCTCGTTATCCGTGTCATGTCTGAATGACTCTTCTATGCGTTAACGGCTTATCGATACGCAGGTCGGGGTCGGTGCCCAGTGCTTAGGCCTTCTGTGCACTTGTTCAAGACATGTTTGTTTCGCCACTGTCTGCAATATACCCCTCAGTTGACGATGAGAATGTGGGTTTTGCGTTCGAAATCCAGAGACATTCAAGGGAAGAATGCGGTGAAGAGCTGCGTCGGATCTCCGGACCTGTTTTCCTCCAGGTCACACGGCAACACCTTAGTGATCAGGTACCGTTGAACGTTAAAAACGAATGGCAATCTCCACCGGTGCCCATGACCAATGGTAATGAGCGTCTTTTTTCAGGCGATAGAGAGAAGCGAGGCAGAATTCCCGAGACAACAGAAAAGGGCTGAGTCCACTTTTCTGAGTGGACGAGACTTAAGGTTCGGACTGGATCCATCCACACATTTCCGATTCCCCGTTGATTGGCGGCCAAACCAATCACCCATGGGTTTTTCCTCGTTTTTTTTTTCTCTCTTTCTCTTTCTTTGCTTATGGCTTGTGGCTCTACGGAAGTTTGAGGGTTCTCCGGGTGGGGAGCTCCAAGAAACAGACTATTGAGGGCTCAAACGACCCAGAAACCCGCCAAACTGGAGAAAAGTTTGGGATCGACCAACCTTGATGGCGATCTTCACGCTTTTGAGCCCGAGTTCCTTCGATAACCCGCTTTAATTTTCTCCAGTTTGGGCGGATTAAGATGAAACGAGCCTTCTTCTCTGATGCTATACCCTATACATCCTAGGATCAGTGCGTGGAGAAGGCTCGTTTAATTTCTGATATGAGCTGAACTAGTGAACTAGTGAACCAATTTTAAGTGTGTGTGTACGGACTCGTAGCGAGAAAAAAAAAGAGGAACGAATTATGGGCCCCAAGAAACAATCCACTACCTAGTGAGAGGGTATTCTCCATGCGTGCTCAGTAGCTTTCACATAGCCCCTTTCGAAATCTTCTGCCTTATTCCCCTCTTGACGCCTTTGGCTGCTTTACTTCAGATCAAAGCCTCATTCTTTCCCTAACCCCTCGTCCTTTTTTATTTCTTTTTCTTATAGATCAAATAACCTCGTACATCATCTTAAGCTCCTTTATTCATCTTAAAAACTCTCTTTTCCCCCGCAAAAAAAGGAAAAAAAGAAAGAACCTTTGCTTACATAACGCCCCTTACCCGTTCCCCCCTCTCCTTCCCGATCAACTTCGACTCCAAAGGTTCCCTTTCATCCCCCGAACGACTCGGGTTCTTTTGTATTCTCGGTCTCCGAATTTTTATTGGAATCACCTCATGTCGTCTTAACCAAACCCTTTGGAACTTGTGTGTCACTCGTCCCCGTAAGTTGCCCATTCTGCGCCGCACGCGTTATCGCTTCAATGCCCGAACTCCCTTTTTTTCCCCAATGGGGCTGTACGACATGGCTATCCCCCATTCATCGGTTCTTTTGAAATTTTCTTTCGTTCAGGGCTTTCCTCCCTAGCCTGTAACGTCCACCTTCTGGACCCAGGCGGTTGTCGTAATTATTTCCTGTGTTCAACCGCTGATCCGGACCCAGGGCACAATGGCTGGCGCGGACGAGACTCTCGCGGCCGCGACTGCCGTGCTGCAGTCTTTGGCGAGAGATGAGCCTACCACCGGCTCATCTTCGCCCCCTTTCAATTTTGAATTCCCTCCTACAAACGGCGCGAAAGGGTCCAAATTGCCTGGAGAACCCACCGCTGCAAAGGCCGCCTTCGAAACAGAGTTGGAGGCCTTGGTGCGTCGCGTGCATCACCTGGAATTCCAAGCTGTCAGTCATCACAAGTTCCCCGACGACCCCCAGCAGACCACACCGTCTGCTCTCGGATCAAACGAGAAGGACCCTGATTTTTTGTGGACCTTTGGGCTCGATCGCTTGTCGTCCGGTCAAGGTTCTGACTCTTCTTGCCTCACACAGCAGCAAAAACTGAATCAACCCGATCGGCGACAACGAACCCCCTCAGGCCCCGAGGAGCAAGCTCCCGGAGACCTTGACGACGACGAAACCGACGATGAGGATGAGAACGGGCGGACCCGCGTGGTTCGAGAGGAGGATATCAGCATTCTGCGCAACCACGTCCAGAAGCAGGCCGAGGAAATTAGCTTCCAGAAGGACATTATCGCCCAAGTCCGGGATGAGTTGCAGAAGCAGGAGGAACACACCCGCCGTGCCCTCACCAAGGTCGAGAATGAGGACGTCGTCCTCCTGGAGCGTGAATTACGGAAACACCAACAGGCCAACGAGGCTTTCCAGAAAGCTTTGCGAGAAATCGGCGGCATTATCACCCAAGTCGCCAACGGTGACCTCTCGATGAAGGTGCAGATTCACCCCTTGGAAATGGACCCCGAAATCGCGACATTCAAACGTACAATCAACACTATGATGGACCAACTGCAGGTATTTGGTAGCGAGGTGTCTCGTGTCGCCCGTGAGGTCGGCACGGAGGGAATACTAGGTGGACAGGCTCAAATTACCGGCGTTCATGGAATTTGGAAGGAACTCACTGAAAACGTGAACATTATGGCCAAAAATCTGACGGACCAGGTGCGAGAAATCGCTACCGTGACAACGGCTGTCGCCCACGGTGATCTTTCTCAGAAGATTGAGAGCCGTGCTCAGGGTGAAATTCTGGAACTGCAACAAACGATCAACACCATGGTAGACCAACTTCGAACATTTGCAACAGAGGTGACGCGAGTCGCGCGTGATGTCGGTACAGAAGGTGTGCTGGGTGGTCAAGCCCAGATCGAAGGTGTACAAGGAATGTGGAACGAGCTTACGGTCAATGTTAATGCCATGGCCAATAATCTTACCACACAGGTGCGTGATATCGCAACCGTCACCAAGGCTGTCGCCAAGGGTGACCTGACGCAGAAGGTGCAAGCCAACTGCCGAGGAGAAATAGCTGAACTCAAGGATATTATCAATTCCATGGTGGACCAACTACGACAATTTGCCCAGGAGGTCACAAAAATTGCTAAGGAGGTCGGTACAGATGGTGTACTGGGAGGTCAGGCCACTGTGAATGATGTCGAAGGCACTTGGAAGGACCTGACAGAAAATGTTAACCGGATGGCCAACAACCTGACCACCCAAGTGCGTGAGATTGCCGATGTCACCACGGCTGTCGCTAAGGGCGACTTGACGAAGAAGGTCACAGCCAACGTACAAGGCGAGATACTTGATCTGAAGAGTACCATCAACGGCATGGTGGATCGTCTTAACACGTTTGCCTTCGAGGTCAGCAAGGTCGCCCGTGAGGTCGGTACCGACGGAACTCTCGGTGGTCAAGCTAAGGTCGATAACGTGGAAGGAAAATGGAAAGACCTTACCGACAATGTCAACACCATGGCGCAAAATTTGACATCCCAAGTGCGAAGTATTTCAGACGTCACACAAGCTATCGCTAAGGGCGATCTGAGCAAGAAGATTGAGGTGCACGCACAGGGAGAAATTCTCACCCTGAAGGTCACCATCAATCACATGGTGGGTCGACTGGCCAAATTCGCCACAGAACTGAAGAAGGTTGCTCGTGATGTCGGTGTTGACGGCAAGATGGGTGGACAAGCCAACGTCGAGGGGATTGCTGGAACATGGAAAGAAATCACCGAGGACGTCAATACTATGGCTGAGAACCTCACATCTCAAGTGCGTGCGTTCGGTGAGATCACAGATGCCGCGACCGATGGTGATTTCACCAAACTTATTACCGTCAATGCCTCTGGAGAGATGGACGAGCTCAAGCGCAAGATCAACAAAATGGTGTCCAACCTGCGAGACAGTATTCAGCGAAACACTGCCGCTAGGGAGGCTGCCGAACTTGCCAATCGCACCAAATCCGAGTTCCTGGCAAATATGTCCCACGAGATCCGAACTCCGATGAACGGTATCATTGGAATGACCCAGTTGACCCTGGATACCGATGATCTCAAACCCTATACCCGTGAGATGTTGAATGTGGTGCACAACCTGGCCAATAGCTTACTCACCATCATTGATGATATACTCGATATTTCCAAGATCGAAGCGAACCGAATGGTCATTGAAAGCATTCCGTTTACCGTGCGGGGCACCGTCTTCAATGCCCTCAAGACCTTGGCTGTCAAGGCAAATGAGAAGTTCCTGAGCCTGACCTACCAAGTGGACAACACTGTACCGGATTATGTGATCGGTGATCCATTCCGTCTACGCCAGATCATCCTGAACTTGGTTGGAAACGCTATAAAGTTCACTGAGCATGGCGAGGTCAAACTCACCATTCGGAAATCCGACCGAGAGCAATGCACGACAAACGAGTATGCTTTCGAGTTTTCAGTATCTGACACCGGTATTGGTATTGAAGAGGACAAGTTAGACTTGATCTTCGACACCTTCCAGCAAGCCGACGGTTCCACCACCCGGCGTTTCGGTGGTACGGGTCTTGGTCTATCTATCTCCAAGCGTCTTGTCAACCTGATGGGTGGTGATGTGTGGGTTACTTCCGAATATGGACACGGCAGTACCTTCCACTTCACTTGTGTCGTCAAGCTCGCCGATCAATCTATTAATGTTATTGCATCGCAACTTCTGCCCTACCGGAACCACCGCGTTCTATTCATCGACAAGGGACAGAACGGTACACAGGCTTCTAATGTTATGAAGATGCTCAAGCAAATCGAATTGGAGCCATTAGTTGTTCGCAACGAAGAGCATGTTCCTCCGCCGGAGATTCAAGATCCGTCCGGAAAGGAATCTGGTCACGCATATGACGTTATCATTGTTGACTCTGTGGATACGGCTCGTATCCTGCGGACATTTGATGAGTTCAAGTATATTCCGATTGTGCTGGTTTGTCCTTTGGTCTGTGTCAGCTTGAAGTCCGCTCTGGATCTCGGTATCAGTTCATATATGACCACACCATGCCAGCCAATTGATCTTGGCAATGGTATGCTTCCAGCACTGGAAGGTCGCTCAACGCCCATCACCACTGACAACTCCCGGTCCTTCGACATTCTCCTTGCTGAAGACAATGACGTAAATCAGCAACTGGCAGTGAAAATACTTCAGAAGCACAATCACAATGTCTTTGTTGTCGGCAATGGTCTGGAGGCTGTCGAGGCTGTTAAGAAGCGCCGCTACGACGTTATTCTTATGGACGTGCAGATGCCAGTCATGGGTGGTTTCGAAGCTACTGGCAAGATTCGTGAGTACGAGCGTGAGAGTGGTCTCCAGCGGACCCCGATCATTGCCCTTACGGCTCACGCCATGTTGGGTGACCGTGAGAAGTGTATTCAGGCTCAGATGGACGAGTACTTGTCCAAACCGCTCAAGCAGAACCAGATGATGCAGACCATCCTCAAGTGTGCTACACTTGGTGGCTCATTACTGGAGAAGAGCAAAGAGTCTCGTATCTCCAGCAGTGGAGAGATGCATCCTATCCACTCCTCCGTTCCCGACAACCAGAATCAGCAACAACAGCGTTCACAAAAGATGCAACCGTTACCAACACCCCCACGACCTGGGTTCGAAACTCGGGCAGTCACCACCTCCGGTCCTATCGCCCGGGGAGTGCTGTCAGTCCCGGGCCTGTCGAGGACCATGATGTAGAGATGATCGATGATCGGGTACGTTGAGCATGTATGTGGTGTAAAACAAAATTTACACTGTGCAGACCAGACCGGCTAACTTGATTTTGTTCGACACAGTCCCTGCTGCGATCCAACAGTACCTGATCTATTTGCATATCATGAACATTTATTTCCTATGCAGAGTTCGTCAGATGGCTTCGATGTGACCTTTGATACCCTGTCTATATGAGTCTTGGAGTGTTTCTTTGTTTCCATTGCAAAAGAAACCTCAACCCTTTTGTCTCCGTTCTCGCTCATACCCACCCGCTCTTCAACGTCATCAAATCCCTCTCACTATATCATCTACCGCATTCGTTTATCCTTTCCTCTGGTGTCTGGCGCATTGTTATTTTAAGTGGGCTTAGGTCTATTAGGCACAGTCAAGTGGATGACTGGTGGAGGAGTTTGTAGGGGGGTGCTTCATTTCCACCCCCCCGGATTTATTGTCGTCATATTTGCCATCTATTCTCTCGCTCGACGACTGGCTTCGGTGCCGACATTTCTTGTCTTTTTTATCTTTGTATTATTGTATTTAGTTGCTTCTTCCTTTTGGTTGAGCCATATGCATGAGACTGAGCGCCTCGGGTGCTGATTATCCTTTTCCAATTTTTTTTCTCCTTTTGTCTTATGGTTGCTATCTGGTGTGGTTCAGGCTTATTGCAGGACTTTCTCCTTGTCTGTAAAATTCGGGGTCTAAAGCTTCATGCTTCTCACTTGAAAGCACTGAGAACAATACACGATGACAAATTTCAAGCCGCCAGGTCAGGGTTTGATCAACACGGCCAAATTTTAGAACGTAGGCTACTATGATAGTCCCTAGTCCTTATCGGCAGTGCTCTTAGTAGACCCGTCAACTGCCTAGCAGGACAAGAACCTGAGAGTAGAAAGGCTTTCGGGACTTCGTCTCCACGACATTTCATTTTCATAGCTCGTAGATGAAATCGTCGGATCACTTGTCGGTCTAATGACTCGTAACAAGCACCTATGCATACCGATTCCCTGCTAAGTGGGGCATTTCTATTCTAGCAGTCGCCGCTTTTGTGAGGGCGTTCATGTTCAGGCTTACAGTACTGTAGTGAGTACTAGTGGGTTGCCAAGGTGGTTATCAACCGCCCAGCGGTAAATAGTGCAGTAAGTCAAACTGGATTCATTCAATATATCACTTCCTCGAACAAATGAACATTCACCAGGCACTTTCTTCACGTTTGACATGAAGAATAAAAGCACCCTGATCAATAGCATAGCCACTTTCTATTCGATCAAAGGGAGTTTAGGACCCTCTGTCCGATATACCGAGCCCCACGAAGGAGAACCAATACCAAAAGTCCTTCCACGCAAGCACGAATCAAAACTGCACTGGCACGCCAAATATCCCACCCACTGGTCTCTCCAGCGGCATCCTTCATTGTCTCCAAATAAGACTCTATTATCAAAGCCGCAGAGCAGAAAAAGAATCCAAGAGCCGCCCCGAGGATACGCGCGTTTCTATCTTCCCAGGTCCGGTAATCAAACGGGATAGATTGAGAGGAAGTTTGAGCATACATCTGTCGGCTGTGTCTGTCGGGGACGAATTGTGGCAAACATTGCAGGATCAATTGGCCAAAAGGATAGCCAAGGTGAGCCCCCGAGAGATAAATCACAGCAACGACGGCAGCGAAAGTTATACAGGCAATGGCAATCGCCCCGGCAATCTTGATCATTTGTGCTGGAATATCCATCTTTTATGAAACGTGAAGGGAATTTAAAGAAAAGTAGGGAGCGTTCAAGAAAATTTAGAGATTTGATAGTATGAAATAAGAGGAGACTAAAACGGGACCAGGCCGTATTTGAGCTGAACAGAAAAGAGCAGCGGGCCTTAGCAGGCCCCGATAGAGCGAGGCTCGTGGGGGCCACATGTAAGTGGAGTTTAATCTTTAACCACACCCCACTGTTTTTCAGGTTTCCTGTTTCTTTGACAAAATGACCGTGTGGGGCATGACTTGCACTATGCGTATTCCCACCCTTTAGTCTCGAGACCGCATCGATGTTCACACAGCAAGATTGAGAAACAAGCTGCCTTGAACAAGACGCGAATCTTCCACCATGTCCATGCTACCTTTAGACCTACGATTTACGCACAGATTCGGCAAATAGAGCATCTAGCAACCTTCGTCGCCAAGCAGTACACAACGACAATAACCATGTCACCTCGAAATCTGGACAAGAGATCTATGGCGGATATGTTTTTGAGATGGACAAACGTCCACTGAGAAAGATATGGTGAATATGGGGGTCAAAGACTTCCAACGAGGCCTAGCCGACCAGATGTCGGACCAGTATAAAAATGATGGCAGATTCGCAGAGTAGGGAGTCTAATGCATGGACTTTGAGACCACCTCCGACACCGCTGTCGGCACTATTGGATACCAGTGGTATTATGAGAATCAAAGCTTTCACCCATCTGATAACGAAGAGTCTTTCATGGATTACTGCTCGGAAGAAGCTTTTAAATTCAGAGCATGGCACTTTTGACTAGCGCTGGTGAAGAGCTTCTTCTCAGATATCAAATTAGATTAACTGAGGCGTTGGGTCAGTCGCAGGAACAGTGTGGCCGGTGTGGCCTTGGACTGTCGCTCAAAAGCTCTATTGGAAGAGTCAGAACGTGACAGCAATGGCTGTGCCTATTGTTTGTGTATTTTTTCTTTGCAACTTAGGGATAGCAAATGCAGGAATGAGAGCATTGGTTCGGAGATCCAAAGATCACAGCAAATTTTTTTACATCGTTTTCGAGCAGAAGTTTGGCCACAAGCAATCCAAGAATGCCATTTGTACTCCGCAGACAGAAAGTAATCAAAAAGCAAAGCTATTACATGACGAGGAATATTTTGTTGTACCCATAATTTCATAAATAAATTCCCAGGCCAGGGTCAACGATTGTATGTGAGAGATTGCGTGTGAGATTACTATTTAGTAGGGCACCGTACATATCCCATATCATGGACCAGTGAACCTATTCAGTTCCAACCCTTCAAAAGGATCCTTCAGGATCGCAAATACGGATTCGAACGAGGAGTCATCGCAGGTGTGCCGAATCCTGGTGCCATAGCTGGATCCATAGCTGGAGTAAGTTGAGGCCGATTCGAACCATTTTGGCGATGTGAATGACATTGCCTTCTGCACAAGATGTCCGTAATTCAAGCCTGGGAAAGGAGCTTCAGGCTTCGGTAAAAGCAGGTTGCTTGACTGCATATGCTTAGTGAGAGACCCATACATGATTGAGCGACATTCAAAAGAACAGCCTCGAGGACCATCTAAAAAGGCATCGCGTGTTTCATGAAGAAAGACAATCAAGCTTTCGATAGCTTTCTCTCTAGATTGGTTCATTGTATCTAGAATTTCATTAGTTTTCAAGCACCCGGAAAATATCGGATATCACCAAGCCTTACCTATAATGTTGTCTGGGATCGGAAGCCCCAAACTATCAATCCAACTGTTGCTCTGTGACATGGCAATGCAAGTTGACAGTTTGAATTGGGACGAGCGTTCGAAAAACCAGGCAATCCATAGCCATAAAACCAGATTCCGAGAAACCGTCGTAGGGACTTTTTCCTCCAGGTTCTCGATCCATTTATCTTTCAGAAGATACAAGGAATTTTTGCAATCATAGTAGTCTGCTATGACAGCAACTTTGGCGAGCATATCCAAGGTCAGCGTTTCGGGCATCAGGTAGTGTTGGCCATGGATAGCCTGAAGTACAATCATGAGGGCGTCAATATCCCAGGTTTCTGCAGTGATTTCAACTGAGCCTTTTTGAAAGTAAGTAATGCTTTCTTTCCAGCCACCAGTCAGAAGCTTTTTAAAAACCGGGGAGGCAAACGTCAAATGCTTTGCAGACACCTGAATACGGAAGCAGCTATGAACCGCTACTTCAGCGAAAGACTCTTCGGAAATAGCCTCTTTAACAGTGAGCTCTTCAGCAGCTTCAGCAGTGGGCTCTTCAGCGAGATGTTCTTCGGCAACAGGAGCTTCAGCAGGGATAACTTCAGCAGGGACATCTTCGGCAGGGTATTCTTCGGCAGGAGGAGCTTCAACAGGAACGTCTCCAGCAGCAGACTCTCCATTTGGTGATGTCATTGCAAGAGCGGCCAGACTCATAACGGACTTTCTATCTTTTTCCCTTTTCTTCTTCATCGCCTTCCTTTGCTTGGCAGTGAGGTTTAGCTCTTCGAGAGGGGTTTCCGAACCCTCGGTCACTTCTGGAGCATTTTGGGCGTTATCGCATAGCGGCATAGGAATGTCGAAGTCCGGACTAGTGATTAGATCTTCATCCAGTTGTGCAAAAGAGCTGTTCGCATTAAGCAATATTATGATCACTTCACCGTCTGGATCTATAGTATGAGTTGGCGAGCTCATACTGATTGGTGGTAGACTCAAAGTAGAAGTATTCACTTGAGATGGGTGAATAAAAATGGATTGCAATAATCGCTTGTTTAGAGAAGAATCTGTAGATGGAGATAGAAAGGCAGGGGGTGTGGCAGCAGATGGCGGCCCAATCTTGAGCAGGGGTATAACCACATGATTCATGAAAACATTCCCCTCTTACATGGCTACGTAGCCAGTCCGTTTTGAAATAACCAGATACACCCTGTAGCCAACCACAATACAAGTCATTGAGTTTTGGATTGTTAATGACAGTTTATTTTACAGGCTTAATAGTGATAAACTGCAGCGTTTAGTGAGAATCCCAGATATGAATGATTCCGAAACGTACTGTATGCTTAGCTTTGAAGATCCTTCGCTGAAACGATGGAGCTGAATGAAGCTCATTGACAGGGTCATCTAGTCGTCACGTAGTTAGCCTGCCTCAACTAGAAAGGAAATTAATCTGCCTTGTGGGTGAACCTTAAAGGTCACATGACCGTAGGCGTATCCACAAGCCAAAGTCAATTTGTTTTAACCATGTTGACATTAAAACTCTAAAAACGAAAGAAATAAGGAAAAGATGTAAAAGATAGATAGTATCAAGCTCGCAACAAATCCCCTCCAAGCGCCCGGCATTGCCGGTTCCCTTGATGGGGAGGTGAACTCCACTCACAAACTCATCCATTTCAAATCACAACAAGATCTTCGCAAAGAAATCAAAGGATTGAAAAACCTTTCAGACCTCCTCGACACCCACCAGGCCCAGCCGACCGAAGTCAGACACCGAACCAGGTCAAGATCATCACCACTCCCTGGACATGAAACGCAGACACTGCAAGCAGCACGCGTGACACGTCGAGGCGGGAGTAAAAGGCTTCACTTTAGGGCATCGAGGACATAGAAATCATCAGCAAGGGTGGAGATTCTGTGGCTCTTTTAAAGAGCTTAGAAGAGGACGTCTACTCTAAAGTGATTCTTTGAACTGTGAGGTTGTTAGTGGAAGGTTCAGAGTGATTCATAGGATCCAAGTTTGGAATCCTATAGGGGAGGGATCACTAACGTAGAGTCGCTTGAAGAAAAGAAAATCCACGGGGCGACAGATGCTACTTATACTTGCGGCGGGCGCGCTAACGCTAAGCGAGACAAAAATTTTCCAATGCAAACAAGGCAAATTTACGCAATCGAAACTCGAAAAAAAGTGCAAACAAAATCAAATTAATTTTGAATGCCAAAATAGAAGGAAAGCAAAAAGAAACTGCTCACGTCCAGATTTGAACTGAAGACCTCGGCATTACTAGTGCCGCGCTCTACCAACTGAGCTACGCGAGCTATTATTGAAGTTGAAGTAGATACGACAATTCATAGACATTGTTGTCATTCTGTAGATTAAAATTTACTCAAGGTGGTCGCTCTGCCCCGCCGGATATACTGGGAAAAGAGTCATCGTTAATTTTGGCCGAACACCGCAAGACTGATTACCCCACCACCTGCACAGCTTCCGCCAAATCCTCTGCAGGATACATCTGCAGCCATGGCGTCCGATATGACTGCCCAGATTCTGGACTCCTTGTCCAAGTCCGATGCGCCCCTCCTTTCCAACGAAGCCTACCCCTCCATCCCCTCATTGAATATCAAAAGTGCGCTGGACCGCCTTGGCTCGCGACAGATGATCGAGTATGAGACTCTGGAGAAGGATGTCGTTGTGCTCACTCCCGAGGGTGAGGAGATCGCCAACAATGGCAGTCACGAGGCCAAGGTCTTCGCCGCTGTCGTCGCCGCTCTGGATGGTCTTAAGATTAGTGACCTGCCAGGCATTGTGGGGAAAGACAATGCCAAGGTCGGCCAGGGCAATTGCTTCAAGCGTGGCTGGATCAAGAAGGACAATGACAAGTTGCGGGCTACTCAGGAGTCTATCGTTGATGAGACCCGTGAGCAGCTTCTTACCGTGCAGCGCACACAGACTCTCGACGACTCTAAGGCCCTCGCCGATCTGAAGCGAAGGAAGCTCGTCACCCTGTCCAAGGACATCCACTACAAGTTCTCCAAGGGTCCGAAGTACGCCAAGGAGTTCGTCAAGGAGGAGACCGATCTCACTCCCGAGATGATCGCCAGCGGCGCCTGGAAGACCGTCCAGCTGAAGCCATACAACTTCAACGCCAAGGGTGCCCACACCCCCTCTGGGGCTCTGCACCCTCTGAACAAGGTGCGCTCTGAGTTCCGCAACATCTTCTTCGAGATGGGTTTCACCGAAATGCCCACAAACCGCTTCGTCGAGACTGGCTTCTGGAACTTCGACGCCCTCTTCGTGCCCCAGCAACACCCTGCCCGCGACCTCCAAGATACCTTCTACATCGCCGACCCGTTGACCGCTGATCCCCCGCGCGAGGATCCCGCCAACGATCCTCACCTCCCCAAGGCTGCGAAGCCCCTCGACTACCAGAAATACTGGGATAATGTCCACGACGTCCACGAGAAGGGCAAGTTCGGTTCCATCGGTTACCGTTACCCGTGGAATGCGGATGAGTCTCTGCGTCTTGTCCTCCGTACCCACACCACCTCTATCTCGGCGTACATGCTGCACAAGCTCGCCGCTGACCCGCGGCCGGCCCGCCTCTTCAGTATCGACCGTGTCTTCCGTAACGAGGCTGTCGACGCTACCCATCTGGCAGAGTTCCACCAGATCGAGGGTGTCATTGCTGACTTCGGTTTGACTCTTGGTGGTCTGATTGGTTTCATGGAGGTCTTCTTTGCGAAGATGGGTATCCACCAGTTGCGCTTCAAGCCTGCTTACAACCCTTACACTGAGCCCAGTATGGAGATCTTCGGTTACCACGAGGGTCTGGGTAAGTGGGTTGAGATCGGTAACAGTGGTATGTTCCGACCTGAGATGCTGGAGTCTATGGGTATCCCCAAGAACATGCAGGTCTACGGTTGGGGTTTGAGTCTGGAGAGACCGACTATGATCAAGTGAGTTGAACTAATACCCTGAACATCTATGATTTCTTTTACTAATATATATGTAGGTACGGTGTCAGCAACATTCGTGAGCTCTTGGGTCACAAGGTTGACCTTGGCTTCATCGAGTCCAACCCGGCTGTTCGTCTAGAGAAGGAGTAAAAATGTTAAAAATTTCTCATTCTGCAAGAGTTGGAGAGATGAATGTCAATAGATAAGAACCCTTTGTTTTGAGCCTTGCTGGTGTAGGCTCCTTGATTTTCGAATCAAGGCGGCTTGATCTGATATTATGAGTTCACGTGGAAGACATATTGCATGTCAATGATGAGGAGCAATGAAGCAAAAAGATTATATATATTTGAGCTATCAATGCTTTTCAACCGTTTCTATTTTCAAAGTATATATATTTCGAGATATGTAGTAGCAGTAGCAGTAGGTCCAAGGTTGTAACGAAGTATATCAACTGCAGACCTCATTGGAGGAACCACAACTGTCACAACATCGGAGCTACTACTACTACTACTACTACTACTACTACTACTACTACTACTACTACTACTACATTCCTTGAACCATATCATACCATAAGTTCTAGGTATGGATGTCCCACCCGTATCTGTGCCCCAGTGCATGAAACTCAGCAAAAGTGGCTCTTCAGTAGGCGGGGATATAATATACGGCGAAAGAAGTATTGTTTCTACCCCTCGCTCATGGAAGCAGACGTCGGGAACACAGAACGAGTGAACGATCCGATTTCCTAGTCTACAAGGGTGAGGAGGCCTTGATATGCCGACTGGTATAAACCAGCAAGAGAAGGGTGAAAGGAAATAAGGACTAGGGAAGAAGGGGTTGAAATGTTTAAGAATATCATTTTGGGCATTTTTGTTTTTTGCTTTGCCTTGGGAACACAAGAATGCAAGGTTGGCGGGAGTCCTCGTTTTTCCTAGGCGGGAAACCTTCTATCGTGGAAAACCTTCGGGTAATTGAACAATCGGTGAGAAAAAACCTGACCCATTAAAGTCGTCGATTCCATTCATTTCGATAGATAGGACAGTAGGAAAACAGGGTTTCTCCATGGGACTAAAAAAAAAGAAACTTCCAGGCCGAAGGAGAGGTAGCCGTAGCCTTACCCCAACTCCCTGATTTTTTTCCCATCACCAATCCCCGAACCTGGACCATCTAGCCGCAGTTCGTCTGTAATAAACATGTTAGTTGCATGATCAAAATGCCTTGTATTGGAAGGAAGAACGAACCATCATATCAACCCGTCAACATCCGCTGCAGTCAAGCGATTTAACGCTGGCTGGAAGCAGCCCAGACGTTCTTCAGGTATCCGTCACGCTGAGCGAGGCGGTTGAAGGAGTCATCACTCTCACCACGGGCACGGATGAAACCGCACAGAGCGTAGGTGTTGTTCTCGCCGGTGTAACGACCGTTCTCGTCAACCTTGCCGACGGAGATCTGGACGGAGGCGTGGTCGTTGGCCTTGATGATGCGGTTGGTGGCGCTGCACTTGCGGGGCACGTAGCTGTTGGCGACGTTAGTACCTGGCTCCTCTTGTTCAATTTTGAATCGAATCTGATCCGGTCCTCAAAACCCTGGGACCCTGTCGTCTAGCTTTTGCGTTCGCAGCGCATGATGTTCAGGGGTGTTTTTGCGTTCCCCGTGCAATGGCCAATGGAATAGAAATTCCTGATTGTGGGTTGGAGGGAGTTGCGATTGCCGACAGCCAGACTTCAGGGTACCGGGGGAGTTTTTTGGTGGGAAGCGATTTCGAGGGACGAATGCACGTACAGATCGACGATCTCTCCCTTCTCGTTCTCCATTTTGGCGGGTTGTGTATGGGGGGGTTTGACGGGCGACGGTGAGGTTGGAGGTGGATGGAACTTGGGTGGCTCATAAAATTGAAGATCCAAAATGGTTTGTGTGGGTCATGTGACTATTTGTCGAGGGCTGGCGTGGTTGGATTCGGCGGGTCGTGGTATTAGTCATTTCCCGTCCATTCAGCCGTGGCAATACCATCCTTGGCATGCAACACCAGAATTCTCCATACATGTCCGATGTCCAATTCATTTCAGGATAACGCCGTGACATTTATTGTATTAATAAATCTAAAGATTGCTTTCTCCTTTCCTCCCTTCCTTTAGTACATCCTTCTTCCATGCTACAGACACCTCCCTTGCACTTCCCTTCTTAAATCTCAATACCACAACCCGATCTGACTCGCCTTGCCGACCAGATCCTTTCAACTCGGGTCCAGCATTGTCGAGTGCCAAAACTGACCGCCCATCCTCAGTCATCTTAAGCATTCTGGGTGAGATACACTTGTCTGTCCAAGCTGGTGACCCCGAGTAAACAAACTCGACGAGCGCTGCTCGACGTTTCTCCAATTCTTCCATAGAAGCACCCGACCGGGGCTCCTGGTCAAGGAAACCAGAGACCAAATGTAAGAGAAGGAATTGTGGAGGGAAAAGAATGATTTCCGCAGCCTGTGCCCGACGAAGCCATTCCGAAGCTGGAAGGAATTGCGCCTCAGTAACCTCGATGCCGCCATCGCTAGTTGGGACTTGAATCTCTTCTCGCTCCCCTTCAGCTGGTAGCTCATCAAGTAACCCTTTCTCTATATTGACGGGTAATGGCATGAAATAGATATACATCTGAGTGGTGTATCGTTTGGGGACATTCGTAGGCGTCACCCACCGAGTAAACGGGATTAATTTACCTTCGAAAATTAGTCGCGAGGGTCTTATGAGAATATATAATGGAAGATGAATACTAACCGATATCTGGCTCAGCGGTCGGGTGTTGTTGTTTCAGCCACTTATCAAAAGTGACTTTGTTCTGATGAATCAGTCGTCGGCCTTGCTCTCTGGTGGTCTCGTCGAGCACAACCATCTTTCCAGTGCTCGCATCTTTAGCCAGAAGAATTCCGCTTTCCTCAAAAAGCTCTCTGATAGCTGCATTGCGGTAATGAGGTGCGTCATCGTGCACGGCATGGTCATCAGCTGGCGGACATGGTCCGTCCTGCGTCGAAAGATTCCCACCTGGGAAGACGTGGGCAGACGCGAAAGATGAAGATGTCTGGACACGATGCAAAAGAAGGATCTCATTCTTTGGAGAAACGAGAATTACGCTGAGTATTTGTTAGCCGAATTCATGCTTTTCTTGTGTTTCCCGTGGAAAGCATTGATGCTTCGCGGAGAAACATGCATGGCTGGAGACTGCATACCTAGAACTGGGTCGGGGAATGGCCACCTCCTTCTTAGATCCAACTTCAGCCTTTGAGCGTGGCATTTTTGGGGCTTGAGATATATGTCCTGGACTTGCAGTCGCGTAGTTCCTGGTCGAATTCCGTCGGTTGCTTGGCAGTAAAGTCAAGGGGCGCGAGACTGGTGAATGTGATATGCGAGTCGAAAGGGCAATTGAATTTGTTAATCTAGAGGCTAGCAATCGCTTGCTGAAACACCCGGAAACAATGTATGACATTGTTAAAGTTGGTGCGGAGAACCTTGGTAGTTTACATAGAGCTCAAAGGCAAATGACCCGAGAGCCTAGGCTAATCGCTGTACCCCGCGTGCTTATCCCCATCGGGCTAGCCCGCCATGTGCTTCGCCTTTATGCTTGGAAGTAGTACTACGAGTCTACAACTCCCTACAGAGATAGAAAAGTATTGTCCTGAAAAATGTACGTATTCTCATTAAATCAAAAGCTATTGCTTAGATAATAATAACTCCAATCTCATCATATTCCCCTTTTTTTTATTTCCAAGTCCACGTGGCGTCGTGTGGACATCCCAGTCATATTCACATTCACAGTAAGAAAGTATTTTTCAACGTTTCAAAGAAGCTTGGAGCTTACGAGTAAAGCTTCTTGTCGTAGCTGTGGAGACCGTGGACGTTACCCTCGACCTGGGCGCTGGCGCTTCTCATCTCAAAGCGCACAACACCAGCGTTGACACCCTCGTGGAGAGCATCGAGGCTCTTGACACCAATGTCTTGCAGAGAGTGCTGAACACCGGCAATAAGGTAGGGAATAAACTTGGTGATGGAGCCGCGGTCCAGGACGGAACCGGCGACACCCTGAGCGACCAAGACGTGGTCCTTCTCAGAGAAGTAACGGGCAGTACCAGCGTTGCTGGCCTGGGTGTCCTTCTTGTCACCACCAGCCTTCTTGTCCTCCATGGCGGCGATACTGCCCATACCACGGTAGGCCTTGACGAGTTGGCCCTCGTTGCTGACGAAGTACTCGCCAGGGGACTCGGTGGTACCAGCAAGGAGACCACCCATCATGACAGTGCTGGCACCCATGGCCAGACCCTTAACGATGTGACCAACGTTCTGGACACCACCGTCAGCGATACAGGGAACACCGAAGCGAGCGGCGAAGGAGGCGACGCTGCGAACAGCGGCGGCCTGGGGACGGCCGACAGCCATAACCTCCTGGGTGATGCAAGCACTACCGCTGCCCATGCCAATTCTCAGGCCATCGGCACCAGCGGCGATCAGGGCAGCAGCCTGCTCGCGGGTAACAACGTTACCGGCAATAACATCAATCAGAGGGAAGGTCTCCTTAATGTACTTGAGCATGTTGATCATGTACAAGGAGTTACCCTGGCTGGAGTCCAGAATAACGATGTCGAGACCAGCCTCAGCGAGAAGCTTGAGACGGTCCTTGTCCTCCTCACGGGTACCGATGGCGGCAGCACAGATGAGCTGCTTGGAATCGGGAAGCTTGGAGGCAAGAGGGTAGTGCAGGTTCTTCATCAAGTCCGAGCGGGACAGGAGGGAAACAATGTTGCCGTCGGCATCGATGATGGGCAGCTTGCCCTTCTTGGACTGACGGAGAACCTCGTTGGCCTCAGCCAGGGTGGTACCGGCGGGAGCAGTGACCAGATCAGTGGCCATGATGGCTGTGACAGGGTCGGAAAGGTTCTTGTGGAACTGAATATCACGGGAGGTGACCATACCAACAAGCTTGGAGCGGAGGGTTCCGTTCTCTGTCAGACAATTGATGTTAGCGTCGATGCAAGACAACTTGTATGACTCAATATGGTGAAAGATAAAGGAATGGTCAGGTAAAAACGTTTCTCTACAATGCAGCTCTCGCCGCTCCCAGTGGAACGAAAGTTATATGAAAGGTTTGTTCATCATGCAAATGGGAAGGTGTTGGAAAAAAGCAAAACGTGCAAAGCAAAACTTACCAGTGACAGGGAAGCCACCGAAACCCCACTTGGCCTTGAGGTCCTTGGCCTCGCCAACGGTAGCGGTAGGAGAGAGGACGACAGGGTCCAGGATGAAACCGTTCTCGTATCTCTTAACCTTGCGGACCATCTCGGCCTGGTCCTTGGGGGCACAGTTGTTGTGAATAACACCGAGGCCACCAAGCAGAGCCATGTGGATGGCCATGTTGTGCTCAGTGACAGTGTCCATGGGGGAGGACACAAGGGGGGCCTTCAGCGAGATACGCTTGGTAACAGGGGTGTCCAGGGTCACATCAGAGGCGGGGAAGCCTGTTATCCGATATGTTAGAAAAATTTTCATCTCAGATCAGAACCCCGCCATGATCAGACTCACCGATGTAACCGGGCAGAACAAGGAAATCGTTGTAAGTCAGGGCTCCGTGCTTGTCGGAGTCCAGGAGAGTGTCAACATCAAGACCATCCCGAGTGGGGTAGGTCTTCACAACCTCGAGGGCAGTGGTGAAGTCCTCGATCTCAGCCTTCATGGCGGCACCGGGCGCAGCCTCCTTGATGGTGATAGGCATGATTATTTAAAAAAGAAGGTATATCTGAAATCAGAGGATGAAACGGGACCAAGAATTGAGGGGTATAAAATCAACAGATAAGAAACCTTCTGTTGATGGAGAGAGTCCAGCTTTCCCAAAGAAAAGAAAGAAGAAGAAAAAAAGTTCGAGCGAAGAAGCTTCCTTTTCTTTTTTCCGTGCACGGCCACGCCGCGAGGGCGCCTTCCCTATCGCGGTTTAGCGCGATATCTTTTTTTCACAGTCACGTGCTGTGATTGGCTCTTAAACGAATATTCCGGCGGGCGGTGAGATGACCGTTGCTTAGAAATGATATCACGGCATGCTGAGATTAATAAGGGTAGTATTGGTCAAAGGTGACTGTACAAGGTAGGTTTAGTGGATGAATCTAGGTACAATGCCTCCATCTTGTAACGAATACATCGCGATATAGACGTTCATTCATACTGCTTAAACGTTCAGTGTATGTCATTGTCCGGGTTGCACTAGATCTTTAGTACTATGAGATAGAAAAGATATTTTCAGAAACAAAAATCAGCACGCTTCTGGGCTAATTTGATGATTTCCATTGAATGGCTCTGTGGGGGATCGACTTGATGGCTGTGGTACTAACGCGGCATCCTATGCAGCTCTTGCAGAAATCTGCGGGCCGATTCCCGGCGCACCCGGCAGAGCTTAATAGCTCCATGTCGGTACAAGGACCGTGGCTTGGGAATAACAGCGAGAATCAATTTCTGCAATTCAGTCCTCAAATTACCTATCTAGGTGTGCCAGCAAGGTTGTGAATACTAGGTTGTTTTGCTGATCGCTTGTTTACACACAGACAGGTAATGTAATAGGAAAGTAGCAAAGAATTTTCTATCTCAAGCGGCATCATCCCAGGGACTTTTTATAACTAAAATTGTTGTGTGCACACCTATCAGAAGGTGAAGAGAGAGATGGAGAGGAAAAGAGGAACGGCAATCGAATTGTGCATAGGTACAGCTACTACACGAGCCATGTCTCAGCCCCGTTAATGGCCTTGTTCCACCCGTCCTCATTTTGCCAAACTGCAATACTCTCGACTTCATCTTTGCCAAGTTTCAAACCGTTGTAGAGATGCTTAACTTCATTCAGTAATTGTTGTCGTGGCTATCATGGTATAGTTCTGGCAGAAGTTCAACTCACGGGGAATAAGCCTTCTCCGGGCCGTGGACCGCACACCTTGCCATCGGGAGACTCCCAACGGACATCTTGCTTGACACGTTCATAATCGATACGTAGAATATACACCAGTGGCTCCTCCTTGAAGAAAAATTTGAGTGTGTTGGGAACCTGGGTCGCCATCGAAAGATGGACGAATCCTGAGTCCTGGTCCAGTTGGCTGACAGGCAAGCGCTCAGGAAGTGGCTCGCTGACAGGTGCAGCGGAGGGGACAATCTTGTAGATGTAGCGGGGGTGAGAATCGAGTGCTGCCATTCTGGAAATGAGGTGGGGATGGAGTGGAAAGATGGTTGTCAACGGCCGTGACGAATGCTAATTTCTGCCTTTCCCCGCGCCAGATTTGCTTATCCGCTTTTCATCCTTGCGCTAACCTTGATGTTTTTTTATAGGACATGAATCAAATTACTGAATATGACAACTTTTTTCTTCTTTTCAATGCAAAGTTTACTCCATAATTCTATTGCACCACTTACCTCACGCCCTGAAATTTTGCGTCAAACATGAACCCCCAATTCCAGCTCTTGAACTTCACCGTTGAGCTTCAAAGTTCATCACTGCATAACAAGATATATAGCAGTCAATTGAAATGTAATGAGGTGTAAAAGGATATCACTATTATATAATCATCATCTGCCCAGGCCATTGTTAACCCCGTGTTCATTTTCCGACCTGCTCCACCCTTCCTGGTGGAAATATCACTCCCGGCAGGACAGCAATGCATCAAAGAAGCGCCCCTTTTCGAAAACCCAACTTCCCCAGGATTGAGATCATCGAAGATATCACGCGCTCTCATCTGGGTGGTCCATATTTGAAATGGTCTGGATGGACAAAAGTACGCATTGGAGTTTTCCTCGACAACGGCGACGTTGGATATAGCGAGAAGGGTCATGTTCTGAACCAATTTCGCTGCGAATCCAATGCATACAGGTGACTCTTTGATTCTGGTGCTTATGACCTCGACGTTGTCGGGAAGTTCCATGGCTGCATCAACTAAGTGGATCCGACTGCATTCCATCCTGCTCTCCAACATTTTGCCCAAGACAATTTTAAGCCAAGAGCTATACTGCTGGATTACTGCCCAGATATAGAGAGCTTAAATTGCGTCAACTACTCGGATGCGCTCTACCCCCAGACAGTCGAGGGTCTGGAGGAGGTGCAAAGAGCTGGCTTTCACCACAAAGTTATCTGTCCCAAATAATAATTTCCTTGTTCGAGCCCAGATAGGCTGGTCTGGGCAGACTTTGACCTTGCAATGACTCTCACCGACTTGGGGCCGGAAGAACAGGCCTACCGTGACAACGTACAGATTTGGGGAATAAATCGTAAGGGCTGCCTATTTTCGAAGCATTTGCGTGCTAAATAACGAATACGGAGAGATGACCAGGCTAAGGGATTACCGCCTAATTCAAGATTTTATTAAGGAATTTATGTCTTCTTATTGTTCTAACAATTTTTGATGGCGTTCACAATACCTGTAAAAGAGATGGATTGAGAGGGGTGTTGAGGAAAGCCTTTCACTTTATTCCCATCGTAGTGACATTTACGATTGTAGGTATCCCCAAGAGTCGCTCTCAAGGACAGTTACATACTGACTTACGTACTTACGTACCTGTAGTCCTTGTCTTGAAGGCTCCCAGGAAGTGGGTCAGCACTTTCACCTCGGCACCTGGGCATGAGCCAACAACCAATCTTCCAAATCAATCGCAACCAACTCTGGAATTGTTATGCAATGAACCTTGGACATTCTGATTTTAATCAATGCAACATCATGTTACTGCCTAGTACAATTTAGATCCATATATGTTGCGCAACTTTTCTTTTTTTAATCCATTGGCAAACCATAAGACGAATGGCAAAAAAGAACATTATGGGCAGCCCCATATATATTCGGGAATCGCAACCTGTTACTGTACCTGGAACTTCGGGAATCAACCGCAACTTCTAGTTTTTGAAGGAAGATTTCTCAAATCACGGAAAGGGATACTCCAAATTTCCAGGGCATGATACAATTGCAAGTCTTTTTATGTGCACGACTTCCAACGACGAGTCGAATCTGGAGCCGATTTAGGTCCATTCAGATATGCAGCAGAAAACGTGTTGGGGTAGAGACAGGGGAATAGAGGGAGAGATGATTGTTATGACATTATCTCAGCAATAGTGTTGCTTGGAACTACCTAGGTAGTTTGTTAGTGTTTAGGCACAAATTTATTCCTCACTAAAGCTTGGGTGGATTTCTCTTGTCGATGGGAACAAGATAATTGAGATGGTCGCACGGGACTACGGCCCACAATCGAACCCGCATAGATCTAAGTCACTGTCGCCAACACTGTAGATTATGCTACACTTAATAACAAATTTTGATGTTGAAGTTGGAATACAAGCAAAGAAGAAGCAATGTTGATCAGCACCAGGAGACTACAAAATGAAATCTGAACTCGAATAATACGCAACTAGTGTGAAAGGGTGCTGATAACACGTGATCTATGGCTGAGGGATCGACCGCCATCAGCTGATCGAGCTAGTCCATATCGGGAGATTTGTTTTGGACGGGTCCCAAATGGGAATTGGAGAATGCCGGTTCGCTCCTGCCCTGTTCCTCTCACCCCACTGTCAACAAGAGTTCCATCATCGGAGGGTCCCTGGAGCCGAATCTTGCGACATCTTCTGCTCCTCATATTTCTTGCATTTACCAACCTCGGGAGGTATATCGCTCCACGTCACTTGCGCCGTTGCCAATTCGCGTTCATCTCACATTCCGACCGCCCGTTCCAACACAAACAACATTTGAATTGCTCCAATTTCGGACTCAGCCACCACACCCCGCTTCTGTTACCGAAGCAGGGATGCGGTCTATCGAGCACAAGAATCTTTCTTCGGTGTTTGCATTCCTGTCGCAACGTCAATAGTGATGTCCAGTCAATTCCCGTCGCTGAAGCGAGCCCAGACGGATTTCCTCGTAGAGTCATCGAGTCCACTACGACACGGGTCAACCGCGTCCACCAATTCGTCCGCTTACTCAGTCGCATCAAGTTCATTTACCCCAAGCCGGACAAGCACGGTCTCTTCCAATGCGTCCATACAGAGCAACCTAGGTCATCACCGAGGAAAGAGTGAGGCAAGCGCAGTCAGGATGGAGTCAACAAATGGAGGAATCTCGGCAAGTGCTGGCAGCACTTATGAAAATATTCGCCGGTCTCTACGACCCTTACAACAGGCGCCTAACATCAATCCAACGCCCTCAAAGGCTGGCGCCTATCGACACACCCGCAGCCACACCATAGACGAGAAACAATATTTGAAGGACATGCGACCGAGTACCCCAGAATTGCCTCATACCCACCTCAAGGAAAATGAATCGCCTCGGTATAAATCGCCTGCATTTGAGCCACAAACACCCCCACTGGCTGCTTCGCCGCGCCACTGGTCGCCCACTCCAACTCCAGGATCTTCCCGCCCTTCATCTCCTCAAAAGACTCTACCCGGAAGCCCACGCCCAGCTCAACTTACGACAACTCTCTCTACCCCAGAACTCGAAACATTCCAGAAATCATCCACACGCCATCTCAGAACGCTATCCAAGTTTGCTCAATCTGGTGAAGGCGAGGAGTTCCAACTCGCGTCTGCAACAGCATCTGTGGTGGGCTTACAGGGTCGGCGACGATTAAAGCGAGCTGACTCTGTGGCTGGGAGAAATGGCGCGATATCACCAGAAAAGCCCAAAGCGTCCTCATGGGCAGCAGGGAACTGGATGGATCAACAGCGACAGTTCCTACAAGCGTACGAGTACCTGTGTCATATTGGCGAGGCAAAAGAGTGGATTGAGGAGGTTATGAAAAAGGAGATCCCGCCAATTGTCCAGCTGGAGGAGGCACTGAGAGATGGTGTGACCCTGGCGGAGGTGGTACAAGCCATGTATCCTGACCGAACTTTGCGTATCTTTCGAAACCCAAAGCTACAATATCGCCATTCAGACAACATTGCCTTGTTTTTCCGCTTTCTCGACGATATTGAGCTACCGGAGCTTTTCCGATTCGAGCTCATCGACCTCTACGAGAAGAAGAATCTTCCGAAAGTCATTCACTGTATCCATGCTCTTTCTTGGTTGCTGTTTAAAAATGGCATGCTGGACTTCCGTATGGGCAACCTGGTTGGTCAGCTTGAATTCGAACACCACGAACTTGAAAAGACTCAAAAAGGTCTTGACAAGGCGGGTGTCAGCATGCCGAGTTTTGCAGGCATGGCTGCGAACTTCGGCGCAGAACCAGAACCCGAGCCCGAACCTGTTGAGTCGGAGGAAGAGCGAATCGACCGCGAGCTACACGAGAACGAAGCCGCAGTTGTTGACTTCCAGTCACAGATCCGGGGAGCCATGATGCGCCTAAAGCTTGGCAATACGATGAATGATCTTTGGGATTTCGAGCCATTGCTGATTGAATTGCAATCACGTATTCGTGGCGACTGGGCTCGCCAAATTAGCCAATATCGACTTGAGATGCGTCAGTTTGCGGTTCAACTGCAAGCAGCCAGTCGCGGATTCATTGTTCGTCACCGCCAGAAAGGTGATGTACAGTCTCGCAAAGCCCAAGAGTGTGACATTCTTGAGCTCCAGAGTCTTATCCGGGCTTCCAAGTCGCGAGCCCAGACAAGCTTGTTGCAGACTCGTATTCGAAAAGAGGAGTCCGGAATAAAGAGCTTCCAAGCAGCAATCAGGGGTGCCCTCCAACGAAAGATCGTCGCTGATCAATACGATGACACTCGGTATGCAGAGAACGATGTTACTGCCCTTCAAGCAGCAATAAGGGGTGCTCTCCAGCGCAAGATCGTTGCCGACCAATACGATGAAACTCGGTCTGCTGAGAGCAATGTTATTGCCCTGCAGGCTGCAATTAGAGGTGCCCTTCAGCGCAAGATCTTTGCCAATCAGTATGAAGACACCCGATCAGCGGAGAATGATGTTACCGCCCTTCAAGCTGCCATCCGTGGTTCTTTGCAACGAAAGCAGATGAGCGTACAATCACAGCAAATTGAGGAAACTAGCAGTCCAGTCCAGTCACTCCAGGCTGTGATTCGTGGTACCCTTGCTCGCCAGCATATGGCTCACATCAAGGCTTCGCTTCACAACGAGAGTGCCGCTGTCACCGTACTACAAGCAGGTGCTAGGGCACTTGCCTCGAGGAAACGACACTTGGAACTTCTGGATGCTCTGTCAAAATCGGAGAGTGAGTGTATTGAATTCCAAGCGTTGATACGCGGTGCCACAGTCAGACAGAGCAATCAAATTCTCCGCGATGAGCTAGCACAACATAATTCATCAGTCACTGCCCTGCAAGGATTACTGAGAGCCAACGCTCTGCGAGCCTTCTTGCAGTCGCAACATGATCAGCTCATGAACTCTGAGAGTATCGTGCTGGATGTGCAGTCAATGGCTAGAGGCTTGATCCAGCGTAAGCACCGGGATGACGAACGGAAAGCGTTGGAAGAACACGAGAATGCCATTGTGGAGCTTCAAGCACTTTCTCGTGCAGCTCTGGAGCGTATGAGAGTCGGTGATATTCTCAATAATCTCGAAGACAACGAAGAGGAAGTTGTTGAGCTTCAAGCCCTGGCTCGGGCCATGATTGTTCGGCTTCAAGTCGGCGAGATGCTTGCTGACCTGGAGGATGAGGAACACATCATCACCGACCTGCAAGCACACATTCGCGGCACTATCGTCCGGAATCGCTTTGAGGAAAGACGCCGTCATTATAACCAGAATATGGAGAGAGTCATCAAGGCTCAAAGTGTCATCCGCGGCCGCATTCAAGGCCGTGCGTACAAGAGCTTGACGAGTGGAAAGAATCCGCCTGTTGGAACAGTCAAAGGTTTTGTGCACCTTCTCAACGATAGCGATTTTGACTTCGACGAGGAAATTGAGTTCGAACGACTGCGAAAGGTCGTTGTTCAACAAGTCCGGCAAAACGAGATGGCAGAGCAGTACATCAGCCAGCTGGACATCAAGATTGCTCTACTAGTCAAGAACAAAATCACACTTGATGAAGTCGTCAAACACCAAAAGCACTTCGGTGGTCATATTGGTAACTTGCTGTCCAACACTGACATCTCTTCTAAAGATCCTTATGATCTGAAAGCTCTGAACAAAACCTCCAGAAGAAAGTTGGATCAGTATCAAGTCTTTTTCTTCCTTCTACAGACTCAATCACAATATCTGGCAAGACTGTTCCGACGACTTCGCGAGATTAATACCTCAGACAAGGAATATGAAAGAATCAGACATCTAATGATGGGCCTCTTTGGGTACTCACAGAAGAGGCGAGAAGAATACTACCTTGTGAGACTTCTTGCACGCTCGGTCAAAGAGGATATCGAAGGTTTCGCGACACTGTCTGAGTTCTTGCGCTGCCACTCTTTCTGGAACAAGCTGTTCAGCTCCTACGCCAAGTCACCTCGGGACCGAAAGTTCATGCGTGATGTCTTGGGCCCAGTAGTGAAGGAGTCCGTAATTGACAATCGTGAACTCGACCTTGAGAGTGATCCGATCCAGATTTATCGCTCTTCAATCAACAATGAGGAGCTTCGCACAGGTCAACGAAGTCGACGACCAGCAGACCTTCCTCGCGAGGAAGCAATCAGAGATCCTGAGACCCGGGAAACTTTCATTCAGAATCTGCAAGATCTGCGTGATGTTGCTGACCAGTTCTTTGCTGCCCTCGAAGATTTCTTGTACCGCATGCCATTTGGGATCCGATACCTTACCAAGCAAATGTATGAAAATTTGCTTGCCCGTTTCCCTAATGAAGACCCCGGATTTGTTCTTCAGACGGTAGGCCACTGGGCGTGGAAAAGCTATTTCCAGCCGGCTGTACTAGAGCCAGAGAAGTATGGTGTGGTGGATCGTGGTTTGACTCAAGAGCAAAAGCGAAATCTGGGGGAAATCGCAAAGGTAGTTGCGCAGGTCGCTTCTGGTAGACTCTTCGGAGCAGCCGAAAATGTTTACCTTCAACCTTTGAATACCTACATCGGCGAGTCAATACAACGGCTAGGGCGCATTTGGGGACAAAGTGAGTTTACTACTTATGTTTTTTCTCTTTTCACCGAGCTAACCTCAAACAGTGATTTCCGTCCAGGATGCGGAAGCCTACTTTGACATTGATGAATTTAATGATCTTTACGCCAAAGCCAAACCGACTTTGTACATCAAAATGTCCGACATTTTCTCTATCCACCAACTTGTCGCCTCACAAATTGACTGCATGTGTTCACACCCCGATGACTTCCTTAAACAGCTTGTCCGGGATCTGGGCAACGTGAAGAGCAACGAGAATGAATTGATGAGTGTCAGCTCTACTGAGATCAATCTCACACTCAACCCCAAGCTGGCTCAGGTTGAAGGTAAGGAATTTCTTGATAAAATTTCCATTATGACCCGGCTAACAAAAGACCCTTATAGATCCGGAAGCGGCCGTAAAGACCCTGTTTATGGAGACCAAAAGATGCATCCTTTACATTATTCGGGTTCAAAGTGGTACCAACTTGATGGACATCATGCTCAAGACACCTAGTGAAGAAGATGAAGAGCGCTGGGATACTTTGGTTCGAGAAGAATTGAGCACAGGCAACCCACGCCGGGGTGCCTACTCCGAGGCTAGCACTTTGATTGATATCGGTTCGATGACCTACACGGAGCTGAAGGGTACCGCCCTGGAGAACATTCTTCGCCTCGAGCAAGCTGGCAAGATCAGCCGCCACAACCACTACCAGGATCTCCTGAACGCCATCGCTATCGACATCCGAACGAAGCACCGTCGACGAATCCAGCGAGAGCGCGAATTGGAGGGTGCGCGCCTGACTTCCAACCGTTTAAGCGACCAAGCTTCCTATCTAGAGGGACAACTCAAGACCTACAACGATTATATCGAGCAGGCCATGATTACACTTCAGAACAAGAAGGGAAAGAAGCGATTCCTGATGCCATTCACCAAGCAATGGGACCACCAGCGAGAACTTCAGAAATCCGGCAAGGTTTTCAAATTCGGATCCTACAAGTACTCTGCCCGCAACCTGGCGGACCGTGGTGTGCTGGTTGCCTGGAAGGGTTATTCTGATCGGCAATTTGACCGGGTGGACTTGACAATTTCTAGTAACGAAGTCGGTGTGTTCACCATTGACGGTAGTAGTGGCAACATGATGGTTCCTGGAGCCAATGCCCAGGTCCCACTGGATGACCTATTACAGGCTCAGTTCAACAACACACAATTCATGGACTTCTTTGACGGGCAGATGAGGGTCAACGTGAACCTTTTCTTGCATCTGATCATGAAGAAGTTCTACAATGAATAAGCTTCTCATGATTACGGCTTTGATGAGGGATGAATGGGATTGGGCATATTCTTGGGCATATTTTTTTTTACTTTTCCCCTATTTTTGTTTGTTTCAGATACCTGGGGACTTTTTGTATCGATTTTTCCCCCCAATAGCGATAGCGTCAAGCTTCTTACATTAGTACCCGAATGAGCATGTACACAGGATAAGAATCATTCAATCAATGGTCTAATTAAATACATTCATCAATTAAAAATATCGTGATCTGTAACGGCAAGGGTCCTGCCTGCTATTAACAACTATATTCATATCCATTCCTGCACATGCATTCCATCGAATCCATCACTGTTGAGGTCCAAGCCTCATGTATTAATATGGCCTCGGACAGTCAAGCTCCCAGCCCTCATGAATCCCCAAGTCGGCAATGGGGGTCGAGTTGAGCTCAGTGGAAAGTGTTTCTCTCCGCGAGACTAGTGTTCTCGAGGTACACCTCAATCTAATAGGAGTCAATATCTGTAAGGAAGGCAATATTGAATATAGCAATTTCTGTCATACCTTGTTGGTCATCTTTGAGTCGACATCTTTGCAGCAAATACAGGCAATAAGGCCAACAATACCAAAGGCCATTGATACCATTGCCACCACACTAAATCTTAGATGAGCGAATGTTCAATTTTGGACTTCCTCATCTGGAACACTCACAAGATAGCCTTGCAGTAGGCGTCGCTGAGAGCGGCTTCGGCGGCAGCAGCAACGGCCGGACTATAGGAAGTCAAAGCCGAGGCACCACCCGACACCACAGACATCAGTCCTTCGACCTTGGACTCAGACAGACCAGCAGCAGTCACAGCAGCTGGGATGAACTTCTCCATATATTTGGTCAATGTCTTGCTGAAAACAGTTTCGTAAATCGTCGTAGCAACTAACAGACATTAGTACCAGGGTGAACAACGAGAAAAGAAACAACATACCTGCACCAGCCGCAAATCGAATACATCCAGAGATACCACCACTGACACCAAGGTTCTGCTGCTCAACACCCATCTGGGTGATAGCAATACTCAAATAAATGGCCCAACCAAAACCAACCTGAGAAAGGAACAAGAACGCAATCATCATGCCCTTGTTGTTAGGTGAAACCAGGCCAAGCAAAGATCCGAATAACACCATCACAAATACCGAGATGGTCAACTGCCACTGCCAGTGACGAATGTAACTACCAAGAAAGGTGAGCAGCAGAGCACCGAAAAGAATACCCAGACCCTGCGGCAGAGAAAGGACAACAGCATATTTCCAGTCTTCTCCGCCGTTCGTATAGAACACAGTGATCATCTGGGGCCACAGAATGCTGGATGAGTAGTAGAACATGTTGATGACTCCTAGCGCGATCACGGGCGCGGTGAAGTCGCGGCCGTAGGAGCTGGTGAAAATTGCGGTGGGTGTCAAGGGGTATTTAAGGTTGCCGTATGTTTCCCAGAGAGCAAAGAGGACAAGGACGACTGCTCCGACGACCAGTGTTGCCACGACATGTGGGTCTGTGGAGGAATAGGCGCTGGCCCAGACGATTCCCATGAGGAAGGGGACGATACCACCGACGAAGAGGAATCCACCCAAGTAGTCCATGGACTTGAATGCTTCCATGTAAGAGATACCGATCCTGTATGTATAATTAGTTCTAGTCCTAGCCTTGGCTTTTGATATCAACGTACGGGTGCTTGGGAGGGTGATAGAGCAGAAGAAGTCCGACAAAGGAAAGACCCTGGAAAATGGCGACGCCCCAGAAGTTCCATTGCCATGTGTTCATCTCATAACCGAAGCGGGCTGTCACTGGTGCAACAATGACTGCGATGTACACAGTCATATCAGCAAAGACGACACCGATGTGGCGCCACTTGTTTGGCAAGAGCTCAGGAAGAGCGAATGCAGCCATCTGTAGGGAAGGGAGTCAATATCTCATAGACTGCTCGAGTGGCTGATATAGTCTGACCTGACAGTTGGCTCCACCAAACCCAGAAACCGCCAGTCCTGCAATGATTTGGTTGGTGTTTTTGGCGGAAGCAATAATGATGTGACCGGCAAAGGTAACCTGCGATTATCAGTAGCTGCGCATAAGTTCAAGCCCGATTGAGATATGTACCAGGTTGCCCATCACAAGGAACCAGCGTCGACCCAAGAGATCAGTGTTCGGTCCACTGCGAAATATCAGTATCTCGTGCGCCAAGATTCTACACTAGCCGGGGCGCATACAAGAGTAGGAAGGAACAAGTAATCGAGATTGTCCAAGCCGGGACAAACCAGATGTATCCATTTGCGTCTCCCAAGTCCGCTGAAACCGAGGAGCCAATCGCGGACACGACGGGGATGGGCCAGAAGGAGAGACCATAGCCGCAGGATAGGATCTATGGATTCAATCGTTAGAGCTGCGACGTGATGCGACAGACGGTATGTAGAGGATTACCAGAGCAACAATCCAGGTCTTGAAGGCAACAACCGGAGGCTCAACCTCTTCATGGTCAGAAGGTAGGGAGCTTGGCCCCGAGACAGCCATAGGGCTACTGGCCGCATCTTTCTCGTTGTCCTCAGCCATGGTGAGCTGTTCAACAGTCGTGACTGGTGGAGAGAAAGAGAGAATCAAAATTTTATTTACATGCACAGAAGCTCTAGCTGCTAGTAAACTTGGCCGATTGACTAATGCAATATTGCTGATCCAAAGCCTATCATTGCATTTGCCCCCCGCTAACCCCTGACAAGAATGGATGAAAGTATGTAAGCTCTGATTCATGTTTTTCATTTTTTTTGCTTTACACTAAACAACACTAATAAGTTGCTCCACTGTCCTGCACCTAGTTACTTACAGTAGTCCCATTGCGGGTACCGTAAGCTTCGGGAAACCATTATTGGTCAATCATCACCCGAAGTAATGATTGGCAAGGGATTCAAATCCCGCTGCGTCCTGCTACAGTAGGGTTGGTCCGAGGCTAATAGTATAGCTCCACAGACCCGGCTTTACGACGGTCTGATATTTACCCCTCACAGTTCGTAGGATAAAAGAACAGTGATTTCTGGCATTGGTGTCCAAATTTCCATATCGAATTCCTGCAAATCGCACAAAATGGCGTCAGAAGACCGTGTCGCCATCATCATCGGAGCCACGGTTAGTGAAAGAGAAGAAAGAAAAAGCAAAAAAATCAATATTCATAGCCGAACTACTCACTGACCACCAAATGGTCTAGTCGGGTATTGGATCCGATTTAGCCAAACGCCTCTGTACCAAAGGCTGGAAAGTAGCCTGTACAGGCCGACGCCAAGCAGCCGGAACGCAACTTCTATCGGAGCTCAACACTCAGAACGCAGAATTCTTTGCAGCAGATGTCTCCAAATATGAAGACACAGTCGCGGTCTTCCAAAAAGTCTTTAAGCTCTGGGGTCGCATTGATGCTGTCTGCGTGAATGCGGGAATCGTCGACAAGTCTTCCGTCTACATCTATGACTCGAAAAACAAGTCCATTGACGATGTTCCCCCGGCACCGGATATGTCTGTTGTTGATATCAACTACAAGGGAGTTGTTTATTGCACGCAGCTAGCTACGCATTTTATGCGGTACAATTCTGTACCTGGAGGGCGGGTCATTATAACCAGTAGCATTGGGAGCGTGTTTCCCCATGAGTCTTATCCGGTTTACTGTGGGACCAAGGCGGCGGTCAATCAGTTTGTTCGGGGTGCTGCTCCGTTGTTGAAGCAGAAGGAAAATATCTTGCTTAATGTTGTTATGCCGGGTATTGTGCAGACGCCTATTGTTCCGCCCGAGATGATTGAGGCTGTTTCGCCTGAGTGGTAAGCGTGTTTCCTTCCCCCCTATAATTTGGAAGGGATTTGACCTGTGTTATTAGTATTACTCCTGTTGAGACAATCTTGAAGGCCTATGATGTCTTCTTGGAGGACACAACTGGTATGGCGGGGCAACTGCTTGAGGGTTCGGCCGAGAAATTGATCTACTATCAAATGCCTGAGCCAGGTAACGGTCGTATAACGGAGCGGGCTGTTACGGTATGGGAGCCCTTGTTTGAGATGATGCATGGTGAGAAGTCTGGACTTCCTGGAGCAATCCCTTAAGCTGTTGAACCTTGGAATGTTGGCGATATTGTTCTGGGGTCATTCTCGACCACTTAATAACGCAGTAGGTCAAATTGAAGATTTAGCTTCATCAAAGACACCACTTTTTTCATGAAAAAAAAAGATTCTGACTTTGCTAAGCCCCTCCTAAATTTCAAACCCGCTATAATTTGGGAAGAGAAAACATCCGGGATTGCCAGTGGAGCTTGAAGCTGTATATATATTTTGTACGCAGTCCAATGGACCTCCGTTGACAAGCAGGACTTGTTCATGAACAATGGCATGCTCTTTCTGTGCTCCGCACGCTCAGTGTCTCTTTTCCCCGAAGTTTGGGTGGAGTAAACAGCCATCGTCTGGTGACCTCTGTAACGTCAAACTTTAAACTATATGAAAAATCTAGTGGCGTTGGTGTGATCGACACTACCGAAATTACAGTAGCGGATTTTTACCGGTGTACACCACCGGCGTGCGTAGGTGGAATGCAAGGATGAGAACTCGTGGGCCGTGGACGGGACATAGCGTCGGTCAGAATTCGGTTCGGGTTCGGACCGTCCGTTCAAACCCAAAGACAATGATCCGCCGGGTGGAGAATACGAATTTGATGGGCCAATATCCATTCCTTGAGAATCCTTCGGGGTTACTGTGGGACTGGTGAGATCAAATTAAATCGCCGACGGGATTTGCAGCAGGGACTTCTCCTTTTCACGTGGTTAAACGGTTACCTTGAAGATGTGGCTCGCGTGCAGGGTTCTGGAAATTACACTATTGATTCTATAGCATAATTATCATAATTAACTTATGTCTCTCATCCTTGTCTGTGAAAGCTTGAGATCTATACAGAACTCTTAATTTGATCGTCTGTCTTTCACTCATTTAGAACACCGTCGACTTGGTTGTCAAGCTCGGTTGCTCCCATGACCTCACGCATTCCTTCGTCACAGAAATCATGCTGGTCTCGGAAGTAGAAGCCCGTGTCTGAGATCTCCACTGCGAGTCCATACAGCTTGGACGCGGCGACAGATTTACCGAATGTGTCGGTTAAACCTTGGCCTGCGGGGCTACCACCATCCACTAGTTGAAGCACTATCTGAGTGATAGTCTCAAGTTTGACGAAACGGTTTGGGGGGAAGCTATCCCATCCTTTCTCGTCGACAAGATTAGTGCGCGTAATGCCGGGGCAGATGGCATTAACGCGCACCCCATCGGCACGGAAGTTGGCTGCAATCGAGCGCATGAACCCAACGACACCAACTATGGAAATGTCAGCCTAGTACTTTAGGTTTAGTCTGATCAGTCAACGTACATTTGGCTGCTGAGTAAAGAGGAGAGTAAAAGGAGGGGTAAAGCCCACCACAGCTGGCGGTCATCACTACATTTGCATCGCGCCCCTTGTGAGGCGACAGACGGAAATAGTGCTGTGCCAACCAAGTGGTGAGAACCACTCCCTTCAAGTCCGCATCGATCGGCAAAAGATCTGGCTCAGGTGGTGGTGCTACCGACTCAGTGGGTGGCTGCGGGGCGTAGAAATTGGTACGTTCAATCACTCCCGCGTTGGCAAACACGAAGTCGAGTCTATTACCACCGTCTAAGAAGGACTTTTGGAAAGCATCACATAGCTCCCCATATTTGGTCACATTGGCCTTGTGGAAGGTGACTCGGGGCAGCTCTTGAGCAACCTTTGCTCCTGCGGTCTCATTGATATCGAGGATGTTCACAATCCAGTCTCCGCGAGCGGATAATTCCCGGGTAACGGCCAAGCCCATGCCGCTGGCTATTTGGAAGGATCATTAGCACGAGGCTGAATCATACCCATAGTAAGCTCATCTGACTTACCACCCCCGGTGATCAAAGCAACTTTGGTAGTCATGTTGGACAATAATTATACGATGTACCCCGCGATGTACGTTGTACTTTGTGAATGAATCTACGAACCTTTTGCATTGATCTAGATCCTATGAATAATCACCTGGGCACACTTGTTCAAGTGTGGGTTTAGCTCTGTACTGAATGGTACTGTATGATTGTTGTGTACACATACTATATGGGGTAATGATAGCCTACAAGTCTCCACAACTGATCCTGCTGTTCGCACCCACCACGGCAGGCCACCTCACTTATATAGCGGGAAAATCCCGAGGTTTCAAGACACTCAAGCCGTCGTTTGATATCATAATTTGAGTTTGAAATGAATGCACTAGGCTTGACATGGCTGAACGCCCGGTTTCTTAGCAATTTAGGTCTCGGCCCGCGGGTGTCGACTTCTCTTAGCCTTTGAGTGGGGATCAAGGAGCAGGACTCACGAATCAGGGAAGTGCCACTTGATTGATTTTTGTTTTCTTTTTTTGATAGACCCCAAGTGTCCGACTCCAAGTGTCAGTCTCCAAGTATCAGACTCCAATTTTGTGGCAAAAGGGTACTTTTGCTGAACTCTATACGGAGTACATCGTATGGTATGGAGTATACACCTGGACAGTGCAACATCGATCCAAAGAAAACATTCGTTTTTCATCTCCACTAAAGCAAGATGCATTGTCCCTTACATCGAGAATCGTGAGCTAGCGCTCCCCAGCGGTTCCTACTGAGCACACTGAAACGAAGATCGTCGATAACCACGAAACACCCTATGTGATGTACAGATACAGAGGTCTGGAAACTAAACTTGACAGGAAGAAACAAATCTTAGACGAATCCTAGCCGAACCTTGTCACTTTATTTTAAAAGGATCAGCAAAGCAGCCAGTTGGGCAACAATTTGACTCTAACGGGACTCCACTGTGTAATTGTTCCGGGTAGATGGTGCAAAATCACTAGGCGAAAATGTCTCCTATTCTTGTCTTCCTCGTAGATCCAATGCAATTTCAGACCCCGAAGGCGGCACACCCATCCTTTAGTAGTCAATTTCCCTCGAGGCGAATCTTTTTCGATCTTGAATACCCTTCCTCTCCATCTTCGTCTGTAGATGTCCTTGATGGTTTGAGTGCTGTTGTGTCAATCCTGCACGATGACGAGCAGCTTGAATGTCGAAACTTTCGTCGAGTATGCCATTGGCATGAGCTTTTTGCTCTTGCGGATGTTTTCTCGGCTTAGCTTTGGAGGGCTGAGAGGCTTGCAGTTAGATGATGCTTTTGCAGTTGCAGCCATAGTTCGTTTCACTCCTCATTGGACGGTTGAACTTCTGCTAACCACATTACAGATCTTCTGGACCATGCAGACAGTCATTATCTACTTCTTGGGTGAGTTGTTCTTTGATTCTTGGTTCTTTGACATATACTAACTCAAAATAGAGATGTATGGCAACAACATTGGCCTCAATGCAGTTACCGCTATGGAAGTTCCAGACAGCAAAATAGCACTGATGACTCTGGGCTCTAAGTTGGCCTTTACGAACTGGATCTGGTATATCAGCTATCTTTGGTCCTTGAAAGGGGTTTTGCTTTGCCTTTACTGGAAGCTCACGTTAGTCATACTTATCCAGTTCCCCGGATTTTCATCTGACTTGTTTCTTTACAGGCAAGGATTACGCACTCAAAGGCTTGTGCTAGCAGTAGTGGGCTTCTGCATTGTCAGCTGGCTAGCGTGTATACTTACGCATATCTGCATTTGCACACCTGTCACTCATAATTGGCAAATCAAACCCTATGCAGGAGGTAAGGACATCCCACTCTCAATGACAATCTGCCTGGAGCTAAAAGATATCTAGACAACTGCACTCTCCGCACACCACTCTACGTGGTTATAGCTGTGCTTAATGTGATGTGAGCTCACTCAACGTCTCTTTTGGGTATTTTAAGCTGACTCAACCCTACCAGGTCCGATATTATGATCATGGTCATCCCCGTCCTCATACTTGGCAAACTCCAAGTTCCCCTCCAACGCAAGATCATTCTCGCCATAATGTTCACATCCGGTATTTTCATCATGATTTGTACCATTCTCCGCTGCTACTACTCCCTCGGCGATATCAGCAACCTTCCAATTGCCCTTCGCTGGGCCGACCGCGAATCCTTCGTCGCCGCAATCGTCGTCTCGCTCCCAGGTATCAAGCCGTTATTCCGTGGTGTGGGCTGGCTCGGATTCTCAAGCTACTCCGGATCGAAGAACGTGTACAGCACTGGAGGTTATAATAAGTTCGCCTCCCGAGGCGACAAATCAGGTGGTGGGATCAGCTTTGCGGAGCGAAGTAATAACCGCAAGAGCATGGAACTGAATACCATTCCAGGACTCACACAAAAGAGAGCCTCATCTGAAGAAAGTGAGAGGCCAATTCTTCATCCCGGTGGTAAGAGTGTCGCTACTGTTGGTCAGGGAAGTAACGGTGCCCAGCAACACGACAAGTTCTCCATTCAGGTGACGACCGAATTAAGTTTGGAAGAGGAACAAGGAGAAAGACGAGACATGGCCCATGATATGACACGCTAAATGTAACTTGATCGGCAATTTCCCCGGTTTTATCAATGTTCTATACGCATGTGCTTTCAATGTTTGTTTAGTTTTGGCGGTTTGGGCACGGCGGTTTTTTTTTCTTATAAATAATATTATATTACTATTTTGACAACTTGATTGTTCATGAGAATGAATATTCATTATCTCGGAAGAATGATTGGAAGTTCCCTCCGCCATAATAGGCTAAGTAGTATGTGTTTGTATTCCAAGGTTCTCTACCCCGGATATGTCCCGGAGCTTCGATGTTCTGGAATTTTGTTGTCAGTCTCTTAACTTTCGGATGTTCAAAGCCATGAAACAATTCAGATAGGAAAGTCACACACTTCGAACCATTATTGTCTAATTATCTCTCCTCCACCGTGCAATCATCTAGAACAGATCCAGTGGCCCACCTTCGTTGCTGCGGTCAGGGGCTGCCACGTGACTGCGTGGCGCGTGTTAATCGGCCAGCTGGAAACCGGTCCGTTCCCCTCCAACCAACTCACCCTCGCTCACAATCAATCCCGGCGGGCTTGGATCGCTTGTTCTTCTCTAGTCAATTGTCCGGCTTATCTAGCCGCGCTATATCTTTGTCCTCTTCTTGTCCCATCCCGATTCCGACTTGATACAGCTACAGCCCCTCGCCATGGACTTCTCCAGCCTCAAAGATCAGGTCAGCAACCTGACCTTGTATGACCTCAAGGCAGGTGTTCGCAAGGTGCAAAATGGTGCGTTGAATCCGTCCAGTCCGACAGTGTTGCGATTGAATGTGACTCGGCTTTGTGTCGCAATCCCGGGAACCCTTGAGCTGACCGCTTCGTCATAGCCGTTATGAACTATACCGAAATAGAAGCCAAGGTTCGTATCCTGGTACCTCCGCGCAAACACCTCGTGAAGACTACGACTTTCCGAACTATGCGACCCTCGATTCGATACCCTGTGACATATTACTTACTCGATCTAGGTTCGGGAAGCCACAAACAATGAACCATGGGGTGCTTCGACCACGTTGATGCAGGAGATTGCCAATGCCACTAATAGCTAGTAAGTGCTGCTGCTTACAAGGCTCTGGTGAAGTAGACGCTTATGGTTATAGCCAATTGCTTAATGAGATTATGCCCATGATCTACAAGCGGTTCACCGATAAAGCGGCGGAGGAGTGGCGACAGATCTACAAGGTACGCTGGTGTGCTCCTGCGATATCAATATCAACGGCTGACCTCGGTTCTTCATAATGTATAGGGTCTCCAGCTTCTTGAGTTCTTGATCAAGAATGGATCCGAACGAGTGGTGGACGACGCAAGATCTCACATGTCCCTTCTGCGGATGCTCCGGCAATTCCACTATATTGATGTGAATGGTAAGGACCAGGGTATCAATGTGCGCAACCGGTCTTCAGAACTAGTGAAATTGCTGGGCGACGTGGATCAGATTCGCACCGAGCGCAAAAAGGCTCGATCCAACCGCAACAAATTCAGTGGATTCGAAGGTGGAATGAATGTCGGTGGGATGTCTTCTGGAAGCTCTGGCCGCTATGGAGGGTTTGGAAGCGACTCCATGGGATACGGTGGATACAGCGGGGGTGTTTACGGCGATGGTGGTGGCTTTGGTGGCGCTTCCAGTGACTTCCAAGACAGCGGAAACGGCGGAAACAAGGCCAACCGATTCGACGAATACGATGAGTACGACGAGGGAGATGCCAGCCCCCAGCGACGTGAAACTGCTGCTCCTACTAGCAGCAAGAGGGCACCACCGAAGAAGGCAGAGCCAGCCCCCGCCCCCGTGGCAGACCTGTTTGATTTCGGTGATGATGAGCCTGTGACCACTTCCTCGACTGCTGCTGGCAAGCAGCCCGCCGGAAGTGCCTTGAACATGCTGGATAACACCGCCGACGATGACGAATTCGATGATTTCCAGTCCGCAACTCCGGCACCAGCACCAGCTGCTTCGAACTTCTCCATCCCAGCTCCCGTCTCGGCGAGCACGACCTCAAGCACCCAATTCGTAGCGCCCCAACCAGTGTCAGCGTCCCAGGGTGCCAATATCAATGGCATTGTAGGCTTCACCTCGGCAACCCCCACTCCGACTCACAGCGCGCTCACCTCTCCTGTCTCGCAGTCTGCCTCAATCCAGCAGCAACAGCTCCCGAAACCCACGGGCTTCCAAGCTGCAACCCCCAACTATTTCACCTCCGTCTCCACCAACACCAACCAACCCTCGCAACCCTTCTCGCACGCCGCTACGTCTTCCATCTCCTCCTCCAAGGCCCCTGCCGCAAGCAAGCCCGCCGCCAAGTCATCCGGAGACGCCTTTGGCTCCCTCTGGTCCACTGCCAGTGCCAGCGCCGGTATCAGCAAGGCCAACGCAAACGCAAACAAGGGCCCCAACCTCGCCAGCATGGCCAAAGAGAAGGCTAGCGCTGGTATCTGGGGCGCAAACGCTGCCTCATCTCCAGCCCCATCCCAGCCTAAACAGGGCGGCTCGGCCTTCGATGACCTGCTCGGTTAATTTAAACTCCAATCTGGCCATTGGGCTTATTGATCAATTCTCGTTCTAGTTATCTACCGAGTACAGAATCCGGCGTTTCATAATTCCAGACTCATTTATGCTCCTTCTACATTTTGTTCCATTTGACAGACCCCCCTGTGCTTTATTTTGTACGTTGGCTCGTGCTTGCGGGATTTTCCATCGCTTTAGCAAAGCCGTTTTGAAAAAAATTCTCCTTATTCTCTTCATCATGCCCAAAATTCAAATCTTTGGTAGCTCATGTCCCTTTTCCGTCCACAAGTGTAAGATGTGCCGTTTCAGGTCAATGTTATATATCCATGGTCCACGGGTACTGTCCTCGCTTTTTGGAGTTTCAAAATATCCATTTCTTATAAAAGTCTCTACCTATGACTGCAAGCCCGAGTACATACTGAATCAAACATTCTTACAAGGCCATGAAACGGCATTCGCGTAATTTACTAAACAGAATAGTTGGTCTAGGGTTGAATAGGCATTATGCTAATGCTAATAGATGCTAGGACAACGCCTGCGCTGAAGGAAGCTAGATACAAGTGCGATGGGTTTAAATGGGAATAGAAACAGGAATGTATGACGGAATACAGAAATTTGCGAGGGGGGCGAGAAGCTAACAGGAAGAGAAAAGGGAGATTAATTTCCATCATGTAGCCCTCGTAGGTAGCTTTTGCAAAGCCCAGCCATGGGTTGTAAAAGGCGAAACGAGAATCGTGAGAAATATCAGAGTAGAAGGGTAGTGGTTGGGGAATCATTCGTCAGTCGGAGTTTCGGGGGCATTTTGGTGAAGAAAGGTATGTAGTTGAGAAGTGTTTTTAATGATGTTCTGGATTAGGACCTGAGGTCCTAATGCGTCCAGATATGTTGAATCTGGAGAGCCAGTTCTCGTCTCTCCCATTTGCTTGGGTACAATGGCCAATTAATGGAATTCAAATCCATGAAAGCGAATTGTCGGTGGAGTTTATGAGACTCTACCTTTGTGGGAGAGGGAGCTTCGTCAGCAGGCTTTGATGCCAATAGAGACTTGCCGCAGACAGGACTCTAATGGGTGAGCCGTGCAGTTTTCAACTCATGGTGCCCTGTTCAATGAAGCCGCCTCTGGTTTGGCGGGTATTTCAGGTCTTTGAAAACATGCTTGTACGGGTACCAGCAGAACGACCAGTGGCCTGACTGGGCTCGTTCGTGGCTTCAGTGGAGAGGCTCATCGTAGTGTCGCCATTGGCATCCTTTGGATCACTCTGCGTCGGTGTTGAAGTGCGATCATCTTCGCTCATGTCGATCGAGGCGCTGCCCTCTGTCGAGTCCAGGGTAGGCTCCCCGTTCAACGAGGTCAACCCACCTTCAATATCTCGAAGAAGCCTCACAAATTCCTCGGGAACAAGACCGTTCTCTCCAGTCTTTGGATCCTCGGCAACTAACCAGCCATGGCCATGACGGTAGGAGACGTAAATCACCTGGCCCTCGGTGAGGGGCAACTCATTCTCGTGTTCGCGGGCGAAATCAAAGAGAGCCACGGCCTTTCCATGCATTTCCTCGTCCGGACAACCGACAGCGAACTGATAATCATTCGCATACCGGTCTCCGTTATCATTTGACTCGAATCCGGCGTCGGGTGCATGGCCTTGCTGGGTGTCGTAATGGGAGTATCGCCCTTCGTTGATCGGGTATGTGACATATTCTCCACCGGGTCCATCATCCATTGCATTATCGTCATCGACGTAATATGTCTCACTGCCATCAGGGTTCGTGCTAATGAACATGCCGCGATCTGCAGCTTCGGCCATGTGTTCATCCGTCATGCCATTTGAGCCGGTACCAGTGGACTTGTTTCGCTGGCGCGCCGTTGTCACCACTGGGCTGTGCAAATCCTCATCTTCACTGTATGGGGGCCCGTCTCCGAAGGACATGGCGGGCAATTGTTGATGGCCCTGAACCGGGCCAGGGTTTTGGCTGGTCTCGTTGCTCCATGGGCCAGAAGCCCACGGACCCCGCGAGGTATCCCATGAGCCCGGCAGATCTGACAAACGGCGGTACTCACTCGCTGGTGTGGAACCCCCGGAGGCCAGGGGAGTTGGACCATAGTGCATGGGATGGATCGACGGGTAGGCGAAGTCTCGGACAAGAGTGTAGGGCAGACTGGAATGGAAGAGCGGGAACACGTGGGAGCCCGGTCGCGAGCGATGTTGAAAGGAGACATTCGAGTATGTGGATAACCGGTCTTTAGCGCTTGGTGACGGCTTGACAGTGGCATCTGTCAAGATGGGGGGCAGGACCGCGAGGTTGTCTGCGGAGATTGTCTCCGGGGCGTTCGTGGAGGTCATCTTGCACAAGCAGGGATATCCCCAAAAGGATTGAGTGGACGATGAAAGTTCACGATTCGAAAGAGGTCAACAAGGGATATGGGGAGGGTTCATTTAGCCGCGTCGCATGAATCCTAAATTGGCATTGCGATTGGATGGCGCGCCGACAGTGATCCCACTTGTAATTCCCGCCCAAAATAGGCCAGTGATATAGGATCGGGAAAGAGACCGTATACGCTAAGTGTAATGCAAGCACACACCACGTCCACCACCTGCACACTGATGTTCTCTCAACCACCACCGGATTGCGGACACACGAGGACCCCCGAGTGGGTATCCGAGATCGAAGGAAGGGAATGGACTCAAGGCGGGGAAGGGAGCCAAGTCACGAGAGGATTTGGACCCCACGGTGATTGGAGTCCAGGAAAATGATCGCAAATAGAGAAAATGCTTGAGGGGAAGGAGTCGGAACAGTGGTTGTTCCAGACTGTTGTCCCGCAGTTGGTCGAGGGCAAATGCTAAATATAGCCGAACCTGCAAGTGTGTCAGATATCAATGGAACCCGGACACAGCGCTTATGTCGCCGAATGACAAGAGTGAAGAATCTTGCAGGTTTAGCCGACCCGAACCAGTAAGAACGTCCAGGATTGGATTTAATTCCTTTCATCTCCAGTCCAGTTTCACCGTCTTCATATGCAATGCGATCGGAGACGGGGCATACCTTTTCTATCTTAAGCCCCCTTGAGGGTCAATGATCAGCGCAGGTGCGGGGATGTTCGGTCGGCAGCTGCAGCAGGGATAGCCTAACACACTCCAACAACCATATGCAGGTCAGAAATGCAAGCAAAGAATCGATCTCGACTGGTTTCGCAAGTGTGAATTGAAGCTCCGAGGGGCTTAGGTCATCGATCACGTGCTAGCGTGTTTCAGATCGAGGGTTTAATCCAAATTAGGAAACTACGCTTCGATGCTTTGGGAAGCCGCGCTTCTACTTTCGAATCAGATCTACTTTCATTTCCTTTCTCCTGTTAGGCCAATGTGGACCCTTCGTCTAGGGTCTATGATGTTAATTGATATCAAGGGACTTTAGACGTGTGCCCAGTGGTGATTTCATAGCGTTTAGTATTCTTAAATGTTGATTGGCTCCCATAGATCTTATCGGATCGGATCACAAAGGTCCGCAGTTGAGCCTCTCATGCATACAATAGTGAAAAAAGAAATGAGAAAAGAAAAAAAAATACAAAAAGCATAAAGAAAAAAAAAGCCTTGTTGATCACAATGTGCCTCCAGGGCTTAGTTGCTATCTTGCTCTAATACAGATGATCTATGGAGATTTTGGGAAACAAATCAATAAAACCTTAACCGGCCACCCCAGTCGTTTGGCAACTATCGAACGTCACCGTCCGCACCTGCACCTCTGTTACCGTCCGCCAGGCAGTCACGGCACCAACGGTAACAGTCACAGTAGTCCCCGCGGACTCACTTGTCGACTGCATCGTCGAGACAGGATCAGCAGAGGAACTAGTAGTCTCAGCCTGCGTCATCGAAGTAGACGTGGATACCGCAGCAGTACCGGACAGCTGCACAGCCTCCTCGTTATTCAAATCATCAAACTCCGACTCTATCGAGGCACTATCAAGGCTCTGTCCTTCTGTGTAGTCATCCGTTTCCTGCACCTTGCTCGAAGCCTGCCCCACAATATCAATATCGATACAGGTAGTGTAGAGCTCTTTCTTTCCATCTGGGTATCCATCGGTAGCACTCGGACGAGTGGGCCAGTCCCATACCCAGTAAAGTGTATACAATTTCCCAGTCGGTGCAGTCGTAGGCAACTGTACATCTTGTTGGCACCACAGATCAGCACCCATGAGCTGATTGGCCTCGTGCGGATATTTCACCTGACGGGACTCCGAGATATTGCCGGTGTTGATCTGGTAGCAGCGTCCGTCATCGAAATTTTGCACGGACAAAAGTGTTCCTCGTCCGTCGCCCCCTGTGCCGTTCCAGTTCCATACGCCGTGGACATCGTTGAGGGTTTCACCGACTTTAGGCTCCGTGGTTCCATAGACATACACCGTGCCTCGGTTTGGAGGTTTGCCTGGTTGATTCCAGGGTAGGGTGACATGGCCATTCTCTTGATAGCGGAGTGCGATCGCGTCCCCGGCATTGGCTTTCAGTCGAGGACTTCCGGAAGTTTGTGTTTGGTTTTGTTGGGTGTCTTTGCACAACTTTGTACTGTCGTAGACCACTGTCACATTGGCCTGGCTGTTCGGAGGAATCAGATAGGTCATTGTTAGATCGCTGAATCCTGCAGCTGTGCGAAGGTAATTTCCCCGGGCGTATCCTGCCGCTCCAGTGAAGGTTCCGTTTTCTGCAATCACTCTGATCTCCTCTACCCAAGAGTGGGCGCTGGCGCATGCAACGAGGGAGAGCGTCGCGAGGGCTTGGAGAAACATATCGAAAAGACGTATAAATGTCTTTGAAAGGTACAAAGATGTCACGTTCCGTCTGCAGACTTGTGCAAGTACCGGCCAGCGGTGCAGTGTCGAGTATGTTGCCTTGGAAAAAAAATATGGCAAAGAGTGTAAAGAAAGGTATTTACTGGGACGAAAGGCAGTTGGTGGTTTGCTTTTATTTGCAGTAAAGGAGTGAATGAAGAAGGTGACAATGGAAGAATGCAAACAGTGGTCATTCACTCTGAACCATACTGATACCCACAAAGAGGATAAACGGCTTTGGAGATTGTTTCAAGGGTTTTTTGACAAGGCAACAGTCTACAACAGACTGGCCTTACTGGTTCACAAAAGAGTGTCAGGCATTTCGACCCACGGAAACCAGTCGCAAATATAGAAAGACAAGGACAGTAGGAGCCCAGCGATGCGCCTAATTGGAGCAAACCCAAACAAACATTCTCTGCAGATGTCAGATTTGAAACAATCTAAATCTGTCGGAGCATTTAAAGCCCAGCGCCAAGAGATATTGAAGAGTTGAGCTGCGAGCGAATGGTTGGATGAGATGATTGGAGACATGACGGGATCTGCCTCACATCATGCGGAGATAGTTTTGTGACACTTGCCGTTACTCCTGGCGCTTAGAGAAGTTGCGAGGGTATGTTATACACTATGTTTTAGGCTTGAGCTTGGCGATTGGCCAAGGGCGCTACGCGCCCTTGCCCTACAACCTTGGAGATAGTAGGGAGGATCCTGCAACACTAAAAGATTGAGGCACTACACTATGATCTGCAACGTACAAGATCTTGACGTTTTATGGGTCAGACAATGATCGGGAAATGATCGTACATATTAGCAGCCGCAATTATCTTCAGCTCGGATAGCTGCGCATGTTGCCGCCCAACCTTCATGGCCTTGACGAAGCTTACTCCAATCTCCATACATCTGCCGTACTAATGTTCTCTTCATCTCCACTTGACGACACCGCTTCACACGACACCGCCATATTGAGTGTCATGTACGTACAGCTGAAAAAATTCTGCTAAAGCCCCCACCAACACTTCTAACTTGAAGATCTGCATCGGCTCTCTTTTTCTTTCTTCTCTCATCCCGTTTGTCACCTTTTGACCCTCAGTGGAGCTTCCTCGCAGGCCGATTCCTCCGAAAAAACGACTTTCGGTCGTTTCCGTCGGACTTGCCATCTTATCTTGAGTTTTTCTCATGCTTGGCAGCTCGGTTACGGAGCCCATTGTGGACGAGTGGAGAGAAACCACGGACCTGCCGGGTGAGAGAGACTCATGATTTGACTTGAGTTATCTGATTGAATCTGGGTGCTCCGTCAGCTCCACCGAGTGGATTCCACCTGGTCGGCTAGAAACAGGGTCGCCAAACTTGCAGACCGGCGACATCGGAATAGAAAGATTCACAGTGTTCCCGGAGAGAAGAATTGGAGTCCCTTCGGTGAGGATGCTGACGTGGACTAATGAAACGGTCATTGAGATGGAGATTGATCCAGCATGGATCTTTCATCAGTAAAAAGCAAAAGGGCAGAGTGGAACCATATTTCGTACTAGAGATCAACTTATCGGGAGGTCGACTCCGGGACTCGGGAACAGCGAAAAAAAACCCACAATATTGAAATTCTGCAAATATTCTGCATGGCGTTTTACCTGACGTCCAAGCGTGCAAACTGCTCACTCGATGATTCTGCTTGACAGTGTTCTGGTGCAACCCAACATTTTGCGGTGTGATTTATCTCATAGGTAGGGAGTAATGCACCTGACTCCTTTGGGAATGATTGCCATATCGAACATTGCATAATCTTGAAATCATACAGATTGTTCCAGGAAATATAGACATGATCAACGAAGTTCAAGAAGCTTTCACAGCTAGCAAAGTCAAATCGACCCTAGAAGCTGCACTAGTTTAAAAGTGTGCGTGCCTGCCCCATCGGGGTCTCTTAGTATTGTTGATTGTCTCTACTCCGTACTTCATTGTTCCCCTATTCCCTCGAACTCTTTGCTAGAATACTAACTAGTTTTTCCTGTAATCTTCCCCTCGTATCTGATCCACTGGAGATTGGAAAATTGGTTTATTTCGTTTTGTTGGCCGTCAAACCTTGGAATCTCCACAGCGCCGTCGTGGCTTGGCGTACTCCCGTCACCGGGGATACTTAATTCCATCGGCGTGGACCCAGGATCTCAATTATTTTGCAGCCTTCAGGGGGTCCCCGTGCTTCTTCTCCGTATACCGCGACTCCTGATCGAGAGCACCGCTGTGTTCTCGCTTTCCCCCTTTCCTTTTCTTGTTCGGTATGCTTCAATCCCCCCTACCTGTTGTGCTGTCGCTGACCTGAAAAAAAAATTAAAGTTCCTCAGGGAACTACAGTGCAAGAACACCGCCTTGGGTGCCACATGGGGCAGGAGATCTAACAATTTCTAAGATCTCTCAGCGAATTATCGGGTTAGGCCAGGAATTCTTTACCACTGTGGTAATTCACGAAGGCATTGGTCCCTCCGGACCCTCATAAACACTCTCAACGCCTTCAACAGACGTCCACACCGCCTCCCAACATACAGGCAACATGGCTACCTCACTGATTTCCAAGAGATTGCGCTCCACGGAGGAGACTCAGGATGTCGAACCCAGTTGGATTCGCCGCCAGATCACCTCTGGGTTGCAAGCCATCTCGCGTCGCGCCTGCGTACACCCCATCCATACCATTGTGGTGATTGCGCTGCTTGCCAGTACGACCTACGTGGGTCTTTTGGAAGGCAGTCTTTTGGATACCAAGAACCCTCGGAATGTCGCCGGTCAGGTGGACATTGATGCTCTGCTCCAGGGTAGTCGGAGTTTGCGACTAGGCGAGTCAACCTCGTGGAAGTGGCAAGCGGAGGACACCTGGGTGAACTCGGAGGTAAGCTTTCCCCCCCCCCCCTCCCCCACGCTCTTAAACACTGGAACGTCGAGTTGATGAGGATCCAGGATATCAATGAGCCTGCTGTCAACCACTTGGCCCTGTCGACCTTCATTTTCCCCGATTCCAACGCCAAATCTGCCCCGTCCGCCGTCAATGTCCCGGTCCCCGCCAACGTCTCTGCCTACTCGGTCCCCTACACCCCCAACCTCTTCACGGCGTTTTCCCATGACTCGGCGCTTGCCTACACCGTTCCATTTGAGCAGATTGAGGACCTCCTGAAGTCCGTCCAGGAGATTGAGGACCCGTCAGCGAATGGCGCCGAAGCTGAGCCTAAGAAGTGGATCATGAAAGCCGCTCGTGGTGCTGCGGGTTCCCGCACTGCCGTCATGCTGTGGCTCACTGATGCATGGAGCTCTTTTGTGGATCTCATCAAGCATGCCGAGACCATTGACATTGTGATCATGACCCTTGGATACATCTCGATGCACCTGAGTTTCTTGTCGCTCTTCTTCTCCATGAGACGTCTGGGCTCCAATTTCTGGCTCGGTGCTACTGTGCTCATCTCTGGATCTTTTGCCTTCCTTTTCGGTCTTTTGGTGACTACCAAACTCGGTGTGCCAATCAACCTCCTTTTGCTCTCCGAGGGTCTGCCTTTCCTGGTCGTGACCATTGGCTTTGAGAAGCCGATCATGTTCACCCGGGCCGTTCTCAAGGCATCGGTGGACGCCCGTCGCCCTGGTCCTGGTGCCGCTCCTCGGCCGCTGTCTTCCAGCACTCCTGGTTCCATTCAGGACTCGATTGCTACTGCCATTAAGAAGCAAGGTTTCGAGATCATCCAGCACTACTGCATTGAGATTGGCCTCTTGGCCCTGGGTGCCGCGTCTGGTGTGCAAGGTGGTCTTCAGCAATTCTGCTTCCTGGCCGCTTGGATTCTGTTCTTTGACTGTGTGCTGCTCTTCACCTTCTACACCACTATTCTCTGCATCAAGCTTGAGATCACTCGTATTCGGCGCCATGTGGCTCTGCGCAAGGCCCTGGAGGAGGATGGCATCACTCACAGCGTTGCTGAGAGCGTTGCTTCCAGCAACGACTGGCCTAACGTGGGCTCGACCGGCACCGATGCTGATACCAGCATCTTTGGTCGTAAGATCAAGTCGAGCAATGTTCGTCGGTTCAAGATTCTCATGGTTGGTGGTCTGATCCTGATCAATGTCGTGAACCTGTCGGCTATTCCTTTCCGCAATACTGGTAACGGTGCCCTGATCTCTCGTTTGTCGAACTTCATGGCCCCTACCCCCATCGATCCCTTCAAGGTCGCTGAGAACGGTCTGGATGCTGTTTACGTTGCTGCCAAGAGCCAGAGACAGGAGACCATGGTCACTATTCTTTCGCCCATTAAGTACAAGCTGGAGTACCCCTCTGTCTACTATGCGGGCGAGGAGACCGGTGCTTTCGATATCGAGTACACAGAGCAGTTCCTTGACACCGTTGGTGGCAAGGTTCTCGAGAGTCTGCTCAAGAGCGTGGAGGACCCGTTCATCAGCAAGTGGATCATTGCGGCCCTGACTCTGAGCATCATTCTCAATGGATACCTGTTCAATGCCGCCCGCTGGAGCATCAAGGAGCCCGAGCCGGCTCCCGCTCCCCAACCTGCCGCTCCCAAGGTCTACCCCAAGTTCGAGCCCAACGAGCAGGAGTCTACTCGCACTGCGGCGGAATGTGAATTGATGCTGAAGGAGAAGCGTGCTCCCCATCTCACTGACAACGAATTGATCGACCTATCCTTGCGTGGTAAGCTCCCTGGATATGCTCTGGAAAAGAGTATGGAGGACGAGAACTTGATGAGCCGCGTGGATGCTTTCACTCGTGCCGTCAAGATTCGCCGTGCTGTTGTCGCTCGCACCCCCGCTACCTCCGAGATTACTGGCTCCCTGGAACAGTCCAAGCTTCCCTACAAGGACTACAACTATGGCCTGGTCCACGGTGCCTGCTGTGAAAACGTTATTGGATATCTGCCCCTTCCTCTTGGTGTTGCTGGCCCGATCAAGATTGATGGCCAGGACTACTTTATCCCCATGGCTACTACCGAAGGTGTGTTGGTCGCCTCTACCAGCCGTGGCTCCAAGGCCATCAACGCTGGTGGTGGTGCCGTGACTGTGTTGACCGGTGACGGTATGACTCGTGGTCCTTGCGTGAGCTTCCCGACCTTGGCTCGGGCTGCCGCCGCTAAGGTTTGGATCGACTCGGAAGAGGGCCGTAGCATCATCTTCTCGGCTTTCAACTCAACTAGTCGTTTCGCTCGTCTCCAGACTTTGAAGACGGCTCTCGCTGGTACCTACCTCTACATCCGTTTCAAGACTACCACTGGTGACGCTATGGGTATGAACATGATTTCCAAGGGCTGTGAGAAGGCTCTTGACGTCATGTCCAAGGAGTGCGGTTTTGATGACATGTCCATCATCTCCCTGTCTGGTAACTTCTGTACCGACAAGAAGGCTGCCGCCATCAACTGGACTGATGGCCGTGGTAAGTCGGTTGTGGCTGAGGCTATTATCCCGGGAGACGTCGTCAAGAGCGTCTTGAAGAGCGATGTCAGCGCTCTGGTCGAGTTGAACATCAGCAAGAACTTGATTGGCAGTGCTATGGCTGGTTCCCTGGGTGGTTTCAACGCTCACGCCTCCAACATTGTCGCCGCCATTTTCTTGGCAACTGGTCAAGATCCTGCTCAGGTTGTTGAGAGCAGCAGTTGTATTACGACCATGAAGAACAACAACGGTGATCTCCAGATCGCTGTTTCGATGCCTTGTATTGAGGTTGGTACCATCGGTGGTGGTACTATCCTCGAGGCCCAGGGTGCCATGCTCGACTTGCTTGGCGTTCGTGGAGCCCACCCCACCAACCCCGGTGAGAACGCCCGCCAGCTGTCTCGCATCATCGCCGCCTCTGTTCTCGCTGGTGAGCTCAGTCTGTGCTCTGCTCTCGCCGCTGGACACCTTGTTAAAGCCCACATGGCCCACAACCGCAGTGCGGCCCCAACTCGGTCGTCGACCCCCGTGTCGGCCGCCGTGGGAGCTGCCCGTGGTCTCTCTATGACCTCTAAATAAGCAACGACGCGCCCAGTTATCCCCCTGGCCCGCGGAAATGATTCTCATATATTTCCTCTCCATGTCACCTTCGATACCATCCCTCTGATGCGGACTTTCGATGAGGCCACCTCGGCCCCTGCACATCTGATTCTGCATCTGCATGTCTCTACCATACCAGAGAGTCATTCAGTTGGCTCCATTGCGATGGGGAGAATAATAAACAGCTGGGTAACACCAGCGATGGTTCTCTCTGCTGGCAGATCAGTTACTCGGTCACCGAGTCCTTCTGTGGCCAAATCTAAAAGCAACCGCTGCCAGCGGATACGACCTATGCCCTGTTCTACAATTTGTATTTAGTCCTTTCCATTTGGATAGACATGCTGGTCGCAAGACCCATAAAGCCAGCCTTTTTTCAGTTCACTTTTTTTTTTTTCGGTTGTGTATGTCTTCATTAGGTATAGTGGAATCAAATATGCCAACTGGTTAGATGAATATATTACAGTAGTTCGTATTGGTATTGTATCAACTCAGTGTCGGGGGGGGGCTAAAAGAGTCTAGATTGTTGAACTCCTGAACGTCTTTTAGGGCATCCCCCCTTAATTCGAACTATTAGCCCCCTAATGCATATAACCATGCAAGCATTCCTCAGGCTTTCGTTTGAGATCAGATATGAGTCCTGGACTTTTTGTCACAATATGCGCCCTGTCGTATCTCAGTATCTTGTATAGAGTCCGTGTTTTCTGCAAGGATGGGCCACAACGGGGCGCGGCCCCCCGCGGATGTGATTTCAGCCCCTTGTGGCTTGTGTGCCTGGTGTACTTGGCAGGAACATGTATTAATACTGAAATTTGTACAAATTAGTACGGAAGTTATTTTCCTCTTTTCTGACTTGTCATCTGAACAATGGGCTTTGGCACGAGCTGGTTCGTGGATAAGAAAACTCTATAAAGAACATGTAGAGAAGACTAAATGGAAACCTTATGAGTGTTGAAGAAAGAAGAGTGATTGGGGCTTGGCTTGCTTATTAGTTCCTGAATTATTACTTTGCCCTTGGCTTCCCACACTGTAAGGACCAGCGGGTCCCCCGTAAGGGAACTCCCGGAGTTAACCAAACACAGGTTTGGTCAAACTCCCTTTTCATAATTTCATTTTAATTTCCAAAAGTCCTACACTCCTTCGGACTTGAGTTCTCAACTCTCTCTTCACCCTTCCCAACCTGGTGGCTCGGGTCCTCCCCCTTCGGCGCCTCCCTTCGTTTCAGACTTCCAGATCGGTGGAGGAGATAAAACTGGGTCCTGTGTGGTTGACGACGTGGATGTGTCTGACTTCGCCAACCCTCCCCCATATTCCCTAGCTTGAGTACCAGGCCTTATCCAAATCGACTTAAAGTGTTGGGAGGGGTCGAAATCTCCTTGCGACCCTGATATGAATGGCAATTCGGGAGCCATGTCGCCTGTCTCCGTAGATGGTAGCGACTGGTCCGGCATCAACCAATACCAGAAGTCGGACCCGCCCTTTTCGCCTACGTTCTCCTCCCGTGGAAATCTAGCCACACCCCCGACCTCCGGCGTCCCTAGCACTCCCCTGAGCCCGAATAGCACCGGTCTCCCGCTGCCGGGCAGCGCAAACCCATCTCCGCCCAGCTCTGTCGGTGCGAGATCCAGCTCTGGAACGCTGGGCGATGACCCGCGCGATGGCGGCCGACGACGCAGACAGATGGAGGAAATACTACACCAGCACTACGTGACATTCAAGCGGTTCCTAAGTGCCACTTACCGCGAAGACCGAATCAACGGCCGATCCAAAAAAGCCCGAGACAAGCTCCTACGACTATCACCGACCCAGTTCCATGAATTGAGTACCGATGTCTACGATGAACTTATTCGCCGCCAACAAGCCTCGCCTCCTCCCGGCCGTCCACCCCGTCCTGACGCACCGACTTTCCTTCCTCCGCGTACCAACTTTCACGAGAAACGGAACCATGCTCGTCAGAGACTCGCGTCGCTTGTGCACCAGCGGTTTCGCGATCTCGCGACTGACGTCTTCTGTGAGTTGGAGCGCCGTTTCCCGCAGTTCACCGGTCGTCGTCCTTCGCCTGGTCTGCCTCCGGATCCTCGTCGCTCGCAGTCTCGTGGTCCCCCAGGGAGTCGTCGGGGTTATCCCTCTGGCGGACCACCCAGCCCATTCCCGCCGCGACAGGGCTCGCTTGGAGGCCCGCCTCCTGGGATGAATGGAGATGGTCCCTTTCCTCGGTCTTTCCAAAGTAACACTATGGTCCCAAATAAGAGTACGATGGTTGAGGATAGCGATGATATGGGGCCGGAAGATGACGATGATGCTCGGAGTGATGCATTTGCATTGGATGCGGTTTTGAGCAGACGGGGGACAACTACAACTCTCGGTGAAGGGGAACGGAAATTATTGATGGACAGTCAAGCTCAGGTGTCAGCATTGCAAGAAAAAGTGGAAAAGCTTGAGGAAATGGTTCGCTGCAAAGATGAGGAGCTATCCCGTTCGCAAGATTCCGATCAATCAGCGGTCAGCCACAGTGAACGTCAGGAATGGGACGATCTTCGTCAGGATTTGGAGAGCAAGGTGTCGCAGGCCGAGGACCTCAACAATTCACTGCAGCTTGAGCTTGATCGAGTTCGGGCAGATCATGATAATTTGGAACGGGATCTCCGTCACCAGCTTGATGAAGTTGTCCGGGAGTCTGGAGATCCAGACTTGGTGGCTCGGTATGCTGATCTGGAGATCAAGCATCAGAGCCTTCAAAGCGAGCTGCAACAGCAGCAGGCGATTACCACTGAGGTGCGGCGTGAGGCATCTGAATTCCTTATGGAGATGAAGACCCTTACAGCCCAGAGTCATTCCAACTGGGAACACGAGGAGCGATTGTCTCATGATGTTCAGAGACTTCAAAATGAAGTCAATGAGTGGAAGAATCGCTATGCGAAGGCGAAAGCACAGCAGGGTCATCTCCGTACCTCATCTGGTGGCCTTTCAGACATTCAAACTGATGCCCGCGTTGTTGCTAAGGAGCATGAGATGGTGCAGCCTGATGGTGTGGTTAAGGATATCCATATCACCAAGTTCCAGTTGTCGATTGACGAGCTGCTTCGCGTTGCACGCTGCGAGGATGCCCAGGAGGTGTCCCACAAAGTCAAGGCTGTTATCGTTGCTGTTCGCCACATGATCCAGGATGTAGACCAGGCACCTCCTCCAGCCGATGGCTCGGCTACTCTACGCATGAAGGCTAAAACCAGAGTGTCTGCCACTGCGAACAATATGATCACTGCTGCTCGTAACTTCACCGGCTCCAATGGTCTCTCCCCTGTTTCCCTCCTCGATGCTGCCGCCTCGCATCTCTGCACTGCCGTTGTGGAGCTGGTCCGGGTGGTCAAAATCCAAGCCTCACCAGCAGAGGAATTGGAGGAGGTTGCCGACATGGACTTTTCCCAGGAGAAGTACCCAGACTACTTCAGCACAACTGCTAGTCAACAGCGCTACAGCAACCACTCTGAATACAGTGCTATCAGCCCACCAGACCAGGACCACTCTGCCATGCAGAACGGTTACACCAACGGTTACTACGGAGCACCACAAGAAGACCACGAACTTCAAGAGCTGAAGCTCTACGTTGAGGACCAGACTGATGGCATGGTTCAGTCCATCCAGGCCCTGGTTGCTAGTATCCGTGCCGAGCAGGAACTGAGCAGCGTCGAGACCCACGTCTCCGCCATCGGAGACGTGGTCACAAATGTAGTCTCCGCCACCGAGCACCTGATGCACGATCGCAGCGGAGACGTTGCTCTACGTGAGCAATCCGAACCAGCTGTCCAAGCCCTTGATGAATGCCGCGGCCGGCTTATGTCCACTGCCGCCGAAGGCCACCATGCTACTACCCCCGAGCAAGTGCGCGAGGTAACCAACCTACTACCTCCTATTGCGTTCGAGATTGCTCGCCAGACCAAGGAGCTCGTACAGCGCCTGGAATCCCTGATGCAAGCAGACGACGATGACTTCCGGTGATGATTGATTTGATATTTGACTGATTTCTTTTCTCGACACATATGTGTCTGCACATGGCCATGGCCAATTCCTGCTTTACATTCCATTTCTCATCCCTATATTTCCAAACCCCACCCTTTCACCTTTTCTTTGGCTTTTAAGCGACTATCATCTGTGGCAAACGAGCCGACAATGTCGAAATGATGTCCTGGTACGCGTGGCATTCATGGTTTTTTGTTCCATTCTTTCCTTTTCTTGAATTGCCCTTTTTTGAATTGGATATATTCGTTGTATTTCTATTGTGATCTTCGGATCTATTACTTTTCCCCTGCTTTTCTCTCGATTTATCCTGAGGTGGGTACTTTGCTGTTGTTTGGTTCTCGTTCGCACGGTCCCTGGATAGAGGCGCCGGTTTTGCATTTATGCATATGAATAAGAACACTGAATTCTCCAACTCTCATCTTGATCTGTAGATTCAATCTGTAAATCTTAGTAATTCACCGCTGGACTTTGCATTTATTGTATGCATATTGATTAGAACGCTAATTCTCAAAATTCATTTTCAACCTGTAAACTCTCTATAAACTTTGAGATAAATTTGGCGTTTATCTTATGCACATAAATTAGCACGCTGACTCTCATATCCAGAGTCTAATCTCAACCTGCAACATTCATAGCGCCGGTAGTCTTGCAAATTTTGAGTAAATAAATTTCCACCTCATGCATGAATTATGTAAGCGGTCTAGCTTCCCCGGAAGGAACCTCCCGGGATTATATAATCATGGAGTCCCGGCGGCTTTTTTACCTTCCAAGCTGCGATTTTCCCCTATAGCTTCTGCTCTTCATCATCTTCACCATCTTGTATTTCTAGAACCTGTAAGTATTGACTCTGCTCATGTGGACTCAGAGACCAATCATGTCTATGCTTCACTGCATATCTCATATGTCATGCTTGTGATTGGAAAAAAGAAGGGTGTGCCATGAACACCTGGATCCTTGAATGACATGCCTGAGTCACCCAATCACGGAAATGCGGAAATGGTCTCTTGCGTATGCCGCAGAAGCTAACCTACATGTAGTTTCGGCACCGATTTATTCCGCTCCGTTTCTGCCCCTCACCATGTTTTGCCGCCTCAAGTCAACCCCACCCTCCCTCTTCTCTTCTCTGAATTGCTCTTTCCATCCTTCCACTCGGTCATTCTCATCCACATCCGCAATCATGTCTCAGGTCTACTTCGATGTTCAGTACGCCCCCGTCGGCACCTCTGCCGGTAAGTCATGATTATCCCTCGCTTGAGAACGAGAGAAACTTGGAGGGGCAGAACCAAAATCTGCCCCTCCACCTTTCTCATTCCATTGATTGCCACATCCTTTTTTTCCCCGGGACCAATTGGTCTTTATGGCGTATTTAATTCAATTGGAACCCAATACTGACTAGCTATACAGCCAAGGTTGGCCGCATCAACTTCAACCTCTTCGATGACGTTGTCCCCAAGACCACCAAGAACTTCCGTGAGCTTTGCAAGCTTCCCCAGGGCCAGGGTTACCAGGGATCCGGTTTCCACCGTGTTATCCCCCAGTTCATGCTCCAGGGTGGTGACTTCACCCGCCACAACGTGAGTTGCTCTCGTTTCTCCCTCCAATTGATGTGTCTGGCGATTGTTTTTTGCATGCCTAGTACCATTGAACATCGTCTAATTTTTCTAAATTTGGAATAGGGTACCGGTGGTCGCTCCATCTACGGTGAGAAGTTCGCCGATGAGAACTTCACCTTGAAGCACAACAAGCCCGGTCTTCTCTCCATGGCCAACGCTGGCCCCAACACGTAAGTTACTTGGCGACGTCAGCCTCGCTGCTGCGCTCAGATCCGTTGACCCCGCTTTGAAATATGTTTCTAACTTTTCGTCTTTTCTCCCCTGCAGCAACGGCTCCCAGTTCTTCATCACCACCGTTGTCACCTCGTGGCTCGATGGCAAGCACGTCGTTTTCGGTGAGGTCGCTGACGCTGCCTCCATGAACGTCGTCAAGGAGATTGAGGCCCTTGGCTCCTCCTCCGGCTCCGTCCGCTCCGCTGTCAAGCCCACTATCGTTGGCTGCGGTGAGTGCTAAATTATCAGATCTCTATGATCTGATTTAGGCGGTCTTGTCTCTTTTAAGCGTATGTCTTCTGGACGGGACAGTAGTGCAGTGCAACTGGCGAGTCTTTTTGTATGGTGGTCCTTTTCGCGCGATGTAATCTAGACAGTGTACCAAGCTAGTCATGCAAACTTCCTTGTACAGGAGACTCAAAATTATTTGTTTACCTGTAAGACCATGTACCTGTACCTGTACCTGTATGTGGGGCACCACGTGGCTGTACGCATTGGGTAATCGATAAAGTCAATCCCGATGTTCTCCATCTTCCCCATATAATTACCTCCATCCATCTTGCCAATCCAGTGATCTTGAATCCAAGTCTATAAAAATGTTCTCTTCAGCATCTCTGACTAGGATACGGTCTATATTCCTCGCTTCGTCTACATCGCGTTCTCCATGCCCGGTAGTTCCTGTACCTGTAATTATATTAGGTCATCACCGTAATGACAGGTTGACACCAACACCTTACAACCTAGTTCTATCACGACTGCTATACTATGTACCTGGCCAATATGGATCTTCCTCTTCCATTCCCTTCATCTTGATATATACTAGGCAAAATCTTCTGGATGGCTCTTAGAGCTTACATACTTCGCTAGCATCACCTAGTAAGCCTTATCAACTTACTTGTCAACCTAGTCATCGTGCCTTACTCAGGTTGAGTCTGATATTCCAATATACTCTAGTATTCTTGCTTACTTCAAGAAGCGTTTAACTTACATTTCCGCGATCCATTAATAAAGAGCAAGTTGGCCGAGGGTCCGCAACAACCTCCTTGCTCATGATTATTCCATCTTTTCCTTTGATGTCAATGTGACCGGAATTGCCGGCTACCAGGGCTACGTCATCCAAGAAAAGTAGGTCTACAATTGAGCGTGATTTGTATAGTATTCTCTGTTGCCCACAAACACACAATTGCAGGCCTTAACACCCGTTTTCTGGGGAATGTAAACCAACTACAGGGCCATTTATCTGACACACCATACCGTGCGAGTAATGCCATGAATTATAAGCCATTGATATTGGGATAGCTATCTAGCCACACATTTCCAGCTTCACAGATCAATATCACTAGCCGGCCGAGCAATATTCAGTCGCCAGTGGTGCTGGTTGACCGGGTCCTTCTGATACAGATTGACTTCGAAGAACTTGTTATGCGTCGTGCATTTGAAGTTCTTGTACCTATGTTCAATGAGCTTGCTGTACGTCTCGATAGATATAAAATAATCCATTAAACATACGAATTGAGCTTCTGGAAATTTCCAGCGATCAAGTCTTGCTCGGTGATTTCCACGAACTCAGGTCCGCCCCCACTGACTTCGGGGTTAGGAATGAAATATCTCTTGGCCTCAATAGCGCCAAAATTGACTTGTCGAACAAACTGAACTGCATAAGGTGGTAGTTTGTCAGGATCCTGAAAGAACGAAGCTGAAGCAGCAGAGGGAGATGACTCTGATTTCTTGGCCCAAGCGACGAATGGACTGAATTTGGTCTCGTGCATAAGACTGGCCGGTCGATACGGCGATGGGGAAGTGCAACAGAAGATGGATGACATTGTTAGATAGTCGTTTCTTGGAATGTTGTTTTCGTCTTTGAATGATCACAATGTCTTTTCTGCTCGAGGATCGAGGTTGTTTTTATATGCTCTTCATATGGGTTTCATCGGATCCGGTATCAATCCGTCTTTGATCCAGGGAGTCTGGTCTTGAGACGAGTCGCAGTAAGCTGGACATTGAATGACGACCATGTGCATATTCTAGTCTTGGAATCCGGAAGTTTGCCAGTTAGGGTGGTTTTGGGCGAGGCAATTGTTCAATTACAGCTCTTCATTTTGAGGCCCCCTTCTGATCGGCCCTGTCGATGCCCAATTCATATCTCCCCCGCCTAGAATTTTGAAGTCGAAAGGCGAAATCGTCGCTCGATGGTCTGGTCGACATGCGATATGGTCAACCTTCGCCAATCAGGACCCTGCATTTTGAGGCCCCCCTCGCACGGCCCCTTTGGTGGCTGATACCATCTCGGGGTACTTACATGCATGTACTAGAGGTACGTACATACTCAGCCTTAGCCTATCAATTTGAGCGTGCCGCTTGAAAGGCATAAAGGCTGGTGACTCCCTCTCCTGAAGTCTTTTTCTTTTCTTTCCCAGGGGCAGCGGGCCTGTCAACCTCGCTCTTTACTTCACCCGCTACCACTGCCATTCCTTTGTCGCGCATTTGAATTTGTCTTTCTATTCTCTTCTTCATTCATTCATTGAAAGAGTTTTCTTCTCTGTGTTGCTCCAATTGAGAGGCCAGGCTCAAGACCTACCATCTCTATATTATCCAATCAGTGGTCAGCTTGTATACTGGGGTTAAAAAGGTGAAGCTACTTATTTTATCCTTTTCCTCGGCGAAGACACATACCAGAAGCGCCACACAAAGTCACCGGCCGGGAGTCCGAACTTGAACATCAACAACAACTACTTTTTCTCGATTTCGGGACTCTTGATCCATCGTGGCTAGCCGTCGGGGCCAATGGTCCGCTTTCCGAGTCTACATTCCAATCCCAGTACCTTGATACGACCTATGATGGAGAGCAACATCAGCAGCAAACACTGCAACAACCAGAAGATTATTGTCAAAATGAGCAAATAGGAGAAGACAATTTTGTTTCCGACGTGGTTTTCAGCTCATCGGGATCTGAGCGGTTTGCTTTAGCTTCCGAGGCAGACAACTTCTCTTCGCTACAGTGTCTATACTGCCCAAAAGTATTCCCACGCCCTGGACTGCTACAGTATGTTTCTTCTTTCACAAATACCTCTTCATCCTCCCAGAACCATCTTAATCATTCGATAGCAAACACATAAAAACACACGCGCGCCCCGAAAAGTGTTCCGTGAACGCATGCACCCGAGGTTTTGCAACCCGAAGAGACCTCACGCGACATATGGAAACAGTACATAAGGATAAAGTGCCCCATTGGAAAGGCATGGCCTTTTGTCCTTATCACTGTTGTGCTCGTTCCGTGAACGGAAGGAAAGGGCCAATGCGAAAAGATAATCTTCAGCGCCATATCAGAACCAAGCACCGACTGGAGGCTGGATGCTGATTCCTGGGCCAGTCCAGATAATGAGTTTTATATGTGTATGGCATTTAATTCAGATCCTTGATATAGGAAATTCTACCTCGATGATATAACTTCTGAAGTCACCCTGTAATTACAACCTTTTAGAACCCAAAGGACCCAGTCTGTTGATGAGATTTATCCTACAGCAATTTCTGTACCCTATGCTATAGCTTAAATTTGGGTTGAATCATACTAGGCAGTGATATATTCTCATTGAGTGACTTAGACGGTCAGAAGGTCACTAGTATGCATCTCTCGTTGGCTCTAATTGGACTGCCCTTCTATCATTCCACGTGCGTAGGTAGACAACCATCGGAATCAATAGCCACCATCTACATTCAATGGCGCCAGAGAGTTTGGAACTTCATTTTCATCCGCTTCAATTTATTGCAGACATGAAGCTTCTTCCTTCTTTACATGCACTCGGTTACACAGGGTCATCATCCTGAAACCCCCGCACATTCTCCTTAAGGCTCCATTGTAACAACAAATTTTCTTCACACTTTCAGAGTGAGCAAACCCGGCTTGTACGGAAGAGCATTGTACTGGCCACCGGCACCCGGGTCTCGGCCCTGGTAGAGGAATTGGAGGTTGCATGGGTCGATAGTCATTGTCTGGTCAGGGTTGGTGCGGACCAAGTCACCGTGGCTGATGTCGTTGGTCCAGGTTGCGCCACTGTTAGCCTTTCCAGCAAAAGGCTTGCTCTCGCTCGTTGCTTGTGGGGTCCACGAGCCTCCGAGACTGCTAGCGGTGAACGAACGGAAATACCGCCCTTGTGATCCTATTGCCTCGACGATCATAAGGTACTTGTTTTGGCCTTTGACGGTGTAGACTTGGACTGCCTCAAATAGGTTGTTTTGAGTGTCACTGAGGATCACCTCCGAGTTCGTTCCGAAGTTTCCTGGAAAATTGTTGATAGGCATGCTAGAGCGGTAGATATTGCCATTGTCTCCTGCGAAGAAAAGATACATATGTGTCGAGTCGCCAATAAGGGTCTGATCGATAGCACCAGTGCCTGAATTGGTGATCTTTCCAGAGAAAAGGGCTTGCTCCGATGACCATTGATTGGTGGTAGGATCACTTGATGTTCGATAGGTAAAGGTGCTCGAGCCCCATTGGTAGGCCAGAACCCAGACATCCTTTGGCTGGAAGTAGAACAAAGTGGGAGCAACAGCGTTGAAGCTCATTGCGTTTTGGCTTGCAGATGCCATGCCAGACCAGTCGGAGAAGGGGCTGAAGCTCATAGAGCCGTAGCTCCCAGCTGCGCTGGCAGTTGATGCATAGACAACATGCTTGTTATTGAAGAGCACGTTCGTGAAGTCCTTAAGTGCCACCCATCCAGACTTGGGGTTCACGAGAGGGCCCGTGGATGTCCAACTGTAAGTCGATGGGAGTGCGCAGTCGGCGACGACAGCTGGTGCCGATGCGAGCAATAACAAGACAGATGACACCAGGCCAGCCTCCACGTTGGAAAATATCATTGTGGCGAATATTCTCGTCAGTTGAATATTGAAAGTTAATTGAGAGTCTCCAAGCAGGAAGGACAAGACATCTGAATGGGAGGCCGAACGTGTTTAAATCATCCGGAGGTGCAGCTTGGCGATTGATTTGTTTAGCCTGGAAGCACGGAATCAAATCTTTTCATATGCAAGTAAGCTCCGCTCTGTTTGAAGTGAAAAGCAACTTACGTTTAGTATCTTCCTTTATCCTTTTTCTCTCTCCCAAAGACATGATTCAGGATAAAGTACATTAGCCAGAACTCCTCGTCCACCGGACCTTTGCCTTTCTGGAATTAGAAGCTGACATGCACCCCGCACCGAGGTAACTATTCCAGGGTTTTCTTCAGGCTATTTTAAAGTTCATACATGTCTAGTTCTTGAACTGCCTCTAAAGACTGGTTAAATGGACTATGACCATACACGTGGGTGCCGACGGCAACGCTCACTGAATATAAATTACCCTGAGACATCATAGTCCTTAGGCTACTTCACTTTAAGCCCCACTGATCTTCAAACATTTCCGGTTTGAAGACTTGTCTGTATGTGTAGGTTGCCCATTGTGCCTTCTCGAAGTGTGTTGGAATGACCCTTGGAGGTTCGGCAGAATATTTGACAAGGGAAGCCGAAACTGAGTTGGGGCCTGTCGTATTTGAAACCAGGGCAAGCCCAACTTGGCGAAATCGAAGATGATTGGTTTCGATGACCGCTAAAGTATCATCGATCCCCGTTGTCTCCACACGGAAGGACCCTGTTTTCGTTTCCACCCGCCGCCAAGCCTTCCCCTTGAACACAAGCCAAGGCTTTATGGTCCTTTCATCATTACATGAGGGGCTAGAATCTATAGTGGACCTACCGGCCCAAAGGGAGATTGATGATTAGACCGTGTCTAGGCTAAAGCTATGCAACTATTTAGGCAAAAAATGATTGAGCTGAATGCTAGGATATCGGATGAACTAGGCAACATCCGTTCCGCAGCAGTGGTAGACATAGATGATACACACTGAATCGGAGAAATAGCTCTATTGGGCCATCTAATACTCAAAAATGACTGTCTTTCCCCATGAAAAGCTGGCATTTGCCCAATATAAATAGTCTCCTTAACCCTTCCAAACGCTTTTCATCTTCTATCACTATCATTTACAATTCTAAAGAGAAAACCCCGACACAATTTCTAAAATGGTTCAAATCAAAGCAGCCGCTCTGGTTTTTCTTGTCGCTGGCCAAGCACTTTCCGGACCTGTTGAAGCCCGACAGGCCTCTGTGAGCATTGATGCCAAGTTCAAGGTTCACGGGAAGAAATATCTCGGAAACATTGGTGATCAGTACACAATCAACAAGAACGCAAAGACTCCCGCAATTATCAAGGCTGATTTCGGTCAACTAACCCCGGAGAACAGCATGAAGTGGGATGCTACTGAGCGTAAGTATCGTCATTTACTGAGCAATTAGAGAATGAGAAGCTAAGTCAGAGATTAGCAAGCCAAGGGCAATTCTCTTTCACTGGATCGGACTATCTGGTATGAATCCAGCCTTTTTGCTCCCTTGGGTGGTTCTAACAGAGACTAGGTCAACTTTGCTCAGTCCAATGGAAAGCTGATTCGTGGTCATACCCTCGGTAAGTGCTGAAATCCGTAGGTCCCAAGCATGCCAGGTAAAGAGAAGCTAAACTCGTTTAGTGTGGCACTCCCAGCTCCCGTCATGGGTCTCTTCCATCAGTGACAAGACAACTCTGACCAATGTCATGAAGAACCACATCACCACGGTGATGAACCGTTACAAGGGCAAGATTTACGCCTGGGTATGTGAATTGTGTAGCCTCATTCCTACCGAAGTATATCGCTAACTTATTCAAGGATGTTGTAAACGAGATCTTCAACGAGGATGGATCTCTACGTAACAGCGTCTTCTACAATGTGATTGGAGAAGATTATGTCAGGATCGCTTTCGAAACAGCCCGTGCTGCGGACCCAAATGCGAAGCTCTACATCAATGACTACAAGTGATTCTTGTCATTTAGCCCTTTTTGTTTTGCATATGTCCTGACCTTGTACAGCCTGGATTCCGCCTCCTACTCCAAGACGACTGGTATGGTCAGTCATGTCAAGAAATGGATTGCTGCCGGTATCCCGATCGACGGAATTGGTAAGATAGCTGTTACTGAACCTCACCATATATGACCGCTCATTCTTTTCTAGGCTCTCAGACTCATTTGGGTGCCGGTGCCGGGGCAGCAGTTGCAGGATAAGTACCCCTTGCCCCCTATCAACCGAACATTAGCTCACGGTCTTATACAGCTCTGAACACTCTTGCCAGTGCAGGAACGACGGAGGTTGCTATCACTGAGCTTGATATTGCTGGCGCCAGCTCTACTGACTATGTCAACGTCCGTTTCCCACATTCCAAAGCTAATCCAATTGAGTTCACAACTAACAACATCTCCACAGGTTGTCAACGCCTGTCTGAACCAGCCAAAGTGTGTCGGAATCACTGTCTGGGGAGTCGCTGACCCGGTATGTGCCCAGGAACAAGAAGGCAAAAGTTTTGTATACTGATACCTGATATTTCCTTCAGGATTCGTGGCGCTCCAGCTCCAGCCCATTGCTCTTTGATGGGAACTACAACCCCAAGTCTGCATACAACGCCATCGCAAATGCCCTTTAACTGCAGTGCCAACAATCTCTATTCTGACAATGTCAAGTCTGCTACTGAGTAGGCTACACTTCAAGATGGAGTGTCCAATTTATATAGAGAATCCGGATCGTGAGGATAGGAAATACTACGGTTTTAGAGAACTACTTGTTACTCTATCGGATGGAAACAATGCCACTCTGTTGAGAACCTCGGAACGTCTTCTCGTATTGATATTGGTATTGCCGGCCGATTAGTTCGAATATCAATTATACGTGTCTAGAGTCTGCATCTAAATTGGAACATCAGGCTGAGCTTCACCAAATCGAAATCTATGTGAAGCACCCACGCATGTTCTGGGCCCTTGTTTCGAGACAGCTAGATTTGACTACCACCTCCATCGGACGAGCTTCCTGATTTGGCAAGTCTCACGGTAGTTAGAACATCGACAACTCCCGATTGTGGCACATACTTCTCCACTTCTCGGCGCGACAAACTTAAACCCCTTAGCTCCCGTCAACCGGCGTATCAACCTGAACCAAATAGTGGATTCCAGGTCATATGCCCGTGTTGGAAGAGGCTCTGGTTGAAACAGGGTCTTTTCCTGGTGGGCCTACATCATGCAGTTGGCCACGGCTGTCACTCCTGTCAACCAGGTGTTGTCTTGCGGGATCTCCACTCATGGCCGGCAGAATTCGATGTGGTTTCGTTCCTTTGCCAGCATGTGATCATCGTCAATTCATCATTTAGCCTGGATGTGGCTTTCAATCTGCCAATCAGAAGAGGTAGCCAGAGTTTGGGAAACATGCCCAAGTACCACACTCAATCAGTTGTTCCCGGACAATTGTCCAATGATTCTCAGAAACGAATATTTTCCCGTAACAGACACTTCCACTCTCTTGGCGGTCATAAGGTAAGCTAAAGGAGATCTGGCAAATCGATTAGATCATAGTTTGTGAGGCGGCGAAGGTACTGTGCTTGCAACGAGTTTGATCCAGAAAGTGCATGCCCCATCATTCATTGTGCATCATGCAGGTGATCTGGCAAGAAGCACGTAATATGTACGTGAGCCTCTGCAGTCTACATAGTATAATGGGAGTAGCGGTGTATGGTGATTAAGTAGGGATTATGTATAGTTATATACTTAAGCGCTTACGCGTAGAAATGAGCTACTCGGACCATATTGCCTTCTACAAGCCACCCCTAGGTTTTCCATTCTCGTCTTCAACTGCCCTTGAGGGACGAACTTGATCGTGGACCCTATTTTGCAGGTAGACCACTGCCTCGAGCGTCCCCCTCTCTGATGGGTACTCCTTTTTCAATGACGCTGCTCCAGGCTTCATTCGAGCCAGACTAATGGCCATCCCATATCAGTTCTATATTGGCTAGTATTCTTCTCTATCGTCGTTCACGGTCTATAGGTACCCTTCAAGTGTGTTTACAAGTGGCTCAAGGTCCCCACCATCCGAGACCACCCCGTGGAGATCGTCCTTCTCTCCGAGACTGAGCCGATCCCGACCAACAGTGTGGTCAGTCGCGGAGGGCACTTTATGGTCATCAAAAATCGCTACCCTTTTGTGTCGGATCAATACTTTCATACACACACATCGAGGGTCCACGCGGTGGGGGGACTTTGAGACTGTGGTACTGCATCGTTCTGTGCATACACAATCCACATGCCCCTTAGAGCGAGCTTCGACAAGAGGATCCGTGCGAGGGATCGAGCAAGCTATGTCTGGTCAGAACATGGTTTGGTGTAACCATGTCCCCTCGGAATACGATTTTTTGCTCTTGCTAACTGGGCAATCTTGGAAGTTACATCAGCGCCTGCTGATATCGGCGACGCGAAGTTGAACGCGCCCAAACGCCTTCTACAGTAGGGCTCTATTAATCGAGCTAGCTTCGTGTCAAGTTGGGTGCCAATCTCGTTTCGCACCCGAGACCATCCTTGTATTCAAGTCACCCCTTTTCGAGTGCAAAATTAAGCTTCGTCCGGCCAAAATGAAAGGTGATCTCATGTTCACAACCGGGCTGTTGAAAGTGGATCCGATCGGCAGACATGATCTCATCCCTCGGTCTCTCGCTCTCGCTCTTCCATGTGCAGTTATAAGAGCAGACTCCTAACCTCAACTTGAACCACACAAAAAAAATTCATTACCAATGTCGTAAGTTGGATATCCACCAAGTAAACGATCAAAGCTGACGACCACTCAGTTCCATTCTCACCACCATCGGCCTACGTGCCGCCCCCGGCCAAACAGCCGCCAACCATGCCTCTGGCTTCTTGATCGCCAACTGGGTCTGGGCCTTCTGTCTCATGAGCAATCGTGGCGCTAAAATGCGTCTCGGTATCGACAACAACGTGTGTCCCCGCGAGGACTTGACCACCTACGGCGAGGCAGCGGTCCAGGCTGGTAAAATCAGTCGCAGCACACTCAACAAGCTGAAGCGTCGGGAGGCTGCCCATGCCAATGCTCAAGAGGGATACCCTTTGTTTGTGGCGGCGAGTACGTGTTACACCCCTTTTTACCCTGGAAGCTCTGGCAGCTTCGGCCGCTGAACCTCGGCAAAAGAGATGTACTGATTATGTAATACAGTTTTGATCTCACTGTTCGCTGGCGTTCCCAACGAGACCATCAACACCATCGGTCTTTGGTATTCAGTGTCGCGGGTTGTGTATAGTGTGCTCTACTCAAACATCACTACCAAGTCTGCCAGCTTCCTTCGCTCGGTGGCTTGGTGGTCCGGCAACATCAGCTGCATCTATGGTCTGGTTCAGGCCAGCAAGAAGCTGTAGAGGGTGAAGCGCCATCTTCCTCAGTCCTCATGAGATATTGAACTATTATACACATGAAATATATTTTTCCAGGTGTGGAATTGCACATACCCTGGCGTAGTGAACACCGCGATCTGAGTCTCCTTCGATTTCGATTCGATTTTGACATCGCTATCTGCCAACCGCTCTGATAAATACCCTGACGCCGTAGATATCAGGCTTCGCAGTGTTAGACTTCACTCGAAAGATGCTCAGGGCCTGGAAAACATTGCCCACTAGGTACATGCTTCTTCGCAAAGACCTCGGGATCGTTTCACCATACAACAAGAACCTCTAGTGCCTGGAATGATTCTATCTCGAGGTCCGGGTTGATAAGCGTAGAGCTATGGTTTCTGGCCTAAATTGCTCGAAAGTATTTTAAGGTTTTGCTCTGGGTCGGAGTAGAAACGTAGCTTAAAATTGGTCATCTCCACATCGTGCCTTCCACCTCCGTTCAGCGACTGGGAAGCATCCTTCGATATCATCACTCAGACAGATAAACCTTCGGCTCGGGGTCAGCTGGGTACCATTCCTAAAAAACAAATCCCAGTTTTTTAAGATCCTGGAAATTGACGTTGGGTCGAGTGTACTCGGCCTCAAAAAGGTCATGCTTCGTCCCGTATCCGGCTTTGGGGCTGCGTGTATTTGTTCCATCCAAGGGATTTTCTCCAGAGCCATAGAGAAAGCTTGCCACCTCGTCCGAAAGCTTGACGAACCTCCCCGGCCATCTGCAGAGGCCTTCCATCGCGATCGTTACTGTTGGTTTCAGTGGTTGATCTCTCTCGATCCAATCCAATTCCTCTCGCATCCTCTCTAGTAGACCAGACAAACAAGATTTATCAACAGGGAACTCGAAAAATTCCAAGTCCAGAGAGCGTAGTGAGGATGGTGCCAGTTTAAGTATGTCCATCAACTCCGACGTATCAACGCTGAAACGAGAGAGCGTCAAGTGAGACAGATTCGGCCACTTCTTAATAGGCAGAACCTCCTTCAGGGGGAAAGGTGGATCCCTTATTAGAAAATGAGACTCATCATTGAATGTAGTCGATAAATGGACATGGGTCAAATCCTTGGCCAGGCTCACAGCTTGACGGAATAATCCGCTTTGATACTCTGTCCAGTCATCACTACCGCCAGTAAGTAAAGACAAATGGAGACGCCGAAAGCCTGGACGCTTCATGATGGCCGCAAAATGATTGTATTCCTCACACGGCCGATCGAAAATCAGAAAATTTAGTCCTGTATTGAGTTGCTTGGAGTCGAAGCTCAGCTCGGAAACGTTATGCTCCTCAGCCTGTGACAAAAGGCGAAGAGCAAGTCGAGCCCCTCTCCATAGCTCCTTGTAGTCCTCGGTTGCCTCTGACCACGGTAGCGGCTCGGCAACCCGACGATCATCTGGATCATATTGCCATCCTCGCGGAATCGGATAGTTGAATCCGTATGGAAATGCTCGGATCATAGGTGTCTCGTACAGCGGAGCAAACAGCCAGCCGTGAGCCGCAGGCGTAACGGTCACTCTTTTGAGGCGTGGGAATCGCTCCAGGCCGTAGAGAAAGGCCTTTTTGTCGTCTTCAGATCCAATCACAGACGCTTGATCGTTCCATAGTTGCTGATAATACTTCCAGCAGGCTTTCCACGGCATTTCGGCATCCATCTGGTGCTGACGTGCAACATGGTCAGGTCGGTCCACGTTGCGGTATTTCCGATCCTTCATCCTGTGGCGATTATCTTCACATTGTTCTGTAAACCAGATGTGACATCCCTTATTGGAGTCGATTTCCGTGCGTTCGGGGTCAATATTTAGGTACATGGTTTTCCATGCCAACGGCGCGGATACAAACCGTGCGTCGTCCCAGATGATCTCCTTGATTTCGTGGCAAAACTTTGGATGGTCTGCTACAGCCCGAAAAACTTGGATGTTCAACGAGTTGGCCGAAAGAAACACGCGTGAGGAGGAGAATGGTGAAATCTCGCCAAGGGCTTTGCACGTCAAGCGCAAGGACTTGACATCTTTGTTTGGCAGAAAGGACACAATTGTTGAAATCAATTCAGGGGGGGAACGCAGAAACCCCGGGCTTTGTGTTGACATCCAGGACGAGGGGACTGGTGAAGCCCTGGGAGGTATGTCAATGGGTTGAAAGATGCAAAATTGCAAAGATGTCAAGTTGTGGGTGAGCCCTTCACTCAAATAAAACCCAGTGCCCCAGGGCAAAGCGGCCCAGGGTCAAATTCCTGATTTGAAGATGTGTAAACGGCGGAACCCAATAGTTGTAAACGTTGACAGAGAGCTGCTAAGGTCTCTATGCAAATTCCTTCGTATGCGACTACAAGTTCAGGTTCAACTTTTGCCCGAAAATGTACATCGTTGGTTGGTGGTGGACCCCGCGTTGCTCGGAATCGCATGCCCTTTCCGACCAACACCATCATTTGAGTTGAGGGGCTTGATATCACCATCACCACGCCCATTTTGTTCATTCACCCTAGCTACTTATCTGATAAATGACACTGAACAACCTCGCTTCGTCCCAGATATTATGCAGCCCCGAAAATTGTCTCAAGACTATCTAGCCTTGGCACCGCAGGAGGATACGCAGGCCAATAGACGCCAGCATCGCTTGACTTTTGTCAGTGACAACAAGCAAGAAATTCGCAAATTAAATTCCAACAATGCAGCGAAGCATCGCCGAGCAATCTTCACAGGTATGTCGATTGATGTCTATTTTGAATTGTTCTGATATCCTGTACAGAGACCGAGCGCCAGTACATGAGCAATGAAGTCGTCAATTCCTTACCTGGACGCGACCATTCACAAGCTTTGCTCGATATAGAAAGATTTGAGTGCATGAAAAATGAAAGCGTGCATTTTTCTTTCTTCAGGGGTCCATTTGGAGTCTCTAGGCTCGCGCAGACCCCCAGATCGGAAGAAGAAGTCACCAGCGACGAAGATATACCACTGCTATCGGATGACTGGATGCTGGGGCTAGACCATATAACAAGCCAAGAGGAACTGGACTTTGAACTCATTGATAGCATACTTGACAATCCGCAAAAAGAACAGACAAACAGTTTGCAACCCTGGAGTCTTATCACATCCAATGCTGAAGATGTTGAGCTAGGGTTAAACGTGCTACCCCAGATTGAGACCCCCTTGATGTTTTTCAGTGATCAAATCGAAGCTTGGTCGATTCTTTCGCATTACAAGGATAAAATCGTTCCATTGGTTTCACCTTTCGGTTTTGGCCAGGAAGCGCCATGGTTAAATCTAATCATGCCTTGTGCTATCAGCGCACTGAGTGACCTCAATGCAAATGGAAGCGTCCCATATGCAAAGTTGGCTTTGTTGAATGCTCTATTGAGTACCAGTGCTTTCCATATGGGAAATCATTCGACCATGTCGATTGACCAATGGATAGCAACTGGGAAGACATACTTGAAGTGGTCTCAACAATATTTCTTACGATGCATGGAAGAGTTGTGTCTTTCTACCGAAAAGACCAGCAAGTACAAGGAGATATTGATGGTGCTATTGAGTCTCTCAACTGCATATGTATGCCATCAACAGTACAATTCTTGAGCTTTACACATCTGGACAAAACTGACCTTTGACTTGAACAGATGATCCAAGGAGATTCCGAGCAACGTTTATCCTGTCTAATCCAAGCTGAGAAGTTCATCTCCATAAATGGATTTAAGGCATCCACCTTGTCAGCCAAGCGCAGAGCCTTGCACCACTGCTACGCTTATATGCGCATCATGGCTGAGACGACCAGTATCAACGATAATCTGAGCGCAAACATATTGGGGACTAACATCTCGGACGAGACGACGCCCTACAGTGATTTCCGCATCTATCCAAATATTGTCTTTTCAGACAACATCATGGCTATGGAGAAGGATCCCGCTGTCGCACAGCGAGATCTCCATTTAGCTATACCAGGTCGCTGGAACCTGACGCTATTCCCGAAGATATATGGTATTGCCGAGAGTTTCCTCATGCTCCTCTCGCAAGTGATTCGGCTAGCGAATGAGAGGGATATCTCTTTGCATCAGAGTGAAGACGGGGTGTTAAATTTAAGAGATTTCTGGATTCGAGCTAAAACTCTAGAAAAAGCTATTCGGGTTCTTTTGGTTTCCTGTGATGGCCATACTCATTGGGAAGATGAAAGTCAGGTTGAGGGGAAGCCACGGGCTATGGCGATGTATACTGCGTTATTGATTTTCTTTCATCGGAGGATCAATGATTTGGATCCTTCGTTGCTTCAGCGAGAGGTGGAAGCTGTGCGGGATTATCTTGAACGGGTTCGGGTGGATGAGGCTGCGTTAGGAGGTGAGAATATGGCGACGCTTATTTGGCCTGCATTTATTGCAGCTTGTGAGGCTGTGCATTCGGAGACACAGATGTTCTTCTCTTATTGGTTTGAGTCTTGTTTTGTGATGACGGGACTTATAAACGCCTCTGTTGCTAGGCAGATTATTGAGATGATATGGGCCAAGAGAGAGGAAAGTGGTTTAGGTGGGGAGATGTGTAACTGGCCGGATATTTTAAGAGCTAAGAAGATAAGACTAATGTGTACCTAAATACATAAGAGCCAAGGGTCAGATAACTTGCACCACTGATTTCGATACGCGTAGTTGCCATCGATTAATTCCCATACGGAGATTCCCATTCAGTATTCCCATGCCCAGTGTTCTCGTAGAGATTATGTCTTGTTCATCATGTAAGAAAAGACTAGCCACAGCACTTGGTGACCGTAGTGGCATCGTTTCTGTAAGAAGAAAAGTGTCAGCTTGCAGAGTATCACAGATTGATATTGATAGGAACAAAACTCACTCCTTGCTCAGCGACACAGGCTCCCAAGAGAAGACGAGCAACCCGAGGAAAGCGCCAATAAAGATACATATGATGATGTATCCGTTGTAGTACATAGCAAGTAGCATAATGAAGTACGCGACGGCAAACTGCACCATGTGCAACAAAGCTCGAACAAGTTGTTCCATAGGCGATGGGCGGTAGGGCACAAATTTGGCACGGCCGATCTTGTGAGAGGTGCCATTGACCCCCGGATTAACATCACTGTTCATTTCGTTGCTCAAGTCCGAGGTCTTGGGACGCAAAGAATTGGTCTTGACAGGTGTGATAAGGTCTTCACCAGACGGTCCGTCGTCAATATTGTGGGGGTTCGGATTGCCTTGTGAGCCTGTGAACCACTGAAACTTTGGATTGACGCCCCGACGAGCTGGTATGCTAGAGGACGAGACAGAGAGGAACATGTGGCGCAGACGAGCTCGGCGCAGAATGAAGGATTCATACTCTCGGCCAGCACGGCGGAGCGCCTCAAGGACCATCACCAGAAGAATGACACCGATGCAAGCGCCGGCAAATGCACCGTTGGAGCGGATATGCCAAGTGCTGGAGAGGAAGCCTGATAGACGATTCTTGGTTAGTACAAACTTGGAGTGGCTGAGAAATGAGCGGCGTACAAGAATCAATAGTATACCAGTTCCAAAGCATCTAAGCAATGTGTCAGTACAAGTTCAAAATTTTCAGCGCAGATAAGGACTGTGGACTAACGGAGATCTTGCAGGTGAGGTCCATGTCCCCCATGCTGCCCATACTGGTCATGTTCTGCATGCCGGGCATATTGGGCATACCAGGAGGCATACCGGTAGGCATGGCTGCAAGGCCGCTAGTAGGCATGGCTCCCATCTCTGTGAGCATAGTCTTCTCCATGGTGACTTTTTCCTGGGTAAAATGTTCTTGCAGGATTGTAGGGAAGAGGAGAACAATATCAAGCCTGCACGTCCACTGCTGTCAGACGAGAAGGGAGGACAAATGCAACGTGCAACGTGCGACAAGAGTAAGAGAAGAAAGGAGAGTAAACAAGAAGAAAAGACCCGTGGTTGTAAACAACCTTGGAAGTGTCACACGTCCCGATTGGGTAATGTATGAGCATATTTTACGTTCACTATAGAGTTCAAGTGGTTTGGCTGGTTATGTGTTCTTGAGTGCAATTGAGCAGATAATCCCGCTGTGCAAATACTGTCAATGTAGGTAATTTTCGAATCAGAAACATAAATTTCATCATTCTCCCCATTTTCCTAGACGCCGCCCATGCAAAATTTAAAAGGGTATCGTATCGTTTCATCCCCGGTTCGATCCTTTAATGACGTCTTCCAGCAGCTCCCGAATCTGGTTACATCCGTCGATACCTACAGCCAACATGGTCTCGGTGTATGTGCTGTGCAGTTTGGAGTCCATAGTCATCAGAGCTACAGTAGTCTCTTCTTCGTCGTCGTCCATGTTATGTTCACCCCCGGGCACAACAGTGGTAGTTCCAATGGTCATCAAAGGTAACTCTTGTTCCTCAGGGAGAGACAGATCCAGAAGGGGGTCGAGTTCATCGTGGCGGGGATCCTTGGGCGTCGAGGCACTTCCACTCATGCCAGCTGTGCAGCCACAAAGCAGACCAGGCATGGGAATTCCGGCATCAACTAAAGCCAAAGTGCAAGCATTGATTGCGGCAGCGAGCACGGATCCATCGGAGGAGAGAACGGAAACATGGATGCTGATGGTACTGTGCGGGTAGAGATAAGTGTGTAAATGCGATTGGAAAGTAGAACGGAGGATGACCGCAATGCGCGAGGATGTCCTGCAAGGGCACGAGTTAGCATTATTGCCCTGATACTGCCATGCATAAAGGGAATGCCGGAGCTTACTTGTCGCCTCCTCCGCCTCGTCGCCTGCGATCCACGCCAGCAAACCCGGCGACATTGACGTCAACCTCGACGACAGCCCCAGAGCTTCCTGCCGCATCACCTCGGCGACCCTCTGCGGGTCCGTGAACTGAGCACATGATCGAAGTATTGCCCATAGACAGGTACGATGAACCGGAGCTGGCGGGGTTGGTCGAGATCTGAGCCTGGAGCAGGCGTAGTTCGTTCCATCGGCGACCGTCCAGGCGCAGCCGGGTCAAAGGGTATGTCGTAGAGGTATCGAGAGGCATTTTTGCGAGTGACTTTTGTGTTCTTCAATTCTCTTAAAATAATGAATCCTCCTCTATGGCGACAAGATATCCAAGAGTTGGTTGGTCTAGTAACCAGCGTGATGGGAGAGGGGTCAGTCAATGCAGGTTAGACGGAGGGGACGGCCAGTGAAAGCTGGATTGGAGAATCGCGTACAGTATTGGAGCTCAAATTCAAGCCCAATGGGTGATACCGACGATGTAGGGCGTAGAGCTCGTGTGGGGAGAAGAAGATGATCAGAGAGCTTTTTTTTCATTTCGCCAATCGGGAATGACATCGCCCGCCATTCTTCTCCGCCTTTCCGCCTCTGCCTAAAAACACCTCTGCACCTACACCATTATTCTTACACAACTTCGATTATGCTGTCGAAATGGAAAATCGCGGGGAAAAATCCGAGATCATTATCATTGACTCGGACGACGATGACCTGGAAGTGACGCGATATGTGGAAACAACCCCCACCTCAAACGTCCCAAGTATGTACTTGCATCCCAAGACGCGCGACATGCAGCTTACATTCTAGAAGCTAGAAATTCTGCCAACGTGAAACCAGCAAGTTCCACGCCTCTCAGATCAGATACTTTGGATACCCCTTCGCGTATCACAGTCAATACTCCAATCAAAGTTCAATCTGACAGTGAAAGTGATGATGAGTTCAATGATGGCGAAGCGGCATACAAGAAGTTCAAGGATCGCAAATCTGTCAAGCGCAAACAAACTGCAGCTGCAAACCGCAAAGCAAAGCTTCCCAAGATTCCCAAGAGAGAAACACCGGCTGATGACATGATCGTCGGTCTTGCTAAACCCGAGAAAGCAATATCGAGACCTAAGTGTCCTCTTAGGCAATATGGCGAAGTATCATCCGATGACGACTTGATGGAATATACGCTCCCGGGCTATGTCAAGCAACGTCGTCTCAAATTTGACCGGAGACAGGAGCACCTTGAAGAGTATGGATTAAAGCTGCCACCCTCTTACGAGGACGTGGAATTTTCCGATGATGAGCGCCTCGAGCATCTACAAGAGAAGCCTTCCTTTCCGGGGAGAACCCCCGTTCGCGAATACAAGGATATCACATTGCCCTACTCTCTTGGCTTAATCCCCGCACCGATTGCACAGTGGCTGCGCCAATATCAAGTCGAAGGAGTGGAATTCATGCACGAGAAATTTATCTACCAGAAAGGTGGGATTCTCGGAGACGATATGGGCCTTGGAAAGACCATTCAGGTAATTGCATTCCTGACGGCAGCGTACGGGAAGACTGGTGATGAACGGGACGCAAAACGAATGCGCAAGATGCGCAGATCTGCTGGCAAACCATGGTACCCACGCACCTTGATCGTATGCCCTGGAACTCTGATCTCGAACTGGGTTGCCGAGTTAAACAGATGGGGATGGTGGCAAATTGAAGTCTATCATGGCGCCAGCAAGGATATCCCCCTTGAATCTGTGAAATCGGGCATGGCCGAAATCATGATCACCACCTACACCACCTATGTCAATAACAAGGGGCTGGTGAATCTAATCGAATGGGATTGTGTGATCGCCGACGAATGCCATAAAATCAAGGAAAGAAAATCGGAAACGACTATAGCTATGAACGAAATCAACGCCTTATGTCGTATCGGTCTGACAGGCACGGCGATTCAAAACCGATATGAGGAGTTATGGACTCTCTTGAATTGGACCAACCCTGGCGTGCTTGGCCCGGTGACATCGTGGAGAGCCCAAATTGCAGAACCCTTGAAAATTGGACAGTCACATAATGCAACCGTGAACGAACTCAGCAAGGCTCGAAGAACCGCCAAGAAGCTCGTTGAGAATTTGCTACCCCAGTTCTTTCTCAGGCGTATGAAATCTTTGATTGCTGATCAATTGCCGAAGAAAAGTGATCGAGTAGTTTTTTGCCCTCTGACTTGGTCCCAAGCAGAGGCATACGAGAACTTCTTAGACAGTGACATTGTTCAGTCCATCAAGAATTCCACTGACCTATGCGACTGTAGAAAAAGAAGAAAAGCAGGCTGGTGCTGCCATAAGTTTGTGGATGGTACGGATAAAACTTGGCAAGCCCTCGTCTTCCCTGCGATTGCAGTATTGCAAAAGTTAAGCAACCACCTGGCCCTTCTTATTCCTCAGGGAAATGACCCGAAAGAGAGACAAGAGAAGGAGAAGGACATGCTACAGATCGCGCTCCCCGATCAATGGGAAGATCTCTATCGCTCTCGGGACTCGATCATGAACTACGCGAATCCCGAATTTTGCGGGAAATGGAAGGTTCTCCGTAAATTGCTCAAGTGGTGGCATTCGAATGAAGACAAAGTGCTAGTCTTTTCGCACAGTGTACGTCTCTTGAAGATGCTACAGATGTTATTCACACATACCAGCTACAATGTGAGCTACCTGGATGGCTCCATGAAGTATGAAGACCGGGCTCTGGCGGTGGACGAGTTTAACTCCGATCCTAAACAATTCGTCTTCCTGATCTCCACCAAAGCTGGTGGTGTCGGCCTGAACATCACATCTGCCAACAAGGTAGTCGTCGTGGACCCTAACTGGAATCCATCATACGATCTTCAAGCTCAAGATCGCGCCTACCGCATTGGACAAGTCCGTGATGTCGAGGTCTTTCGTCTTGTCTCCGCTGGCACTATCGAGGAAATCGTTTACGCCCGGCAAATCTACAAACAGCAACAGGCAGAAATCGGGTACAATGCGAGCTCCGAGAGGCGATATTTCAAGGGAGTCCAAGACCAGAAAGATCAGAAAGGCGAGATTTTTGGCATGCAGAACTTGTTCTCGTATCAATTTGATAACGTCGTCTTGCGTGACATCGTGAACAAGACTGATGTCGCTGAAAGTCGAGCTGGTGTTCAGGTCATGGATTTCCATTTCGAGGAGGACGAGGATGCCACTAGCGAGAGACCTGTCAAATCGGAGGACGAAACAATGAGCCAATATGCCGCTATGATCCGCGGTGACGGAGAAGATGACCGTCCTAAACCTCGTACTCCCAACACCTCCCACAAACACGATCCAGTTCAAGCAATTCTCTCCAGTGCTGGAGTGGAATATACTCACCTGAATAATGAAGTGATTGGTTCCTCCCGCGTCGAGGAGAAGCTTAGTCGTCAGGCTGAGCAGGTCAACAATGACCCGGGTGCTGATTTCCAGGTCTTCGAGGGATCATCGCAAATGCAACCAGATGACGACCAGACACGAACACCCCGTCCCCGTCAGTCGGATCATTTCCCTTTTCGGTTTAAATATCATCCACCTGAAGGTGTCAAACGTCGTCAATTCTGCAGCATGGCACAGCGGTTAGGATTTGCAGATGCGACTGAGTTTGCGCTTGTTGTTGAAAGCATGACACAAGCTGAACGAAGAGCGTGTCTTGATCGGTGGTACTCGGAACGACGGGATGTTCTACTGTCCAAAAATGAGAAGACCAAGACCGAGAAGATACAGGACGAACACATTAAAGATGAACAGATCAAAGGTGAGGATATCAAGCACGAAATGGTCAAGGATGAAAACATCAAGGACGAGGACATAAAGGTCGAACGGATTAAGAGCGAGATCAAAGATGAGACCCACGATCATGAGTCAAGCTCATAGAGAATTTGCTTCTTGCTGCGTGATCCTTGGCTGCTTTTCGTAGCAGCACTGGCGCTGAAATAGAATACGCGATGATACCCCATTTGTTTTCCTCGATGATGCACTATCAATTATCAATGAAAATATACTACTCGAACGAATTCAGATGTATTGTATTATGATCAGTAGTGACAAACGCCACATGGATTGGGGTATCAGACATCACAATCGAGGCTAAAGCCACGCCAGTGTCCATAACGCCGGCAAATTAGGATTCAACTCCTGCCACTCCGCTAGAATTTCAGGGACCTTCTCATCAAAGCTCGTTCGAGCAGCACCAGCCCCATTCTCCCATCCCTCAGTCCCATGCTGGGCGCGTTGCGCAACAGCAGCCGCATTGAGTCGGTTCGCCAGATCCAGAATCGCCTTTCCACCCAGTAGTGCTTCTTCGTGGTTATCCTTAATATCGACATTGAAGACATGGACGGGCCGGTTTAGAGTCGAGCCTTTACTCATCAGGTCGTCGACCACTGCATCCCAGCAGCGCTCTTCGCAAGTAATGATGACGTCGACGACACCTCCCTCTGTACCCTGTGCGCCTTTGTCCCCCTTCGCGGCGTGATCCACGCGTGGCGCGCCAGGAACCCAGTCCTGGAAGCGTTCGGGACCCCATTTGAGATTTCGGTTGCGGTCCAGCATGTTCAGGATACCATTGTTGCGGTAGAGGCGCTCGTCCTTCGACTGCAGCTCCTCGTACATCTGGTTGTAGGAGGTTGTATTGAAACCGTAGACATTTGGCTGTGTAATGGATGGACCGGGGAGACGAACGAGGGAACCGGTGCCGAAGGATATGACAGGGAAGGCAGTGGGTGCGGCAGATAAACGGAGGTGTGCTTCCATAGACCGGTTGTTGTTTGAAGCGCAGACAGTGCAGAACTTAAGTTTCCAGCTGTCTGTGCCCTCCTGGGTGGCCTGGGAGTCCATCTCGGGAGTGGCAGACTCGGGTGGTGGAGGGGGAGGAGGTGGAGGAGTTTGGGGAGTTGTGCTTCCCGTGTTTACACGGCGAGGATCATATGCCATGGTGGAGATTATTTATACCTAAGGTATAGGTATGATATGGAGAGACTAAGTTGGGATGATAGGGCAAATAGAATAAAAAATTTGATCAAGGTGGCTTGAAGTTGGGTTTACTATCTCCTGTAATTGACTGTATTCTTGGCGTTAGCAAGAGAATTCTCCATGATATCAAGTAATCAAGTAGATAGAGGGTATTTCAGATAAAAAGCGTATAAAGAGTTTGTCCGCATAGCAAAAGCTCAGACAGCTCCAATAAATAAAAATTCATCACATAAAACAAGGGCAATTGAATAAACATAACTATTCACTAACCTTGCAATAGTCTTTCATTATCCAGTTCTGGAGTATTACTGTGTTGAAATCGTTGGGGCCGTAGCCCTTGAAGGAGAGAAGGGAAGCAAGATCGATTTCGCTGGTGATTTTCGCCTTTTTACCATCGTGCTGACTCAGCCACCAGCTCCCCCCACTTCAAACCGAGCTAAGCTACAACAACCTTGGATCTTACAGTTTCAGCCAGGTCACTCTTTCAACTACCGAAGATGGCCTCGGAAATTGAGGAAGGGCCTTTTGTGCCCGCTTTGATCGTAGTTGACATGCAGGAAGACTTCTGTCCACCCGTGAGTGAATAACAGCTCAACTAACAGCTCGAAGCTTGGTGCTGATGCGCAAGCTGCGATGCGCGTCTACAGAATGGCTCTCTCGCAGTACAAGATGGCCGGTCCATCGCGCCTCTGATCAACTCCCTCCTCGCTCAACCCGCATTGGTGTCTCGTATCGCAACCCAAGACTACCACCCACCAGACCACATCTCCTTCGCCAGCAATCACCCGCCTCCAAATAACCGACCGTTTGAGTCATTTATTGAAATGACGAATCCCCATCCACCACCCGGTCAAGAGCCGGAAACAAAACCCCAGCAGCTTTGGCCTGTTCATTGCGTGGAGGACACCCCCGGCGCCGCTCTCATTCCCGAGATTGATGCCAGTCTATTTGATCTAGTGGTAATGAAAGGTAGACACTCGCAGGTCGAGATGTACTCTGCATTTGCCGATGCGTTTGGCAATATTGATCCGACGGTCACAATGCACTCGGTTACGGTGGATATCACCTCTGAGCTCCAGGCTAAGGGGGTGACGGATGTCTTTGTCGTCGGGCTGGCAGGGGACTATTGTGTGAAATGCACAGCTATTGATGCGGTCAAGGCTGGATTTCGAAGTTGGCTTATCGAGGAGGGAACGAAGTGTGTTGTTCCTACTGGTTGGGATCTAGTCAAGGAGGAGCTTCTTATCGCGGGGGTTTCCGTGATCCACGCTGATGACGCGGTCCTCAAGAAGTTAGCGGTCGCTTAGATATGTCTCCTTTTCACATAGAATTCCAGTTGGTTCCAAGGGTGGTTCTTCCAAATATAAACTGGTCCATAACGGTTTATTGGTTTGCAATCCAATCAAAGACCTCATGTGGATTCGGCGGGATAGTTAACCCCGTTGATCGACAATACCAACTACTTTTGGTAGACAGACGTTTTTTTGGAGGACCCCTTCTTTCTCCAACTTCCTTCCCCAACGCTACTGCACGGTGACGTGCCTTCGAAGAACACACTCTACAGAGCTCAAACTACTTTAAGGACGTGTTTGCCTTACGGTCCTTCAAGATGCCTCACTTCGAGCCTTCAACGCCGGCTGCGACGGTCACTGCACTCGACGAGAAACTGACCGACGCGGATGCGGACTCGCCCGCTCGGTTTCTCCTCGACCATGGCCTTGACCACGAAAACTTGCCTTATTGGTTAATGAACGTGCCTCAATCACAGTGGACCACAGAGTGCCCTAAGTTTCTACAGAACCAATCGCCCAAGAACATACAGTGTCTTTCCATGTCGGATACCCACTACAAGCGGCAAAACTGGGATACAGTACAAGAAATCATCAGTTAAGTGGAGCTACTACTATTAGTCTGCATATTTGGGGCCATTTTGTTTTGCTGACTGGCGGCTTTCTGCTCCGCAGGGACGAACCGGATTGATCGATTCCAACGCGTGCCCAGTGACCTACGCAAGTATCTGGAATACACCGCCTACATCAAAGCCCAGTATGGATCGGTGATGCGATTCGTGGTCAAGGAGAGATTAGGATGGGGCGATGGAGACATAAAGGATATGAAGCCTAAGGGGGGCATGTTTGAATTCAGCGGTATGTTTTTATTTGCTGTATTTGTTCTGGTCACGAGTATTGTTTGGCTGACATACAGGTTCCTCCTCTTTGTACAGAGGACATTCGAATCCTATTTAACGACTGGCCTTACGGCATTGACACTGACATAATCCACCTGGTAGTATGGACCAAATTTGAGCTGCCAGATGACCCAGTTTCCGGGGAACTCACAAAAGAGGCTCGAGAGGCGATCGATCAATATGTGCAGCGTACCTTTCACTCTCGGGTGGCGGCTGAACAGGTCGTCTGGTTCAAAAACTGGAAGTCCCTCAAATCAGTCCACGCGGTCGAACATTTCCACGTCATGCTCCATCGACCGGATCTGGCATTTGTGAGGGAGATCACCCGTGGAGACGAGCCGCTAATAGAACGGGTATGATTGCATGGGGCCCGGTACGATCGGAGAAGAACAGGGTGGATCTATGGACAGTGCAGAAAACCTGCAGCATAACGTTTGCTTGTGTTGGTCCTTGAGTGCCGAAGCTGATCCCCACTCCGCCAAGACGTGCCCCTCATGATGGATCAATAGGAGGTGTTGAGAAGAGGTGAAGCTCCGGCTTGGAAGGGATTTACCACAATAGAATTGATAGATGAGTTAAGTTTCGGACTTTTACTCCAGTATATAATCCCCAGAAGTTTCCGCGTTTGGAAGGGGTAGATCTTATGGTCTATAGTGAGGCCTTTCGACGTCACTGCCCGATCCAAGTCTAAGCCCGTTTTTACCTTATTCTACTAAAAACTTTTCCCTCTTTTTTTCTACTCTCCACTATCTCATTCTGTCTTTAGTCGCAACAGAGGAACTCTTGTCATTTTCCAAGTTTTCTCCTCGGTTTTCAGTTATTTATTCTCTTCGAATGCACTCGGTGTTCTAGAGTTGTTCTCCCACAACATCCTACTCTTTCTGTCATCCCGAACGCAGTCATGCCGGTCCCGCACCTCCGCCGTTCTTCCTTAGCCAGTATGAACTTTCCACTACCCTATCACAACAACCATGTCTGAAGTACTTCCAGGTAAATCATCCGTGGATGAATCTTCGGTTAGCGGCGACGAAGAGATCGTCGAGCCCGACCAGGGAAATGGTAATGTCCCCGAACCCTCCGCTGTCAGAAAGCCCACTGACAAGATCCAGTCCTGTCGCACATCATTTCCCAGCTCCGACCGGGCGCCGACCTGAGTCGTGTCGTCCTGCCCACATTCATTCTTGAGCCCCGGTCTATGCTTGAGCGGATCACCAAGTATGAAATAATCTCCCCAGCTTTAGACCCTTGGCGCTTGGCCTTCCAGAAGCTGACGTCCCTTCTAGCTTCATGGCTCACCCCGATACCCTCCTTCCCATGAGCACTATTGACGATCCAGTCGAGCGCTTTGTGTCTGTGGTCAAGTTCTACCTGAGTGGATGGCATATTAAGCCTCCGTACGTTGCCCGCACCGTTTTCTTTGTTCCGATCGCACTCTGACGTCAACCATACAGAGGGGTGAAGAAGCCGTTGAACCCCATTCTTGGCGAAACCTTTACCTGCTACTGGGACTATCCTGATGGCACGCGTGGATACTATATTTCTGAGCAGACCTCGCACCACCCGCCCAAGTCGAGCTACTTCTTTATGGCGCCGGAGCACCACATTCGGATCGACGGGACTCTCAAGCCGCGCAGTAAATTCCTCGGCAACTCCGCCGCTAGCTTGATGGAAGGTATTGCGACTTTGCGACTGTTGAACCGCGGCGCAAACAAGGAGAAGGGCGAGAAATAGTACGTTTGCTGAAGCTGGATTTCCTGCATGCGGGGTACTAATGGATGTTTCTAGTATCTTGACGCAACCGAATATGTATGCCCGCGGTATTCTTTTCGGTAAGATGAAGTATGAGCTTGGAGACCACAGCTATGTCCGATGCCCGGAAACCGGCCTGGTGGCCGACATTGAGTTCAAGACGAAGGGTTATTTCTCTGGTACCTATAATGCTGTTGGAGGAAGCATCAAGAACGAAAAGACCGGTGAGGTGTTATATGAGCTGTCCGGCATGTGGAATGGCGAGATGGTCGTCAAGGATGTCCACGTTCGTTCTGTACCCGCATATATTTTGAATAAACCAGTTGCTGATACAATTACAGAGCCACAAGAAGGATGTTTTGTTTGATGCATCCCACGCGAAGCACTCGAAGCCGATTGCTCGTCCAATCGAAGAGCAGGGAGAGCGTGAATCACAGCGTTTATGGCATTCCACTGTTCAGGCCATCATCGCCCGGAATCACGAAGCCGCCACAGACGAAAAGACCAAGATCGAAGACCGTCAACGTGAGGAAGCAGCCAAGCGCGCCGATGAGGGTGTTGAATGGAAACCTCGCCTGTTCCGTGCTGTCAAGGGTGGTCCCGGTGGCCCAGAAGAGGGAGACGAGGACCTTGACTGGATCATTAACGCCGAAGTGTAAGTTTTGATGACATTTAAGTAATCGTTCCGTATTGACCTGGAATTAGCGACTCCCACGACCCGGAACTCGCCAAGAAACAAATCCTAGCCATCGCGCCTATCGTTCAAGGTCAGAAACAGTCATCTCAATTCCAGATCCCGCCATACAGTGCTTCGACGCATCAAAGTGCAGCCAGCGGCTCCCAAGGATATCACAGCTAATGCCGCCATACAACAACAGGGTACGAAGCGGAACCGGAACCAGCCAGGCCCGAGGTTGTGGAACGGAAAGATACTCGAACATCTGAGGTAGAAACGTTCGTAGATGCAGAGGAGAAGCAATGAGAAGCCAGAAAATTCTGGATTAAGAGCTTTCGTCTGCACCCTTCTTCCCCTTCCAGATCGCTCGACATTTCTTTCAACCCAAGCCCTCTCCTGAGGGTCTACTAGACGCCTGGGCAACTTGCGCAGACTACCCAGCACCATTCCCCCGACCGATGACCGCATGACGCTGTCCCATCCCTCCTTATATTCCATGTTCAACACAAGCGTTTCCCGGTCACGACGCCGCACCATTGCTGGATACCCGATTTTATGCTGAATTTTACCAAAAGACAAAACAAAAGTACCAAGAAAGCGCCTCCGAAATTACATATGAATCTTCATTATCTTCGATTATATTCTGGAAATGCCTGAGCTGAAGGAGGCGTGAGGTACGTAGTAATGTTTAACTTGTGCTGCATTGTATCGTAATGAAGAAAAACTCTTGAAAATCCGAACTGAGGTGAGGCACGAAGCAGGTGGTTGAACGAAGCTTGGGATCAAGGTCAAGTCTTTTTATGATAGACAAGGTGGCTATATACAGCGCGTTGGGGTTGTTATTGGGAACTTCCTGGATGTATTCATTTATGAATTGATTTGATTTGTTTTATTTGTCTAACCTATACCACTGTACAATTCCTCTCCCGGGATATCACGATAAAAAACAAGAAAGCGGTCTAACTCCCTGAAACAACCCAGCATTAAGGCTCTCAACCAGACATAGACGCTCAAAACTCCATGTCCCTGAACACCATGGAATAAAATATCAAAACACACCAACATTATGAATACAACTCGCCCCTGTACCCAGCTCCCCGCTCAAGATCCCGCCGCCTGTTTCCGCGTGGAATGGCACCTGCTGAACCGGAAGCAGCAGGACTGATACTCGACGCAGCAGCCGAACCACCCATCCGCTCTTCGAACTCTTCTTCCATCAATGCAGTCTGCTCTTCAATTTCCTTCTCTGTATCCTCTCGTAAACCGAGGATATCAGGAGGAATGAAACTCATCTGCACACTAGGCGCACCCTTGATATAGCGAAGCTGTTCATGAACAGATTCAACCAGATCATTGAGATATGAGCGACTGTTCTTATTATCAAGCTTACGCATCTCAGACAAGGGCGGGAAGAGAGAGTAGTCGGGTCCGAAATGGTTGCGGAACGCTACTGACTCGGGAATTGTCGTATCGATGATCTGATCCGCTTCTATGAGGATGGATGTCTCGTGCGCCCAGGCCCGGGAAACATTGCGTGGGGTGTAGCCACCACCACCAACAACGAGGAGGGGTAATCCGAATGTCTTTGTGAAAGCGACGCAAGCACCATGGGCGCGAACGTTGAGATTAAAGCAGCCGAGTCGGTCGCATCCTAGACTATCGGCTCCGCATTGCAGGACGATTGCGCCGGGTTGGTAATTGCGGATACAGGCACCGATCACCTCGTGGTATAGCGAGATGTAACTTTCGTCGTCGATGCCGTCGTTGAGCGGGACGTTGATGGCGTGGTGTGCGCCAGGGTTGAGGGGGTGATTTGGGCCTGTATCTTCGAGAGCACCTGTACCCGGGAAAAAGTTATCTTTATCGTATTTATGGAATGAGACTGTCAGCACGCGATCCGTGGACCAGAAAGCTTGCTCGACGCCGTCGCCGTGGTGGACGTCAATATCGATGTACATGACGCGCGGGTGGTGGCGGAGGAGCTGGAGGACGCCCAGGACGATATCGTTCACGTAACAGAAACCGCTGGCTTCGGATTTTTTGGCATGGTGCAGACCGCCAGACCAATTTATTGCGATCTCGGATTGATCGTTACAGAGCTTGCGGGCTGCGTCGACGGTGCCGCCGGCGTACAGGGAGCAGTAGTTGTACAAGCCGTTGAAGATGGGGCAGTCATCGCCGAAATTGAAGCGGATCACGTTGTCGCTTTGTTCTGGTTTGTCGATGTCGCCTGGCATGACTTGTTTCAGGAAGTCAAGGTAGTCTGCTTCGTGGAATTCGGCCATTTCTTCGTATGTCGCTGCTCGCGACAGGTACAGGTCCATCGCGTGGTGCATTCCGTATGCCATGACCAGTTGCTTGGTTAAGGTGAGGCGCCATGGTTTCATGGGGTGTGACTGGCCGAAATGGTGTGGCTCCACGGCTGGATTGGCGTGCCATGACACGCGGTAGCCTTGCGGGCGCGGTACGTTGTAGAGTTGGCGCTCGTGAACGACCTTGTGGTCGAGGCTTAGGGTTGTGGAAGGCGCGGCATACTCTTGGACGACGGAGGGGCGAGCCATCGGGGATTGAAAAGGGGAAATTCGAGGAGGGAGGGAGGACTAGTCTGTTGACGGGCGCATTTCAGGATCAAAAGGTGAATTCGAGGTTGAATGTCTGGGAGATCGAAGTTTCAAGGTTCGAGAAGCTCGATGACTAAGGATTTCAGATCCATGGGGCGTTGCCTATTCCGATTTCATTTCAACGGAGTACAAGCTTGGGCTATATCTTGATATACAACCTTGAGATTCATGCCGGACTCAACGGATCTACCTGCTGACTCTATTCTTTTGTTTCTATTTCATTTACATTTCTCATCTGGTCCTCATTTGTCTCGTTGACAGATTTCGCTCCAACATATATCCTCCTTGCTCAGCTACCTGGCCTATTGATCTGTAGGTATTGAAATTAGCATCATTCAGCGTTCTGGCTAATGAGCTATGAGCATTACAATTGATTCCATCTAAAGCCATTTGAAGCAGCTAGATGTCGCTTGAATGACCTCTCATATGTAACATTCTCTTGAATGACATGTGGGGCATTTAGTCAGATTGAACCTCATGCTCCACTTTTTTCAAATGTCATGTGACAAATCCGCGGCCACAACATTTCAAGATTCCTTGCTCCAGATTTGCATGCCATTAAGTTATAATCACAATTCATGCCGTTACCAAAGACCAGCCTGGTGTCAAGGCCACGGCCAACATTTAAATGTGTGTCATGTCGAAATTGCAATGTTCGATGTGGAAAAGAACGACCACAATGCACAAGATGCGAGAAAATGGGCGAGACCTGTGTTTATGATACCGACACAAAAGACACGAAAACTGGTCCTGTTACTCCCTCGGTGAAGGCGGATGATACAAAAGAACCCCCTGTCAAGAGGGAAGCATCGCCTAAACCCCCAACCGAAGATAAGCCGTTGCCGAGCAATCGGAAGAAAAATTCCAAACCCCACGCAAATGAAGCTAGTTTACTAGTGAGCAATTTGCCGACGACCGAGACTGATGCGCAGCGCCAGGCAGCGCAAGAAATTGACTTACCCCCTGGTTGTCTCCTGCTCAATCGTATGAGAATGCGGTTTTTACACACGCCATTCTGGGGCTTTGTGAATGGTCAGGGTAATATCTCTGCATCATTCTTCGATGAAGGGCGACCTAATCAAGATATGGCGGACGACTGTATGGCCATAGTTCGTGAATCGCTCCCGTCACTGGCAATATCAGATGCTCTGGTGCGCTCCTTTATGATAAGTGTGCAACCAATCATTACTTTGGTAAACTCCTTCGTCTTCTATATGACTTATGATGAATTTTGGGAGGGGATTAGTAGCAAAGAAGACAAGGTATCTGCCAGACTGGTATTTGATCCCACATGGTTCTGTGCTTTTCAGGCGCTTCTATTTGCAGGTGCAGCAGCAGCACCAGATGCATTCTGGAAATCCGATGTCATGAAGGAGTATCCGTATACTCGGAAAGAAGCCATGGCTATATTCCAAGATACTACCACTCGGAGCTTGGGGGCGTGTGAACATGAGGAACACCCCACTATGTATAGTCTTGCTGCATCAATCCTACTTCATCATTTCACCGAACATACCCCTCTGAAATCCGCTCTCTTTGTGAGCCAAGCTATTCGTCTGGCTCAGAGCATGGGACTTGATGATGATGATAAGAAAACGTTGGCCAACTTGGGAGACATGCCACGACTTGTGTGGTGGCACTTAGTCTCGATGGACATGCAGATAAGTCTGTCAAGCGGGCTGCTACCCTGTCTTTCGAGGAAGACACTTGAAAACAAGCGCCCGCCACTCAAGCAGTCTGTCGACGAGTCAGAGCATCCCCCGTCTTTGATTATGGCATATTCCTCATGTTGGAGTCAAACTGTGTTCATTCAGAGTGGGTTGATCAGAGAATCCCGAACCTCACCAACATTTACATGGTTCGTCTCATTCAATATGGAGCGCATTCGATTGCACCTTGACATGATTGACCGCGAGAGCAAAGACATCCGCGTACAAGGTTGTCCAGAGAAAGGAGTGATTCCCGTTCTGCTAGCCTTAGCAACCCCAGAAACCCACTTTGAGGCTTACGAGGACGATATGCCACTGGTTGGCGTTCTGAGTACGTGGTATAGGGTTATGATCACCCTACTCAAGCTAGAGGTGGTGATCATGTTCCAAAAAACACTACTCCCGCCTCCAGATGAGAACACCAATTTCAGGACAGTCTCTTGGAACAGGTAAATCTCATCGACCGCAAGACATTGACCACGAAGCGCTTACATTATACCTAGCATCGTCTTCTTATGCATGAAGTATCTGCAATCCTTCCTACACCTTTGCAGAGTCCCGGCTTTCGAGCCTTACTATTGGTTCCAGTCAAAGTACTATGCTCCCCAGCAGTGTGCTCTGTTGATCCTGATTTTCCTCAAACACGATATCCCAGTTGACAAATACAAGAAGGCCGAGATGATGGCCTACGTGGATGAGGTTCTTGAGTTCTGTGTTCTGAATTACCGCAGGAAAACGGGTCTTGAAGACCTCGGGGATTCCAAATTCAGTGTTTCAAATTACGGCAAGAAGAAGGGCACACAGAGCTCTAAATTCTCCAAGGGGGATGAGACTGGACTCTCTAACGAATTAAAGGTTCTCGTTCGGCTTCACAAGGGTGAGGCACCGGGTACTTATACGACGAAACCCAAAGACATGAATTGGGATTATGAGCCAAAGACGCTGGATGTCGAGGCCGTCAGAAAAGTATTCGATTTGAGGACGTGGCATCCATATTTGTCACCAATATTTTGAGGAGCTAGATAGAATGCATATACAGCATAAAATAGGACCTTGAAAGGACATACTTAAGTTGGAGTACAAGTTAGCAGTGCAGTCTTTGCCACCACAATCCAGCCCGACCAACCTATGGGTAATTTAGATCATGCATCTAGGTGATTTCAACAGTAGTCATTTCTACCTTAAGATGCACATTCCCCTGCTCCTAAGTATATCCTAACATACCTATGATTGATAAGGTTGTCCCTAGTTTGTTATCTCAGTTGGTTCGAGTCATGAAATTCAACCCAAAATGCACTACTGATTCAAGAATATACCCCGCTCCAAGACTAGTGGACAGCCCAAAACCCTGAATGAGCAGCCACCATTGCAATTCCTGTCAACGCCTGCATTATTACTTCCCTGTAATTCTCACATAAGTACCTGTTTTAGACTCGGCACTAAATGCCGTGTTCAAGTCTCAGATCTACACGGTATAAGTTCGGCGAGGAGGCAAAAACGCCGAGTTCTATGACATAAGCCCGGTATCGGGCTCGGATTCGGCACGGCAGTGGAGAGCGCATCATCGAACAACTGCAGTTAGCGGTGGGGGTGAAGAAAAAAAAGGTTAGAGGGGTACACGTGGAAATCAGACCGAGATATAAAATGTGATAAGTAGAGGAGTCCCGGCTTTTCTTATTTCTGTCTCATTTTTTCTAACTGCACTGCACTCATCGATTAGCGCGACGCTATTCCTTTTGAATCTAGTTAGTGTTATCAGACATCATGACGATCAACCAAGGTGCTACCAATCTACGACGGGTCCTCGCGGATCCCAATGGCTTCGTTGTGGCTCCAGGTGTGTATGATGGCATGTCAGCACGTATGGCACTTGCAGCCGGATTCGACGCGCTATACATGGTAAGTATTGGTGTCAACCTCTTCCTGGTTAATGGGACAAAGCTAATGATCACTTGAAAGACTGGTGCAGGCACCGCAGCTTCCGTCCACGGACAAGCAGACTTGGGCATCTGCACTCTAAACGATATGCGAAACAACGCCGAGATGATCGCGAACCTCTCCCCCTCCACACCGCTAATTGCCGACGCCGATACAGGCTACGGAGGGCCGATTATGGTATCCCGGACAACAGAGCAGTACGCCCGATCCGGCGTCGCAGCCTTCCACATCGAAGACCAAGTGCAGACAAAGCGCTGTGGCCACCTCTCCGGAAAATTGCTAGTCGACACAGAGACCTACGCAACTCGGATCCGGGCTGCAGTGCAAGCTCGCCAGCGAATTGGCAGCGATATCGTGGTTATTGCGCGCACGGACGCGTTGCTGGGACAGGGGTACGAGGAGAGTCTGGCTCGACTCCGAGCCGCGCGCGATGCTGGAGCGGACATGGGATTCCTGGAGGGCGTTTCTTCTCGTGAGATGGCCGCTCAGGCAGTGCGAGACCTTGCGCCTTGGCCTTTGGTGCTAAATATGGTTGAGCATGGATCTACCCCTTCGATTTCGGCAGCTGAGGCGCGCGAGATTGGTTTCAAGATGATCATCTTTCCTTTTGCGACGATTGGGCCTGCGCTTATGGCTATGCGGGAGGGGCTGGAGAAGCTGAAGCGGGATGGATTGCCTGGTCTGGATAAGGAGTTGACGCCTCAAATGCTCTTCAGGGTGTGTGGGCTGGATGAGAGTGTGAAGCTGGATGCGGACGCAGGTGGAGCTGCATTCAACGGTGGCGTGGACTTGCGGTAGATCTCATCCATTTGGCATAGATTGTCCATGGCTGTGTAGCTTGACTCAGTTGCCTAGTCGATATTTCGCTTATCTCTTTGTTCGAAGCGCTCTGCCGCGTCTGTAAATAGTAACGTCTCCACCAATTGATGAGTTATGTAGAAGATCGTTCAGCCACCTGGATTTCGAGGGCGATAAAAATAAATAAACACGAAGTAGACGCTTTGTCCAAGTGACAAAAATACTGATTAGATCAGCCGTTTCAGAAGTGGTCAGCACCAGTGGAACAAATCGCCGATCGCCGGCTCAACCAAGGATTCGCCGCCCTGACCCCTGGCTGCGCAGGTTTAATTTGCCGAAGCTTGATATCTTCGGAAATTGCGGTCAATCGCACAGTAAGCAATTCTGTGTCACTGGGATCAGGGATGATAGACCGCATTCCGTAATGCAGTCTTGAGCCGACTATTCCTGTAAACAAATACAGAAATAGGCATTCCCCGTTAGAGCCGTAATAATGGTCATTATTAATCTATGTTAATATATTGGGACGCCAATATGGCCCAAGAAGAATAAAGTTTAATTAACAGAGAGGACTTGACGGACTCAACTCCGAAACGGCACGCTAGCCAAGACGCCCAGTCAGTCTGGATGCACTCGAAGAAATTTTCGCCAGTCGGAAGTGGAGGGAAGGCTCAAGCACGGTGGAGCCGGAAAATTCTAGTGATTCTCTGATCCCGGAGACAGGTTCTAGGGCCTTACTGCGCTGCATATCGGTGTACAGGCTTTGGTATCATTCGCACGACCCCTTCCAGGGGACCCAGTTGCCAGGCTAGGGGATGGAGCCCTGACGATATCGCCCCCCGCTGGTCGATCGTTGTGGCCTAGGCCAGTGCGCCCGATACACCGTCAATTTTGAAGTGACTGGTTCACACAATAGATGTGTTGTTTGGTTGGGCGCGTAGAACTGAGTTGGATATGTCGTGTAGAGTTCGGATTTGTTGACATCACAGGTCAGGTACCCTGCATGGACCCGTGTTCAATCTTCCGAGGGATTTGCCCGGAGACACGTAAGACAGGGCTTGGGGCTAGTATGATTGGTCTGGATTGCGTTGTTGTGGGGGACCTGGCGATGTGGCTGCTTGAAGATGGGGATAAGTGAAAGGGTTCAGGGTCAAGGGTTTAAGGGTTTTTTAATTTAAGGGTCTGAAGTGAACATTCCAAGTACACATTCCGATCCCACACGTTTTTGACACATATTCGATTGAATTGATGGTCTAGTAGTGAATGTTAATATAGTTTGACGCTATCAAAGAACGAAGAAATTACGAGTAAACAAGGCTTCCAAGCTAGGGACGGGTCAGGTACAATGTACTTAACCTTCCGCCGCAGTACCAGTAATGGCCAAGGTACCAAGTACAGGGTCTGCAGCCAGGTCAGGGGTCTCGGCCCATAGATCCACTGTGGGTTCAACCAATTAAACCTGATCAATGGGTGAATCGCGCTCAGGAACCACAAGTAGTGAAGCCAATCAAAGGTAGCACGCCCCTGATCCAGGTTGTGCGCCCCGGGACTAAATAATATCAACCCTCGCTCCTTCCCTTCTCTCCTTCTCCATACACCAGGGCACCGTTAACCCACACATTCTTTTTTGAACTGTTTTCGAGCGTTTCTCGCTCAGTCACTCTTTAAACACTTTCATTTTCGAAAACAATGCAGTTCAAGGATTCTCTTCTTTTGTTGACGGCCCTGTCCGCAGGCTCGGCCGTCGCTCGCCTCCATGGCCATGAGCGTCGCCATGCTCATGCCCACATTGGAGACGTCGTCAATGAGGTCGAGCAGGAAGCCCCGGCGCCGGTCGTCACTCCTGCCGCTGAGATGGAATCCGAGTTGAAGGCTCGTGCCGTTGGTGATGTGGTCTATGCCACCATTGATGGTGTTCTCGAGTCCTGGATCAACGAGTGGGCTGGTGTGGTCTCCTCTACCTCCACTTCGACCTCAACCTCCATCTATGTCGCCCCTACCACCACTGTTCAGCCTACCACCACCTCCACCCCCGCTGCGGTTGAGCCCACTACCTCTGCTGCTGCCTCCACTTCTTCCAGCAGCTCTAGCAGCGGTTCCAGCAGCGGCAACTGGTACGAAACCCCCTCCGACGGTTCATACTCTCGCTCTGGATTCGGTGACTCGACTGCTAGCAAGTCCACCGGCTCCCTCGACTGGGACTACGTTGGCAACGTCGGTAGCCCCTGGGGTAGCAACATCATCCAGGTCGCCGAGTCCGAGGCCAGCCAGTACAAGCACGTTATCCGTTTCGAGGGTAGCAACAGCGATGACTGGTCCGTTGTTTTCTGGAACACCTACGGTCCCAGTGGAAAGATGGACGGTTTCTGGAGCCCCAACAAGGCTCTTGAGTTCACCCTCGCTCCCGGTGAGGTCGCCTATGTCGCCATCGATGACAACTCCCAGGGTGGCTGGTCTGCTGGTCAGGGATCTGTTCCCGTCTCTCTCATTGGTGAGTGGGCCGGTACTTGGGGTGAGTTCGACATGAGCAGTGAGAAGAACGACGGTTTCTCCGGCTGGGATGTTTCCTCCATCATTGCCCAGCTCGCCGGCTTTGATGTCCAGGGCATGCGCATTTGCAACCACCTCGGCGCCAGCTGCTCCAGCATTGCCACTGGTCTTGCCAGCCTTCTCAACGCCTACACCAGTGCTGACCAGGGCAACCCTTCGCTGGCTGTCTCCCAGGCCGCTGGTGCCGTCCGTCTCGTCGTCCAGCTTGACTGGTCCGAGTAAATTCTCAACGGCCCTACTTCGATGTCAGCGTGATCTTCTCAATCCTTTTACCATTCTTGCGCAAATGATTCCTAGCCGGCAGTGGCTCCCTCATGTTCTACCCATACGTTCGGCCTCGGCCGCTCTTCCATGGACCCTTCCTTTTCCAAGGAATTGCATACATACCCTGTATGATCTGTGTTCCTTTTTATGATTCTTTGTACATATACCAAGTGGGTTAGTTCATATCGATGGTTTTTTTTTTCTCCAGTCTCAGGTCTTGTTATTCTTCTTCTCTTCAGTCCTTGGACATTAGATATTTTGGCAATCAATTTTAATAGCCTTGATGTGATGCCACCTAGACACGTCATCTATGTAGCTGCTGTAATGGGTCAGATATGATAGATCCTCATATTCAAGGTGACTGACCTGGCGCTGGGCTGATACACAAGACGAAGTAACAAACTTTTTTATGTTAGCCGGCAATACACCAGTGCCTTGATGGGATTTGTTGAACCATAATTCAGTCAACCTTAAAATGTGCACGGTTCTGTACCACAAAAGTCGTGACACTCGTTGAAACAAGCCATGATCACTTCATAGGCCATGGTGTAGTACCAAATATGGCCAATATTGCAACGTGGATCAATGAAAGAGACGAAAAGCTGAAGAACAGACTGAAGGAAACGTAGACCACTCGGAAGGAAGAAAAATGTATGCAAGAATAATTGAACAAAGAAAAGCGCTTCTTCTTATAATAACAAATGGCGGGGTTATTTCCTATTAGTGTATATGCAATAGCAAACGTCCCATCACATCTAATGCGGCGAAATTTGAGCCTAGATTGATAAAGTGACAGGGTTGTAGCCTGTCAGCGGTTATTTGAAACGCTGGACTTCGTCTAGCTGCATAATTGTGGATAAATCTGCTAGTGCTATGGGAATCAGGTGGTCTGTATATCCGGGCGCTAACTGAAGGCTCGTGAGAGGCCAAGCATCCACAACGACGGATGGGCCCGCTGGTGCGCCTGTTTGCCGAATAAAACCTCTACCAATGTTTTATTTTGCCTGAGAGATCGGTAATGTCTGAGCTTGACATGCTTGGATGCTGGGAATGGTCAGCTTTATGTCACGCCATCTGTGGAGGTGGTTGTTTGAGAAGACGGATGCAATCGCTGGCAAATGCTCCTGTGGGGGCCATATGCAAGTTAGCACAGTGCATGCAGCTCATCCCGCGTCTCCTCCTCTCTCCGTCGATGTGCGTCAAATCTGGTATCTTCATTGGATCGTGTAAAACCCCCATCTCTAAGATGGAATAGTCTCATCTCATAACCCTGCTTCCCTGCATCTGGACCCTCACCCTCGCCTAGGAAGAAGCCCCGCGGGATGATCATTTCACGCGGGACGATATTATAAGCATGGTGATGCCGGAATCATATTCAGTTCTTAATATAATCTTATTATCTTATATGCCCTGATTGTGAGCTGCTGGGCAGGCACATCTGGTGGTCATTTTCGAATATGACAGCACGGCAATATAATACACACGAAGATCGCGATCTCCTCGGCAACAATTCTTATTTTTCATTTAATGTTCCAGCTAGTCGATCTGACTCGATAAGCAGAAGCGATGGAGATGTTTCGAGTTTGAGCAGTTCTTCTAGCAGAACTATCACTCCACGACCTGCTACTCCAGATGAAAAAGCCACGGTTTGGACACCCAGTTGGGTGCCATATTCATTTAGTCATATCTATCTGGCTATACTGAGCCTTTTCTGTCTTGGATTATGCCTGACCACATTTTTGCTTTGGTGGAAGTCTTCGACAAGCTATGGTCTAGGGTCTGATGATGGCTCCTCAGCTCTGCTATTTGGATGGCGGTACAGCCCAACCATGATTGCTGTCGTGTACGTCCAAATGACCGCTATACTATTCGATGATGTCAAGCGCACCGAAATATATGCCCGCTTAGCTCGAACTGAAGGAGCAATGGCGATGTCCAGCATTCTCAAGACGCCGGGAGCCTGGTGGAATGCGTTGTATGATGGATTCTCCAAGAAGAAGCATGGCAGACGCAGTTGGGTTTTGGTCTGCGCTGCATTTCTCAATATAATTGGGTTCATGGCAATCTCCTCTCTATCTTCCGCTTATTTATTCGCCGACGACGTGGTTGTTCCTAAATCGACCGACTTTTTCACTCTTACGCCTGTCACGGACTCTCCTCTACCGATAAATGCAGACAGGTCGACACATTTTCGAACAATAGCCAATCTATTGCAAAACGTCTCCACTTCGCCTTGGATTACAGATGATTACACGATTCTACCCTTTTGGCCGGCCAGTTTGGAGGAAGTGCCTATCACCTCCTTGCCATCTAGTTCCTCCCAAACATGGAAGGCAGACACCCTGATGTTCAAATCCCAGCTCGAATGCACAGCAATGTCAGTCAAAGCTCAATCAAATGAGACTGTACAGTACACGAAAGGCGTCGAAAAGGTACCGTCTATATCCATTATCTGGTCTTCATCTGGTGGCTGTGAATACGGACTGTCAGCGGACAAGGACTTTTTCAATATGGGTGGTGGAAGTTGGTCTGACGCTTCCACTTTTTACTATGCAGAGATGGAACTGGAGAGTGGCGTCGAAACGGTGTTTAGAACCAACCAAACGGCACAATGCGATGGTAAAGAGATCATTATCGTTACCGACTCGTGGACGTCTGCAAATGCAAAGTATGGGGCTCAACTGTGTGAGACGAAATATTACATGGCCAACGTCACGACATCTATTGCGCTGACGGGTGATGATCCCGATATCACCTTCAATGAAACCGAGTTTGAGCAAAAGAAAGTTTCGATTCCTGATACACTTGTGAACGCCACGGAATTTCGAGGAATGATGCTGAACTCGGATTGGCCAACTTATATGATTTCAATACTGTGGTCAGAAACTGCGATGCTCGGCGGACCCACTATACTCTTGGGTGCATTGTATGATTATAACATGACCGCCCTAGTCAACGATCCAGATTGGATCTACTCTGCGTCCAAGGCAAAACAGCGATACTTTGGTGAAGTGTTACAGGCAGCTTTAAGTCACCAAGGCGCTTCTCAAAAATCCGCAATGCAAGGTGTAGTCCGCGACGTTGAATCTAGAGTCGTTGTCCAGCCGGGTGCTGCGATTGCTTTGGGAGTTCTGTTTGCCATCTCGTTCTTCCTTGTACTTTTTGTCTGGTGGTCTACGCAGTTGAACCGCAGGCCATTGAACCTGACAGAAGACCCGGCTGCGACGAAAGGTGCCGCTCGTCTGATTACAAATAATCCTCAAGTCAGATCGGACTTCCAGGTGTTCAAACAGCCATCGCAGAAAGATATGGAGGAAACACTCAAAGGAGAGTGGTTTAGTACTGACTCTTATGGACTTTGTCGAAACGATCCTGACAATACGATCAAGCACAACACAACACAATCCCAAAATGGAACACCAGCTTTACTTCGTCTACCAGCTTTATTGGGGCTAGTAGTGCTTCTTGGCGCAGTCATAGCTGGCATTGTTGTGCTTTATCACTTTGCTGAGAGTGTAGGACTTTATGAGAAAGCATTTGTTTACCAAGTTCAGGTCTCTTTCTTCAGCAATGGAATAGCTTCCGTCGCTCCATTCTCCATGGTCCCAACACTCATAGCCACAGGAATTGGCCTGTGGTGGGGTGCTATTGACGAAAGCTTCCGTCGCCTAACACCATACTTGCAGATGTCGAGAGAGAACCCACAACTATCTCGCGGTGCTGGGTTGTCGTATCAGTCTTCCTTCTGGCTCTGGGCTTGTGTGAAAGCCGCACTCAACAGACACTGGCTACTCTCTCTCCTCACATTTGGAAGCTCACTTTCTCCAATATGTAAGTTCTCCTTCACTGGGATATGTGGGATACCGATCCTAACATCAATCTTCTAGTCACGACTACGATGTCGGCTCTTTTTGATCGTGGTCCTGGAAATGTTACTCAAGCCATCACCTTCAACCGAACACTGGAAGTTCGGGACATTCCACTCATTTTTGGTACTTCGCAATCATACTACCCAGGTTCTTCAGACGATTATGCAGGAACTGTCCTTGCCGGTTTGTATACAGACCTTTCCTCCCATTGGATGTACACGGCAGCCATCCAACTAACACTAAATGGGTCGGAGCCTTCATGGAGTAAAGACGGCTGGAGCTTTGTGCCTGTCAAACTAAATGATCTTGACCGCATCAACCTCCCAAATGACCTTGATGCCTCTGATGAGACTCTCGGCGGGCCTACAAAAAACATCTCATTGACAACACCAGCCGTCCGCGGCCGTATCGAATGTGCCGAGTACCCAGCCCAAACTTTGACAAACCTCTCAGTCTGGCTCACGTCTATGGATCTAAGCAATCACACAATCTGGAATGCGAGTACAATCCCAAATGATCTCGAAGGCGGTTATCAGCTCGGCGCAGTATACAGCAAACTCCCTAGCGCCATTCTGCCAATCACATCATCCGAAAACATATCAACCTGTCCGAATTGCACAACTGTCTTCGTCAATCCAGCTGAGATAGTCTGCTGTGGCAATGGAAGTAGTAGCGCATGGGACCCCAGTATTGCGATTGGCTATTGGTCTCCCAATACCGACCCTGCAACTTGGACAGTGCGCAACTGGCAGCGAAACTTCACAGCCAAATGGGTTCACGGAAACGCAGTGACAGGAATCAAGCGGAATACGAATCAGAATGGCTATTATGATGCAGATTTACTCTTTCCCGAGGTTCCGTCCGTCACAATGATGAATTGCAGGCCAATTGTGGAGTCAGCCGAGGCAGATATCATTGTGAACCCAGCCAACGGCGAGATTCAGACTTTCAGCATCACTAGCCACCCAGCAGAGCTGACAGAGGCCTTTTCGGATAATTTCTTACCACACAACAAGACTCGCTTCAGTCGGGAGACGGGAATGTTCTACTACAATGTAACACTAAGGTATGTCACAACCCACTCAGACAAAACAAGTATATGAACCAAATTTGCTAAGGTCTCTGAATATAGTTACGGTCGACTCTTCATGGCATCAATGCTCACAGCAGCCGACACACTCCACCTCGGCGGCGCCGAGCACGTAGGAGGTTACAGCACAGAAGACTTAACCGACAACACATACAACATTCGCGACGAGATAAATGGATTGAACATGGATTTCATGACATATTCCATGTACAGTATGGCAGGCAAAAACCCCTCAGCACTCTTGGACGGAGAAACATACTCTACACTCGCACAGAAAACATTCACAACTTTCTTCCAGCACTTTGTCAGCAACAATGTCTCTCTCAGCACAGGCGGCTGGGCGTATCAGGAGATCAACGCAAGCCTTCCTAGTACACTTGGGCCGGCTATCGAGCTAGAAGATGGGTATATACCTTCCGATACGGCTACAGAGTATCAGGATGTTATGCATCCTATTTCGCATACGAACAGAACAGTCGCAGCTCATATCTCCCAGCGCGTTGAGCTTCTACAAATGAATGCTGTCGCCGTTTGGCTCAGTGTCGGTATATTGGGGTGGCTAATCATCAGCACTATCATCGTGGCGGTCCTTCAGAAACGGTACTTCGGTGGTCTGGTTCGGAACGTGGAGTGTCTGGGCGATGTCCTAGTACTCATATCTGGAAGTGCAAATTTCTTGCAGGTGGTGCGGGAGATCGAGTCAGGGAAGTTGTTAGCGAGTGGTTATGAAGGGTTGCGGACGCGGTTGGGCTGGTTTGTTGATGAGGATGGAGGGTTAAGGTGGGGAATTGAGATGGAGGAGAGTTATGGGGAGGGACCTGGTGTTCATTGGGTTTCTGAGCCAGAATTTTCCAAAGAGAGGAATAGTACTTGGAATGTTAGGGATGGGGAGGAAAATATATAGTGCGTAAAATCTGGACTAAGGCATTATAGTATTTTGAGGTCGTTCAACGACTCCAGGATTGTCAATATAGATATAAAACCAAAAATATGCCAAAATAAATAACAACACCTTTGTACCAAATACTAGAAGACTGATAATGCTTGTAAAGTGAAGAGAAAGCAGGAAAAACCAGAGCAAAGTCCGAATAACATTAAGTCAAACTGACAAACAACCTTAAAAGTCCCAACGTGGAAGCGTTCTCGAATAGATAAAAGCTATGGCGCACTTGGGGAAGCTTTGCAAGTTCCAACTTCTGAGGTTACTATTGGCTGCGAGCATGCACATGCAAGGGGGTCAATGTTCTGTATTTTTCTCATCACAAGCTTTTTTGTCAGCTAGACATGACTCCACTTCAAGTATCTTATCCACGCACTTCACACCAAACCCAAGATTCTTGTCGTTCGTCATGATCACATCAGCATGGGGCCAATCCTGGCGATCCTCAACGTGGTTCACCATCACGGCAATGATTGCGGCGCTCTTCACCGGTATCTAGCCCTTATCTCCACCAAACAAAAAATGAAGAGCTAACCACCAACAGATACGTTTCTAGCCAGTTTTATCGTTCCCATTCTTCCATACATGTTAGAATTTCGAATAGGCCTAGACCCATCCCGCACACAGAGAACAATCTCCTGGCTTCTAGCTGAGAATGCGGCTGTCGACGTCATCGTTCGAATTCCGCTAGCCCATTTCGCGGATAAGTCTACCTCGACTCGGGGATGGTTGCTCTCAGCATTGGGGATTATCATGATTAATACTGCTGCGACGGCAGCTGGGTTATATTGTACGTTGGAACCCTTATGTTGAGGAATGCTATCTTCAATAGCTGATGAAGCACAAGTACCGGTGTTGTTTATCACCCAATCTGTACAGGCTGTTGCTAGTAGTATCATGTGGGTGGCGGGATACACGACTGTGGCTAGTGTGACTTCGCTTGAGAATACTGCTAAGACCTATGCTTTGATTTCTATGGCGTCTTGTCTGGGTTATTCGACGGGACCGATGGTATCTGGTACCCTTCTTCAGTTTAAAGGATACTGGGTAGCATGGACAAGTGCTTTTTTGCTCCTCGGTATCGATATGGCTTTTCGTCTGTTGATGGTGGAGAAGAAGCGAGAGGAAATAGGTACGTGCTTTCGTTTTTATTAGGCTCACTTCATTTTTGACATGTACTTTACAGATACCACTGGCGACTCGATCACCGAGCAGGACCCGGTTTCTGAAAGATCGGCTCTCCTCCCCACCCGTCTTGAGGAATCTGAGACCTATACAGCACCCAAAACGATACCAAATTTCTACCGATGCATCTTTAGCAAGGTCAACTTCGTCGCTGGTGTATACCTTAGCGTTGTGTTCGGCCTTTTGATCACCTCATTCAACGCTACTATCCCCCTGCATGTCCGCGACGTATTCGGCTGGGGTGGTATGCAGTCCGGTTTCATGTTCGTATGTCTCCAAGCTCCCCGTCTTGCGATGTCCCCATTTGTGGGTTGGTTGAAAGATCGCTTTGGAACGAGGATACCAACTGCTTTTGGATTCGCCACCCTAGCTCCACTTTACTGGCTTTTGGGCGTTCCAGGTAGTGCGCAGTTCCCATCCATTGATACCGAGACCTGGGGATCTACTATATACGTGTCAGCGATGATTTTGATTGGATTTCAGACTACTTTTCTGAATGGATCGGGGATGATTGAAGCTACAGGTAAGTCACTGAAAAAGTATCTGGAGTTCCTAATTATGGCCATTCACTGACTTGTGAGAAGTCGCTATGAGTGAGCTCCAAAAGGAGTATCCTGGGGCATTTGGTCCCAATGGTGGAAAGTCACGCGCTGTTGCAATTGTCGGTGTTGCTTGGACATTGGGGGCTTGTATTGGACCTCTTCTGGGTGGAACACTCAACGAGAAATTCGGATACTATGTGATGAATTGCGTCGTTGGTAAGTTTCCGCTGCCATTGAAATCTGCTCATTATTAACCTTGAACATTTATATAGCTGCAATATGTGTTTTGTCTACTGCTGTTGCATTGATTTGCCTTCCCTCGCACCCAAGGTGAATCACTTTAGTTGGCAGTGATCACTATTACTATGCTCTGGTGTATATGTCACATGTCCACATGCTGTCTGTTAATCTATCGCGCTGATAAATACCCCTCCTAGACCGCAGGACTTTAGAACTCATTTTCTAGGCCATGCAATCATATCACCCTCCTCTGCTAGACTAAACCATACGTAGGCTTCAATGCAGTCGGACCATTCATCTTGTTCTGACTCTCCGCCAACCATGTCGCCTCGTGGCGACAGCACACTGCGAGATTGGTGCATGAGTCTCATTTGATACAATCGCCACTTGTCCCAAAGAGGTATACCAAGTCGTCGGTATGCTTTGAAATCCACTTTCCAGAGGGCGTTCCAACCACGGCCTTTTTCACCGCGACGAAGGCAGTGGAAAGAGTTAAGCACGCCGTTTCTGACCTTTATAGCTTCCGGAACCCGACACCATTTCATATCAACTTGTGTATCTTGAATATTTGGCAGAGGCCAGCAGGTCTGTATAGTCAAGTCGGTTGGTGACGGCACGGCAACTAAATATGGATCCCGATGGCTGAGAATTTTTGGTTTGGAGGAATTTGGTTTGGACGAATATAGATCGACCACGCACTCTGAAACTGTCTGGATCTCTTCTATGCCCCCCGGATACTGAATCAATTCCAGATATTGTTTAGTGAAGCAGTCCAGATCGTGCGCAGACCATAGCCAATGGTTTGTTGCAGCATTATGGATCTGGTGGAAGAGATCAAGTTTCCAGAGGCCTCGATGCGCCCGATAACACTCGATCCATGACGGTGGGTCGACGTCGAATTGGATTAGCTCGCCACCCTTGGGTGGTGGATGTCCGCCATGCCACCAATCTACAACCTCGGTAATTGAAGCCATAGGACGGCGGGGCTGTGCAGACTCGAGACGATTGATCAAACGCTGAAGACAAGCACAAGTAGTGAGATGTATCCTCGCTGCTGTATTTACAGTCTGATGCACTGCAGCTAGTGAGTGGGTGGTGGAAAGGGAGATAGGCCGCTTGACATTCCATGTCCATGGTGAGCCAGCGAGCTCTTCCAGCAGGGCTTGTGGAGTATATGATGTCGATAGAATGGAGGCTAAGAATATAAAATAGTAATCAAGCCCGTTCGAGGTAAAGGAGCAATTTCTCAGAACGTGTTCTGTGACTTTTTTAAACGCGCCGTTGAAAGCTTCTTTCACTCGGGGAGATATTTGTTGAAGACCGTCCAAGCTAGTGAAGTCGCAGCAAGATTCGAGAATTTGCCAGATAATTTCGATGGGCAATTTTGCGAAGGGATCCATCTTCGGCTCGATTGATACTTGAATTAATATTGGAATATTTGTTGGCCGATGAGGAATGAACAGGAAGAGATTGACTATTTATCGTACCCTTCCCAGGTGGGACCTCGCGAGATCCACAGGCCCCGCGGCTCTTTCTAACTTCCGATTGTTCATCTTGGCGTTTTCGAGGGTGATTTTAGCGCCGGAGTTGTCCAGATTTGTCTTAAACTAGTTATTATGGTGAGACATTCCTAAAATCGCGTATAGACTATAGCTAGTCATAGTGCTGCCTAGGAGGGCTTAGTAGGCAGGGGCGACCCGCTTACCGATTACGTTACACGATCCAATGTTCCGACACCTTGAGCTCTTCCCGAGGTCTCCTGCTTGTTTCCTTCTTCCCGTGGCATACCTCACAATACGGGATTGTTCCCTGTCTCGCTCCTTCGTTCATATATTCTGATAGTCGACCAGCATGGAGTGCTGTTAACCTTGGAAAGACCCAATGTCTATTTTGGTTTTACCTAATGAGCTACGGATGCTCATTGCCCATCAGCTCCTATGCAATGATCTAAATGCGTTGGTCCAATGCCATCCCTCGCTATACAACTCCTTGATCGACTACCTTTATCAACGCAATAAACAAAATCACAAAGCACTGTTATCGGCGGCTAGGACAGGCTCAAAGGGCGCTATCCAGAGATTCCTCGATGCTGGAGCAAATGTGTGCCGACAATCTCGCTACTGGTCCTGCTCGAAGCCGCTATTAACCAGCCGACATCTTAGAGATCAAGCGAGTCCCATGTCCGAACATCCAATTTGCATTGCGGCAATGAAAAACTATATTTCAATTGTTGAAATGTTGATTGATGAAGGAGTTGACATTGACTACAAGGATCTTGATGGTCGAAGCCCGCTTGCTTTAGCCGCGCATGCTGGTCATTTTCAGCTCGTGACGGTGCTGGTGACTCGAGGAGCAAGTCTATTATCATATGATAGATTTGGGAAACGGCCTATTGGCAATGCTGCGTCACAGGGTCACTATCAAATTGAAGATTACCTTTTACAAAAGCTACGTCAAGTCACGTATCTAGATTTTACGATTAGATCGGACCTCCATTGGATGCTACAATACGCAGTAGTAAGGGGCGACGAGACTCGGGTCCTTCACCTTCTCTCACAGGGTGCCGATATTAATTTTAATTCACGAAAGGATAGCTCCACCGCACTTCGTGCAGCCGTTTCGAATTCCCCTAATCCATTACGAATGGCCAAGCTTCTGTTAGAAAGGGGTGCTGACCCGAACATTGGAGAACGTTCCTCCGAAGAACCGATCTCGTGGCGCAGCAGGCGCCTCCCGCTTGAATTTGCTGCTTCGCGTGAGGAAAGCTATCCTCTCATTGAGCTTTTATTGCAGTATGGAGCAGATGCAAATTTAGCTAGTCATGCCTTGTTCCCCGCCGTGAGAATGGAAAAGGCCGATGATTTCAAACTGCTTGTGGAAAATGGCGCAAAACTTTCTGTTCATGGTGCCTACGGATCATTGCTGCGAATTGCTCGCCATCAAAGATGTCCGCCGATTAGAGAGTTTATTTTGGAAAATGGAGTTACTCTTGAGAGGTGGAATAAATCTTACCGTTCAACACGTGCTATGAGACAAACAAAGAAGGTTCATCAGGAGGGACCTTTGCCATTTTCGAGTTAAAGGTTCGCAGATTGCAATAAACCTAGGTACTATACCTATTGTCTACTTATATTCCTTGGAAGATGAGCTTTATTATATAATCTTAAATACATCTTCATTGTCCACTAAACTGAAATCAAACATTCAACAGCCCTAGAGGTATTGCAGTATATGAATCTGATTATATAAATTTTGAAAAACCGACCTTGGGAGTCGCCTGATAAAATCCTTTGCAGAATCCAAGGACGATTCTGCATATTGAACTAGTAAAGAGGTTGATGTGTCTAACTGTCCCCCATTCGTCTTTTCGTGGCTTAGCGGCACTTTTTAAATTACCTAGGTACCACTGGCACATGACAATTTGATATTGGCGGTAAATTTACAGGTCTCCGCAAACCTTCGGTTTGTGATTGAGCAGAGCAAGCTTAAAACAAGATCTCGATGGATTTTTCGCAAAGGTGAAAAAGCCGCAGAAGTGCAAATTAGAAGGAAAAGCATAATGGAATGGAGAAGTGGGGTGGTTTAGAGGGAAGAAAAGGATTGATCGCACATAATGCATGATTACTCAATCATGTCAATGTCGTCGTCATTCACATTTATGGCCGGGGCTGCTAGTGCAGTGGTAGCAGGTGCAATCTGTGGCTATTCCTGATCGGCCGGCTTTTCAGTATTGTTATTACTGGCATTACTATCCCATTAGTCCTCTATATCCTGATCTAACTCCTTTTGTGTCTTCTAAGGACGAGTATTTTCTGTGCGATAACCTCCTCTATTCTCATTGCGAGGGAGACAACTCTTTCTTGGCAAAAACGTGCCAATCAAAGGTTGTAGGACCCCGAGAAGTAGTTCACCGTAGTCGTAACTTCAGGTGCTATCGCCTGATATCCGTCTCAGTGGAGAGATGACCGCGGAGATCGCGACTGGTGCGAATGCACAAAATTTGCTCCCAGCCAGGGAATGGCCACGGTGCTCGATGTTGTAATTGTACATATTTTCATGCAGAATTGTCTGCCTCAGGCAGACATCATACAATCCGGCAACTCTACCTACGTCCGCTCTCTACTGCTTTACTGCTACTTCTTTTTCAGCCGAGGAGTGGTAATATCCCCTCACTGTACCATGGTTGGGGTATACTTGGCAGTCCTATATGGGCATGATAAGGAAATTGGACCTCGGCACCGAAGGATTAAGGATAGTTATATTATACTCCGGGTCCCCTTCATTCTAGAAGTGAAGACTTAAACAGTTGAATGAAAGTAGGCTGCCTATTCAAGTAAAACATCGTCATCTTTATCATAGGTATCTTCATCCTGTAATTCAACACTCGACGCGCTGACCAAGATCAACCGCGGCACAGAACGCTTGAACCAGCAAATTGACATCATTTGAAAGACAACGAGCACTCTATCGACGACTTTGTCCATCACCGCGGCGAACTCTATGGCGGCGTGGCGCAACTTCCGAGCCAGAGACTAGTAGCGCGACTTGGTTAAGGCTAGGGCACCCAACACCTAGAGTAACGGCACGTCGTCTCCTAGGGTGCCAGAAATCGAACTTCGCGAGGACCGTAAGGTCATCGTTAAAGTCGGACCGAATCTTAAAGCGATCCGTGGCTTAACGCCGAAGGATCTGATAGACCGAGTAGAACGATAAAGGATAATAAATAATGTGTCTGATGCCGCTTATGCTGGGGGTGTAAACACGTTGCCGAAGCAGAGTAAGCTTCGATTTGTTCTGAGGAGTGAAGAAGTAAAGCGGACTATTTTGACTGGGTGGCCAGTAGCTAAGGAGGAGGGTTACATGCTGGGAGATATTAAGGTGAATGCGGAGGAGATGGTTATTTCTTCGAAGTAGGAAGTTCGAAATACAGTAACCATGAAGTCCTTTATGCCATACACTACGGTTTTTCTTTGATATGTAGTACATTTTCCTCACGGTCTGACTTGACTCAAGAACTATCAAAAGTCTGCCACCCAGCCTTCAACGTGCATTCGCTTTAGATCCCGCCGTATTTCCGAGTTCGATTCCGCGTCCTCGATGCATTCCACGTCCAGGTTCAGCCAAGAATGTTGGTGTATGGGTCTTTCGCTACGAGGGCACCCAGTCGACCTTGACCATTCTGTTATTCCTAGTGTGTACACTCTAGAAAGGTGCCGAGGATAGAAGTCATAGTCATAATCATTAAGCTTGGGTAATGTTCTGTTGGCGGATGAAGCCGATACCTGAAGAGGAGGCCGACTACCTGGTTCAGAAGATTGAAATGAACCGTTGCTTGTCAATATCCATTTCCAAATTCATTTTACGCAGTAAGAGGCGCATTGAGCATACTCTCAGACTGAAAGCTATGTATCGTCAATTTTTGTGTATCCGAAGGGCTTCCAAGGTCATATAGGAGGTCGAGGGTTGAGGCCCTTGCAAGTTGTAATTAAAAGCAGCTGACATTCATCAGCGCCACTTATCAGTGTACCATGACAATTATCCATTTTCGAAGACATAATGGTCTATGGTATTCCGGCCCAAGCAGCAGCTAGAAGTTCCAGAGCCACCATTCCTTCTCGTATTTCACGCAAGACGGGATTTGCTATGTCGACTAGAAATGCACCAAGCCGAAGAATGCCAAGTCGAGGCTCTCGGTTTGCTGGCCTCTTCTTCACAGGGTATCAATATAGAAAGACTATGTCTCAAGACTCCCCTCAAGAGTCTGGTTGGATTTGTCATCATTTGGGCGTGCAGTATCGCCCACAAGCAGGGTTAGAAACCTGCATAATTGTCGGAGAATTAGGCGTAGGTACCCAAGGATGAAGTCACTGCTGTCTGGTCAAAACCAGGAAGGATGGGGCCACCGGGCCGCAGAATGAGGGGAACGGCCTAACGGGATCGGGAGGGATAAAGTGACAGACATCTTGTATCGATACGGTAGGAGGCTCTTGATTGAGCACCACAATCTGTTATCACTGTTGTGCATTCTATGCAGGCGGTCTAGGAAGCAGAGTGACCATGTACCGAGTACTCCGTACTGTTTTCCTATAGTACTAGAAGCGGTCTGGCAAGCGTGAGCGCCCCATCCCATATTAGAACTAGCGTGTTTCCGATTCATGCTTGAGGACTAAACAAGAGCTCGGAGGTATAGTAGATATCGAGATCACTCGACCAGCCTCACTCCCAAACTGGACCAACGCGCGTCATGTGTACAATCTCGCTGCTTATTTGTTAGGTCGATCTAAATATATCACGTGTACCAATCTACAGTAAACAAACAAAGTAAAAAAAAATATTGATAGATCAAACCCACAGACGTCAAGTCGCGGTGAAAGATAATATTCAATTCAGACAAATTGATAGTTAAATCAGTCAGTAAGGTAGTAAAAAACAAAGATTCCGGAATCGAATCGAATTTCGCTCATTGACCCAAACCCCAATACCCACGCTATGCATAACCGGAAAGAAAAACAGAAAAGGACAGGTCAGAAGGCCTCTGTGCGAGGACAATCGGGCGTATATCCTGCAGCATTGCTGCTAGGAGGGGGTGTACAGTAATATGACACGTGTCAAGCTCCCGGTGGTCGAACCCCGGGAAAATGACAATCGAAGAAGATGTGAAGGGTGGCGAAATGAAAGGGGATAAGGTAGAGAGGAAAGCGGAGAGGAGATGAGAGTAAGAGGTATAGGAAAGATCGGGGATGAGAGAAGAATGAACCAAAGGGTTATTCAACTCCAAAAATCACCGACGGAGTGTTCAAGGGAATGTAACACGCCAGAATCTCGTTCCGGGCGTCAAGAAAAAGCAAAAAAAAAGACCCAAACACCAGAACCAGTAAACTCCGCATATAATGATACAAGGGCGCAGATAATGGAAAGCAGGGGACCGTGTGGATCCCCCTTCCCCAGTTCATGCCCAAGCTCTCTTCTCGGGGAAGGAGAAAACCCGGGGCAGGAATGAGAAAAAAGCAAATAATTCCCCCAGCAGGAAGAAGCATGCAGCTCGGCGAACAATTGGACATGGACCCGATGCTCAAAAAGAAGAAGTGGAAAGGGCTAGACTCGCCAAATCGGGTCAGGGGCGAAGATCATTGGAGACGGGCGGTGACGAAAAGGCGTCCATCCCTTCTCGGAGCTGGAATGGACCTCCAAAAAAGGGGGAAAGGAAAACCGAATGGTCTAAGACCAGATAATATGAGTCTCGCGTAACTTCGGGAGACGCGAGATCATTTTTTTTTCTTCCCGTCTTTTTTTGGTCGATCACCGCCTCACTTTCGTGATTAAAGTTGATTTCTCTTTTTGGCGATCACGTTCACCAGGTCAGGCCATGTCCAATTCAGCCGTGGAAGCCGCGCGGATAAAAGTAAAAGTTGGGGAAAAGGAGAAACTCCGAGATAGACAGAGTCTAGTCTCTAGTGCTTCCCGCCCCAACCGGCTTGCTGCTGCCGGTTGCTGCTACTGCTGGAGGAATTGGACGCTGCATTTGCAGTCGGGACTACTTCCAGCGTTGTTTGTCCCAGTCCGATGGCCGTGTTTCGTCGTATATTTGGCCCCCTTTGTTGTGTACGACAACCGGGGGTTTGCGGACGGCATTGGCGGTTACTGGACGCGTCTGCATTAGCCGGGCTGAATCTGGAGATCGGATGGACAAGGGTGTTCAATGAAGATGGATCGACACATACCTCGGACTTCTGTAGCAATAACCTGATCACCACTGCTGCCTCTGCTGGCTAAAGTGGAATTTGAGTCGTTGGTGACTTTGTGCGGCATGGTAAAGAAGAGGTAGAGTAAAGAGGTAGGAGGGTAAGATTAATGGATAGTGTATGGCGTAGCGAATAAAGTATGGGATGATGCCGTCTCAGTGTTGAACTGCGAGCAAACGAGTCCAAGAAGAAAGGCAGTATATAAACGATAGAAGTTAAAATAAAACAAAGTTGAACGAGTTGGTTGTGTTGGTGTTGATTAGTATGAAGTCAGAATGGAAGTAGCAGCAGACCGGCCCTTTTGTATACCCCGGGCCATTCCCAATTGAGCGCGCATCTGATCTACAAAGCCGGAGAAGCGTATCGTCGCCAGGGAGCTCTGAGAGGGAATGGATCACCCCCTTGACGTATTCGGTGCCTGGTAACCATCTAGTATCGATGTTCGCCCATGATTGGTCGTGAAGCCAACCCGAAAGCAGGGCAGCCAATCAGCCTCTCGTGTGTCATACACGAACTCGTACGACGAGTGGAGCCAATAATGATGAGTCAGCCATTCCTCCAGAAATAGGGTCTTGGGTAACCAAGCTAACTGATCTCATCCTAGTCAGTGTATCTAGCGCGTATCATCGTGTATCCCTCATGTACAGAATTCCTCAGCCTCACCGCTCTAAAGCAGGGATTACAATGCCCACGTAACTGGTCCTGAATCGAGACTCTGTGATGTCAATGATCCAGGGGCCTTCACCGACTTCCCGCTCCACTTGGGTCCAGAATTCTCTCCCCCGATTATTCAGGTACCGCAAAGTTGATCATTGCGGATACCTATAGATAGCGCGAGTCTGATCCAATAGAAATATGGGGATCGGGATGATCGACCTTGTCAATGGGTCATCAGGAAGTATTCACCGCATAACTCAGTGGCTTGATTGTCTCTATACCCCGTACTCCCGTAATCTGCATTTCGTACCGATGTGCGTCACTGCGCAGACCGAGATTCCTTGCGGATCCCTGAGCCATTTGCTTGGGCAGCCTATGGGTCAACCCCATTCGCATCTCTACTCCACTCGACTCATTATCGTAATGAGTTGGCCAGACGTGTATTGGGTCCTCACGCAGTTGAGAGGTCAAAAAATAGAATCATATGTTAATCGTTCTAGTCTGGATTCCCTCCATGTCCTTGGCCCCCGCCGTCCCGTTTCATCCGCTCCTCCCATCCATTCATACTCCGCCGGATCCCTAATGTCCGTCGCCCCGAAGCTTGGGCTTGCTGCCGAACAGTGGTCATTGTAGTCGTGTGGAATGTCACTGACTGGACACCGCGGGTGGAGCTCTCCTGTTTCACCTCTTCCGCCCGGGTCCCTGTGTCCACTGTGTTGTTTCCATTCGAAGGCTGGGTCAGCATCCGGGCAGGTTTCATGGTAGGTCTGGACGGAGCCGCCAGCCACGTGTATTTGTTAGGCTCCGCGGTTTCCAAGGCCGGTCGCGTAGGCTGCAGTGGTCGTGGTTGGAGTCGGTGGGAAGATAGCGTCGGCGGAACAGGCTGGGAGCCTGGCCGCGGATTTTGTGATGTCAGCTGGTTTCGTCGGGCTGGTTGGGTCGGCAAGTTGGATGGGGCGGAGGTTTTCTTCGAGGAGGATCCTGGCCCACCGAAGAAGTTTGAGATACTGGCTTGGCTGAGTCCATCTTTACGTGTAGTATCTTTCTTCGCCTGACTGACCGGGGCGGTTTCCGTAGCAGCCTTGGTGGTTTCCGTCGATGCCTGGCCAGCTTCCAGGTTGGCCGTGATATAGTCACGAGCAGACGAGAATCCGGAGCTGAGCGTGGTAGAGACCATGAAATTTGAGGAGTTATCCATGCTTTGCCCACCTGCTGACATGTATGTGGTGGTAGTCGGCTGATTGATGTCCGAACGGCGTCTCTTAGGGTTGGGTTCTCCCAAGTCGGATCCCAGGGATGTCTTCCATTCGAAATCGCCGCCCTTGTTCTTCTCTTCGCCTTCAGCTGTCCATTGATCATCCAGTGTTGACGGAAGGGATCCCAGTTCTTTGTACAGGTCTTCCACGGCGGGTCGTGGGCGTCGCAGGATATCAGCAATAGCGAACACAACATTCTCCAGCAACTGAGGCCCCATCAGACGAAATCTGTTTTTGATCAGTTTGGGGGGAAGAAAAGATGTCAAAGTGGTAGATGAATCCTCTCCTTCGCCCATTCGAGGCTGCCGTAGTGGTAAACTCATGTACAACAAGGCTTGAGCTCTGGTCATTGCAACGTAAAGTAGGCGCCTCTCTTCGTCGATGACTTCTGCTCGAGAATGCGGGATGCTTCCATTGTATACGGCGGGGATGAAAACAACTGGCCATTCTAATCCTTTAGCAGCATGGATGGTGGAGATGGTGACCTTCTCTGTTACCTGCTCCCCTTCATCTTTTGTAGTCGCCTCAGTTGCAAGGGCAACATTGGCCAGGAAACGAGAGAGGGCTTCTTCGCCAGCATGCACTTTCTGTTGTTCGATTCCCTCGATTTCAGGGAGATCTTCCTCTTGACCGGGGTCGTCAGTGGAGAATGCAGCTTCATTGGCTTGGCCCATCAATTCTTTAACATTCGCCCAGCGACCGTCTTCATCCAATGGATAGGTTCTAACAAGATATTCTTGGAACGAAAGGCTCTCCGTGATGTACTCAAGGAGCACGCGCGGTGCCGATGCATCTTCACATTCTTGGAGCTTCTGCTTCGAAGCATCGATCAACTTCATCAGCGAACAGAGTCCCAGCTCTGCTGCCTTTTGCAGCTTCTTTTCTGTCGATCGGCGGCCTTGTATAACGTCTTTGATGAAAGTCCAAAGGGGAATATTGGCTTTCTCTGCACCAGTGGTCAATTGCTTGATCGTCTCGTCTCCAATTCTCCGGGGTGGAACATTGATAATACCAAGCAGGGCGTCAGTGCCGTCAGTATGACTCACGACCCTCATATAATTGATCAAGGTCTTGACCTCTGTCCGATCAAAGAACTTGCGACCGCCGACCATCTTATACGGGATACCTGCTCGCCCAAATGCTGTTTCGATCCGAGTCGATAGTGAAGCAGATCTCAGCAACACTGCAAAATCGGACATGCGCAGAATACCGCCTGTCATGGCCATACATCGTTTGATTTCAAGAACCATCCAATGCGCCTCAGCACTGGCATTGGGAAGCTTCCTTAGAACAGGCATCGTTCCTTGTGTATGAGTCGGTTGCAGCTTCTTATCTGGACGCGCAGTGTCTTGTTCAATGACTTCCTGAGCAGATTTCAGGATTGAAGCCGAGGAGCGATAGTTGGATTCCAAAAGCACGACAGAGGTGTTCGAGTATCGGTTCTGCATTCGCTTTAGGTTCTGGATTTCGGCAGACCGAAACCCATAGATGCTCTGATCAGGATCTCCGACAATCGTGATGCGCCGATTCTTCGACGCAAAAAGGTTCATAAGGTCATATTGAATAATGTTCGTATCCTGAAACTCATCCACGAGCACTGCTTGCACGTTTGACACGCAGTCCGGATGTTCTCTGAGAAGCTGCACGCATCTTACGAGCAGATCATCGTAATCTAAGAGATTTGAAGCTGCAAGTCCCGATTCATACTGGCGGTATATATCCACAATCTCCAGCTCCTCGGCTTTGACTCGTCCGACCAGGTCATCTGGTCCAAGTCCATGCGCCTTGTGGCGGGAGATTCGACCTTGTGCAGCTTTGACCTCAATAGATGACTTCAGTCGTTTGATGATACGCTATCGCAGCATGAGCAATGTTATAGCAAAGTGAAGAATGAGGACTTAACATACCCGAAGAATACCTCGACTATCGTCCGAGTCCGCAATTCCAAACCCCTTCCTCAGACCAATCAAATATCCATACTTGACTAGGTATCGCCGACATATAGAGTGAAAGGTACCCAGAATCAAACGTGACTGCACTCGTTCTCCAACCAATTTTGAGAGACGCTCTCGCATCTCACGACTCGCTTTGATGGTAAATGTACAACAAATAACATCTTGAGGTAAGTACCCATGATGAGAGAGAAGATACGCGACGCGTGCTGTTAAGGTCTTTGTCTTGCCGGAGCCGGGTGGCGCGAGAACTTGTAAAATGGGATCAGAAGATGTGACTGCCTGTCGCTGGGCAGGATTCAGACCATCGAGGATGGGGTCCATGATCCATGACCTCTTCTAGAATATGGGGAGGATCCGCTTTGGTTGGTTCCCGAGTACGCGACAACACGCGCTGTCATGTGACGAGTATGCATTATGCGGTCACATGGAAAGGATAAACAAAGTATTCTCGCATAGTTAATTTCTCCCGGTCGCAATTGGGTTGATTATCTTTTAGAGACACATTTACTCATTCCAAGGTTTATACTGAAGTCTCAATCAAATTATAGTCATGAATTCTTTAGATGCATTATTAGTATCTGGGCCATCACTCCGCTTCAAATGACACGGCATTAAGAGGCCCAAGCATGGCATGATGATATTTACAAAAAGAACAGGTCATCCAAGTACTGGGTATCACATCGCGACCTCCTAAAACTTCCTCCAAATTATTCCCCAATTAGTTGAAAATACCCAATGGAACACTCATCGATACCTCATAGTTAGGCACGTTGACAATTTCCGCAATTTGCAAGTCACCGGCAACACTTGCCAGAATATAAGCTTCGCTCCGAGTAAGCCCCTTAGTGGAGACCAACCACTGAATGAGGTTTTGTGTGGCGCTCTTCGCAGCCTGGAACAGGTCCGGCGATACTCCGAGAGCACCATAAGTTCCAAGATCCGGGAGTGGGTTGGGTATTTGAGAGCGAGGTGGGGTCTGGTATTGGGGCGCGGTCACCCAAGGCTGGTTCTTGCAGACCTCGAAACGAAGGGTGGCTCGAATGGGAGTTTCGATGGCAGTACCGCAGACTTCGCCCATACCTTGAGCAGCGTGTCCGTCACCACAGCTGAAGCGGGCACCGGCAGTCTGGACGGGTAGGTACACAGTAGAGCCGACGCTGAGCTCACGGCAGTCCATGTTGCCGCCGTGGTTTGTGGGAGGGACAGTTGAGAGCTCTTCGTCGTTACCGGGGGCCAGCCCCATGCATCCGAGGAAGGGCCGGAGAGGAATCCGCATGTCCTTGAACTGAGCGTAACCCTTCTCGCGGTCGAGAGACCAGATCTTGATTTCGGGCTCTGTGTATTCATCGGCCAGAAGACCGAATCCGGGAATGATAGCAGACCAACCCCAGTCGGCGACTTCGAGGTTGAGCACTTCGACCTTTAGGACATCGCCAGGCTGAGCATCTTGCACATAGATCGGGCCGAAAACAGGGTTGGCGATATTGAGATCCAATGTCTTGATGGCGGACGCATCCGAGTTTGGTGTCAGTTGGCCGTTGCTACTATCAATAGCATCAAACGTGACAGTCTGGCCAGATGAGACGGTCAATTTAGGTGTAATGTTTCGGGACCATTTGACATGGCCACAGTCTTTTCCAACATGGAAGTTACTCCAAGCCATGCTGGCAGATTTGGTGTGCGTGTGAGTCTTTGTTGAACTCATTGGAGAAGAGAAACCGAGAATAATATATGAAGTATGAAAACAAGAAAGCGGGCAAGACGGGGCTTTTTTTTACTTGGAACCGGAGGTCCAGGCTCAGATGGCGAGATTCTCTTCAGGATTGACCGTTAGGGAAGGTGGTTAGTGCCGAATCTTACTCATTGCTTGACTATCGAAGATCTCCACCTGAACCGATTCATCGCCTGCCTAATCAGGTTTGTCGGGGAATTTGCAGATTGTGCCGCCGATAGCCCCCTGTTGGAGCCTCTGGGGTTCACACGTTGGTGAGGGGCACAGACGCTATGCAGGCGTTGGTGGCGGTCCACTCCGACGGAGCGAAGCGACTTTGGAACAACTTATCCGCCTGCTTAATTGGTATTTGTCGTCATCGTGGAGATAACCTTGTCAGGTGGGGTGTGACCGAAGGGATCAAATTTTAGCTGAGTCAGAGGGAGAACGATTATCCAGAATTTTCGATGAAGGATAAGGAACTTTGAACAGGACGTGAAGAGGTTATGAACAGGTTATGAACAAAAATACATATGATTCATGGACGTTCCAGAATAGAATAAGAATTCTAGATTAAACTCTAGAATCGTGCATAGACGAGGTAGGGTAGTATACGAGTGCGACACGAGGAAACGCCACTTAGCGAAGATTCCCTTAAAAGGCAAACCGCCCGATAGATTGGTGCGTTATCGGAGTGGGGAAACACTTCAGGAAGATTTTTATTCATCGTTGGAGTATTTGGAGTTGATCCATATAAAAGAAAAGGAGAAAATATCCGTGCTTGTCGCACCATAGTAAAAGTCTGATTCGACTCTAGGATTAAATAAGAAGGACAGAAGACATAAGACTCAAGAATTGCACAAGATCGAAACCACCTTCTTCTTCCGGATAAGCAGAATCCTCCGTCCCGCACCATTAGTGGTCCACAACATGCATAACACAATTCGGGACCCAGTGTGGACCCCCGGTTCCAGAGAAGTACATTTGATTAAGTTTTTGGCTTCTTCTAAACTATACAAGGAACCATCTCCGAAGCTACCATATGATCTTCTAAGATCTCTGCCCGTCTAACATGGCCACGACACAGGAGGCATTGTCACTCTTAATATGAAGAGTATTGTTGGTGGCAACCTCTTGTGCGATCTCACTGGCCCGCCTCCCCCGCATCGCCAATTCCATCACGTGTTGGATCAGGGCCGCGTCCTCGGTGCTATCACTGACTCCATCCGATACAATCACTAACAGATAGCGTCGGTCTGCCTGTAGCGTTCGTCGAGACGTAAATGGGTCGTTGGACAGGAAGCTCTCGGACGATGACGACGAACCACGCCGTGCACCGGGCCGGGAATTTGGGTCATGTTCCTCCTTGACAGGGTTCTTGTACTGCAAGTCTCCGAGAGCCCGCGACATATTCAAAGATCCTATCCCTGGTCATTATCTTTTCCTCCGCCACGGGTAAATGTATTTAATCGTATACTTACCGAGCCGCGCTGTGCCACCACGCATAGTGACTTCGCCCCCGGCCTCTTCAATACGTCTTCGTTCCCTGGGCACTTCGGGCTTGTGTTCTTCGGTGAGTCGGCGCTAGTATGTGTTATTTTCCACCTATGATACCTGCAGTAGATCTCGGGGTCGCACGATATGATAGGGACGATCTGTTTTGGGATCTCTCTCCGCCAGAATAACATGTGAATCGCCTAGGTTGGACACGATCAGTTCACCCTGGGTGAGGTTCACCAAGCATACGGCTGCAGTAGATCCGGATATTGCAGGCTCGGCTGAATCACTGTTGAAACGCTCCAGCAACAGAGCGTCCTCGTCTGCCAACGCAGCCTTGAGGGCTGCTACGTAGTCCCCTGTCTCTAATTCGGGTCGCGCAGCCAAGAGATTGTGTAACCTCTTGCTGGCGTGCTCTGCCACCAATGCAGACCCACTATATCCAGTCAAAATCAGGAAGGTGATGAACTACCCCTGGAGATTCCTTACTGCCCATCGTATATCGCAAAGAAGGCTAGCCTCTCTTTCGTTTTGGCGGGGAACTGTTCCGGCAGGATGACCGTGCATCGATCCTCCTGATACTTCCTTGATCCTTGGGCCTGCCTCACAAAGTAATCAGTTGGCCGATCAGCTGTTGAACTATTGGGGCTGTACCTGACCTGCTCCGGCGTCAAAGAGCACCATTTCGTCGGACATGGACATGACTGTTTCCCGGAGTAGCTTGTCCCTCACGGCCTTGGGCGTAGGTACCAAAATAACCTCGAGATTGATTGTGTAAAACTGTCCTAGACAGGAAACACGTCTTCTGTTGAACTGAGCTTCGGCAATTCGTCGCCTTCCAGTGATGGTGGACTGACATCATGAACGCCTCTTGCCATAAACATTTTATCTTATATGTGATTCCCTCTCTCTCTCTCTCTTTCTATATATATGAAAATACTCCTACTTTCCATGAATGTACCACTAAACTTGGCATCAATATCGAAATTTCCTCTCAATTATGCTTTATAAAAATTGAGTAGGATATACATCGTATATGTCCTTTATTGCTCGGGTACCCAGTGGATAGTATCTGTATAATGAAAAATTGAAGAAAAGTCTTTCATGAAACGTAATAGGGTCGTACATCCTCTTGAAATCATCTCACTAGAAACCAGTCAACTTTAAGCATGTCCACATAGATCATCGTGGCGCACAGACCACTTCCGCCGTCAGCGAATCGGGGAGAAGATGATCAGAATCATTTAAATCCTCCACACATCTACAAGTCAGTCCGGCATGGGCTGGGTAGGCGTGGTAACACTGGTTGCAACCACCGCATACATTCTTTATCGCTATCCTCCTCGAACCTGGAACTCTCCTTTTCTCCCGACTCCGGACTCCAAGCCCGACGCTCCGTTTCCTTCATCCGAACCTGAACCGAACAACCGCCCCGCGGCCCCTCCATCCTTTGAGATACAGACAGAAAGCCCGCAAACTACTCCCAAGGCATCAACATCAGAGCCTCCTCTACCGGTCCTTACTGTACCTACACTGAACCTCCAAGACTCCGACATCCGTGTCGCGATCGAGCCACCCGCTCAACCTAGCATGAATGGATCAACACCGCAGGTAGCGTCACTCGATCGCAATGAATCAGAGACAAAGCAACAACCATCTCTCGCTCCACCTTCCTTAAAGCCCCTTCCCAATACCTCATCCCTGATGCCTCCGCCTCCACCCCCAGGCCTACGCCCCCGTCAAACACCCCAACCAAACCGCACCCCCGGAGGCCTCGCGCCACCGCGCATGAGCAGCTCCCCACGCACACCACTGTCATCAGCGGCATCAGCGCGTCTCGCTCCAACGGGCAGTACAGGCCTAAGCAGCAGTACCTTAGTTATCCTCGACCCAGGATTCTCGCCTCTTGACTGGGCTGCACTCGCCGCGAAACCGAACAACCAGCTCCGAGGCAAGGATGTCCCGCCCGGATACCTGCGGGTTACGCCTTCTATGCTGAAAATGCAGAATGGGCGGAAGGGTCGCGATGCGTGGACCTCGTATCAGGGCAAGGTGTATAATATTAGTCCCTATGTTCCGTATCACCCTGGTGGAAAGGGTGAACTTTTGCGGGGAGCAGGGAAGGACTCGGCGAAGTTGTTTCAGGAGGTTCATCCTTGGGTCAATTGGGATGGCATTCTGAGTGAGTGTTTGATAGGCATATTGGTTTCTGAGAATGACCCCCAGGCTGAAAATGCTTTGGATTCGATGGACTGAGTTGGCCCATATCCCTGGTGAAATGGACTTGGCTTTGGCTAGGGAACTGGCCTGCGTTTGCGCCGAGACGACAGGGCTCAGTTTTGCGCTGACTCGTCATTCACGACACCAGTTGCCCGATGAAGGGTATAGATCTTCATACATTGGCCGAGCTCTGTATATTCTGTGCACACCAACATTGCGAAATTAGACTCGGGCTTTCTATATGTTCCTCCCACTGCCCGGTTTTTCGAACATTTTGTCATATTCTTCACAGTTGAAAATACCCTTGTTATCCTTCGAATTATGGCTACTGTACAAATAGAATCAATTTCCTTTGACATGCAAATTTTGGAATGGCCACGAATAGTGTCTTAACTCTAGATTGTACTGGAGCTATTCAAAACAACAGTGAAACTAAGAATAAGCCAAGGCTCACCATAATAAAGACCAGTCCGAATCAAGCCTCTAGGGTGGGTCCTACTCTTGCCGACCTCCGTCTGATCCTCGACAGCTTGCTCGCTAATTTTGGTGGATTGGCCGGAACTGATTATGAAGTGTATGCCTACGGAGTGCATGCCTTGTATGTACTAGTCAGTTTGCTTGAACAAAGAAATGCTCCATTATAAACTACTAAGTCTTGCGGTAATCTTCGGCAATTTCGAATTAAATTATTCCAAGCTAGTCAAGTAGCTAGCAAAGAACGCGTAGAGCTGGTCTGAATTAGGATAAGCCGCACAACTAGAGCGAGGCTTAGCTAGAGTGAGCTCTGACTATCTCTCAGCTTTTCTTTTCCTTCCCGTTCGTTTCACCTTGCGTGTTGACAGTCGAACTTTCCTCAATACACTTGGCTCTTCCACATTGGTCCAGAATCTGTTCTACTACCTTGTCCAAATCGAACTCTCTTCTTACCCTCCTTTCTTTTTACATTCACCGAGCATTCGATATCCACCATGGACTCAAAATCAACTTCTCTTGTCGACTCCTCTGCAGATCCCGAAAGCCTATCTGAGACGACTAGTCCCGTAGTTGATCTGTCCGCCAAGAATGTCATAGGGTATGTACCACTAATTGAATATTTGCCTACACTACTAAGCCAACATTAGGGCTATGTTGCTCGTTTTCTTATTAGTGGTCTTCTTTCGGCCCACCTGTCGTCAGATTATTGATGCGGATACATGCAATGAAATTCGCTCGTATGCTGTTGATTTTTCGGCGCTCCTTACTGCTGTGTTGCAGGGGATTCGGGTATACCGCAGAATTTAGTTATTCATCATGCAAAACATCAGTTGCAAGATACTATAAGCTACAGCCGACTTTATGTCGTGAAAAGTAAAACTCAATATCATTTAGCTAAAATTGCTGTCTAGGTTTAAGGGTCTTTGTTTCATTCAATAGTGGATCAAGCCACCATCTTGACTTTGTGATACGTAGTCTGGATATAAAAGCCGAGGGAAAGAACAACACCGTGTTCCTCAAATTAAGAAATTAGAATGGTATCTAGAATTGGTCATTGAGAAGAGGAATGCAAATCATTGAACTAGTTGAACTAAAAACCCACTGACTATTGTAAATTAGTTTTGCTGAAGTGTACAAATCTGCCGATCTGAATCGTGATGATCTGCAGATCGTGGCCCAAGCGCTTTTCAGCTCTCGTACACGTCACAGTGGGACTCTCCCCTCGATTTCTCCTATTAGCCAGGGTCGTTGCCGTTGCCATTACCTGTTGTCAGGGTGAATGAAGAAACCCACATTCGATACACAAACATAGGACGAATTGACACCCACAATGGCCAAGACTGAAGATGTCAAGGACGTCGCAATTGATACACCACCGTCCGCAGAGACACTGAACAAAATCCGCGAATTTACGATCTTAGATCGCAAGGGAGAGAAACACACATTCAAAAGTATCTATGACGGACCCGAGTCTGACGGCCGTGTTCTGGTTGTTTTTATCCGCCACTTTTTCTGTGGGGTACGTTCATACTTCACCACATGCTTATTTTCAACCCTGCCAATCATAGCAAAAGTAAAAGCTAACATATTTCAATAGAGCTGCCGAGAGTTCGTCTCTGCCCTTTCGAACATAAAACCAGCCTCCCTCCAAAAACTCCCAACACCCACTTCCATCGTCATAATCGGCCTCGGAGACCCCGGCCTGATAGACTCCTATGTCACACAAACAAAATGTCCATTCCCCATCTATGCCGACCCTACTATGAAGATATACACCGAGCTCGATCTGGTTGTTTCTAGGGCTATGGGTGCGCGTCCTCAGTACTTCCGCAAGAGCATGGCTTGTGTTGTTGCGGAGTCCTTTGTGAATTGGGTTAAGCACATGCGTACTGGGCTTATGTTTAAGGGTGGTGCTACGGGCCAGAATGGTGGTGAGTTCCTTTTTGAGTCGGGTTCTGACGGAGATGGGGCGAAGGTTGTTACTTGGTGTCATAGGATGGGTGATGTGAGGAATCACACCTCGATGGAGGGTTTGAGGGAGGTTATTGATCCGGAGGGATTGGTTTTGGGGAAGAATGAAGTTCGTTGAGTTGGGTTTGGATGCTGTGAACTTCTTCGGTATTATGCTGCGTGGGAGGTTTATTGGTTATAAATCATGTGTGCACCATTTTAGATAGACATGAAGCTCTCAGGATTTTAGATTCATGTAGGTATAGTCAAGCCAGATCAGATATCCGGCTTGGGAAAATCAGTGTTGGTATCATGTCTACAACAAGATTGATCATAGCCGGACTGGATTTTAAGATCCATTTAGAAAGTCATCACAAAAGCCCCCGAGGAACAACTCATTTAAAGATTTCAAACATTTACAGCTCATCCTTCTTAACACCAGCAATGGAAACCAACTCAGTCTCGAAGATCAGAGTCGAGCCAGCAGGGATAGGACCCATACCACGGTTGCCGTAACCAAGCTCGGGGGGAATGGTGAGGGTGCGCTTCTCGCCGATGCACATATCAAGGAGTCCTTGGTCCCATCTTATTTGAGAACAACAGTTAGTGAACAGAACGAATCAAGAGTATCAACTCAATTGACCCAAGGTTCAGGTTCAATTGTTTCCAAAACTCACCCCTTAATAACCTGGCCAGCTCCGACTGTGAAGCTCAATGGCGCATTGCGATCGTAGCTTGCGTCGAACTTGGAGCCATCAGCTGCCAATGTACCGCGGTAGTGCATGGAGACCTTGTCTCCTTTCTGGGTCTTGCGGTCGCACTCGACCTTGTGGGTGACTTCGATGCCGAGCTCGGCGGCGACGGCCAGTGAGGCGAGGGAGATGAAGATGGTTGTGAGACGCATTGTGGATTGTGTTGGGTTTGGAGGTGGGTTGTGTTTTGGGAGTTGGGGAGTGGAAGGGGGAGAGGGGATTGGAGAGGAAACGTGGGCGGAGTTGGAGGTGCGGAGGTGTGGGTCTATCAAGTTGGGTGGGACATGGTAGATTAATCAATGTAATGTGATACTCTTTCTTTCTATGAATTCTATTTTATTTCTAACTTAAGCAAGTATTTCAGTCTCTCAGTTGCCATTAGTCATTGAGTTGGAGGGTCACCATAATAATCAGCCCTGCTTAGTGGGCGCACTCTCAATAGCAATCGCTGGGGAGATTCCCTGGTCCGCAGCGGCCTGCAGATCGTCTTCACCCATTGCACCATCCCACCCCTTAGAAACAAGATACGCACGGAATTTCTCATCGCGGACTCGCAGATCTTCACCCGAGAGATCGGGCACGAAGAAGTAAGTCACCAAGATACCCACAACGCCACAAATTGCTGCAATGATGAACGTCCATTTTTTGCCCAGGTTGGTTTCGATAGGCGTAAAGGCCTGCGTTCCGATGGCGGCACCGGCCTTGCCAACCGCGGCTGAAAGACCATAGCACGTTCCTCGCACACCGGTAGCATATGACTCAGAGGAGAGCAAACCAAGCATGTTTCCTGGGCCAAAGTTGCCGGAACTTTGCATTAGTCCGTAGAAGACGACGAAAAGCGGGATTATCTTGGTGATTTTATCATAGGCACAGCCAATTATCAATCCGAAGATGAGATAACCGCTGAATCCGATCATCATGATGTTCTTGCGTCCGACGCGGTCGCAAAGGAGAGCGCCGAGGAAGACACCTGGGAGGGCGATTGCTCCGAGTAGAAGTTGCCATTCGCCTGTCGAGCGAATTGTACTATTCTTGACAACGGATGAAATGATCGTGCCTGAGAATACCCCGTTCGGGAAAGTGACAAAGTCTGCACGAAAGTTAGTCTACACTTGGCATTGGGCAGTCTGTAGATCTTACCATAGAGGAACCAGGCACCGCAGGTTCCGATCAGCGACTTCCAGTAGTACCGGAGAATGAGCATGTAAGGAACATGTTTCTTGATAGCACCACGACGATAGAGCGCCGAGTTCAGCATCCGAATTCGAAAGTAGAAGACGGACAGTGGCCAGATACATCCGATCCCAAAGCATACCCGCCACACGGTGCTATAGTGGGACTGCCCACAAGCCATCAGTACGATCAGAAAGATCGACACCGCAAATGGCCCACCGAAAGACAACGGGAAGTTTGTCACCATGATGAAGGCTGGGCCGCGGTGCTTGGGCATTAAGTCATTGGCAGACTCCGATGCTGATGTTGACGATGCAGGGTACTCGCCGCCAGTACCTAAGATAGGTCAGTATTGGCAATGTGCGTTCCAGGGGTGGGGAGATGATCATACCGAAGCCGACCACACCACGCGCCACTGTCATCATCCAGAACATGCCGTCAATGGTAACTCCATGAGATGCAGTAGCGAGGATTCCACCGATGACAATCATGAGTGTAGTAAAAACGATGGCGGTCTTTCGACCGAGATAGTCACAAGTTAAACTGATTATATGTCAATAAGACATTCTAATAGCTTTCGTAGATGCTCTTACCCAATGACAACCTGACCGATAATCTCACCGACCAGCAGCGCATTAGACACACGAGTGCTCACAGTTGATGTGTATTCCTTTGGGTATTCCTTTTTCAAAAGAACATTGGTCATGGTCCTATGAGCGTAGTATGAGCTGACTGAAATAGTCCTCACTTGAGAGTAAAGACTCACATGAGGTTGTTCTGGTATCCATCACTGATCAGCGCAAAACCGCTTGCGAACTACTCAGAGGCAAGAATATTAGTGGTCATGCTCTCAGTAAAAGCGTGGGGTGAGTCCAATTCAGTTCAACCCACAATTGTAAAAAGATCGGACAAGCTTTGATGCTTCCTCGAGACCTCGCGTGAGGGATCGGCATCGAGTGGGCCAACACCGTCTTGAACCTCAGATTTGGTTGCATCAGACTTGGACTCAGGTCCGGCAATCAAGTCCACCGAATATCCGGTCGCCATTTTGCTGGCAGGGATATCCATGGTGGAAGAAGAAAGAAACAAAGAGGAGAAGAGATGAAGAGGAGACCGGAATTTATATGATATGTAGTGTGATCCTTGTCGAGACTAGATTATGAGTAACTAAACGTGATCGCCGAATCAAGGTAGCACAAGTCTAATAAACACGCCAAGCTTAATACGCCAAGCTTCGGTGATCTTTTGCGGATGGCGCAGGTCAAGAAATGACCGGGTTGGGATCGTTCTACATTCCAGTGTCAACCACGTTCGTCCTGCTTGGGCAATGATTGGCGGAATGCGGGGGTGGGCATGATGCAGGTCTGATCCTTTGATGCAGCCTTGCGAATAAGATTCACACTATCGCGTGTGAAATTGGCAAGGATGTTTTAGAAAAAATTGATTAACTTGAATTTTGATAGATCTCGCTGTACAAAATGTTCGAGGTACAAAATCAGGCGCCTCCGTTCTAAGTAAACAAACGCCAAAGTGTGAACCAATGGGTATCATATGCATGTTCACGGGATACACCCAGAAGTATGTCTATGGACACACTTGTCGCCTTTTTTGGTTGATAGTCATTTGCAGGTCGTTAAAATAAAATAAAAGAGCATCAAAGATTATGCCCATTTACCAAGAAGTGCCATCAAGGCAGCTCCTAAGCACAGCAGCAGGAAGGCGAGTAGCACATCGCGGATCGGGGCCTGGCGCATAGCTGCGCTGAACATGAACTCGTGCGCCATCAACTCGACCAAAGCTGTGTAGATGAGGATACCAGCAGAGATGGAGTCAAACACGCCGGTGACAATGAGCGTCTTAGCCGAGTCGGGTGGGTAGCTCTGGCGAATACCGAGACCAATAGCAATGGCGATGGGGGTCGAAATGCCAAAGCCCATACCAAGGAAGTAGGGCGTGAGGCGCTTAGATTTGGGCCAAGGGACCTGAGCAAGGCGGGCGCCAAGACCCAGACCCTCAAAGGTCTGGTGGAAGACGAGGACAATGTACAAAGTGACGAACTCGGCTCCGGTCACGGCGAGTGTGAGACCAATGAACACAGAGTGGAAGATGATTCCAAACTCCAGAATGAAGATCGATGTAAGCTGAGCGGTGTAGTCTTCGATCGCCTGTCTCTCCTTCTCATCATCGTCGGCGTCGTGGTGCTCACGTGTGTGACCCAGGTGATCTTCTCCCGGTATATAGTGTTTGCTCTGGCTCACTTCCTGAGTGATTGGAACCACGGCCTCGATCTGGACGTGGGAGTGTCCCTCTTCATCGTGCACATGACCGGTACCGAAGCGAGCAAAACGCATCACCATCAACTCCACAAAGAATAGAAGCACGATCGTCATTAGGACAATAGCCTCGACCCAGCTGTATTCCGTGATGATGCCAGTCAGACAGTCACTGGTCAAAGCCTCCTCAGCCGGGGCCAGTAGGTGAATGAAAGCAGTCGCGATGATAACGCCGGATCCGAAATATTTGGCGATGAAAAAGGCCCATGAGGGGGCACCCCCGCGCTTGCTAAATCTCTTAGCAACGACAGGAAAGAGGGCACCAAAGGTGGATCCGATCATAATAACAAAAATAGAAGAGATTCGCAGGCCCATGCGGCCGTCGTAGTCGTTGCCACTCGAGCAGGTATCCCGCTTGAGAACGGCGTTGTAAGCTTCCATGTCCATAATGATAATATGACAAGGATCTGGTCGAGGCTCTTCAAATCGCCGGGAATGTGGATCCCAGATAAGATCTCGACGGTAGATCTTACGAGGTAAATCCTATTGGAATCAATGAGATCGAATGATTTGCTGACAAGGATCAATCAGATCAAACGACTGTGAGCACCTTGTGAGAAAAGTGGACAAGTCGATTTGACGTGGAGGGGTTGATTGCAAATTTTGTGTGGATGCTGGCTGCACTGACCGTAACCCCCAAGGTCCTCAGACTAGCGCAGAAGACAGCTAGGTTGGCCTGTCGACAATTGAAGGCTAATGCAGAGAATGCAGAGAATTAAAGCATGAGACCACAAGTAGAAACACCCAATTCTCTTGGCGATGCCCTTGTGCAGTCCTTGACCAATTCGAGTACTGGTTTTTCCGAATTCGTTCCCGGAGGTGGTGAGTACCTTGGTGGCCGAACTCACACAGATCGTCGTCCCTGTATGAATGATGAGGGATTGATTGGACGATCAAGGCTAACGCTACGAAACAGAAGCAGAAAATAGGGATTGATCAAAATCTGCAAAATCATAGCCCGGTACCCAGCGGGGAAGTAGAGTGGGATCCATGGGGACCTTGGGGGTGGAAAGACGTTGTTGCAGCGTGGATGAGGTACTGGGTACCTAGCGTTCCATATAGTTTATGGTGTGCTCAGAAGTACCTAGTACGTAATTTTTCGGAGCGCGGGTGAGGACCTTGGGGACGGTCAGTCCCTTTCCGTTCGCGGCGGTTGGCCATCACGTAATCAACTTCATCAGTTAGTTATAAACGGAGGTAGATTAGATTCTCGCATTGCAGGTCATTGCAAGTGACAGACATAGCCAAAGTCGTGAAGGAAGTTGGCTTTCAGAATCTTGAGGTCCAAGTTGAGATATAATTGTCAGGGATGATTGACGTTGTCCCCGGTTGCCAATCAGAGCTGGGGCGAAGCTTGGCATTCATGAGCTCACCTGCGCCGCCCGAGCTTCTTCATGATCCCTAGATCTACGTCACCATGGCTCCCATCCGCCGCTACCTACGCATCAGTAAATATTCTGTGCTGGAATGTCGCATATATTTAGACAACCCGTCCGATAGTCGCTGGCTTCTTAACTCTCAAGATCCTGTCCTCCCACGCGTTTTCGACGTGATTCGACCCTTGGTATTGCCGAAGCTGCGGGAAGAGAATGAACGACGGTTATTTCGAAAGAAGAGCAAGGCCACCAAGGATGTCATCGCTGAAGGTAATATTGATTCCCGATCTTCTGTGAGCATATGGGCTTGAGCTAAGTCACGGTATACAGATGACTTCGAAGTCGGTATCTTCCTTCGCGAATCGCGAACCCGCCATTCCCTCTTGACGCGACATAAAACTTTCGACCAGGCAGGGAAAATGGAAGAGGACGAAGACTTAAAAAAGGTGCTCGGTGCTGCCGATGCTGCAAACCCAGAAGTCATCGATAGCGGTAGCGATCCTGAGGTTGACTTGCGCGATATTCCCGAAGCGACCGACGATGGCAGTGCACCCCCCGATTCGTCATCGCGGAAGAGAAAAAGACAGGCTTCAGATCTGATGGAGACTGAAAATAAGGATGAGAAAAAGCTGGGGTTCAGCACACACTACGAAAGCTTCAATATCTCGGGGTGGGTGCTGTGTCTGCTCATTTCGCGCAAGGGAGACCAGGCAAGACAGAATGTTGCGACCTCGGAGCCTAAGCAGCCATTGATGGAGCAGTGGATTTCGACACAAGCACAAGGTGATGAGGATTGAGGTGTCTTGGTTTCAGGCCCCTCGTCTGAAACATGGTAGAGGGGAAATCCTTCCTGACCAAGCTTTCTCCGCATTACACGGGCACCTGCGGTGGTGGCGTGATCGGCCACAGGGCCTCCTGTCATACCTACCTAAATTGCAGAGTTGCAGCCCTACCGAAGAATGTCGCTATAAATGGCGCGCAAAGACCTCGTTTCTTAGGCGAGGCCATTCATCATTGGCCTATATGCCGTTCAACACGCGTCATTTTGACGGCCAATGCGGCAATGCCCTGGTCATGAACGAACGGGCCGCTGCAGTGCGCCATAGGGATGCAGTCAGCTTATCCGGATAACTCCTAGTGAGTCAGTGAGGGATTTGGTTACGCAAGTGACAGATGCCATTTTGCCAGGTTTCTAGAATCGTCCAGATTACAATTTTGACGGGAGGGAATAGATCTTCGGCTACAGGTGTGGCTGATCTAGGATGGATGCACACGCGGTGAGACATCACACCCCGGCTCCTCAGCCAACGGAATTTTTGGTTTGCATGTCTTGGTTTGGTTGGCGATTTTCAACTCTGCAGTATCAAGACATGATTTAGATTTTCCCATGTTCATCCTCAGCAAGACGTTGTAGTTCCACCTGGGTTCCTTCTAGGACGGCTCCGAGCATATCGCATGTGGTCACCTCGGCTATTTTTCCAGAAGGTTCAGAAGGCTGCCAGCAGTATCGAGTGGAGCTCAATGTGAAACCACCCGTGCCCTCCACTTTCCTCCCGTGACCACGGCATATCGGGGTGTCTATGTACACTGCAGTTTGGCCACTCTACAGGAGAAAATACCCCTGACCAGTCGGATTGAAATGGAATCACAACATACACGGTGACGAATGTCTTGCGATCAGACCGACTATCTTACACGTAAGGGTATGTAGACAAATCGTGGATCTCGTGGGTATTGCCACGTGCGGTTCCCGATACCGAACCAAAACGGCAATTCAACGAGGAGATCTCCCCAAATCCTGGAAGGGATCAAAGAACTTACGAACCCGCTGAACCACAATCTCGAAAGGAAAAGAAGGAAAAAAAACTCCGACTTCCAATCGTACGCACTCCTTTTCCCCCGAGGTCCACACCTGTTTCCAACGGTGCGGAACGACGGATGGATACCCCCCATCAACAGTGGAGACTTGCGTACCTGACCATTCCCGATTCGACTCGTTATTGAAGTTTGGAACTCGTTAGCGTGTCCAATTTTTTTCTCTCCCCTGTTACTTTCCCGTTCCCTGTCCCTTGTCGCCACCCTCTTGCTCCACATGCTAGTGTTTTTCGCTTTGGGGATGTGGGAACCGCTTAACCCGCGAACTTATGCCAGGTACCCGTGTCTGTGGCCACTTTCCAAGGTTCAAGGTCCCGTTTCAAATCCCGTTCCTGATACCATACCATATAGGGCTGTAGTCATGTGGTCCGCAGGATTCTTCTATTTGTCAAGAGATTTTACTCGCCATTTAATTAATATTCCCAGGCAAATGGGATTTCGGCAGCGGAGATCGCAACCTTCCGGGGTTACCGGAGACTTTTGTGTGACGTCTCCAATTTGGAGATCGGACATCATTATGCGTAATAGTTTATGGTAAGGTACAGCTGCAATCGCTTGCTAAGCACGCAATGGAACCACGCCACACTTTTGCAGGTCGATCTCATCATCTTGAAACACCGATCCCCCAGGTGCCCCAGTTGATGTACGTGATCATCCGGGTTGCATCTGTGACGAACTGCCTATTTTTTGGATTGTCTGATACAAATCTGCAGGCGATCATCTATCTTCAGTACGGCACGTACCTGCGTACATACTTTGCGCTTTGTCCTACCCCAAGGCATACAAAAATAAAATTATGATATGCAATATACGCTAGGATCCTGCAGATGATGTCTTGCGAGTTTCTGCACTAGCCACAGTTGATTAGCGGAGATTATTCGGTTGTGTTCTCCGTGCGCACAACTCAATTTTAGGACCACTTAGGGCTCCTGCTAAAATAACCTCCGCGGGAGTCGCTAAAGGGGGAACTCTGCTTACCAGAATAAAGTCCAATAATCACCCGCACTTTATTTGTTGGGCGCTACGGGTATGGACCATGGACTACGATGGGTCCCGATGGGAAACTGTTAACCCTTGTTTTGTAATAGATTGTATGTGAATAAGGTACTATCTATGGAGTATTGAATATAATGACACAATATAGGGTAATAAAAAAAGCAAAACTATTTGTTATCTACTATGTTTGGCATGTTGACGTGTCATATCAGCGACTCAGCCCCTGCGCCACGAGCCATTCAATACGAACCGACCATTGGTAAACTTCTTTATCTTACGATCGACACTTCCGCACGTGTATTCATGGACCCTGGACTCCTCTCTTACTCCCTCGATCTGGTTGTTCCGGTGGTTTGGTTGACTCACCGCTTGGGCCCATTTTCTTTGAGTTTTTGACTTTCATGATAAACGGGTCCCGTACAGTATGGGGTTGCACTTGCACGAGAATTGTTGAATAATTTCGCCATAATTAAATAAAAATCTACCTCCGTTCCTCCGCTCACCGCATCGGTCCTGATGGGGACTTGGTGGAGCCACGGGAGATTGCCCATTACCAGTTGTCACGTCGCGTGGTTTCATGCGGATGATTATTTGCTGGGTAGGAACACCGTGAAACCGGTAGACGTGGTATAGCGTAGGGCATGTAGGGTGTTAAACGAAGTCAAACAAGGCCACGCATCAACCTTGATTTTTAAAATGAGGAGAAAGAAAAGGAAGTCAAAATACCAGACTACGGGAAATTTTGAATCAGGACTGGTGTCTCATTTTTTTCTTTTCTTTTATCCACCCCCTATACCCTAATCCACTAGTGGTTCACCAACGACAGGCAACGCCACACGGGAGTCCCGAGTGGAGAGCTTCTAGAAAAACTAGAGAATTTCCATTGGATTTCCGGTTGGGGCTGCATTATTCATCAAGTTAATCGCAATTAATTCCTACGTCAGATCAAGTGGATACTCAGCCTCCTGTTCATGGCAGGGATGCTCGTTGGAAAGGGTTAGTGCACTAGTAAATTAGTCCTACTGTAATACTGTTTGAGATCTGCTATAAGAGCACTTGTTCCTCCGTTTTTTCTTCCTTCAAGAATCACACTTTCTACACCAAGCCTTTTTTCCCAAGCTACCACACCAACCATACCTATCTTCAAAGATTCCTACCACCACACACCACTCTCCCAAACAACACAAAAATGCCTTCCGTCGGTTCCTCTCAGTTCCCTCCCTGCCCCGGTCCTCCACCCAAGGGCCCTCTCCCTCCACTGCCGAAATAAATCAGACCCCCAATGACCGTGATGACTCTGGCGCCTGTTCATCCGAACTTCCGCCCACGACACTTGGGAGGCCTCTCTCCGGCATGGAAATGAATGACCTCGACTTCGACCTGGTTTCGGCTTGACGATTCTTTGTTCTCGGAAACTACCTTAATCTTCCGCATCCCCGGCCCTTTCTCCGATACAACGTATCGAACCACCAAGGCGCTCACTTCCCGGGTTCCTCTTTCTCTTCTCCCTGCCAGCTCCACCGAGCCAAAAAAGCAAGGCAGACCAGAACAGAACCCGATCCGCGCCCCAAAGAAGGATAAAAGCTAGCTCCAACAAATACGAGCTCCGGGGCCAATATTGCTTTTCCTTCTTCGGTTGGGGAATTCAGCGCCGGCGCTAGATTCCTCCCCGACTCTCGCATTCATAGCCACTTTGGATTTTTAATTTTCCTTTTTCTTTCCGACTCTTTCTTGCCTCGAGCGTTTCAAGTTTCGCGACTTATCTCCCGTGCGGGGTTCAATCTATTCGCTAGATTTTGATGGCTTTGACGCGCAGATGCGGAGAACGATGCATCTCCCTGCAGTTGCAGCTGACGAATCGTTTTCAAACACCGTTTCATGGAAACCAGATTGCATTACGATCACTTTTGCGTCATGTTACGTGAAGCTCCGCATCTGTTTACTTTTCTTTTTCTTTTTTTGCATGCCATGACTGGCGCGACTTGATCCAATCTTTGTAATCTTCTTTTTTCTTTCTTTTTTGTTCATCTCGTTCTTTAGCCGCATTGGGCCGCATTTGAATCAACGGCATGTATCATAGACTTAATATACCCCAGAGCAATTTATCTTTATTTTTCGAGAATGTCGTGCATTATCTCCCCAGAATTTCCTTGGCCTACAGCTGCAGTAAGGATGAAACGGGTGGTCTGCCCCCGCTTGTTTCACTAGTCCTTCCGCCGCACCGTTGCCTTCCAAGGTTTTCGTTGATTTGCGCAGGGTCTCTGTAAGTAACACTTAGGCGAAGCGAAGCAACGCCCCATTTCCCGGATCAAACGGCCTGACGTAAACGTGGATGCCTTGAAATACCGGTGCTCTGACAAAACTATGACAGATTGCACGGAGCACTAGCACTCCGAGTCAGCGAATGCATCTTACTCGTTGACTCAGATAATAATATCCATTTAATCACAGTCGATCATGGTGGTCCGATCTACATCCCACCTTATCCCGCCCGATCCTCGTGGCGCAGTCGATACAATAGACTAAAGTCAAAGCCCCCAAAACGTAAAATCAAAATTAATCATCACTTCTTAGTAACTGATTAGAATAGCAGAAGCACGATATGAACATGCATGGCGTTATCTGCGACAGGTGTCATGACACTCAGGGCTCCCACTTCCATCCACGTGCAGGAACAACGCATCCAACAATATATCACCGGTAACAAACGGCCCCTTAGAAAAGTGGAGCCCCTAATCATCATGATTCATGATTAATTCCGGCTCGAGATACCGGAGCCTGAGCGCATCGGCGGGTTTTGCTAGGTTGGTCGCTCTGAGTGGCTGAGACCCATGTCCAAGTCATTGGTATGGATCGCAATTGGAGGGCTCGGGTTTCCTGCCCCTCCACTGTTCAACCAGTTTCCCATGAGATTCCCTTGGTTCCCTTTAGGTCAGGTCAGATCAGATCAGCTTGGCTAGTCTTTGCCTTGTTGCCTAGTGTCTATCTACTGTCAGCGGGGCTGTGAGGCCCGGACTAATACTGACTAAACGAGTAAGTAGGTTCCTGGGCGTGCTAGCATCCGTGAAAGCCGTTGGTCGAACTTTATTGTCTCGGCGTCATCACTTGTTGTGTAGCCTTGCGATATGCGTTCCTGATATTATTTCCAGCTTTCGGGTGGAGAGCACGCCCCGCAAGGAAACAGGCTTTGAGTTTTTGCTTTTTTAACTTTCTTTTTCTAATTGGCTTTCCTTCTCCTTGAGGCTGTCTTACTCCTCTTTTCTTCCGAGGTTCTGGTCAGTGCTCGAGCTGAAGAAGGGGCTCTTGCGCAGCCACGTGTGTGGTGAGGTCATGACCGCTCTTATCGCGGCTGTATGGCTGGTTGGGTCGGAAATGGGGTCTTGTTTGGGGAGAGCTACTCAGCTTATGTCGGTGTCTGCCTGGGATGAAACGCAAAACTGACTTCTGATACCGGAGGATTGATGTCTCGGGTAAAAATACGAGATAGTCGACGAAACTCTCATAAACCTCGGGATTGTACCGTGTTGAGATCATAGCACCTGATCTTAAAAATAGGTTTTGGGTCTTTATATATTTTTAGTTTATGTTACTTAATGTTGCCGTAGAACAGACCTCGGGACGAGTATCGACAACTGGACAATATAGGAGTATACGTTGTCTAACTGAGAACTGACAGTCGGCATGTCGACCACAGAATATAAATACATAAATAGATCAAATCAATGTGCTCCGTCAAGAATCCATCAATGAACTTCATCGGAGTTTATTTCCGAATCGACGGAATGGAGATCATGCACTTGACATGCCGTAAACACACGTGATTCGCGGGCTCAGTTCGCCCGCGCCGCCCTTCTCTATCCAAGCAACCCAACAATGAAGCTGCAACTGCATGTGTGGGGCCCAGCCTTTAATTTGCCCTCAATTGAGGCGCAATGTCTGGCTGCCATCGCATATTGCTCTTTGACCCTCCCCAAGGACTCGTGGGAGCTTGTCGCAAGCAGCGATCCCTCCGTCTCCCCTACGGGTAAGTGACGTGATGCTCGCCGGAACTCGATGCGGGTCGCAGTAAGACAAAACAAGCTGACTGATGATCTTCAGGTGAGCTGCCCGCTCTTCAGAATGGATCAGTCTGGGTGAGCCGGTTCCGCAACATCGTCGACTACCTGCGGAAATACTCGAACGGGGAATGGGATCTGGATCGGGACTTGACCGATTCAGATCAGGCCGATAACACTGCGTATGTCTTGATAAGCATGCATCAGATAAATGTGAAACGAGAAGCTAATATACATGATGATTAGATTCTCCTCTTTCATCGAATCCCGCGGCCAAGCTCTTATCGACCTCTCCCTGTACGTGAGCAGCCAGAATTACAACGGCAACACATCGCCCGCCTACGGTGCCCTCCTCCAATGGCCGAATCAATGGATCTTTCCACCGAAACTGCACAGCGCCGCCAAGGCCCGCACTGAGCACCTGGGCCTCTCGTCCTTGGACCTGCAGGCCATGGAAGAAGAACGGCAACGAAAGCAGTCGGCTGCGGTAGCCACCGGTCAAATCCCGAAAAACTTCATCCAGTCGCCACGCGAAACCGTGTCAGGTCTCTTGGGCCGAACAGCCCAGCAAAACCACTTCCGCATTGACGCCCTGACAGGAGAGTTTTTCGAACCGTTAGAAGCTATGCTGGGCAAGAAATCCTATTTGCTTGCAGCCAATGAAACCGATTCCCCAGCTAGTCTGGACTGCATCGCGCTCGGCTATCTTTCCCTTTCGCACATCCCCGATCTCACCCAGCCCTGGCTCTATGAATCTATGCGCGCCAAGGCCCCGCTCTTGTCGGCGTACACGGAGCGTATGCGCCGTCGCTGTTTCGGTCAAGCTCCAGTTGAAGTGGCGCATGCGTTCGCGCCACTGTCGGCTCCTCCGTCTTCGTTGCCCTGGCGCGCTCCAGGCCGTCTTTCTGTCGCTGCTGTCGGTAGTACTCTCCTCTCTACGTTGGCGGATTCCACGCCTTTCTTGCGGGATATTCGGATGAATAACCGTCTGAAGCAAGAAGCGGAGTCAGAAGACTCGGAGCTGAACCCGATAGAACGAAATGCTTTGTCTATGTTTGCCGATGCTAGTAAGAAGGATATGTATGTGTCTATCGCGACTGTTGTGGCTGGTACCGCCGCTCTGGTGGGCTACATGTTGCATGCTGGTTTGATTTCGGTGACCACACAAAGCGAGGAGGAGGAAGAAGATGAGGACTTTGAAATGTTCAACCCAGGACAGGCGGGTGACTTCCTGGGTAGTTTGGGCGACACAGGTATCTTTTGAGGCTTCAGCGTTAACGAAGCGATAGCATTTGCCATGCGGGCATCCCACCTCATTTGAGGGATGCATGTTTTACTATTTCCAGCGAGACCTGACATTGAACAAAAGTGTACTATAGACCAATCTCAGGCATTTCTTTTCTCTCCAACGGGATCCTCCGTAGAGCCAGAGGCGTACCTACATCGCTATCGTATAAACTTACTGACATCACTTCATTCATCATTTTTCTCCACGGCTGACTTGACTATCTACTCAAATGATGAATACACTAACACCACTCCCTCAAAGACATCTTCCGGACAAGCAAGCAGTCAGCTGACCTGAGTTCGCAATTGAAGTAAACAACTTTGATGACGGTATCCTCTTCTGTTTGTCAAGTAAGCAGACATGAAGTCACCCGCACAAGATAACCACGAACGCACCTCCTACTCCCAGTGAGCGTATAATATTACACTTTCTCAATATCAATCCACAATTTCAATCCACGCTGAATTTCAAACAGATGCCCCCATGCCTGTGGCAAGTGATCGCTCTCTAAAAAAGGCAACACCCGCATACTAGGAAGAGCTGGCTAGGCATCATCTACTCAAGCATAAAATCAGGACAGATTCAGTGTTACAGTAGGTAGTATTAGTTACAATATAGCTATTTGACAAGAAAAAGAGACACACTATGTCAATACATGGGTTGTTATACAAAAGTGAGAAATCTAATAGAAGACAGATAGTACAACAGAAACAGCGGCCAATAGTACAAAGTGACGACAGGACTGTAATTTCCATGTAGGGGAAGCAGAGCCAGTATACACTGCACTTATAGCAGAATCGGTTGCGGTCTTTGTGGCTTTTTGGCGAGAAGACGTAGAAACTTCTGTTTTAGGCAAGGGCAGGCTCGAAGTCAAAGCCTTGCTTGAAGCAGTTGAAGATGCGTTAAGCATGTTGAATGTGAATGTTGTGTGGTCTCCATGGTCGGTGGAGCTAGTAGAAGCATATGTGATGTTTTCAATTGCTTCAGCACCAATCAAGGTGGTAGAAAGTTGGCCTGCGGCTCCAGAAACCTCACTAGTGGAGACATATGCAGGAATTCCAGTTGCTTCAGCACCAATCAAGGTCGTAGAAGCTTGGCCTTCGGCGCCAGAAAACTCGCTAGTGGAGCCATATGCAGAGTTTCCAGCTGCTTCAGTGCTGATCGAGGTGGTAAAAGCTTGGTCTGCACCTCCAGAAGCTTCACCAACAGGAACGCTCGATGGAATCGTTCCAAGAGCAGTGACTGGGCACACAGTAGTAGAGACTACAACAGTTTCCGTTGTGACATAGGTGCTCTTCTCCGAGGCGGGGCAGCTAGTGACACTGGAAGGGCATGCTGTGATGGTGGCAGTCCGAGTGCTCAGAATTGTAGAAGTAGTCAATTGCTCCGATAATGGCTGGCTTTCTCCAGCGCCGTTGCTCCCAGAGTAATTAGAGCCAGTGGAGGTAGCGTGTGCAGTCTCGGTTACGGGGCAGACGGTTGTCGATACTATAATCGTCTCGGTTGTAACATAGGTGCTTTCCTCCGAGGCGGGACAATTTGTGACGCTGGAAGGGCATGCTGTTATCGTTGCAGTTCGAGTGCTCAGGATCGTGGAAGTAATTGATTGCTCCGGTGATAACTTGCTTTCTCCAATGCCGTTGCTTCCAGAGTAATTGAGGCCAGTGGAAATAGCGTGTGTAGTCTCGGTCACAGGGCAGACGGTCGTCGAAACCACAATCGTCTCGGTCGTAACATAGGAGCTCTTTTCCGATGCGGGGCAGTCAGCGACGTTGGAAGGGCATGCTGTTATCGTAGCAGTTCGAGTGCTCAGAATTGTGGAAATAGTTAAATGCTCCGATGATGACTTGCTTTCCCCAACACCATTGTTTCCAGGGGAAATGGAGCCAGTGGAGATAGCATGTGCAGTCTCAGTTACAGGGCAGACGGTTGTCGATACCACAATCGTCTCGGTCGTAACATAAATGCTCTTCTGTGAGGCAGGGCAGTCAATGGCGCTGGAAGGGCATGCTGTTATGGTGGCAGTTCGAGTGCTCAAAATTGTGGAAGTAGTAGATCCCAGCGGAGGAGTAACAGATGATACTTGCTCAGGCGTTCCCGAGGGTAGCGACACTGAAGCAAGGATCGAAGACCTCGAGGGTAACACTGAAATCGACTCTAGCGTATTTGAAGGGTATGGCAATCCGGAGTGCTCTGAAGTAGAAGCCGTGGTTGTCAAAGCCCGTGATATAGTCGATGAAAGTAGGGCCGAAGCTGAACTCTTGGCCTTAGATGACTTGTTTACCACAGAAGATAATATGGTCGAAGATCGAGAATCACTGGACAAGGAGACCGAGGTGGACATTTGTATGCTGGAGGAAGACGGAGTCACCACAAATGATGATACAACCGAAGAGCGACGGTTGCTGGACACGGAGGCCGCAATAGACCGCTGTTTGCTGGAGGACGATGCGATCGCCCCAGAAGTTGAGGGCCTGATAGCAGATGTTGGTATAGATGATCCAGTGGATGAGACACTTGATGAAGCCGAACGGGTGCTCAAAGAGAATGGTGGAGAAGAGGAGATGATGCTCGAAGACGGCGACGAAGAGGATGAAGCTGGCGACGAAGAGGGCGCAGCTGGCGAGGAGAATGCAGATGGCGAGGAGAATGCAGCTAACGAAGAGGATGCAGCTAACGACGAAGAGGGTGCAGCTAACGACGAAGAGGGTGCAGCTAACGACGAAGAGGGTGCAGCTAACGACGAAGAGGGTGCAGCTAACGACGAAGAGGGTGCAGCTAACGACGAAGAGGGTGCAGCTAATGACGAAGAGGGTGCAGCTGGCGACGAAGAGGATATAGCTGGCGAAGAGGATGCAGCTGGAGTCGGAGTAGGGCCAGATGTTGAAATGGGAAACGTCGACGTGTAAAGAGTCGTATAGGTTACCACCGATGTATTGATGATTGTCTCAGTAGAGATAGCCGTTACTGTTTGCTCGCACGGATTGGTGGTCAATATCTCCAAGGCTTGGATATATGACGGCGCCGTTGTTGAGTGGTAAGTACCACGGAGAAGAAAGCATTCACCGAGATAACCTTCATACTCGTAATACGCCCCCGAGCAGGAGTGGACTGAACAGGATCGAACACATGATGCGAAATTGATATTTACATAGTCGGCGGTAACCGTAGCGCCTGCGAGCAACGCAGAGGTACAGATTGCCTCGTAGTAATTGGTGCCTGATGACCAGACAGTGTCGACACATGTTGAGGCTGGGCCGGCACTGCCAACCTCACAAGTTGAGGTGATGGAGGTGATCGCGACATCGGAGGTGCTAGTATAGGTGAGAGTCTCAAGGTATGTAGCCGTGACCGTGGTTACTTCTGGGAGCACGGTAACGGCCGTGTGGAGAAGCCCAGCCAGCACAGCTGCCCTGGCAAAGAACTGCATGATGCTCAATTGCTACAGAGTGATGAAGCAGAAACCCTTTTCCCCCTATTTATTCCAAGTTGAAAGAGTATGAGACTACATGACTAGTTAGAGGTGTATTTAGCCGAGGCAAATCTTGCCATATCAATTAGATTCGCTAAAAACTGCATTTCTTGGCAGGGACAAGCTTTTCTAAACCTTGGAATGTGGAGATCGAAGATGGGACCTTTGACAAGAAACATGAATAGCAGTGCTCATCTCATCCAAATGGCCAAATCAATATTGAGCGATGTTATCGTTCTGGCGGGGATCAGAGAAACTGGGATCTTCCACTAATTTCTGGAATGGCCTATAGTTCCTAGCCCACTAGGATCTATTATACACAGATTAATTACAGGCTCCAATTTGGAATATTCAAATCATGTTGGGGGTGGAAAGAGCCTGGACAAGGCAATAGCGGTCGACACTGTCTTAGTTGCTCCACAGCCAAAAGCAGCGGAGTATATGCCGGCAATGCCGAGACGCTTGGGCTTCCCAAGTCTGACTGGTGGGGTAGTAAACGTCCGAGTCTCGACTCGGTTCGCTTTGCTGCTTCACCTTTGCTATGTGGGGCTGAGAGGAAGCTTTTTTGATATCCATTGTTTCTTTAAACTTAGCGTGGTTTCGAAGATTGAATCGTCTTGGGGCAGTATTGGAAGCTCTTTGAATATTTTGCGAGAAAGAAGTGAGAGACTCTGTAAGGATATTGCTTCTTGGATAGTAATTCCTTGACCGGCGTGCTTGCCCGAGAGAACCGCTTCTTTCAAGGCTTCTGGGTATATATTTCGTGGTTTGTCTTCGCTCTTCTGAGAATTGATCCATACTCTGTTCCTTCTAATTGTATGTCGATTTGCGCTCCTGTGGCTACCATAAATCCATATATAGTATTTGGATGGTTAAGGCCAAGTATCTGTTTGCGCTTTGCTAAGCGAGTTCGTAGTAGATAACCTGGTAATGGCTTCAGCTTCGTGACTTGAAAAGCTCCAAGTGAAGGCGAGATAAGACATACTAATCGATGTAGAGGGATGATCCTTGCCGAGCTTCATCTTACAAAGTCCTCCATCACCTGCACCTCCAGCTGCTCGAATTCCTTACACCGACCCTTTTTTCAGTATGTTGATGCCAGATTTGTCTTGCTAAATATTGCTCAGCAGATCCGAGAGACCATCAACAAGATGAACAACCCAACCGCGCTCGGTCTACATCTTCACAGTATCGCTTCCGAAAAGACTCCGCAGCCAATTTGCCAAGGGATCCCAGGGCAACGACACATCTTGGTGTCGGCCTGGGCACGAGCGGGCCTCTACGATGTAGATTTCGGCCTCAGTGACAAGCCAATCATTCGATATGCCGATGCAGTGATTCCCGACTTGGACGTTCAGCTGATCATTAAGGAGGCACCACCGTCGAATACGAGCAAAACAGGGGGTAGTAACTGGACCGAAAATGGGGTGGATATCTCGATTCGCATTCGAACTGAGGACATGGAGCGATTGGTACGGGATCCGATGCTTTTACCATAACAATGAGACAAGTGCCCTGACTAAAATTTGATGATTTCAATATAATGATGACCACATGGCTCCCTCGTCTTCAAGATTAGCGTTTCATGTTGGGTAGGGAACCTCGGGGGTGCTATTTGTTCATCTTGTCTTATATTAAAGAACAGTGAGAAGAAATTCCCGAGCCAACAAGCTCAGTGACCTATTGCCAGAATCGACCTCTGGCTAGGGAAGTGGACACTTTCGATAAGATCAGACAGAGACTGCAGCTCTAGCATTGCCAGATGTCTCAAAGGCCTTCTCCCATTCCACAAAGGTTTGTTCAAGCTGCTTTCTATATGCAGGAATTCCACCTCCATAGAAAACCGGCTCCGCTTCAGCACGAGTCTTGTTGAAGACCATGTATCGCGATTTAGCTTTGATGGCTGGAGAGTTACGGCCCACTGTTTCTACTATATCTCTCCATTCTTGCATCGCACTCAAACTTGGATGCACTGGATCCATCTGGCGCCGTTCGATAATTTCCACGGTCTTACTTAGCCATTCACCTTGAATTTCGATAGATGTCGGGATGTTGCTCATTTCGCCTGGAGATTGAGGTCCATCGAGAATGAACATGTTAGGGAAGCCATGGCACATTATGCCCAGGTATGTGTTGATTTCCTGGTCCCACAGATCTGCGAGCCGAGTTCCTCCAATTCCCTGTATGTCGAGGGTTCTCACAATCTTCTCGGGGGATATGAAGCCCGTGGCTGAAACTATAATGTCAGCTGGATGTAAGGCTTTGTCCTTCGTAATGATCCCATTTCTAGTGAAAGTATCAATCGGGTTTATGTTGACGTCCACAACATCCACAGATTCCAAATTGAATTTTTCATAGTATGATTGCTCGAGAGCCGGGCGTTTCCCTCCAAATGGGTGTTTTGGTTCAACAGGTGCAAGGATGTCCCGCTTCTTGGGGTCGGCAATTCTAGCTCTTGTCTTCTTAGCCCAGAAGTCGTAAGCCTCTCGGTTGGCATTCCAATCAAGCATCAAGTTGCTATAAGAAGATAGCCAGAAATGTAGGCCACCTTGTTCAAAAAGGTTGTTGAAAGTTGCTTGTCGAACATCAAATGAATCTTCCCAGATTTTTCTGGGGATGGGCTCCTTGTCTGCCAGACCGGAGACTGTCTGTTTCCGTTTGTCCATCAATACCTCATGCTTTGCCCTCAACGTTGTGTTATCTGTTTCATTGAGGGGTCGGATGCCCATTGGGATTGCAGTGTTCGGGGTTCGCTGAAACACAGCCATGGACTTTGCTTTATCAGCCCACTCCTGGACAATCTGGACGCCGGTACACCCAGTTCCAATGACCGTCACATGCTTACCCGTGGGGTCTACGCCATCTTTCGGCCAGGTACTAGGCTGATAAATCTGCCCCTCGAAGAGGCCAATATCAGGATGGGTGATCCTGACACCTACGGATGTGAGGCCAATAGCAACAATGAAGTACTTGGACTTGAGAAGTCGTCCATCGTTACATTCAACAGCCCAATTCTTTGTCGAGGTTTCAAAGCGTGCTCCGGTGACCGTCATCCCAAAGCAGACATGCTTCTTGATGCCAAGTTTCTTGTCACAGTGATCAAAGTACCTCTGAATCTCCGCATATTCAGGATAATTACTTGACCAGCTCCAGTCTTGTTGACACTCGGGCATAGGAAGCTCATAGGATGGAACACCAGAGTCCATCCGTGCGCCAGGATAGCAATTCCAGTGCCAGACTCCGCCAATGTTGGAGCCCTTCTCAAGGATGATACAGTTTAATCCTAACTTTCGCAGCTCATATAAAGCTGTGATACCAGATAATCCGGCACCCACGATGATCGCATCTCGGTTGGTGCTCTTGGGGTTCGACATTTCGAAAGCTAGGTGTTGGATAAGCAACGAAATTTGAAATATCTTGACTGAATACTCTCGATGTGAAAAAAAGACAGCTTGAGGATATGCGCTCCTTCGCAAAATAGTTTGTGAACTACAGAACATGGACCTGGAATCAACACTCCTCTTTTAACATCTTTGGGGGCCTCCAAATTCTCAATGCGCATCCGTATTCATTCCTTGACGCAATTCCAAAGTAAATTACTTGCTGATCGGATTTTCTCCTCATGGACCTCTGTGCTACATTTCAGGGTTTTATTCATGCATGCGTGTCTGATTTGGACGATGATCCCAAAGTCTACCCTCTTTCCTGGCATTCAGAGATCTGTGCAACTGAGGGCTGGCCGTCTTTTTTAAGGAAATCTTCTAACTACGTGGGTTTTGAGTTGCCCAGCTAATGCACTTCAACCTTTTCGTATGATCTACATGGCGCGTGAGTGGGGAAAATACGTGGCGAGAGGCGGATCTATTCGGTGTTACTGCTCTCAGCGAATTTTATGACGTTCACCGGTGATATAATAATGTAGTAGCTAGCCCCACATACCATTTCACAATATTAGGCCTCCAGCCTCCTGAGCTGGAGTTACTGGCAACGTCACTCCTATAACCTGTTGAGGTTGCTTTCCTCCTGTGGTTACGCGTGAGGTTGTAAAGGGCTTGTATAAGCCCTTTGCTAGCTTCTACGATATGGAAAATGTATAACACTTGTCCTGTAGATATAAAGGAGATGCTGTTCTGAAGGTTTACGCGGTCTAAAGTAATCCTATTTTGACACTCGTTGGATGACGTTGTTAGTAGAAGATCCGTACTAGAAGTCACTGGTATTATCAACACCGTCTCACACATTACCCCTCATTGAGAGCGCCACGCAATTAGGCAATAATCTAGGGGTGTATGACTTGACTCCTGGGGTTGTTCCTCTAAATCTCACTACCGGGCATTGGTCACCGCCTTAGTAGAAGAATGACCAGTGAAGGTTTGGAAGAGACATCCATCTCATCCTATTTATATCCGTGCATTTTATTCCATACCACCAATTTATGCGAGCCGAATGGAAGCAATACGATATGGTACGTAGTGTAATATTGGGTAGCGACAGGAATGAAGAGGATTCGCGTAGGTGAAGCCTGAGTAGTGTGGGACGGAATGCACTAGTCCTAATCAGGATATCAACACGGGTCTACCAGATCATTTGGCGGAACGAGATATTCGATCTAGCCAGTATGAAAGGGATATGAAAGGATTTTGACAGAAAAGAACCCCGTCCTTGCTATATCGACATGATCCCATTGTACAGATAAGCTTTTTGCTCGGGACCTCCCGATCGTGCAGGGAAAAGGTGGCTTGGCAGTCGCCCGTGAGTTTTGAGCCAATCTACCAAATTCTTACGGTTAAAATATTAGCTTCCGCGCAACTATGTAGTAGGTATGTGTACCTTGGAGGCTTATCTTTATATTGACATACTTAAATACTCGATTATTTGAAAATTGAGTCGTGGGCGGGCGGATTCCAAGTGGGCAACATGCGATTTGGCTTAGAACTTTTAGTACTCAGATAATGGAACAAACTGGACTCAATAGGAATTGAAGCCTGGGAGGATGTGTATACATTACCTTTGAATTGGTTTTTTTCAAGAATCAAGTGTTCAAAGGGCCCGATGAACCTTCGAAGTCAAAATGTTGACGGATATAAATATGTGGAGATATATATTCTGCTACCTATGGACTCGCCCCAACATGCGGGCACATACATACCTAGGCGTGATTGATCATGCACTTTGTCTTGCGACCAGCGTTTATATATGTACCTCAGAAAGCACCAATATAATAGGACCAAAGCCTTGGAGGCTTAATTACTGCCCACCTGGGCCGGTGGAGCCCTGGAGGCCTCCTGCTGTCTGTTGGGACTTAAAATGTCCCCCTACGCAACAAGGAGGTGAGGCATGCCAACGAGGTCCCTACTATGAACTCTGGGGACAAACCAGGCATAATTAACCTTAGAACAGGACTACAACTATTGATCGGTCGAGGAACCAGATTCACAGGGAAAAAGAGTTAAGATAAAAAATTTCCACTGAATTGGATATCATTCGTGGGGAGGTGGCAGTCTCGAATCCACATAGAATCAAGACAAGGCACTACCCTTGCGCTCTTCATCAATGTGAAGAGCGAACAAGGCAACGGGCCAGTTAAAACTAGGTACACAAAGGGGGCAAAGGGGGGATGTTTTCAATCTTAAGGTCTCGGAAGCCTGTAGTCCCCAGAGACCGCAATACTTCTTTTTTGCAGATTTTCTCTCACTTTTTTGCTTTTTTTGTGGCCTGTGACCTATCAACAACGTGGAAAATTGTAATAGTTCACCCATGAGGTTGCAAGCAACCCCAAGGCGAAAGGCTAGACACATTAAAGGCTTTTTTTCTGAGGGGTGGGTAATTGTTGACAAGGGGTTTGTGTAAGCAGCTGTGCTGCGGAAAGATCGTCGAGGGTGGGTGATTGGATGCAAAGGCGCAGCGCCAAGGCGCGCAGCAGGGAACAATAGTGTCGAGGATTGTCAAGATTCCTCGACATGAGAAGCGAAATGGTGGGGAAATGACAAATGCAATCAAATCGGATGGTAAACAGAAAGGCTCGCTCGTGCAATGCTATGTGGAATGAGATCAAAAATGCAGATGATGACCCAGAAATATGGGAACAAGAAAAAGGAAGGGTATGCAATTTTTGGAACAAGAAGAAAAAAAAGGCTGGTCTCGACTCCGGATCTGTAGACCGAAGCCGAATGCAAAGCTGAAGGGGGAGAATGATATGAGGTCAAAGGTCGAGAGATAGTGGTGGTCGACGGCGAAGGATTAGGGTGTTCTTGGCCGAGTCGAACCGACACGAAAGCAGACTCCTTCAAATAATCTATGCGGTCAAGATGAAATTAAAGGGCGCACCGAAGAATTATGTGCAAGACGCCAAAAACACTTTTGGGAGGCTGCTTCTTCTGTCGCCTTTTTACATCATACCAGCATAGACCGGGTCGACCACCATCTGAGGCTGTGGAGGGAACTGCTGTAGTTGCTGCTGCTGAGTGATGTACATAGCCTCCTGTTGCTGGTAAGCGTCGGTAGGAATGTATTGCATCTCAGACGATGGTGCAGGCGACGGCGAGCAGGTGTTCACAGCTGGATGAGTGGCCATTTGCGTTTGTGCGAATGCCACATTCTCCGGTGTGATGGGTGGGGTAAGGTAGCCATGGGGCACAGTCAACTGCTGGGACTTCTGAGGGGTGGCAAGACCGATTTCTCCATTGTATGGCTTGGACTCCACAGGAGTCTCGACCGGAGGAGTGCAACGGGCGTAGTTGGCCAAAGAAGCCTGGCGGTTGAGGAAGTGCTCCAAAACCTTGGAAACACGGGAATACTGGGCGGAGGCGTACTTCCGGGCAACGACAGCAGAAGGCTGGTGGAGCTGCTGAGACAGACCGACAAGCGTCATCGAATCGTACTGGGAGGCCCAGTGAGTGTGACGAGGCTGAGGTCGGTTGAGAACGCAGCGCGACAGTGCCAGGGCGGCCCGGGCGAGCTCTGACGACGGCTTAGACACGAAGTCACGGTGGAACAAGGCAATCTCTAAGATGTAAAGTGCCATGTGTTCCACCTCGGGGTCGTAGGGCTCATCCAGGACAGCGATCTGGAGGAAGCTATCCACAGTCGGGTGTCCAATGGTCCAGCCAAGGGTCTGCAGGACGTGCCACTCCATCTGGATGAACATATCGTCATCGTACAGAGAGCAGCACATCGACTTCAGCTCCTTGACGGTTGGAACCCGATCCTTCTTGTCGTTGTACTTCGCGGCGATGAGGAGAGCTGCACAGCCGACGAGCTGGTAGTGACGCTTGTAGACCACACGCTTGGAGCAGTAACGATCCAAGAGGTTGATGGCCAGGAACAATGTCGACGGCAGCAGCTGGAATGCAGTGTGAGCCTCAATGAGGAAGTCCAGAAGGTACGGTCGCATAAACCACTGAATTTCGGTCTGGATATCAATCGATTCAACGTCCGGTAGCGTTTGGCTCTGGATTATATTAGGTTAGCAACATAATATCCAATCATATGTATGGCTACTTACATCCATTTCCATCATGTGGCTCAGGACATCGTCCCGAAGCTCATCGCTGGCGAGTCTGGATAGCTGATCCGCGATAGCATATTGCCGCTCACGAGCAACGAGCTTGTCGTGCTCCTGTTTGGCCTGCTTCTCGGCACGCATACGGTAGTCATCTTCAACGAAGAACGTATCACAAGGTTGATAGCTGGACCGGGGGCGCATGTAATCCATAGTGAATCAAAGGTGTATTGGAAACCGGAGTAAAAAAAGACGAGGCGAGAGTTGATTAGCTTTGCTGAATACCGAATGAAGGAACCTGAAATGTCGGGGATTTCAGGAAACGACGGAGATTAAGAGAATGACAGTCGTCTGGTTAGACGTGGGAGTTCAAATGAATGACTGAATGGTAGTTGGAATGATTAAAGAGTGGACCAGCTTCGAGACAATAGTCTGGGGATGCTGAGAAGACAAGCCGGGAGGAAGTCTTCAAAGATTGAAAGCTGTTGGGCGGAATTAAGAATTAGCGAATGACACCGACGACCAGGTGATTAGGAATTAGAATTAAGTAGACGAGGTAGAGAATGAATAAGTGGAATGAAGAGAAAGGGAAGCAAGCGCATTTGAGAACAGCCAGATATAAGGGCACGCAACTCCTTGGAGTATACTGACCCAGATAAAGGCCTTCGGGTAGAGGGTACAATGCAACCCTTACCGCGACGGCGAGTCTGGCATCTAGGCTAGCATGCAGGAATGATCCGATGAATTAAGATTCTGTAGGATACCAGTCCGAGAGATGAAGCACGAGTCAACGTCTTCACCCCTGGTCCTGTATTGCGGAATGTGGGACAACCCTATGTAGGGGGGAGTTGATCGTCAGGGGAGGGGAGAGAACGTGCAACAAGGATCTGAACATACACTTCACGAGTTAACGTGTTCAGGATGAACCTCCAGGAGATTTGAAAAAATCAAAAGGGTTAGTAGGAAGGAAAGGGTTGTTCAACGGCTTTCAGAGAATCATCCAAACGGATAAAACACTTAAAAGTCAATGAAATGGAACCGGTCCTAAATTCAGTCAGTCAGTGAGTTGTTCAATCGACGATCACTAATGAAAAGCATAGAAACGAGAGCAAGTATGTGTTGCCCAGGTGTTGATAGTTGTCTGACGGAATGTGTCCAAACCCCGGATAGGATTTTCATGACCCCCTAGCTCGACCTTAAACAGGTAAAGGAACAGGGCACGTCAAGGAGAATATTAAGCCTGGCAGCCCCAGTGGTTTTCAAGTAAACCCTGGAGAATTGCATTCCGCATTACCTGCCATTGCCATATAATACCCCCTGACACCCCATGGTTCCCTACTCCCCTCAAGTCCTGCCAGTCTTCACGATTGTTTCCTGCATGCACGAATGTCGAGATCTTCACTCCTGGGACATATTTCAACCTGATTGATATGGAGCTGTTCGGAGTATCCTGATATTCCAGGTGTCCTGGCTTGGACATATAGGACATCATTTCAACATGTTGATCCGAATTGCCTGACCCCTTATTTCTTCCCAACTCTTTCTCAAGCGAATATTGTCCCATTGTGATTCCTTCAAGTGCACCGCCATATAGATCGTTTCGTCTGAATTTCCATCTCGGGGGATTTCGACATTCCGGCCTGGACAACGATACTGCATCAAAGAAAAAAAAATCTGCACTCACCCAAATCAACAAGCCCAAAAATCAATCAGACACAGAAAACACAGGGTTTCTATATCATTCGAAAGATTTCCGAGAGGTTGTCCCTACTGTTCGCTCGTCTAGCCGGTAGGAGCTGGACCAGGAGGGAATCGTCGGGGTCCGGGGATCAAGAGGGCACCGCGGGACAGATCGGACGAAAGGGTCGCCGTTTGAGCTAACAAACGTCGAGAACGGGAGGATCGTCGGAGTTCGAGGAGGGGATTCGACTCGACAGGAGTGCCAGTGCAAGTTGAGGCGTCAGGAACGTTCAACCGAATGACCAGTACTCCGTGCTCTCCACTAATTGGCAAGGGGAGGGAGGAAAGGGTAGAAAGAAGAAAAGGGTATCGAAGAAGAGAAGGGGAGGGAGGAGTACAAGGAGGAGGAATTTGATGATTCTCTCTCCAGGCAGGTGTGGGAAAGAAAAGAAGAGAGAAGACACGGAGATGTACCAAGCAGCTTTAGCTGTGCGGTACGGTCATGACGAGGTTTCGCGGGTGGAGGCTGAACTACGGTAATACGTGTAATGGTAAGGGCGGGGGTCAATTTCGGCTCTGGCCCTGCAAGGACGCACTGTGCGTGCGAGACTTGGATCGTTTGAAACCGTCTTGAATCCCCCAAGGGAATTAACTTGCATTTGATTAACCCAATTTTTGAAAAAGGAGTCTTTGTACTTGGTACATTAGGGAGATTGGGTGGTGGTCGCTGAGCCCAGAATCTCACGTATTACTGCGGTTTACACCGGCCACTCCACCCCAGCCCTGAGCATCCATACCGGTCTTTCAAGGAGGTTCTGGTAAACTTGACTCTATAGCTTATAGATAATATGATATTTTCGAATCATTTTTTTTTTATTTATTCTAAATTTCATTTCTACAAAACTCTCAGCTTAACCAGCACTGTAATCCCTTAAGACAGCAAAAAGGAGGAGTTGTGGCCTGAGCCCTGGGGTGGCCCTTGCTCGCGTGGGAAACCGGGTTGATTACAACGAGATGTATCGACTTCAGATTAACTGGCATTTAAAACTTTCTCTTGCTTTCACTAGTAAATCAGATATCCGAAACCTACTACTTACACTTACGCTTACACTTACACTTACAAAGTATACAGGAACAAACTCAATGTTCCAAGGTTTGAACCGGAAGCCGCGACCCAGTCATTTTGTAGTATACAAAGCTAGAACAACTAGAGTATTGGGACCACTTAAAAGCAAGATTCACCTTTCTCGAAATTCGCCCAATACGGCACTTGCTCCTGTGGGACACTATTGGTCTTAAGATCGTCCCCTCTAAAGGAGATTGATCAACCGTTAATCAATTTCTCGGATTTGGGGAATTCTTGGTTATTCTTGTTTATCCTTGGTCTTGGGTATTCTGTCGCCTTCTCCTTGAAACCGTGAAGCTAAACCTGCAAGTCAGAATACTGGACGCGCGACCACTCAATTCCGGCCCCAAATTGCTGATCGACTCGTACCGCGTATCGGTTCTTTTCGTTGGTCCGTCATAGTCCAGGGGCTAGCCTAGCGACTGGTTCCTCTCTCTGATACGGTCGCGTTCCAGGGTCTGCGGACTTACACTTCCTGACTGGCCAATGCCCAGGATTACCTTGCCATTGACTTCATCCAGCCTGCGCACTTCAGCTGCGCTGTGGGTACTGGCTTGGCTGCCCAAATAGTTTAGTCCACCTCGGTCCCGAGCCTCCTTTGTCTTGCGTCTTTTCCATGTGGGGAGTTTTAGACATTCATCAAAGCAGGTTCTCTAGAGCCGGCCCACGTTCCCCGAGCCTTTTGGAACTTGATTTGACTCTTTGTGCTCCATAGTGCTCATTTCGCAACTGATTGCGTGCCCTATCTCCGTGGTACACGCAACTTGGGTCTCTCCGTCTCTGCCGCCCGTGGAACCCCGTTCATCGACCTGATTTGTCCCCAGCTTCGCATCCTAAGATAAAGTTTGTAATGGCGAGATGGCTGGGTCGACTCATCCCCTTCCATTTCCAGAACGATTTCTATGCACGTCAGGTCTCATAATTCTCCCCGGCAATCCCCAGCCAATAGCTTGCGTCTTTTATCTGGTCGCTCCACCCACGTCTGCGCTTTACGGGCTGACGCGGGGGATCCCCTTGCTTCGTCCCCTACAAGCGCTCTGTATGGAGTAAGGTTGAAGGGTTTAACTTCAGCCACTGGGTAATGTGTCGGGACTCCACCATGGACATCATGGGCTTTATTATGCGATTTGGCCGTTTTTACAATTGTGTCAGAGTCTTTGCGACCGACACTTTTGATGCAATTGTGTCCTATAGATCTTGACCAGTACCAGCCAACACTGGACTGTGTAGCTCGCGACCTCAAACCGCCCAGGCACGCAGATCCAATGCGTAATGATTTACGGCGCTGAATCCGTACGATGCACAGGCAGGTCTTGACGCAATCTCCACTTGCCAACGGAGTCCAGCCTCGTGGTGACTGGGGTGAAGTCAGGCAACAAAAAAAGGAACGAAAGGGCGGCATCTCTGTACTCCGTACTACTTGCAATTCCAAGTAAGGGATTTCCAAATAGGGCAATTGACTGGTGGACACGACTACAAGCAGATCGCAAACATGTTCGGTTCATTGCAGTGACTTAAGTTCAATAGAAGTTGGTATCCATGGCATGCCAGGGACGCGCCATACCGAGTATGGTCGATCCTATTTCCCTGATATTAAAGGGTAATCTTATACAGTTGCAACGCTACTAAAACCGTTTTGGCAGTGGAATGCGCCATTTCCGAAATTGTACTGTGTTAGCTACTCAAACGAACATGCATTAGCCTTCTCCTCGAGACTAGCATGCAGCGATGCCGATCAAGTTTCAACCATCCTTTTTCAAGGTACTTTGGAGCGACAAGGGGCCAACTTGTTTCAACGGGCCTCAAACATTTCCTTTTGCCGCGCAAAAATAGCATACATAGCAAAAGTACCGTACAGAATTATGCCTAATATTGAGCTCGTGCTATTAATCTTATGCGGATACAGTTGCCCCGGAGTCATTACGATCGGAGAACCCAACGTGCGCGTTTTCTAAATAAAGCACCGGTGGACCAGTCCACCGCTCATATCTATCAGAAGGCCTACAGAAATCCTGTCCCCCCATGTGAAGGCAAATTCCCTAAATCAAACCCCGAACAATCTGACACGATACTGTCGATCTATAGAAACCATTGAATGGCAACGGCATCTTTGTGAAGTAGTCCAGGTCCAGGTCCAGGCACAAGAACACATGTCGCAAAAAGGGGAAAGGGGTTAACGCAGTGACTGGGGCCGAGAAACCCGAACGTAATGTATGCACTACGTGGGCACTACGGGGCACCAATGCAGGCGAACATGAATCCGCGGAGAGTACTTAGTTCCTTCGGAAAGGAGGTCCCCATGGCGACCTGCCCGGATGGCTTGGAAACTAGTACTGCTGACACAGGTTCCGATGCGCCCGCCCGATCATGTAGCCATTCCTCAATTTAAGGGGTAGCGAGAGCGAACAAGATGGCCGCGTAACTATTTTTGTACTTGGAGTATCTTCGACACCCCTTTGTGCTACGTGTGGTTGTTTGGGGTTTCAACCTGCCGACCTATGCGTTAAAGCGCGCGCATAGCGGTGGGTGAGATTCGGAGTCTGGAACATCATGGCCCGGGGTCCTTTGCCGGACCTACTTGTAGATAAGGTGACAAATGCGTGGGGATGTTTCCTTTTTCTGCGACTAGTAATTTGACTATCTGGTGGACAGATAGCGGTGATTGATCTTTCTGCTTGATAAATCTACTTGAATCAGCTCACCTTGAAAGGAGTTGAGTTGATCCACCCCTCACTCAGGTGTCAAGCTTATATGTAGCATGGGATGGAACTTAAGCCAACCAGGAAATGCATGATTATCGAGGGGGTAACAGCTAGGGATTGCTTTAATCTCCGGTTCACACCGTTAATTTGATGGTGCTGGGTTGGTTTCTCCTGTTGCTGCGAGATCCCATCGGAGTAGAGACATGAGGTATAGATCGTTCCTCCCTTGCGTAGTTCCAGCAAACACTCCGATTTTGCGTGCACTCTCCCACGTTGATATGGAATTTGGACCTGCGGAAACTGCACACTATTGTAATTTGATTGAAATACCTGTGACAAGGGGGAATTCTTCAGCTATCTACAGCTTTTTAGATTGCAATCTGGAGTCGGTACTTCGTAGAGTTTCGGATTGCTGCATCGATCTGATCTACCGCCTGCAGGGACTTTTGTCGATACATTTCAAGGAGTCATTGACCTCATTGTGATTGTCTTTGTGCATGATACCTAAGTTCTCCGTATGTCAACTGGTGGCTTTCACCGACACTAGCGGGTGAGTTCATATTACATGGCCGAGTATATATCAACTGGTTTGTTCATTACCCACCGATCACATCCGAGACCTGCAGAAAAATATACCAAGAAATCTGTACGGTATTGGAGCATATTTTGTCTCTAACACCTCAACCATGGAAAGTCGCGCCCATGTACATAATCTAGACTCCACAGTCTCAACAATGGTTTATTCGCAGGGCCGTGCCGGAACAGAAACCATGGTAAAGGTCGAAGAAACTGAATTCTAAGCGTGTTTCGCCGGTTTTACTCAAGGTTGGAAAAGGTACTTATGTGGTCTTCGCCCCGCTGAATTGACATTCACTCCACTGGTTTTGACGTGAAAAACAAGTGGCAATTGACCGGATGTTGCGGGTACCGTACACAAACGTCGGCTTTCCGGCTTTCCACGACAGTCCTAACCACTGAGTAGAGGAAGCTGAAAACGCTGTAATTTGGCATGCAATAATCGTACTTTTGATACGTAATATTTCTATATGGAATTATCTCCAAAGACTTCAGCCCCAAAATTATCTTACGGATTAATCCCTATACATGTTTTAATTGCCAACTGGAAAGTATCGAACAATGTACTTGACCTTGACTGTACTTGACGTACTTGACGTACTTGACCGGTGAAAAATTTTCTGTTTTGCTGCCCCTCTGCGGAGTGTTCTGCATCGTGAAGTTTTTTTTTCTGCGGGAACCACCCCACCACGTTGGATGTTTCCTGTTCGAGCTTCCTTAAATTAAGAGTGGTTCCGGGGTCGTGGACAAGGTGCGTCAAGCATGCATCATACAGTAGAACCAATTCAGCACTTGAGAATCTCTTGCCTACGGTCTTGAAAACTTTTCGTTGGCAATGGTAGACCGCTGTATCTTGTAATTTGTATCTAAACTGTGATCTCTAATAACCAATTCAATATCTGAGCAAGTAAATGCCGACGTTAAACGTCTGTCAAGAGGCAAAAATCTTCGCGTGGACCCCACCGCGAATAAGAGTGGTGCTAATTAGCAACGCGAATCAAATGGTCAAGACAATATGTCCTCTTTCGGTAAGGCCTATGTGTAAAGTGGGTGGAGGCTCAACCATGGGCTTAGGGTATTTTTGACCTCCCCTATTCCCCGCCCCTTTTCTTTGCAGATTGGAATAGATCAGATCCTACACCGGTTTTTGAACTGATTTTGCATGGTCAATTGCTTGCTTAGCTCAAATACCAAGAGAACGTCAGATTGAACAGGTTTCACTGCGTTCCTCCCTGCTTCCTGACAAGATGAGTCCGATTGAACACGAAAGGCAATCGGAAGAGTAAGGCTAACCAGTACGACGCTAAACCGGACGTAGTTTAGACTAATAAAAGAGAGTGGAGAATACCCGTGTAAAGAACAAAAGCTCCACTTCGGAGCTTTCTGTATACAGTACCGATTACTTAACATGCGCGTCTGAAAAGGGATTAATTGGGCGGAGAGGGCTAGGACACGCGCACGTCAAGAACCTGATCGAAATCTCTCTATCTTTAGCTTTCCATGCAAGTGCAAGGATCATATCCAGCCTGGATTTGGGGGCGATCCATAGCTTCTGTGTCTGGTTTAGTGTCGACCTCGGCTGGAATCTATGCCGTCATTACCAGTTCGCGTCCCACACTTTGCGTTAGTCTTCGTGGCTGAGGCTAACTTGCAGAACCGACTGCAATTTTTCAATAGATCTTGTGAAATAGCCCGCCTCCATGAGACCACAAGTGCTCTCTGATTACTGATCATATCCTATCTAACTTATGGACAGCGCATATGCACCAGCGCGTCGGCCACCGTCCGTATAGGGGTCGACGGACAAGAATCTGATTTCCAGCTTGGCATGAATCCCAGTCGCCTCTACGCGTGCTGATTCGGCGATCGCGTCAGATTGACTTACCTTTATATTAATGCCGATCCGGAGGCTTTTCCCCTCTTTGTTACCGACGAACTTGTCCAAAACCCTGACCTGGACGGGGGGAAGTCCTACGCCCCTTCCGTTTTTCCAAGGTTCAGGCTAAAGCTGGATTACCATGGCAGGATGACAGACTAGCTGGAAGATATCCTTGATTCTGAGTTCACTAACCTCCGACGGGTCCCTGCTGCTTTCTCAGATCTAATTTCGGCACCCGATATTATGAGATCTTCAATGTTCAATTGGTACGCGTTCGATCAATAATTGGCAACATTGGCACCCTAGCCTATTCTCTGAGCCGGTCAGTCCTACGCGACATCCCATCCTTCCAAGCGGGGGAGCTCGGGGGCTCAGATCCAAGATCGTGGCCCATGTCAGCCCGAAATGTGGATCTAGCAATTTAACTCTCATCAAGGCAGCATACGAAGATGTCTTTCAATTGAGTTCAGCTTGCCGCTTCCACCATGAATCATGAAATGTCTGGCCTCGATCGCGCCAATTTGACACAAAGTATATTTATGTTGGAATCCAGTGCTTATCGGTTGACTGGGCTTATTGGAGAGCCGTCGACGGTGCGCTCGAGCCCGTGCTGACGGGGGTAGAAGGATCACCCCGCAGCATCGAGCAACAAATGAAAACCACTAAAGCCAACCTAGTCAGCCACATCGCATCAACATGCCTGCAAGTGAAGCAAGAAGCCGGAGTTAATCATTCAATTCTTGGTTCCGTGACAGCCCCCCGAAGGACGGAGCTTGTGTGGACACGATAAAGCACTTCCTCTCTTCCCCTCATGCACATCTGCTAGAACGGGCCAATCACAATCCGATTGAACTTCCGTCAGCTTTGACCTTGCTTGTCTTGCGTCGCCTGCTGATCTCTGGCAGGGCCCATCGCAGGTGGCCGGCAATACAAAGTGTGGCACACCCTATCAGAAGCCCCAACCCCTCGATTAGCCCAGGCGTCTGATACATGATAAATGCATGATTCGAGGTGACCACCTGAAAACCAGCCACAGTTCTGTCAAAGGACGAATGGGGTTGCTTCTGACGTGGCACCTATCCAGCGGGCCCTGCATGCAAGCAACCCTTATATGGAATCTTCAAGCCGGTCGCAAGCAACAGTACGGGATTGGATGTGAGCCACGCACCCGTGGGGGCGTCGGACATCCAGCTGAGCCTGTCGCATACAATTCGGCATTGCTTGATAGTAATCGATGCCAGATCTCTTCATGACAGAACACGTTGCCCCTCTTCCATCCCACAATGGTGTTCAACACTCAACAGTGATATACCCCTGTCTACGCCACCAGCGACCGGGATATGGAATTGTACCCAACCTTGGGTAGCCGACATGCCAAGATTGCGTCAGGTATCCAATAGTGTTGCCGAATTGCCCTCCTAATTTGGATCTAAGCATGAACTACTCCGAGCGGCGCTTTGATCAGCAAGGTCTGGCTATATATGGCCCTCTGATAACAGTTTTGACAGCCTTTAAGCTATGGAATGGTGGGAAATCCTGCTTTCGCTTCTGCTACTGCAAGCGACGGAAGAAACCAAGGCCTATCATTATTGCCACATTTCAATCGTACTGTGTTTTTGAATACGCAGTCTGAACGGTTTTGAACATTTGATACCTGTATTGATTTCCAGATCTTTATTTTCTCTACGTAGGTGTACGGAGTACCTAGCATCTAATGAAGACTTGTTGAGATTCTCAGTCCATGAAGCATTTGAGCACTACTTGAGATGGCCAGGACACTGAGTAGTGCAATGATATCTACTGTAGTCTATATCACTGACAGGATCAAACATAACAGCAGGAGGTCAACAATCACAAGTCTCGCGATTATTGTCGCTGGTAGGACGATATGAGCTTCCAGATTGTTTGTGCCTCATCCACAAGGCATTAACGCCCACATCACATGACATAAACTCTCCGCCAAGATATTCCGGCCCGCTAAAATTTATCTACGGAAAAAAAAGTGATCGCGCATCAGAAGTCCAGCTTCGACACCGCACGTTATTCCCATTTTTTGTTCGAGATGAGTGCGTAAGGGTTTGCATCGCTGCCCGAGCTGAATTGAATTGAATTGATCCCCCCGCACCTCAAACCTCACTTCTGTGCTCTCATCCGTCTTTTATATCAATCTTCAAGAGCGCCTAGGCTTCAAAGCCCAAAAGTCTTCACCATGGATATCCACCGTTGTCGATTCGTTTCCTACAACCCCCAGGCGATCAACTCGCTTGCCTTTTCCCACCCACCATCCGCCGATCTCGCCGGACGAGGCGTACCGACCCTTCGACTCGCCATCGGCCGTGCGAACGGCGACATTGAGATCTGGAATCCGTTGCGCGGCGCATGGTTCCAGGAGTCTGTGCTTCGTGGAGGAAAGGACCGCAGCATTGAGGGACTGACCTGGACCCTGGATCCCCAGGAGGAAGGACCTGATGGTGCCAAGTTGCCTGGCCAACTGCGCCTGTTCAGCATTGGATACTCGACGGCCGTGACTGAGTGGGATCTGGAGCAGGGACGTCCGTTGCGTCACTCGAGCGGAAACTATGGAGAAATCTGGTGTCTTGCTGCCCAGCCCCGCTGGCAGCCTACAAAGAGAGGCAAGGATGGAAAATTCCTGCCTCCCGCTGAGGGAGAGTTCACAGGGCAGCACCTGGCTGCTGGATGTGCAGATGGCTCGATTGTGATCTTGTCTACCGCGGATAATGATTTGAAGTTCCTCCGCTTGATGCGCCCTTCCACCAAGAGAGCCCGTGTGCTCAGCGTTACCTTCCAGAACCGTCACACCATTGTTGCGGGCTACGCCGACAGCTCTATCCGTTTGTTCGATATTCGCAGTGGTCAGCAGTTGAGAACGATTTCGCTCGGAAAGGGCCCTACGGGTGGTTCCAAGGAACTCTTGGTTTGGTCGGTCAAGTGTCTTCCGGATGGTACAATTGTCTCTGGTGACTCTGCTGGTGAAATCCGTTTCTGGGATGCCAAGAACTACTCTCTTATTCAACGGATCCAGAGTCATTTGGCAGATGTGCTTGATGTGGCTTGCAGCTCAAATGGCGATACAGTGATTAGCGGTGGTGCCGATCAGAGAACAGTCGTTTACCGCAAGCAGGATGGTGATAAGGGTGACAAGAAGTCTCGTTGGGCTGAGCTTATGCACCGACGATACCACTCGCATGATGTCAAAACTTTCGCGGTTTACGAGACAAAAGACATCAGCATTGCCGTGTCTGGTGGTATGTAGACCTTCCATCAGACCTATCTATATGCCTGATACTAACATCAATCTTACAGGCCCTGATGCAACTCCCGTTGTCTTGCCACTGCGCGAATTCGGAAAGGAACACCACCGAAAATTGTCCAACCTTCCTCAGATCCCTCAACTTACCTCCTCGCCCGCCTCTCGTTTGGTCATGAGCTTCTGGGATAGAGAAGTCAGCTTATGGCGTGTATCCCGGGGCCCGGCCTCTGTACACGAGACCCTCGATGGTCAAAGGCATAAATTGGTTGGCAAGGTTATGATTCAGGTAAGATTTCACGGTCTGTCCTCGTGGAGACATTGAACTATGCTGATCCTATCTTCCTTATAGGGCGAAGAAAACATTACCTCTGCCGGATTATCTTCAGACGGAAAGTTGCTCGCTATTGCTACAGTCTCTGACGTGAAGTTGTTTACTGTTCGTCGTCGCAAGGGTGACGAGAAGGGGGCCTTGCGGATACAGAAGATCGATACCCCCAAGTCCCTTTCCTCCACAGGCGCACGCCTTGTCGCTATCTCCGCCGATAGCAAGTGGCTCTCGGTGATCCGCTCTAATAGCGATGTTTATGTGGCACGAATTCAGCAAGCCTCCTCGGCCACAGAGAAGCCTCAGGTACTACCGCAACTTGCGCATCTCAAGCGTGCTACACGTCATGTACGACACGAGAAGGTCTCCCACGGTACTCTGGGTGATTATGAGAGAGCTATTCGGACTGTCGTCTTCTCCGAAGATAGCAAGATTTTGGCTACGGGTGATCTATCTGGCTGTGTGGATACTTGGGCGCTCAGTGCTGCGACCGAACCTATTACAAATGGCAAGTCTAAGAGTAACGGAGCCTCCGACTCTGACGACGAGTCCTCCGATGACGAAGAAGAAGATATTGTGATCGAGGGAGAGCGCTGGAGCACGGCTGCTTCCGAGTCTCCCATCCCCCGGATGAAATCAGGAATCACCCTTCTGTCCTTCCGCCCACAAAGCGCCGAGACAAAGGCGCTGACTAACGGTGCCAACCACACATCCACCGAGGACAGATTGATGGTACTTACCAGCGAGCATCAACTCATCGAATTCGAGGCCCTTAGTGGCAAACTTTCGGATTGGTCACGACGCAACCCCAAGGCTTACCTCCCAGCCGAGTTCCGGGGTGTGAAAGACCGTGCCATGGGCTGCATGTGGGATGTCTATGAAGGCCGTGAGCGACTTTGGCTGTACGGAACCTCTTGGTTGTGGATGTTTGACCTGCAGCAAGATTTCCCATCCTCCGAGGAAGTCGAGGCCGAGAACAAGTCCTCTGGCCAGCTAGTCCAGGCTTCGAAGCGCAAGCGCGATCCCCTCGAGGATGTTGAAAATGACCGCAAGAAGGCCAACACTGGTGCTGGTGATCGGATTCCCCGTTCACAGATGGACCTTCACCTTGGCACCAAAGTTCGCAAAATTGTTGGCAGCGACCAGTCCCAGGGCGAGTGGATCTCACTCGACTCGGAACAGCCGCGCACTCTAGGAGATGATGATGAGGCTTACGAATACGATGAGACTTTCGCGGCTGGTAGTGAGGGTGCACTGGCCCGTCTCCGACGTGGGGACGCAGTCGTTCAGCCCGACACCCCACAAAAGGGAGCCAAGGGTAAGCCAACCGTCAATGGACTCGGCGACACTCCGAAAAAGCAATTGGTGGTCGCCAATGACCAGGTTGCGCGGCGCTGGTGGCACACTTACAAGTACCGTGACATCTTTGGTATTGTGCCCCTCAACACCACATCAGGTGACGAGGCGGGCGGCCTAGAAGTGGCGGTGATTGAGCGGCCTTTGTGGGATGTTGAGTTGCCTGGTCGCTATGTGAAGGATTATGAGTGAAATATTTAAAAAGAGTCGATTTGTCGAGGCTCCGTCTCGACCGTTGTGTAATATGGAAGAGCATGCAGGAGCACATTTGACTGGCGCTTTGTACAGGGATTTTTGTCATTACCCAAAATAGATACTGGTTTTCTTTATGCATCATGCAGTATTCCCGTAAATGATCTGCCTAGAAGTTTGCTGTAGGTTGCCTAACCGTGTTGTCGTGCTGAGGGGCTGAGGCGGAACTTGATGTACAGGGGGTTGAGGGCAAGCACTATACTTAGTGCTGTTTTGTAGCGGAACAGCAATGATTGGCTTGACTGCTCAAAAGAAATACAATTTGCAAGTATCTTCATGTATTCTCATACTCAACGGATAGAGGAATGACTTAAGGTGTCAAAGTAAACAGGTGATCCAGCCCGACTCCGGTGCGGGGTGCTTTTGCCTGAGGTTGATTACCTGCTAACTTGACTTTACCCAGTTTCAACAGTTCCTTCACCTTTGAGAGTATGGGGTTTCCTTGCTCCTAAAGCTCAAACATATCATAAATCACGCCTTCATCCCTTAATAAACCCGCAAGTTCATTCTACAAGTGAACTCCTCTTCCGATCTTATCGTGCGGAGACCTTATCGTCATCCGAACTGCACCGACGTGACCTCCCTCCTTCATCCTCTAGCTCTCTGGTCAGAGCAGGACAACGATTCCATACGATCGAATATCCAAAGGGGGAAGAGATTCTGAAAGATCTTAGGGCCGGTCTTCTATAAACGAGCTGAGGGCCAGGCATCACTGACCGAGCACCGCCGGCCGAAGTTGCGCTGGATACCGCATGAGCCTCCGTGACAGCCTAGAGCTTTCCAACATAAGCCGGATTCTGCGGACGTGTTTCTAGCCTTAGGCCTACCTGGAGCCTAATATCACCTTTAAATACTGACCTCAACCACCTTATACTTCTGAATCCCATCCTTTGACAACTCCCCCTACCAGCGATCGCAACCCAACACAGCCAACATGGGTCTCACATACAATATCTACTTGACTTCCAACAAGATCTTTGGTTGCAAGTCATGCAAGACACATCTTGCAGACTATAACGACATCATAAGTCGGGTGAGTCTCTGAGGAACAAGGGTCGCTCTCCACTAGCCACTAATCCTTTTTCTCTCACAGAATTTCCGGGGCCAACACGGCAAAGCATACTTATTCAACATGGTCGTCAATGTCAACCAGTCTGACGCCGTGGAGCGTAGCATGACCACCGGCCGCCATATCGTACGAGACATCACCTGCCGCCAGTGCAACGAAACCGTAGGATGGAAGTACGACAAAGCATACGAGGCCAGCGAGAAATACAAGGAAGGGAAATTCATTTTGGAGGAGGAACTTCTCTGCATCGTGTGCTGAAATGCACAATAAAGATCTCCATACCTTGGTCCTGGACCAACCCACACGATCATGACCACCTTCGATACCACCATTCCTCCTGCGATCAGATCAGCGATGCCTTTTTTCTTACAACCGCATATTTCTGCTGCCAAATTGATGAATGTTTGATTCAGCCGGTCTGCTTTTCAACTTTTGCCAGCTTTGGTGTTTCTGACAGGCGTTGCGCGGAGCACTTGAATTTTGCCATAGGTGCCCTTTCTTAGGATGAGCCGCTTATTGCAGGGCAGGGCAGGCTTTGGGCGCAATGAGATGTCTTATAGATACATCTTAGGCACACTATGGCTATTGAGCTCTTGCTTTCATTCTTTGAATTCGAGTTTATAATCGAATCTCTACTCAACTTTGGATTATAGACAGTTAAATTGGACTGCTTTTTGTTGGAAGTCTAGCTATATTGTACTATGTAAATCTTATATCCTGATTTGATAAACCAACAGTCAATTTTGGATAACACAAAGTCAATTTCTCATACATAGATGTACCCTCGCCTCGGTTCCGATATCCATATCTATGACGCTGATGCCCAACTTAAACCACCTCCGTGCTCGCGGCACAGCACCGCAAGAATGCTGTTCAAAAGTTCCCTCATTACCAAATATTATAGATCTTAAGATCTCTATTTCAAGCCTCTAAGCACACCCAAAACACCTCGACCTCGGAAAGATCCGACCTTCCTTGCGAGGCAACCCCATCAACTAGCCGTCGCAGACCCACCACGCACAGAAAGACGCAACAGGACCCGCAAATAAATCCTCACTTGCGATTTCTTTGACAAAGACCACCCGGAACTACCAGAGCTCCGTTCTCCCAGCAGAAGACATTTCGTTAAGTTCGGTTGAATCCGGATTTACCCCTCCAACCCAGCTTTCGTAATCATCTACCTCAACTCTATACGATACTTTTTTTTGCACTATGACCGTCCCTACTGCCTCCGGTATGATGCAAGCTGTGGTTTTCCACGAGCCGTACAAGGTTGCCGTGGAGCAGCGGCCTATTCCCACTGTGCAGGATCCTGAGGATGTGGTGATTAAGGCGACATATACGGCGCTTTGTGGAAGGTGAGTTTGATCTATGGGATATCTATCCGAAAAATCAGATTAGAGGTTAGTAATAATTTTGCTAATTGATTAATGTAGTGACTTGCATACCTACCGTGGTGTCGAGCCTGCTTCCCCGGGCTTTATCATGGGTCATGAGTTTGTGGGTGAGATTGTTGAGCTTGGCAGTGCGGTTAAAAGCTTCAAGATGGGCGATCGCATTGTTAGCGCTTTCACGACTTCGTGGTATGTATAGTTAAAGACGTTGATTTTGTTTCTTATCCATGGATGGTGCTAATACTAGCTCAGTGGCAAATGCTATTACTGCAAGCAAGGATTCTCCTCTCGCTGCGAAAAGAGCAAGCTCTTTGGATGTGAGGTTCTGAACGGTGGCCAGGCTCAATACGTAAGCTTCACCTTTACTACCTTGAGTTATTCTGGCTAATTTATCTCAGATCCGAATCCCTAATGCCGAGGGCTCCGCAATGATTGCCCCGGAAGGTGTCGACGACAAGTATCTCGTGCTCATGGGCGATATCTTTCCAACGGGCTACTTTGCCGCTAGTAACGCCTTCAAGAACTCCACACCTGAGCAAATCGCCGAGCAAACCGTAGTCATTATCGGCTGTGGGCCTGTCGGTCTTTGCGCGCTCATCAACGCACTCGAGTTCAAGCCTAAGCATATTCTGGCTGTGGATTCTGTCCCTTCGAGACTTGAGCTTGCAAAGTCGCTTGGCGCTGAACCGTGGAACTTTATGACGGACCGTGAGGCTCTGGATGAGCGTGTTCTGGAGTTGACGGAGGGCCGGGGTGCTGATGCTGTTATTGAGGTCGTGGGGCTGAGCCCTGCTTTGCGGACTGCTTATGATCTTTTGCGTCCTTGGGGTACTATTAGCAGTGTTGGAGTTCATAATGCTGAGGTGAGATGATATTTTCTTTGGATTGTGCATTGTACTGACGATTTTTTTCAGATTCCTTGGGGTGGTGCTGATGCCTACAACAAGAACCTTACTGTTCAGATGGGCCGGTGCCCTGTGAGATCGGTTGCGCCGCAGGCTTTGGAGATCTTGAAGAAGAATCAGCATAAGCTTGGGTGTGTGCATTCCTTTTTTACCTGTAGTATATGGCCGTTTGCTAATTACCAGTAGATTTATGACTGAGAAGATGATGCCATTGTCACAGGCTGTGGAGGCATATGAGCTGTTCAATGCTATGAAGGTCCAGAAGGTTATCTTCTTGCCTGACCAGTAGGGTTGAACAGTAAGTTCTACGAATTTACGTGCATGATGGAGTATCGGATGGGTGGTTGGTGTGTGGGGTTTGGTTCGGCCGGAAATTGGTTCTGCAGATGTTAATTTAGCGTGGAGGTGTGTGTGAAATTGGCTATCTAGATGGGTCATCTAGTTGTGTTTCGGCAGTCTATTGAATAGAGCGGAAGTTCAAATATATACTGATATTGAATGGGCACACTCTGGAGCTTCAATATTTAATTAGTAACAAAATTCATTGGTTCTCCGACCCCGCAAAAGCAAGGGGAGACCAGTTCCTTGCATTTAAACATTCTCCACACCCGGACAGTCAGGGGAAGATCAGGTTAGCTTTCAATAATGACATCTTTTGACGGGTTTTGATAATGATGACAGGTATAATGTCATGTTCAACACGGTTTTCCTTGGGACTCTTCGTGGTCAATGTGGGCCCGGCCAAGGTTGCCCATTCGAATCTCCATTCGAATCTCTTGTCCTAGCTGATCTAGCTATTAGAGTGTAACTTTGATTTACTGCAAAGGGCCAGGTGAGTGAAGGCTGACACCTAGTCCAACCGTTGAAGATGGAGATTCTCTGGGGATCCACAAGAGCTGCATATCCGTGCAACCGACTTGGTCGTGTGCCTGCGCTCGCACGGGCTGAAATACCAGAACATGAGCTACCAAGAGATCAGGAAGAACGTAGGCCAAATCTGAGTATCTGGTTGAATTGATTGACTCAGTCTGAATTAGTTTGAAAATTTCAGAATGCACAATGGGCCCCGGGGGGTGGTATAGTGGGTATGATGGACCAGTGACCGAGATAGGAAGATGATCCGGTGCGACTTTGATCGAGTTGGATTAAATGACTTGAAAATGAAAACTAAATTCTTCAATATTGAATATAAATAAGCTTGTGGGTGGTTTAGAGGTGAATAGTATCCATGCCCCGGTGGGTGGGTGAAGAAGGTATGATGTATATAATTGGGTGGAGAGATGATGTATCCAAGGTCAACTGGTGTCTCCGCTAAACTCACCACATTCCCTCTTCCAACTCTTTCACGACGTCTCCCCCCTCCATCTCTTCAACTCTTCTCCCTCCCACCCTTTTCTCGTCCTCCTTTCCCTCCCTTTTTCCTCCTCTCCCATTCCTCCCCTCTCCGAATTTCCGTTCCCCCCCTCTTTCCCCCCCTCCGCTGATTTCTCCACTTCAATCTCGGACCCTCATCGGTAAGCTACTCATCCACGTTTGAGTCTTCTGCCACCGAAACTGGCTCTTACAGTATACCCTGTGATCGCGCAAAGTCACTCGTGATGTGCGCTGCAATTTTGACCCCGCAGAAGCTGACCGTGGTGTTACTAAGTGAAGCTCCCCTCTTTTCCGCGACCGTCTGACTCCCGAACTCATTTGAATCCGAAAGCCCCCATCTCAAACGCCGACTCTTCACCCGTTTCTGCATAAATAATGGACGTTATGGATACCACCGAATCTCACCAACCCGTGGTTGACGAGACCATGCCCGACACCTTCAACGATGTCCCCGAGGGCGACATCGATGCCACCCCCAAGACCGAGGAGGAGTACGCGGCGTCCATGCTGACTCTGCGTGCTATCGTCTCGTCCAAGGAGGCTGGTGTTATCATTGGCAAGGCTGGAAAGAACGTTGCCGACCTGCGCGATCAGACCGGCGTCAAAGCTGGTGTGAGCAAGGTCGTTCCTGGTGTTCACGACCGAGTCCTTACTGTCACTGGTCCCCTGCAAGGCACTGCTCGCGCCTATGCGATCGTGGCCAAGGGTCTTTTGGAGGGAGCCCCGCAAATGGGCATGGGTGGTGTTGTCTCCAACAATGGGACCCACCGTAAGTAATTCGATTTTTCCCCACCTGGGGCTGAAGAATCTCATCGAGAGATTATTCGTACCCTGAGAGATGCCTTTGCAGTTCCTTGTGGATGTGGAGCGTTTGAACTTGATCAGGACTGCTGCTGACTGCTTTGATTTTAGCCGTGCGACTCCTTATTTCCCACAACCAGATGGGTACCATCATCGGACGACAGGGCTTGAAGATTAAGCACATCCAGGACGCATCGGGCGTGCGGATGGTCGCCCAGAAGGAGATGCTTCCTCAGTCTACTGAGCGCATTGTGGAGGTGCAGGGCACCCCCGATGGTATTGACAAGGCTGTCTGGGAGATTGGCAAGTGTCTGATCGATGACTGGCAGCGTGGAACCGGCACTGTGCTCTACAACCCCGCTGTGCGCGCAACAATTGGCTCTCAGCCTCTCACCAACAACGGCAACGCCGCCCCGGTGGCCGGCAATGGTTACGCCAGCCGTCAGTACAACCGCACCGGCAACGGCGCCGACTTCAGTGACAACAGTGGCTACAACCGTCGGTCCAACTCCGATGCTGGTACTCGTGGATTCCCTCTGACCACCGAGGATGGCGAAGAGATTCAAACCCAAAACATCAGCATCCCCGCGGACATGGTTGGCTGCATTATCGGTCGGGCTGGAACCAAGATTACCGAGATTCGCCGCAGCTCTGGAGCCCGCATCTCTATTGCCAAGGCTCCTCACGACGAGACTGGTGAGCGCATGTTCACCATCATGGGCAGTGCCCAGGCCAACGAAAAGGCCCTGTACCTTCTTTACGAGAACCTCGAGGCCGAGAAGACTCGCCGTCACCAGCTCCCCCAGGAGTAAAGGATGTCTAATCCTGGCAGTCTGAATGGAACCGCTTTCCACGGTTCCTTTTGCGTTTCTTGAACCTTATGACTTCAGAGACTGTCGGTCATGATCAGCGGCGGTCATGTGCAAGCGCGTTTGCTTTTCTATCTTGATTCCCGTTCACCGATTTCCCCCCTACGCCTCGACTCACGAGGTAAAAGTTGCTGCGATATGTTCTCTGAGTTGGCTATGGTCTTTGCGGTTCGACTGGGCTCGACAAGATTTACCGCCTTTTTCCCTCGAGTCTACTTATCGTACGCTCTTTTACCTCGGAGATCAGCCTTCGTTTCGCCAACATCCTACGCGATTGACCCACCTACTATATCGCATACCTTTTCCTTTGGCTTCTTTCCCTCCAGTCTCTACCTCTTGCCTCCTCATTTTTCCTTCCCGCTTTGTCTCCTACCCCCTAAACATCAAACCATCTCTCCAAGGACTATAATTTATAGCCTTGATTCCTCGTCCGCCCCTTTCTCATGTCCTAATCGCAATGCTCGCCCCTATTCTTTCCTAGTCTGCGCCTCTTTCCGAAACTCCTCAAACCCGAAAAAAAACCATTTCATACCTCCTGTTCTCCTAATTCTCGTCTTCAATCCGCCCTTCTATTTTATCTCCATTTGCTCCCTTTGTTTCTCCCAATATTTTATGTCCAGAGTGACCGGGACATGTCACCGCATATCCAGAGTTTACACTAAATTCTCAAAAGACGATACCTTCTGCCATGGATAGGCATATGATATGGTCAATCTTGTTCTGCTGTAGAGTTCCACTGTAGACCAGCTCAGTCTTGAGTTACAGAATGTAGACTATGATCAAGCTCAATAAGCTGGTGGGTCTGCGTGTAGTTCGGATTAGGAATACGAAGTATACGTAGCTCGGCTTGTCTAAATGGTTACTCTGATCGGCATCCATCGATGGTCCTATCCTGATCATGCCCCCCGTATGCTGGGTCAAGTCATTCTTTACAAAGCTGGTATATCCACACATAGCCAATCAATCACAAAAGGCGAATACATAATCTAAACCATTCAAAGCTCCGCACCCAAAATCGACTCAAGAATCGAATAAAGCTCCTCCTCAAAGTAAGCCACACTCCCAAGACTCAACGAAGTAAGCGCCACATCCTCAATTATACACCCACCATCAACCTTCACCCCAGCCAACCTCGCATTCAACCAATCTAACGCACTAGCCGAACCAGAGATAGCCTCAGTCTCATGGTCACCCACCAAGTCCCGATGATACTCAACCCTAGCCCCAGCAGAACAATACTCCGCAACAAGGTCATCAGTGTCGGCGACAGGACTAATCTCATCCCCAACAGCCTTATAAATAAACAACGGCGCGGAAGGGATACCATGAACACCTAACTGCCCCGACCAACGGAAAATAGATTTCGGAACCTCCATCTCGAACGCAGCTTCTCCCCCTCGGAAAAAGGAATATAAATCCTTTCCCACGCCTGCAGCCGTAGCTTGCGCTAGACACCCAGTCGCAATAGAATAGAATTCCTCCTTCATATCAGAAAGAAGATTCTCTTCCAACCAAGCGGTCATATTCGGAAAAGCTTTCGACTCTCCATAAATACCCGAAAACGCCAACCCAGCCGCAGTACTATCATGGATAGTCGCTAAGATCGAGCTGATATTCGGGACCGTGCCACCGACAGCTACCCCGGCAAAATCAAGTTCTGGTGCGTAGGAGGGTTGCAGTTCTGCTGCCCAGGTTGAGGCTAGGGAACCGCCTGAGTAGCCCCATAGTGCATATTTGGGGGATGGTGAGAGACCGAGGGCGGGACCGGAGGAGAGCACTGCGCGAGTGGAGTCTAGGACTGCGTAGCCGGATTGGAGGCCTGTTGTGTATTCGGCTTTTAGGCCTTCGTAGTCGGTTGTGTAGAGCCACCAGCCTTGGTTTAGCGCTCCTACCATCTATGTACACGTGTAAGTGGTTAGAACCATATAAAGGATGGAAAGATAGGCGGAGCTTAGTCTGGGTGTACTCACGAATGGGACATCTTCCGAGACATTTCCTGCGAGTATGTTGACTAAACTTTCGCTTTCTGATTGAAGTGTGTAGGAAGGACTGCAATCCACATTTGCACTATCGTAGAATGTCTGATATCCCACAAGTTTTGTCGGATCGGAGTTGTGGGGCTCGATTAACGTGACGACAGCCGCTGCGGCGTCACCTAGGTTATCTGTTGTTCGGAACAGGAACTGGGAAACGGCTTTGACGGAGATGTTGACTGGTAAAGAGAGTAGGGATTCGAGCTGGGGATCCACGGAGCGAGAGCGGATTACCTCTCCGGCTGCGTAGGATTTTATATTGTTGGGTTGATCATAGAAGGGATCTTGCGATGGTGGGACGAGAGCAGCTGGGAAAACGGAGGGGAAGAGGGAGATGAATGTAGTGATCAGGAGAGTTGACCACATTTTGTCGGTATAGTTCTGCTCTTTGCTCTGATTATGATTTTGTAGAATACAGTCACCTATTTATACTTTCGAAGCATGGAATATCTACGATACCCTGTTGTTTGTCTTATTCCCGATGGGTCACATATGCTACCCCACTAGGCTTCTGAGTATGTGTTTGTCCTGCATGATATCACAATCCTTCTGCGAGTTGTATCGATCGTGGATTGATGGAGCTCCGATCTATCCACACGATCCACTTGATATCTCCGAGATGTCATTAATATCAGAATTAGATTTTAGTTACTGCAATATAGAGCTTCAGATGTTTATTCCATTTAATAGACTTGAATATATTCAGTCATTAGGTAGAGCTCATAATCCAGCACGTACTCCAAGTTGGTTCATGCAGGCTGAACTAAATGGGATTAATGTCCGAACCCCGACGCTTATGTCACTGCAGACTCGCAAGCTCGCATGATCCCCACAAATGCTCTAGTGCTTAGTGAAAACCCTGGAAGTGGGTCCTTATAGATCTGTTGCAATGGCGCACTTATTGCCGTTTACGTACATGTATGTGCCGGCTAAACATAAATCGCCGCCGCTGTTGTTTGTGGCCTGGTGACCTGGAATATTTGACTGAGCGAGACTGTACCTACGTACCCGATTTCCTCTGCCATCTCTTGGCGCCTCCTTGACGTTTTTGCTCACTGAGCAGAACTGAGCACGCGGTCTGATCTGATCAGAGAGTATTACATAAGCACTCTAAGCATCACCTGAGCGTCGGGTGAGTCCATACATCAACCCCAGCACAATGCACTACGCTAGCCCTTATCATGCCTCACGTTCCCTCACTAAAGTTCCCCACTTCTCCATCAGGAAAGATCTGGTGTAATCAATATGACCACCCATGCTAGTAATCCTACTGTAGTCAAGCGCCACAACGGAGCCTGTTCTTGATCAACCAATCAGTATCATATTCCATACTACATGCTCTTGGGAATACTCCTAGTACCCTTCTGCACCTCTTCTGGCCACGAACACACGATAGTAGTCGACGGTCGGCGCGCCGGAAATTATTGAATGTCTTTCGCACCAGCAGACAAACACGCTGGGAAGAAGACAGCAGCCATGCGAAATCATCAACCACTAAACTGGACAATCCTGGAACCAACAATGGACGCCCAACGACCCAGAAGGCCCGGCAGATCATTGACTACCTCCAGCACAGCATTAACAAGCAACTTTAGCTAATCCAAAATTGGTATCCAGAATCTCCGTTAAGCAAGATAAACGAGCTTAATAACTAATAAGTAGGTGATGTGGAAGCTTTGGGATTTCCTTTCGTGACCTTGCTATTTGCTTGCCAACATCAGACACGCATTTCCCGCTCTTTGAATACGAGCCATAGCGGTGCTGTGACAAGCGTGAATGTATCTTTCTTGCCGTCCCAAAATGCGGGCACAGTCTGTTTTTCATCAAATGCGGTATCATACCGGGTAAGTATCTCTGCAGTCACTTGGCGAAGCTCCATCAGTGCAAGCTGTTTTCCGACGCAGGAGTATGGTCCTAAGTTTTTACAGGGTCAGTATATCCTCAACCCAATTCAGGCTGATGATGTCGCGCTGGACCTACCGCTGCTGAATGGAATGAACACAGATGGGTCTTTGACAAGCTCTGGGTGGGTAGTCCACCTCTCTGGTAAGAATTCATTTGGGCGTGCAAAGACGCGCTCATCTAACAATTGTCAATACTGGCAATATGCTTATGAGTCCGACCTTGGCCAAATAGTGCACAAAGACGGTGAACAGTCAGGAAAGTTGTCGATACCTCTGAATAATGTGTGTACTGGTACACATACGATGACGTCTCCTGGAATGTACGTCTTGCCGATAGTCATGCCTTCAGGCGGAGACTTGCGCTGGGTGCCTGATGGCACTGCAGGATGTAGACGAAGTGTCTCATTAATCACTGCGTCAAGTAATTTGGCTCCTCTTAGACTGTCGTAAGACAAATCTGGCAAAGCATCCAGCTCAGCTTGAAGATCATCGCATAACGTCCGGTCAGAAGCCAGATGGAAGAATATGTTCGTCAGGGTCGCGGCTGTGGTGTCGCTTGAATTGGAGAGTCTGTGGTCAGCTATTGTCGGTGGAAGAACTGAGTAAAAAGCGATGAATTACCTGCCAGCTACGATGATCAAGTATGCATCACCGTGGAGGTCGAGGGTATTTTGTTTTGTCTTTGGATGTTGCTCATAATTCTCCAGAATCCAGGAAAAGACATCAGGGCGATCTGGAGAGTTCTGTCTCGGTCATTTATAAGAAATTGTTTCTTCTTTTTCCAGGGCTCTTCGAATGGAAGGTGGCTCACCTGAATTCTTTCTTCAACTCGCTTATCCACCCAACTCCAAAATTTCAAATAGTCCGTGTTCAACACTGGGATCCTTTTGAAAAATGGAAACAACCAAGTCAGATGACTGAATAATCCAACATTCTTCATATCCGCGTGTAATTGTTTTAAAATATAAGCGTCCTTGCCGTCAACGAGCATATCGAATGATTTTCCAAACGATAAGTCACCCATCACGTCAAAGCTATAGTAATTGAACCACCGAGATACATCCATGGGACTTCCGAGCTCGCTATGAATGTTTTGAATGAGTAGTTGTGTGTAATGTGATACTCGGGGTGCATAGTCACGCAAGGCTGAAATCGGAGTTAGACCTCATGATCAGTACAAGTTTTTAAACACTTCTCATACCTCGAGTGCTGAAGCCCTGGTCCCAGACCTTTCTTCGACGTGCATGCTCCTGCTTGTTTCTGACCATTTGGAGAGAGACGCGTGGTTCCAAAACTGTGTACCAAGGCCCCTTAGAAACCTTTGCTTGAGGGCCGTATAATGCCTTCACTGCATCTGGATCGGCAATAGATAACTCCGTGGGGCCTGAGACGGTAAAGTGAGGCCTATAATTAGTCACGAAAGAGATAAAGTAAAGCAGACGATGTCTTTACCTAGTCTCACGTAATCCCCAAACTTTTGGTGCAGTTTCTCGGTCTCCTCGTAAAGGTGAAGCTTCCGGGCAGACAATGCAGTAACGTAGAAATTTGACAATCTAGCAAGAAATGGGCCAGGGAATCGAGACAGACGGTGCATGAAGACCCTGTAGAAAGCCATGGAGCCATACAATCCTAAGAGATGATAGCCCACGGCCTTTGCAGCGCACGGCTCTGGGGCAAGCTTGATCCCTGAGTTGTTTGCCGCCCTCTCTAGGGCCACCGCAACGAACAAGAGGGTTATGTATATGACCACCAGCTTGGGGGCTGTAACATCCCATTCCCCATGGCGATATAGAAGTAAATGAGCGGTAATTCCGCTAAATGCCGCAAAGGCTGGAAGAGCGGTTGAGAGATCGGTCGCCATTCTGAGAAAGTGATGGCTGAAAGTGTGAATAGGTCACACTCGAGCTTAGAAGAAGTGCGATATAAGTACATCGTGAACACAGAACCCTATTGAGCATAGTGCATAGCCGACGGCTCGGGTGGATTTCAGAAATGCGGGCACTCGGTAACCTGGGCAATGTACAAAGTTGATTTGACGTCAGCTGGTCCACTGGGTCCACTACCCCACATTTACTACCCCAGACCCGCTGCGCCTGGGGATTTTGAAATAGCGAGGCGCTAATGGTTTGATTAGCGCCACTTCACTCGTCCACTGAATCCTGGATACCATACTGTTGTCGAGCATACTTTGTAGCCGAAACTTAATTGTTAAAATCCCATTTCTCATGCTTCGTATCTAAAAACCCGCAGTTACCGAGTTTCCGCGGTTAGTCGTGGATCTCGGGATTTACCCCACAATGGACTACTTTGCAGAGGAAGAGCAAAGGAGTTCTTTTAAGTCCCCCTAACTGTGTCAAACAATATGAACTGAGCTTCATCCAACTTGTACCATGATATTTTCCAAAGCTGTTATTGCTCGAGAGCCGACGCAACCTCTGACTGTGAGTTGGTCATTAGAGGATGTGGACGTTTACCCACCCGGTGATGGCGAAGTCCTTGTGGAAATGCGTGCCTCTGGAATCTGCCATACTGATATTGTGTTGACTTCCGTGCCGCAAGGTGAATTTGGCGTCAGTTATCCAAAGGTGCCGGGACATGAAGGTAATCCTCTCACTAAACCAATTCTAGACTTGATTTCAAGTCTTGAATAGTCCTCAACTTGGTGCATATTGATCCATCACTTCTGGGGGCTACATATCCAAAGTTATGCTTGCTAAACGTGGAACAGGTGCAGGAATTGTCCGTGGTGTTGGCAGGAATGTACATGTCGCCGCGGTCGGAGACCCGGTGCTGCTGTCTTTCCATGCCTGCTCCTCCTGCGAACAATGCAAGAACGGCCACCCTGCTTATTGCAATTCTTTTGCGCAGGAAAACTACGCCGGTCGTGGGCAGTTGATGTCGGTACGGGAAAGCGGGGAAGGATTATGGACCAGGTTTTTTGGCCAATCCAGCTTTGCCCACTACAGCGTTGTGAGCGAAGCGAGCATTGTCAACGCCAAGGAACTTGTGCGTCATGATCATGAACTAGAGCTTTTTGCCCCTTTGGGATGCGGATTCCAAACGGGAATGGGTGCAGTCCAGAACATAGCCATGGCCGGTACAGCTGAAACGGTCATGATCATAGGCCTGGGTGCTGTTGGCATGGGGGCTCTGATGGTATTTATTTTCTCTCGTTTCCCTCGCTAATATTGAAATATCATCACTTCAATCACTTGAGTTCAAGACACTGACAGTTTCCTGTATGTCTAGACAGCCAAAATCAGGAATTGCAAAGCTATCATAGCTGTGGATCGGATCAAAGCTCGTCTTGAGCTTGCCAAAGAACTTGGTGCTTCACATATACTGGATACAAGTGATTCATCTTTCACCACATTGGACAAAGCAACTCGAATCTTGTTTGCGGAAGGAGTCTCCGTTGTGATCGAAACCACGGGAGTACCTGGCTTGATCGAGCAAGGGATCCAATCCACAACTGCACGTGGCAAGGTAGTGCTTGTTGGGGTACCACCTTCAAATTATACTCTGGGTGTCAAAGTCATAGAGCATATCAATGTGAGTTTAAAACAATGACCGAGTATTTAGACATATGGCTGATTGATGTCGAAGTCGGGCCGCGCGATCTTGGGATGCATTGAAGGGGATTGCATCCCCCAAATCGTTTGTTCTCCTCTTAGAAGATCCTTGTCATTCGAATATGTCTGACAGAAAATAGGCCATTCCCCAAATGATAAATTGGTATCGGGAGGGCAAGTTCCCGATTGAAAGACTGGTTAAGTATTTCAAGGTCAGTCGATCACCCTGTCTTTTAACAGAGGCAGGCAAAACTGACCTTATCTGCTATGCGTAGGCTGCTGATTACGAACTGGCGTTGAAAAGTTTGAAGGATCTTCAATCAAACCAGTATTGTTGTGGGACCAATGCTGAGTTGAACCGCGTGCTTCAACTAGGTTTTACCAAAGTGAAAATCGAAACTTTATGCCTTTTATTAGGGTACCATTCATTTGCTTCAAAATTCAGTCTTCCCCCGGTTTTGAGTAATTTTGAATAAACCCGAAAAGTAGGTTAAGATGGAAGGAGGGCTTAGATAGACGTGACTCCTTGACGCTTCTTTAGCTACCCCCTATTACTGTACCAGTAAGTTATCTAGCGATCAAAGTTGCCTAGCCCCCTAAGACTAGCTCAAGTCAATCAAAATAATATATAGTCAGATATTGGAGACTGAGATTCTGCTAAGATGAACTTGACACCGAGGATTATGTTACCAAATCTCCAGTCCCTGTAAGTCTCGGATGCCTGAAAGCCGGTGCCGAAATGCATTAATAGTGAGATTTTCACAAATTCGCCAATCAAACCTTCCGTATTTAACTTTCTTTGTCCGCGGGACCCGTGCCGAGCATTGTGTGAACATCGAAATGCGGGGATGCGGGGAAGCTGATTCAATATTTTGTGATGAACACTTGCCGTCGCTCATTTTTCAATCAAACCACGCACGATACCAGCTATACACTCACTGAAGCCCGGTTGTTGAGCTAATGGATATATCTGTGCCGAGAAACACTTCATCTCCACTAGCCGCCCGACCTCGGGCACGCATTGCGTGCTCATATTGTCACCGCCGCAAAGTGAGATGCAATGTTGCAATTTGCGGACATCCTTGTACGAACTGTCGACTGGACGGCTTTGAATGTGTCACCCGTCCAAAAAAACCAAGAGGTGTTCGAATTTCGACTGAAACCCCCCAGCCGGTCGATACTGATCGGCTTTCGGTTATAAATGGAAACCAGGACCATTGTACACGCATTCCTGCGATGACCGATACTCAAATGAGTAGCCGCCCCACTTCCCCATCGGACGACATAGGAAGATCCCGTGGACCTACTTCTGTTGCTACTGAGGCTCCGTTTGTGGAGATGAGCCGAAGTACTAGCTCATGTGAGTTCTCCAACCTTTCCAAACCCCAACTCCAGTCCGCGTTGAGTAGATGTCCAACATCCAAGGCGCATGTAAGGGAATCAGGGCTAAACGCTAATTTTGTTGGAAAGATGAATCAGAACATGCCAGCGGCCCACTTCTACTCTTCAACTATTATCCTTGTCTACAAGTCCCAAACCTGCGAGACCTGCAACCAGCCGATGTGGCTTTTCTGGAGTCCCAAAAATGTTTTCACGTTCCCACAGGACCATTTTTAGAGACACTCGTCGCCCATTATTTCCTCTATGTGCACCCATGTTTGCCAATAGTGGACGAGGCAGAATTCTGGCTGGCGTTTCGTCAAAGGAAACCCGGGGAGTCTAAGTTCTCTCTACTTACTTTTCAGGCTATGCTATTCGTTGCTTGCAGTGTAAGTTCCCCTCCAGGATATCTGGAAGAAATCTCCAAGGAACTTCTGGCCAGTTTGGCGTTTCCATGATTAACATTTTTCAAGTATGTCTCGCTGACTGATGCTCGGAAATGGGGGGCTGAATCGATTCGTGCGGTGCGAGACTCTTTATATCGGCGTGCAAAGGTGAGTTTAATCTGATATGGAGATCTGAGCTTTCTTAAAGCGGAAAAGGCTTACTTGAGGCTTAGTTACTTTACGACTTTGGGGTTGAGAAGGATCATCTGCGTCTTTCTCAAGCTTTGACATTGCTTACCTTTCAAAGCACAAGCTCAGATCACTTGATAAATTCCACATGGCTCACTCTCGCAATTCAACAAGCTTGTGCGGCAAATGCACATGTCTATCACCATTATCCATCCAACGGTGCATACAAGCAGTCTGATCTTAAGAGGCTCTGGTGGTGTCTTGTTATTCGTGACAGAATTATTGCCTTGGGTATGAGGCGGCCTCTTCAAATTCTTCCATCGCATTTTGACACTACATCCCACTGCCCGTTACTTCTTGAGGACCTCTCTACGGAGGTTCACGCCTCTGAAGTTTACGATCCTGAGACCAAAGTGATGCTTTTCAAGGTCCTGACCAGCCAGTGTCGGCTTGTTGCTGCCTTGACAAGTTTGATAATGGCGGTCTATCCTCCAGACCAGCCAAAATCATCGCGAAAATCCTTTGAGTCGGTGCAAATCAACGAGGTCAAATTTCAACTTGATTACTGGAAGGCCAACCATATGCTTCCACCATCTTCACAAGACTCGGGCTGTCATCCGTCCATCTCATTCTATAAACAATTGACCTGCGTGTATTTTGAGTAAGCTCCAGCGACACTTGAAGCTGAATGTACTCGGGCCTATCAGACTAATGTTGTTCCCAAATAGGACCGCTCGCTTGGCACTGTATCATCTCATCTCTTTTCAAGCTCCTCAACATGAACGACAGGAGAATTTACCGGATCTAATGAACGCTGTTGGGGTAATCAACGAGATGGTGAAACGTTTTATCGTTGATGGTACGGCTGCGCATCTTCCTATCAGTGTCGTAGCGTACACTGTGTTACCCCAGCTTGTGCTGAGCTTCGACCTTCGATTTTGCGGCAACAGAATAGGCCGCAAGAACCAAGCGCATGATTTAAAAATCTACAATGAGCTCAATCGCCAGTACGAATTACGTTACAACGTTTCTCATGTCGCGTCATGGGTGAATGATATTATTTGCCTGTTTGAGACTTCCGTTTCACGTAACGTGCTGCGCACTGCAACACCCGTGGATTCCAGAGACCTACGGCCCCTACATGGCTCCTCTTTACTCCAGTGTCAGCCAGCAATATACTTCCAGCTTACTACCTTGGTGGATACCTCAATGTCTACTGGTCACTTGGCTCTCGAGGACCTACAATCTATAGGAACTCTGTCGGCAACTTCACCAAGAGAGCTTTCTTCGCCTTTGGGGCCCCTTTCTGATCCAACCTTGACACTGACAAGTACTCCATATCCACTCGACAGCTATCGCAACAAAATGGTACCTGAAGACATGGTAAATATAGATTATTATTCTCCAGAAGCTGCGGGGCGCCTCGAAAACGGAATCAATGAAGAAACTCGCGCGCATTGTTCCAATACTTTCAGCCCTGATCAGGTGCACGAGGCAAGCAGGGATGAGGATAGCATTCAAATATTTAGAAGGGGTGCGGCTTCAATCGACCTGCTCTGGGGCAACATAGGGCTACTGGGGGAATAAGGCAAGGACAAATTAATGGAAACCACAAAAAATGATCATGCCGTTGGAGTCTCTTGAGTTTCTCTACGTTATTTTCCCATGAGACCTCAAACAAGTAAAGAGAGATCACTACTAAAGTTTATCTCGGATATCACAGTAAAAGAGCGTCTAGTCCCTCAGATTCAGTTTGATATTTCCCCCTATCAGGAATGACGAGTTCCTGCAAGGCTGCAAGACTAGCAAGCTTGATAGTCAATCTTTATGAGACCTAACTCGTAATGATATTGTCCGATGACTTCCACAAAAAGGAAAGCCCATGATCCTCAGAGTTGGCCATCGACTCGAGATTAGAACGAAGATACTTCCGCCACAGAGGATGGAGCATGAGTGAGCTCAGATGAGGAGTTGTGCAGCCCCTTTGTTGATATAATGACTCACGAATTACATGAGAGCATTAGGATTGACGTTACTAGTACAGCTGGGCCTCGAACCTACTTAGTGAGTCTCACTCTGAGCGCCCTCATTTGAAGCGGTAGCATCTGGAACATGAAAGTCGCGCCCGGTAGAAGAGATCAAGTCCGTATAGCTAGGTATTAGAGCCTATTCGTCCAAGAAGATTATGCTACGATTTATGCGGCCTTTACACGGTTTGCTTTTCAAGGTTGTTGAAATCTCATTCATTCGTTCGTAAAGAAACTCGTCCATATAAGCATGTATCCACGCTTCACATCACTAAACAAGGAAAATAAAACACCTGGCCAAAGACAATCAGGTTGACAAGATGTACAGATGCAAAGAAACAGAGACGCCGGTGATGGATGATTTTGTACATGGTCAATCAAACTCCTTGAATCAATCCGGGTTTGAATGAGTGACACTCGAGACATGGACATGAGAAAAGAAAAGGCCATGGGCCAAGTGGGTCTCAAATCGAACAGAGGAAATTCGTCGATGCGTCAACGTCGAGTGCTATGGTGGATAATGCAACAAAGGACTCCAGACCTGATCCGTATGCATACACTAGCAGAGCGTCTAGGAATAAAAAAGAGAACGCCGAGAAGCCGAAATCGCCGGATGGAAACAGATGCGATGTTGCTGCGTAAAAAGTTCAATGGACATGGACCGAGTCGGTCAGTGGGCATGCATGATGGCGGACAGATGCAGAAAATTGGAGAATGACTAGTCAATGCTGTCGTCGAGGTTGACAGTGTCGTCAAGCATAACTGCGGAACGGCGTCTCAGAGCAAATTTGCGACTGCCCAGACTGTTGGTTCGCAGGCGGGGTTGTTGGATGGGTGTATAGCTGGTGACTGATTTCCCGGATGGAACGCTAATACGGGTCTGCGAGGGCTGTAGCTGGGATGACCCGGGGCTTTCTTCAATCCCGGGCGAAAGACCATATCGTCGGGATCCGGCCTGGATGTTGGAACGCGATGTTGCGGGAGAGTACACACCAGGCGTCACGTAGCTGCGACGGAATGGGATGCCAGATTGAGATGGAATGCCGGTATGGGTCGGGATGCCTGATTGGGATAATGTAGAGGGCGTTCGAGGTTGTGATACCGGGGCCTGTGGGGTTGTTGGTGGATACTGTGGGGAGCGAGGCGTGAGCCCAAGACCTTGCTCTTGCTGAACACCGGAGCCTGAGCGATTTGCCGAGTGGCCATAGGAGAATCGCTGTCGTGGCGATACACTTTGAGCAGGGGTTGGAGTAGCGACCTCAGTCATAGCGCGGGAAAGGGAGCGGCTGTTGGGGTTGGGGGTCTCCACGGCCGCGTCCTCGGTAGGTACCCTGCGACTGCGGAGAGAGGTAGAGATGCGGTGAAGGCGACTTGGTGGGGTAGGTAAGTTGGGCGATTGGGCTGGTTTAGATTCGGTGATCGATCCTGGGCTGGGATTGGCCACTGATGCTCTGCGCGCCTCGAGACGACTCGATATGCGGTTGGTACTCGGGCGTCGCTCGACGTTTTCTGGTTCATGATTGGGGGCTCGGTATGAGGATGTTGGCCTCGATGGCTCGACTTCGCTACCATTTGCCCGTTGGGACTGCGAGGTTGTGCCTTGGCTCGACGAGGGCCGACGTCTCTTGAGCTCTCCATCCGTCAAAGCGATGCAAAGCTCAGTCAAACTCCGACACACACTGTCGGCCTTGCGGCGCGCATGACGCTCGGGTGAACTATATCCTCCATTGACCACCGAGACGGAGCCTGATGGAGCTGCATTGGCACCCAATGTCGTAGAAAGAGCCAAAGCATCCGTGATCGTCACCTCTAGCGCCGCGTACACGTCATTGCTCAAGACCATTTTGGCCTTGGCCAATGCCGACTGTAGAATAGGATGCACCTGGTTCTGTACGGGTGTCTCCGCCTCCATGGAAGGACTGCTAGCCTTGCGGTAGTGTCTGGGGGAGGTAGACACGGCCGTCATCGTAGTTGCTGCAGTTCGCGGTCTTTCGTTGGCCCCCGAGATGGCGGCTTGAGACGACGGGGGTAGCTTCCCAGTCAATTCGAGTTTGCGAATACGAGATTTCAAGTCATCTAGTTGGTCCCAGACCGTAGAGGGCGCCGTTGTTGACAGATTGGATTCGCTTCCATCTGCTCGCGATTTCTCCACGTCGTCTAGGGCGCGTTCCGTGGCTTCTGAGGTGGACGGTTGCCGACTGCCCCTGACTGTAGATAAGCCAGAATGACGATAGAGGCGGGATTCATGTAGCGATGCTGCGCGCTCTCGAGGCTGGTGCTCCCTGCTCACGGCTGGCGAGCGCGGAGAGGTTTCAGGGCTGGTGCGACTGAGTCGGCTTCGGGGTGCGCCAATCGTAGATCGCGCCCCTGACAAGCTGGAGTAGCGAAAGCGACTTGAATCATCGAGAGGATGAGCCGAGGCGGCTGGTGAATGAGGGACAGGGTTGTATGAGAGGGTAGAGCCATTTTGCAGATGCAAGGGGCTATCAAAATTACTGGGGCGATGATCTGGGGAAGGGGTATGTTCTTCGTCGCGAGCGGTCGGCGACCGTAAACTCCCACTAGAATGACCTAAACGAGACTACAGACATTGTCGTCAGCACCAAATCATGGGTTGGAGATTTTGGGGTCGCGCCAGAATCACGGGCGCGACGATAAACACGGGGAACTCACCCGTCGATAGTCCGACCGTCCCAGCGAGTCTCTGCGGCCCGAGTCGGTCCTTGCGATGTTTAGGAAGACATCATCATTTCTAGGTCTGTTTTCATCTATGCCCTTGGACTCGGACAAGCGAGGGGCAGCGTTCAAGCTGCGACTATGCCCACTCGCCAGCGTTCGTGTTTCGGAGAAAGCCATGCTCGATGGCATGACGCTGTTTACATGAGGGCGGAGCGTGGAGGGGAGATCTTGGTCGGGTGGCTCCGCGGCATTGGGTTCAGAAGAAAGAATCGCGATCGCACCAGGCGAAAAATGACGTTCCACTGTTGTATTCTGGAGGCTGGGAAAGAAGCTTGGAACAGATCGGGACTGCAGTCCCCTGGGGGTCAGAGTGGCAGGAGCGGGCGTTTCACGAGTGGTCGCAGTGGGGCTAGGCTTGGACCGAATGTGAGAGCTTGCACTGGCCCTATCGTCTGGACACGCTAGCACACCAGGTTCTTGCTTTGCGAGGATATTGAATCAAGGTCATGACTCGGGTCACCGCTGCTTTCACGGGATCTCTGGGGAAGCTACTGCTGCATCATGCAGGCAAACAAAGAACCCAGCACGAGGCTCTGATCTAGTCAATGTCACGGAATTTTGTTTCCCATCTCAGCTTCCAATCTAATTGAATATACAAGTGGCTGGGAAAATTCAGATGTGGACGAGCCCCATTTGGGCCCAACTTAACGTGGACCCTTTATTAAACATTCAAAACAGCTAATTATTGCAATCCACATACTCCAGACTCCGTACTAGAGAAGTTCAAAACAATAGTCTGATGAGGCTTATACTTAAGCATCCCTGTCAGAATAGACATGACAGGTCTAGTCCTATGTAGGCAATTCTGTCAATCACGTACATGTGCTAGACTGGGTTTTGTCAAACAAACAAATAATGCAGCGACCCGTGGAACCATACATCATGAACCATGGGATGACTAGCCGACTCGATGGATCTGATTCAATTTGGAAGGTTGTCAGCACCTTTCAACATTGTGGGTTTCCCTTTCCACGTGGAATGGGGGAAATCGTGGTCGATCCAAATAGTGACGATACTAGCATGGCTTCATTACTGTACTATGTGGGCTTCCTGACCAATCCACTGGGTTACCATTGTTGACATGGTGGTTGCAGGAAGGGAGCGCTCCGATTCGGGCTCCATAGTAGATGGAGATAGGTGGAAGACTGATTTTCATTGGCTACCATAGGGAATTTGTCGGGATTTAGCATCTGATTTCGAATGCCAACCGCCCTAGAGCCGCTATGATCCGGGTCCTGACTCATGAGTTCATGGGGTTTTCAGCTCTCAAGGGTTTGTTGGGTGGTCCCACGCTTTTAGGGCCCATAATGGTTCGGGGCTCTGCCAGTCGGTGTTGCCGTGATGGACTAGCCCTGAAAGGCTCCATGAAGCGAACAGCCGCCCTGTGGCAAGGTGACCAACTTCTCCGTAATCAGGGGGCCTGGAATTAATAGTTGAGACAGCCGTGAATGGTGTGATGAAACGAAACATTCCCAAGGTTTCAAGAGGGATTGACTTGAAGGGTTACATACTCTGTGCGTTACTAAGCATGTTACAGAGTGTTGCGGGGGACGTTTGATAGCCGAGCATCTACATGATACAGACACAGATGCACTGGTATGGTTGGCTAGTGAACCAAGATCCCCCTGTCCATCATACCAGTGGCAAACCAGATTCCAGGACCCGAAACACATGAAAACTTGTACACGAAACACGAGAGCCAACGTCAGCCGCTGTGGTCAGGGGGTCTTTATTTTTAGAAAGCACTCATCATGAAACAGGAGGTCAAGTTCAGGAACCAATATTGTCTGAAACGAACCTGATCCTCCTCTTGAACATCCATGCAATGAGATATATATTAGGTACGGAGCAGATTACATAGTGCGCATTCTCGTTTACTCCAGCGCAGATCCCAGACTAAATCGATAAGACGTAGAGTGTGCCCTATGTACCGCGCTATCGATTAACTGGGGATAGACTCTCCATTGTTAACCTTGGAACCTGGAAACCTTGGAACGCACCAAGTTTCAGACTGACGCTTCCCACGTGGAAAAATGGCCGATCCTTTTTTTCTACAAGGGATCCGCTGATATTCCATTGTTCCCCCTAAGGTTGGGGTTTAGAGGTATAATTGATGGGCAGTGATAAGCGGTTTTCAAAAGTTCTGGAATGACCTCATGGGCTGGGATTTCAACTTTGAAGATAGGCTGCGGCCCTGAGTAAGGTGATCATCCGAAAGTGGTAGGTATCGACTTGACAAGTGCGCGTGCGATAGGCTGTTGGGGTGCCTGTGCCAAGAAGGCACTAGCGTCTGCTAGTGCGGGATTGGTGTGTTTCAGAATGGGCAACCCAGATCCATTGAGTTCCGGGGTTTCAGATGGAAGAGTGAGAGAATAGACGAGAAAGTCAGAATAGTGAGAAAGTCAGAAAAGTGGAAAATTGAAGCGCAAAGTTCTTTTTTGCTGCCATTTCTGTTTTATATGTGCACACTGTGTACACTCGCGACATAAAACCCTCGACATAATGAAAGTGTACCTTGGTACACAATGGTTCACCCGTGTCGCGAGCCGTGCGCACGGGTCGGATAGGACCGAATTTGGAATTTCTCGAATCCAGCCTGCGCCTTGTTCAACACGCACATTGCTCCACTTTTGCCGTGCAAAGAGGCCTTGCCACTGTAGTGGTGGATCACGTAACTCCCCACTTTATACCCTAATCACGTATGTAATCATCGGGGAGGTTTTTGATCCAATAATCATGCGATACCCCCTCCAGCGCAAACCCTCAACATGTGAGAAATGAATTTCCTTTCCCCATCAGCTGGGTGGGACGCTTAAAGTGGACCCCGAGATGCTGTTTTTCCCTCATTTTGTTTTCGACTTTCGCACGCCATCAAATATGACCGAGATTAGACATAGTGTACGTACTGTTATGAAAATTACGTCAAGTTACCGTAGCTTGGTGTGCTTCAGGGCAAGGACCTCTCATTTACGTGCATTTAACGCCGACGCAACGACGCCCCCGGCGGCTAAAATTAGAGCTGGCGGCGATATGATTGGTGTGTATACAGCTGGACTCCAAGGATTGGATCTGCGGGCGTCCATTGGGGCCCTCCCTGATCCACAGGATAATTACAGTGGGCCTGAAATCGGACATCTCTAACATGTATCAGAACATCTAAATAAAAACAGTAAGGGTCCAAACTTCTTCCTCCCTTTACTTCTCTCCCTTTCGACTTCCCTATATTCCGGGGATATACACCTTCTTCTTGATTTTCTCTTAGTTCCCCGGAGGAACGAGACTTGGCCCCCCCCAAATCCACCGAATCCCCGCCCCCATTTTGAATTCGGATTCCGTGTCCCTGTTTTCCTGTCATTCCTTCGATCATCTTACTTTGGCTCCCACTTCACACCCACTACCACCACCACTACCATCACCTCCACCACTACCGCCACTATACATACTACCCCATTTTACTTCGCTATACCTCATAAATACCCAAACTACTAGACCTGGTGGCTTGGTATGTCTCTTTTCTCTACTTCGTTTCATCTGCAATGTGACTCGTGCCTGCGCATTTGTCTCGCGGTGTGCAGATCATTGATTTCAGCCCTTGCGTCCACCGACGGGGAATAACTTCACTAACACCAAAAAGAACCAAAAAGATCCTAATTTGCGCCGGTAGCAAAAGACGATCCGAATGCCCCTCTAGTTTCTGTGGCTACGTGCGAATCTAGTGGGTTTTGGGATTCACCTTTAAACACGCCTCCTTCCCGAACCATGCCGGTACAAACCAGTCCACCGTCCTTCCCGGACTCGTTTCCTTCATTTATGTCCGTCTACGGTGGCTTGCCACCCCAATACGAGGAAGAAAGCTCCTGTCACCTCCAAGCCTCTGCTCATTTCTCTTCGCGACGTCTTCGTCCCCATCGCGAGAGTATATCCTCTACCGCCTCCGCCTCCACGGAATCCTCACCTACCACCACCATCTCTCCCTTTGACTCGCCCTCGGGCGGGGATATCTCTCCTAGCTCCTCCCCAGAATCACCCTCGGTCATGTCCTTGTCTTACCCTAAATTGGCGCCCCCGGCTCGTGCTCTCGAAGTTGCTGCGCGTCCGACAATGTCCGACAGCTCAAGGTTATTGTCCGCGCCCCAGGTGCGTCCGGACTCGCCCAATCGTCGAGCCCGGAATCTGAAGAACTTGTCCTTGCGAATGCCACCACCGACAAACTCGCGACCTCCAATTGCCACCGCATCTCTGGTGGAGACATCGTCCAAACATCTTTCTGCCCCACCATCTCCGATACAGTTCCCCCCAAGAGCTCCCGGCGGCGTCCCGCGAACCTCACCATTCAAACCCCCACATTCAACAAATCCTTCACTGGAACCGACGTACCTCCAACTCCTTCGCTTGGACAGCATTCATTACGACACGCGGAGTCATCGCCTTCACTTGCCTCGATCAGCTCGCCTTCGTTTGCCCCACAAGGTGGCATGCAACTACCTCGGCCCATGTCGCATCATACCACGCGTCGTTTCTCCGGCACATCCCTCGATACTGCTCCTTCCCTGGCCTCTATTGCAGATAAAGAGACTACCTCTCGTCGCGTTCTCCCTGGCTTAGAAGAAGAGGACGACCACATCGACTCCCGCGAGTCCACCCGGAAGAAGGACCGTGGGTACCCGGACGGTCCCATTCGGATTCATGACACTGGCGTTTACCTGTACTTGGAACCCAACGCAGAGGAAGCGGCGCAATTTGATGTGGTTATCAATGTTGCGAAAGAAGTTCGCAACCCATTCAACAAGACACAAGGCGAGCGGAACGACACCGTGATGAGCACATGGCGCAACGCGTCCATGGCATCCAAGCGATTTTCGATGGAAGATCCTCAAACTGCCATGTCAGAGATGTCTTTCAAGTCAGCGTTCGAATTCCAGCCCGACTCAGCATCTGCGACCCCTACTACCTCCACCCCGAAATCCGCTCCGCCAGAGTATATCCACGTCGGTTGGGACCATAACTCTGAGATCTTGGACGACCTCCTTCCGCTGTGTGAGCTGATTGATGAGCGGATCGCTCAGGGCAAGAAAGTGCTCGTTCACTGCCAATTGGGGGCGAGTCGGTCAGCATCTTTGGTTATTGCTTATGGTCTGTACAAGAACCGTCACATGGACTTCAACTCCATGTACGAAGCGGTGAAGGGACGCAGCCAATGGGTGGGCCCTAACATGAGCCTCATTTATCAGCTTACGGACTTCCGAGGTCTTTTGACGCGCGGATCGCCTTCCCGCCCTGCTCCTCACGAGTGGTGGTCAAAGAACGGTAATCGAAGAAGCTCGGAGCCTCAACTCACTCATGAGGAGCGAGCAGCATTGGCAGAGACTCCTCAGCCTCCTTCCCACGGTTCGGCACAAGTGCCTCCTGTGGATTGCTTGTCTATTCCACTACCACCCCCGCGCCTGTCTCGTCCCAAGACTAGTGACAACGGGAATCGGTCGCCGAAGCGCAGCCTATCCCCTCGTCCGTTGCCATTCCGGCAGAAGTTCCAGTCTGTAGAGCCTGCGTTTGGGAGACCTAGAGGTATTCCACGTAATGCGAACAGCTGTGACCCCCTCGTCCAAACCCATGTGTTCGTGCGCGATGCCCCGAATAACGGTGGTCTGTTCTCACCCAACGCTGGTCTGTTCTCACCGAGGACCTCAGGCTTCTTAGCTCCACCTGCTTCTGTGCCCCCTCGAGGCATTGATTCCGTTGCAGACGCTCCCAGTGCTGCGCAATATGCCAACGAGATAGCCGATCCCAGATCTCCTCCCCCTCCTGCAGGAGGTGAACGCATGATCATGAGGAACATTGACGAGTTCCTGTAATTTTATTACCTTGTTCCCAAAAGAACAGGGCCTGCAACGATTCCACGACCCGACATTTTGCATGTCTTACGATCCCTAATTTGCGGATCCTTCATTTCACCGGCCTTTTATTCTCGGCCACCTTTTTACCAACCTTCTTTTTCCAGTCACATACCCCTAGACTGGGTTGATGATCCCATGACCAAAGCAGGCTTTGCTGTCGTTCATCGCCTTTCGCATCTTCCGCCATCCCCACCTGAGTGAACCATCACCCAGCCTCTATCGCTATTATTTCCCTTTTTCATCATCTTTCATATCCGTCATCTGGATGAAAATGCGTCAACATTTGGATACCTGCGAAGACAAGATCTTTCGCGACCCAATAACTGTAATACTATTTCGGAGGACGATTGGGCCTTTTACATTTGGTTGGCCACCAAAACACCTTTCGCTACCTTTTCATTTTGTGATCTCTTGTCAATGACAAGCCTTCGTTTCTTTTTTCATTTCTTTTGATTTATTTCCTGTTTTGTGGTCCGTCTATCCGAGGACCAAGATGGTATCTGGATTTGGGCGGATTAACGAACTACAAATACCCCCTGTGCGCAGTCTTAATAGAAATGGACAGCTTCGAGCTTAATACTTTCATTGTAAATCTAGTAGATGTAAAGTTTGACGTAAATTGACACTCATGGTAGACCCATAAACTCGATACTATGTAGAGTGAGAGAGCGGGGTGATAATCGATAAGAACATCTCCGCATCACAAATTTTCTCGCGCTTCAACACCCTCAATCCCAACACAAAATGGCCGAAGACGCTCACCCGACCTATCTCTCACCTAGTGAGCTAGGCTCAAAGGACTAGTAAGTGAATTGACCCCAGTCAAGGCTGGCTAAACCAGCCGATCAAGCTCAAAATCTCCCCGCGCATTACTATCTACCCCTCCATACACCAAATAAACCATAACCCAGTCATACTCACTCCATTCCTCCACTTTACCCTCAAACAAGCAGCACCTTTAAAGTCAATCACTCCAACCATTACATGACTAACGAATCAGCTGGGAAACCTACTACGCGCGCACCCTAGCCCACATCTCAAACACAAACGAACCAAAGGAAGATGAACAAAACTCAGACTCAGACGTAAACGACGAAGACGACCCAGGCACATCCTGGTTCTCAGAACACAATGCCCCCGAAAAAGTCCTCCGCTTCCTGACGCGCCGCTCATTCCCACTCGCACCGAAGAATACACTCCGTCGCGGCAACGAAGAAAAACAACCAACTATCCTAGATCTGGGCACCGGAAACGGGAGCATGCTTGCGCTACTACAGAAACGGGGTGGTTTTGTGGGTAAGATGGTTGGCGTGGACTATTCGCCGCTTAGTGTTGAGTTGGCGAGGGAGTTGCAGAGGTCTAGGGGGCATTCTGCTTATCGGACTGATTCTGAGGATGAAGATGAGTCTGATGAGGAGGAGGGTGAAGGTGAGGGAGAAGAGGTGCAGATTGCGCCATCTCCGATTCAATTCGAGGAATGGGATGTTCTTGGTTCGAAAGCTGTTCTTTCGCCCGAGGGATTAGCTGTTCAGCCTCCATCTGAGGGTTCTGAGGTGTTATCCTGGTTCCCGTATTCAACAGGCGGCTTTGATATCGTTCTTGACAAGGGTACTTTCGATGCGATCTCGTTAGCAGATGATGCAAAGGAAACTAGGGTTTGTGAACGGTATCCTGATATCGCGAGACGGTTGTTGAGGCGCGGGGGCTTTTTGGTCGTTACTTCCTGTAATTGGACGGAGGATGAATTGGTTAGTTGGTTTACGGCTGGTGCTGGTGAGGATCGGTTGGTTGTTTGGGGGCGTGTGGAGTACCCGCGCTTCAGATTTGGGGGACAGGAGGGGCAGGGGGTTTGTACGGTTTGTTTTCAGAGGGTTGGATGAATACCACAGGGTTGTTAGATAGAGTCTTGTCTTTTGCATGGCTTGCGTATATAGGAATGCATATGTCTATGATTTATCTCGAGTTAATGGTTGCGTATAGTGATTTTTGGAATCAGATTAACCTCTACACTCTTGGAGTAGCAGGATTCAGTCATCACAGGAGTTGTATTGGAGTATTTGTTCCGACCTCAGGATTTAGTATATCCACTGCTCTTTTCGTGACAGGTGCACAGCCTTTTCCTCAGACACCATTCGGCAAACCAGCCCGCCAATGTCTACGCTTTCTCCTCGAGGAGGTTCCCCACTCTTTAGTTATATATGCAGGAGCTGACCTACTCCTCACTCTTCATGCTAGTGGCATTTCGCCACTAAGTCTCCGGGTGCCCTTGTGTTACTCATCAGGAAAAATCCTCCAAAAAGCAGTATATGTGCCCCCCATTGAAACGAGAGCTTCAATTGATTGCAGGCAACATGCAAGGAGACAGAGCTGAATTTAAAGTGGAAAGACGAGTCACACGCCAAGCTCTTACCACGTTCTACCCCTCGTGTCCAATGCATACCTAAATACCAGTACGGCGTACCTGTGTCGGGTGTAAGCTCCGAATTCTTGGAGCTATGGCTAGAATCAGAAAGGTGGGGAAATAGGAGCTAGGGCTACATCTTCGGTTCTTGGTCTTGGACCTCGTCTAGTGCGGGGGTTGGAATTGGGATTGTGGCGGGGGAGTTGCCATTGGCAAGCAGATTAGATTAATTAGTAATATTGCTAGATAATGGCATGATTCCTTTTTTTCTTGATTTCTTTTGTTTTTATCTAGCTATTTGCTATCTCGGTGTACTTTTGAATCAAAGATCAGATATCTGTATCTTTGGACGTTGGAGATGTCATAAAATTATTCTTATCATAGAAAAGTGGGTTTCCTTTGTGGGATGTCATAGTGGAGATCAGGGCATTGAATATTGAATATTGAATTGAGTACGGAGTAAAAGATTGGATTTAGGGGAATTTCAGATCGCATGCGAGACATTTGAGTTACCAGTTTCAGCAGTTCTAAATTTGTACATGTTTCACGATGCTTTGTTTTTTTTTGTTTTTCTTTATTTTCTTTTTCCTTTGTTCTTTTTTCGTTCTTTGTCATTCCTCTGGTTCTTTGCCTTTGCGCCTTTTGTTTGTGAAGATCGACATCAGGCTCTGTCAGCCGCAGGAACCCATGTTTCTGTGCGGAATGCCGCAAGCCTCGGGTATGTGCCAGAATGTCTTGTTTCCATGGTAAGGGCTGGGGGCCAAAATATTAGTACTGTAGTAGTTCAGCTTGGACCATGCCCGCTCGGAGTAATGATCCCCTCCGGCAGCGCTAGTGCGGGTTGAGGCGGCCAGAGAGATCTGATCGTCCATGGCTGTAAATGGACGAAAATAGGTTCAACGAAGTCCATAATTTACTCCGTACAGCTTATGTAACTCATTACACATTGATAGTTTCGCCCCAACGGAGGCCATAATTGGTAATATCCTATCTCGGTAATGTTACGCCGGAACAAGTAAACGGTCAGGTGCGAAAGTCAAGAAAGTCAGAAAGTCACGGGATCAGGTGACTTCTCCTATCAGGTGCCCCGTGTCCACAGCCAACTCCAATACCGGGTTCTCATGAGCGGGTGACATCATTGGCCCCACTCCACTCAGGTCCTAGACCGGTCGATATCGCTGCAGGTGATCGTGTCCGTTCCATCATTGGTATCTTATTACCCTCGCAGATTGGCCAGACACTAGTGACTTAGTGAGAGGTACCTGAGCGCAATCCGTCTTGTTTTGTCAGGAAACCATTTCCCTTGAGACGTATTATTCCCCCTTGTGATCCTAGCGGGTGATCGTCAGGCAACAGATGTTCTTCATCTTCGAGATCATTTTAGCTGTGTGCCAGGAAACAAGATATCCAAACATTGCGCGGCCTTGAAATGAGACCCTAAATCCAGTTCTGGTCTTTGTGTTCTGCCTGCTGCAATCCATGGGTGCCTGGGAGTCCTAGAACCGGGAAGACCCTGAACTCTGCCCTGTATGGCACACCAAGGGCACTGCGAACCATCCTGCCTATAGAGCCCCTATTAAGCCTCCTAGACTCCTAGGCGCCTGTTTGGTGGAAACTGGGGAAAGGAAACCTAAGAAGGAGGACTTAATTGATGTCATTTGATGGTCAGTGGCCAGTATGAGTGACTCAGGTCCAGCTGTGACCCGGAATCGCAGAAGCGAAGTGGAGCCATGGTTATCGCATCATCCTAGGTCTTGCGACGCACATTGAAGATTGAATAGATTCACCAGCAATAGAACCCGAAATATAGGAGCAAAGAGTAGAAGAAGAAGTACGTAAAAACATCTAGAACCCACCTACCCAATACAACAAAAACCACGGTGTTACCGAAGATCGCCCCCCGCATGCTCAAAGGGAAAAGCCCCCGCAAAGCGCAATGAGCGATTTTGGTGGGCCACACCATACCGGGATGGCTTGTACCAGTTCTCCTTCCTTTCTCCTCTTTTTTTTTTACCCCTACAACTTTTTTTTTTGTTCCTCACTTTGACCTCTGCCTTACTCTCTCTCTCTTCCACTTCCATTCTCCTTGCTATCGTTCGGAATTCTTATCTCCCATTCCATTCCACCTTTACGTGTTCTATATCGCTCGGCACAGCCCAGATTGACTCACGCCCGAAACCCACTCCGCGTCATTCTACCAATTTCCACTCGGAATTGAGCCCGCTTCACAACTCTTAAGGGCTTTCAAAAAATCCGTCGATTGCCAGAAAGTCCTTCACCATGGCCTCGTTCAAGGTATGACCTTTATCCTGTCCTGAGGAGGGCCTGGGAAATTTCCTAGGTTGTGGTGTTCGCATACTGATGATGTGGCCCCGGTCCGCACAGGAATTGTCCCTCTCGCGTCCGCTCCCCAACCCAACTCAACGACAACACTCCCACTCGATCTCTCTCGGTGCGGTCAATGCCAACCACCGTGTGACGCGTCGAAAGAGTGTCACCACAGCGGCCGCCAATGCCGCCGCCGCCATTGCGGCCTCCATGAAGGAGGGCGAGTCCGCGCTTCTCCCTATGGCCGCGCACCGTCGCAGCCTTGGGGGCCGCAAAGGCATGGAGTCCACTTCTGTTGGGGGCGCATCAGGATTCAGTTCATACCTCTCACGGAGCGTGAACAGCCCTAGCCAGGAGCCTCCGGTCGCTCGCAAAGCCTCCCCCAGCAACTCCGATGATGGCAAGGCGCTAAAGGGCCGGAACCGCCGAGCCAGCGAAGGCGCTCAATCTAAGGAGGGGAAGCGGGTCCCGGCTGAACTCCGCTGCGATCGCTGCGGGAAAGGGTATAAGCATGGCAGCTGCTTGTCTAAGCATATGTGTGTATCCCCCATCCCGCCCGGCCGTCTTCCTGTTGGAACGGGAGTTTGCGCCATGTCGGCTCTGTGCAGGTCCTCGTGGTTCAACTCCCGTTCGGCATTTCCCCTTCCTCACTTACTCCATTCGGTGACAGTCAGTTGACGTTTATTCGTGGTATAGGTGGGAACATGACCCAGCATGGGCGGTTACCTCGAAACTACTTATCTCCAAGCATCAGCAGGTTCAACTGTTGGAGGCTGCCACGGTGCTTGTCACCATGAACCAGGACGGTCCCGAGCAATGCCACGAGCATTGCCCCGAAGCGGATTCCGAAGTTTCCTCCGGATCGCCCGACGCCTCTTCTGATGTGCACGATGGACTCAGCTCCGCCGAGACCACCCCTCCCCCGATTGACGAGGAGGAGGAAGACGATTTTGAGATGTCCGGTATGCCGGCCAACTGGACTAAGCGCCCCAGCATTAGCAACGCTTCGGCTTTCTCCCGCTCCTACCAGTCGATCCCCTCGAGCTCGTACAACGAGAGTGCTCCGCTCCACTCTCCTACCTTCTCTCATTTCCGCCAGTCCAGCATCGATACCCGCCCATCCACCGCTGACACCCGCCTGCACGATGACGATGAAGCCGACCTTGCAGCAGCGATTGGGCTGTGCAACTTCGGAACTCCCCGAACAGGGCCTGTCTCCATGACACCGGATGTTCCCCCTGTTCCTCCGCTGCCCGCTCGTTACCTGGACTCGAGTAGCCACCCGAACAACCAGAGCCCGCGACTGTCGCAGCCGGGCCCTATGAACGAGGCTTACCGACGAGAGTCCAATGCGGATCTCTTCCTTTCAGTTTCCGCGGCCTCGTTCAACCCGTCACTGTCATACAAGGTGTCGGATGAGCGTGGGCCTCGAACTGGACCCAAGGAATCTCAACCCCGTCGTCACAGCCGCAACGCAGATGTCGACTTTGGCAGCCGCGCTGCACCTGCGGACGATGATGACGATGGTGTCTTTGGACGCATGGAGGAATAATTGGCACTATTCCTGCATTTCCGCTACGCACCCATCTCGAGTCGTTCTGCTCTCATGTTGAGCAACCTGACGACTTTTTTCACGACGCAATGTACGCGCTTGAGCGTTTTTATTTGGGAAACCCTTCTTGTTTACACATTTAACGAGTATGCTGCATAATGAAGGTCCGCACTCTTCCGAGTTTGTTCATTATGAATCGAACCGGGATGAGAAGTTCCTCCTCGCACAGCGTGCTTAAAGATTTTCGGGACCTTGCCGCCCATGTATCATGTCTCCTTGGCCCGCTTGTTCTTTTCACTTTCTTTTTTTCCGCTGCTCAAGTTTCTTTTCCTTTTTGTTCTGGAAACATCATAAATGGCCTTACCTAATTGGCCGGCGCATATCCATCATATCCCATACCTCCCCTTTCCTCTCGTCCTCGTCCTCTTTCTTTTCTTTTTCCCACTTGCTCGAACATATACCTCGTCCCGTTTTGAAACCTTATATCCCAGGTGTGATTCTCGTCCGCTCTCCCCATCGTTTTCCTTGCCTCCTTTACGCTCTCTCATGCTCTCCCATGTGTACTCAATGACCCTTGGACGGGACACACAATGAATATATACCATGAAATCACAATACATTTTCAATCAGTAGTCGAATCTTGGCACGGATAGATCGTATTTGTTCAACCTATGTTGGGTTTTTGTTCGCAGGTGTAGATATCGCTACCGAAGCCCAGGTCAAGGCTTCGTGACTTACCCATACATTGAGTAGGACAGGAACTGCCCGCAGGTGGTACAAAATACGCATGTTTCGTGGTCGTATACATAGATAGAAAATTCGTTTAGTGCACGTCTCCACATGCTTTACAGGATGTCCGCCCCATCACTACTTATCATTCGTATGGTGGGGCGGGCCCGTGGGAATGGGCCTAGAGCAGATTGTAGCGACATGCCGAATGGCCTTATAACCCAGGTGGGGATTGACTCGGTTGTGTTCAAGGAGTCCAGACCAGATTTCAAGTTAATGTCTACAATTTCCAAGGTTACAGAAAAGTCCCAAATGACTCAGTAGAATAAATTTCCATGCTGCTAATCTGTAGGATGTATGTAAAGCAGATGATATCGATAGCTTTTTAGGGAAAAACACCGTGACAACAACAATGAAAATGCAAGCCCAACTCCGTAAGATCGTGTCGTAGCGGTCGAAGCATAACAAAATGGCAACCGAGGGGAACCCAATAAAAAAAAATTAGAAAAGCGAAAAAAGAGTGCCGAAAATCTCTTTAATCCAACTGCATCTCCTCCTCGGCACCACCATCCACCAAAAGACGAGTCTTCTTCTTCTGCCGGGCAGCAATGAGATCCTCTCCGTGGACCCGGTTGGCAGTCTTGCTGGTCTCGGCAACCATAGGCACACCCTCCTCGCGATCGCGCAGCTCCTTGCGGATAAGGTGCTCGCCCGTAGCGACGACCTTGCGGTCTGCCTCGCGTTGGCGGTCGCGGGCAATCTTGCCGGCCAGACGACGCTTGGTGAACACACGCTCGCGGCGCTGTCTGATCTCCTCCACACGCTGCATGGCCTGGACGGTGGCGGCAACGAGGTTGCGGTCGTACTTGACGGGGACGTTGCGCTTCTTGGCGAACTGGGAGAGGACCAGGGAAGAGTCGACGATCATCTCCTTGCCGCTGGAGGCACGGTGACTCTTAGTCCACTTCAACTTGCGGGGCTGACGCTTCATCTTGAAGTTCTTGTGGCACTTTGACCGACAGAAACGGAATTGTCGGGCGTCATTGCGGACGAATGTGATGCCCTTTCCCGGGAAGGCGGGGCGAGAGCAGAAATGGCAGGTCTCCACACTATAGAGAAAATGAATTAGATGGAGGTTCTTATTTTATAAGTGAGAAAAATCGGTCGAAATGACTTACCGCATGGTTGTGGTGGGCGGGGAAGATGTTGATTGTTCAAGTTTGATACGCAGAACTTTTTTTTCTTGAAGCTTTCGCCGTGGAGGAGAACGCGCTAAACCTAATCGGGTATTGCGCGCTGACTTTTAATCCCGCGATCTCTCCGACTTTCAACCACCAGTTGAAACTTTGGCCACCCGCGAAGAATACTCTACAAAATGGCTTCCGTTCTTACTGTTGGACTTGGTGTGGGTGTTGCAGCCTTCCTGGTAAGATTTCGATGGACCTTCGATTGGATAGATGAGTGATGGGATGGGGTTGTTGACTGTTTTGTCTGCAGGGCCGTGCCGGTCTGGTCGCCTACCGCCGCTCCCAGGGTGGTCTGAATGCCGCTGGAAAGGCATTCTACAAGGGGTTCGTTGACGTTGCTCCTGATGAATTTTCGCCATGGTTTGCTAACCACCCGTACAGAGGATTTGAGCCCCGTATGAACAAGCGCGAAGCCTCCCTGATCCTCGAACTTCCGTACGTTTCTCCGACCCAATTTGTGATGCCCGATCGAACACAGACTAATCTGCAGCAATCTACAGTGAGCGAACTTTGAACAAGGACAAGGTCCGCAAGAAGCACCGCCAGCTTATGCTGCTGAACCACCCCGATCGTGGCGGCAGTCCCTACTTGGCCACCAAGATCAACGAGGCCAAGGAGTTCCTCGATAAACACACTTAAAATGCGACTGGGTTGATGACTTGTCGTATTTTATCTCGGAAAATCAAATTGGCAGTGTCAAATTGAGTCCGAGACTGTATATTGGGGTGCATAGCGTGGAGTTTTTGGTTCTTTATCAGATCGGGGTCCCTAGATCCCTTTGATCTGCTTGTATTTTATGCACTATTTGTGATATACTCTCACGAGATCGCCACTCTTCCTATTCAATGTACTATTACTATTGATCCTGTCAGAATGATGCATCGGATATACGGTATATCTGCCGAGGTAGGGAGCTATGTAGTCATACTGTCGAACAAGGTACTAGTACTGGGTCTGATAGACCTGACTGCCGTCCCATGAAATGCCGCAGATTAAAGTATTAGCCGAGTACGGCCTAATTCTCAACAGGCCGCCGATCTCTGCTGTGTCGAGAAAGAGAACAACCTTGGAACACGCGGTGAAAAAGAACAGTGCAGACAAAGTTTTAACGCGGGTGTTGTATCACCCCACTAGTCGAACGCGGATTTCACACTAATTTATCTCCCGAAACTGGGGAAATTAGGGATTTGATAAGTCTCTGAGCTCAACCAATTCAATTCCATGTTATCCGAGGACAATTCGATGGACAAGTAGTGAATTAAAGGGAAGAATATACCCCGTTCCCGGAGCCGGGCGAAAAGGACGGACATTTCAATTTACCGCACAGCCCACATGCTCGGGAGCGGACTTAACGGAATCCGTGTGGCTCATACTTTGTAGACCCCTTCAAGGCAGCAAAGAGCACACATTCCCTATCTGTTTAGGGTGGTAAAGCTTGATGCGCTAGCTCTTCAAAGATCGATCCTTGCTAATGTGTGGTTGACTCAGCCGGGTCCTGACTAAACTAAGCCACTCAAACGGCAAAGTCCTTCACAGCACTCTTCGCGCCTATTCGCGCCAACCGTTCAAGCTTACCCTGAATGCGTCATCAAATTCCAAGAGCCTACAGATTCCCCCGACATTCAACCTCAGGGGAAGCCTCGGATAAAAAACTTCTCCGAGATATATGAGAACCCCGCAGCTTCGACTTATTTGACACCGCCCTCTCTTGGACTCCACCCCGCGGAGTCCCCGAACCTAAGGAAAAATGGATGGCCTGGGGGATGGCGACGGCATGGGTTTTGACATGCAACCCATGATGATGAACCAACAATCCCAGCTCTATGGAGGTTATCCTCATGATGGCTCGCAGATGTCCGTTCCTGGAAGTTCCATGTACCCCGACGATTCGGTATTAGGCGGGGACGATGGCAACGATGCGAATGATGCGAAGAGGCGACGCATTGCAAGGGTACGTAGCCTCCTTACTCTAGATTACATTCTTGGTCCACAGAAGGCTGATTCTATTCTTCACCTTAGGCTTGCGACATGTGCCGAAAAAAGAAGATCAAGTGCGACGGGAAGATGCCCAAGTGCTCACACTGCATCAACTATAAGACCGACTGTATCTTCACACAAGTAGAAAAGAAAAGGAATCCACCCAAAGGGTAAGTTGGCACCCCACAATAAACCAAGCTGATCGCCTCCCCCAACATTCGATGTGACTGACGTCGTGTGCAGAGCCAAGTACATTGAAGGCTTAGAGAACCGCTTGGGCCGCATGGAGTCGCTGCTGCGACTATCTGGGCTTCTATCCGAAGGCGATAATGGAAAGACAGACTTGGGTACACTGGAGAAACGACTGGCCGACCGAACAATGGCCCTGGACGCGGCGAGAAACGCCAATCAATTTACTGCCCCGAGTGCAACCCAGCCAGCTGTGACATCTCACAATACCACCCCCCGCATGGATTCTCAATCTAGTCCACGGACTACCGCCGCCACATCTCCTGAATCACAAAAGTCCGAAACGGAAGTGGAGGCGCTGTCGGATATGATGTGCTCATTGGTCACCAACAATTGTGGAGAGACTAGATATATCGGTATGTGGGAATTTTATAGAAATTCATGATGGGGCACACCTTTACTAACACTGTCTACTCTAGGCTCTTCTTCTGGGTTTTCGATCTTTTCGCCAAAAGGTATTCAATGGGTCAACGAGAAGACAGGAGATACCTCGTTCCAAGAAATGATCTCATCGGCCTATGTTGACGATAATAAGTGGATGTATTGGAAGCCGGAGATCTTCAGCGACATCTTTGCGCGGAGGGTATTCAAGCCTTTGCCTCCAAAGGAGGAAGCCCTCTCTTTGTTCAAGGATTTCTTCGAGAACTTCAATTGCATGTTCCCTCTTTTCCATGAGGCAACATTTATGCACTTGGTAGAACGACAATATTCTCGCGACCCGTACGAAGGCTCTGGGTGGTGGGCGAGTATTAACGTTGTGCTGGCCATCTCTCATCGACTCCGAGTGATGAGCAACTTAGTACCACATGAAGAAGACAAGAAGGCCTGGCTGTACCTGAAGAATGCCATGGGTGTTTTGACCGAGTTGACGATGCGAAATACTGATCTTCTGAGTGTTCAAGCACTCCTGGGAATGTCGCTGTTCTTGCAAGGTACACCAAACCCGCAGCCTGCCTTCTTTTTAGTTGCCGCAGCTATTCGTCTATCACACAGCATTGGTTTGCATAAGCGTGGCTCGGGCTTTGGGCTGAACCCAGTGGAGATGGAGCAGCGGAAGAGAGTCTTCTGGATCGCCTACACTCTTGACAAAGATCTCTGTCTACGATCCGGCAGACCACCAGTACAGGATGACGATGACATGAACGTGGAGCTACCAAGCGAGGACCCACCAGACAACGTTGGCAATGTTCCACTTGCCGATGGAATAGGCAAGTTCAATCTCTTTAGGTCGTTGTGTGAGTTTGCCACGATCGAGAGCAAGGTCTACAAGAAATTATACTCCGCCAAGGCATCACGGCAGTCTGACGGTGAATTGCTCAACACCATTGGAGAGCTTGATAAAGAACTCGAAGACTGGAAAGATAGTATTCCCACCGATTTCCGCCCAGAACATGAGATTCAAGCCACCCACGGTCCTCTCATACTTCACGTCGTGGTCCTCCAGTTCTCATACTACAACTGCTTGACCACTATTCATCGTATGTCCGTGCACCACGGTTACTGGACTAGTCGGTTATCCAATTACGCCATTCAAGGTCTAAATGCCCGACCATTGAACCCTAGAGTTTTCCTCTCCGCAGTTCTTTGCGTGACTGCGGCTAGGGCATCGATCAATCTGATCAAATATATCCCTCAGGGCGATTTTGCTTGTGTCTGGTTGATTCTCTACTATCCAGTGTCTGCTCTTGTGACCCTCTTCGCCAATATTCTTCAGAACCCCAGCGATGCTCGTGCTCGATCGGACGTGAAGTTGATGAACGTCGTTGTCAATTTCCTGTCCACCTTGGTCTCTGACGAGTCCAACGGTAGTATCAAGCGAATGCTCTCTCTCTGTGGCGAATTCGAAAGAATTGCCAAGGTGGTCCTTGACAAGGCCGAGAAAGAGTCTCATGCCCGCAAGAAGCGGAAGAATGCACATGATGATTCAGTCCACCGGGAAGAAAATGGAGGCCAACCCACTACCTCCCCATCTGGCAAAACTCAACCTCCTCCCTCCTCAACGCCTTTCACACCAGCCATGTTTAACAACGACCCCACCGCTCCTACCTCTTCACCTCACACAGCCAAGAGCTATGGCCCAGACCCTTCCTTGCCTTCGAACACCGGTATACCTAATAACCCGATCCCTGGATATGGCCAAGGCTTCTCAGACATGCTCAGTCCAGACCAGCTGGACAACGTCCAATTCGGTGAGCAAAGCACCTTCGGGCAAACAACCCCAAATATGGCAGCTCCTTTCCAGCAACCATTCGTCCCACAAGATTTATGGCAGATGCCGATGACGATCGAATGGGACTGGGCGGACATGTCTTCCAACTTCCCTATCTTCGACGCAGGAGAGGGTAATGGTCAACCGCCTCCTCAGTAATCATGAACATGGCTTGACTACTTGTATCGAGCCGAAAACAAATGGGGTGGTACATGGGCATTTGTTTTAACTGGCGGCGTTATCCAAGCGGGATAATCTAATGTTTTATTTTATTCTCTTCTCTTTTATGAGCTTCCGATGCTATCTTGGCGTTCTAACCCCTCCACTACATACTCATTCATGCTTGCTTACATATCTCCCCTTTCATGTACATTGAAGAATACTTCTTTATGATTCTGCATGGGCGCAGAAACGGTTCCTCCAGAATGTGCTTACAGACAGTCTCCAGTCCAGGCCAGAGTTCCGAACAGGAATTGAACAAATATGCATACTTGTACTCATCGTTTATCATCTCCATTATCGTACACTGAGATCGGATATATAAGACAAGGGTCTCCGGCCATCGAAATTCATTTCCGCTTTGTCATCACAGGACCAAACCTCAGTTGTTTGGTAATTTCATCCAGTCAAAAGAGGCAATTTTAATAAAATCGTCATTCCTCTCAGCTTTCAATTTCTAATATAGTGGATCAATCCAAGAATCGGGGTTAAGGGGAATCCGGTCGAATACTATAGTCTAGAGTGGGTACCGCCCCGGCCAAATGACTCAGCACCGGAACGGCAGAAAAACCGATGCCGACAGCCGCAGCTCGTCATGAGCTTCCCACCGCAACCCTCAATCGCTCAAGGCATTGCATGCCGTTGTCCACTCCACCGGACCTCGATTGATCACCTCTTCCCCCCGCCCTCATAGCCCTCGGGGCTCCCCTTTCCTCGACCATGGCCACCTTCCTCCGAAGGCCTGGCAACCTTGCTCGATTCTCGAGGAGAGCCACGGAATCCTTTAGTCGCACACCGGTATCTGCTCGGGTGCCTTCCTCACGGCTTTCCTCCTTTATCACATCTCACCGCATTCGAACCTTTGCCACTAGCGGCCCTGGAGGCCCTGACGACAAGTCCCAGAACACCCAGCCAAGTGGCAGCGGGCCCGAGAACAATGGGCGCAAAGACGAGGAGCCGAAGAAGCCGGAGTCGGTCCTGTCTGAAGAGGATCAGAAGAATCTAGATGCTTTCGTGAAGCATGTGGAGGGGCGTTTGCCTGAATCACAGCATGCCTCCCTTCAAGAGATGCGGAAACAATTGATGCGGGATGGATTACCGGACGATGTGAAAACCTTCATTGACAGACACCGCGATGCTTCGTTGATGGACTACCTTCGGATGATTCGGTTTTTGCTGAAGTATACCAATGAGCAAGCCAATAAGGAAGCCAGCAAGGAAGCCAATGAGCACATGGCTCGTATGATGAACAAAACTCCCGAGGAGGTCCAGAAGGAACTTGAGGAGATGAAAAAGAAGTCCGGCTCGGATACAGAGAAGGGCAAGGAAGAACCTAATCAGGAAAAGAAGGAGGAGAAGGGACAACAACAGAAGAAGAAACCAGGACAACCTCCCGTTGGAAAGGTGTTTGAGTTCCGATTCGATCCCGCCGCCTTCGCCGTCACCGCACTCGTCACATACTACATCTACCGCAGCTTCTTCCCTGGTGAGAGCAGTGGTCGTGAAATCACCTGGCAGGAATTCCGTTCCAACTTCCTTGAAAAGGGCATTGTTGAGAAGTTGACCGTGCTCAACCACAGCCGAGTCCGAGTTGACCCCAACCGTGATGCCTTGGCTGCTTCATACCCCGATTCAAATGGAAACCCCGGCCCTGTATACTTCAGCATTGGTTCTGTCGACAGCTTCGAGATGAAGTTGGAGCAGGCTCAGTACGAACTTGGTATCCCGACTCACGAACGTATCCCCGTTGCTTATGTCGATGAGGTCTCTTGGGGCAGTGCTCTGATGACCTTCGCTCCTACGTTGCTCTTGTTCGCTGGTATCTACTGGTTCTCTCGTCGCGCTGGCGGTGGTGCTGGTGGCCAGAGCGGTATCTTCGGTATTGGCAAGAGTCGCGCAAAGAAGTTCAACCAGGAGACCGACATCAAGATCAAGTTTGCCGATGTTGCTGGTATGGACGAGGCTAAGGTCGAGATTATGGAATTCGTCAGCTTCTTGCAGCAGCCTGAGCGTTTCCAGAGACTCGGTGCTAAGATTCCTCGCGGTGCTATCCTGTCTGGTCCCCCTGGTACTGGTAAGACTCTGCTTGCTAAGGCCACCGCCGGTGAATCTGGCGTGCCTTTCTTCAGTGTCAGTGGTTCTGAGTTCGTCGAAATGTTTGTCGGTGTCGGTCCCTCCCGTGTCCGTGACCTGTTCGCCAACGCCCGGAAGAACACTCCCTGCATTATTTTCATTGATGAAATCGATGCAATTGGAAAGTCCCGAGCTAAGCAGAACTTCGGTGGTGGCAACGACGAGCGTGAGAGCACTCTGAATCAGATTCTTACCGAAATGGATGGTTTCAACACTTCCGAGCAGGTCGTCGTTCTGGCCGGTACCAACCGACCTGATGTTCTTGATAAGGCTCTCATGCGTCCTGGTCGATTCGATCGTCACATCAACATTGACCGTCCTACTATGGATGGTCGCAAGCAGATCTTCCGTGTCCACTTGAAGAAGATTGTTACCGACGAGAACATGGAGTACCTGGAAGGCCGCCTCGCTGCTCTTACCCCTGGCTTTGCCGGTGCTGATATTGCGAACTGCGTTAACGAGGCAGCCCTCGTTGGTAAGTGGATCTATAGTCCTTGTTTTGTTATGAAATGGAAACGTATGCTAACATAATTTATAGCTGCTCGTGAAAACGCGGACAAGGTTGTTATGAAGCACTTCGAACAGGCCATCGAGCGTGTCGTTGGCGGTCTTGAGAAGAAATCCCTTGTGCTGTCTCCCCAGGAGAAGCGCACTGTTGCCTACCACGAAGCTGGCCACGCCATCTGTGGCTGGTACTTCCAGTGGGCCGACCCTCTGCTCAAGGTCTCCATCATCCCCCGTGGACAAGGCGCTCTTGGTTACGCTCAGTACCTCCCTGCTAATGGAGATACCTACCTGATGAACACCAACCAGCTCATGGACCGCATGGCCATGACCCTCGGTGGTCGTGTCAGCGAGGAGCTCCACTTCGACACAGTGACTAGCGGTGCCAGCGATGACTTCAACAAGGTTACCCGCATGGCCACCGCTATGGTGACCAAGTTCGGTATGTCGAAGAAGATTGGCTTTGTCCACTACGAGGAAGACCAAGGACAGCAATTCCAGAAGCCCTTCTCCGAAGATACAGCCCGCAACATCGATACCGAAGTCCGCCGCATCATCGACGAGGCTTACAAGCAGTGCCACGACCTTTTGACTGAGAAGAAGCATGAAGTTGGCATCGTCGCTGAAGAGCTTCTGTCTAAGGAGGTCCTCGGTCGTGATGATATGATCCGCCTTCTTGGACCCCGTCCCTACCCCGAGTCTAGCGAGTTCGCTAAGTACTTCGATGGTAAGGGTGGTGCGACCTTCGCTCCGCCTGAGCCTACTCAGAACCCTGAGGAGACTTCGGGCAAGGATGGTCGGGATCAAACTCCTATCCCTTGATTGATGGCCTGAAGTAGAAGATTTTTTTTGTACCGATTGGACTGCATTTTGGGAAGGCCGTTTCGTCAATCTTGTAGGGCGTGATATCACGGTCCCTTTGATTTTATTTGTATTTATGGACTTGCATCTTTTCTTTTTTTCTTTTGGTTACCCTTACTCCCCCCTCAGTCCTCCCTTTCGATCCCTCCTCTATCTCATAAATCTCTTCCATTTACCTTACCATGTCGCGAATAAATGTAAAGAAATTGATCTCCATTTGCCTTTGACCTCTCAAGAGTCAATGTATTATATGCTTTGGTATTAATTGTAGTCCTTCCTACATGGCCCTAAAGGTCAAATATGTACATCCACGGACCAAAATCCAGTTGTCGTCTCTCAAACCAAAATAATCCGCCAGTAAGCCCGATGGACTAGTCCTCAATCTTCTCAACCACACAAGCAGTCCCATAAGCACAGATCTGCGAACAAGCCCCAAAACTCGCAACATCAAACCTCACTGCAATAATAGCATTCCCTCCTCGACTCATACACTCCCCTACCAATCGCTCCATAGCTTCTTCCCGAGAAGTATACATTAAATTTGTGAAGAAGCGGATCTCCCCTCCCACGGCTGATCGGACTACAGCCCCTAAATCGGCGCCCCAGTTGCGTGTCCGGACTGTGATTCCGTAGATTGTGCCGAGGACGTTCTTGATTTTGTAACCTGGTAGGTCGTTCATTGTTGATGTGATTATACCGTGGGTGTCTGTGAAGCAGGATGGGACCTCTTTGGTTTGTTTTGAATTTGAATTCGGCATGTTGGTGGTTTGTTTGGATGATTGGTCTAGATGGATTCAGTATAGATCTTCTACAATTAGATGTGCGGACTGTTCGAGCTCACCTTGTTGCAGCTATAACTTATAACTAAATAATAAAGGATCAGGATGAGATTGATATAGACCCTGAGCTCTAAAGTTGGTGTGATCGACGGGTTCCTCGTATTTCAAGAAGCATTTCATCATCTGACCGCAAATGCTGCCGTTTTACCCGCGGCATTTTCCCATAGTATCTACCTACCAGCTCTCCTCTGGCCATTTCTTGGCGCTACTCTTCCGTTTCAATGCTGACCTTGCCGCTTTCTGCTCTTTGAGCAAGACCTGAGCGTCGGGGTGAGCCACGAAATTGACCTCGATGAAACGTACTACGCTATCCGGTCACGTGCATCAACATCGTGATATTGAATTCCTCTGGTCGCGCCTTATTTTACTGATGAGTCTGTGTGCTGCAAATTTTGGTCTGTTAAGCCATCAAATATACTGACGGGAATGACGGCTCCCTTGCTGTCGGTAGGGTGGGACTTCTAAGCTAAACTGAAAGGTGGCAGTATGCCTAAGATCAATCGCCGAAATGACACTGCCGTACAGTGCTATCCGAATTCATCTGCGAGCAGGCTTGTGCATTTAAGAACACTTTCAGATCAATCTCGCGGTCCATAGTTTCCTGTCCAGCTTTTAACTTCCCCTCACTTGTTGATATCCTAAGTTTTACTAGCTCAGGATAAACTGAACTTAGCCCTCTCATGACCCAGCATTCATATTGATAAATCTTTCTCTCTGGAATGTACGATTTGGACTTTGACTTTTGCACATACAAAGCCTTCCTTTTCTGAGATTTGACACACCCATAAGTCCAAAGACGGTCATCCCGGGAACTGACAGGGAGGCTTTAGTGAAATCAATCCTTGAGCACAAGTATTGCCGCCTCATTCGAAAGCTTCCTAATCGTGGTCTTTCTTGGATATATCGAGGATTATCTGACATTGACCCTTAGACGACGTATATCTTGGCTGTGGGAAGTTGAAAAGATAACTTCGTTTGTCGAGTTTCTACGAGCGTGAGCGAACCACTCTCAAATAATACATCGTCACCGTTGAAGTTTAGAACCCAAGCCCTGCCTCTAGATAGGTATGACAAAGGCTATCCTGCGTCTATCAGACCCGGATGCTAATCTAAACGTGATCGCGCGCAATTAGAATGAAGTTACTACGATCAACCTTATGCGAAAGGCCCTCGTTGGGAGAGTGCCGATGATGCCGAAAAGGCTGCAATGTGCATACCCATGATCCCGGCGCGCAGTCATACCAGGTCCTCTACGTCTTAGGTTCATAACGTGCGTTTTAAGCCACCCGGTAAAACGGACAACCAATACGTGGTTACTGAGGTACTCTGACTCGGAATGTCAACAACCAAAGCTTTGAGGTCTAGAGAGCCTGACAGCGCAATAACCGGGAGCATAAACCTGATATCTAGCATTTTAGTCATAGGAAGCATCATACTTTATTCTATGCTCGTGTTCGGTCCTAATTCTATATATAGAAGAGTACCTACGTAGATAGGCACACCAGGTCTAAGCGTTGGGCATGTAGATAGAATCTGACTACCCCTCTAATTCCTTAGCTTTCGATCTCTTACCCACCTCCAAGGTTGCCAGGTGGATCCCTTATCACCTGTATTATCATTATATTCGGCTCTAACGGACTGGAAACTTACGGAAATTGAACAAGTATAGTCCAGGGTCCTATCATCCAAATAGACGCTGGCTGATCTGTTGCGACCCCGCTGGAAGACTAGTGCCACGCCGTATATCAAATCTCGCTGTGAAGGCTTGATCTTTCGGTGCCCAAAATCAAACATTCGTGCCTCTGCTAGCCCGCAAAATGACAAGCGATAACCGCTCCCAGTCTCCCAAGCGGAAACGGCGCTCTACTGATTGTCCCTCACCAGAGCCTCCCCCGGCAATCGAGTTTGACACCTACGATTACAAGTATCCCTCTAATGCTGGCTACGCCAGTACCTATGGGCATCACGACCGTCAGCCATCGAAGGTCAAAGCCCATTCGTTATACACCGATCATTTAGATCAGTTTCGCTGGGCACATGATACTAGAGCAGATGATTCGATTGATCGCCCTCTTGGCATCATTGGAGGAATAGACAATGTCCAGCTGCTGGTACCCGAAGTGCATCGCCACAGTCAATCGCAGCAGCTTCTGCGACGACCAGAACACAGCGATGACTATAACACAACCGACGCCGAGCTGCAAAGTTACAAAGGAGAGCCCTCGCTCACAGTATATCGGAAAAGTAGCTCTCCAAACATCTCAGAGGACCAGAGACAAGAAGACTCTCGTCCACACTACAAAGATGCCGACAGACGGGGCATCCCTCCCGGAGCTCGGTGGACGAAAATAGATCGTCGGCTGGTGAATCCGGAGGCATTGGTGGCAGGCAATGAGCGATTTGAGGAACGCTCAGGCTATGTGATAGTACTCAGAGTCCTGGAGAAGGAAGATATTGAGGCTTACGCCGCGAAGACACAGGAAATCCGAGGTAAGCCAGGCTGTCTGCTCGATCTATCAGAAGGCGACGGCAGATATATGTAAATTTGCTCACATTGATTTGGCTAGACGCTCGACGCAAGGAATACCCACGCGACAAGCATAAAAGTAGGGGCCAGGCTCATCGTCGCGGCGGAGGCGAAGAGCCCTCAAGTGATAATGAAGAAGAGAGCTATAAAAAGCCCCACAAGCAGCTAGAGACACCGCCGGCTCCAGACGTGCAGAACATTGCCTTACCTGAGCGCCCGCGTGCCTCGAGCAATTTCGCGCTGGAGGCTGAGAGGCCTAGGATCAAGAAAGAAGTCACCGACACCACTGACGAAACAGACTCCATGCTTGGGATGGGTTCCGTTCAGGCGTCTGCTCTTTTCAACTTACCGAGACAACCATCCACCCATCGTGACCTGGCTTCCTCAAGCACAGGCTCAATGGCGACAGATATCACAAGTCCAGATCTAGAAGACGACTCGATTGATTCAGAGATACCTGGGACAAAGAACATGGATCACATCTTAGACTCGGCTCATTATTTCGGTGAGCTGGAACGTTTCGAATTGGAGACTGCGCTAGTTCTCGGCTTGAAAGACGGTCCATATGCAGCACTTTCATGTCTGAGTGACTGTCTTGAATGCTTCAAAAATTGGCAAGACGCACTTAAACATCTCCAGTCTCAAGGCTTTTGCGGATCCGTTATGAGTTTTCTATTGGAAGAACAAGACCACAATGATATCGCAAGTGCCTTCCATATATCACTGAACGAGATTGACTGTTTCATTGGCCTGCTTCGGAGCTTTATGAGCCCACTCGATGAGCAAGCAATTATGGAATTGATACAGAAATGGATCCAAAAGATTCTCAAGGTCCATGATGGAGCTTCCGCCGATGTTGATTTGATGGAACATGTGCGCATCCTGTATACAATTCTGTCAATTGGTCTCATCTCTTTCTCTGGCTCACATGTGTGCCGGTTTGACGAAAAATTATGGGGTCAACAGATGGAAGAGATCTCTATAGGCTTCAATGGATATGCCTTCCAGCCCCGAAAGCTGGCTTGCCTGGATGACTTCATTGGGGGCCCTGCATGGGTTCTGAGTAAATCTCGAACTCCAGCCGAGATACTCGAACAGCCCCTTCGGCCGAATGAAGGCTATGACCAAACGCTACAGGAGACTCTAAAGGGACCTGATGGCAGGCTTCTCATGGCATGGAGAGAGCAACAAGAGCCGAGCGAAGTGGAAATGAAAGTTTCCTTCACGGTTCAAGATCTTCAAGAATTGTGGGGTCCTGTGTCGCTAGTGGGAGGTACTGAGGATGAAGGACTCGTCATTCGAACAGAAAGAGGTTTCATCGTGCCGATCCCACGAAAGAGGCAGTCCTCACTATATGGCATTGAATGTCATTGGACGACTGAAACCCCAGACTGTCTTTCCGAGGAGCGCTCTGACATACCAATTCTTTTCTGCAACACATCAAAAATCTTAATCGGCACTACCGATAAACCAGAAATTGGACTTGCTGTCAACGAGACATGCAAATCTTCAATCCAGCTTATACAGCAGCAAATTGCCTACCGACTCCAGTATCCTGGAACATGCAAATCGCGATACACCAGCGAGGGGTTTGATGTTCAACTGGTTGGCGGACAGTATGCCACAGTCGGAATCTCGAAGAAGTATAAGCGGTTGCCAAGTCGCACGTTGAAGGCAATGCTCATAGAAGACTGTCTCAAGCCAGACACGAGACTCGTACCTGTCCTCAATCTCCGAGTTGGGTTGGAAGTGAGTGCATGCACCGGTAATGCCCAGCGCGTGACGTTATGGGAAGCTCTTCGTCTTTCCCAAACAGGCACTCAGTCCACAGATAGCTCATCGTGCTGCGCGCACAAAGTCGGCGACAAAGCTTGTGTAGGCTCATGCTGGACTCGATGGCAGTCTGATGACGAAATTGATTCCTTGGGAGGCATGTCGGGGTCGAACAAACACCTCAGTGGTTCCGAGGCCCGACGTATAATCATCAATTCTCTCCTTGCACTCGAACACTCAGGAGTTGATAGCGAGGAAAACCTTCAAGTTTGCTGGCCCTTCAGCAATAGCCCTGTCAACTGTCCTTTATCGCCATCCTCGCCGAAAGAATCACATCACTGGTTCGGAGTCGTTAAGGACTCACGGGATACGTCGAGCTTTGCGGTGTTCAGTCAGAGGTGTCTGGAGTTTCCGGAGCAAGGCCTCGTGCGCTCATGCTCTGCGCCATGCAAGGAAGGGCATTTCAAGCCGCTACAAACCATTCTTGCAACGCGGATACTGATTACCACCGAAGAAAAATCAGTGTTTGGGCTGCCGCAGGGTGCCAAGTTTGTGGTTGGAGAGGCACACCTGACCGTCACAAAAGCCGTGCGGGATACAATGGCGGTCATCGCTACTGTCAGCATGAATCCCTTGAGCTCCCTGCGGTATCGACTTCGAGATATCTTACCTGATGCCCGAACCTTTGATTTCAAAGAGCACATTAGACCCGATATCACAACAGACCTCTCGCTTCCAGTATTCGCTTATTAATTGTGCTAATGGTGACTTCTTCCGCAGACGTAAATCAAAAGAATGACACAGGGTCAGAAACCTATTCGCGAAATACTCGGATCTTACGCTAGGATTTGCGTAGAAGCCAGGATAGAAGGGTTGGAAGATATTCCTCATATATTTTCGACAAAGCAAACGCGAATAAATAAACGAACAAGTGCACGTGTGCACATTAATATGGAAGAGATCGGGTAGCGGATATAAAGCTTGCCATATACCAATTATTTGTCCCAGTTTATTGGATCTTCTTGTCCTCGGTATCCTGCTCAGCTGCAACCGGAGCAGCCTTCTTGCCCTTGGACTTGGTCTTCTTGGCCTCAACAGACAGGCGAGGGAAGAACCGGCCAACGCGAGCCTGGTACTCGCTGTACTCAGGGTACTTGCCAGCACTAATCTTCTCGGTCAGACGTGTGCTGCCCTGGAAAATAGCAAGGTAGCCAAGGACACCAAGTCCGGTCCACTGGAAGTAGTTACCGGTGCGGACAGCGCACCAGAGGTACATGGTCAACCAAACAGCCTGCTCGGCGACAAAGTTGGGGTGGCGCGACCACGACCAGAGTCCGCTGACGACGAAACCACGCTCCAAGTCCTCAGGGGTGTATTGGTCCTTGAAGGGCTCCGGGATGCGCGCATTGGTGAGGTATTCGTGCTTGGCAGTCTGGAAGTTCCACTGCTGTTGGTCGGCGAAGAAGGAGATGGCAATAAAGAAGATGGCGGCGCGGGAGAAGGCGAGGTCGGCAAGACCGAAGGCTTCACCTGCTTGGTTGTTGGCCGCGACGAGGAATACGTAGGTTGGGGTGGTGATGAGCAGAAGAAGCAAAGACTGGGCCAAGGCGATGAATCCGAAGTTGAAAATGGTGAAAAGGAAGGAGTTGTTAACCTGCGAGCGCACGATCTGCCAGCGGTAATCCTCCGAGCCAATCGTGTAGCCACCTTTGCGCCAATAGTTGTAGGTCAAACGAGCCTAATGATGATATGTTATTAGTGATATGTAGGAACAGTGAGTCTTGGCGATGATATGCACATACACTCCACAAGACGCTGATAACAGCGATAGTATCCAAAGTCTCGGTACGAATGCCGGACAGACGCGCCCAGATGGCGAAGTGGACATTATACACAGCGGGCAGGATGCTCCAAAAGCGATCCACCTGCGAGTAGTTGCGATTAATCTCGGCAGCGATAAAGAAAAGGTGGGCAAGGACTGTTCCAAATGCAAGCGCAGAGACCAAGGGGTTGGTGGCGAGGTAGATAGCCTTCAAGCTCTCCAGATCTCGGCCCGCCTCGCGCAAGCTGGCGGGGAGCCATTGCAGCTGCGTCAGGTAGGGGAGCACAGTTAAGTGGAAAGAGGTGCAGTCCGCCAGGGACTCAACCTTAGGAAGAGGAAGATCCGCCATTCTCCAGGATAGAAAACAACAACACTGTTGAACAAGATTGTTTTTGGGGGGAAAAAGAGTAGAGAGGAATCGGCACGTTAATGTTTGGATTACCTCATCGGGTATAGCTTCTTTTGCCTCAGGCGACGATCAGCGGCGCGTTGGCCTCAGGCAGTAGCTCCTCGCGTCCCAAAGCAATTTACATCTTCCGTCCAGAAGATATGCCACCCCGACTTCCCATGGGCGATCTCGTCTGACCGTGTATGGTGCGTCATGGCGCGCAAGATTCTGTGTGTGGCGGAGAAGCCGGCCATTGCGCGTGCAGTGGCCACGCATATGTCCGGAGGGTCTTTTCAAACTGTAAGTGTTTCCAAAGGATAACGAATATCATCGACTGATAACATTATGCAGCACGCAATCCGCGGCAATCAATATGTCAAGAATTATGAGTTTGATTTCAATTTTGGTGACCCATGGGGACAATGCTCTGTCACCATGACCAGTGTGATTGGCCATCTAACGGGCCTGGATTTTGAACGCCAGTACAAGGGCTGGCAGTCATGTCCGCCCTCTGTATTATTTGAGGCTCCGGTTAATGAGGATGTAGATAAGGTTTGAAGAGCACTGCATTCCTTCGGGGCTTTTATTTATTAACTGTTCATTGTAGGACAAGCTGCCAATTGCAGAAAACATTCGAAACCAAGCCAGATACAGCAAAGCCCTATTCATCTGGACCGATTGTGATCGTGAAGGAGAGCACATTGGTAGCGAAGTTCGCAATCAAGCCAAAAGTGGGAACGCACGCATTGAGGTCAAGCGAGCCAAGTTTAGCAATACAGAGAGAGCGTGAGTGCCATTCGAAGATTGATACACATTGATCTGACACAATGATAGCCACGTCCTCCGTGCTGCTCGTGAGCCAGTAGATCTTGATGAATATCAAGCCAATGCTGTGTCGGCCAGAATCGAGCTTGATCTCCGTATTGGGGCGGCATTCACTCGGTTACAGACCCTTCAACTTCAAGCTGTTGCGGCAGTTTTAAAAGAGAAAGTCATTAGCTACGGTTTGTCTCTTTCCACCTCTTCTTACTTCTTCAAAGATGTGGTGTCTCATATGTTACAGGATCATGTCAATTTCCTACATTGGGGTTCGTAGTCGATCGGTATCTACGGGTACAGAACTTCAAGCCCGAGACCTTCTGGGGCATCAAAGTCATGCTCCAACGTGAAGGCAAGAAAGTCAACTTTCTCTGGAGACGTGTTCATCTCTTCGATCGAGCAGTTGTGACGATGATGTTGGAGCGCTGTCTGGCCGCGAAGGAAGCCAAGGTCACAAAAGTGGCCCAGAAGCCCAAAAGCAAGTGGCGGCCTCTGCCATTAACAACCGTAGACCTTCAAATGATGGGCAGTCGATACCTTCGCATTGACAGTCAAACGATCATGAAAGTGGCCGAGAGCCTTTATACCAAGGGATTCATCAGCTATCCAAGAACGGAAACTGACCAGTTTGACAAGGCCATTGACCTGAAGAAATTAGTTGAAAAGCAGTTCCCGGATACTGAATGGGGCCAATATGCTCGAGAGTATGCTCCTTCCGACATATGCCCTTCTAAAACACAGCTAACAATGTTTCTAGCCTCATCGACGGGAAATTCAGAACGCCCCGGTCCGGTCGTCATAACGACAAGGCTCATCCACCTATCCATCCAGTAAGCTGGGTCTCATCAAGCTCGCTCAATGCCAATGAGAAAAAAGTGTATGAATTTGTGACCCGACGATTCCTCGCGTGTTGTTCCGACGACGCGAAAGGTCAAAGCACAGATATTGAAATCCTGTATGGAGACGAAACCTTCCACGCCAATGGGTTGCTTGTTCTGGAAAGGAACTATCTCGATGTTTACGTCTATGATAAATGGGAGAGCAGTCAACAGCTACCCAAATTCGAGTACGGAGAAAAATTTGTGCCCACCGAAGCGAATATTTTCGAGGGCAAAACCACAGCGCCCAACTACTTGACAGAACCAGAGCTCATCGGTCTCATGGATGCAAATGGCATTGGTACCGATGCAACAATGGCAGAGCATATTGCGAAGGTCAAAGAGCGTGAATACGTCGTTGTGAACAAGCGAGGAAGTGGTCGTACTTCAGTTGAAGAGCTCATTCCGACTCGCCTGGGCGTCGCCCTGGTTGAGGGGTACGATAATGTTGTTGCAGGCCTTCCGAACAGTATCTCGCTTAGCAAGCCATTTCTCCGGAAGGAAATGGAGTTGCGAATGCTTGAGGTCTGTGCGGGCACAAAGACCAAATCGGAAGTCGTACAGCAGAGTCTTGACATGTACCGGGAAGTCTTTATTCATACCCAGAGACGCATTGAAATGTTGAAGGCTGCTTGTCGGAAATATCTCGTCGACTAAGCCGCTCTATAACCATTGGTTCTTGGTCTCATAGACTCGCTCATGTCTTTCATTCTAGCTATGTGTTAGGACTACCTAAAACAATAATAAAGATACCCCTCAGTTTTCCAAGCACCCAATATGTCGACTTTCATTCCAAAGACAGCAGTAAAAGCAAAGAAAAACAACATGCCCAGCTCAACCATCACACTTCAATACCTTGAACACCACTCCAAGCCAATACCAATATGATTTGGGCCTGGCTCCGACTTCGACTTGTCTACTCCGCTCCATCGACTTGCAAACCTGCATCTGCTGCATCCGACGTTATAAACTCCGAGTGCTCAAACTCCGGTTCGTCCGAAGGAAAACCTTGTGGTTCAGATCTCGACAGCTCATGACTTCCTTCCCGCCCCATCCCGACTTCTTGCACACGTTGACCCGAAACGATTGGATTCTCTGGATTCCCTTGAATATCTATCTCGGTCCCGTTCGTCCGTGAATTCGGCGATAGCGAGGCCAATCGATCAGCATCAGCAGCTGCACTTGAGTTCGCATTCTCAATCTTGATATCAATCTCATACTTCTTGATCTCCGCCTTGAATGCCCTCGTCAGTTCATCAGCCATCATAGTCGGAAGCCTCTGGAATTGGTCATGGAAAGCATCGATAACCACGTTCAGCATGAGAAGATTCCTATTGAACCCTTCCACGGTCCGTTTGAAATCATCTTTCAGCTCCGTCCAGGTTTCCCTCCAGAATATATCCTGGTCGCCCGCTTCGGGGGTGTTTGCACGCGACAGAGGCGGGACTCCATCCTGTGCCCAAGCCTGTCTGAATTCGGCCTGGAATTTGTTGAGATCATCGTTGACCTGGTCAAACCCTCTCTGTAGGCCTTTTTCTACAGTTCCAAACATCTCAGTGAATTGCGCTTGGATGGCTTCGCGGAGGTCGAAAGAGAGCTGGACGAAATCTTGTGGGAGGTCTTGGAGGGTTTGAATGCTTCGGTGTATATATTGGAGTTCTTCCCGGGCGCCTTGTTGGACTTCTTGGGGAACTCCTAGGACAGCTTGAAATATATTCGGGAATGTAGACGTCAGGAATTCATGGAATTCTCGACGGCCTTCGACAACGTTGTGACTTATTTCAAGTTGCAGGTCTTGCTGAGGTCGAGTGATTTCTGCAAGGACTACTGTTTGCAAGACGGCAATGCCAAAGAAGATAAGTGCAAATGCGATCAAGTCATTTTCGTTTGTTGAGCTGAGAGGAGGGACAGGAGTGTCGTTGGGAACTTGGACGTTTGGCGTCGATATCTGCACCGACGAAATACTTCTTAGCTGATTGAGCTGATTGATGAGGAGGTCAATTGTGTTGCTGTTGGTATAGAATCCTGTCATTGGTAGACGATCGAACAGTGCCCTAGGACTTGGGTGAAGCTGTGAGACAGGTATTGTGGGACGCACGTTATTTTCGTTTCCGGTTCCATTTCCTGACGTGTTGTTCATCAAGTGTTCCTTTGTCTGGCCTAGAGTGAACACAGTACTAGCCACTTGGAAAGAGCCAATGGTGCGATCTAGGATAGAGCGGGATGGCTGGACTGTTGTATACGGGATTCCCCCGTAGAGGCCCCAGAGATTGGTGGTCAGAAAGACGAGAATAGGGACTGTCCAATTCATAGTGCAAGTTTCGCAGAGTTCAAAGGATAAATAAGGCTGGATCAGTAGACTTGAAAAAAAGTTGGAAGAGTTGAGAAGTTGCATTTCTGAGTTGATGGAAAGTCACTTTTATATCGTATTCAAACAAAGAGTCAAGAAGCCATTGGGCAAACATCAAGCTTAAGGTGTCTTGCAGTGTACGGTATGTATGACTCTCATCTGTACTCAACCGTGTTTGCCGGGACTATACTGAACCCATTGTTTACATACAGAATACGAAGACCTTTGAAATTGACGCCGAAAACGACCTTCTTTGACTGCAGAAACGCCTGCCTTTTCTCCCGTGATTGACATCCTGCAGCCCCTTCTGTAGCACCTCATTCTGCGCCCGTCTGGCACTGTCAGGTATACCTTGGTCCTCATGTTGAAGCTCTAAAGTTGCTCCCCTCTTTCTACTGGCGACTAAATCAATGCCGGAAATGGCTGACCTTCAGCCAAACCCAAACCCACTCCTTGTTCTTTCAGCTTAGTTGAGTGCCCATGAGATGTTTTGCCTTCCATCCCTCCCGGTGTCCTTGCACCTGCCATTCTCGCTCCGTCATTGCCCTCTAACAAATCGAAAAAGGGGTTTTCATTTGCACTTGGCTAAAGTGCCTTTGAGAGGCTTCATCCGACGGCACCGGTCCTTACTATAAGACCTGCGAGGGGAAGCAAACTATTCACGACGTCTTGGTCAATTGGCTATTTTTGGATCAACCAAGATACTTACTTCGTTCTTCTAGACGGTGTCGTGCTACTGAGGATTGACGAGGAGTTTCTTGATCTTATTAAGCATCAAGCGTTCTACTCTCTCGCTGCACTTTAACAATGAAAACAGTGTGGTCAAATTTTGTTCATCGCGCAATGAGCAACTCTGATTTTCTTTTGAAACCTGGATTCAGGTGAGATTGCAAGTCAGAACTTAGGCTTCTGGTGATCCTTCGCATACTGAGCTAAGTCTTCGTAGCCTTGACCGGCCGAGGTCCTTCCGAGGCGTCGAATCGCTTTCAATGCCGGCCCAATATTGCCGTCCCACGAACACTTTTCCTCTTCTAATTTGACAGCCTCATCAATCACCCAACCTATATCACGAGCTGCAAGCATGTCCTCGATGACGGTAATCTCATCTTCATCATGATATCCATCCAATTGCGGATCCCCACGTACTCTGAGAAATAACTCCATCTGTTCATCGTCGCTGAGAACCTTCTTGAGATTCTGGAGCGTATGGTCCTTCCATGCGCTGAGACCTCTGGCCTCCTCCTCCTTGTTGATCTGTGAGAAGATGGTAGGGATTTTCGCGCGATCCGGCAGCCCCTCCTTAACTCTGGTTTGATTGAGCAACTCGATGAACCGAGGAGTCTTACTACCGAAACCATCTTGCGCATATGCCTTGGAAATGGGCAAGCCTTCTTTGATCTTGCTCACAAAGTCGGTGACTTTATCGACGACCGCTTCTTTGATGGGTACCTGATGTAGTCCTTTGATTAACATGCTGCGAAGCTTTCAAACCTAGAGAGGATTTACCTTGTCCGCTGCACACTGAAGCATGTGAGCTATATCGATGTCGAGCATTCCTATGTTCAATTCCACGAGGTGTTGCTGGACCCGGGTAACTAGAGCTCTATCTTCGATCTCCTCGAAAGTCGCACGTGCGTAGAAGTTGAAGGCAATCACATACCGCACTACCAGCTTTGCGACATTCGTGGGAATGACCTGGGCATTGCGCTTCTTGCCGGGCTTTCCGTTCTCTCCATTTATCATGACGTCCCTGTAATAATCGGCACACTGTGCAACATCCTTTATCAGGCTGTTATCCACACTGCGAAAAGTGCCATCGAGCTTCGCTTTCGCCTCACTGAGGGCTTTGACCCAATTGAAGTACTCTTTGGGATCCCAGTCTTCTTCATGGGCCCAAGGATGAACATCTTTCAACCACCTATCGTACTTGCCGACCGTCATAGTGATATGAAATGAATAAGAAGATTTCCGGGTAGATTGAGAAGAGAAGTTAATGAGAAAACCCAAATGTGAGAAGCGTAGGAGCTCGTGGCTAAAGCAGAGACGCCTTCGTCTTTTTATAGTCTTCTCTCGCACTGATCCATCTTTTTCAAGCCCCCAAACTAAAGCTTCTTCGGCATCTTCAGCTCCGACTTGTCAAGCCACATGCATCATATATGTAGATGAATGCAATAGTGAAGTTTTGTTGACTTCGCCTCTCTCTTACTGCTATCCTAAACAAGCATCATTAGTTGTGGATCTTCTAAGATCAAACAAGGTGGAACAGAAAAGCGGCCCAGCCATTGGTATCAAGACTTACCGCAACTTTGCAAGACATCTAAACCAATACCTGGTGCATGACTACGACTGATCATATTGCGGTCTGGGGTCTCCAGGTTCCACGGCAGACTGGTGCATCTCGTTGAAAGTCAATGTCATGATCTAACCGAGTCGACCCGAGGGCTATACTTCCTCACGGGTATTCTGGCGCTACCAGCAGTTGACTCAAGATCTTCCCGATGCTTACTAAAACCTAAAAGTTATGTTCTAACCCACAGGCAGTGGCAAATCTGGGTGGTACCGAATGGGGTGACCATGTTGTTATGTTGTGCGTCTTAATGAAAACAGAGCTCATCTTGTAACTTGCATTTTCGTCTGCTTACAGATTACGAACCAACAAGCCGGCCACTAAGATATCTTGACGATTTTACCATGAGCATCAGTCCCGTATTGGTCTAATTTTGTTTCGCATTGCTGTGTTGGCTAGCTTCGTGTAACAGCCGCTTGCATGGCTAGTCTACTGCGGTGCAACAGCCGCTTGCATGAATATTTTCCTGTTGTGCACCAGCCGCCTGCATAATTAGACCGTACTGAACCTTTAGTACACAGACCGCAAGCCCTTATGTGTACTTCTTCCGGCCGAATGAACAGTTGATCTCGCAAGACGGCCGAGCTCACAAGCTGATGGCGGGTTGTCACAATATAGTCATGATGTATGCAATCATTACGATGTAGGTAACGCCGAGGCTATTAAGATGTCAAACTCGTGCAATGATTTTCAATATTGACATCGCTGAATAAAGCACTAATCAAATTTGCTTGAAAACATGGTATTGCCATATCTGAACGAGTGCATGTGACGAACACATCCACCCTAGCAACTAGGAGAAAATACGAGACCGCAAGATGCCTTTACCTTTCGAGGAGGTCGATCATATTCCGTCCAACCACATGATGTCTACAACTGCATACAAGTCCTGCAACCTTGGTCCACCCAAGTTCGTCACGTATTTTATTCTTTTCTTCTAGGTCGACATACACGAAGGACACAAATTTCTTTTTTTGAAGCGTTGATTGGATTTCATATTACACATAATATCTCAAATTAAGAAACAAGATTTGTAACGCCCTCTCCCCAACCAACACCCTAAGGCTTCCCGCGGAGGGCAGCGCTAGCATAGAGAGTGTCTAGGAAAGAGAAGCGACTTTACTCTCCAGGACCGGGAACGGAAAGAAACCCATGAAGGACGAAGCCATTCGAGTAACCCTCAGCAAGCCACAAAGTGGAGTCCCAATGGATTTACATCGTAATGTAAACTGTAGATGGAGAGGAAAGAGAAGCAGAAGAAGGGGAAATTGGCGCGGGTCGAACTTATTGAGAATTTCTATTTCCGCGCTAGAGCGGATTAGGCCCGGCGCCGCAATTCTTCCGGGTCCAGTCGGGCCAAGCGCCTAGCATTCAGCGGAGCAGCTTCCCAGTATTGGGCCATTCCAGCAAATACGGAAACGTGAGAGAGCAAGTAATGTATTACATAGTTCATTATAATAAAATCATAAGCTTTGTTCACATTGAAGTTGGATACCAAACACCCCTAGAACCAGAAACAAACAATTTGCAGCAATACCACGGCACCTTCAAACATATTAAACAAATTAAACTGTACCCTACTTCGATGCCGCATCACCAACTTCAGCAAGATGCTCAGCGCCCTGATAAAACTTGGGCAGAGGCTCCAGTTTCTGGCGAAGAATCCACACCCGGAAATGCCAGATAGTGTTTCTAATCTGGTACGCAGCATGCTTCCTTGTAGACACGGAGAAAACCTGATCCAATTCTTCCAAAGTGAGAGCTGAGCAAGAATACATTAGTAACGCCCCCACAAGCCGAGGGAAGGACTAGAGACTCACCTTTTGTTTCCGGGACAAAAAGCAGAACGAGGAACCACCCAATAATACACCAACCAGCATACCATCCGAAAGCTCCTTGAGGCTTGAACGAGGTCAAAAGATGTGGCCAGGTAAAGGACAAAATAAAGTTGAAGCACCACGTTGTGGCGGTAGCCCATGACATGCCCACTTCTCGGACATGTAGAGGGAATGCCTCAGCGGAGTAGGTAAACGGAACAGGTCCTTCACCTGGTGAATAGAAGACCTCGAACAAATACATGCCCGTGGTCACCATAGCAATTCGTTTGTGGCCATCATTGGCATCGATCCAAAAAGAGAAGCCTGCCCAGAAGAGGAAGATGGCTAAGAAGGGGAATGTAAAGAGCAGAAGGTTGCGACGGCCCCAGGTATCGATTGTGAACACAGCTGGAAGAGCAAAGATCCAGTTGAGAATACCCGTTCCCATAGATGCAAGCAGTGCAGATGAGGTACTGTAGCCTGAATCCACGAAGATGGTGGTAGAATAGTAAGCAATCACGTTGACACCGCAGAACTGTTGCATGAACATGACAATCCAGCTTGCCAACGTAGCACGGCGGTTCCGCGGGACTGTGAAAAGCTCCAAGAACATGGAGAAGAAGTTCTTGCCCTTGTTTATCTCACGCTCCAATTCCACACCCACATAGGCGTAGTACAAGTCTCTTGCAGCCTGCAAGTCGGTAGGACGAAGGATCTTGAAGTTGACGTAGGCCTTATGGATCTTGTTCTGCTGAATGAGCCATCTGGGGGACTCAGGACAGATGTAGACCTGAGCACACACAATCAGAGGAAGAACAACAGTAGACCCAAGCATCAGACGCCAATTGAGGTCATTTCCAACGCTCATGAATGCCACTCCCATGATGTTACCCAGCATGATACCGAATGCTGTCCACATCTGCCACATCATAACCAAGGCGCCCCGGATGGGCGCGGGCGAACATTCAGCTGCATATATGGGAACCGTTGTAGATTTTGAGCCAATTCCTAACCCAAGAACAAACCGTGCAATGAACAGGTTTACCCATGAGTTCGCGACACCTTCCCAGATGGAGGCGATAGCTGCAATGAGGCAAGAAATGAAGATGGTACCGCGACGTGCGAAGTATCGGTTGAGGGGCTCGGTGAGCCAGCAGCCAAGAATGGCACAAGCTAGGTATGGAGCTCCGACAACAAGGCCTGTAAGATTATCGTTGTTCTCTATTCCAAATCGCTAATGAATGTCAGCTTCCCAATCTCAGCAGCAGGGATGGGTGCTTTCAGTTACCTTGAGATAAAAGGCTTGTGCGCCATTGTTGACTGTTTCGTCCATTCCCTGTACAGCAGCAGCTAGGGAACACATAACTGAGACTTGGTCAGTTGGCTTTCATCGATATTTTTCACTGGATACCTACTCGCAAGCCAGTATAGCTGCCATGGTTGGTGCCATTTGTGCGTATGTTCTCGAATAAGTGCTTCCCTTTCAGACTCAGTGAGGTCAGGCAATTGTGTTGCTGTCTCGGGATTTTGCGAGACGAGAGCGCCTTTCTTGAATGTTTCGAGATCTTCTAGGAGATCGAATTTGCTGCAGAATTCATGAACATTCTTGAACAACTGCTCTCGAGGGATGCCAGCCAAAGGATTTTGGAAGACGGCATTGAGGTTATTGGGCCCACGGCCTTCGAGATCGTTGAGTGGGTCCTGCAGTGCACTATCCCTCTTCTCCTTGTGTTCATAGAATGTAGGGTCCTCGGCTTTGTCACTGAGCCCCGGCGAGGAGCTCACAATCTCGCCCTCCTTCATAGTAGGTGAGTTTGACAAATTAATGATCTAGAATGGCTTCACACAGCCTGGAAATGGAGCCAACGGTATCTCAAAGGGTCTGGACTGTTGGGAAGAGTCATACATAAGAAAGACAAGGTGGGCTGTGGGGAAGCAAGCCTTTTATTTCCTGCTCATGATTGCTGCGCTCGGACAAGTGCTGACATCTTAGACAGAGCTTACCCCGGTCAACATTCATCTATCTTACTTTCCGTCTATAGTATTGGGTGCGGCATGGGCCGCAAATGGGGAAATACCTGCGTCAAATGCTAGTGAATCCATGGACCGCGCCTTTATCCAGTAAGGCTTAAAGTACCAATTACTTTCCTTCTCATCCGGGTCATCGATTCAGTCAGCCCCAGCCGAATGAACCGAGAATTCATGGAAACTAGAGTGAGGACGTGCCCCTTGTCATCGGGTACGCCCCAATGCGGAGTATCCCCATGGGGGTGGGCTTAATAGAGTGGACCACCACGCGGACGAAAGCCAATTACATCAAAACTGAGTGAGTAGCGTTGTATTTCTTTCCTTGCCCAAATAATCCCAGTCACACCGTGCCAGTCAGCGTTAAGCACTCGAAGCAATACGAAGCACCCAGGAAACGATCAACGCTGGAACAACCTATCAAGATGGTCGACAATATATATTACGTCATGTTGCTGTGGGGAAATATACATCTAAATGGTCTTTGTCAATCCGCAACTTGAGTCAGATCGAACAGGAACTTGCTTTTGCTCTCCAAGGATTTTCAAGCCACTTACGACCGGGCTGGATCTCACCGTCTAAGCACGCGCATGGCAATTTTCTTCCGTGGGGAGCCGCCGTGGATTGGACCGTTTGGGGCTTTTGTGGCTTACGGCATTGAAAGCCGTGACGCCTCCCGCTGATTTGCGGAGTCGCCCCTCAGAGGTTAATATGACCCCGCAGTTCCGTCAACGCCGGGAATATAGACTTTCGGACTAGAAGAGACAGCAAGCAGGGAGATTGGGGCATCGATGATATTCGCCTCTGCGTGTCTGATTCGATGCACGGACTGGAATTCTCACGCCAAGAGTTCATCGAGCGCTCCATTTTACCCTTTTGGTTTGGAGGTCCTTGCATGAGGTATACTCTTTGAATCCCAGAGAAAGACCAACAATACTATATTCCTAGAGTGATGACAGGCAAACTATACTCCGCCGTGCTCTTAAACATGTGACTCGATGGCATAAGCAAGATTACATTTTCCACTATACTCGGTTATCCTTAGCGACTAATCTTCTAATTATCCAAATTCAAATCTTGGAGCCCTCTTCCTGGCACCTCTCCATCTCTCCAAGTAGACACTTTCGTACTTAGAAACTGTTTGCTTGCTATACAATGGCTGGACTTTGAACTGCAGCCCCAGTATCCCTGTTCCTGCATCACGGCAACGATATCTTCCAGAATTTTCGGGAAAAGAATCTGACAGATGTCAAATGTAATAGGGCTGTCTTCGGTCATTATCGGTCTAAATATATCAGAGCTCCAGGGCTACGGAAGACTACTCAAGTAAAGACATATGTATGGTTTTAATATACACTAGATGATGATGCTAATCAGAGATAATCGAAAAGATATACACTCCCCAAAGTTCCAGGTAGATTTGTAGCAGTCCCTACTCAAGTCTCTTGCTCAGTACGACACCATAGTAGATCGTGGCAAGGAAAGCAGCCATGTTAATCAGACTCGAAATGCCATGCACACGACCAAACTTCTTGTTCAGGGCCAGCATCTCCTTGGAGTGGGGAGCAGGGTCGTAGCTCTTCTTTCCGTCGCGAGTTTCTACACAAGTCAGAAAACTATTGTTATTAGCAAAAAAATGACCACATACCCTGGTGCTTACGCTCCCGCATAGTCTTGATAGTAAGCGGGCGCAGAACAACGTTGTTAACCAGGCCAGCGATGGCAACAGCGGCCAGGGGCAGGGTAGTGTTGTAGCGGTTTTCAGGGGCCATGAGGCCAGAAAGACCTAGGGCACTACCACCAGCGCTAGCGGTCAAAGCTACAGCTACTGGAAGCGCAGTCTGTAGTGAGAAGTAAACGGGGAAGATGGCGGATTGCAAACTGGCAAATTGGGGGCGCGGCAAGGCGCGGAATGCGACCACTCCACCAACGAAGGACTGGGATGGGGTTAGCAGATTGAATAGCTTGCATCGGATGTGAGCTTATTATCAAGTTGAAGTTCGGCTCACCTGGAAGAACTGGGTACCCAAAAGGGTGCCGTAGCTGCTCAGAACATGTTAGTCTATTTTTCAACTGGATAATGCATCTTTGCGTAATCTTTTAAGCGGGAGGGAAGACGTACCCGAGGACGTGGTATGGACGAGGGTCATTCATGATGGTATCTTTTCTGGGAGAATAGCGATAGATGAAGCTTTACTACAAGAGTTTAGGTCCCAGTTTGAACATGGGGGACGCGTGGAGAAGCTGGGTGGTACGACGCATATTTCCACGCGATCAGAATCGTGTATGAACTATTTCCACGCACTACGATGTGGAAGATGACACAAACACGCACCATATGTTAGAGCCACGGGATCGGATGATGTCATGTGCGCGCGTTTGCGCTAGACCGAAAAGGCAATATCACGCGTCTGCCTGTTCTACTTGCTGGACTTCTGCCTCGCAGAATCCCCCACGCGAACTTGATTCCTAACACATCTTCAAAATGGCCGACAAGGAAGCTACTGTCTATATTGTCGATGTTGCGAGGTCAATGGGGGAGTGTCGAAATGGCCGCTCCGTTACCGATCTTGACTGGGCAATGCAGTATGTCTGGGATCGCATCACCACCACCGTATGTGACCATTCATCCAGTAAAGGTTCAAAGCTGACCACTGTTGCCAGGTTTCTACAGGTCGCAAGACAGCCACGATAGGGGTGGTTGCCCTGCGCTCCGATGGTAATAATTCAATTGACAGCTTTCTTGACTCGATCTAATCTGTTTCATTTACAGAGACTAGAAACGATCTCCAGGAGGACGATAGTTTCGAAAACATCTCCGTTCTTTTTGAGATTGGACAGTATGTTTCCATCATGGAAGCTTTAGGCGACTGACTAATGTCAACTATCTAGGGTTCTCATGCCTGACATTCGAAAACTGCGAGATGCAATCAAGCCCAGTCGTACCTACAAGGGCGATGGTATGTAAAGTACCTTCAAAGTTGGTGAAAACTTTAAGTTGACATGTTGCAAGCTCTTTCTTCCATTGTGGTTGCCATCCAAATGATCAGCACTTATTGCAAGAAGCTTAAGTACAAACGTGAAATCGTACTCGTGACGAATGGTACAGGCTTAATTAACAGCGAGGACCTGGAGCCAATCAAGGATAAGATCAAAGAGGATAATATCAAGTTAACTGTTCTGTACGTTGAAGTACCTTATCACGTTGGGCTTTTGCTAATACCTTCAGTGGCCCTGATTTTGATGATGCGGACTGGGGGGTGAAAGAAGAAGACAAGGGCGAGCGAAAGGTAAAAAGGACTACATGCACCCCACTGGCTTCATGCGCTTATCCTAATCGCAGGCTGCGAATGAAAAGCTGCTTCGGGACTTTGTCGAAGACTGTCCAAATGGCGCATTCGGCACCCTTGATCAAGCTGTCTCCCAGTTAGACATCCCTCGTCCAAAAGAGACAAGAAGTATGCCATCATTCAAAGGCTTCCTTTCACTTGGAGATGCAGAGAATTATGAAACGGCGCTCCGCATTCCTGTCGAACGATATTTCAGAACTTACAGTGCCAAACCTCCAACGTCCAGCTCTTTCGCCCTGCGATATGGCGATGAGCCAGGACAAGGAGGTTCAGGGCCCGCTACCACCAAAGCGGATCAGCTAAAATCGCTGGTACACGAAACCAAGAAAGATGCATTGACCACCGTCCGAACTTCACGAACATATCAGATTGACGATGAATCTGTCCCCGGAGGCAAGGCCGATGTGGAGCGCGATGACCTTGCTAAGGGTTATGAGTATGGACGCACGGCTGTGCACATCAGCCAAACAGACGAGAATATTACAACATTGGAGACCTTTGCGGGTCTAGAGCTCATTGGTTTCGTCGCAGATGACAAGGTATTTTCCTTGATAGACTGATCTTTAATCATTCACGCTAATTTTGCCATGTAGTACGATCGGTACCTGCACGTCTCCAACGTCAACGTTATTATCCCACAGAAAGCTCACGATAAAGCCACTCTTGCGTTATCATCGCTTATTCATGCACTCTGGGAATCAGATAGCTATGCCGTTGCTCGACTAGTTACCAAGGAGGCCAAGCCACCCATGCTCGTACTTCTTGCCCCGTCAATCGAATCAGATTACGAGTGCCTTCTGGAAGTTCAGCTTCCATTCGCAGAGGATGTGCGATCATATCGATTCCCGCCCTTGGACAAGGTTGTCACCGTGTCCGGAAAGATTGTTACTGAGCACCGTAATCTGCCAAGCACCAGCTTGCAGCAAGCAATGGATGAGTATGTAGACAGTATGGAGCTAGACTTGAAGGATGATGACGGGTAAGTCGAACTGTCTCACTTTGTGTTGGAAACATTGCTTACCAATATCAATCCAGAGATCTTATCGAAGGACTCCCAATTGAGCACTCTTTCTCTCCACTGCTGCATCGCATTGAAGGTGCGGTGCGATGGCGCGCCGTGCATCCCGATGACCCTGTCCCCGAAGTATCAGAGCAACTTACTAGATTCTCTCGTCCTGATGAGGGATTAGTAAACAAGTCCAAGAAGCAATTAGAGAAACTAATCTCCGTGGCAGATGTCAAGAAAGGTCAGTTCAACTCCCCATCTACATCGCCACAAGCAACAACTGACCCAATCAATCCATCTAGTCCCACCCAAAACAAAAGGCCGCAAACGCAACCGCGAAACAGAGAAACCCCTCTCCGGTCTCGATGTCGATGCTCTCCTCAACTTGGAACCTAAGCGCGCCAAGATCTCCCCAGAAAACGCCATCCCTGAATTCAAGCAGCTGCTTTCGCGTGCCGATAACGTCGAGGCTATTCTTGATGCTGTAGAGCAGATGGGCACTATTATCGAAAATCAGACCAAGCATAGTCTTGGCGATGCTAATTACGATCGTGTAATTGAGGGACTGGGAACTATTCGTGAGGAGCTGATTGAATATGAAGAGCCGGCGGCTTACAATGAGCTTCTACGGGGTCTGAAGAAGAAGATTCTTGGCGATGAGCTCGGTGGTGATCGAAAGGAACTATGGTGGCTTCTTCGGAAGAGTAAATTGGGGCTTATTGATCAAAATGTGTCAGAGAGGTCTGAGGCCACGGAGGATGAAGCGAATGAGGTGAGTTGACCCTTGAAAGTTTTGAATAATATACTGACTTTCTATAGTTCTTGTCTGCTGCCTAACTTAGATACCACCTGTGATCCGTGTCAATTTGCTGTTACCATGGTTTTGCTACATGAGCGAGATTACTGCATCATGGCTATTTGTCTACTGCGATGTTTTCGAGAAGAGTAGTCAATATGCTTATTTGGAATGATCGTACAAAAATAAACAACTTCCCAAGTGTTTGTCCGAAAAATGGTGATAATCGCCCATGCTGGGAATCAAGAATAGAAGAAAGTAGTGTGCGCCGAATGAACGCTCAAGGGAAACGTGGTTCAAAATGCCCAGTATGTATATGGCATGAATCGTCAAATAACAATAAAGAAATATGCAGTCAATCTTCTGCTTAGGAAATCTTGCCAATCCGCTTCTTGCCAATATCGAGCTTGGATTTCAGACTGCAATAAGTTAGTAAATACCACACCAAACTCCAGGCCAAGGAAGAGAGAGACAAACCGATCAGTATCCTCATCAGCCATCTTCAACAACTCATTCTGCACATTCAACTCCTCGTGGATGGCCGTCCCAAGCTCCCTCTGCCGAATAACAATCTTCATCAACTCCTCAACGCTAGCATCTTGATGCTGCATCATCTGCTTTTGCAACTGTAGCACACCCTCATTATCTAACTCGCGCGTGCGCTCAGTCTCTTTACCAAGGACCCGTCCGGATTTCGCTGGCGTTCGTCGCCCGTTATTGATTCCAGAGTCTCCATTCCCCACATTCATGAGCGCTTCCTTATCTTGAATCGAGGCAACCGCATGGTCAAGCTTGCTTTTGGTCGCCATAGCATGCGAAAGATCCTCCAACCCGTCTTTTTCCTTTCGGGCGTTGATAAGCAGGTCCTTTCGACGACGGAGCTCGCCATCGCCGAGGCTAGTTGTAGAGGAGTTGTTCGATTGCGTACCGCGGCCGCTGAGGTTTTTGAGACCTTCTTCGAGGGTGGAGATCATAGAGCCTGCACGGACAAGACTGCTTTTTGCCTGTGCTGAGCTCTCATGCTGTTTCTGCGGTGTTGTCTCTTGGTCTCGGCGGGAGAGTGCTAGGCGGGCATCATGGAGGTGGGCCTTCAGATCACGGAAGTAGTCGAGCCAGAGAGTGGGGTCGGTGATTGGGGCGTTGGATGCATTGCCAGGGTCTGTGATTGCAGCGTGTAGCCTTGTTGAGGAGCTGGCTGCGCTGGTTGACGCGGAGGCGGCTGCTGATGGCAGGTTGAGGAATGCTCGCCATGCTGGTGAAGTGCGCCAACGTCCGTCCGGGGACTCGTTGATCGCTCGAAGATAATCTTCTAGGCCGATACGGCGCTCTTCGCGGAAGCTGTCGTTGGAAGTGGTCTTTGAGAACCACGATTTTGCTGGGAGTGGAACGGGGGGTTCGGCATTGGTCTGGCTGATGAGGGTCTTGTGGAATGATGCGAAGTCGGAATAACGCTTGGAGACGGTAAAAGAGCGGAGCGGGAGACGGAGGGTTATGTGGTAGACGGTGTGCGGGGGAGAAGTCGGGGATAGAGAGGTTGTGGGTATAGCAATCTCTACAGTCGGCGCCATAGCGGTAGTTGTCATTAGGATGGAAGTTGGAGAAGCTGTAGAGAGATAAGAGGGTGAGTTACCCGCATGACGCAACCCGAATCGGTCTTAGTCCCACATCGAAATTGTTTTGCTTTTTGAACATTGAACACCACTTCTTCCTCTGTCGAGCTTGTGAATATCGCAAACATAATGGACATATCTACTGTCAATCAGCTGTCATCGTCACCTACAAGACTTCCTGATTGCTGCTTGGCCATTTCCAGCACCTTGATTAGCTCTATTGTTGCACACCTCCCCAAGAAGCCCGCCTTTACGCTCTCGATCGGCAGCGGGTCCGGTTTGCTCGAGCATCTACTTGCTCGTAGCAATGAAAATGTATCTGTACAGGGCGTGGAGGTGAGCTCGACTGTCAACCGGTATATTCCCGAAGAAGACATGCACGTGGTCAGCGGCGCATGGGGTCTATATTCCTTTGCCCAGCAGGCTGCAGCATGGATGTTTGTGTACCCACGCGACCCGAAGCTTATCACAAGATATATTGCCACATATGGCGATAACGCTGTAGAATTGATACTCTGGCTTGGACCGCGGGTCGATTGGCCTGACTATGAGCCTTGTTTTCGCCAATCTTCATTCTCGAAGCTGGAATTTCCAGATATTGGATTAACGCCGTATGAGATCGCGGTAGTTGCCAGAAGATCATGATTAAAGCAAAATTGCCAAATTAGGGGTATCATTTTCCTCTCAAATCGAACTATTCATACAGATGAATCCCAGACCTCTCGTGAGTCTAACAGGTCCCGTTGGCCAAAGAACTCGCCAGTCACTGTAATGATCATGTCGAGCAGAGCGCGAGTCTGTTTAGCCACGCATTCTTGGTCTGCACTGGCGGGCTCATCCTCCGCACTTCCTTGTACCTTGGCCTGTAACCGTGCCTTGGCTGCCTCCAGCTCGGTGTCAATTGCATCAGACATACCCGCATCGGCATCGTTCACGGGCTCCGACTGCGTTTTCTCCTCTGGTTCTCCCTCTGGAACCAAAAGTTCTGGCTGTATGTCCTCTCCAGAGTCCGAGTCTGGCATTTCCTCGCCTTCCATATGTGGATTCTCCTCCGCCTCTCGAATTTTCTCTAAGATCTTCGCGGCCCGTTTCCCAATATCGCGAATGTCTCCTACCTCTTCCGTGGACAATTCTCCAATCTCTCGACACTTGCCTAGCAAGCCCCAGGCCCAGGCACCGATGCGTCGAATCTTCTCGGCGTCCCCACCCCGCAAAATTTCAGATATCAGTCGTGCCATCACTTGCAATACCCCGAGCACACTTGTCTGGTCCATACAGGCCAGCTGGGCCATCTGTGGCTCGACAGCCATGACTAGCCGTCTCCATTCCTTTCTTGCGGCTTCGACGCCGCGTGGAAGGGTAATTGGATGGTTGTCGTCGAGGCCGGCGATCACGCTAGCTGGGGGCGAACACTTCAGGGTAGATCGAAGAAGTAGAAAACGATGTCGGAGAAGGTTGTAGTAGCAAGCCTGAGCTTCAGGATATGTGCTTGGAGGGGTTGAAGGCGCGGTTTTGTTCTCGGGCGGAGCTACATAAGCATGCTCGCGATCGAAATATCCATGAGGAAAAGAGGTTGGTTTGGTGTCAGGTGCAGTCGAATTTTTGATCGGCTGTGTATCATCTGTCTTTGGGGTCTTTGCGACAAAGACTGAAGGTAGCGCGCTCGCCTCGGATCTAGAAGCTCACCAGCATTGTCAGGTTGTGTTTTATATAGAGCGTATAGGGGGGTAGGGGACTGGGGTGCATTTGGGGATATTTAGCAGGCAAGAAGCGACCAAGAGAATTGAAACATACCGGACCATGCGTAGATATCCCAGCCCATCATCTTCTGCATCGTCGTAGCAAAGCTCTTCGCTGACATCGTCTAGACCTGGGAACGCGTTTTTCTGGCCGTAGATTGGATGGCTGTAAGGTTTCTCGTAAGGAGTCACAGAAGACTTTTCGCCGCCTTCGTCATCATATGATATGCGAGCCCGTTTGGACGAGGGGGCTGCCATCGCTGCTTTTCGCTTGTCTGGCATTGCGGTGTGTAGGAGGAAAAGTCGCGAAGCTCCGATGCTTATCGGCTTATCGGCTTATCGCATTATCTTTATCGATCTACAGTAATAGCCTCATCTTACCAATCCACAACAGACAACACGTTAGCATAGCGCGGGAATTGCAATTCAGACAAAAGTGTTATATCTGATTTCCTAGATTTTAAAGAGCATATGAACTCGCTTCATTCAAGCCAACAAGCAAGATAACGCTTCATTCGAGCTGGGATATACACTGATATTTCAAACATAAGTAAAAAAAGATAACTCAGTGGATGTCACTCATTATCAACTTCAAATTCCAGGATCCGTGTGACAAAGTAGCTACCTGGACATATGCCTACCATAATATTACAATCCATTACATGGCAGCAAGATACTTTCTCATGCGATATTATATAAGCACCAATTAACCAATCAAACACTGCGTTCAAAAGCTTAAATCTGATCTCCATTGAATATCGTAAGTGGGGCCGTCATGCACCTGTCCTCCACATGCTGAAGAACATGAATATTTTTTGGGGGGCTAGATTATCTTATCCATGCAAAATGTCTGATCAAAGGCATTTTTGAATCTACTGTTAGATTTACAAAGATCGGGCACACTAGAATCGCTAATCTCCAAGGAACCGTCCCGATAAATGCATTTCTTTTCGTCTCTTATCTACACAAGCAATCCTCTAAGGACGCAGACGCTGGGGGTCACGAGGGAACAGCGATGCCAAGCGAACGTTGGGCAGGCCAAGGAAGAACATAACAATACGGTTCAGACCGAGACCACCACCGGCGTGGGGAGGACATCCCTGGCGGAAAGCGTTGAGGTAATCCTCGAAGCCCTCCTGGGTGGGGTCGAGACCCTTGGAGCGCATGGAAGCCTCCAGCTCATCAATGTTGTTAATACGCTGAGCACCGGACATGATCTCCTCACCACGCATGAAGAAGTCGTAAGAGTTAGAGAAGCGGGCATCCTTGGGGTCGGCCTTGGTGTAGAAGGGACGGACAGCCATGGGGAACTTGTCCAGCACATAGAAATCAGTGTCGTACTTTTCGCGGATGATCTGGCCGAGCTGCTTCTCCTGGGCAGTGGAGAAGTCGTTCTCGAAACGCTCCTGCTCGGACATGTCAACGCCAGCGGCCTTCAGCAGCTCGACACCGTCCATGTAGTTCAAGCGCAGAGCCTTGCCATCCTTGGGCAGCTTGAAGTCACCGGCCTTGGGGTAGGACTTCTGGATGATAGCAATCTGGGCGGCGTAGCGGGCCTTAAGTTGACCCAGGATGAAGACCAGCAGGTCCTCAGCGAACTCCAAAACCTCGTGGTAGTGCTTCTCAAAGGTCTTCTCGAAATCGAGACCGGCGAACTGCGACGTAGTTAGTAACGATATACTCGTTGTTTTGCGGTGTGATCATACCTCAGTCAAGTGACGGTGGGTGTTGCTGTCCTCGGCACGGAACACTGGGGCAATCTCGAAGACGTTCTCCATGTCACCGGCAATACACATCTGCTTGTACAGCTGGGGGCTCTGGGCCAGGTAACCCATGCGCTTGAAGTACTTGACCTCGAAGACGTTGCTACCACCCTCAGTGGCCGCACCGACCAACTTGGGAGTGAAGATCCATCGCGAGCCGCTCTTGATCATGTATTCAGCAAAGAGCTCTGCGACACCGCTGGAAATCCAGGTGATAGCCTGGCTGGTCTCGGTCTGCAGATCCAGAACTCGGTTGTCAAGACGAGTCTTGAGAGTAACGATGGGAGCACCGGACTCGTCAACCTCGTTCTCCTTCTCCTCGGTAGGGGGCGGGCGCTCAGCATCCTTGACCTGCATGGGCAGCATCTGCGCAGCCTCGGAGATCATGTAAACCTTGCGAATGTGGAGCTCCAGGTTCTGGATGGACGCGGAGGAGATTGGGATCTCAGGCTTCTTCACAATACCAGTGACCTGGATGATCGAGTTGACGTTCAATCCACCGGTGTACTTGATCATCTGGCGGGAAATGGGCTCGGCGGCGGCAATGACGGCCTGGACCTTCTGACCCTGCTGGCGCAGCATCAAGAAAGCCAGCTTGGCACTCTGGACACGGGCATTGTCGACACGCGCGACAACGGTAACCTCCTTCTCATAAGAATCTTCTGTCAATTGGCTGAATCGGGTGGAAGAGATGACGTCCTCGGTCTCGGGGAGCGGGCCATAGAGGTCCTTAGCTGTGTCGTTGGCTTCCTGAGCGGCGGCCTGAGCCTTCTCTTGGGCAGCTCGTGCAGCGGCCTTCTCAGCCTTAGCCTTCTCCTTCGCGGCCTTCTTAGCAGCGTTCTTGCTGGCATTCTTAGTCTCGCCCTCGGCGGGAGCGGCCGCGGGGGTCTCCTCGGGCTTGGGACGGGTGGGCAACTCAGAGTCCGCCATGATGCTGAGGCAAGGAGTCAGTGGGGCCGAATTAGGATAATCAAGGGGGAAGCAGCGGAGTGGAGAGCTTCATTACCTTAATGATGGATTGATATCTCGTGACGGCAATCCACTTGAGTCAACACTTTGAGTCACCCCGCGGTAGACCGCAAACTGCCCTAAACCCTAAGAGGGGTGTTTGTCACGTGATATTCAAGTCATACTCCTGCCTAATATAACTAAGGAGCGCCCTACTGTTAGGTATCATTCATTGGTCCAACCTTGAATTGGAAAAATTGGAACAAGATACAAGAAATCTAGCGAGTCAATTGCTGGGGTCAGGGTTGTAAAACTTTCAAGGTTGCAACTCAACCCAACTAGACGGCTATTGATTTCCAATGTTTGTACATTTCGTGGCCCGGTAGTCTATAGTAATATAATTGCTAGAAAACATGAATACTCAAAATATATACACCATGAGTGAAAGCGCCGTGTTTATGCTCATATTGACATAAATCAACCCTGGTGCTGTGCATATGACACATGTTCATTGGAATGCAGGCAAAATTACGAAGACCACTTGGAGGTCTTCAGTGCCCACTGTACACCCTTCTGGACATCATCTGCTATAGTAGTAGGAGTCCAAGCAGGCTCACCACCAGGGTAAACTCCAGTGCGAACCAAGATGGACTGCCACTTGCTTCCAAATTCACTGCGGTAGGAGTTTGCACCCCGAATGTCCGACTCCGGGTTGTCACCAATCATATACACGTGCTTTAGAGGTGGGAGATCAGCTGCACCTCCGAAGATCCTAGACCGGTTCCGAAGCAGTTGTCGCTCAGCAAATTCATAGGTTCCCTGGTAAGGCTTTCCAATCACAGTCTTCTTTAACTCAATGCCCTTGCTCGGTCCGCCTGTAGTGGCAGCCCAGACACCCTCTAGTGCCTCACGGAATCCGCCCTGGCCAAGACGGGGTAAAGGATAGGCGGCTGCCCAGAATAAATCTGGGTTGGAAAAGTATAGATGAGGCTGGCCGTCCTGTTGATACCCGTGATTGGGGAGGTCAATCTGGCCATTTTTGTCCGACAGGGTACCTACATGCCCCTGGCGTGAGAGCAGAATGTCCATAATGACCTGTGTATCCAAGCCCCAGTCCCGGGGATCATTAAAAACGAAGACCGCGTCAATTTTCAGCCCCTTTTTCGGATCAGTGGGGTCAATTGGTTTCGGAAGAGGTCTGGCAAATGTCTTGTAGTGTTCTGAGAAGTTCTTGGAGAATGGCCAGATGGATGGATTGGCCATGAAGATATCTCCGGGTGTCACAACATTCTTGAATCCATATCTAGAGCGATTTGTTAGAGAATCAATGATCCTGGTGTGGGCGTACGCCGACGACATACTGTTCCGCAACGCGCCGGCAGTTATCCCCATCACCTCCAGCTACCAAAACACATTTGTTCTCCAGCGCGCTTGACTCATCTGGCCCTTTCACCAGCTCGGCGAAAGGAGAGTGGCTTTGTACAATATCAGCCGCATCCAGGGGCACGTTCAGCTTCTCGCTGATCTCAGCCACTCGTTCTGTCTCGTGTTTACCGCCGCCATTGGTGAGGAGGATAAAAGGAATGCCTTGCTGTTTCAGGAGAGCCAATGAGTCGGCAGCGCCAGGAAGAGGCTTAGAAGCTCGTAGGAGGACACCATCAATACTAAGACAGAGTGTCAGACATGGCGATTCAGACTGTAGCCATATGCATACATCATCATCCCTACTCACTCAAAGGCAAAAGCAAAATTGGGAACCCGGGCAGGGCTGGCTGTTTGAATTGTACGGCGGCCAATACTGCAACGCGATGGTCGCTGCAGCAGGCTGAAAGAGCGCCAAACTGGTTGAGGCCTCATTCTGTGTTATTGGGGGGAGGAGTTGGAGAAGGTTGACAGGGGGGCAAGTTAAAGGTGTGATATCATCTCCGACTCATGCGGCCCCACTCTGCTTCCGCTTTCCCAGTGGCGTTCCATGAGTTTGAAACCATTGTCAGACCGCCTTGTTATACCGCCATATCCAGTTTGTAGCTTACCTATACGCCGCACGCTAATAACTAAATAGTGTAGGACACACCATATAATAAGAAATTCTTTTGTTTGGGAGTTTGTGATACTTAGTAAACAAGGACGCCATTGTTTATATCACCAAAAGCGTTACTGGGAGCGTTACTGGGAGCGTTACTAGGGGTGTACCGTCTTACTGAGAAATCTACTGGGAACGTTACAGGGAACGTTCTCGATATAATAGGGTACTGTAGTATAGTGCCATACAGGTACGTATCAAGTCGATTTAACTATAGAATAAGAATTTATAATGGCAGAAAATATGGCAGAATATTATGGAGTGGGGCGGGTTTTAAATTCATGGAACGCCACTCCATTGTTTTATCTTCTATCAACTTCGCATTTTACCTTCTCTTCTTCCATTACTCCATTGCTTATCTTCTGCCAACTTCGTTATTTAATCAAATCAAAAATCCAGAATCAGTCATGTCCCACAACCTCGTCTTGCTTCTGTGTCTGTAATCGACAACAAGCATCAACTGGTCCGTTATTCCACTTCATCTCTGCAGCAAAAGCACCACACTACACATCAGACCCTCACTATGGCCTCTATGGGATTCAACTACTTCCCCACTGAAGTTCTAATAATCATTGCTGAATATGTGTACGACCTCGAGACTTACGGAGATTCGCTTACGCACAATCGCCGTGAAGATGCCAAACTGAAACGACAAAGCACTCTGTTCAATTTTTGTCTCGTGTGCCATCAGTGGTACTCGGTGGGAATCGAGCCACTATATCGCGAACCTAGTGTCGCAAATGGCAACAGGTTTATGAAGTTTACCAAAACCTTATGTCCACCAACCAAGGCAAGAAACAAGACGAAGTCTGATTTGGGCTCAATGATTCATGTGTTGAACCTGGGTCAATTGGTTCACCAAAGCTCGAACAGTGTTACTGCACGATTGCTTAATAAGGCTAGTGAGAATCTAGTCAATTTTACAGCGCCCCGGGTCTCATTTTCGTGAGTAATCAAACCCACACTTCTCAACCCCAATCACTCTGAACCGGAACGTTATAGTGAACGTTCCAGCTAACTTTTGACAAGTCTCAATGCCCTCGCATCCCTCACGAAGTGCCGGAGCCTCAAATACCTGGATCTGAGCCGAGTGGGCGATTCCTCACTAAGCTTCCCACAGCTCAAAAAGGCTGTCAGCAAGCTCGCGAGTCTCCGCTCACTTTCACTACCCATTTACATTCCACTTACCCGAACTCTGCCCACCACTGGGACATGGCCTAGTTCCCTCACTAGTTTGAAAATCGGCGGGCGAATTGACCCTAAGCTAATGGAAAACTTTGATTGGCCACCTAATGTGACGGAATTGGTCCTGTCGAATTGCAAAAACGTGACCGTGTCGCTTATCAACAATATTTTGTGCAATGACAATTTCCAATACAGTTTGACGGATTTTATTGTTGAAACGGATTGCAATGTCGACAAAGTGGATCTCGATGAAAGCACGAGTGTCTTGACTGACTTGGACGCCCTCGAGCATATCAAGATGCCCATAGGCCTCATATGGTCCTTATTAATGCTTGAAGATGGAATGCCAGCCTTGTCTATTCGGTCCCTGATACTGACAGAAACTATCGGCCCGTACGGTGTGCAGTACCCTATACACCATAACTTCTGCGACGCCGTTACCAAATCCCTCGAATCAGGCCCGTTGAGCAACCTGTGGTTTTTTAAAGCCCCGCATTCACTCCTCAAACATTACGGCGTGGATCCAATAAAGCTCGATGAGCTTGTCACTAGTCACCTGGACGATGTCGATGATGAAGAACTGGATGAGTTGGGCACGGGCTTTGGATTTCAAGTTCAGAAATAAAACTTGTTCATGCCGTGGGATGAATTACGGTCTAGAATTAGCGCCAGCATAGCATAAAGATAGATAGATACCCATGAATGCCTTAGTGCAATTACCGAATGAAACAACATGACTTACATTGCCTTTTCCTTCCATAGATCATATAACCAAGGATATACAATCGAGCACCTCACTGACCACATGTGGTTCCCATCATGCAGTAGTCGTAATTCTGAAAGTATTGCTGCTGTGCCTGATTTCCCTGGCATTAAAGAGCATGTCCTCTCGCCAGATCTAAGTCAAAATACAAGGTAACGTTCCATTCCAGCTGGGATATACATCAATATCCCTAATCCTCAGTAACGAGAAAAAGGCGCTGACTCAGTATCACTCCTTGATGACCTTCAAATACTACGCCTTGCCTAATACCGTCAATGTGGTTTTCTCAATTATCAATCTCCACAACCAACATTGTCCCTAGCTTATCTACGGCTATTGAGATAGAGCCAAGTTTCAAATAGGCAAAAAGAGAATTGCTTTTCATGCAGACTATATATCCCAATCTATTTGAGATACCGAAAAGCAGCGAAATAACAAGTACTACAGCAAGGCTGGACAGCAGACCGGAAAAAGAGAAGACCCTCCAATTTTGTAGTGAGCTTCATGGGACTCGTCAAGACCAACAAAATCGCGCCAAGAAGCACAGTGGAGGAAACAAGTGAAAACGTAGCAGAAACAGAGGATAGCAGGCTTCTTCGCGACAGGAGAGAATGGGAGAGAAAAAGAGGAAAAATGAACCAAATCCTCATGTCTACTACAATTTGCTATAAAGAGAAAAAAGGAAAATAAGTTAAGACATTAAGTGACAGATGCGAGCACCGCGGCAGCAACGCCCTCCTCTTCTGCCCGGACCGTGATCTTGGTTGTGACACCGCTCTTGCTGGAGTAGGCCATCTTGATGAGAGAGGCCACTCTGCCGCCGGAGACTGTCTTGCCGAAAAGCTTGAGAGTGTGAGTGCTGTTGTTGAGGGCGATATCAGTGCCTTCCAAAGGCTGGAGGGACAATGCTGAAATGAGTTGCTCAGTGGCATCTGATAGTAGGTTGTTAGTAAGTTTTGAGGAATCGGGATAATTGGTGTTAGACATACCAGCAATGCCCTTCATGTTGCTTAGTTGTAGGGTCTCGCTCTCCTCCTCGCCATTAGCACCAGTCTGTTCCCAAACGTGGTCGAAGCTGCCAGCGAATGCAGGAATGACGTAGTCGCTGCCGGTAAGCTCGAGGTCTTCCACTTGGTACTCGTCCTCGTAGCCCTCATCTTCTGGCTCGCCAGTACTAGGATCGATCTCCTTGCTGGTGAACTTGAGGTTGTTGGTAAAGGAGGTGATAGGTACACTGTTCTCGCCACCCAGCTTCTTGAAAGCGACATAGACAACGCCAGGCTCGTTGGGCATAAGCTTGGGAGCGGGGATAATGAAGTCATCTTCTAGCACATCATCCTCTGATGGTGAGGCAATCACGGTCACATCTCCAAGGACAGTATCGGGCAGGGTGTTCTTGATATCGTACTGCACAACAATGTGCTCCTTGAAGATGTGCTTAACAGCAGTTACGACGTACTCAGTCTCGCTCTCTGAGAGCTCGACAGGCGCCGAGGACTTGAGCAAGGTACCGTACTCCTTGATATCGGGAATCTGCAAGAGCTGCTCGGCGTATTTTTGGGTAGCAGCAGCAGTAGCTGCCTCGGCAACTCCGTTCGACTTGCCCTTGGGAGGACCGGCTGAAGGAGCCTTCAGGGTAGGTGTGGCTGTTGTGAGCTTCTTGGTCCGCTCCTCGGCTAAGGCCTGCTCGTGGGAGACAACGGGGACGGAAGCAACGTCGAAGGCCGTAGCAAATGTCTGCTTGTCATTCGAGGTCACATACATAACGAGCTGGTGCTCGAAGGTGGAAAGGGAGTACATAGAATCTAGAGTCGTCAATAAAGAAAGTGACTGAAAAGTTTCGCTGGGATGCTTACCGTTCTTAATAAAGGCGCTAGCTGTGGCATCTTCGGCTCCCATCAAGCGAAGGTTGAGGGCAGCACGATCGCGAACCTCATCATCAGTGTCATCAAGGCAGCGGGTGAGCAGAACATGCACACTAGACTTGACTTCAAGGTCCTTCTGACCAACACCAAACTTGGCCAACGCAGTGACGGCGGCGGCACGGACAATAGCGTTTTCCAAAACAACGCGGTTGTAGATGTAACGGATGTACTTAGTGGGGTGCGAAGTCTTAGGGCCCTCAACACCAAGCAGATGAAGGACACGCACAGACAGCTTAGTGAATTCGCAGTCCTCAATGAACTCGCAAAGATGGGCGAGAGCTAAAAAAGTTACTATTAGACCCAAAACCCAATGTACACAGAGCAAAACAAACTTACCATCTTCCTTGCTGTCAGGAACAAACTTGATTAGATCAAACATGCTCTCCACAACGGTACGCTTGAACTCGTAACCGCCCTCGTCACGAAGAATACCACTCAGGAAAACCAACATGCCAGCCTGCTTGCTGGGGAACTTCAGACACAATGTGCGGATAGCCTCAACGATAGTAATCTTGAACTCATCGGTAATGTCAGCCATGAAGCCAGAAATCTGCTTCATGAGACGATCCACACTGGCTTCGTTACCAGTCTTGAGCAGTGTTGTAATAGCGAATGTGGCGATAGAGCGGTTGGAGTTTGAAATAAGCGATTCGATGTCAGGGTTGCATACATTGACGACGTGCGGCTTGAACGAGGCAAAGTTGTGGAGAATGCGAATAGCGGCGAACTTTGTGATCGATCGAGGAGAAGACAGGAACAACTGTAGGACGTGAACGGCCTGTGAGGCCTCGGCATCAGTGACGTCCCGCAACTCGCAAATAGCCTTGGCGGCCTCGAAGTTGACCATCTCGTGCTTGTGACGGAGCCAGCCATCCAGCATCTGCACCATGGGCTTCCGGAGACCAGGGTCCTCCTCCGCCAGCTTGGCGGCCAGACGAACCAGCAACACCAAAGCTGCCGGGCTCTTCACCACGCCAGCTGCACCGTACTGCTGCACCATCTTCACCAATGCCATGCGGTCAGGGGAACGCATCTGATACAAGAGACCAATTGCGTGGTACTGGGTCATGAAGTTGGACTGAGAGATAGCGTGAGCCTGGGAGCCGGAAGAGAAGCCCAAGAAGCCAGTCGATTGCTTAGAAGACGAAGCAGCTTCCTGGGTTTCGCTTTGCCATCTCCGGACAACGTCGCGCGCGATGGGGAGGAGGTGGTAGGAGGAGACCAGAGCAGCTGATGAAACCGAAGGAGTCTTGTCGACAATGGCGGTCTTGATCAATCGCTCGATACCCTGCACAGTTGATCCATCAATGATGCGACACAGTGCTCGGATAGCGTTGGCTCGGTACAAGACGTCGCTTCCGACCGCGGTATCCTTCATGATGATACTAGTCGACATAATCACATCTTCCGCGGTGTTGGCGAGCTCCTTCAAGATAAGATACACCATCTGTCGCAAAGACGGGTCCTTGTTCTGGAACAGCTTCGAAATGCCGAAGAACAGGGTCGTGGCTTCGTTTGTGGGGAACTGCTCCCCAGTGAAGACGAGGACCGCAATCTTGGTCAATAATGTACGGCATGTTCGCGGCGAGATCGGTGAGGAGTTGAAAAGTCGAGCTAAAAGAATTGATCTGTTAGTCCGGTGCCCGTTAGGCAATGGGAGGGGGAATTGGTGAGCCGCAATAGCCAGGGGTCATGGCCATTTGCCATTGTAGATTGGCGTACCATCTTGGAATACGGAGGTCCGATCAAGCTTGATCATGACCTGATCGGCATCTTCATCCTTCTTCATGTAACTCATTTTGCCCAGGTGCTGGGATTGCACCAGCGGAATGTACTTCGCGATCGATCGGTAGTCGGGGATTCAACGGAGGAAGGACACAGTAACAGGGGAGAGCGGTGTAGGCAGCTACTGCATTCGCGTAACTTGCACCCCCAATAAAGTCAAAAGGTGTGGAGAGAAAAAGGAGGGAGTAGAGGTGGTGATGGAATCGCAACCTCGAGCTCCACGATCACTTGTTTATGGAGTAAAGTTGAATGGTGGCCTTCCGTGTGTTTGGCTGACCCGGGCAAACACTGCAAACAGGTGGCATCATGGACTCACGATACTTTGCCTATTCCAACTTCTTTCCTACATTTATTTGCTACATAGGTTTGGAGACAATTTCCTTGAGTTCTTCATTCCTCTTTATTCACAATGGAGGTCGAAGTCAATCCCAACGAGGATACTGAATGGTACAGTCCCATAAGCACTACCTGCATCCTGCCCGCATCCCCCCTCCCCGCTCGGTTGGAGCTATTTGTGTACAGGGTCTAAATATGATTATGTTTAATTTAGGAATGATATCCTCCGCCAACATGGAATCATCCCCGAGAAACCCAAAGACCCAGAGCCATTGATTCAGGAAGCCTTGATCGCGGCTCAACACAGAGCACATGAGAACCGTTTGGAGGACAAGGACCTCGATGAGCTGGACGCACTGGAGGAAGAGGAGGACGAGGGCTTCCTCGAACAATACCGGTAAGCTCCTGACAATCGCTTTCTGTTTTCGATATTCATGAACAACATTATATATATTATTTCAAGGCTGTGTACTAACCCCTAGCGACAGCCAAAAACGTCTCGCCGAACTCCACACTCTCCAGAAAACCAGCAACTTCAATCAGGTCTACCCCCTCCAGAAAGTCGACTATGGCCGAGAAGTTACCGAGGCCTCAAAAGAAGCATTCGTCCTAGTCAATCTCACCTCCCAGGGTGCCAACGTCGAGTCTCGCGTGTTGACCGAGCTTTGGCGACAATTGGCGAGCAAGTTTGGCGATATTAAGTTCTGCGAGATCCGTGCCGACATGTGTATCGAGGGTTATCCAGAGCGGAACACGCCCACTATTCTTGTTTACAAGGATACTGAGATCCGGAGGCAATTGGTGACTCTGCGGGAACTGAAGGGTGTGCGGACTAAGCTAGAAGGTGACCATCCACTATTGACACACATTCATTTGGGGGGCTTCAGACTGACTTTATGGATAGATCTGGAACAACTGCTCATTGAGATTGGAGCGCTGAAGGAAAGTGATGTTCGTCTCAAGAAGCATGCCGACGAAGATGACTACACGTCCAAGAACGATGACCTCAACGTCGAGGATTATGATGATGATTGGGATTAGTTGCATTTGAGCTTGACTCTATGCGATTAACCCATGTTATGATTTGATGTGTGTATATTATGAAATGCGCTCAAACAAAGTGAGACCATCCTTACCACTGCAACGACTTTGGAAGGAATTTGAAGAACCTTGGAACCGAAAAGAAGAAAATTCCATAACCTGGAGGTTGATGAACACTCCTTCGAAATGAAATGCATATAAGAATGAGGATTGTGGTCATGATTTTTTTGCACTCGAGTGCTGTTGATTACCCATGTATCCATCAGATTGACAATGCAAGATATATTAAGTCTTCGGGTATCAGTACAGGGACTCATTTCAAGGTTAGCTGCTGCACCAACAACTAATCAGATCCACATTCAAGATGAAGTAAAATTAGACCAAAAAGCGCTCAAAGAAAAGTTTCAATCATCAGTAATATCCCAATTTACAGGCAGGTAGATTCATCACCCGCTAATCCCAATTGTTTCATATATTCCAGCACCCAAGGACTCCAAGCCTAATAACCAAAAGACGCCAAATTAGGTAGATCAGTACCTTAATAACCAAAGACATAGACTCGTCATTTCGACCAAAGAGAGAAAGTGGCCAAGGAAAGATGGAATGTTAGATCAACTCGTCCCGATCCGCAACACTCGCCTCAATAGCCCTCATCACCTCTCCCTCCTTAAAAGCAGGACCCTGCCCATTACACTGAGCCATTCCCTTCAACCGATCTGCAACATCTCCAATATTCACCTGCCCCGCCTTGTACAGCGCATGCCCCTGGATAAGATCCCACGTGGCACCCGCATCAAGCAATCTCTCGCCAGTGATCTGACAAACCATAACCCGATGCGAAGCCGGCGGCGCAGTAGCACTACTCCCTGGTGCAGGGCCCCACCCAGACCCTTCAGGCATCAAAGTCGAATAGAAGTCTGTTGGAGAGTATTTCATGGGACCAGTGACGGTGGGCTGCTCTTGCATACCAGGGTTGTGAGAGCCGCCACCACGGTTCATAGAGCCGGATGTTACTCGTAAAATCTCATTTTCCGTGGCGAATTTGGCGAGTTCGCGCTTCAGCCGTTCGTTGTCGGCTTGGAGGGTATTTGAGGCTTCGGCCAGGGAGTTGACTTTGTCTTCGAGATCTTTGACGTGACGTTCTTTTCGTTCGCGGAATGCTCGTTGACTATACATATATGATAACGTTAATACAGTCCTCTGATATCTCGGGTTTTTCGGTTTTGAGCATCATGCTTTCGCAAATGTAGATGCAGGAAATCGTATCACATACGCTGCACGATTTTGCGCCTTGCGCTTGCTTTGCGCCGGAGTCATGGACTCTTTCTCCTCACTACTGCTGCGGGCGATACCAGTATCTGCATAATGACTTTCATCGCCGTCGATCGAGGACGGATCTAGCTTTGAATTGTTTCCAAAATCATTACTCGAGACGGAGTGTTTGGTGAAAGAGTCTGGTGGTGAATGTGGCGGCGGGACAAAAGATGAGGGGTCGATGCGTAAGGAGCCTTCCAGCCCGGGGAAATATTGGTTATATGTATTGTGCTGCTGCTATTATTAAGGGAAGAGTTCCCTTCAATTAGTAATCTGTACCTGAGATAGAAAGAGTGATCGGAGCCATACCATGGAGAATGGATCGTGTAGGGGGTCGTCAGTCTGAGGTGGTGGTTGTTGGTCGGGGGTTGGCAGCCCGTACATCGAGAAGGGCTGCGATTGATGGCCAGCATAATTGGAGTAATCCATCTTGCGACGATGGCAGAAGAACCGATTTGTTGATGTTTCGAAGGAAAGGGCAGGAGCCGGAGAGGATGATGGTCGTACGGAGGGAGATTTCAGTTTGGGTGTCGGGGGTTCATAGGATTTTCGTGACCCCGGACTCTGACCGATTCTGTTCCTTAGATTCGAGCCGTCTCGGCACGCCACATTTACCAATTTTAGGTGCCCAGGTGTCTCACTATATCTACTATTAGATAACTCAACGCAGATCTATTTTCTGAATAGTTCTTCCACACAAAGCTCACGTCAGGATTATTAAACATATTATTCGACCGAGTGGAGTCTGGCCCGTGCATGGAGCGCCCAGAACGGGGGCGAGTCGACTCGATGATCTCACTGCAAACTCAAGAGACACTACAGAGTACTTAGATCGTTACATTTCGAAGCCATGGAAACAGGTTGGGGGTAAATGCTATTTTGATATTGGATGTTAAAGGCCCCAGCGAATGTTGCAAGTATCTGATCGGGACATGCCATGACTTTGAAAGCGGCATTTTGATACCGAGGTAGAGGTAGACAACACTCCAAGCTCAGAATGCAATAGTTAGGAATTGGGTATGCAGTTGGGAATGACAAATTTGAAAAAAGCTAGAAACATAAAACATGCAAATCGACGCAAAACCTCCCCGGAAGCGACCCTATCCATTTTCCGTCGCCATTTACCAACCGAGACTAGACCTTCTTCTCTGAGAACAACCATAGGCCACCCGAAGAACTCTTGCACAGAACCCAAGGCAAGAATTCCAAAAAGGCCCATGATATCTTCGCAGAAAGTCATATCTCTAATAACCACTTCCATCCTCCAGACTGTAGCAGTCTTCTCCTCGTCCCCATCCGGCGTCGATTTGCAGTAATAAGAATTTCAAACATGAGGGGGCAGGGGTAAAAATCAGAAAGGAAAAAAAAAGCAATTTGGGTTAAAGGGGGGGGGATGAGAGCACAAATTGAAGGTAGGCGCACGTGAATGCGATATCCAAGAATTCCAGGGCAAGCGATCAAAGCAACAGAGACATAGTATAAAGTTCTGTTCCCAGAGTTGACGCCGTCATTTGCATCTCCGTCAGCCTCGATCCGGTCATCTGCGAGATTGTTGAAAGGGAAAGTAGCAGTCGCATGGAACCGAAAAGAGGGAAGACGTAGGAATAGCCACCATATCAATAACGTTTCGAGACTGATCGGTTGTCCCGAGGAAGCGGGTACATAAAATCCGAAAAGGGGAAAGCAGTCGTCAGGATTGCGTAGCCACCATGGTAGCTAGACAAAACACTGAGGGATCAAAACGGTTGAAGTCGAAGTATGATCGAGAACGGGGTAGAAGGGCGGTTAGAGATTGCAAAATGAATGGAGATCCAAGGAGAAAGGAAAAGAGAAATCCGAGAAGGTCGAGTGCAAGGAGTCACGTCCATGGCGAGTTGACGGTGGGTTTCCCGGGATTCTTCAAAGGTTGTTGTGTGCATGCAGGAGAAAACTTGGGGGAAGCGAGACAAGGAACCAAATCTAACAACCCCAGAGCTCTCCGCGAATACTCCACTATTAGTACCATTGTGCCCCAGTCCCATCGTCCCGCTTCGAACGGCTACCAGAAGGTCCATAAGCACCTAAAGCAGCGCCCTTCGAGGCAGAACGAAGCCTAACGCCGAAGACTATGCGATTAGTCAGATTCAGAACTAAAGGGTCCTCCACGCCAGCGTCACAGAAGAAAAACACCAAACGTAAGAGGGAAAAGGAGAAGGGGTTCCCTACTCGGAACCAGGTTTCAAAGTACTCACATCCTGTCACTTCCTCCCACGGCACGGTTGGTGTCCGGAGTGTTGTCGAGGGTGCCACGGTCGATGACCTTGCGGCGCTGGCCCGAGATGGCACTGGGCTTAGCGGCAGCGCCAGCGGCCATAGGACCAGCAGCAGCAGCACCCTGGCGACGGGCGGCTTCCTCATCCTTGTCCTTCTTGGTAGCATCCACGATCATGGCGGCGTTCTTCTGGTACTTGTAGACGGTCCAGTCGAACACGTAGTCGTACTGGAACGACTCACGGACGAAGAGATCGCGGAAAATCTTGCGAAGGTAGGAGTAGTCGGGCTTGTCGTCGAAGCGGAGCGAACGAGTGTAGTTAAGGTAGATGGCGAACTCGTTGGGGAAGCCACGGCACAGGACCTCGGTGGGGGTAGTCATCTTCTTCTCCATAATGCGGTCGTACTTCTGCTTTTTGGTAGCAGCCTTCAGGCCCTGCCAGGGCAAGGAGCCACGGCAGAAGTAGAGCATCACGTAACCGAGAGACTCCATGTCATCACGGCGAGATTGCTCGACACCCAAGTGGGTGTTGATACTGGCATAACGGGCAGTACCAGTAAGATTCTTGTTCTCACGGTACGGGATGTGGAAGTGAGTCTTGGGGTCGCGGTACTTCTTAGCCAGACCGAAATCGATCACATTAACTTGGTTGCCGCGCTTGCCGATACCCATGAGGAAGTTGTCGGGCTTGATATCACGGTGGATGAAGGACTTGGCGTGGATGTATTCAATGCGAGAAATAAGCTGATCGGCGAGGAGAAGAACGGTCTTGAGCGAGAACTTGCGGTTGCAGAAGTTGAACAAGTCCTCCAGACTGGGGCCCAGCAAATCGATAACCATGGCATTGTAGTCACACTCAGTACCGAACCAGCGGACGAAGGGAATACCGACACCACCGGCAAGAGACTTGTAGACACGAGCCTCATATTCGAGCTGGGGGTGCTTGGCCTTGACGCTCTCGAGCTTGATGGCGATCTCCTCACCGGAGATAATGTTTGTGCCTAACAAGATAAAATCAGCCTCTGCCAAGCAGGAGGACCATCAAAATTGGATATAAAATACATACCAAGGTAGATATCACCGAAACTGCCGCTTCCGATCTTACGGCCAATGCGGTACTTGTTACCGACACGCAAATCCTGTGTATGATGTCAGCACCTAGTGACCTTCCGACAGAGGCGATTTTGACGCGTTTTTGAGACAAGGAGCCCCTTTCCAACGGGTTGGGCGATGATCGACACAGGAGCGTGGGGATGTGACGGGAAAAGGGGTCGTTGGGAGAGGTTGGGCACTCACCATGGTCGTCATCTTGGATGGATTGTAGTGGCACAGCGATTAGCCGTGCAGAACGATTGAAAGCTATCAGTGTCACTGGTTAGACCGGGGTCTGAAAGATGGTTCACAGAAATTATATGAAGAGGTGGCCGAGGCAATAGGGAAAAGAGTGGGCGATGAAAGGTGGTACAGGTCAAAAGCAAAGATTTGAGATTGAGGGGGGTTGCCTATCTTAGCCTCAAGCGTAAGGCGTAAACGGGGCAGATGTGGCCAACACGAGGATTGTTGGGCCTTCACAGGCAGACAACGGGATAAGAAAAGGAAGCAGGTTGGGGAAGAACGAGAAAGCAAGGGAATAGAAGAGATATGAGATCAAAATCAGAGAGGGGATATAAGGCCATACCTAGAACGCTGATAAGGATCAAAGATGTCCAATGCCGACCGTACAGAAGCCGACCGGATAGATGGGGATGTGGACGAGAAAGTGGGACACGGACAGAACCGAGTCAGGAGAAGGAAAAGAAGATGCAGAGAAGTCCAAGGGAGTCTTGGACTAAACACCTTAAAGAGGGATGAGGAGGAAGGGAAAGGAGAGAAAGAGGGGGGAAGTCGGTGAACAGGTAAATAATTTTATTAGCGAAAGGCAGGTGGCTGAACAGTGACCTGCAGAGTACAGGGAGCCGCTAGGGATTTCGTGCGACGCCCGAGGTACCTGCCCCGTCACTTTTGCGCGAATTTATAAAAATTGAGTTAGGGGACCCTTTTTCATTATTACTTGTACTCTCTTTTTTATTCAAATACTAGATAAAATTGTTTTTCATCGTTCCTTTCTAAAATTGAATTCAAATATGATGCTTTGAAAGAGATTTGGGCTCGGCATTTTCCTTATGTACGGATATCCGGTATACGCGCTCAGCTGACACTGGGCTGCAAAACCTGAAAGTTGCCTTTAGCAGAGTAGCTGGGGTACCTTAGTCTATTTAAGTAGGTGATAGGTACTTGCATGATTTCTATTAATATCTTGGCGTCCCATTGATTCCGATATACAACAGTTGGTTCCCGATCTAGACCCTGAATATGGTCCCTCCCATATCTCTATCGTCTTTCTCCCCAATACTGCCCAATGGAGGTACTTTAGACACACCTACACTAGCATGTTTCGGCTGGGCCCCAACCTCGGAAGTTGACCAGATTCGGATGGTGCCGTGGTATTGTTTGTTTGGCCCCGGTGGCCTTACGTCTGCATTAAACCTGCATGGGGCCAAATGCGACCTACCGCAGCCGGGGTAGCAGAGCGAGCAAATCACATTCCTGAATTTCAGGTTACTACAATCTATAATCTATACGCGAGGGCTTGGCTCTAGGCTTGAGCTTGGGCTTGAAAAAGCGACGTGGATCTTCTTCATAGAATAATTGACAATTGCTGACTATTAGTAGACGGCGAAATCATGGATGTGTTGATGGTACAGCCAGAGTCCAATAAACATCGGGAAACCGGGGTATAAAAGGAAAAAAACAAGGGGATAAAGAGAGACAAAGAGCAGGGGTAGGAGAACAGGCGGAGTAAAGAACATCCCAAAGCAAAACAAACGAAGGGAATCCCGTCCCTTATGGCCGATCGGTGAAAAAAAAGAATTCAAATCACAAAAATTGGACGGAAACGATGGTAAAGACCAGGGAACCTTTCATATCATGCAAGGATCATGCTTCGCGAAATTACAAAGACAAACGAGGAAAGGGCAAAATACATGTGCAAAGCGCTCAGAGAATTGCAGAAGGACATATCTCAGAACACATGGTCGTAGAATGGGGAGTTGCTTAGATGACGTTGGCCGCACCGGTGCCAGCCATAGTCTTCGGCTTATTGCCAGTGCGCTCTTCTTCATCCAGGCGCCGACGCCACTCCGCCAGGCTGTCGTTCATCAAGGCAGGGCCATGGCTGTCCTCTTTAGTAGGGGTGCGCTCCATGTCCATCTGGCTGCTGAGACGGTAGTTGCGGTTAGTGCTTTCCCAGTGGCTGCGAAGAGTCTCGAGCTCATTAGCGAGGGAGTCAAGAGCCATGGAGCCTCGGTTGTCAGGGAAGGCGGTAGAGTCTTGGGAGACATTGCTGTCCGCTCGTCCTCGGCCACCAGCGGTGTTGCTAGAGGCGTTGCTGAGACTTCGGGAAATCCCATTGGGACCTTGAATGAGCTGGGACTGGCGCCGGTAGTGACCTACAGAGGTCTCAACCTGTTGTAAGAGCATGTTCACCTTCTGCTCTGCATCGGAGGCCCGGGTTTCCAAGTGAGCGTTTTCCTGCTTAAACTGCTCAAGTTCGGCACGGGTGCGCTCGGCAGTAGCCATCAGTTCTTGTTTGATACGATCGTGCTCAGCCAGCGATTTCTCTTTCTCAGCACCAGCGAGAGCAAGTTGGTCCTTCAGTTGGCTAACTTGGCTCTCCAGATTCTCAATTGATGAAGAGGTGTTCCGCTCTAGGTCGGCGATGGACTTCTGAAGGTGAGAACGCTCACTTTCCCATTCAGCTGAGCTGCCTGATTGATTGCCATCCTCAATGGTCTTGTTGGCAATCTCTAACTCAGACTGCATCTTAGCATTTTGAGCCTTGTAACGACTCAGTTCATCCTTCATGCGCTTCAACATTTTCTCTGTGCCCTTAACGTAGTGGACGGCTGATTGGTAGTCGTTCTCAAGCTGCTCCAGCTTCTCTCGGAACGCCCGGTCGGCTTCTTGCTCCCGGGATTCGAATGAAGATTTCAGATCATCGTGAGCCCTCATACTGTTCGAGAGCTGTTGCTCCAGCTCGCGCAACCGGGTCTGTTCGGGGGTGCCGAAGCGGGATCCTGGCGACTCAAGGCGGGGTGACCGGCGAGTGTCGGGATTCACGCCACGCTCACCCAGTAGGTCCTTCAAAGCTGCATGCTGGATATTCAAGGCACCAGCCTCTCGCTGATGAGAGTCAAGTTGGGCCTTCAAGTCCCTGCTCTCAGCGGTGGCGGCTTGGCTTTCCTTCATGGCTGTCTGCAGCTGTCGGCGTAGCTGTAGTCCCTCCCTGCTAGCCTGCTCCTGGTATGCTTCAAGGCCAGCGATCCGCTCCTCAGCACGGCGCAACTTCTCGGTTGCAGAATCAGCTGCAGCCTGGTTGGCCTTGGCCAAAGTTGTAGACCTTTCAATTTGGGCCTCCAAGGCGGCCACACGCTGGTCAGCGCGAGACCGGATCGAAGCATCGAGATCAGCTGACCCGGCACGCTCAAGACCTGAGACGAAAGCCAGCTTGTGGGTTTCAGCTTCCTTAGCATGGCTCTCAGCCAGCTCTTCGGCCTCACGTAGACGGCGAGTCGTGTTCTCCAACTCGGTTGTTCGCTCCTCATGTTCGGATCGGAGTTGCAAAAGCTTCCTCTCCAGGCCCTCCCGACGCTCTCTTTCCTCCTCCAACCGCTTCTCGAGAATCGCGGTCTTTGCAGCAGAGGCACCAACCGCTTCTTTCAGGGTACTGAAGTTGTTGTTAAAGTCAGCTAGACGGCCTGAATATTCCTCAACCTGGTAGAGAAGCTCTTCCTTATCAAGAATGAGTTGCTTCAATGAAGCTTCAGCCTCCGCACGCAATAGTGCTTCTTCCCGAGAAGAAGCTTCCGCCTGGTGCAGCTCAGCACGCAGATTCTCTGCCTCTAGAGCGTTGCTCTGCATCTCAAGCTCTGCCAAGCGTTTGCGGGTAGCCTCGTTGGTGTCTTCTGCCAACTCTTTAGCCTGCTTCTCCTGTTGAAGCTCGGTAGTCAGCACATCGAGTCTAGCTTTGAGTTCGGACTGGGATGCCAGAGCTAATGCAAGACGACGACCCATGTCGGTTGGGCGTTCGCCATCCTCGCCTTCCCGAGAAACCTCAGGCTGCGGGGTTCCACGTTGGCTGCCGCCGTGGGCAGCGAGCCTAGCACGAGAATAAGCCGCTTCGCTGACAGCCACATCACGTTGATGCTCCACTTCTGCGATGCGCTTGGATGCGATGGCAGCTTGTCTGTCAACTGTGGCTTGCATTTTAGCTAGTTCAGCTCTCATGCCTAGAAATGCTTCAACTAGCGGACGGTCTTCGTCATTCAATGAATCGCTTGCACGCTCGTCGATAGCAGGACTGCTGGAAGGATTCGGCACATAGCCCCCCTTTCTCGCTAGGGCTAACTCGGAGGCGTACCAGGCATTCCGGGCCTTGGCAGACTCCAGCTCTTTGATCAAGGCCTCTTGGTGCGGAGTCAGCCTGGGTGAGCGAGGTTCGTCACCCAACGTCTTGGAGTTGCGGAAGCTTCGAGCCTCAATAGAACCATCGATGCTAACCTGACGCCCTAGAACAGACTCTTCCGCGCTGTCCATTGATCCACGTTGCCGATGAGAACGCAATGACCGTTGACGGCCTGGAGTGGTAATCATTGGAGCGGCCTCGCCAGCTTCCATTGCCTTAGCAGCTATCTTTTGCTGCTGTTGAGTAGGCGTACGCTGACCGCTGGAGGCCTGGGAATCAAGGGGTAGTTCTTTAGCCACTGGAGACTCTGTACCTCGATCGGCATTAGCGACCCGTACATCGACAGTGCCTGTGTACCCACGATCCATTTTCGTTGGGGTCTTGGCGCGAGGATTCATCGCAGGTTGGGGGCCATTGGCACGAGGACCGGGAGAAGGAGCTTGTCCCGGGGGAGGAGGGCCAGAAGGCGCTTGCGCAATTGAAGCGCGTGGAAGCCGAGAGCCCGGTCCCGGTCCGAGGTTAGGATTGGATCCGAATTCGCCAGGTCTGTTACTCATGGGCTGGATCAAGCTTTCGCGAGACGGTGTCGCGCCACGACGCGACTGGTCCGGCGTGGCACTTTGAGCCTCTCGAGATGTTCGGCCAGAAGGGGGCCCTTGTTTGTCGAGGCTGGCTTTCCTTCCGTTTGGAACAGCGCTGCGTTCGGCTGTTCCTGAATCATTGGGGTATCGGATCTTAGATGTATCGAGAATATATGCCATGCTCAGCTCATTCGCATCACGGGGAGCGGAGCTAGGTTCACCAGCCATGACAATAATTTGCTTTCCGAATGCTGTCATGCTATGTCCGGATCGAGGAGATGGTGCCGGCCCCATGTTCTGGAAGGAGTACCAGCGTCGAGAGGAGATGCGGAAGGCCGAAAGATCACCCAGGTCAATTCCCTCATCGGTTCGGCCACCAAACACATACATCACATCACCAACCAAGGCAGCTGCATGGCCCTCTCGCGGAGTTGGGATGAATCCGACACAGTCAATTTCGGCCCATGCGCCAGCACGAGGATCGTAACACCAGACATCGTTGAACCATCGCACACCGTTGGTTCCTCCAAACAGATAAAGCTTGTCATTGTGGCTGACAATGGTGTGATTAGTTCTGGCCGCAGGGATCTGACCTTCAGGAGGTCCGCCCTCGTGGCTGTTTTGGACCAGAACGTCCCACTTGTTTGCGGGATTCTGCAGCTGATTCAAATCAAACGCAATCAAATCGTTGAAAAAAAACCCTTCAACCTGACCACCAAACACGTAGAGCTTCGAGCCAAGGATGTTCAGAGTATGACCGTACCGTCCAGCGGGGCGAGGTCCTGGTGGAATCGCACGAGACCATTGTCGAGAAGCTAGAAACGGACGATGTTAGCTCAAATAGATAAAGGAAAATGCGGAAGCAACCTACAAGTATTTAGGAGGTATAGTGTGTCATCCAGTGCATCAGTCTCGTTGATCTTAGTGTCTCCTCCAAACACGATACACGCATTCCCAACCAGCAAGCTAGCGTGACCAACTCGAGGTCCCGGGCCTTCGGAGACGGTAGCAATTTGGAAGCAGGAGAGGCTCCCACCACTACTCTCAATCATCCACAAATCTCCCTTGACGGTGGACCCATCTACCAGTCCACCCATCATATAGATATCCCCCTCCTTGGACGCAACGGCATTGATGGCGGCTCCATATCGCGGGAATGGTGTTGTTTGCGGGGATGCGAAGTTCAGGCGGCGTTGCGACCAGGGATAGAGGGAAGAGTTAGGGCTCTGCGGGGCCCCATTCGGACCTTGTTGTGGTCGTTGGGTCTGAAAAGAGGGTTCATCAGGAACTGCCATTTCACCATTGCCAGCCGGCAAGCTTACCTGTGACTCGGACTCCGCTCTCTGGCGCGGTCTGACGGGATCTGGGCTCGTTGGGCTCGCCGCGGAATTCAAGGAGTTATTGTAGCTGCTGCTGGGGGTTGGGGTCTGAGAGAAGCTTCCCTCCTTGACCCCATTGGTCATAGCAGACGGTCCATTGGATGGGGCACCTTCGGAGGTGTGGACGTTCCTGGTCGCAGGAGGAAGCGCACCCCCCTGTTGGTTTTTCTTGGATTTAAACAAAAAGGCCATCGTTAAGAGTCGTATTCAGTCGTTCACGGCGCAATTTGGGGTGGAATTCTGCGGCCGGAATTCTGGTGCGCCGGCGCCGGTATTGCGTTCGTTGGAGCCCCAGCACCAGATTGTTGGTCGGCGTAATCGGAGGAGGTGGATGTAGATTAAAGGAGCGACCGAAAGAGACCAGCGTGTGTTTTCAAAGATGGTGTGGAGTCCGGAACCAGGAACCACAAGGAACCGTAGAAAGGTGTTCCATCCACCGAGCCAAGGAAAAAAAAATAATAGGCCAGGGGTTGGGTGGGATAGCGGGATCAAACACGAGACCAACGATTGGCGATCCTGGACATCAAGACCGGAATTCGACTTTCAAGAAAGCAAAAAGAAAGGCCAGGAAATGAGTAAGAAAAGGGGGCCAAACAAAAGCGAAGATGAGAAGAGAGGATTCAATTTCCCTGGCGGAGATGGTCTAATCGAACTAGTCTTAGTGTATGGGGAACAGGCTGCATACTCAGGGGCAGCAACCACTCCAACGGTCTTTGTGTGTCAACATTCCATGTCTCCCAGCCCCCGGTCGTCATGGAGAAGTGGGAATTGTGGCTATCACTTGCCTCGTGCTAGTCCTTTGATTTATTTTTTTTATCTTGCATACAATTTAAAGAAAGATTTGGGGGAAAGAGACCATTCAATGAACGCCATTGGAGCCACCATTCCATGATAAATAGGAATGAGATACGAGGTAAGTTTCGGGGAACATGAGGTATTCTATGATGTTTAGATTATTCTGCATATTTAGGGACCTACAGCAAAAGCCCAATCCTATATGAATCGAATGTACCAGGGTTGGAAACATGAAACTCGACTTTCCAGAATCCGTGCTATAATTAAGCCGCGGGGCTGGCTTTTCGGTAGAGGAAGCAACCGCCAATTGTTGTAGCGCACGCCCCGAAGCCCACACGGCGATCCACCCCCCACAACGTGCAGAGAACCTATCCAGAACAGGTTCCACGCAGGATGAAAGGGGTCTACGTCACATTACACATAAAGTCTATACAAAGAACAGTATTTTTATTAGTCTGTCTTTATTTCTTTAATCAGTATCTGAAAGTAAACAGTAGAAAGACTAGTCGAGATAAACAGGGAATGCTCTCGACGTTTAGCGTTTCGGTTACGGTATGCTGACTACACCACAGAAGGGATGCTGATCTCGAGTAGTTAGACTTTTTTGTTCTTCTATTAATCTGTGAAGGTCTATTCCAATGTCCTGATGACCTGAGTTGATTACACCACGCTCATTGTCTCTACCTCCAGTGAAACCTTCTAATGTACCGTGTACATCATGATCTCCCGTCTGAGACAGTGTGTTCATTGATCTCGGCAGGGAGCAATCATAACATGCAATTTACCTGATATCATATTTGCTGGACCTAATTTCAGTCTCGATCAATAAATTAGATGTTTCAATTCCCTGTGAATAGAAAGAGTTATTGTAAGAGGAGGTTGGCCAGTGTAGCTCGGATGACAAGCAACTAAGACTTCCGTTCCGTCATGGTCTGATATCCCGAAAATGACTGTTGAGATTTACATTCAATAGGTTTGAAGAGTTGAGATCGTATGGACACGAATTAGTAAAACAGGCCGTAAAGATAACACAGAGGGAAGGCCAGGACATTATCCTTTTCAGACGGATGAACTCATTATCGTAGATGTTCAAGGTTGTAGTGCTGGAGCTCAACTGTCAGAGCTGCGGTTAGTCAGCCGGGGGGCGGGGATGCCGATAATCCGGCGAACAGCACCTGGGCACCGAGTCTCGTTGCCGCGTGCGTCTAGATCGCTGGTTTTCCTCCACTTGATCTTATTGCGAGGCGCTGAGAGATTTGTTTCGGAGTTTGCGATTTCCTGACTTTCTCTTTGAACGTGGGGACTTCCTAAATTTTTGTGATCCTCATCCTAGTTTGGGCATCTGGGAGGTCTCAGAGCTGCCCATGCTCTTCACCTCCCATCCCCCGCCGTCCTACCTCTCACTCAAGTAACACGATGACCGATACAACAACATGAGGGACCCTACAGCAGAAATGGAACCATCAACCCAACCCTCCGCCACGAATGGCTCCACTGAACCCCGCCGCAATAAATCAGCTCGAGTTGCGTTCGGTCCGGACCTGGAAACGACTATCCCCACCCGCGAGCGATCACCAGCACCAATATCCAGCCACCATCGCTCATTCACCACCGTAGAACAGAGGCAGCCATCAATCACACCTCCTGTTCGACCTACGAGTTCAGCCGGCGATAATGCGGCCCTATCACCGGATGAGCCGCCAAGGCGGCCGTCCCCTCGCAGATCAGAAAGCAGTCGACCTGCGATGTTGAAGCGAGCAAAAAGCGATTATGGCCCAAGCCGGGTTACATTTGACAAGATAGCTGGGGAGGAGGAGGAAGATTTCGCCATGCGACACGGATGGCAGGAGGAATACACCTCCAGCGAATATCTTAAGATTCTGCACTCGGTAAGCTGAAACCGATGAACACACAGCTGAATTAATTCACATTTGAGCTAATGCCGGGAACTGTCAGAATTTCTATATGTACTTCACCGAGAAACGTCACGAGACAAATGGTATCCCCCGAGACCCTGTGGGGAGTTGGCCGAGTCAGGATTGGAGGATGAAAGACCGACTAAAGACCGTTTCAGCCGCATTAGCAATTTGCTTGAATATCGGTGTCGATCCTCCCGATGTGGTCAAGACTAACCCGACCTCGAAGCTCGAATGCTGGGTAGATCCCACATCAACCACGGGCGGCGGTCAAAATAAGATAATGGAACAAATTGGCAAGAAGCTACAAGAGCAATATGAGACGCTGAGCCTTCGAACAAGATACAAGCAGTACCTGGACCCGTCTGTGGATGAGACTAAGAAGTTTTGCATCTCCCTACGTCGGAATGCCAAGGATGAGCGGGTCCTCCTGCATTACAATGGCCATGGAGTTCCTTTGCCTACCCAATCAGGCGAGATCTGGGTTTTTAACAAGAACTATACACAGTACATCCCGGTGCCTCTGTATGATCTCCAATCCTGGCTGGCTGGGCCTAGTCTTTTCGTCTTTGATGTGTCGCATGCGGGCAACATTGTCCAAAATTTCCATACCTTTGTGGAAAAACATGAGAAAGAGAACATCGAAGCCAAAAAACGAGATCCGAACGCCGTTGTCCAGAACTATGGTGATTGCATTCTACTTGCGGCATGCCAGAAGAACGAGTCTCTTCCGACCAACCCAGACCTGCCGGCCGATCTTTTCACCTGCTGTTTGACAACCCCGATTGAAATTGCGCTACGTTTCTTCATCCTACAGAACCCCCTGCGGACTGACATTTCAATTGATGACTTCAGAGTCCCAGGTCGCCTCCAAGACCGGCGCAGTCCTCTTGGTGAATTGAATTGGATCTTCACCGCGATCACCGACACGATTGCGTGGAATACCCTTCCTCGTGCGTTGTTCAAAAAACTTTTTCGGCAAGATCTCATGGTTGCGGCATTATTCAGAAACTTCCTTCTGAGCGAACGCATCATGCGTACATATAAATGTAACCCGATATCTTCACCCGAACTCCCCGAGACTCACCATCATCCACTTTGGAAGAGCTGGGACCTCGCCGTGGAGATGGTGCTAGCGCAGCTTCCCGCTTTGATTGATCAAGAAGAAGGCCGCCGCCAATACGAGTACCAGCACTCTACATTCTTTGCTGAGCAACTTACTGCGTTTGAGGTCTATCTTTCATCCGGGCCCACAGAGAAAACACCCCCTGACCAACTTCCCATTGTGCTGCAAGTCCTTCTCAGTCAAGCACATCGTCTGCGTGCGTTGATTCTCCTTAGCAAGTTCTTAGATTTGGGGCCGTGGGCGGTACACCTTGCCCTTAGCATCGGCATATTCCCTTACGTTGTCAAACTGCTGCAGTCAGCTGCCCAGGAACTGAAGCCAGTCATGGTTTTCATCTGGGCGAGGATTATGGCCGTTGATCACACCGTTCAGAATGATCTGCTCAAGGATAATGGAATCCACTATTTCATCTCTATCTTGAACCCTGCTTCGCCCATTCCTGTTGGAAATGCCAGTGAGCATCGAGCTATGTGTGCGTTCATTGTTTCCATCTTCTGCAAGAATTATCCGCAGGGTCAGAACGTGTGTCTGTCCGGTGAACTATTTGACTCGTGTTTGAGACATCTTGGTGATGTTGAGAACCCCCTGCTGCGGCAATGGTCTTGTCTGTGCTTGAGTATGCTTTGGTGTGACTTCCCGGAAGCCAAATGGATGGGCATTCGATGCGCAGCCCCCGCGCGACTCTGCGAGCTGAATTTTGATCCGGTCCCAGAAGTTCGCGCTGCAATGTTGCACGCGGTTACCACTTTCATTGGGATTCCAGATTTGACGGATCAAGTTGCCCAGATTGAAGAGTCACTAGCCCTAGCAGTCTTGCCTATGGCTGCCGATGGGAGTGTCCTTGTCAGAAAAGAGCTGCTTGTGTTTTTCTCCACCTTCGTCAAGCGTCATCAGAACAAGTTCTTAGTGGCAGCATATGAGGAGCTTCAAAACGAGAAGCGGTCTCTCCAGCGCCGTCTTCAGGATTCATCTCCGGCCACTCAAGCAGAGTTCCAGAAGACATCTTCGGAATTCGATGCTAAGACACCCCAGCTCTCTCGCAACACCACCTTCGGTACTCTCTGGAAACAGATTTTGATTATTTCTGTCGACCCGCACCCTGAAATCGCCCAAGGTGCCGGTGTCATCGTGGATTATATTCACCTCATCCTTCTGGAGTCGCCCATGGCGGCTCTCGCTGACAAAAACAGAATCGAGATCTTAGACCTAACCTACCGTCTGTCGCAAAAGCTCCAGATAGCTGAGCGTTCAGAGGCGAAGAAGACAGCTCCTCCCTCTACGCCGCCGTCCGCCAATACAACACTTTCCAAACAAGAAGGGTATCTATCACTTGGTTTCAAGCGTACAGCAAGCTACGCTGCCTCCCTCAGAAATCTTGCATTTGGCTCGGGAGCTGGAGACCCGTCAATCGAAAGTAATACTCCTTCTTCGCCCACCAAGAGCCGTATGCCCATGACTCCCCGTGGCCGTGCTCCGCCTGAGTGGACTCGACCTCCCGAAGTAAACGACCATGTCGCTCCCGCCACCGCCTATCACCTGGCCCCTACACCAACATCGCGTGGCTTCCAACCTATAGATTCAGAGGGGATCCCTGCTATCCCCCTTAAAAGCAGATTCCTGGACTGGTCAACAGAGGTAAATACAGACAGGCCCCTTTGAACACATCCCTAACTTGCTCCTTAATTATTATGAAACCGTACTCACAGTTGAGAAGTATTTCCGGGAACCCCAGATGAAACCTAACGAGCCCGACGAGCCTGGAAGCTCCGACTACAATGAGCGCCTCTGGAGGCGTGGTCGCAACGAGAAGATTATTGCGGAAACCCAACCCCTCAAAGGAAAGGCAGGCACAAGTCGATGGGATAACTCGGTTGCATTGTTATCAAACGGCAGTCAACCTTTGAGGATGTGCTTTCATCAATTTGAGGATCACATCGCCGTGGCTGACGATCGGGACAGCATTGCGTAAGTTCTCGGTGACCACGGCTGTATTCGCCGGTTACTAACCATTGCCTGCAGTATCTGGGATTGGCAGAGCCACAAACGTCTCAATCAGTTCTCGAATGGAAATCCGGTCGGATCCAAAATCAACGAAGTTCGATATATCAACGAAGATGACCAGGCCCTCCTATTGACGGGTTCTTCGGACGGCGTGCTCAAGCTGTTCCGTAATTACGAATCTGCTAGGGGCATCGAGGTCGTAACAGCATTCCGGGCGTTGCCTGACTTGATACCAAGCAATCGCAACGCAGGTCTTGTACTTGACTGGCAACAAGGGCAAGGAAAGGCCTTGGTGGCAGGTGATGTAAAGGTGATTCGAGTGTGGAATGCAGCTACTGAAGTCTGCACTAATGTAAGATCAAGTGTCTTCATTTTGTCCTATCCATGTATTCTAACACGGATCTCTTTTATAGGATATTCCCGCACGATCCGGCTCCTGCATCACATCATTGACTTCAGACCAAGTAGCTGGCAATATCTTTGTTGCTGGCTTTGGTGATGGCGCTGTTCGTGTCTTTGATCAGCGATTGAAGCCTACAACATCCATGGTCAAAGTCTGGCGTGAGCACAAGCAGTGGATCACCAACGTTCATATGCAGCGCGGTGGCTTCCGAGAGCTCATCTCGGGTAGTCGCAATGGTGAGATCCGCCTTTGGGACCTCCGTATGAACGATGCGCTTTCTACTATTTATGCCACCAAGGATACTCTCCGTACCTTGAGCGTTCATGAGCACGCTCCGGTCTTCAGCATGTATGTTCTTGATTTTCGATATCTTCCTTTGTGTTGAGTTGAGTAGCTAACTCTTAATTCAGGGGTACGAACCGCCATGAGGTGAAGACGTTTAATGTCGATGGTACATACCTTTCTACATTTGAACCTTATTCCAGCTTCCTCCACCACAATCGCGCCTCGCCCATTGCCACCACTGCATTCCACCCGCATCGCACTATGCTCGCCTGCGCGGCACTGAATGATAATCACATCAATCTTGTCTCTTGTTAGACACAATTCAGATCCTGGATTCCCCAAGACTAGCGAATTGTGTTTCTTCATACCCCAACTTCAATTCTATTGCCACCCTTGAGGCAGTCTATTGTAATATGGCGCTTGGTTGCATCCGCAATTCGCTACGGCAACGGCAGTGAATCAACGACTCGAACAATGATACATGGGCGTCGTCACTGGCTCCTTGCTTTCTCTTGTACCGGTGTCTTGGGCTGGTCGCTCGATTCCCTTTAACCGAGCGATCTTGTTCGTTTTTCTTTTTTTTTCACGATACGAAACATATTTTCTCTTGATGCTTTTTTTTCTGCGCCCTTTTCCTTTCCTGCTATTCCCTTTGAGCCTTGAATATCCCGCCTTGGTTATGTGGATCGACACGAAGTCTGAAGATGAGGTATCGTGGGTACATGCGACTAATTGCTTCGGCTGACTATCGCAGTCTCTGTTGCCCCTCGGTGACGGTCTTATTTTTTTCTTCCCTGTTCATCATTCTGCGGTAACGCACTAATGTGTTCATACAATCCATACTTCTCTTCTTGACCTTGAATTCTTCCTGTAAACCACACCTATAACCCTCATGTGAGCAGCGTACATGCACGATTGCATCATTTGGTAATATCATCTGGACTCTCCTGGAGTGATACCAAAACATCAAACCTTGAGCCCGATGAGGACCCAATAGGATCCAGAACATTGTAATGTGGAAAACAAGTTTGGCTCGTGTATGCTAAGCTAGGCACTGAACCATTCATTTCGGGAAGCAAAGTTGTAAATCCTCGCCCGGTCCCCGGCTCCTGGCCCCCAACCCACCCGTGTTTGCCTCGAGAAAGTGGGGAAGGAATGCAATGAGCCTCATCAAATGCAGGGAAATGAATGATTTCCTCTATGGCCCCCCCCCCCCCCCCCGCTTCTATTTTCATGAGTTGCAGGCAGGCAATAACTCTGAAATATTTATATGTTTAAGCGGTTTCCTTGGCCCATCAAGCTTTTTCCTGAACCTACACATTCCAAATTTCACTTGGACATTTTGACCCCAGAACATAACAATTACTCAAAATGCACTTTGCTTCTTACGCTATTCTACTTGCCAGCGTATGCTGTACAGCCTTCTCCAACGACGTCGGGTTCGACCAGATCTCCAAGCCAAGCAAAGGAGAAGTCCTCCAAGCGGGCACTATGTACAACATCAAATGGCATTCTACAGTATCTGGCGATGTCAATCTCATGCTGATGGGCCAAAAGAATTCGGAGTACTCTACTGACGCCCTGGCAGTCATTGCCAGTACGTCTTCCCAAGTCTCTTTCATTTCACCCGCCCCTTGCCAACATCTATACATATCAAGACTGGCATATGTACTAATTATATATGCAGTCACGACCGACAGTACCCTGGGCCACCACTCTTGGAATGTAACTGACGGCCTTTCCAACAACGAAACGTACTACATTCAAATTGCCCGGGTGAACGATATCTCTACCTTTAGCTATTCGCCCGGATTCAAGGTTCATTCTAATATTTCTGCATCGGCGACGGCTACCTCTTCTCCCACTGCTACGGCTTACCCGTCTACTACACTTTCTGCTACGGCGTCTGGGGCTACAAATGCTACTGAATCTACCTCGACTTCTACTGGTGGTAGTGTTGTTACATCTGCTCCTGCTCCGCTTGCCTTTGTCGGGGCCGCGGCAGTTGGTATGTTGGTCTTTTAGGTGACTATAGTTATTTTGAAAGTGTTGGATATTATGGTCTAATACTTGGTTGGATGCGTTACCGGCTGTGCAAGGGCATTCACGATGTATGACTTTGAATTTTGTTTACTAAGTGTTTCCACTCATTATACCCGTTTGTCTCATTCTCTGTCCCTATCCGTTGTGTTTTGACTGAGGGTAATAGTTGGGGTGTGCGGGTATCGGGTCGGGTACCTGGAGTACGTATACTTTTGGGCATAGGTCTATGTATAGACTAGCGGGGTAAACGACGGTCTTAGGCACGGATTTAGTTGTGATTGGTCGATGGGAGTATGCAGGGAAGAAGAGGTGGGGCTAGAGAGGAGAAGAGGTCGTCATCTCGAGGCAATGTTAAGCTACATGAGATGAATCCTACTAGAATCGACGGTATATTAAAATTACACAGTATGCGTACCAAATCAATTAGTGTCTTTTCCATGCTTTCTGATTGAAGGTGGTATAGATCCAAGATTGAAGTGGATCGAGTGGGGCCCGTCGGCAACGATAAGTAATTTCTTCGGTTTTCCGAGGCTCAGAAATTGCTTAACCGAGCCCAAATATTCCCCTTGAGGCTAAGTTGCCGATTTTGCCGTGATATCTGCTTAACATGGTCCAGAAACATGGCATTAGTGGGGGAGTTTTTTTCTCCCTTCCTGATCCATGCTTACTTTATAAAGCAACTGCCATCCCAAATCATATACACTTGTGTCGAATGCCTATGCCTTGAAAAACTTTGTATGCTGTGTACAGTAGCATTATTCTGCCAAGCCTGTCAAGAAAAATGGGTGGAGCCATGGAAAATTCGACGGACCCAGTCGAATTGTCCGCAAAAACAGATATCGAAGCACCGCCTGTGAAGCTCGTTGTCACGGAAAAGGATCGCGATCCTGATCTGATCGATTGGGATGGTCCTGATGATCCTGAGAATCCATTTAATTGGCCTTCTTATAAGAAATGGCGACAGTTAATTTTCATGGCTATTAACACATTCCTGACGTATGTTCCTGTTTCCAAGGCTGACAACTCAACCTTGGAAGTTTTATATACACTCTACCTAGCAGTATATGGATTACATATTCCCTTCCTCTTTTCTACCATAACCTTCTGGTATTTAAATGCACTCGCTAACAAGTCACATAGTCCCCTCGCCTCCTCAATGTTCACACCAGGTGTAGCAGATATCCAGAAAGAATTTGGCTCTGACAGCACAATGATGGCCTCATTCCTAGTGTCAATCTACGTCCTAGGATATGTCGTCGGTCCGTTCTTGATTGCGCCGCTATCTGAATTATACGGGCGCATTCCCCTCTACCACACCTGCAATATCTTCTTGTTGATCTTCACCATCGCATGTGCCGTCTCGCAGAGCTTACCTCAGCTTCTAGTATTCCGGCTGCTGGCGGGTATCGCCGGCGTCTGTCCGCTGACAATCGGCTCAGGCACCGTGGCTGACATGGTGTACAAAGAGAAACGTGCCGGTGTCATGGCCATATGGGCGATGGGCCCGTATATGGGCCCGGTGGTAGGGCCTGTTGCGGGTGGTTTCTTGGTGGAGGCTGAAGGGTGGAGATGGGTATTTTGGGTTCTTGCTATTACAGTATGTTTCCATATACTCTGTCTACATGGGTTCAAATGTCTAATGTGAGAACTAGATTAGCGTTATTCTTATCGGTTCAGTTTTCTGCTACCGAGAATCTTACGCGCCGGTGTTACTGCGACGGAAAGCAGCACGACTGCGTAAAGAAACTGGGAATCCTAACCTTCGCTCCATTTTCAATGATGGGGCTAGGCTACCTCGTCAAATATTCTTCTCTGCTCTTTCCCGTCCCATCAAGCTGCTTTTTACCTCACCCATTGTCTGTATGATGGCGCTCTTCGCCGCTATCACCTATGGCTATCTCTACCTGATGTTCACCACCATGACCTCCATCTTCGAAGACCAATATGGCTTCAGCCAGGGTCTCGCGGGTCTAGCCTACATTGGATTTGGGGTAGGCTGTGCCCTCGGTCTACTCATCGTTGGTAAATCAGTCAACAAAATCGCAGCCAAACACTCAGCTGAGGGCCGTTTCGCGCCGGAGTCGCGTCTTCCGCCAATGCTGTACGGGTCCTGGGCCATTCCGGTCGGGCTCTTCTGGTATGGATGGTCAGCACAGGAGAAGGTTCACTGGATTATGCCGATCATTGGTACTGCCATTTTCGGTTTCGGTCTCGTGGCTGTTTTTGCTACTGTCAGTGCCTATTTGGTCGACTCATATGTTCGTTACGCTGCATCCGTGACCGCCGCCAATGTTTTCCTGCGCTCGCTGTTTGGTGCCGTCTTGCCGCTGGCTGGTCCATCAATGTATGATGCGCTTGGATTGGGATGGGGGAATTCGCTGTTGGCATTCATTGCGCTTGCTATGTGCTTTGTCCCATTCCTTTTTGTGAGATACGGAGCAAGGATTCGAACTCATCCACGATTCCAGGTGGAGCTCCGTTGATGCGTGTCGTTTTATACCGATAGACTTTGTGATACCCTATAGACTAGATCTTTTTCAAAATTGCATATGATGATCACCTTCACTCCCAAGATTCAGAATTACGAGAATGAAATCCCAAACGAACGCTTCCGATAGATAAGCTATGAGCTTAATAGGATGGTATCTTTATCAAGAGGCCGAGCATTGGCTTAAGGTACAAACCGAGTGCCGAGCATGATATAAGGTGATTACATAACCTGTTCGGCAATGTCAGCCTCGTTGCCCGAGCACTTCAGCCGAACAACCATTACAAACAGAAAGAGGAATCATTGCTGTGGATATGCCGAGAAGACGCGATAAGGACCTGTCAAGCCGGGCACGGGCAGTTTGTGTGCGATGCCACAGTCGCAAGGTCAATCGCAGTCCCTTTTTAGTAAGCGAAGTGATGCTGACAGCTTTCTAGGTCCGCTGTGATCTCGAGGCTCGACCAAGTGGAATTTGCAGTAGATGCGAACATGAAGGGCGTGACTGCCAGTAAAACTCACCCAAGCTTCCTCTGATATCAACGGTGCTGACCGCATAGTCTGCACATTGGATCACGCAAACAAAAATCACTTCGTGCTTCACTGGCTATGCCTAGCACTCATGCGGATGCCTCGCCAGCCCGAGCAAACCCAACTACACCTCTGCAGTTGACGCCTTCGTCACTGAATGTACTTGGAAACAATTTTCACCAGTCCTCAATGACAAATCATGAAAGCCAAGCTCATCCACCGCAGGACAATGAAGCCAAGCAGGCCGAGCTTATAATACAAATAACTCAAGCGGCTCACTGTCCGCCACCTGTCATTTCCCAGGCCCTGGCAGATTTCTATTTCTGTGAGCTCCATTACATAGCTCCTGTTCTGGATCGGGGTCAAAAGGAGTTGGAAAGTTCGCTTCTACTCCGACAATCACTTTATCTCGGAGGCAGTGGCATGCGTCGATCTACCGATGGACCCACTGAATGGTCCACGTCCGCGATCTATAAACGGGTCAAGACATTAATTTTCCTGAACCATGATCCAGTACCGCTCAATACCCTAAGTGCTCTGTGTATACTAGCTTCTTTCCCTATGCAGGAAGGCTATGGAGTCGCTCTAGATAACCCGTGGCAGTGGGTTGGAATGGCAATTCGACTCGCTCTTCAATTGCAGATGCATAACGAAAGTGCATATTTACAGTTCACACACCCTGGAAGATTCAGGAGGATTTGGTGGTACTTATTTCTCAATGATACCATGCAAATGGGCTGCTCAGGCCGTCCGGGGATGTTTCCACTCAATGAATGCAATGTACGACTACCGACAGTCGCAGATTTTGATACGCAGAACGCCGAGGCTCATTTTTTTTGTGAGATGGTACTCCTCTGTCAGAAGCTCAGAGAGGTTTTACAAATGGGAAAATTTGACAATTCCTCGCAAGCGCAGGTCTTTACAATGCTCGAGTCGCTCAGGACCTGGAGGGATCATTTGCCTCATGAGTTACACCTCTTCGATGAAACAAAAGAGATCAGAAAAAGACACAATAGAGCAGTCGCAGAATTTCACATATTCTACCTGATGACCATCATTCTGACTTGCTTTCTTGGCCGTCGAGAGAACAGCCCCTTGTTGAAATGTGCCTCTATTGTTGCATCATCATGTATCTCACGACTTTACGAAGAGATTCTTTACCACGAAGGCACTCCGTTTCTTCTGCCAATTCACGCTTGGTCAAACCTTGTAGCTTCAATACCACGAACATTCAGCAAGGATGAACAAATTCCGAATCAAGTCAACGAGAAACGCATTAGCCGCATGGTTTTGGAGAAAATTGGGGAGAAACATCCCGCTGTGTTATTGGTGCAGCGGCGGATCGATGAAATTGGCCATGCAGGGCCGAGCGCGTTTAGTGCATCTGATACTCCCCCGGGCGCCCTGAATACGGCGTCCACACCAACTACAGAGATGTCGCAGGAAATCCTTTCTCTATTTCCTTACCCGTTGAGCTTTTGCCCGACTCTGGAGCTGTTAGAGCCTTACTCGAGTGGAAACGAGCAGCCCGATCTATTCTCGGATCTCTTTGCTGATATCAATAATTGGGATTGGCCTATGGATTGGTCTTTGTTTCTGTTTTAAAACCCCGGTGATTTACACCCAGGGATGAATATATATACACTCACAATTACAGACGAAGCTTCGACGGAGGCGAAGCATGATAATCCACACCAAAAGCGGGCCTCCGATGTTTTTATAGACTACAACCGTCGTTGCAAAACTAGTAGCGATCCAACTATGTATCAGCAACTTTACTTTCACTTATCGCACCATATTACATGAAGGGGGCAACGACTGATCTCAGATTATATATGTTATAAGGTTTGGAGTTGATCTGCCGAAGAGAAAGAAGAGGGGACAGCTGTGTACCTGATCCGGTGGGTCTGGTGGCCGGGTGGGGGGCGGGGGTCTCAGCTCCGGATGATCCCTGCAAGTGGAAGCCACTGACTCGCGCATACCCTGTGGGCTGCGCGTACATGGAAACAAGAACAGACAAAGCCTACCCGTACGGCCCCCACCCGTATGGCCCCCACTCGGGAAGCTACATAAATGGCTGGGAAGGACATGTAGGCGCAAAAAAGCCTTCTATGTGAGGCATATCAGCATTCAACCACCTATTCACCATGTCGCTTGCCTCCCTTCGGAATTTGCGTACCCAGTGGTTCCCCCCTAAAGCGGCCTTCACTGAGAAAGAGCTGCCCTTGCAGAAGGGTCGGGTTTTTATCGTGACAGGCGGCAATGCCGGCGTCGGCTTTGAATTATGCAAGATCCTGTATGGCTCTGGTGCCACCATCTACATGGCATCAAGATCGAAGGTAAGTTACCCAACCAGATTCGGAGTCATGACCCCACCAGTGGGCTAACACGGCTCTCCAGGAGCGTGCCGAAGATGCAATCCAATCCATTATGAAGGTTCAGCCTACACCCACGATGCCTGGTAAGATTAAATTCCTCCATCTTGACCTCAACGACCTGGAATCGGTTAAGAAAGCGGCGACTACCTTTGCACAACAAGAATCAAAGCTCGATGTCCTCTGGAACAATGCAGGAACTGGAGCGAACCGGGTGGAAATCGGTGCTACAACAGCCCAGGGATTCGAGGCTATGGTGGGGATGCACTGTATCGCGACTTTGCTATTCACCGAGCTCCTGCGACCCCAGCTACGGGCGGCTGCAGCAGCGCCTGAGGCACCTCGTGGGTCTGTCCGGGTAGTGTGGACTTCTAGCTTTCTAGCGGAGGGCGCCTCGCCGGCAGATGGGATTGATTTCACTATGTTAGATACGGGAACCAAAGACCGTACTCGCAACTATGCTGTGTCAAAGGTGGGAACCTGGATGCTGGGGTGCGAGTTGGCCCGACGATACCGTCTCGATCAGGAGAGCATTGTGAGCGTGGTGCAGAATCCAGGTAATCTAAATGCGGGCTCCTATGCAGGGACTCCGGCGATTGCTATGTTCTTCATAAGCCCTTTGCTTTATGAGGCTAAATTTGGAGCCTATACCGAGCTATATGCCGGCTTATCATCTGAGATAAAACTCGAGAACAGTGGCGCCTATGTTATTCCCTGGGGAAGAATTCGACCGGACAAGGATTGTCCACGACGAGATATCATTGCAGCGATGACTTCGGCCGAAGATGGGGGACTTGGATATCCAAAACGGTTTTGGGAGTGGTGTGAGCAGCAGTGGAAGCCCTTTGTGTAAATTCCGAGTCTCAGCTATATGTCTTGCCTAATTTCCTAGAAAGATAAGAATGCAGTCAACTCTATTCTATATTAATGCTTCCAAGGTTTGTCACCAAGTCTAAATATTATTCTGAATACATCGTCCCTGTCCCTTGCACTATGTCTCTTCCATCGCTACTCATCTCTTGAAATCTGCTTTATCATAAGGTGACTCTTGCGCGTAGTATATTTCTCCTGTAGCAGGTAGTCGTCCGGTAAAAGCTCCCGGTCCCCATTCGCAATAAGCGCCTCCGCAAGGGTAGAGCTCCCCACTTCACTGAATCCAAGCTGCAGATAGAAGTTTACAACAGCCACCATGCCAGATTTTACCATAAGGCGAATGCTAACATTCTTCGGCTCATTTCGATGGGAAACGAGGTAGTCCAGTGCTTTTCGAGTAAGGGCCTTCGCGATGCCCCTACCGCGGTGTGTAGACTGAGTGAATAGAGCAAGCATTTGCCATCTTTCCTCGACCTCATCCGAGAGTGGCGTAGGTTGGCCCGATTCCGCTGGGAGAGTGAAGTCCTCGATGCTTTGAGGGCCCAAGAATGTGACCTGTGCTACCCATTCTGGCTCAGCTTAATTGGCGCTCACTGTCGGTGCTGCAGCACATATAAATGTCTCTCTTCCGGTCTGTGTCAAACGGGATATCCAGTATTCATCGGGTAATGTAGATTCGAGGTCGTAGGTAGAAGCAAAAGAAGAAGGTGAGAGTTTCAGGGCGCGAAGTCGTAGCTCCTTGTATCGATGAGCAGAGGTGATGAGATCATCCGATTTGGAGACACGGAAGTAGGTATAGGTATAGTCTGCCATCTTGAAATTGTGATGGAAATTAAGATCGAGGAAGTTTGGCGACTTTATATTACTTTAAACTTCAAGTGGGGCCGTTCCGCTCCGCCAAAGCCGCCGACCCGTCAAATCCGCTGATCCCGACAAATCCGAACCGAGGCCAAGCGAAAATTATAAACAGTGTTTTACTGTTTTATAAGAGCTCCCGATGAAATTAGGGAAGGTGAAAAGTCACAAAAAGTCTCCTCGATGGGAAAGGTTTCGATGCTCGTTAATCTTAAGATCACCCAATCCGGTATGTAATCAAAATATCGCGTTCTCAAACTACTAAATGCTCATACATTACTCGAACAGATTTGCACATAAAAAAAAATCTTCAATAGTCTAATCTGTTCATCAATGGAGTTGGAGAAGGATCTTTCGAATGTCGAGCATGGAATTACCTCCACCTTCCCTCCGAGACCAGAAGCATCCCAAAGCCCGAGTCTGTTCTACAAAACCCTATCCCTGTTCCGAACAAGTCACGAAGACAAGGACTACGGCCCGCCTCCCGATGGAGGCTTCCAAGCCTGGAGCCAGATTCTCTGGTCACACTTCACAATTTGCAATACCTGGGGCTATGTCACCGCGTTTGGCGTATTCCAAACACACTATACTCAAATGCTCAATGAGACGGCATCGGCTATTTCCTGGATTGGAAGTGTGCAGACGTTTCTTCTTTTTTCCATCGCCGCTTTCTCCGGTCGAGCTTCAGATGCTGGATATTTCAAAGCTGTTTGGGGCTTAGGTGCTCTCCTCAACCTTCTTGAGACTTTCATGGCTTCCCTGTCAACGACATATTGGCAATTATTTCTGTCACAGGGATTATGTCTGGGCATAGGCAGTGGATTGATGTTTTGTCCAACTTTATCGTTGGTGTCGACATACTTCTCTCGAAATCGGTCATTGGCCATTGGCGTTACTGCTGCTGGCTCTAGCACAGGTGGTCTTATCTTCCCAGCTATTGTTGAACAGCTGTTGCCGCGGATCGGATTCCCGTGGACGATGCGGGTTCTAGGCTTCCTGAGTTTGGGCATGTTGCTTCCTTCGTTTATTTTCTTCAAGCAGAGGGTGCCTCCACGCAAAGGCGGGCCACTTGTGGAATGGACGGCCTTTCAAGATTCATCATACGCGATATTCACTGTTGGGGTTTTCTTCATGTTTTGGGGGCTTTATGTTGCCTTCTTCTATGTTGGAAGCTATGCCAGAGAGGTAATTGGGGTTGATGAATCAACATCAATCAATTTGCTGCTCATAATGAATGGTGCTGGCTTTTTTGCGCGAATCCTCCCAAATATCCTGGCGGACAGATATACAGGTCCGGTCAATCTTCTCATTCCAGTGGTTATTATATCGTCCGTTATCCTGTTTTGTTGGATCAGTGTGACGAGGGTGGGAGAGCTGTATGCCTTCTCGGTCTTCTATGGAATCTTTGCCGCGAGTCTGCAGTCACTGTTTCCGGCTAGCTTGACATCGTTGACCTCTGATCTGAAGAAGATTGGAGTCCGGACTGGCATGGTGTTAAGTATAACCAGCTTTGCAGCGCTGACGGGGTCTCCCATTGCCGGTGCTTTGGTGCAGCGTGGTAATGGTAGCTACCTGTACGCTCAATGCTTTGCTGCTGCCAGTGTTTTTGCTGGTAGTATGCTACTTGTCGTGTCTCGGGGTTGCAAGACTGGGTGGAAGGTCAAAGCAAGAATGTGAGCCACGGGTATATAGGTCCTACTCAGATGGACTCGCAGATGGGAATGAGGTAGAGCCTCCAAGATCAACATCAGGCTTGATGGACTTGCAGTCTCGTGACCTCAAAAGCCCTACCATATTTTCAGATCTATTACATTCAGGCTGGGATAGAATTGATAGACCATTGAATTTTAATCTTTTTTTTTTTTATCTTTTTATCTTTTTTGCTCATGATGCTTAACTACAGAAATATTGAAAGTCAAGTACATACAAGAGCCACCGCAATCTATGGCGGGATGAAAAATGCAACGGACACAAATCGCAACGAACACAAAACCGAGAGGCCGGGATCTTCGAGCATCAGCGCTCAGGAGCAGGGGAGCCATGGTGGTGGTTGTATCGGCCATAGCCTTCCTCGTTGGTACGGGCAAGCTCGAACTCCGAAACCGGATCCCTCTTGCGAGGACGAAGAGGCGACTCGTCATATTCAGGACCATCCTCCATAAAGCGGCGTGGGTTGGCAGCACGTCGCTCGGCACCCTGTTGAGCGGGAATCTCTTCTTCAAACTCCTTCCATTGCCCCACAGAGGGGCGAGTGAGGCTCTGCACCGGGCACTCTACAAGAGTACGACGTCTCGGAGGGTTGGAGCGCTGCGGTGGGATTACCGCTTGATGTCTTGCGTCAGCAACCAAGGATGGGGTAGAGCTGTTCTGGCCATTGCACTCACGAATGACGACTTCAGGACGCTGGTTGCTGTTCACAAATCCTCCTCCACGAGTTCTCCTCTTTCTCGTGGGTGCCATGTTCTCAGGCACGGGCATCTGCTCGTAGATCTTGGCACGAGCACTCTGCTGGATGATTGGAGCCTCCTCGATCTCAGCCTGTGAGGGCGAGGCTGCATTCTGTCGCATATGAGCTGGGTAGAATGGTGGAGCAGTGGCTCTCAGGGTGGAGCGCTTGGGAATTTGACTCTGGGCAGTTGCTTGGACATATCGTTGCGGAGAGCCATATGCGGGAGAACCATAGTCGGGAGAGCCATACGCGGGTGCTGGAGAGCGATATGGCGACCCTGAGGATGCAACGGGTGAATCATAACCCCGTGGCTGTTGCCAGTGCTGTCTCTCAGAGAGGGGCACATATGGCACAGCAGTTGGAACCAGAAGAGAAGTTACCAAAGTATTGGCTTGTCCCGGGTTCATTTCCTGAGTTGGGCCTGTTGAAAATGTTTTGTCAGTCAAGTGCGATGGAAGGACATAGTCAGTGCTGTATGATTTTCTCTCAAGGCAAAAATTTCAGGTTTACTGAGAGGGGTTATCAAAGGCACTTACCAAAGTTACCATTTGAGGTAGCATCATAAGTGGGATAGTACTGCTGGTAAACCGGAGGAGGCTGTTGACTGAAACTAATCATGGCAGGGTAATCGTAGCCGGAATAGAAGTTAGGATACTGATTCTGGGGATAGGTGTGCTGCTCATTGAAACCCGAGTAAGGATGGTCATGGAAGACTCGTGATGGGTTAATGTAGTCTGGGTCATTATTGTCAGGTATAAACAGTGAATCCAAGACTGGGCAGGATACGTACAAGACCGACGGTTTCTTGGGCCTCGAGGAGACTGGTTGCTAGGATTATCTGGGGGACGTGTTCCCTCATTGGGAGGAAACATGTTGCAAGTGGGATGTTGTAAGTTGTGAGTTGTTGTGGGAGAGGAGAAGAACAAAACACGGGGAGAAGGAAGAAGACGGAAATACGGAGTGGAAGGAAAGAATTGAATAGAGGGATAAAACGACAAGAAAAAACGAGAACGAAATTGCGTAGAAATCGCACGTCTTCACTCCCACGTATCTACGTACTATACATGGTCTCTTTCGAGAGCACCCAACTCTCAAAAATTTGGGAGAAGATATTAATTGGACGCTTCCATGCTCCTTGAGAGGCTTTGAAGCTCTTATTTGCAAGCTCGTTCTGGCCAAAAAATTTCATGATTTATATAGAAAGTCCATACGCATCAAATCAAACTAGCACGAAAATCTAGGTCCATGCCTGATTCTTGAGCATGCATGATTAATAAGCGCACTTCGAGTCAGCTTGGTTCCTGCGAATCGTATTCAATTGGATAGCTGACTATATGCAAATCTGTCTCAGGATAAACACTGGAGTGCACTGTGTACCAGGGCGATCACTGGTAAAGGTTGGAGTAAGATCAGGTCTGTGCATCTGACGAATCACATCACGTTCGTCCGAGACCCACTTTTATATCCGTGCCCTTATTTCTACTCTCTCCAACTGTATGGGCTTACTCTTGGAGTTGTCCACAATCACCGACGGAGCGAGCGGATTAAGTCCATGATGACTCCAAGATCACCCACCATAAATACCTCTGCAATCCCATCACAAAGCCACATCTTCTTCTTTTCACACAGAGCTACGTGCATTCAACATACCTCGCCATGTCCACATACACCAAGCCCACTCGTCCTCTAACCTGGCTGATAACAGGTTGCTCCTCCGGACTAGGCCTTGAACTTACACGCATAGTTCAAGCTCACGGAGATATCGTAATCGCCACATCGCGCCAACCCTCTCGAACACCCGACCTGGTTGAAGAGGTCAAGAAGAACGGTGGGAAATGGCATGAACTGGATGTGGATGATCCAAGTGCCCCTGTGTCGCTAATGAAAACTCTCGAGTCAAATGGACATCATGTTGATGTTGTTGTCAACAATGCTGGCGTAATCACCTTCGGTGTCCTGGAGCAATTTGCAGACGGGGACCTGCTCGGCCAGATGCAAACGCTCTACTTTGGTCCACAGCGGCTCATTCGTGCTGTGCTTCCAGGTATGCGACAGCGTCGAGCTGGAATTATCGTGAATATCAGCTCTGGAGCTGCCTTGGATGGATATGATGGTATGAGTGCTTATGCTGCGGCAAAGGCTGCACTGGATGGTAAGTGGTGCTGTTGAACTTGATTCATGAAATCTTGTCTCTAATCTTATTTGATACAGCTTCGACGCGAGTGCTAGCCAAGGAAGTTGCTCCCTTCAACATTCGCCCCTTGACTGTGTGGATAGGTACCTTGAACACGAATATCGGGAATGCCTCGACGATTGCGCAGGGTCCGCTTCCTGACGATTATCGTGGCTCGGCTGCCGCGCAAATGATGCAAATGTTCGGAATGGGGAAATCCCCTGCGAATAGTGACAAGGAGAAAGCTGCGAAGGCAATCTACGAGGTCGTTGTGGGGGAAAGCGCTGGTGCTGGGCATGAGGAGGAGCGATTCCTAGCGCTAGGCCGTGATATGCTTTCGCGGCTTGAGTTGGTGCGTGATCAATACGCACATACTTTGGAGGTGTTTGGGGAGGTTTGCGGTAGTGTTCACTTGGACCCGCAGTAAATGTGCGAGGGTAGGATTCTATGGACTTGTGAGTCTTAAGAATCGTTACAAATGCAGATTTATAGTTTCATTGCGCAACCATGACAAATCCAAGATAAACCACATACTCTGTAGTCATAAAACAGTATTGGTGGGAGAAATGCAGCAGCAAAGCCCAAAAGTTATGGTATCTGTTAGGTTTTCCATCCACTGAAGAAAGAGATGTTGAAACGATCGACCTGCGGTATGTCCCAGCCGCTTCAATGATGCTCGCAGATGCTTCGCAACACCTCCCAGCACTCCAAGATGTACCAATTAAACGCCCCGCAAAGTCAAAGTCATAAAGGGAATCAAAAGATCGCTAATACAGCATTTGTCAAAGAACCAAATCCAGGTTCCACTACGATGTGGAGAGGATGATAGAAAGAGAATAAACACAAGAAGAATTTAATCAGCGATTCCGATCGGCACGAGCCTGGTGCCAGATGGTATCACCGCTAAGAGCAGACAGACTCAGGGACGCTAGATTTCTCCAGCTTGCCTGAGGCGCAGAGGCTGATTGACCTCCAAGAAGACCTCGATTCTCCTCCACATCAGAAGCGTCGTTGCTGATACCTGTGATGAGGACGGGGGCGGATGATGCATCAGCCGAAGAGTCCACCTCTTGGATTCCAAGGCCAGCGGACTGCTCGCTATCAAAGTGAGCATCGTCGCCATGGCAATGGGCCATCGAACGTACAACATCACCCTTACAGATAGGGCAGGTTCGTCGACGAGTGGTAAGCCAAGGGGTGCTATGATTGTTAGTTGTTGTTCTCTAAATTGGAGATGCAATTATGGCCACTTACATGCATTCGGCGTGGAACTCGTGGCCACAAGGCAAACTCATCACTCGACTTTGTCCATCGATATATTCTTCCAGACAAACAACACACTCCACTTGTCTTCCGGTATACTTACGTCGCCATAGAATCGAGCCCGACTGGAAACTAGTTGTTTTCTCGTCCTTGTGGGATCCAGAATCTAGTGTTACCCCCGCAATGGTCTGAGACCGCGATCGGGTTGGTCGCGATGGACTCGATTGGCAATCATTGCTGAGGAGAGGAGAAGTCGGTAAGGCAGCGCCAGGGCTGCATGGACGCGGAGAGCCTGAGGAGGAGGAGCTATTGGAGATGGTATGATACGTTCGAACGGGAAGGCGCTCAACAACAGACTTCGGTGCACGCCAGCGGCGCCGTCGCATGCGTGATCGGAGAAGCAGAAGCGCATAGACCACCGTGAGTGTTAGGAGTGGACTGATCACGAGAACCAAAAGGGTATCGAAAAATGGGCTCGTTGACATGCTTGTGGGTGTCAAAGTCACCCAAAGACCTTCATGCTCAGAAAACATGGTGGTTGGTGTGTTCGAAGAATGTGCCGCATTTTGCGTTTTCTGGTTGGTGACGACATTCTGAATGGAAGGCGAAGCAGACGGTTGAGCATCCTGCATCTGTTCATCACTCCAGCCAAAATGACTGGCGAACCAGCCCTGTTCAGATGATTTAGTTTCTTCTTTAGTCGCATGTGCATCCTTTCCGGAGTCTTTCGTCGCCGAATCACGGGATTTTCCAGTGGATTTGTCGATACTTTGGTACTCTCCACTTCCGGGAGTAATGCTACCACCACGCAGAACATTGGAGGGAACGGCCTCTGACCCTGGGGCGGAGGTTTTCGAAGCATCTTTTCCCGTTGCAGTAGTACTTGTCGTCGGGAGAGTACTGCCTCGTGGAGGCATCAAGTCAGGGTCTCTCCAATCTTGAACCCCAATAACAAAATCATCAGCCTCAAAGCTGTCAGCTACCAATCCAACCTTGTTGCTATCCAAATTATCATCAACTTTGCCTTGGTTTCGGCTATTGTAGGACAAGGAGCTCTTGGTGCGGTCGACTCGGGCTTCGGTTATATCCCAGGTCATCCAATCGATGTTACCACTGCTCGGCGGACGTCGGCTCTCTTCGACACCCCTAGAACCACCGAATTTATTGCACAGCCCGAAGAAGGAGCCTAAGGTACGGAAGAACCCAGCGCCAGACTTCGTCGCAGACATAGGGCGTTCTTTCGTTGAGGTCTTCGTTGACGTGGGCGTAGAACTTGCGGTCGCAGTCGCAGTGGTTGCAGCTTTTGGAAAGTCCTCATTGACTTTGCCAGCTAGATTTGCCTGTAGTGATTTCAGGGCTTCACCCAAGCCAGAATTTGCGCCAGAGTGCGCCGGTATCAAGGATGAAAGAAGGTGGGCGGTCGTATGGGAAGTGAAAAGAGCAGGGATGGTCACATTGGACGTGTCCCCCCGTGCATACATGGTAACTAGGCTACCACCACGAGTATCATCACCAACAATCAGCGCGATAGCTCCGCGGCGTTGGGCCCATTTAACCTTCTCAAGGAACCCACAGCCACCGCGGCTTAGCAACACCACTTTGCCCTGTATCTCCGCGGTTTCTTGTAGCGATTGAATGTCCGCATGGGTGGACTTTTTGACCTGTACGTAGTCTCCGTGCTTCTGGTTTGCGCCAATCTCTGACCCACTGGATTCGGGTAACGGGTGGTGAAGGTGATCGTCAGTACCGTCACTCGATGAGGGGGGATTCGAGGTATCATCCTTGACATTCTGCCAACCCTCAGGCTGCAATGGTGACCGTGTATTCTGTGAAACAGCCCCCTCTTTTACTGTACCACCTCCGGACTTGCCGGGTTTCTGGTCTGCGCCCCTGGGGGAGGTGTCTGGCAGCTTGGGGCCGTTTCCTTCACCCCAGCCAGGGATATCAGAGCAACCTAGTTCCCCTTCGACGCCGGCAGCCAGCCCTCCTTCGCCAAATCCACTGCCTACCCACAGTTGACCGCTTAGGCTTTTGCTAGGCAGTAGCGGACCAAATGCCGCCGGGCGGGCGAGGAAGAAGGTTGAGTTGTCATCGGTCAGACTGATGATCGCCGATGGGGGGAACAGGGAGGTCGGAATGTTGAATGAAAACAGGGCGTGCAGTCCGGACTGCCGGCCAGTGAGTGTAGTGGGAGTCGCTACATCAGAAGAAGAGAGCGCTGAAAATAAGGTGACGAAGATAGGGAAGAAGATTAGGCAGAAGAGCACCACGAGGAGGCGTGGTGGCCGCATCTTTGGCAGCTGTGTGAACCACAAAGTTTCCAAAGAAAAAATGTGTAGAAAGTTAGACTGAAAAGGTGGATATTCGAGGGGAGCGAGGGACGATGCCAGGAGTGTTGTATGACAAAGGCTGACGGGTCGGAATCTACCAATCCAACGGTTGGCGTCAAACAAGCAGGCTGCCACTCATCGGGAGCAATGAGTAGCACCGCAGGCCAAGAAGAAACCAACTATCACAGCCTGAGCTTCCTAAGATCAACAAAGGGGGACTTTAGGAGATAAGGAGAAGCACAATAGAAAGTTAGGCAGGTGGAGAAGGAGACGGGGACGAGTGAACTGATGGATTACATAAACAAGGCAGTGACGGCATCGCGATATTGTCATGTTGGTTCCTGAGGCCATCAGGCGGCAGAATCACCTGACACTCGCGCCTGATCTACCCCGCGCGAGGCTTGTACATATAAAGAACTTGTAATGCCCTTGTTATCTTTTCAAATGGATTCAAGGTGTGGGTATTCTCGGTGTAGAACATACCCCCCCTATGGAGTTTTCTCAATGAGGATTCGATTCATGCCGATCATATCATCGCGGCCAAGACAACTCAGAACGTCTTCCGAATTTTAACTTTTCGGCTCACACTGAATTATCTGCGGTGGCCTTATGACAACCTAGTGCACGAGATGCGACAAATGACAAATGACAAATGCGAATTGAAGCATATCAATGTACCCATGGATCATGGAATCTGGGGGGCGTGATCCATTCTCCACTCGTACTAGTCCCAGTTGGGTTGTTATCGATCCCAATCAGGACTAGTGCGTTCTAGTCCCCACCCAAGTATACAAGCCCAATGCCATTTCTACTCTTTTCTCACTTGGAACTTCTCAATCTACACTTCTCAATCACATTTCAAATCTTGATCCTCGAGAGCTCTATCAATATGAATCTAGTTACAAGCCGCTCGCTTCAATGCGTCAAATCTCTTGACTCCGACTATGAATCACTTACTATCCTGAAGCAGAAAAAGCGGGCCATTGACGAGCAAATTAGCAGATTCTGTCAACCATGGCAACCATGGCAATCATGTGGGCCGTTTGATGCCAACTTCTGGGTACGGGCCGCTCGAGTAGAGTCGATCTATCTTGAAAGATCTGAACTGGAGCGAAAGATATCACTGTATATCTTTGAAGGAGACGAAGCTTCTTGGGAAAAAACGGAGGAAGCAAAAGCTATCATTGAACAGATTCGTGCTCGAGAGCAAAGCTGCAAGATATACGTTAACCGTGCAGAGTCTAACCCGTCTCCCCGGTGTGGAAGCATCCGAAAGTTATTTACCAAGACAAGATTACCCAGTGTAGGTATAGGTAAGGTGAAGGGCGAAGACAACTATGCAGAGCAGCTCATTTTTCGTGATGAGCTGATTGAACAATATCAAGCCCAACACTCCAGCCAGCCCTGGCTTTGGTGCCCAATCCTCGGCAGCTGGGAGCATGAGTACAACGTCATTGCGGTCCAGCTGTTTCCTTATATGCATGGACACGAAACCATGGATGCAATTTTTGGAAAGAAAAGCTCCCTGGAGCTATTCTCGGCCCAAAATGGTCTTTTGATGTCGAGGTCCATGGAAGAACACTTCAAATCTGGTAAACTGGCAATCGTCCCTAGCATCTCCGACTCGCTTCTCGCAAGAATCTTTTGTGGTGACCTCGAGTATAAAATCAAAGTCATGGATCCAACGTGGGAGCTTCGGGACAAATTTATAAGCTCCCGCCACGAAAGACCCATATTCGGTGCGTTCAAAAATCGAAAACTCACCTTCGATCAGTTGAACGATCGAAAGCTAGTGTTCCGCTCTTCTGTCCGCCCCGCAGCACGCTATCTGTATTTTAGCTACTGTGTACAGACTCTGAGATCAGCTTGGCAACACAACTGCTCAGAGATAGATGGAGAAATTTCGAAAATGAGATGGAGATCCGAAAAGCTATTCTGGAGTACTTCCGGGTGCTATATCCCCCGACCAATGCTACGGGGTTTCGTGAAGGAGCTTGGTCATGACTATAAGTCAAGGGGAGCTAAATGGCGTCCATTCCCCAGGGCTCCGAATGAAACGCTCTTGGAGACAGTATCACATCAAGTGAAGTCACGTCGACCGATATTGGATGCAGAATTATCTGACAGTATCTCAGGGTCTGATTACGGGGATACGAGTGAGGACAATATGGTAGAAATGAAGACCGAAGCTGAGAGCATTCACACAAGAAGTCCACAGTTTATAAGACCGCCGAAAGAAGGACGACCCAAGAAATACCGATTCAATGATCCGAACATCATTTACATATAGTCAGCGAGAGGGCTGCCTGAGTATTTTTCAGAGTGGTATTGGAAAAAAGATGTGGCTTTTTGATTCTAGGTAGAGACTGAAATTTAAGTCGTATTCTTAACTTTTACGATACCAATTTATAGTGGTCGGATCCATCTTTACCAAAGGTTTGTCCCTCTTACTTTCTTCCCAGACTGTATTAATGACCTTGCACGCTTTCTCCGTCTCGAAAAGGATGGCTTAGATGAAGATGTATGCATGTCCATAATAGGAAGGTATCCGTGTATATCGTTGCTGACAACAAAAAGTAAGCAACAAGAAGCATTTCCTGAAAATTTTTCAAAGTAATGAACATTGACCAGTGCATTCAGTGCTCCTCTGAGTCTTTCTCATATACTATAAAAACACAAGTAAAGGGTGGGTGCACAGCGGTAGGAAAGTGGTGCAATAGAAGTTTATGGTTTCCTACCTTTTTAAAGCAGCACTAATAGAAACCGTTCTAGAACCCTTAAAGAAATGTTATGCCAAGAAATTTCACTAATATATGTTCCGAATATTGGAATGGATCAAGCTACAGGTCTGGAACCAGCCAGTTAAATAACCCTCGACAATCTGGTATTATTGCCACGCTCCCATAATAAGAGAATAATCGAGCCTTGGTTCACCTCTAGCTCTCCACTTCACATGACTATTACAGAGATACTCTAAATATCCTTGTCCGGTTGCGTACATGGCTGAGATGTGCGAGATCATGACGATGGAGGACACGAGTCGCGTTACTTTGTTGTTTGGTACACTAATCCCCGCATCAGTCCAGTGGCACGTCATAGCAGCCCATGTGGGAAACAATGGAAGACCCGATCTCAGTGGTTGCTATCTTATCCATCCCGTGTTGTGTCGTCATGGATTGAGTACCACGACCAGCGATTGAGCAATCACTCTGTGTAAGATAAATTCTTATGATTTAAAGCCCCTCATCTCTGCTGACGGTCTCTCCATTGTAAACAACTTGTCATTTGACTCGCTCATCTTTCACGATCAAATACGTGATATATCTTTATCTAACTAAAACCCTACTCCATACATATTATTCATCATGTCGAACTTGATGCATAAAATGAAGGATGCCCTTACCGGCCATCATGAGTCTGAAAGCAAGGGATCCTCGCATAACTCGTCACATGTGACACAGAAGGTCGATGGTAGGCTATTTGTATATATTTTGACAATATGGTCAGCTACTTATTTTTCAAAGATGGCCGTGATACCTATGGCCAAGGTGATACCTGGGGCTCCAGCACAAATGCCCAAGACCCTACTACGACCGGCGACTACAGCTCGAAGCCCATGGGCTCTGACAGCTATGGTACCAGTGGCTATGATAAAGGTGCGCAGCGTGGTACTAAGGTGCCCGGCGTAGGGGAAGGTTGGAACACCCTTTCCTTTGTCTAATCCTCAAATTAACAGCTTGTGCTATAGACACTGGCAATACCTACGGATCCACCAACACAGGCAGCGGCAACTACGGATCCACCGGCATGGGTATGGGCACTCAAGATCCTACAGCCAACAGAATGCAGGGTTTGTTAGTCGTCGGCTTTGAGAAATCAGGGTACTGACAATGATCAGATACCGGTAACACTTACGGTTCATCCAACATGGGCAACATGGGGACTGACACCTACGACTCCGCCAACAAAGCCAAAGACTATGACACCGGCTACCAGAAGCCAATCGGCTCTGAAACCTACGGCTCCAACACTCGCGCCGGAGACCTTGGTTCGGGCATGAACACAGATTCTTATGGATCAGCTACTCAAGACTATGGCTCGAATCCCATGAACACCGGAATTGGCGAGTCACAGGTGTCCAACAAGATGGACAGCGGGTTTGGTAAGACTTCAACCCCCCACCTCGCATTCGGCCCTCTATAAATTTCAAGTCTAACCGTAAGTTCAATATAGACAACCGTGCAACCACCGGCACCGGCCAGACAGGTGCCTATACCTCAAACTACGGTGACGACCTTGGCAGCTCGAACAGATACAACACTCGTTCATCCGCAGCTGCCAACATGCCCAGTCAAATGGAGACGCGATCTGAATCTGAGATGGACAAGCAGGGCTTCGGTGGTGGTGCTGCAGGAGGTAGCAGCTATAACACAGCTGATGCTCCTAAGAGACGATCTTCTGGTCCCCATAATTCGAATCTGCTCAATAAGCTTGATCCACGAGTGCGCAGCTCAGATTACGAGGGTAATGCTATGGGCAATCAGCGCGGAAATTAGGTGGCTTTGACATGAATAGTTTCATAACTTATGTGTTGTCGACAATGTAGTTCGGTTGATTCTTTCTTCTTGGCAGACTAAATTGGGTATCGAATCTCACATGATGGTTTCTGTATGTTGTCGGTATGAATCATGGTTCTACAATAAATTGGTATCAAATCATTCTTATTGGAATCTTAAGACTGATTCTTACTGTCGCTCAAAACACAGTAAACGGTTGGAATGCATCCGAAGCATAATTAATCACAGCTCATACGTATTCCAGGTGCTGGTTTATTGAGTGGGTTGTCATTGAGTATGTACTATCTGCTAGCGTTCATGCCCGTGTTCACGGTATTTAGGGTGCTAGTAATTATTATGATGACGTCTTCAGTGATCTTGATAAGCCCCATCCGGCAGGCATTATCGTGTCTATGCAGAAATTCAAAACTTATAATAAGAAAAGTGATACGGAGAGAACAAAGATTCAAGGTTTACAATGATAAGTGCAGTCGTGAAGGTATCCCTAATAATTCCATCATGTACAGATAAAAGAAGATATTCGCCAAGGTCCTAAGACCAAGGCTCGTGATTAACAAGACATAGAATGAAAGAGGCAAAAGACTGTATGGGCTACGCTGATGAGGCATGGCGTAGAAACACAGGGGGCATAACAAGAGAGGTAAAGGCAAGGAAAACATCAACAAGGATGAGGTGAGGGATCAGGACATCCGTCGTCAAGGGTCATGATTGACGCGAACTGAGATAAGGCTAAAAACCATGAGACAAAAAGACAAGAGAGAAATTCAGAGTATGCAACGTATGCAAGATGACGACTAGGGAACTAACGCCGAGTTCCCAAAACGAATCAGGCAACTAGACGCTGCACGGCAGCAGGCCAGGCCCAGAAATACAGGGGAATCAAGTCGTCAGGAGGAATAATCATGCCAGGGTGCTCCAGGGCGCCGACTTTTCGGAAAAGGACAATCGTTAATGTGTCAAACAGTGCAGACGCAGCAGCCAAAACGTATTATTTATTTTTCCAGCTTTTGCCACCCGTTGAGATAGGCCATGATGCCGACCCCAAGAAGAACAACACCGACCATGGACGCATAAGGGCTGGTGTCGTGCAAAAATTGATGTCGGCGATATTCTGTGGCCATGCCGGTAGCTGCTGCGTTCACTTCTTTGCCGTCTGCAGGCGCTGGATCCAAAGGCTGCACAGACGGACTACCCTTTTTATCGAGATCCACAGCACCATTCGCAATCGCAGGCGCCTGCCCAGTAGTGGTCTTTGACTGGTCATGGCCTTGGGGATCCGACTTGTGGCCAGGGGATGTAACGAGAGCCTTCTCAGCACGTTCCCGGCGGAGTGTCTCAATCATCTCCGCCAAAGACGCGCGGGACTCGACATTGTCCTCCTCGGCTTTCTCGGCGCGATCCTTGAACGAAGCCATCTGCTTTCTCATCTCCTCCATTTCGTGCATCATCGTTTCCAACCGATGCTCAAGCTGTGTGGTGTCCACAGTAGGCTCTGGTAAATGAGAATCAGGAGCGGCAGAAGTCTCGAATGGCAAAATTGAGCCGTTGGGTTTTTGAACCTCCTCAGAGCCGTCATGCTCTTCCTCGACGGCCGATTCTTGTTCCGCAGGACCATCCTCGGATTTGACAATCCCATTGGTTTGTGGCATGAGATGCAACTCCAGATTCTTGACCTTTTCTTCCGCCGACTCGCGTGCGGCTCGTTCTTGAAGAACAAGAGTCTCGAGTTCCTTGACACGGGCACCTTGCGTATCGATTTCTCTCTTGGCAGACGAGAGTGCCTCGATGAGGTTCAGTATCTGGCTCGAGTCCCGCGAAACAGGGGAACTTGTGGCTGGCTTCGTTTTTTCCGTGTCACTGCGCTTCAAAGGGGAGAAGGAATCTGCAGCACTTCGTGGGGGGGGCATCCGGTTTCTCGGGGAGCGGTTGCTGGGGAGGAGGGGCGGGTGGGTCTGAGAATCGGGAAAAAGAGTCGACGCGAGGCATTTTGGGACGTCCATTCAATTGACGAGGACCATTACTTTCAAAAGAAGATGGTTTACTAGCCTTCTCTTTCTCGGCATAGCCTGGCTTCATTATGGCTGTCAAAAAATCGTCAGTCTGGCGAAGGTCCATGGACTGTTGTTTGGCTTGTTTTAATTCGCCCTGAACGACATTATTAGCAACTCATAATCATAACAGCAAGGAACAGGACTTCATACAGTAAGTCTTTTGACAACTTGTTCGACAGAGATGGGCGAATTCCAGTAGTTCATCTGCCTTTGTTGATGCATAGCATTCAGCTGGGTACTAGCTGCGCTCTGGGCACTGCGGCTGCTCGCATTACTACCGGACCTTCCTCGCAGGTGCGAGAGTGGTTGGCTCAATGGAGATGGAAGTAGACCACCCCCGGAGGCAGGGTCCAAGTCTCCAAAGTTAAGGTCAAGAATATTGGGCGTGGACCCATATAAGCCAGCGTGCTCGACTTTAGCCGAAACTTTATGATGAACGATGCTGTTCTGGTCCTCGCTCACAATATCAATTCCCAATTCCAAAGTATCACCTTCGCGCAGTTCATGTGGCTCTGATTCCCGGTTCTCCGGAGACAGCCGGTGGCCATTCACGAAAGTGCCGTTGGAAGATTTCACATCCCGAATCCAGACCTTTCCAGTCTTATCGGCCCAGATTTCAGCATGTTGCCGAGACAGAACTTTAGAATCGAAAAATCCATTTACTGGAGTTGGTACAGTCTTCGCATTTGTCTGTCGACCAATTCGAAGAACTTCAGGGTAGAAGGGGACGTTGATTTGCTTCTTTTCGAAGGTGCCATTCATTGGAGCCAGCCCTAGGATGGCGGGCGGTTCTGCCGACCCGTTGGGCTGCTGTCGAATGCCATTCTGTTGCGAGGACTGGAGCATGTGTTGTGATGGAACAATGGACTGTGGTTGGTGAATGGCGGACATTGTAGATGATGCAGTTGGCCCTGAGAGGAATGCAGGGACTGCCTGGGATCGTGTGTTGGTGACACCTGCTACCGGTTCTGACTTGGAGCTGGGCCAAGGACTTCTGGCGGGTTTCTTCTTCGATGACCAAGTACCGTCAGTGGTGGAGCCTTTCCCAGCATTAGGATCTTGAGTAGTGATGACCGTGGTCGTAGAGGTTGTCGACCCCAGAGAAGATGAGGAATTTGAGCGCTGAACCGGCTTCCGTTGCATAAACATCCGGGATACTTCGTCGTCCACTGAAGACAGAGCTCCTTGTCCTCCGTTACCAGTGCTGTACCATCCCAAGCGAGAGCCCGATTGCACACTAGGAGGAGACACCACGGCAGTCATGGAGAACGACACCGGGGAAAGGTTCAGCACAGTATGACGTGGTGAGCAGAAAGTGACGATCGCGCGTGTGGGATATGCGTCACACTCAGGGATTTCGATAGAAGAACGACAATAAGTATCTATCGCTTTATTTGGTCGCGCCCAGGGCTGTTGTTATTGGTCCGACTTCTTCAGAACGGTCGCGTTAGCGTCTTCATTCACTCCAACAATTTATTGGCCGCTTCAAGATCCTCGTGAGACTCGAACCACCACTACCTTGTCAAATGTAGTGAACATCAAACTTACCTGTTCAGAGTGTTTCAGGGAAGTTAAAACGCGGATGGGGGGCCAGAATAGTCAGTGCTCCAGACCAGGGAGGCGTGTGAGGTCTTGCCGAAAAGTGAGCAGCGACCGAGTGTCTCACTGCCCCAGGACAATGGAAGAAACACAGGACGGGACTTCTGCCTTGCCACGGGCTTGAAGACTGCCCTAATAGCAGTTTTAAGAAGAAAAAAATCAAACAAGATGGTAGGCCATAAGGAACAACTCCACGGGAGAGGAGGATCATGATCTCCTGCTCCCCTTCCACCATCGACGCCCCAGGCATGAGATCACGTGCAGTGCACGTGTGGCACCCGTTAGACGCACGTGACCAAAGCGGAGACGGACGTGAAAGTGATGCGATTCGTTTGAAAAAGCTCCCGAATCCCTTGCGAATTACTTTTGCACTTGAGGCGCATTACTATAAACATATCAGCTTTGCTAAGCTTGAGCTGCGTCTGCTCTTTCATCTCACATCCCACCCACATAACACTCTAATTACATCCTTCAAAATGCCTGTTGTTGCTGGACCTCCCGCAGCCGGTCCCTCGACCTTTGACAAGAGTAAGTCAACACTCACACCGATTTACTACAATGCGGTACATCTGGGTTAAGATTTATTGGGAGCTAACTTGTTTTATAGTGAAAATGGGTGCCATGATGGGCTCAAGTATGTGCACATATCATGCTTAGCTGTCTACTGAAGTGCTTCGACTAATGCGATACTCGGTCTTTAGCTGTCGGAGCTATCATGGGCTTCATTGGTGGTACGTTTGATATAGACCTGATGGGCGGCATGTCGGGTTATAACTGGGAAACTAACATGGTCTAGGAGCTGTGGTCATCCTCCAGCACGGCGCTGGTCCCAACGGTGTGATGCGCACTCTGGGCAAGTACATGGTGGGCTCCGGTGCTACTTTTGGGTACGTATTGATTCTACATCTATTATAACGGATGAGTTCTTGTTTTGCTGGATTTCCAGTAGTCCTCAGCCACAGAGCACCACAAGCCCATGCTGATTCTGTTCTTCTCCAGTCTTTTCATGTCCATCGGCAGCGTGATCCGTTCTGAGGGACCCCGCAACGACCTTTGGCTCCGTGCTCAGGGACCCCCGATGATGCTCCCTCGCCAGACCCCCTTACGCTCGATGCGCCAATAAATTTGCCCTTCCCCCGCCCGGGATGTCAGAGGGACATGCGACACGATCAAATCGATGGGGATGCATTTTGTACGATATAAGCAGTTTATTCGAGCGGTCTCGATAAGCTGGAGGGAGGAAGCTCTAGGGAGCGCAAGGCTTTTGCGTCGAATTCGGGCCGGGCTGGACATTCAAAAGCTATCCAGCTCATCATGTAAATACTAGGTACCGGTCGGGTCTGGGGTATGCTACCTTATTCGATAGGTGTCCACCAATCCAGGCTTCGTTGTAATGGTATCCTTGCTGTTTGATAGCCTGACTTTCTGAGATATGATTCTGGGGAAATCACTTCATGCGTACATAGTTCAGGGTCTTACCAACCGGCCTCGATGATCAGCGCAATTCATGTACCATTACTCTAAACATTACGCTGGGACACATTATAAATATCTATGGATGTTCCACAGTATCATTCTGTACGCCAAGATTGCAGTCGCACAGTGGACATCTGATGTCACTGTCATTCCAAGATTGAGTTGTCAAACTCCACATCTACCGAGGGACATAGATGTAGTCGGTATATTGTTGTTCCCGGAGGTAAATGCCCATCCATTGAGCATATGTATCAACTTATTCTGTAGGCATTTCAACTCCTACCTTGGTAGTTTCTATGGGCACAATTGATTTTCAGAGTGGGCTTATTCATGAAGAAACCCAGCTTCAAACGTTCAAGCTTCCAAGGTTGAGGTCGATACGTACCTAGCACAGAAATATATTTAGGTACACTTCCCCATGAACCTATGTGTTACATAAGCTTCCTCGGTAGTTTCACTTCCACATTTCAGTTTCTAAGGGCTACAGCGCTGCAAATCAAGTAACCGTTATAGTCTCTATAAGTCCAATTATATCATTTCAAAAGCCTCATGGATTGGACCTCTTCCTGTCTTGTCCTGGTTGTTTACATGAAGAATGCGGAAAAGCGGTCCACGGAGCGGTGATACTACCGATCGTCACTTTTGCAAACGGAGCCTGGCAACTTTCACCCTTTTCTGCTTAACATCTGCCCAGGTGGCCGATTGGACCCATCAAGCAGAGCGCATACAATCCAACCGCATTATGCCACATCAACAAGGATGTGTATGCCCAAGAACATGTGTTCCCCCAGACGAACGAACGTGTTCTGCAAGGAGATCAAGCCAATTAGAGTCAGGCTAAACTTTGGACGGGATGATCGGTCAAGTTCTCGACTCTCCACACTCTCTTCATCCGTGTATCCAAATCACTAACTCGCTGTGAAAGGAAGGTGAAAAGGCCGATCCATATCTGGTGGATTATGGCTCGATAAAGGTTCCATGGATCCCGCCAGGAACAGGCACGAAAGTCGCTCCGAGAGCCCCAGTTCTTAATTTCCCGCTTCGTTCTGTGGATTTTGCCAAGCCAACCCTTCACAACATGGGAAAAGTCCGCCTCGTGCTCGTGGGGGAGGACTTTCGGGTCGCCCCCCGATCCAGGCTAAGAGCGACAAAATCTACAGCCAATCTCGGCTAAACCCGTGGCTAGCCAATCCACATCGAGGGTGCAGGTGATGAGAACAAAGCCAGAGTAGCGAATCACGGTCTTCCAGTCCGGAGGAGATCCGTGTTTTCCGTTCCTGCATTCATGACGCCAGGGGTAACACAGGTAATTTTGAAAACACGGTCTGCCTCAGATGCATAGAGAACATCCTCATTTTAGGATCAGCGCTTACGGAAACATGTCCCAAACATGCAGAGGTTTTTTCCTCTATTTTTGTTTTGTTTTATTTTATTTTACTCCGGGAGTCCGTATGGGTCAATTATTGTTGGCCTGGAAATGGTCCATTGAACTGCTTATTTCGGATTTAGGGCTGCAACATCACCTATGTCATCCCTTTACCCTTTAGGGGCAATTTTCTCGGGGCTTTCTCTCCCTCTGAATAGTGGAGAGTAAGCCTCCAAAGGATAAATAAATTGCACACCGTTTTGTTCCTCGGACCCGACAACGTTAGGCCCGCCCACATTGTGCTCCACGTCTACACCCTCAGACCATCAACAAGTGATACTGCATCCAATAGCTCCCTATGACGCGACGCAGATTGGAATCTGCATCCCCCAAAATCCCTCGCATGGAGGAGTCCGTGCCACTAAACCGATCCAGACCCTACTGTGCCTGACGCTAGTCACGTTAATTAGGGTTTTTTGATTGCTTGGGCCCCATAGTTCGATTTTGGACCGCCCTATTTCGGATAGTCCCAGACTCGCGTGCCCCGTTGATCCAATAGGATCGTCAGTCCATCCAGAACAAAACAATAGAAAAATCTAACTTGGCGCCACAGTGCCCAAATGGCCCCTTCCCCAGGTTAGCCTTCGTATTTAGGTCTGGCATACCGCACCCTGTCATACTTTCCTCCTTCTTCCTTCTTAGGCACCTTGCAAACTTCCTCACCCCCAGTCATTCTTTACCCAAGTCCCTCGTTTATGCCATCTGGCCCCATCTGAGCCGCGCTCTATCCCACGATCTTTACCCTATATCCCTTTGAGTCCCAATCCTTTGCGCTCAAAGTCAGTCTCTCACCCGGAACCGCCGCAAATTCGTACTTGCCTCAGTAACGGTCACCACACCTCTGCAATCCATCTTTAACTCGTGGATCATCATCTCAATCGGTCACACCTTGCTGTGTACGACTTCAATTCTCTCAGACGAAATACTTTTCTTGTCAATATCAAACCCAATTCGACAAAATGCAGATTAAGGCTTTTGTCACGTCGTTCCTCTGCCTGGCTGCAGCCCAGTTCGCTGTTGCAGAGGATACGACCACCTCCACCTCAACAATGACCATCACCAAGACGCTGGTTCGCGTCCACTCGGTCACTGCCACTCCTAGTGCTAGTGCTAGCGCTAGCGCTAGCATCACCCCCAGCTCTAGCATGGCCACTATGACTTCCACTCCTCTCGTCCAATCTGCTACCAAGACTGCCGCTGCTACCTCCGCCACCAAGACTGGCGGTGCCGTTAACGTGGCCGTTGGCATGCCCGCTGCTCTGGTCGCTGGATCCTTTGCGCTGATTATGGGCGCGGCCCTATAATCGCCTATACGCATCAAAGAGACCGGGAATGACCTCAGCAGCCCTTGAGTTGTGATAACTTCCACACCCATTTGGTTTGACTCTGCGATTGCTCGGTGACTCTATTCTTCGCCGTTGTCTCCAGCAGAGCCGGGGTTACCTTTTATTGGACTTCTATTTTCGATTCTTCACTTCCACAACTTCTTTTTTACGGCTCATGGTTCACTGGAGAACCTCATTCGGAGAGGAAACGGTTTTATGCACTTCAAATACCCCCTTTTAACGAATTTTTCTGGACACGATTTGATGTCTTCTTCTGTCAACCCCATTGTTCAATTCTTTTGTTCATATTTGTGCATGGGGAAATGTGTTCTGGGATATCATCAGCAAGGGCGTGTTTGAACCGGAGATATCATACTCCTGGCACATCAACGACACGCCTGTTCAGAAGCTGAAACCTGGACCCATCCCCTTGGCGCCAAATGAAACCCTTTTCTTCCCGTATATACCATATACTTCTAGTATAAATATTTACCATCTTATCTACCTATCTGCCTATCCACGTGTCTACGCGCCCATGTATTCCTGACTGCGATATATTTAGGATCCGGGGCGCAAAACTGAGGATTGTGAAGACCATCTTTATATCCATGTCCAAGTATATTACATCTAAGTGTATAGTTGTATAGAGTTGACGTGACGAAGATCATGCCGATCGAACATTCCAACATTCCGATCTGACTGCCGTGAGCTCCGAGGTCGACTGATAAACTCAATGGCCGTGCGCCCACGCGTGATACCCGTTTGGGCCGTTAGATCTGATCTTATCTTACGCGAATCCGTTTTTCTATATTAGATTTATTTTTCTTCCAGTACATCTCTCTCAAATCCCAAAAAAAGCTCATTTGAGTTGACTTGGAATTGTCCTTATCTTTCATACGTATCGCGGCTTGATCGCGCGTTGTTGACACCCGCCTCCACACGGGCTCCACAACGCGTCGCAACCCCCCCAAAGCTCCAACGCATTGTTCACCTCTGTATGACCTAAGAGGGAACTGAGGTGCGACTCGTCTGCCCCGCGACAATCACGCTCGCAATGGACAACGAGATTCCCCTCCCACCGCCGCGGCGCATCCGGCACCGATCGCCCGCCCGCGCAAACGCAAGCGGTTCCCCCGCCACGTCGCTTGCACCATCATTTCGTAAAGCGCGTCGGCTTTCGCGCTTCGATGACCGCTCCAGTCAGCCATCTAGTGATCCAGCGTTATTCTCCAGCGACGATATTCCCGCGTCGGGATTGGAGAACTATCATGCGCCTGCAATGGGGGCTGGACGGAAGAGGCGTTATCGTGGAACGTGGTGGGGGGAACAGGTGATTGATTCGAAGAGAAAAAGGGGGGATTTCAAGGAGAAGCGCAATGTCGATAGTGGTGTTTGGATGGGGAGTGATGAGTCGGGTGCTGATTCGCTTTTTCCATCTGAGGATGGTCCTTGGGGCGAAGATCTCCTGAAGACGGTGCTTGATCCGAAGGCTCAGGGGAAGCCTGCCCAGGGCCCTTTGGTATTGCTTCCCAGTGGGAAGGCTGCACCGCCGGTTCTTCCTTTTCCAATTTCAAAGGGACCCCACGAGTCGGAGGAACAACGGTTCGCGAGGTCTGTGGTGAATGATTGTTTAGAGAAAGGGGAAGATATTGTTGATCTTGGGTATGTCTCCGTCTTTAATCTGATCCCGATATGGTGCTTTGATTTAGCCTGATATTAACATCGTGACCAGAAACTTTAACCTCAGGACTATCCCTTCAGGTCTACTCCGGCCTCTACAGCATCTGACGAAGTTGCCTTCCGTAGAGCAGGCCCCCTTGTCCGAAAATGCTTATACTTCGCTACAGCCTTTTCTCAGTATCTACCTTCCTGGGAACTCCCTAAATGAACTCCACAATGAGTTGTTTGAGCTGAGCGGCCTAAAAGTTCTCAGTGTGCGGAACAATGAACTCCACGAAATCCCCTACACAGTTCAGAAACTAAAGGAGTTGGAGGTCCTGAATGTGTCTGTGAACAGACTGACTTATTTGCCATGGGAGCTCCTACGCCTTCTCCAGCATGGCGAGCTGAAACACATGACCGCATATCCAAACCCATTCCCTTCAATTGAAGAAGCCACCATTGCCAAATGGCATCGCGAACCCGAAAAGAAGACCACAGACCAACTTTACGATGAATACGACTCTGAACAAGATGAACCAGAAATTACCCTTGAAGCCCCTCGATTTGATATTTACGAGGATTCTCCTCCAGCTGAGGCATGGACTACCATTCATGTGGCTACCGGCCCAACTACACGGCTGGACATGGAAGGGCGACCGATTGAAGAGAACCCAGCTTCAAATATGATGATTTCATCATCGGACCCAGTCCCTACCGCCCCCTCCTTGCGCGAAGTCGCACTCCGAGCTGTATGCAAACTTCCAGACCTCGAGCACGTCACCGACGAAGAGCTAGCAGACTTCCCTGCTTTGGTGATCCCGTTGATGCAGCAGGTGAAAAGAATCCGCGCAGCAGGTGGTCAGCAGTGCTCCATATGTCAGAAGGAATATATCATTCCTCGGACGGAATGGCTCGAGTGGTGGGATTGCACGCCTTATGAAAAGGGCATGAAGCTTGCGCGGGCTTCGGGTGAGAAGCTTCGCCCGTTGCCGTTCAAACGGTTTGGCTGCAGTTGGATCTGTGTTCCAAACTAGGAGGTGTATATTATTACTTCTTTGTCCATTTTACCCATATTGTATCTCGGGTTGTATGTATTAGGTTTCGGTGTCCATATTAGTTATTCCCCCTGGCTATGAGAACATTCCATGAAATTTGGTGTTGATATTTTCAATACGGAGTAAGTAAAAATTCTATCAAGAGAACACCACCCGTGGTATGCTAGAATACTCCCGTCAGGCATCCAGCAGCTTGGCATGCGGACTTCGTATACCTAGATTTAGACTTTCCACTAGATTCACCAGGTCGGGTGCGGCTGGACCCCTAGCACGTATTAGAGCTAGCGAGCTGAACATTGTTTACCGTTGCAGCGGAAGGTGAGATTAGTGTGTACCCTACCTATATTCTCGTTCCTCCTTGGGGGGCTTTTGTTCGGCTGAACCAACATCACCGTGAAGGCAAGTCCCCAAGACCGCCCAAGGCATTGCTTTTAATAACCACTGATTCCACTGCTCTAGTAGGTATATAGTCTGATCCACGTGGGTGACACCAGCGCACTCACATATAAACTACATCCATAATGTCTGCATCAACATCCACGCGCTCGAATATCGGCCCCCTTACAACCGCATTTATCTACCCCTCCTCCTGCGCTATAGCAGTCCTGGACTGCCAAACCTGCTCAACAGCCTGGCAGGCCCAGGCATGCAGTACAAACGCCGCTAATAGTCAAGGAGTCCAGGATAACCCCGTCTGCTGGCCCCCGCAATCGAATGACGAGTACCTAACGGGACAAGCGTTCAATGGCGGGGGATTCTATTCGCCGGGTATCTCATGTCCGACAGGATACTCCGCTGCTTGTTTTGCGACGCATGGAGGAATAACGGAGTACTCGTTTCAATTTCCGTTGGTCTCATCTGAGACTGCGGTGGGATGTTGTCCGAGGTATGTTTGATTATGCATTTCCGGTCAAATAGAGCTAACTTGGTCTAGTGGTTTTGCTTGTGGATATACTTGGGATGGGACTGAAAGTGCTCAGACTTGTTATTCGGATTATTCGACTGGTTCATTCCCGGCTGTACACTGCTCCTCAGGGACGAGTAATGGGTTTTCTTATTTGACTGTCCCTTTGACGGCGGTGGCCTCTGCTTCTGTTCCTGCCTCCGTGTCAATTGTGACAATTGCCAGTGTCAGAGTCAATGCTCCGCTGTTCCAGTTGATGTACCAGACGACTGATCTACAGGTTTCATCTACGTCAACTTCCGGTTCAACGACAGTTGGGAAAGCTACAAGTACAGCAGCGCCTAGCGCCACTTCGATATCGAGCTCCTCTCTGTCCACAGGAGCGAAGGCTGGAATTGGTGTCGGTGCTGGCGTTGGAGGTTTGATTTTAATTGGATTTTTTATGTTTACAGTGCTGCAAAGGCGAAGGAAACGGAATGGCTCCGCTTTGCAGGGTCCCGCTGAGCCGCATGGACGATCGTCTGGAAGGTGGGTGGAGCTGTCTGGGAATCGTCCGGGGAAAGCAGAGCTCCATGGAAGTCCCCCTGCCTCCGAGGTCGAGGGTTCAACTATTGTAGCCGAGCTGCTTTGAGTGATGATGATGAAGAGGTATCGATCTGAGATTGCTCAGATTGTGGTATGTATCCGATAAATAATGATGGTAACTATGTGATTTCGCATTGTGTAGTTTCAAATACTCTTAATTGATCGTCACTTCCAGGAGGAATTTCGATTCTCTCAAGGTAGATTTAAATGGGAAAAACTATTCATAAGAACATTGCTCATTGGAGAATGTCAATGGCCCACAAGGTTTGATAAACCTGCGAGAGAATCCTCAGACTGACATGAGGGCCCCGTGTCTCATGTTTCTGATTGATCCTAAATCATCACGCGCCAGCACTGGCAGTAGCGACGACTCGTCAAGTCACCATTGGGGTGTCTGGGTTGTGTCGTGAGCGACCTGGAGAGCAGAGTCTGAATTTGTCTTGAGCTTTGCTAGCAGGTCTGAGCCTGAAGCACCTATGAGAATCAAGGCTGTATGGCTTCTGATAGGCTGTTCGAGTCGGATTCTTCAGTTGGACGGTTGTGATCGTCCGAACAATATTGTTGCAAGATATAGTCATACAGTGGTGATATGCATGTCGGCTCTTTGTGTCTCTTCACTTGAGACTCACGGCAACCTCAACCGATTTGACCCAACGGGTGCGCGACTCAGGAAGTTCAGCATCGTCGGATACAGCAGGGGCCTGGCGCTTTCGTTTCTTCGCAGCGGCTTTGGAGGTTTCCTGATCCTGCTTTTCGGGGATCGACTCGTCTTTCGATTGTTGCTGCTCCTTTTGCATCTCCAGGTTCTTCTTTTCCTCATCCTCGACGATATCGTCAACCGCAAGCACACTGCCGGTAGTCACACGGACTACATACTCGGTTTCCTTCTCCTCGAACCATTTGCCCACCTTGAGTGCCTTCTCAATTGCTCGCCCCGTAGCCTTTAGGAATACCTCCTCTCGCTTATCCGCGGCCTTTGTCAACTCCGCAAGCTTCTGCTGCTCTGTTTTGCGCGTGTCTCCAAGATCGATATTGGCTGTTGCGCGTTTCTCGGCATGGCGAAGGAGTTTCTGGACGCGCTTGACGGCGCTCATAAAGGGCGTACCAGTCGATACATAGACAATCTTTGGCACAGAGGTTCCTGCATAAGGAGAGGCAACTGGGGGATGGTTGATAGGGCGTTTTTCAACTTTCGCGTCTATAAGCCGGCGGTTAGTGTCTAAGCTGAAATCAGGGTCTGTGGTGGAATACACACATTTTGGTAGCTTAACAAGATCTTTGTTTTGCTTTTCAAACTGGAGCTGTCGCTCCAATGGTCCTTTACCCATCTTAAAGCTGTTTGCTAGGAGAATGTGGTGGATAACTGGTGATCTTATCACTCTTTTTCTGCCGGGCGGTACATGCTAGTGGTAGCGTTGAAAAGTGGGTCTAATCATATACATCACTAGGTTCACCTAAGTTTCTTGTGCCTTTGCACCTATCTCACTATCCCCATTAGCAATACTTCTTCTAGAGGAAAAAAAAAAATCTTTACGACATCTGACATATTAGGTCAATAACAAATTAGTTCCGTTAGTCGAGCGCGAACAGCAAGTACAGAGATCTGATGGATTAAGGTGCACTATTGATCTCGATTTCTAATCGCGCAAGCAGGATTCCAACTGACATGACGATGCGTTATTTTCCATGATAGATGCCTTGCGGGAGTTTAGTCAATCCTTGGGAGACGTCTAAAACTGAAGCTCAAATCTCGAGTCGATTGATTGGATAATTATTACTCTTCCGCCCGAAAGTTTTTGCATTTCTAAATTGAAGGCCTGTGCGACGAACTGGTCTCCAGAACGTGGCATCAGTCAATCTTTGGAAGATGTGAAAGAATAAGGCTTCATCCTGACGTGAAGATAAGCTCACTTGCAAGGTAGAAGCCCTGTCAGCCAGGTAATGAATAAAGCAAACAGCCCCATCGGGTCAAGACTGTTTCCTGAGGAACCTATTACAGCTAGAAAAAGAAAAGTGAAGAGAACCCTATGCATTCAAAGAATGTATCAAGAAGGAAGAGGAACACTCTAGTTAGATGATGCTTGTAAGTCTCACGATAAGGAGCACCTTGTATCTTATATCAGCGATTGTATCTTGCATCAGCAATGTTTGTTCCTATCGTCAAATCTTCAAACTAATCCATTATGCAAACTCGCGTTATTGCCCCCCTCCTTCGCAAAAGATTGGGGGAGGTACAACGCGGAGCTACGTATTATCCCCGAACACGAGATGCGGTATATAGAAATACCTTGTGGCCGCAGATTTCCTACAGAGTCTGCGTTTAGCCTGCTTTCTTGATCGTAAGCTCACTACATTCAGCTTCTTCATAATCCAGACGTAGTTAGTGATGAGCTTTGCAGCATTTAACGCACAATGTGTAGCTTTAAAGTGCCTAGTCTCCGTGTCATTGTACTCGACTCAACTTGGGCGGCTCTCGTTTTCCAATGGTCCGGGCACTTCGGGCTGAGAAATGGTATTGGCGTGATATGAGCTCTGCAGCATGTCTGTCCATGATTACTGCCGTTGGAAAGCCCATTTTACAAGGGGATCGATCTCATTTTCACCACTTTGCTCTCATAGCATCTTTCTCGTATGCTCTTTCGAAATACGCTTACCGGTCTGAACTTAGCTCAGTTTCAGATTCTGATAGTTTCTGCCCATTACTAGGGAACAATGTGGAGACTGAGGTCACTTCTACTAAGTACAAGTATGCTTTCTAAAAACTGAAACAAAGAAAGAGTAGGTTTGAAATGAGGCTTGAGTCATACAAACTCGATTGCATTGTTGAAACAAAATTAGATTCTGAGACAAAGGCAGGATCAATATCAGAATCTTTCTTCCTACACTAGTGTTTGATTTCCACACTTTTAGCAATCATGGTCGAAGCTTTTTGTGTTCCATGTCCGATGCCAATGAAGAGACGATCTTCGTCACTTCAACAAAGGTTGTCCCAATTCCGGGCTGCTTTGTTAGTGAAGCTGCCGCTATCATTGACTGAATATCTGGGTCAGGTAGTCTTAGTACAGAGTTAGAATGTAAGCCTTTGAAGTCAATGCTACTATTTCTGACCAGTGGAAACACCTTCTTCACCTTCATTTCATGAGCTTGGAATCAAGGAAATTTCTTTATCGCATGGTAGCATCCTAAATATACTTTCCTGAGAAGTCCTTCTGAAATCGAAATATAAAGGCAACGTAGATGCTAGCACTCTCATGTATATCGCATCTCCAAATCAAATTTACCCCACAATCTATACAATATCCTAAAGCATAATGGGTGGTCGGCGTGACGACGAGGAAGACCTTCCGGATTACGAAAGTCCACCACCGCCGGAAGAGCCTCTTGACCCTCTTGACCCTTTGGAACTTGGACCTTTCACGCCGAGCGCCGAGTCCAGAAATGGTCGTTCGACAAATTCTAGTGCAGGCAGCGCTGCACCAGCTGCAGGATCTACGGAAGGCCCCGTTCCAGATGAGAATGGAGTTTTATCACTGAACCCGTTGGATGAGCCGATGACCGATTCTTCCTTCCCCGATGATGAGCCACGCCCAGGTCGGATGGACAGGTGGGGCAGGCGCGAAAGAAGGGGCTTTAGATTCCAGAGGTGGCTTGAGCACGCTGATACCCCAGGGGATCCCTGTCCTGTTCAACCTATCGAGATTGTGGCAGATGACGTTGCCCGGCTTTGTGACCACGAACCGTTAGATCTGACCCTACCACCGAATGTTGCACGGGATGCTCAAAGATTGGGTCTCATTAGAAACGTGGACATCAAAGCAAAGTTTGTGGAGGTAACGCAGCCAGTACAGGCTTCAGGTGAGCCCCAACAGTCGAATAATTGGCAACTGTACGTCACACAAGGTATCTTATGCATATATTTTATGTTCCGATATCGAGGTAGAAGGGGACTCCATACTTCGGAGATCATGGCGGTCGTATACGGATACCTTTGTCTTGGAATGGGGTCCCTAAGATCCATCTATTACTCTAAAGTAGCCAATCCGAGTGACCTCAGATTTGTTGCCAGGATCTATCAGGAGTTGAATCTCCTCCCAACCGAAGAGGAACCCGATCGAGAAACACATTTACAGCCGCAAGAATGGAAACATGGCTCATCGGAATATAGAGCTTTACTCGGAACATATATGGGTAGAGTTGTGGTCTACATGATTCTGGGGGCATGTCCAGGAAGATTCAAAATTTCTCGAATTGTGACTTGGTATACTGAAGATGAGGAAGAAGACACAACGATACTTCAAATGCGGTTTGATCTTGAATGGATTCCAGTCTCTACACCTCCTCTTGAAGGTACGTCTTTGGATCCCATGGGCAAGCCTGAATATGCCAAGAGAAAAGAACGCATGTCGAGCCGGGGCCGGCCTCGGAAAGCCAAACCACTTGCTCCTAGGGCTGGTCCTAGGGCTGGTCCTCCTCCAGCTACAACTATCCTTCCTCCCGTGTTTGGGACTCCAAAGGCGGGCTCAGTTACTCAGCGTATAAAGCTTCCGAAGGTAGCTCCTGGGCCTGTTCCTCAATATGGTCAAGAGCAGTGGTTTCTGGGGCCTCCTATTCTGCCCAACAGCCCTGAAGATCCTAGACCTAGACAGAAAGTGGATGATATGGATTTGGATGACCCACTCCCTGAGGCCAGGGCTCAGCACCCCCTACCAACACATTCTGAGTCTCCTCTGGAGGGTTACCGTGAGCCTGTTCTCAAGCCTCGAAAGCGCGCTCGTGAGCCAGCTCTTGCCGAGCCCGCGCTTGAACCATTCGCAAAAAAGGCAAAGCCCACGAAACCAGCAGAAGAGTCCCAGGATATACCGAATCATAAGCCTGCTCAAGCTCGTGGGAAACGCGGAAGATTTGCTAAAAAGCCCGCTCCTGATCCACCTGCAAGAAAGCCGAAGAAGGCAAAGGTATCACCAGATGAGCCCAAGAAGACATCGGGAAAGCGTGGGTTACCTAATGGATGGGAGCGGCCAGCGACAAGAGCCCGCGAGGCCGCTGAAAAGTCTCCTGTTGAAAAGCCTACTGCTGAAGAGCCTACTGCTGACCCCGCAGACCGCACCTCGAAGACATGCAAGCGGTGCCAGCAGGAGTGGCCACTGGACCAATTCCAGTCTGTCCAACGCGGAGGGCCCGAAACAAAGATCTGCCAACAGTGCCGAACTGCGAATGCCAAGAAAATGGTTGCTACAGGTCGCCGCGAGCGCCCAGCAAAAGCTGCTGACCCCGCACAACCCTCCTCAAAGAAGTGCCAGTCCTGCTTTAAGGAGTGGCCAATCGACAAGTTTCAACCTCTCCAGACTGGAGGGCCTATCACAAAGAGCTGCAAGCAGTGCCGGGATGACAAGAGAGCCGGCGTTCAATCTCGCAGCCCACTCGAAACTTCTTAGAGGCCTACTCAATAGTCCCCTTCTCTTTCACGGAATACTCAGAGGAAGATATGAAACTCTGGTCTGTGTTTAAGGCAAGCCAGACCTAAAGACAACTCAACAGAGAAGAATGCAGTAAAACGTAGAAGGGATGGTTTGTCAAGATTGTTTCATTGTTTCACTCTGTTTTGGCATCGAACAAATATTCTCGATTTAGTATACATTTCTATAAAGTGCGTTACTGTGTATCTAACTTTCTTTTTCATGCATGAGTTTGATTGTTTTCAGAAATATGTCTTGTGAGGGTTGGAACGTAGCGAGTCTTTAGATAGACCCAATAGTGTAAGATGCGACTGGGCTAGGTTTGGCATAATTGTAGAGCCCAGGTTGATAATAGTTGTCACCAAAAACTGTATTTTTATGGAGTAGCTGTTATTATTACCCACCATTTCCTCCATAGAAATAAAGAGCGTAGGTAGGCTTATGGGTGGTGATTCTTGCTCGCGTCTTCGGCCATATTCCAGATCTCCACCAGAAGTTAGCAAACGGCTTGTTGGAGGAAGGAACAGCAGAAATGATAACCCAAAATCTGGCACAAAAATTCGAGCACTTTGTCCAGGACCTTCCACCCACTTTACAATTCACATCGGAAAACCTGAGGCGACATGCTCAGATGGGTCTTGGGCGAGCGTTCGTGGCTCTCCATTTAGGATATCACCACTATGCAACCCTTCTATATTTCCCATATTTTGACGTCAAAGCCTCTCCAAATGTGAATCGAACAATGTTTATGCTCGCTGCAAATATCATGCGACATCCTTCAGTGACCTGCTGAGATCTTCTCAAGAGACCCCGGACTGTGAAGCGGTCTATCTCATCGTGGCACATATGACAGTGGTGTCGTCATCTGCGTTGCTCCACACTCTCTTATTTGGGGTTCAGGCTGAGCTGTTTGATGTAAGAAAGAGGCTGTTTTCTAACTTTGAGACTCTGCTCAAGCTGAAACAATACTGGCCTGGCGTTGATTTGATGGTAAGACTGCGGCAAAATTATTTGGTTCAACTGGCCAAGAGCTAATGCAAGAACAGAGGGAGCGATTATTTACGTTTCAAAAAGTTTGTATGCTAACCATGGACAAAACATATACAATGGACAGATGGACAGTCAAATTTCTCCTGCAGCATGCTTTACCCATAGAAGGCGAAATAGGGCAGCTAGCCACCGTCGAGTTGAAAGAACGTGGAAAATTCGCCAGTGATGCTGTGTCAATGCTTCGCCCAGAAATATGAGAATGATCAAATATGAAACCCAGTTCTTCAAGATTCACAGACTTTGTTTCTTGTCGGAGCGTCAGCTCATTACCAGCCACATTGGCATTCTCTCCATCAATCAGTGCTGCAATTTCCTCCAAAGTCGGGCCTTTTGTCTCCACAAAGAAGAGCCAAATGCAGAAACACTCAATTACCAAGATGGCAATGTACACGAAATAAAAGCGCCACTGCAGGGACTCCAGACCTATTGGATTAACGTGTTGATTGAACACCGACGATGCCGCCGTAACGGCTATTGCGACAGTAAGACCCTTGGCTCGGATGTTGAATGGAAGAATCTCAGCCTTATATGCACCTATATAGACAGGAAAAAGTCTACCGAGTGAGGTTTCCTATCTGGGCTGCCGCCGCTTTTATGAGGGCGCTTAGGCTCAGGATCACTGAGTAGCCGTCAGCATGGGTTAGTCATTATATGACCGATGACTAACACTTAGTGTGTGTTTAGTGAGTGCTGAATGCGTGCTTAGTGACCACTTAATATGCTTAGTGCGTATTCGGGAGAGGTTTAGTACGTCTTAGTGATTTCTTAGTAAGCGTTAAGTGAGCACTCTCCTGTATGGTACGTTACCTCCGATGATCTCACTAGTGCTTATGTAGTTCTGTTCCGGTCAGCCAGCTCACACCATATTATATTAACCCCTTCCTCACAGCACCAAGTTCTGGGCTTCACCAGTCCAAGCTTAGACTCCATTCTCATCACTTTCTTTCAAGGCAACGTAGCTTTAATGTGAACTACTCTACCACGACGACTTTATAAAATCGTTCACCATGGCACACCCCATCATTTTCAACAGCAGTCTCGGCCTGGGCATAATGCTCACCTCACTCGGCATAAATGCTACGCTGCGTCCCGAAAATCACCTTAGCAGCCTTGGCTTTCCTGTGCCTAGCGATCCCCAGGCCAAGACGTTCAGCCACGCGCTCATGCGTATTTGGGGCGTGCGGAACATATCTGTCGGCCTCCTCGTCGCCCTCTTGTGGACTACAGGTGATGAGAGGCTATTAGGCAAGGGCTTGTGTGTAGCCCTGAGCCTACCCATCACTGATGGGTTTGTTAGTCGGTTGGTTATTGGAGGTGGCGAACTACAACATTGGGCGTTTCCGCCTGTACTTCTGGTTATGATTGCTGGTTTGTTTGGATGGTTTTGATTATAATGGCATGGAGAATAAGCTACTTGCTGTGATTTGACATTGCTTTTCTACTATTAAAGGGTACCAACCACATATATAAGCGTCCCATTCTTTGATCAGCTCCCTGATCGAGCTGGGTTCTCGCTCATACGGGCACACTACGCAGGCATTCTATCCCGTGCAAGCATGCTACCCCATATACGTTAAATTCCACTCTAAATCCCACGCAGGCATTTGCGCCTTCTATTCTAAATCCTTGAGACACGATCCCAGTTTGTACTACAACTGGGCCAGAAAGGAGAGCCTAGGAGCTGACACCGGCTTATTCGCCTATTTATTAAGCTCTAAGTCGCAGTTGGTTGGTCGCGATGGCTCTCACAAACTTGACCTTGATGTGGAGCAGAAGGAGGGCCACTTAGGCTGCCAGATATTAATGTTCTACCCACAGTGTCAAAGAAGGCAAGTGTAAACCTTCCTAAAACTTGAATATGGTAGCTAAAAGACAAGGGTGCAAGTTAGGGCTCTTCATCAAGGGGGTAGAAATGCGGACATTCGGTTCATCGTATGAGACTGATAATCTATATAAGCTGTTGCAGGCAAATCACAGTGTACTGAATGGATCAAGGAAGATAGGTCTAGAATCAGTACTAAAACCTATAGAACTAGGAACGGATCTAAAAAGATTAGTACTACGGTCTCTTGACTTATTGCCTTATAGGCCGAACCGACTTTTATTTTCTAGTTTATATGATTTACCACCTAGTTTATCCTCGATGTTCTGGATTGCGGTAAAAAGACCTAGTGTCGAGCCGCTGGGGCTGTCAAAGTCTAAAGAGTTAGCCTTGAATCTTTGGAACCACTCTGTAATGCCCCATGTGTACTTTCAATCTTCCCATGGAGTCATGGTCTGCAAACCATTCAACAGCGAGCCATCATATCCATTTGTTGAGGATTCTAGATACATACGCCTTAATTAGCTCAATAACCTATCAAATAGTGGAATTCACATACCAAGGAATAGAATCGGCATCACAATGTATAGTTTCCGCAGCCCAGGATGCTTCCACCAGGAGACTTCTGGAAAGTCCACACGGGCATGGCTTGTGACCTCAGCATGACTAGCCATACCCTTAACTTCCCTGAGATCTTCTTTTGTCGTCCATCTTGATGAGTCAAAGAGTCTATCGAGGTAGTCGTAGTAGTACGATTTTCAGCAATATAGAAAGAATCAACCAAGAGACCGACCATGTCGGCTAGGAGGCCCCTACTTAAACCATGAAGCATACGTCGCCCAACTCGGGAATGAAAACTCCAGGCATGTAGTATATGCTCATCTACCCCGGGTTACTTCCGCATAAGGTAAAGTATTTGCGGAGAAACGCCTCATGGTATGTTGCGGGTTATCAGCCAATAGCAAGCGTTCATTCCCGCAGCTCGGTATCCCCATCTTCTTGAGGGGAAACTCCAAGGCGGGATATTGGTCAATCGTTCATCATCAAACCCGATTCGTGGTCTTGGAATCTCTATCCCTGCTGATGGCATATTTCGTTCCGTATGGTTCCACTGCTTGTTGCGACGGCGTGGTATGATGTGGGGTAGAAGGGAGCAGATATAAAAGAGTTGGACAGAGTGTCTGGCATGACAGCTCAATCTGCATTATCTTCTGTCTTCCAAAGGCTGAAAAGAGAAACATTTGTATTGAGTTGAATTGCAAAATGGCATTGTCTACTCAAATCCCTCACCTCCGAAGCACGGAGTCCGCGACGCAGCTTATCGTTCATGGCAAGCCGTTCTCACCCTTGCTGCTGAGCTGCAGAACTTTCTATGACTTCGGCTGAGTTCATGGATTCTGTTTGGCAGAAGCTTGTTGATACGAATGTCAATACCGTGCTTGGATGTGTCACCTGGGAAGATATCGAGCCTGTGGAGGACCAGTTCCACTTCGCCGAGCTAGATAAGGTTATCCTGGATGCAAGGAAGCATAGGCTGTATCTTGTTCTGTTATGGTTTGGCTCATCCAAGAACAGCATCTCGACTTATGTTCCGCAATGGGTCAAGACAAACACCAAAAGATTCCCACGAGCAAAGCTGCGACAAGCCGGCGGCGTGCTAAAAACAGATGACGTCCTATCGATTTTCCACGAGGAAAGTCCGAAGGCAGACGCAAAGGCATTTGGACGCTTTCTGAGCCATCTGAAAGAGGTGGACAGTGCACACTCGACAGTGCTCATGGTACAGGTCGAGAATGAGACAGGTCTACTCGGTGATTCTCGAGACGGATCCGCTGCCGCAGAGAAGCGTTTCAATGAATCAGTCCCATTGGACCCCCTGCACTTCCTGACGCAAGATTGGGATAATCTTCACACAGACCTAAAGGCAAATTTAACACACCTCAAATCAAAACCGAACCCATCTGGAACATGGACCCAGGTCTTTGGTCAAGGACCACGCACGGACGAGCTTTTCATGGCTTATCACTACGCCAAATACGTCAACCAAGTCGCTACAGCTGGTAAACAAGCATAGCCACTCCCACTCTACACAAACGTCTGGCAAAATTATGTAGACGTCGATGGCGACAACAATTTTCCCGTTGTAGTCGGCGGAGGGGGCAATCCAGGCGATTACCCGTTGGGGGGAGGTACTAGCAATGTCCTCGATATCTGGCAACAGTTTGCTCCGTCGTTGGATTCTATCGTGCCCGATGTCTATCTAAATGATTACAATAGTTCCTGTCGCAAGTACCGCCACCGGAACCAGCTACTGTTTATCCCTGAGCAGCGGCGTGATGAGTACGGTGCGAGACGTATCTGGGTGGCTTATGGTTCGTATCAGGCTATGGGTGTGTCCCCCTTTGGGATTGACACGCAAGTGCCCGCTACAAATCCATTCACTAGGCATTACGGCCTGCTACAGTCTGTAGCTCCGCTTGTGCTTGAGGCGCAGACTCGTCCTGACTCTTCTGCTGGGTTCTACTTTGATGAAATCCCCGGAGACGGGGGCAGTGCTGACTCCTCGAAGCCCGTGGTCAGGTGCTGGGGTGGATATGATATCACTATCGAGCGGTGCTTTGTCTTTGGGAAGCCTGATCCTGGTGCTGGGATGGTTATCTATCTTGGCGGAGCACGGTTTTTGTTGATTGGATGGGGGTTCCAGGTGCGGGCAAGGGCGTTATCGCCGACGACTAATTTCACAGGATTCCTGCGCTTCCGGGAAAAGGTGGTGAACAAAGAAACGGGGGAACTGCGTACGCTGCGGGCGTTGAATGGGGATGAGACGCGGAGTGGGATCTTTGCTATGATGCCGAATGAAGATCCGGACTACGGCGGCTTCCCAATTTGTGTGACCGTGCCTGCTCATACCATGATTGCCGAGTTGGAGGTGTACTCGATTGAGAAGGTGGATGATGTTTAAAGGTAGAACTTGATTTCTCATTGGATCTGTTCTTCTTTGTTTCCACACTTGGGCACCTGTAGACTAAAAAGATCGACACGGCAACGTCTTTGCCGCGAGGATTTCGCAAGGGCGTGTAAAACAAGAATGCCGCCTATGCAGGTATCCGGTAGCCTAGCAATGTCGATAAGGTAGCCTCACTTCACCGCGATCTCCGTGACCCCATTAATTGGAACAAGATGCCTAAAAGGGAGGCCATCCGGTCAAAAGAAAGGAAAAAAGTCAAAAAGTCAGAATTCAAAAGTCAAACCTATGCCGCAGAACCGGGACGGGCAACACATGACCCAAAAATCAATAAACAAATGGGACTTGTCCAATTCCCAATGGATGATCCCTCCACCTCCGGGATAGCAAAAGTTCCTGCAAACTCAGCGTAGTTTCACGAGTGCCTCGGCCTACAATCTCCGACAGGGCAAAAATCAAAACGAAAACAAAACACACAAAGGCAAAGGCAAAATCACACGGACCTCTTCCCCTGAGTCGAACTGCTCATCGAACTCGAGCCCACGATCGCGGTGTTCACCCGAGCATCTCGCTTGGGAATTAAGCCCGTCCCGGTTTCCAGGAGCATGATGCCATGATCGCCGTCTAAGATGATTAGCTCAAGTCGGGCAACGTGATCTTTGACAGGGTCGTCTCCACCCAAGAAATTAAATCACCATAACAATGAATGACGATCAGATCTGGACGCACTGCGGAGCTGGGCCCACTGCTGGATTGGGAAGGTCCTCTTGAATGACCCCACGAGGGTGCTGAGTCGGGGTTTTTGGTGCAATCCACGGTATCAAGATTTTTTTGCTCTTCACAAAAGTACATTCCAAATCGATTGTAGCAAATTAATTAGTGCTTAGATCGATCATACTGCATTGAATGAACCTGTCGATTTGGGTACGGAGGTGACCCCCCAAATCAAATTAGAGGATCTGAAACGACCCACAACTCCGATACTATTATTGCGGTGATTGGGGCGGGGAATGACATTTCAGTTCCATGGATCAGTCTGCTGGTTGTGGTTGTTTATTGTGGGCGATCAATTAAAGAAAAATGACCTAGCGGTGCACATAACCAGGTTGAACCTTGGAACGTACTTTTGGGGAATACCTGTCAGAGTTTTCTTGGTTGACTCCTCCAACGGCTTTGTTCAGCAGGGGTGGCAGTGGCGTTGCGAGGCTCGGTTCCCCCGATTGCGTGTCCACCCCACAATGAGAGACGTTTTATGCCTCGACGAATGCCAGTTGATCTATATTTGCATGTAGATCAGGTGGATGCTGGAAAACTTTGCCTCCACCGGGGGAATCATTATGCGTGGACGCGTGAGGCGTCTGAGGCGTGTGCGGCGTTTTCAAACTGGTTCCCTTTGATTTCCGGACTCCGGACAGGGATGTCAAAGGATGATTAATTTGAGGGGTTAAGGATCGAGCACAGTATGATTTCATCAGCCGGCACATTATTCGGACACATCGTGAGGCTTGAGCAAGCGAAGGAATGAAGCGGTTTAGCGGCAGGAGAAAGTGGAGTTGACGGAAAGACGGAAAGCCAATGTCTCTGTGGTTCAATCCCGGCTGGATGCATAGTGGATCTTGAGAAACGGGCGAAACCCATGGAACCGGAATGTCGGAGTCGTACTTTGTCTACTGTGCCTGTGTCGAAGCTCCACTCCTGTGGTCCAGAACGTAGATATCCATGATCTTAATTATCGTGGATTTCCCCTCTTCATCTCCCTTCTCTCTCTCTCCATCCTCTCTCACTCCTACCATCCCTTCTTTTTCTCCACTTTGTTTCTGACTTCCAACCATTCTTTTTTCTCCTTCCCTTGTCTCACGTGTCTCTGGCCTCGATTGCTTGAGATCGAATCATCCGCCGCGTCTTAGGTCAGATCTGCAAGGGTATCGAAAAACCACGTCTTCTCAGACACTTCAGCCACTTGATTTGCCACTTCCCCGGCGGATTATGCACAGTGTGACCTTTCATTTTTGATCCGGTGTCGCGTACTTTCGTTCTCATTGCTACATACCTTGCTCAGCGTCACTCCAAGAACGCAAAGTGGTTGGAATTCCCAGCCCGCTTGGAAACATTGTGGTCACTATTTTATGTGCTTGATCCCGCTCTTTGACTCTTTCCTCCATAACATCAATCCCATCACTCTTTGCCCATCATGTCTGAATCTCCTCTGGATAACCCCAATGGTCGTGGTCTGACCTGGATCTTTGATCACTGTCTGCGGTACCCGACTTCCTATGAAATCCCTCTTCGTACCATGTACACTATCAACTGCAACCCCGCCAAGAACCCCAACTCCACTCGTCCCCAGGAGTCCGCCTTTTCCCCGCGCAACTCCGCCTCCTCCAAGTCTTCTAGCTCGGACGATTCCATCGACGCCAGCGCCGACTTTCGCTCGCAGCTCATCTACCAAATCTCTCGCCTACCCTCGCAGCCCTGCGCCCTGCCCCCGGCTTTCCTCACTTCCTTCTTGCGCCGTGTTTGGATTGCCGACCTCGACCAGGTCGATTTCCCCCAGGCATTGACTGCCCTGGACTACCTGCGGGACCTTGATGCCCGCTGGAAAAAGGAAATGTACAATGCCATTCAGCGTCTAGGTATCAGCCGTGCCGATGTCGAAGACCCTGTTCACTCCGGGCTGGCCCTGAACTTCCCTGGAGTCATGTCCTGGCTGGAGACCATGAAGAGCAAAGGACGCTACATGGAGGCCCTGTACACCCAGATCTACGTCGGCCTGCGTCGTTGGACTCTCCTTAACGAAATGATCCTTGACCACACCAACAAAGCCGCCCACGTCGCCCTGCTCAACACTCTTTTCCCGCCGGTCTCGGAGAAAAGCCCAACCCCGACCTCGCAATTGACCCACCATATTCTCAAGGTGCAGCGGTCCGGGTTCTTTACTTGGATCAACGCTGTCAGCAAGGACGGCAACACGGATATTCTCAAGCCGGTTATCTCGCAGGGCGCCCCCGAGGGCGAGGATTCCAGCTGGCCTCTTGTCCGTGATTCCGTGGAGAAATATCTGACAATGGCTCAAGAGATCATTGATGAATGCATGTTGATCCATGAGCCGAGTCATCTGGAGGAGCCTCAATCTCCTCAATCAGCCCCCCGTACCAAGGGTCGCAAGGTTGACTCGGGTATCAGCTTTGCTTCTTCCACCAGCAACCTTAGCTTGTCGGAAGCCCCCCAGGAGAAGCCTCTCCCCTACTTCCCAGCTCCCAGCCCCACCCAGACCAAGTCCGCTGGTTCGGCCCTGGAGCGCCTGGCCAGTGAGATTCGTCGGATGGGTCTCGGCAGCAAATCCAAGAACTTGAAGAAGATGAAGTCTACCACTACTTTTGGTATCCGTCCCAGCAGTCAGGAAAGTTATGCCGAGAGCTCTTTCTTTGAGATCGACGAGCAGAAGCGCCGCCGTCTGATTGGCGAAGCTACCAGCCGCAAGAAGTCGCAAGCAAATGATTCCGCCATCCACGCCCAGTGAGGCACATCCTTGACTCGGCGTCTCTGAGGCCTAGACTTCATATGTATCCACTTCTCTTTTTGCTGCACATTTCTGGGCGTCTCCATTCACAAAAGGCCAGGTTGCATATGGTGGGATCGTGTGTTTTTCTTTCTTTTTCTCTTTTACTCGGAGTTATTTGGCGCGTGGGCATTGCATGGTATCGGAAGCAAAAGTCTGGCGCGTGGGTTCTATTACGAAATAATGTCGTTACGGTTTACAAAAAATGTCGCAGCAAGCTGCCTATGAGATTGAACCGGGTTCAATTGAAAATCAGATAAAAATGAAAAATTATTCAAAAAGCCACGCTTGATTTGTAGCATCGCAAGTATTAACACGTAGAGAGAACGGTCTGCATATGTTACCGCTTTGTGTACCGTGGGAGCTGCGATAAGCGATAAGATAGTACGTGTCCAGATCGACAGGGGACCTCCGCGGTATGGTGAGCGGCTCTGTCGTCAGGCTATCTCTCTTTCAGTCTCTATCTCCACTGTCCTCCACTCAATCCCGAACAGAGAGATCCACGTCATTATCCACGGGGCCCGGTCCCTATATCTATACTTTGTTGTAACTCCCCGCAGCAGGATGCGGACCTCCAAATCCCTCCTGTCATGGCGTTGGTACGCTGCCATCGCCGCCGTATTGCCAGGCTGGGTAGCCAATGCTAGCCCATCTGTGAATGTCGCCCTTCAAGCTTCATTCGATGCATCGCCATACCTTGTGGAGCTACTGTAAGCTGAAGAACTTCGATAATGTCAACAAGCGGCGGAAAACTAACATGTGTGAATAGTGAGTCCGCCGCAGAAGAGAACTCCACATCCTACTTCCCATTACTCGATCGTATCGCCGAAGGAACCTTTGAAGATGCCACTACTGAGAAGGAGCTCTACGACCGCTTCTTGCAGGTTGTCCATGAAGATGGCCACTTGCGCACCGCCGAAGCCCTCTCCTCTTTCAAACTGTCGCTTGCGGTCCGATCATCTGCGCCGAGGATCCAGGCGCATTACCAATACTACAACACTTCTGTTCAGCACTCATTGATGGTGGCACAGGACGCAGTCTGTCCGGTTTGGGTTCACTCCGATGGCAAGCAGTATTGCTCTTCGGCCATGGAGCGTGCACAACAGGATGTTCAGGGTAACTTGTATGTGTACAATGGGTATTGGTTGTTTAGATCATGGCTGATCTTGGGTGTCACTACCTTCACAGGGATCCTAGAGAGCTTCCGTTTGATCGAGTCTTTGGCGATGCATCACTACCCCCTGCAGTCCTTTACGCCGACATTTCCGCCCCCATGTTCAAGGAATTCCACGAGACATTGACCGATATGGCGAAAGAAGGGCAAATCTCATACCGCGTGCGTTACCGGCCGCCTCAGCATTCAGTTCCACGTCCTTTGTTTGTACCCGGATACGGTGTGGAGCTGGCTTTGAAACGAACTGATTATATTGTCATCGATGATCGGGATGCCGAACAGCGAGGAGACAGCGAGAACAAGCTGGCAGACTCTTTGGAAGAATTGAAGAAGGAATCCCCAGATGACTTGCGGCCTCTCTCCGCTTCGGAAGTTTCGAGATTGGGCTGGAACACCGCGGCCTATGTTATGGGCAGCGAGGACCCGCTTGATACACTGATCAAGCTTTCTCAAGACTTCCCTAAGTACTCATCTGTAGTGGCTGCTCACAACGCCACTGTTCCGCTGAAGAAAGAGGTTCGTGCCAACCGGGCACGCATGATCCCCTCCGGTGGTAACCTTATGTGGATCAACGGTGTCCAGATTGACCAGCGCCAGATTGATGCTTTCTCTCTTCTCGACCACCTTCGTCGGGAGCGCCAGTTGATCGAGAAATTCCGGGGCTTGGGCTTGTCTGCCCAGGATGCTGTCAAGCTTCTGTCACACCCTCTGCTGGCAGAATCGCACGCAGATGATGATTCGCAGAGATACGATTACCGTGATGAACTGGAGGGTGGCGAGGTAATTATTTGGTTGAACAATCTTGAGAAGGACTCTAGGTACCAGGAATGGCCCGGTGGCCTGGAGGCATACGTCCAAAATGCCTACCCTGGCCAGTTGCCGCCGGTGGCCCGCGACTTGCATAATGTTATCGTTCCTGTCGATTTGTCGAAATCAGAGGATATACTGTTGATTCTCCAGCAGCTTTATACATTCATCAAGCGCGGGATCCCTGTGAGGTTTGGTTTGGTGCCTACCGCGGAGTCCCCAGAGTCTATTGCGCAGCTTAAGGTGGCGCACTATCTTCAGGATGCCTTTGGACTTTCGGCATTTATCCAATATTTGGAAGAGGTCAGATACCAGATATCGTCTAATTTTATGCTTGACACTAACGTTGATTTGTTAGTCTGCTTCAAAATCGAAGACAGGGAATCCGGATAAATCTGTTTTCGCGTCTGTGGTCAAGGAGCGGCAGCCACGCGCAGACAAGGAAGCCATTTCGCTGGAGGAAGTGCAAAAAAATGAACATTATAGCGCCATCGCAGACCGTGCATGCCAGTACCAGAGCCGCCTGGGCCTGGTTCTCGATGACCCTTATTTCCTGGTCAACGGAGTTCCGATCTCCCGCGAGGGCAATTGGATGCAGGAGATGAGTATGCAGATCGGCAGAGATTTGAAATTGGTTCAGCAGGGCATTGTTGAGGGTGTCTTCGAAGAGACCGCTTGGCTACCTGAATTTTTCTTGGCGACGGCATTTGAAAGACGTAACACTTTCTTGATGCCCGAAGACCCCAAGAGTGTACAAGTTGTGGATCTTGCCAGTGTTTTCGGATCTGATTCGAAAGCCTTGACTGATGTTCCTCGTATCGCATCTAACAAAGATGTATTGGAGACTGTGCACATTATTGTTATGGCGAACTTTGAGTCGGCGCAGGGATTGAAGTTGTTGAGTGATGTCCTAAGCTTCCGCAAAGAGCATGATGAAGTAGACATGCTTCTTCTACACAGTGGTTCCGTCGATGTTGAGGGAGTATCCAACTTCGACAAAATCCAAAAGTCGCTTACTGAAGGTGAGAGTGTTGAGCAACTTCTGGCCACTATTAGCTCACTGGATGATTTGTCCATGGATCCAGTCCTGGACAACAAGGCCCCCCTTGCCATGCACCGAAGTCTCATTGAGAAGCTTGGTTTCAAGATGAAGGGATCAGGTCTCATCGTCAATGGAAGAGTAGTGATCCTCGGAGATTCCACTATTAGTGCGGACGACCTGGCTCAGCTGGTCGCATATGAGCACAGCAAGCGCATCGATCCCGTTGCAAAGGCTGCAAAGAACCTTAAATTAGACGCCAAGGTCTCTACACCACTTGACTTTGCCAAGCTCACTTCATTGGTTTCACTGTCGACGACCTCCGATATTCCCGAGGGAATGTTTGAAAATACACCCGATTACAGACTAGATGTGTCTGATGGCTGGAGGACAGACCACTCTGTGATCACTGTCTCCAACTCCGAGGATCCCTCAATCAATGTTGCTGTTGTTCTCGACCCTGCATCCGAGGTGGCTCAGAGGTGGCTACCTATACTCAAGGTTCTGTCTGAATTGGCTGGCGTCCAGCTCAAGATTTTCCTCAACCCGAAAGAGGAGATCAAGGAATTGCCTGTCAAGCGATTCTACCGCTACGTTCTCGAGTCGGAACCCAATTTTACCAGCGACGGAGCTTTATCGCGCCCCCAGGCTTCTTTCTCCGGAGTTCCTGTTGAGGCCTTGCTCACCCTGGGCATGGATGTGCCTACTTCATGGCTTGTCGCGCCCCAGGATTCCATTCATGATTTGGACAACATCAAGCTGAGCTCGCTCAAGAGTGACACCAATGTCGATGCTGTTTATGCTCTGGAGCATATCCTCATTGAGGGCCACTCCCGTGATCTTACTACCAAGACTCCCCCTCGCGGTGTCCAGCTCATCTTGGGCACTGAGGAAAACCCTCACTTTGCAGACACCCTCATCATGGCCAACCTAGGCTACTTCCAGTTTAAGGCACAGCCAGGTCTTTGGCAAATCAACCTCAAGCCCGGTCGCAGCGAGAAAATATTCGAACTCGAAAGCGTCGGTGGCTCCGAAGATTCCAGCAACGAAGTCACCCTACTATCATTCCAGGGCCGCACACTCTTCCCCCGCCTCTCCCGCAATCCAGGCTACGAGACTGAAGACGTCCTAGAAACAGGTCAGCAATCCGGCTCCGCCATGGGTCTCGTATCAAAGGGCTTCAGTTTCGCCCAGGGCGTCCTCTCCAGCGTTGGTGTCGGCTCAAAGTCCTCAGAGCAACATGCCGACATCAACATTTTCTCTGTGGCAAGTGGCCATCTCTACGAGCGGATGCTCAATATCATGATGGTCTCCGTTATGCGTCACACAAAGCACACAGTCAAGTTCTGGTTTATCGAGCAATTTCTGTCCCCCTCCTTCCGCGACTTCCTCCCTCACCTCGCCGCTGAATACGGCTTCTCCTACGAAATGGTCACCTACAAATGGCCGCACTGGCTCCGCGCCCAGACAGAGAAACAGCGCGAAATCTGGGGCTACAAGATCCTTTTCCTGGACGTTCTTTTCCCACTTTCTCTGGATAAAGTCATCTTTGTAGATGCGGACCAGATCGTCCGAACAGATATGTACGACCTCGTTAACCACGACCTACAAGGTGCGCCCTATGGCTTCACGCCTATGGGCGACTCCCGGACCGAAATGGAGGGCTTCCGTTTCTGGAAACAGGGTTACTGGAATAATTTCCTCCGTGGAAGACCGTATCACATCTCGGCTTTGTACGTCGTTGATCTCAACCGGTTCAGAGAATTAGCTGCTGGTGATCGGTTAAGAGGACAGTACCAGATGCTTTCGGCTGATCCGAATAGTCTGAGTAACCTTGACCAGGACCTGCCCAATCATATGCAGCATCATATTCCTATTCACAGTTTGCCGCAGGAGTGGTTATGGTGTGAGACTTGGTGTGCTGATGAGGATTTGGAATCGGCTAGGACTATTGATCTATGCAATAATCCGTTGACAAAGGAGCCGAAGTTGGACCGTGCTAGGAGGCAGGTTCCTGAATGGACGGTTTACGATGATGAGATTGCTTTGTTGGCGAAAAAGGTTGCTGCTGAGAAGCAAATTGATTTCGTGCAGAGCGAGAGTGTTGAAATTGAGGATGAAGATGAAGATGATGAAGAGGGTAAAGATGAGCTATAGATAGGTTATTTGGGGTTTCTAGCCTTTGTTCCCAGTTTATTGCATGTACAAGTCATTGTGGAACTGGAGTTTTTGTTCAATATTGCTGCATAAGACGTTCATGCAGCCATTGCATATCCATGGATTCTCATTCTTACATACATCGTAACATACACATCCAGTAGACGTTCACATTCACAGTTACATCACCCTAATATTTTCCATAGCCGGAGAACCAGCCCCGTTACTTAGCAACTTCTTGAGTCGATTTCTTCTTCTTCTTTTTGTGAGACTCAGGAGATTTGGGCTCATCGGTAGCAGCGCCATTTGTAGCCATAGACTTGCGCTTCTTCTTCTTTGACGGCGTGGGAGTGGCGTACTCTGCTTCGGCTTCATGTCCAGCTGTATCGATAAGAGGATTGCGGGGTCTATCGTTCTTATCGTCCTTCTTTTCTTTCTTGACGCTCCCTGAAATTGCTGCCACAAGTTCATTAACATCGCGTTGCTCGCGTCTCTCCTTCTCGCGTTTCTCCCTCTTCCTTCTTTCCTTCTCAGCCTTCTTAGCTGCCTTTTGTTCTGCCTCGTCGTCTAGCATAGCTGTATCCTCGGATTCGAGTTGTTTGTGTTGTTTTGGGCTTGCTTTTTCGGGGCTCTTTGGTGTGGAAGTGACGGGAGAGTGAGCCTCAAGCTCGGGTTCCGAGTCCTGCTCAGCGGTCGGCTGTGGAGAAGCTGGTGCCTCTGGCAATGGCTTCTTCTCTGAAGCAGGTGCTTGAGAATCATCCACCATGAGACCAAGGCCATTGATGGGGCCCGGTGTTGCGTTACCACCCTTGCTGTCTCCATCGTCATCGTCATCGTCACCGACTAAATATGTGCTCTTCGGGGTGACCGATCCCGAACCCCATCGAGTGCGCTTGTTGACGGCCTCGATGGGATCGTACACGGCATCAGGGTTGCCACAAGCACGCATATTTTCAACGGATCTTCGAATCTTGCGCCATTTGTCTGCGCATTGCTGGCGCGATCGCACATTTTTCAAGTTATCACTAATAACGCCCCATCGGAGATGCTTCTCTTCCAACTCGTACATATCCTTTCCGGCAGCGGGACCGTCCGATGCTGAGGTCTTGTTCCAGACCTTCTGGACTTCGTCTAGCAGAGAGCGCAGTTCCTCTTCACTCCATTTTCCTCGGTTCATCTTCCCCCGGTGTTCCAGCTGGTTCTTCCAGCGCTGCGTTACATCGTCGTCGCTACGACCGAGAAGCTTGGCAACGTATGCCCATTTGCCTTTGTGTTGGCTCATAAGTGCGACGAGCTCTCTGTCTTGTTCTGCCGACCATTCGTGCGGCTTCTGAGTTGAATCCTGGAAGTGTCGCCGCATGAACCGGTACAGAGATCGCCGATCGCGGTCGGGGACGAGGTCGTAAATTTGGTTCCAGAACTCGCTTTTGGTGCACACATCTGCTGGGCACGGCCAGTCGCCGCCATCGCGCTCGGAATGTTGGATCATTTCGTCGAATTTTTTGTGATCTGAGAACCCATGGATGTTGCAGAACGAGACTTTGAAAGATTCCAGTGCCGCGACTTCTTCCTGGACGAAGAAGCCAACCTTCATGTTGTTCTTTCCACCGATCCGAGACCCACGGAGCTTCCTCGGTTTCCCTGTGCTTGTGGTGGTTTCGGTGCCATTGGCCACAGGCGCAACAACTTGAGGGGGAGTCTCGAGGCCGCTTGTCGCGGATTTTTGGGTCTTTACTGGCACATCAGGCTCGCTGGACTGAGCCTGAATATCTACTGTGGCGTTGACAGAGGAAACACCGTTTTGCATCTCATTTTGTGTCGAGTCAAGCTTGTGCTTCTTCTGTTTCTTGTGGCCAACTTCTAAATCCCGCTTTCGCTTTTTCTCCTGCGAAGAATCATCGCTCCGGTCAGGAGAGGGTGCTAGACCATTTGAATTAGGCGCGGGAGAGGAGCGATCCTTGTTCTTGGACTTGCGCGACTTCTTTTTCTTCTTTGCGTCGTCCATGGTGGGCTCAATTTGGGGCGATGGGGCCACTAGAGGAGGTGGAAGTAAGTGACGGAACGATCAAGGGAGACGACCTTGTATATGGCATACCTTCCATATCGACTTGGTCCATCCTTTGCGACGGAGTCGGTTTCTCGCTGCGTCAGGCAAAAGGGCTGCAGGTCGAGAACACCTAAAAATCAACTGGCCTCAAGGCAGAATGCTACACCGCCCTGTCACCGCCCATGCATTAAAGTATTGAATATCAAATGCAGGCACGCTTACATGCATGCTTCCATCGATAAGACTTTTGATATGTCAATGCGCAGAAGTTCATGTATATGCGAATGATATTGCTAAATACAGTGAAAGTGCCGGCCTTTTATCTAGCAATCATCCAGGAATGCTCGATATCTATACATTCGGCCTGGCAGCCCAGGTTTCTCTGGGCATACCCATCGTGGTTTAATTCAGGCACCATTTGGCACTTGCTGTGCCGATTGGCGCGACTTCTAAGGTTGTGCCGTCATGATGCACAAATGGGAGCCGACCGAATTGTTCGTTCGAGACGTGGGGGCATTCAAAAAGTGATAGATCATATCAACCAATTCGCTGTTTGGGTCTCACCCAGACTTCCTTGTCATCATCAGAAGCCTCGACTGTCGAAGAAGGTTCTCGCAAATCAATCTCCCAGAGTTTGAGATTGTAATTGCCTCGATCTCCCTTGCCAGTGAAAATATCGAAAGACCAGCCATGCTTGGGACATGTAAGCCCGGTACTAAGCTTGATACCGAAATCCTCAATGTCGAACAATTTACCCTGTGATAGAGGGAAGGTTGCGTGCGGGCATTGCTAGGTTGAACGGTCAGCTTCGGACTTCATCTAGATAGGTATCTGTCAACGCTTACATGATCAACGGCATGGATTTTCCCTTGATATTTGAAGACAAGAACCTGATTCGCTAAATTGAACGAAAAGTCCAGATCCGCTTCTTCTGGAGCTTGAGGATCTGAGGTTCCATCCTTGGGAATGATGAAAGCTTTGCATTTTGGGGCCATCCGATAACCGTCGTGATTCTCGAGTTCCGGGATTGAGGATACAAGACCAATGCGGTGCCAGGCCTTAGCGGCCTTTTGCTGCTGAAAGGGATTCATGTCCTCGAGTTCATTTGGTGCCCTGGAGCATTTGGAGGTTGATACCTTCAATTCCGGGTTCCTGAATCCGAGTCTCGATTGCCGATGCTTCATGGAGATTACGTAACATCGTCTTCATGGGATTGACGTGTTCTGCATTTCAACATTCAGAACAATGTCGACGGTAGAATTCGTATATATGAATACTAGCTGAAGCCATTGGCCCGGGTGTAGTTTTCTTTTCCCGTATGAAACTGGCTGGGCCCATTAATCTTGGAGTGTTGTTCACCCAGTATATGCTAACCCCGGACCCTGTACAGACCCTAGATATGACCCTAAATTTGAACGATCTTATAGCAGACTCTACTGGTTCTACCATGACAATACCGTCATGAAAAATTACTGTATGATGAAAAGTAGAAACCAGCTTTAAACTCATACATAAATAGCACCGGCTCCTCATCTGAGTAGATGTCATCATATACATAGTAACAAGAACATTGAACTCCAACCTTCTCTATTCACAATCAACCTCCTTTCAAGGCTGAAATCAGTTGCCGAATCTTCGGTTCCTCCTTAGCCCACAAGCATTGGTGTCCTCCTTCATGAAACCTCTCCAATTTGACATTCTTGGTGCTCCTTTCAGTTTATTGTCTCAATGAGCGGTGCAAGGATGTGGGGAACGAACAGCACGAATGTCATCTTCGTTTCGAATCTGCCATAGAGATGTTGTATGGAACTAGGTAGGGCTAGAAGCTCGTAGGAAAAATGAACATTTGTCATGTTTGTCTTAAATATCTACACAGAAGGAAGACACGATTCATTTGTTTTCGGAGGGCGCGATGCGGTCGACTATAACCCCCGTCCATCTTTTCCTACTTCTAACCCTATCTTCTATCATTCCTGGTACCTTATGTCCCGTGATGCGCAAGGGTTGGCAATAACTGTAGTGAAACACGTCAAGTTGAGATTGCCACTGCTCTTATGATGACAGTCCTCTGACTGATTATTACCGTGATACAACCTAAAAAAAAATCTAGTAAGTTCTTTAATGAAAGAGTGCTTTGTGATGCAGAAATTACTGTACATGTTGCTCATGGTATACCAGGAAGAAAATAGCCTTTCCAAAACCCAGACTCCTCAAATCAGACCATTGTCACAAATCCTCATAGCTTCATGGCCTTAAGCGTTCTTGTGACCAGCTTCTTCTGGTCCGTCGGGTTCAGGTTGTGCTCATCTGTTCCTTGCAAACACTGCCCGATGGCAATTGTAGCCTTGACCTCATTTTCCCCAGCATTCGAGCAGTCCACCCAAACTTTCCCATTGCGCCCAACAGCCAGTTCAAATCCTCCAATGCTCTCGAGCTTCTTCCCAAGCTCAGAAAGAACAACAAGACCATCCACCCCCTCGGTTTCATCGGCAGAAGAAGAGCTAGCCCGAAGCAATCGGGTAGCCATACCTGTGGAAATATCAAACATCATGCCACCGTTCAAAGGCCCCATACCTCCCGGTTCAGCCTTTCCAGTTGCCGGGTGAACACAGGTAATTTCGACCTCAGCGCCAGCGCCAACGCCCACGGACAGAACCCGTGCGTAGACCAAATCGCCTTGCTTCAGCTGCGGTCTTGTCTTTTTTGTTGCGCCCTCGAATGACAATTGACCCAGTAGTGCGTGTGCGGTGTGCGGTGTGACAATACAGTGGAAGAAATCGACACTGGAGTGGTGGACCTGCGCGATCACCAGATCGTTGATGGCGGGAATGTAACGGCGATTGGAGAAGGAAAGGATGGAGACATTGTTTCGCTTGGCATCGGTTGTCAAGATACCAGCTTGTGTTGCCGTAAGAACATGATTTGATGAGGTAGGCTTCGCTGAAGGTTGTGATAACAGGCGGAGGCCAGGGCCTACTTTGAGAGGGTTGTTGGACTTGGAGTGTGGAAGTTGATCTTTAGGAACTTCATCGCCGGGAAGCAGGATGAGTGGGGTCGACATGATGCCGGTCAGGGATTGGAGAGCTTCTCAGGTGTTCTATCGACGGAGAAACAGGATGCAGAGTGAAATAGGTGGGTTTCAATATTCAACTATGGAGGGGAAAGCTATGACTTGGGATTTTGCAGAAGAAAACTGCTTATCGGCCTATCGACACGTGATGGGTGACAATGCTGGCGGTACAATTGGTGAAAAGTGAAATACAAGGATGAATACTGCATGAATGACTAGGAGAAATAAACCTGATGATACGCTCGATAATTTAGGCATATAATTTGAGTTTTTGACGATATATTATAAATGTGGCAATCTTGAACGGACGCGAGTATATCAAGGATTGACTGTACCGCCACAATCGATATCGATAAGCACAAGCCACTTTCCGCCGAAAATCTTCAAATTTTTCGGTTTGGTTCTCCCCCTCCATCGAGACATTTCCATTCATCGGTCATTCTTTCTGAACTCTCCACGTCCATTGTGTCGCGGATTCTCTTCCTATATTTTCAATTTAGGATTTTCTCACACACTTAATCAAAATGGGTGACGCAAACGGTGTCGCTGCTGAGGCAGAGCGCTTCGCTATCGGTATCTCTTTCGGTAACACATCCAGCTCAATTGCCCGTATTTCGCCTGTACGTTCACATACTGCTCAAGAAAGTATCTGCCAGAAACTAACAAATAGCTTTAGGAGGGCAAGGCTGAGGTTATTGCCAACGAGGAGGGAGGTATGTTTTTCGAGTCCTATGTTCAACTATTCAAGAAACTGACCATTCCCAGACCGTCAAATTCCCAGCATCCTCTCCTACATCGACGGTGAGGAGTACCACGGTACCCAGGCTAAGGCCCAGCTCATCCGCAACTCTTCCAACACTGTCGCCTACTTCCGGGATTACCTGGGCAAGGAGTTCAAGTCCATCGACCCTACCCCAGCCCACGCTTCCGCCCACCCCCAGCAGAGCGAGTCCACTGTGGCTTTCACCATCCGCGACACTGCCAGCGAGAAGCCCAACACTGTCACTGTCTCCGAGATCACCACCCGCCACCTCCGCCGCCTGAAGCAGTCTGCCTCCGATTTCCTCGGCAAGCAGGTCAACGCCGCTGTCATCACCGTCCCCACCGACTTCACCGATGCTCAGCGCGAGGCTCTCGTCGCTGCCGCCAAGGAGGCCGGCATTGATGTTCTCCAGCTGATTCACGAGCCCGTCGCCGCTGTCATGGCTTACGACGCTCGCCCCGAGGCCACTGTCACCGACAAGCTGGTCGTTGTCGCTGACCTTGGTGGCACCCGCTCCGACGTCGCCGTTGTTGCCTGCCGCGGCGGCATGTACACCATCCTGGCCACTGCTCACGACTACGAGCTCGGTGGTGCTTCCTTGGATCAGATCATCATTGACCACTTCGCCAAGGAGTTCGTCAAGAAGCACAAGACTGACCCGCGCGAGGATGCCCGTGGCCTTGCCAAGCTTAAGCTGGAGGGTGAGGGTACCCGCAAGGCTCTCAGCCTGAGCGCCAACGCTCAGTTGAGCATTGAGTCTTTGGCTGCCGGTATTGACTACGGTTCTACCATCAACCGCACTCGCTTCGAGCTCCTCTCCAGCAAGGTCTTTGCTCAGTTCACCGGCCTGATCGAGCAGGTTGTCAAGAAGGCCGAGCTTGATGTCCTTGACATTGACGAGGTCATCTTCTCCGGTGGTGCCTCGCACACCCCCAAGATTGCCCAGCTGGCTCAGAACATCTTCCCCGAGACTACTACCATCTTGGCCCCCTCCACCAGCCTCTCCGCCATCAACCCCTCTGAGTTGGCCGCTCGTGGTGCCGCTTTCCAGGCCTCCTTGGTCCAGGAGTTCGACCACGAGGATGTTGAGCAGTCCATTCACCCCATGGTTACCGTTACCCCCCACCTGACCAAGGCCATCGGTGTTGAGTTCACCTCCGGCAGCGAGACTTCCTTCCAGCCCCTCATTGCCTCCGAGACCGCTCTCCCCGCCCGCCGCATCGCCCAATACTCCGTCCCCAAGGAGGGTGGTGACGTTCTGGTCCGCGTCTGCGAGGGTTCCCGCGATATCAAGGTCACCAAGCCTGAGCCCAAGCCCAAGCAGGAGAAGCCCGCTGACGACGAGGACTCCGACTTCTCCGATGAGGAGGATGAGGACGAAGAGATCCGCGAGATTGTATGGAAGACTGAGAAGCCCGTTGCCGAGCTCGCCGTCAAGGGCGTCAAGGCCGGCGGCAAGGTCGAGGTCATGGTTCACGTCAACCCCGATCTGGGTCTCCAGATTGCCGTGCGCGAGGTCGGTGGCCAGACCGCCGTCCGTGGTGCCATCAACGGCTCTGCTTAGATCAACTTCCCTCTCAAAAAAAGAATCCGATCTTCTTATGGTGTGATGATGCATGCATGATTGATAGAGGCTTTTTGATGTTCCCGTCATTATCTCGTTGGAGTCACACGCTACCTTTGCTATCTCGTTTTATTTCCCCGTCCTATTTCCTCCTATATAGACTCTCAGTTGGAAATGGCCAATGAACATGATTTTCTACTTTCATCTGATCCATTATGCGTAGTTCCATGCGGTTAATAACCATTTGGGCGACTCCTGCGTTCCTAGATAATTCAACTATTGTTGTGGTTTACATTACTAAACAGGACTATCCTTATACTTCCCATTAAAGCTCAAGTGAACAACCTTGTAATCTTTTGCTATGGTGAAGCTTAGGAACACATTATATTACAGCCAATTAGAATATAGGCATATAAGACAAGACATCAGATCAGACTCCAGAACAAAGAATTTGAACCATGAGACTCGTCAACGATTCATTGGACAAGAATGACAAAAATTGAAATATAGATTGCAATCGATTAGGGTGTAAATGTAACGATCGTGAGTAGTTCGTGCCGCATCAAGAGAGTGGATTAGTTGTACATCAGAGGGAAACAGAAGGAAATCATTTCAAACATAGACCAACGAGGCTAAAGCAGGTTGAGAGAGATACACACCAACGCGATGTATATCTCAGGGAGTATCAACGCAGAAGGCAAATCGTGTACGGGGTTGAAATAGCGTGTTTCAGAATTCGACGTTGAGAGTATTGAATAGTCAACGTGAGTGGTGTTGGCCATTGCAAGACCATATGTTTTGAAGCTTGTAATCCGGCAAGAGTTCATTTACGCGTAGTTGGTAGTGGCCGGGGCATCCTCCCTCTTTTCGCTATGGACGCTGTTGGAGCGGTTGGAGGAGAAGAAACCGCGGCGGCGCTCTTTGCGTCCACTGTAACCACCACCATCTTTGCGGCCAACTGCGCCACCGAGGCAGTAGCACAGGCAGGAGATAAATAAGCATGCGCTGGCGGTCCACATGAAAGCGAAAGCCTTGACACCCAACTTGGAGGTCTGGCCATTGCTCGAGAAGGCGTGGCGGCCCTGGACGAAGACAGCACTAATGCGAAGATTAGTAAACATGCAAGTATGAGAACTTAGTATATGGAGAAACATACGTCATCAGACAAGTCGTGATCACCTGGAAAGTCAAAGCAAGCCAAGCGAGGAAACCGGAGATGTAGCTGCCAATGCGAGTGCACATGGCCAGAAGGCCAGTGAAGAGCGAGACAACAGCGAAGAATAGTCCAATGATGATGAACGGGAACATGAACCGGGAAGTCAAGTAGTAGTGGTGGGTTCTAGAAGAAGAATATTGTCAGAAACAAAGTTCGACTTGATGTATGGCCTATGCGCCAAGTTCAAATTACGTACCCGATGAACTGATGAGGCACATTTTCAGTAGTGTTGAAGTTGTTGGCGCGTGGTGGGTCAAATGGGAAGTCTGGGTGCGAGCTACCACAGTCATTCCTGCCATTGTCCGTCACACTGCATACATTCCAGAAGGTCCAGCGCGAGGTGGTTGGAGCCCCTGGGATGTTGCTTGTATCCGCCTGAAGGAAATAGATTTGGTTCAACGGGTTCGAGTTACGAGCACCGCCCAGCAGTGTGAGGAAAATGAGCAGGATGGAGCTGGCCATGAAGAACAGGCCCAAGAAGCCCAATGTAGCTCCTATGGCTCATTAGTATCCAATTGTCTCTGTATAGATCGGGTATGATCCAAATGGGTGAATGGGAAGTGGTGAAAACTTACTGCTGAAACCCATGGTGTATAGTGTCCCTGAAGTGGATCGTGGGGGTATTGTCAGAAAAGGACTTTCTTTCCCGTCGCTATGGGATTTGGGTGAGGTATCACAGCTCGGTTTTGCTGCCCGATGTTATATAGGGAATGCGCGCAGGTCGAAACCGGGGTTGAGGGAATGGGGAGACCTTTTTTTTTCTCAGTGAAGAGGAGGAAGACAAGTTGAAAAAGAGTCTCAGAAAAAGGAACGCTGATCTCAGAGCCGGGCCCATCCGGGTTCCCCTCTTGTACGGTGTGAGCATCATCGCACTCATAGATTGAACGAGGATCATAACGTCATGCTTGCACCTGATTTGCTGTGCTGCTTTAGGGCTAGCGTCCACTTTATAGAGCGCTAGCCTTATGGGGTAACCAACTAAACTCAATCTGGTCTAGCGTTGGCGGTCCATGACGAAGTGACGAACAGCAGCAACAGACATAAACCAGCAACAACGTTGCAGCTCCCTGACTTGTTCCCCTCAGTGACGTGGATCAACTCAAATTCATTTCTGCCTGGACTTCTTCTCCTTACCGAAAGTTTATACTGGCCCAATTTTTGTGGCGCTTCACATCATGGCAACTTGGGCATACCCCCCACTGCCCCCCGATCAAGTGAATCGGGAGGCCGATAAGGCGCTGGTACGTCAACTCCCGACCCTTACGGGGTGATGCAACTCAGTGGACCTAGTCCATGGTGGATGCGCAAAAATGAGATCGCCCCTCAATGATCGTACCAGTGTGGATCTGATGCCAACACATGTCTCTTTTTTTTTTTGCCTAGGCCCGTGAACTCGAGTGGCTCCTCCAATCACTTCAGGAATCCCTTGTTTCCCTCAAAGAAGGCCTTCAAGAGTGTGCGGCTCTAATCGCACCACAAGAACCGGGTTCTACTCTGGTTCTCTCGTCATTGCGATCAGAAAATGTCAAAGGTTTCGTGACGCGCCTCGGCACACAGGTGGTCAAAGGGGTATGTGCCGACCGTACCCATTGTTCTTCTATTCATTCGGAATGCAAATGCTCACTTAATTGTGGCTGCCAGGATATTCAGCTTCGTCTTCCCTCGCTACCTCCTCCACGCGGCAGCCCCAGTACCCGATTGACTTTGTCGCAATCCCCCGAAGCTCCTAGCTTAGTTCTGCAGCAGCTCGTGTCGGTGCGAAACCTGGTCAACCAAAGTTTGGACATTGTGGATGTGAGCACATACACGGGCAATCCTCTCGATGCGACATTTATCTTCAGTCAGCTGCATCTCTTGCATGAGACCATCAGCGAGGCAAGACAGATGCTGAAGGGGGAGGGGGACGTGCGAGGCAACTGGTGGGATACCAGTGCTAGCGATAATGTAAGTCTCACTTATCCAACCTAAAGCTCTTCCTATTAATAGGCTTTCACCCCTAGATGTTTGATCCTCCGCCTCCACCCTATGTCTCATTCCACCTTTCCATTGCCGACTCCGCGCTTGTTCTTCTTCTGCGCACCTTGGAGAGCACTACTATTACGCAAACTCCGTCTGCTTTCGCCACAGATATCTCTTTGACAGGATTCTCCCTGCGGGACCGGATATTTGGGAGCCATAAACGTGCACATGACGAGGCTGGTGATGTATTCATGTGGCACGGAGAAGAAGTGCGTGTCAAAGAAAAGGTTCGGGTGGAAAGCCAGGACCCCAGTCTGATGGCTGTCATGGCGAAATTAACAGCCTTGGAGCATGAAGTTATGCGCTGGGTGACCGCATTGCGAGTGCTTATGGGCAATGAAGATACAGAGAGCGACACATAGAACCTATAGATACCCCATTGCATGACTTCGAGTTGCGCAAGCCTACTAGTCATATAAAAGGCCCAAAGTCACGCTTTATACATCTCAGAATGTGAGGTTAAACATTATTGATTACTACATAATTGATGTAATGAGCCTGGTAGAGATTTACCTAGAATCCTGCTCTTGTCTTTTATCTCATGATCCATTTCCTGATTAAAGTGGATCAATCCAACAGATCTATGGGATGCTGGACCGGCCAATCAGCGACTCGCAGTTTGTGATGGCTTGGCATCAATTTTCTGGAGCTGCTTTTTTCAACTTTTTCCTGCATCCTCTGCCAACCCGTATGCTCATTTGGCTTGGGAGAATGTTGTCCAGGCCACCCACATCAAGTGCCGGCAGCTCGCATGCGAGGTACCTGCTGCGGGCTTCTCGCCCTGCTGGAGCGCGACAGTCCCGCGGAGCTGCGGGCTTGATAGCGCGACAGCAACCAGACCTTCAACAATCACGACCTACCTCGATTGCTACAAATTCACGGCCATGCAGGACACATGTTCCGAAGGCCATCGCGTCGCCATGGGCCTCTACACAGCGCCACTCCTCCACCGCAGCGTCCGCAGAACCCCCAACACCCGACTCCGCAGAACCCAGCACGATCGACCAGATCAACGTACTCATCGAGCGCATCAGTGAAAATGAGGAAATGATGGTGCAAACAATGGACGAAATAGATTTGTTGGCGGAATCGGATGGCGCTGACGACCTGCTGGCCGAGTTCATGAGCAACCGGGACCTTCACACAACGGAATCCTGGGTGAATTTGGTCCGACAGCAATTTGGAGACATCATTCCTGAAGGTGTTCTAGACGCAGAAGAGATCAAGCTTTATACGAGTCTCTACGGGGAACCGATCGTTCAAGAATTCCTCGAAGAAGCCTTCACAGAGGAAGAAGAGGGAGAATCTGATCAGCTGTTCCGCGAGGATGGAGAGGGCAACTGGGAGCAGGTCGAATACAAGGAAAATGCAGATTATGAGGACGATGTGCCTGTTATCTATGATATGGAGGCTGGAGAACAGGAACAGGAGACGATTGCCATGCAGCGGACACGAGAAGTGGCCGAGCAGCTTGGTGGCGAGATCATGCTAGAGCAGTTTGAGAATGAGGCCGTTCCAGACTCTACTCCGAGAGCTCACCCTTTGACCCAAATGGGCAAAGCTGAAACGGATCCCTCTACGATCCATCCACCTAAAGATTCACTTACTGGTCCTATCTCCGTCATTTTGTCGGAGGTCTCCAACAGGCATGTGGCTGAAACGGCTCATCGTCTGTTCGGTGGGCCAGGCTTGCCTCATTCCACCACAACTCCACCTCCACGCGCACAGCTGCCTCAGCTTCCAATCCCGATCCATGCATCTCAACATTACATGGCCAATATGGAGGCCAATGCCTACCTCGCGGTCCTCTACCCCGGGCATCTATGCGTCGGCACTCAGTGTTCTTGTTGAAGTAAGGAAGCGCCTCGGGACAGACTGGCTTCGCAACCTCATTAGTCAAGAAGGCGGTCCGAACGTCCTTGATGCGAGTGGCGGTGGTGCTGGCATATTGGCCTGGAGAGATGTCGTCCGGGCGGAATATGAGACCATGGTTCCCGACCACCCAAGGGGACAGCCCATTCCCTATGGCCGGTCGACAGTCTTAACAGGCTCCGACGCGCTCCGTCTCCGCGCAAGTGCACTCCTCGAGAACACAACTTTCCTTCCTCGGTTACCGGACTACCTCCACGTACGTGAGAAGCCAACCATAGATGACTCGCGTGAGGCTCCCAAACGCAAGCAGTTCGATGTGATCATCGCGCCTCACTCTCTCCTCGGCTTCGAAGAAGAATATGAACGTAAGGAGTATGTGGAGAAACTATGGGCTCTCCTCAACCCCCAGGGAGGTATTCTTATTCTCCTAGAGAAGGGACGTCAAAAGGGCTTCGAGGCCATTGCCAGTGCTCGAGAAATGCTGCTCAAGCGCCATATTGCCAGTCCTGGCTCAACAGAGTATAACAACTTCCTCGAGAACCCCGATGAGGATGGACCAGTGACCAAGGGAGCCGGTATGATCATTGCGCCTTGCACTAACCACTCAACCTGCCCCATGCACAATCCTGCAGGCCCATCAAAGGGTCGCAAAGACTACTGCCACTTTGAGCAGCGGTACATCCGACCTCCATTCCTGCAGCGCATCATGGGAGCCAAGGACCGCAACCACGAGGACATCAAATTCAGCTATCTTGCTGTGCAACGTGGCGTAGATATGCGACAGGAACTTGGTATCCAACAGAATGCCGAAGCTACAGACGCCGCTTTTGAAGGGTATGAGGATGCCGAGGATCTGTCTCAGATTCACCCGCTTTCTCTTCCCCGTGCTGTCTATCCTCCCCTTAAACGCCGCGGTCATGTCATTTTCGATCTCTGTACCCCCGCTGGCAAGATAGAACGCTGGACTGTCCCACGTTCTTACAGTCGACAGGCTTACCGCGACGCTCGCAAGTCCAGCTGGGGTGACCTCTGGGCACTAGGTGCCAAGACCCGTATCCCGCGCAATCTGAACTTGGGTGACAAGCATGGCGAAGGCAAGAAAGAACGTCTCGCTCGACGGGCAGCAACCAAGGCAGCTCGCGAGGAGGAGGACATGGAGGAGCACGAGCGCGACGAGGAAGACGATGAAGTTGATGAACTCGACGAAGCGCGAAGCCGCTCGGATCTGCCTGAGCCGACTCCGCGGAAGAAAGGCGAGACTATCCCTAGTTGGAAAAAACACAATGACAAAAAGAAAATGAGACAGGCGTTGAAGAGACAGCTCAATGCTGAGAATACTCACTAAGTCGCTAAGTTGGTTCCGTTGGCGATCTGAAAGATCTGCCTAGCATTGGTTGAATGGCGCATTTGATATTGGGATTATGGACCATATTGTACTACTATCTGACCGTGAACAGCATTTGAGGATTATCGGGTTTGGGATTGGATCATGTATTATAGAAATCATCTTCACATCACTATGTAAAACTGTAAATACAGTCTCTTCGCTCTGAAGCTTGAATATAGACCTTTTCTAATATGCTAGGATTATTGCGAAGTCGCCTCCGGGGCTATTGATCATTGGAGTAGGGCACTTACTTCCAAAGTTATTTACAGCTAATGGAGGTCTTCCTCTCTAGCTCATAAATACTCTATCAATTCCACAAGTCTTCAAGCTAGAGAATGTACGCAGTGCTGTTACTGCCAACATCCCAACTAAGCGATCTAAGCCACGCAGGATTTCGCTCACCCCCCATAAAAGTAAAACATCCAGCAGTACCTCCAATAGGACTTTTCGGAGCAGTCTTAAGACCGTTTCTAGCTGCGACATGGTTAGCATATGGACCATTCTTTCAGAATGCTTTTATTCCAGGAATAGGTGTAAGGTCGTTATGTAGCTCGCGTGTAGAGAGAATTGGAGGACGGTTCAAAGGACTGTTCTTGGGCCTTATATGAATAAATAATCCCTATATAACCGGATCAATGAGGCCTAGTGACCATCAAATACGACGATTCAATCAAAGGCATTGTTTCCTTTGAACAGACAACAGATATTATCTCCCTTGGATACAATAAGTGATGGATATAGTCACAAAGGTATAGGGAGTGTTCAGTACGTCGAGTTTCCATTGAAAGGTTTACTGACACATAATGACTTAGATACCGATAAAGAATGAATATTACATTCTTTGAGGTGGCATTAATAGAAGAAAGCCTTTGATATATGCCCCTTGCCTATGATTTCACCAGAGAAATCCAATGGCCAAAGTCTTGCCATTGATCCACAATGCCACCACGTTTGAAAGTTTGGCTTGTGCACCATATCGAGGTGCAAAGAAACCTAGGGATTTTCTCGCTGAATAGTACGCGAGAACCCTTGCTCATCGGAATACGAAGTTGTTCTGGCGTTCTTCATGCCAACACAGCGATGAGTTGGCTAACTATCATCGAAGTGTAGCGAGAGGTGAGACATTGCCCCGTAACAGGCGAAGCTGCATTGGAAGCGCATCGGGTGCGTCAATCCTGATAGATGGCCGCTTGGCTATGGGCAGTCGAGGTAAACCAGTATCGACTCATATTTTCTGATCGTGAAGCAAAAGTTCAGGCTCACTGAGCAGCCATGCTTTTCCTCAACTGGCGCTGTCGCTGGGTGCTTTGTAACTCTAATCGATCGACAACATACTTGAGTCGCTCCTTTTTCTGGACCAGTCGCCGTAGCTCCGCCGCCTTGGATGCCGCATTTCCTGTCGAGCTTGCCAGACGACCCCGCATTGCCGCGCCGCTCTGGGATTGGACTCGAGTTGCGGAGGTGCGGTTTTCCGGATTCGAGGAGAGGCGGCCTTCTTGAAGATCACATTTGGCTTTCAGGCCTTCTTCACGTCGAGCTAGCTTCTCGACGTGGTTTGAGGCGAGAGAGAGGAGATGGGCAATGCTGGGGGTGATTTCATCTAGGAGAGATTGCTGCGCTTCTCGCAGGGTCGGTTCTGGCAGGAGCTCAAAGTGCTACATTGGCAACATTTGTTAGATTTGCGCTGGCAAAGTGGCGTTTTTTTTCTTGTACATACTCGCGTTGTTTGGAGGACTTTGCACAAGCGGGGGAAATCGTTGACACCTTCGTCCAGGATGGTGATGGAGTTGTCCAGGAGCTGAAGAGATGATTGGAGGGAGGATACGGAGGAGGCCAGTGAAGACGCCATGTTGACGAAAAGCAGAGTCGAGGAAGCTTTGTGTAGCGTTGTCGCAAGTTAAAAGAGAGCTTATGTTATCAACGAGTAAACAAGTCGGGACCGATCGGGTAAAGCGGCCACGCCAAGCCTAAAGCGGCAAGGCGTGTCGGACCGGGCAAACTCCAACTTCACATCTCCTCTTCCTCCTGCATCACCACCCCCGCGAACTCCGATTCCTTATCTTCGCACCATCTACACCATGTCTCTCCTCGGAAAGAAGTTCCCCGGCGCTCTCGGTATGCTATCCATGGATTTGAAGACTCGACACCGAGTTTCCACAGCTGGCGCTCAAGACTAACCCATTGCTTCACAGCCAAGCCTATGACCCCCTTCTTCGCTGCCGGTACGCTCCATCAAAACCCTTGAATACAGTCCGATTATTCGAAATGAAATGATTCCTGATCCCCATGTTTCAATCGCGGCCCCGACCGAGCTCCCCGCCGCGGAATCGTGTTCTAACTGGTCTCCTTTCCAGGTCTCATTGTGCTCTACGGTGTCAACTCTCTGCAGAACGCTCTGTCCAACAGTGAGTTCCCCAGCGCGTCTTGATTTTTGGCTCAGTTCGACTTGTATCGAGATAGCACCGCAATGGATGTTGTGCATCGCGCCGGCCGATTCCTGTTCGAACCATGTCCGAAACACAACTAACCCTCGACTCTTTCTAGCTGCCGAGTTCAAGAACGACCCCCGCAACCCCAACGCCGGCAAGCCCTCCCACTAAGTTAGCTCTGGACGTTGAGCTGTGATGCCACCGGGTGTGGTGTGAAGCAGGAGCGGGTCGAGCAGTTGGCCGCGGAGGTGTGAACGGAAACGATGTTGGTCTTCGGTTTCGACTCGCAAATTTGTGTTACGTTCGCGGGCAGTTTGCCCTCTGTCCAAGCATATAGAATATACCTTGCAGGGTGACTTGGATCAATTCACAAACTGTACCACTACTGATTGCGATTCATGTATGTCTGCAGCTACCGAAATGGCAGCTCGGTCTTCTCCATATAGGATGACTTTAGTTTCCTCTGTAGTTCTAGACCGGGTCCTCCGGAGGTATTGGTTTCTCTAAGGTGACCCCGAGATCGTTATAGCCGAAATTCCATCTATGGTGATTAGTCCACCTTCACCCAGCGCACAGCGCACCAGTCGTTCTAGTATATCTGTAGCGATGGGAGTATTCAGAGAGAACAATGAGAAAATATAAGGAACAGCTCGAGATTCTCCTGTGGTTTTCATACCGACTCTTATATAAGTGCACCATTTGGTGGGAATCTCGGGGATCCACGCTAAACCCTATTAGGAGTTTTCGCCAACTCCGCCTGGAAAGAACATCGCGACATTCTTTCTCCCCCAGCTCCTCCACCTTTGCTCAAAACGCACATCATGTCGAAGCCTGCTGCCTCCCTATTCCACCCTAAGAAGCTGAACCTCTCTGGGTTCATCAACACCCGCCTGATCCGTGACCACAACAAGCGCATGGCCTTCGAGCAGACCGAGCCCGAACGGTAAGAAATTCTGCCCCGGGCTTATACCTGCACTCTCTAGAAAAGCTCCCATCTGGGAGTTCAATTGACAAGACCCTGATCTGACATTATCTGGTATAATAGCCAAGCGCTCCGCTACATGATCCGCAACACCTCCCTGCCCGGCCGTACCCGTGCCCAGGCCCAGCTCCAGTTGTCGCAGATGCACGCCTACACCCGGCCGACACAGATTAAGAACCGCTGTGTGGCATCTGGTACCGCTCGCAGTGTGTTCCGGGACTTCAGAATTAACCGGGTGAGTTATCCTTATGGGTGCTAAGTGAAGAGCTAGACTGACTGGTTCCTGCAGTACCAATTCCGTCTGCAGGCTCTTTCTGGTGAGCTTCCTGGTGTGAAGAAGGCCAGTTGGTAATTGGGGATGTATAATTACTGGGGTTGATATGACATTTCTTGGGCTTGGCGGCGTTCTGTGTCTTCAATTAAAGCTTGTATAGTATGCACATACCATATCATTTTGCATTCTCTCTATTCACCTTCACTGTTCACCTTTACTATTAACTTTCACCATCTATTTCCACGACATATGAATTCAAGGCTCTTCTTTACTTGGTTCCATTGTGCAGCCTGGCACTTTCTGTTTGGCTCATTCAAGAGACAAGGCACTATCTGCTTTCTCTTCCTTTCTTCTTTGACAATCGCGCATCTTCTCTTCTATCTACCTCAACAACTCTTTTCTCTGTCACTCATCACTTCTCATCACCACAGATTTCCTACCAACATGTACGTCTGGCAGAACAAGGATTTGCCTCCCGACCCTGACTTCCCTGTGGATCTCAAGGGACTGGGGTATGTATATCAGATGACTTCTTGCAGTTATCATCGCGGCTAACAAATTATCCCAGTTTCTACATCAATGACAATGACCAAATTCGACAAATTGCCAACCCAGAAGAAGGATACAAATACAAAGTCAACCGCAATGACCGCTTCAATGTCAGGTTCCGCGAGTCCCTCAATGGTGAACATTTAAAAATTCTGGATCTGATCAAGGCTGGCTAATATGCAAAGTAGACTGTATCCGACAGATCATCATTGATCGTCTGAAGAAAGCTGGCTTGGAAATCCTCCGTCTTCCCCTTGGCAGAGATGAGGACGAAAGCCACGTGCCCATCCTCACAACTCCAGACCTTGCTCGAAAGTCCCGCATCATCGTTGTCATCGGCGAACCTGTGCAAGACCTCGGCGTGTGGGCCTACCGGTCCACCCATGACGGCATCAACTTTGGGTCAGCAGTTGATTTCACCAACGCTGTACTCGGTGATGACAAGAACAAGGACGTTGGCCTCATTATGGCTAACACTGGGCAGTTGACCTGGCACTGTGCCTCGCAGCGTGCTATCAGCCGGCAGACTTGGCTTGCAACCCCTCGTCCATACGCAAACTGGGGCCAGGCCACGATGAGCTGGCGGAACAAGATTCCCAGCAACGGCGACTGGCAGCAGCATGTTCAATATGTCTTCGAGAAGGTATTGTGGCCAGTAGTGCAAAAGGATACCCGGATCGATATCATCGGTATGGCCGAGGGTGGTCTGGGCGCGATTAGATACCTGCAGAAAGACTGTAAGTACTTGCTTCCTCGAAGTTACCTCTTATCCACTAACATATCTACAGGGCACGTCTGGAAGCCTTATGTCTCCGGCATCTGTCTCGGAGATCCACAGCAGACAACTCATACCGACATCGACATGGGTACCCTTACGGATCCTTCGTCGTTTACTTCATTTCTGGCCTCACGCTGCCGCGCATATCTCCTTTCCTCTACTCCTCTCGGTAGCTGCATGGCTGGCTATCGGCTGTTTGGCTGTAATTGCTATTCCTCAGGCGAGGGTCTGAACGTCGAGTGCATCATTCCTGCCTCGTGGAGAGATATGCTGAAGTGGCTTGATATGTTAGCCAATGACCCAGGGTATTCAGAGCATGTCATGCTGCGTGCCGAGGACATGGACGAGGATATGCGCCGTGGATTGGATGAGCAGGTGGAGGGTGAGAAGGAAGCTGAAGTCGCCGAGGAGGACAAGGGCGAAGAAGACGAGGCCGCAGCTGTTCAATGCCAGCAAGAGCTGAAGGCTGCTGCGGAGGCTCCGCAAGAAGATAAAGTTGCCGATCTTGGGGATCAGGAACTGAATGTTGCAGAGAAAGCACCCGAGACTGGGGATATCAGGTCAGATAGCGAGGAAGAGAAGGGCAATCCGGTGGCCGAAATCACCCAGATCGTGGATGAGCTGAAGGTGATTGATGCTGCGGCCTAAGTTGGGTGCAATGCTGCTTTTGGTAGATAGCCTCACAGATTGATATCCATAGCCTCTTTTGAACTTTTTTTACAGGCGGTTTCTACCAGGCCAGATAAGTATTGCCATAGTGAGAAATGAATATGATTTTGAGGTATAAACGATAAATTCAGGTAGATTTACATCGGCTTGTTTTCACGTTTACAAGCCCATGTAGCAGTCTAATATGTATCAAACTGGTATTCTCACCAGACTGATATGTAATGTTAGTCAATTCCTCAGGATATTAATGATCTCATATCTGAGCGCAGCTGCTTGAAGATGATCGGTTGTAGTAGGCGGGAAATGGCGCAATGACATCTGATCCTTGATTTTAACCCCGCAATCCGTACCTTCACTTCTCTTCCTTTTCATCATTTTCAAATTAACCTTCAATCTCATTCCAAATGAAATCACCGAATCCTTTGCATTCTGAGATCACAGCGGGGGTTTTACTCGATGAAAACGCAGCCCCTCATTTATCGGGATCCGCCGCAAAAAGCCCAAGGGGACCGAGAGCACAGTCACAGGCTCAGCGCTTTCGGAGGAAGTGATGGTCCAGACCGGAGACTGGGATATTTCGAGGTTTTGATCGAGTAAAAGAAACGCAGCGGAGCAAGTCGGAAGCGGTTTTGATCGAGTAAGCGGCTGATAAAGTCGGTTTTCCGGCACCAAGGCCCCGTTGATAAGGCGATGCCCGAGCACTTGTTGCGTCGGAGGTGCCCGATGGCTCGTTATCGGGTGGATTGCAATGTGATCCATACCTGATTCGCTCGTCCAACCATTGTTCGCCTCCATACAGAAATTTTTATGTGCTTGTGAACCATGGTTCATGTGAACCCGCGCAGTATGGCGATAACCGTCAAAGTCAGTGCAATCTTCACCAGGGGTAACTGTCAACTATACCCCCGAAACCCCCTCATTGTCCTGATAGGGCAAACGTGAGGGTATTCGTCGAAGTGATCATGAGGCCGATCTTGCATCTGTTGGGATGGCGGTGACTGGTCCGCATCAGGGCCGATTAGCCACGCAGTTGCTATCGAGTAATGCCTTCATGGTGGGACTCCCCAGGTGGGTATCGCCATGTCCATTTCTTTACCCGCTTGAATTTTCCTTGTGGGTCAATTCCCCAGTGTTTAAATTTGTAGGGGTGGCTCTGGTATTTATATCTCCGCCATACCCTTATCTTTGGACTTTTTCTTCTTTCAAGATAAGGCCATTTTTGCTTTTCCGCCCCTCTATCAATCATCTTTCATTATCCGATCCAATCTATTGGTCCTCTTATCTACTCGGCCATCCTTTATATACTTTCCCCCCGCTCCACCTTAATCTATTCCCACAGCCGCTACCGACTTAGTCTGGGGAAGTCTGAAGCAAAGAAATCATGGCGACAGCTAACATTCCCTCCGTTGCCGTGGTGGCTTCATCGCGTGCCGTCATCTCCGGCCGTTTGACCTCTGCGACTGTGGTCATCTCTCAGACTACGGGCAAGATTACCGCTGTCTTCGATTCCGTGATTCCTGCATCGGAATTCCCCGAGGGCACTCCTTATACCGACTACTCGCCCTATGTGCTTTTGCCCGGATTGGTTGATGCTCACGTTCACCTGAATGAGCCCGGCCGTACTGAATGGGAGGGCTTCTATACAGGCACCCAGGCTGCTGCCTTTGGTGGTGTGACCACTGTCATTGACATGCCTTTGAATGCTATTCCTCCTACCACCACCGTGGCGGGCTTGAAGGAGAAGCTCAAGGCTGCCCAGGGTAAGTGCTGGGTGGATGTGGGTTTCTACGGTGGCATCATTCCCGGAAATGCTGGTGAATTGCAGGGTCTCGTGAACGAGGGTGTCCGTGGTTTCAAGGGTTTCCTGATTGACAGTGGTGTAAGTGATTATATCTTGGTCATCCGTCTCGCAACCCATTAACCATTTCAATAGGTGGATGAGTTCCCCGCTGTGGCTCAAGAAGATATCCAAAAAGCAATGATTGAGCTGGCTGATGAGCCCACAACGCTCATGTTCCACGCTGAGATGGTTCCACCCATCACCAAGTCCGTCGGTGATGAGGTCCAAACTTCTGAACCCCCAGCTGCCCCGGCTGGACCCCTGGAGGCTTACTCCACTTTCCTGGCCTCCCGGCCTTCAGAGTTTGAAACTTGCGCCGTTGAGAGAATTCTGTCTTTGGCCCACCTCGCCCCTAACCTTCAATTGCACATTGTTCATCTATCTGCCATGGAGGCTATTCCGATTTTGCGGGAAGCCCGTGCCCGTGGTGTGAAGATCACCGCTGAGACCTGCTTCCACTACCTGTCTCTGGCTGCTGAAGAAGTGCGTGACGGTGACACCCGACACAAGTGCTGCCCGCCCATCCGCTCCCAGCTGAACCAGGATGGCCTGTGGGAGGAGCTCGAGAAGCACGCTGGTGACGGTGTCATCAAGACTGTCGTCTCGGACCACTCTCCCTGCACTCCTGATCTGAAGCAGCTTCCTTCCCACATCGCCGGCGCCATCGAGGGTGGCAAGGAAGAGAAGGGCGACTTTTTCTCCGCATGGGGTGGTATCTCCTCCGTCGGTCTAGGTCTGCCCATCCTTTGGACAGAGCTCAGCCGTCGCAAGGGTCTGACTCCCTCTCCTGAGGACGTAAACACCCGGAACGCATTGCAAGACGTCGTTCGTCTCTGCTGCGCCAACACCGCTGCTCAGGTCGGCCTGGAGACCCGCAAGGGTGACCTGCGTGCTGGCTTTGACGCTGACATCTGTGTCTTCGATGACTCTGCTGAGTGGACTGTCGAGCCTAGCACAATGCTCTTCCGTAACAAGTGCTCCCCTTACCAGGGCCGCACTTTGCGCGGAATGGTCCGCGAGACCTGGCTCCGTGGTGAGCGCATCTTCAGTCGTGAGGATAACTTCGGCTCGAAGCTCCCTTCCGGAAAGCTGCTTCTTGAGAAGCGGGTTTGATACCCTTGTTCTTGTCTCCTCTTTTCTTTTCCTTTCTCTTTCAATTCCCTGCATCTCCTTTGTCTTCGTTTGGGACAAGTTTACTTTTGGCAGCCTCGACCTTTCTCGTTTTTTCCACCCATGCATCTCGGTCTCGGTCAAGCGCTGTGACGAGCACTAATGATGAACAGCATTCATACCCGTTAGAGTAATGACAGCGCCGTTGTAGCTTTATAGACTACGAATGAAAATATTTATGATGATTCAATTCAACCGAAATGGGTATAAAACACTTACATATACATCCAGTAAACGAAATATCTGTACAAGCTCCAATGTATCAGTCCTGAGTCTGATCTTGCTCTTTTTCCCATTTCTCCCTCATCCTCCGCCTCACACCTCCATTAACTCCCTTACCCCAAATCTCCTCTTTCTCCCCTTCACCAACAATCACTCCCTCATCAAGATCACCATCCCCTTCTACGGGTCCAATGACAACCTTCTTCTCCTTCAGCTTCCTCTCCTTATTCCTAGCTTCAACAACCTTCCCAAGATAAACCGCATACAGAACTGACTCGGCAACGGCAACAGATAACGCCGCAAAAAATGATAGAAGAACCCGCACAGCCTCGGACGCCCCAACAGCATCCCGAGCCTCCATCCCATCTCCCGGAGCCGGACCCGTCATCGCCGAAAATATTGAGGCCAGAATACGTGGCATGCCGAAGCTGGTTAGGCCCCAGTATACGGCGGCTCCGGTGATAATTGTTGAGAGGAAGATGTTTAGCACCAGTGACGGGGTAAGTGTGTCTTCGCTATATGGGGTTCCATCGGGTTTTGTGGCGTATGGGTCTGCGTGGTCTGGGTTGGGGGTGTAGGCTGGATTTAGCAGGCGTTGGTAGGCTTGTCTTTCGGCTAGGGCTTGAAGGCGAGCTTTCTCGGCGAGATATTCAGGGGACTTTATTATTCCAGCATTAGTACATATGTTTTGTCTGGCGGGATCATGGGTCTCGGAGGTAGAAAGTGTCCGGTGTTGGGTCAACATAACGTACAGGCTCGGGTTTCTTAGGCGGTGGTGGCACGTATACTTTTGTGCCGCGCAGGAGAGCGCTCAGAATTGTAGGGCTATTCATTGACCTCCCATGATCCGTGGAGTTGTATTCGGCGTCATTCTGGAGGTGTTTAGATAGGCGCAGGAGCTGGTTGTGTGCAATCGGCCCGTGAAGATCCAACGAGGAGGGGAGATCAAGTTCCTCTCGACGAGGAGCAGGAACGGCTTCCAAGGCCGCAAGGATGCGATCCGTTGCAATTAAGAGGACCATCGGAGTTCTGTGGTGGTGAAGTGTATGCGATGACGGAGCTGTAGCGGAGACACGAGCGGAAAGAAAGTCGCGGGCAGAAAGAGAATCAAGCTCTCCCCACTTTGGGTTTCTTTGCACGTAACCACCTCCAGCCATGGCAGACTCCAAATCCAAGGCGTAAGTGCATGATTTCCCTTTCTGATTTTATCCATTGAACTTTGAATCCATGTTCCTCTTCCCAATGGTTTTGTGCACCCCCCGCGTCCGTCCAAAATCTCCTAACCCCTCCATCGCAGCCCGGTAACAACACAAACCAACGCGCGGGGAATCCCCGTCGCTCCCTTCGTCGACAATGTAGCCGACTATGTCTCCTCGCGCGATGACGTTGAACCAACCCTTCGCCGGTTCCAGGAGATGATCTCCAAGTACCAGTTCATGGAAGTGAACAGCCAGCGCCGCGGGCAGGGACTGCGCGATAAGATCCCGGATATCAAGAAGACATTGGAGATGGTGCAGTTCTTGAAGCTGCGCAAGGAGGTCAGTTGGATTTCATAATGTCAAAAGGAGCAATGTGTTAATTCGTGCCAGGCCAATCCCGATTCCGAACTCGAGACCAACTTTGAACTCAATGATACCCTCTACGCTCGTGCTTCTATCTCTCCTGCTGATACCGAGGAGGTGTTCCTCTGGCTTGGTGCTAATGTTATGCTGGCCTACCCGCTTGAGGAGGCTGAGACTATGTTGAAGGAGAAGCTTTCGGCGGCGGAGTTGAGTCTGGCTAATTGTGATGAGGACCTGGAGTTCTTGCGCGAGCAGATTACGGTATGTTTCCTCGGAGCTGGTAGTGGGATTATCAGACTGACTTCTTCTAGACATTGGAGGTCGCTACGGCTCGTGTGTACAATTGGGATGTGGTGCAACGGCGGAAAGAGAAGGGTGATGGGAAAGATGACACAGAGAAGTCCCGACCTGGTTGATCAACGATTACTCCTATATCTATGGCATAAAATGACATCAATACCTCTAGCCTTTAAGTAATGTCCTAGACCTATTGGATAAAATAGGAAAGCTTACAGTGGTACTGATGGTCAATGAGCAGGATTCTATCTTGATGACTATTAGTTATCTATCAGAAGCCCTTAGATCATGTTGACAGAAAGACTGGATATCTGGATAAGCAAACATAAACCTGCATAGTAATTTTGCAACAGAGACAATGCGGCACGTTGGTCTCTCCCTTGACTGAAGACACATGTCATTGATATTGGCTATGTAATGCTCTTTCTGAGAATAACGACAGTTTCGCCCCTGGGTCACCCTGTGAATATCCACATCTTTTTGTCAAATGCCCTGGCAGGGGGAGTATGAGTGGCATGAGGATCCTTTCAATGATCCGATGGTATGATTCCCAGCAAAAAAAAAAAAAAAGAATGGAATGCTTAGCATGTCCTGGTTTCGATCCAGGGTCCTGTTGTCGTGGGTTAGTATATTGATTTCCTAAAGTGGAGATTGAAGTGAGACGTACCTCCGGGTTATGAGCCCGGCGCTCTTCCCCTGAGCTAACATGCTGGGATAGGTTGGAGTATGGCATGACAATGCTGCGTATGGTCAATTTGTGTGATTGTCGCTGATCAACAATGATGGCTACCCGGATCTCTAGCCAGTCATTGGCTATTGGCTAATTGTGTTTGGAACAGGAATAGAAAACATTCAATTGTATTGAACGACTCAAGATTGGAGATTGGGTGTAAAGTCCAAGAACTGCCAGAGGTCGTAGTCAGGGTCGTTGGAGAGCATAGGGAAGACATCCAAGTCATGAAAAGTATCATCGGGGGTATTAGGGAGAGACAGAAATGTGTTGATGGAACTGTCAAAGTCCAAACCACTCCCGGGAGAGATCGTCTGCCTGCTCTCCAAGAAAGTGGGTAGAAGACCAGTCACCTTGCTTTTGAGAAACTCCCTTGGTTCCAACTCCCCATATTCATGACCACTGGAATCCTCGACAAATCCCATCAAGGCTTCTAACACAAAGATACTTCGTTGTGTAGACGAATTGAACCCCCAGGTTAGAGCTTCTTCCAGCGTCTGGGACTTTTCAGTTTTAGATCTTGATTTCAGTACTTCAACGGCCTCATTGATCTTGTCCTTGATAATGACTCGACTCAGATCACCATCTGTCCCATTTGGACCTTCAGGCTTGGTCGTATAAAGCAGATCAATGAGAAGCACAGCAGCAGCATTGAAGAGTTGAATGTCGTTTATCGATAAGCTGCCACACACAGTGCACCGTGTTTGAATCTGAGTACTGCTGCTAATGATATTCTGTGCGAGGATTTGACAAGTGCCACGACTTGTGCGAGTCATCTTTCCCCGGTAAAGCCGTAGAAATAAGCCCCAGAGTTGTTGTTGTAACATCCATTGCTGCACCGGTACCGCTGCTAAGGGACCCGTTGACGTGAGGCCAACTACACTTCCAGGTCTGAAGTGCGATGGTAGTGCCATCAACAGCTTTTCGTATTTCTTGGTGAGCTCATTTTTCGAATTATTAGCCACGGCCTTTTCGTGTGGTGCTTGAGACGAAGGATTGCGAAGGTCAACGGACTCCCGTACCAAAGCAGCGATCTCGAGGGCGTATGTTGTGTAGGAGAGCATGGTGAATTCAGATCGGGGCCGTTCTGTGATGACTCCGTGATTATCAGATCCCTCTATATTAAGATCCTCGTCATTAATATGCAGCGGCCTGCGAGTATTAAACTGAGAGGGATGGATTGTGTAGTATCCCAGCACATGCCCCCGGGACCAATCTCGCAGGACGAGGGCCCACCTTATATTTGTCAGTGAAGATCCAATATAGAGCGCAATGCTACTCACCAGATGCGGATGCCGAGTTCTGTTCGGATATGCGCAGGCACATCAGCATCGCCAGAAGAGGTCGCCAAGGAATCCAGTTTCACGTCTCCCAGCTGGTGCAAGCCTAGCTTCTGAGCACCCGAGATTGCAGTGACCAAGAGAGTGTCGAGCTCCAAACTATCATTTTGCCCATCAAGTAGAAGCATCAGGGCTGCTTGTAAACTAGCGATCGAGGCACAAAATATTCCCATTCGCCCTCGTAGACAACGCAACGCAAGGGATCTCCATGTCGAAGAATAAAAACTCGAGGACCGAAGAACCTCTACACGCTCGTTCATATCTGTGGAGGACCAACCGAGGATATTTGGTTTTGGATGGAAAGCGAGACCGAGCACAAGCTGTACATATAGATCAGTACGAATCACTTATAGGGAATATAACAGCACAAACCGCCATAAGGAAACAAGCTAGACTTTCCATGGAGAAAGAACTGGCGAAATGATGTACGTCGAACGATACAGAGGTGACAATACCACACACCCTGTCAGCATGCTTCAGGAATGTGGGCGTGTGAAAGGTATTGCCCAGGGGACCCTGACAGCGAGTCACAAAGACATCATAGAGGTGATGAGCCATCTCCGAGTTTGGGATTGCATTGGTGATCTCTCTTATCAATGAGACTCTCTCATTTTGCAACCGAGACTCTGCGGTCTCCCAGTAAAGGTTAGGGTGGTCGGGAGCCGGGGTGGATAAAGTTGATCCAGAGGCTGAAGACAAGATATTGGTACGAGATGCTCCCTCGATAAAATCTTCCAGAATTTGTGCAGTGTCCTCTGAAACTGTTGTCTCTGACATAGGAGATTTCGATCTAGTCCTGATACAAGTCAGTGATGTAGAGTTGTTATCAGCTGGAACCCTGGACCATACTTATTATGACTTGGAACCGTTTTCGCCCTTGTGGCTCTTGGATAACGCTCATCTTTCGTACACAGGTGACCAACGTCACGTTTCGAACATTCGGTCTGATAAACATCAGCGTCGAACATCATTTAGAGGGTGCCATTACATACACATGGTTCTTTCCTGTCACATTTGAGCTTTGATGATCTGCACCGAGAGCAGGATTTGGTGAACTTGCGCACTCGAGACCCTGAGTTTGTAGATTTTATAGAATCCACCATGATGCAAGAGTGGATGCCCAGATGAGATATGCAACCAGAGGTTAAGTCAGATTGCAGCCTTGCTGGCCTGGGGCCAAATGTAGATGAGTCATCAACCCCCTGTCTAGATTTCGAATTCCAAACATCTCATGTGGTGAAAGACCATATTTATTTGCGTAAAATGCATTCCATATCAAAATTATGGCTGGATAGAATACCGTCTAATGAAGACAATACTAAAGAACAAGAGCCGGTGTATCAAATCAATCAACCCAGTGAAAGGAACAGAACGCTGTATAAAATCCATCACTCCAACGAAACAGCGAAATGCAATCATAAATCATGTCTCAAAACATCGAATCATTAAGACGTGAGAATCAGCCAAAGTGAGAGAAAGAGACACATGAGGTGTAAAGGGATTTGGACGGGATTATATGGGAATTGCTTGGCCAAAATGCAAATGATCAAGAGGGGAGAAACATGCTGGACGCCATTCTATCGACATCCGAAACAGCTGATGCGGCTGATGCAGCTCGCTCACGTACTCGTTTTGAGAGGTCATTGTCAGTGTCGTCGCCAATAAATGTCCATTCTTCGATGTCATCGATGTCATCATCGGCATGATCTGGAGAGGCTTTGGCGGATGGAGTTGGCGAAAATGGGGTGGCTGAAGCATTGGAGCGTTGTCGTGCAAGAGTCTTCGCGTATTCAAGGTCGCGATAGAGAGACTGGATAGCAGTGGCCACTCCATCTTCCTGTGAGATGAAACACTGATCAGCGATATGGACTATCAAAGAGGATGGATTTTAACTCACACTACGGATCTGGATGCCCAGGTTACGAGCTTTGACAACCATCCGCTCACTATGCGTAGCCTCCCAAATTGCTCGTGAAAAAACACTGACATTGAGCTTCTTCATGCAAATCCCCACCCCTAGGTCCTCGACCCGGGAACCAAAGAAGAATTGGTCACCAAAGAATGGTTTAATGATGGTCGGCACGCCGGCGCGAAGACTCGCACCAGTTGTTCCTGCACCACCGTGATGCGCTGCAGCATCAATCTGCGCGAAGAGCCAATCGTGAGGCGCAGATTGAATCTGAAGGATATCCGAAGGCAGGGGAATCTCAACCTTGGCACTAGAAGGGTCACCTAGTCGATCTGACCATCCCTTTGAGAGAATACACCGCACACCCGCTTTTTGAACAGACTCAATGACAGTCCGAGTCAAAGCAGCAGGGTCTGAGACCACAATAGATCCAAATCCAATATAAACAAGTTTCTTGCCATCGGCACGGGCACGATTGATGAACTCTGAAAGCTCCGCTGGAGGGGTCCAATTTGATCCTTCACTTAGGAACCAGTAGCCGGTGATCCGAATCCAATCGGGGAAATCAAGAGGCGGGGGCACCACCGAAGGCGAAAAGTTGTACAGGAACGGGACTTTGTTCTGTTGCATCCTGTCCAAATTAGTGGCTTTAAGACCCAGCTCTTTGTTACGCCAGCGGTTGACCTGACCAGCGATTGCCTTCCAGAATATATTATCAAACATCACATATGTGAGATGATTGTAGTAGCCACCCATACGATTCTCAGGTACAGCAAATGCATGTGGATATGCGCGAGTTCTCGACCACGGCATGGTGAATCCGCGGAAGTATGGGATTCGAAGAGCTTCGGCGATATGGATTCCCGCCATTGCACTCGGTGATTCGATGAGAAGGTCGCTACCTTGACAGCTAGACCAGGCGGATGACAACAGATCATCAATCCAGCCTCTGAATTTGGAAGAAGCTTCTCGGAGGAAGGAGTAAGTAAACATGCCGTTCTCCACGCAGATCCGCATCAGTTCTGCAGGATCGCCATCAACGGGAGCAAAGTCAATGCCGTGCTTCCGAATCCAAGGCTCAAATTCAGCATGGGTAGCGATCTTCGGCTTGTGGCCCTCAGCAATAAGCCCCTTACAAAGAGCAATATAGGGCTGTACATCACCCCGGGATCCGATAGTCAGACAAGTAATTCTCAGAGGCTCTGGGGGCTTGAAGTTGATAATAGAAGCACGGGGATCGTCGAAGAATGGATGAATCTCAGAAGAGCCCTCATGGAGCGTTGGATGCGATTCATGTTCCTCGGGGCTGTCAAGTCGAGCCTCTTCGAGCATTTGATGCTCGGTCTTTGCTGCCTCGACTTCCTCACGCTCCTCCTCTGCCAGTAGGCCTGACTCCATGAGGAACTTGACTGACTCCAGGTTCTGGTGGAGCGTAACTGCACAGTCATCCCTCCCATCAGAGGCATTGAACTCAAAGAAGAGTTCTTCATGGCCACGGATGATGACAACTAGTCCGTGGTAGCCGAATCGAAAGCCATTCTCCTTCTCCACATTCTCAATGTCCTTCAGAGGCAGAATCATCTTGGTGCGAGTACCAGGGATCAAACTGCGGAAACAGAGTTTTCTCTCACTGACATAAATCTTGCCGTAGAGCGGGAGCATCCGATGTAAATAAGCATAATATGTTGCTTGCAGTTTTTCGGTGGATGGGAGGGCGAAATGAGCACGGAACCGATCGCCATGATTAGCATCAGCTTCCTCCTCTTCAGCGTCGATTGTATGATCCCTTGGTATCACGCCTTCAGTCTCGCCATAATGCCTCTGTCCACCTATCCACATGCCAGATACCTTCTCGATGTAGCCCATGGATTCTGTTGCCAACAAGCTGCTCATTTGCCGGGATCTGCTTTTCAGGTATTCGGCAAATCCAGCAGCACGTTGGAGTGGGTACGATCCAGCCTTGACCAGATCGTTCAGCGGAATATTTGCTTGTTGGCGCTGTGTAAACCTCTGACTGGGAGTGTTAGTTATATCTCGACGTGCTGCAGAGCCCAGTCGAGCAGATGTAGAGCGAGCCGTATCGTCGGATCGCCGCTGAGCAATATCACCAGCATCAGATGAGCGTCTTGGTAGGGACCGCATAGTTGGCGATTGGAAAACATCGCTCCGATTGAGAATTTGACTTGCCGATTCAGTTGTTTCGGTCATGGAATGTACAACATGCGACGAATCTGTCCCTTGATCCGCAGAATGGGCAAATGAATCGGCAATACTTGTACTACGCTCGCGCGATGTCTGATCTTGCTTCGGGACCTGGCCATCCGACAATCTCCTGAGATCTGCGACAGTTGCGTCGGGCTCTGCTTTCCTAGAGTTTCCATCTCGAGACTCTTCTGACAAATTCCTTGCAGGAGATGAGCTCACTAGACTCTTCAAATAGTCGAAGGCCTCCTGGCCTGAGTTAAAGAAAGAGAAAAAGTACTAAAGGACAAAGTCAGTATCTTATAGACAATGTTCCTTGGCTTTAGAGAAGAAACTTACTTCATCAATGGCGAAATCCTCATTACTGTCCACCACGCGGATTTTGAAGGTTTCGGCAAATTCGGCCATAGGGCTCTCCTCCAGGTCAATAACATTCTTGATAGGGAATGATACTTTGACACTATCTCCCTCATTGTGAGACCTGAAGATAACCTTCTGGAGTGCCTTCACCCACTCTTTTGCGCTCGTGGCACTATCTGCACGGAAGTAAAAGGTTCGCTGGTCCGTGCTGACTTGGAAGTCTTTCACCTCAGCGCCTTCAATTTTCGGCTCTGCAAGGGATGCGGAAATTCCATATCGAAGATCCACGTGGCCGCTGGGGAAGTACAGATTCGAGGGATCGGCATAGTATGACAGTACATCGCCCCTCAGAACGAACCAGTAACGGTTATACTTTGGATTCTTCCGCCCACGCTTCGAAACATAGCCGGATTTGATGGCGACAGTGGACTTCTTGGGCAGATACGCATAGAAGCAGATGTGCCCTTCTGTGACATACATGTAGCCTTGGAGAAGCATACTTTGCAGCAATGCACAGGCATATTCGACCAAGACCTTTTCCGGTCTTTCAAATCCAAACATCTCCATTAGTCTTGAGGAGAGGGCAGAGCCTGCGGTTTGCGGTCGCTCCTGGCTTGGGGTTTCCGGTCTCGACGGTGGATTCTCGGGTACAGTCGCTGTGTCGAACCGATTCTGTGCCTGGACCATCCGTGAAAGTACGGGGGCTGCGCGTGGCGTAGCACTGCGAGCTCGCCTCAGAGGTAGCGTGAGAACCGAACCACTGGGAGTTGACATGTCCTTCTCCTCATCCTTTGAACTAAGGGAAGGTAGCTTCCGCACCGCTTTATTCTCCGATATTGTTCTGCGGTGGCGACGGCCTCGTTCTTCAATTTCATCTCGTAGATTTAATCCATGCCTTTCACTGGTATTATAATGTGATGAAGATTCCCGAGTTGCAAGGTCCGGCCGATGTTCCTTTCGCTTGTCGTCCGATTCGTCGTCGCTCGAATCGTCAAAGCGGGCCCGAAAATCGGAACGAGAGCCCACGGCAGCGATCATGGAGAACAGGGACTGTTGCATATAGTGCATGTTTCCATCTCGAGAGCCCATTCCCTGGGGCGGGGCAGTGAAATCCACTTGGGCATCTGCGTCGTCCTTGAAGCGTTCGGGAAGGCGATCGGGAAATGGTCGATGTACCGAAGGAACTTTCATACTCGCACTCATCCTGTGGTCTCCTCGCCGTTTGGCGTCATCTAATCCAGGTCCCATCTTAACGGATGATATGGGGTTATAATCGATGAAAGTTGGAAGCTGTTTGAGAACGTTGGGAGGTTGGACTGCACCTGCGGCAGGTTAGGATCAGGGTCGCAGGTGACAGCTCCTGATAGGGCGATCGGGGACGGCCACGTCAGGTGGGCTTCGGTAAAAAGTTGCCCAACGAGCTATCCACGTTATCATAGCAGCATGTGAGGAGAGAATGAGATGGATTGCACGAGGTTCTAGTCCACGCCTCAGATGGGGACGATAAGCGGGAGCGATAAGTCAAAGAAGCTCGGACCTCTCTATACATGCCCGACACCCAAGGTACTCCGTACTTCTTCCAAGACTATAAGAACAAAAGAACAACGTACAAAACAAGTATAAAAGGTACCGGTAGGTCTAGAAGATAGGGTTCTGTCATATCAAATACCTTCCAATGTTCCATTGTTCCTGTTTCTGGGTTGCAAAGTCCTGGATCTGGTGCTCCACTTTACAGGTTTGGGGTTTCCATATAGAATGACTGGATAACCTTATGAACTATAGGTCACCGCATTCTTTGTCTCATTTCCCTACCCTGGTTTTACACATCTGCAAGTATGCATCTGTAAGTACGTAAGCAAGTATCCTCATGATTCTCGATGCAAATGATGCAAATAGAACAAAATGAGGCAGGTGGTCTGGCATGTGACAGCATCAGGTGATCTATTGATTATGTAATCATGTCACCTTACAGAGTCGTAGTCGATGTGAATTTGTGAAGCGAAACGAGTAAGAGTGTACCTCCAAAACAATATAAAGACAGTAGAGAGACAGTAGGAAGATTAATGCTCAGATTATCTGTAATGTTTAGCGTACATAGACATAGATTGTGGATATGGATGTGGACTTGAATATGCGGGGGGATCGACATTTGCTAAGCATCGTGGATCCCCTGATCTAAGCCTTGGTCAACACAACACTTGGAATCTGTGGCCTCACCTCGCCTTGACTCAAAGAGAATAGTATTTTTTTCTGGTCATCACAAGACCAAAAAAAAAAGAAACAACAAAGTCAGAATGCAATTACTGCTGGGCTTGATCACCCCATATAACTATTAAATGGTAAATTCTCCGTCAAGCCAACCCCAGACTGACTGTAGCCGACAACCGACCGGCATCAAAGCCCCAACCAGCCACCAAGATGTGACTGGTAGTATAGAGTCTGATCTCGAACGCGCGGTCTAAATCCTTTCAGCCCAGTTCGTTTTCACGCCATATGGTACGGTCAAACTAACTCGCCTGTCGGCTCCATAACATCATCATTTCGCGCTAAGGCGTGCTCGTGCGTGCGAACGAGCCTATGTCTACCTTTCCTCCATTTAGAGGGCGTAATTACAGAGCACGCAAATGCACCCCTGTACCTACTCACCATGGCACGGTCCGAGCCAAAATTCTCTTTTATATCACAGTAGCCAGCCTGTGTCGCCTTGGCTGAGGATCGACATCGGAGTTTCCTTTACTCTGTACCACAGTTTTTCATAGTCTCGATCATCATGGGGCTCTTTTCATTCCCTGAGCTGAATACCCGTCTGGGCACTTGGCGTGCATATCACTTGGCTGGTATTGTCTTGTTAGTATTAGTTTGTATATGCCTGGCCCGCATTAGAGAGCTGACAAATCCACAGCATTTCTTCTTTCTTGTCAGGTTACGATGCTGGTATCGCCGGTGGTATCCTCACTTTCAAGTCCTTCGAGTCCGACTTTCGCTACACTTCGGCCCACGAGTCTAAGGTCTCCTCGCTCACTGTGGGCTTGGAGCAGCTAGGTTCCTTTGTCGCCGCAGCTTGTATCTATCCCATAACCAATAGGTATGGACGGAAGTGGACCATCATCGGCGCCACTGGGGTTTTCTGTCTTGGTGTCATCATCCAGGTTATCAACACACACTCGCTGGCAGCCTGGTATGTGGGCCGTATCATTGCTGGTTTGGGCATGGGTGCACAGAGTGTGGTGATTCCCATGTACTCGGCAGAGATGACCCCCAAGGAGATTCGTGGTCGCTGCGGTTCTTTCTACCAGTGGATGTATGCGTGGGGTGTTTTTCTCGCGTACTGGGTTGACTATGTAAGTCTTTGCCCCCTTCTCACGAGTATTGAGGGAACGAACCCTAAACATCAAATCAGGGTGTAGAGCAGAGTGCCTCGATTTCTGGTACCACACGCGAGTGGCAGATCCCCGTTGGTCTCCAATTAGTATCCGGAGGTGCCCTGTTCATCCTGTCTTTCACGCTCCCGGAGTCAATCCGTTGGCTCGCAACCCAGAATCGCAACGAGGAGGCCTGGAAATCGATTGAGTGGATCCGTGGCGGAGACAACCAGAAGACTCGTGACGAGTTTGCAGAAACCCAGCTTGGTCTGCAGGCGGAACGTGCTGAGCGTGAAGGCTTCTCTTTTCGCGAGCTTCTCGAGCCTGCTAACCGCCTGCGCTTCTTTGTCGGCCCTCTGTTGTTCACCTTCCAGAATGCTACAGGAAGCAGTGCCCTCGCGGTCTTCGCGCCGCAATACTTCAAGCTGGTTGCTGGCGGCAATTCGGATATGCTGCTAACTGCCTTATTCGGTGCAATGAAAGTTATCGCGTGTTCCTTTTTCATCTTCTTCCTTTCAGAGCGTCTGACTCGTCGTGGATCTCTGGTCGGCGGTTCCGTATTTATGGGCACCTGCATGTTGATTACATCGTTGGTTGTTGACAAGACCCACACAACCATTGATGGAAATGTCACATCTGCTGGAAGGGCGACGGTCGCCATGCTCTACCTTAACATCATGGTCAGTTCATATCCCTGTTTTTTTTTATCTCTTGACTTCATTTAACTTATTCTTAGGTATACAACTGCTCCTGGGGTCCTATGCCGTGGGCTTATGTGCCCGAGATCTTCCCGACTCGCATTCGTGCCATGGGATTGGCTGTCAGCATGCTGGCGCACTGGGCAACATCATTCTGTTTCTCATTCGCCAGTCCCTATATGATCAAAAACGTGGGTGCCAACACCTTCCTGATCTTCATGGGCTTTGATTTCGTCGCTGCTGTCTTCTGTTGGTTCTTCGTGAAGGAGACTCGCGGAAAGAACCTTGAGAAGGCTGCTGGTACTGAATGGGAGGCTGCTGAGCGTAGCTCCGATGACGAGGAGAAGGGTGGTGTAATCGGTGCAAATGGAAAGAAGTTGCAGCTTGTAAGCGTGCACGAGAATTTTCATACCAACCTGCATCATTCCAAGTAAGGGTTTGTGATGATACTGCGGTGGACAGGTTCTACCTCGGCGTTCGGCCGAACGATATAGCTAATGGTGTATCAAATACCAACACTGGGATGTCGCGATCTTGATACATATTACTTATTTTGAATGAAATCTTCAATGCTAGAATGGTTATGGTCATATAGTGTTCTCTTGCATACTAATATCGATCAAGATTCCATCGTAGTATCATTCGAAAGATCAAAGATTGTATGGTTGAAATTGTACATTGAAGTTGTCCTGCATGTCATAGAAACGAAGATATCTTTTAGCTAAACAAGAAATAAACAAACCCTAACACCGAATCATGCCTTTGCCTTTTTCCGCTTTTTTTCCTCACCATCCTTGTGTGACTTTTTCGACTTCTTATGGTCCTGCTCTTCCTCCCCATTCTCTGTGTGCTTCCTTGACTTCTTCCGGCTGGGCAAGTTAGTCGTCTGGGCAGCATCTCCATCAGTGTGGTGGTGCTTCCGCTTGCGCTCCTTCTCTCCAGCGGGAACTTTGAAAGAAGGCTCGGCCTCGGACTCTGAGTCCGAGCCCAGAGTCTCCGGCGGAGCGGGCAAGCTTCCGAGAGGCCGGAAACGCATTTTCAAGTGCTTCGGCTGGGGCCGAGCGGGCTTGACGGTATCCCGGAGCGCTTCCACCGCCGCCTTATCGGCTTCAGGTACACCCATCAGTTCCTGGATGTGGTAAGTGGGGATGTTATCGGCTTGTTTGCGGTATTTCTGGGTTTTCTGGTCGAAGGTGAGCAGAGATTTTCCCTGCTGGACTTCTTCGCGGAGTGATTCAGCCGGGATACCGTAGTTTGCGCCGTCGAAGGAAAGGATCGGCTGGCCCTTGGCGATCTTGGACATGGAGATCTCCTTGATCTTCGACAGTGGGAGGAAAGACGGGGCTGTGATGTGGATGACTTTCTTTCCGTTCAGGTTGGAGAGGATGGAGGAAGAGGTTGAGGATGGCGGGGCTTGCTGCTTTCCAGACTTGAAGCCGGAAGGAGCCTTGTAGGGCTTGGGGCCGATAGCAATGGTCCTGGATTAGCATATGTTAGCGTTCGTGCAGATAAAACATGTAGATAGTCAATTTTTCAGGCAACGTTGATTTACTTTTTAGCAGGCGTCTGCGCCTGGGGAGCATCCTCGCTGGTGTCCATGTCACTGGAGCTTTCTTCGCTATCGGACTCTGAACCAGACGAACTTGACGAGTCCTCAACTTCATCTTTTGTCTTTGATGCCGCCTTCAGAGTCTGCTTCTGCTTATTGTCCGGCTCAGGAGAGGAAGAGCGACTGGAGCTGCTGTCGCTCGAGGAGGAAGATGAAGCGGCCATGGCGACTATAAGCGTTCTTGCTCAATTGTCGGTAGTCGAGCTGGGTCTGCCCCGCAAATTCGGATGCACAAAGACGAGCTTGACGGCTTATGACTTAATGGTATAAACGAGATTGCAAAGCCAATTGATTGTGTTGTATCGCAAGCCGTAAAGTCGCTGCGACGTTGAAGGGACTACAATTGGAGGTTTCGCGGATCTTTTTTTTCTGCTCCGCGGGCGCACGGGCCACTCGCCAACTTTTTCCTTATCAGCTAGGAACTGCATTATCGACCTTCCGTGAATCTCGGATTGACTTGCTACGCTGTCATGATGAAACGCAAGGCTGAGAAACAGCAGAGCGCTGGTACATTTTACCATTATCTTTTTGACACTGGAAACTGCCGCTAATGGAACTTCCTAGGTCCGGTCAGCGCCATCGCGGCTCGCAAAGCTCGGCAGCAACAAGCGCAAACTGTGACCGCATCGAAAGTTGAAGTGGTGGTTGAAGCGGCTGCAGAACCACCTTCGAAACGACCGCGACGGTCTCTTGAGGGCGATCAATTGACTGGGACGAATGGCACAGAGTCCAAGGGTCGCCAGACAAGGTCATCCAAGAACCAAGAAGTGCCAATTGCTTTAGACACAACCACAGGGCGGCCAAAGAGAGCAAGCCAGGCCAATTCCTTAGAAAAACCTAGCCAGGTACCGGAAGCTGAGGAAAAATCTGAGAATGAGGATTCAGACGAAAACATTGTCGATGGCCCGGAAGAAATGAATGAGGATGAGGTCGCGTCTGTCGCTGGTGACGCCGACGGCTACGAATCACCCACAGAAACACCAATTGAAATGCAGAACTTCCCCTTGTCTAAGACTAGACTGAATAAAAACAGCATAGTCTATGCGGATGAGAGCGTTTTATGCATTCGCATCAAAGAAAAGACGGTTGGGTTGTCGGCCTCAACTTCAGTTGAACTGCGCTAACTATATTTTAGAACTTGGCTCTTGTGGGTCAGTATGACCTTTGGGTCAAACGAGGAGTTGTCAGCCTTATGGGTGCGAAGTTGCCTCCTTCTCCACGGGTGTATAGGGTCTATGCCCCCTCGACGCATTCTTTGCCTAGTATCAAGTGTGTCTCTGGTGTAGACGGCGAGGCAGAGGTGCAGATCAAATCCTGCAATAGTGGCCTTTCTCGTCTTCGGGACGTATCTCCGTTATATCAGAAGATCTGGAATGGACAGAACACCGCTGCGGATAAAGCTACTTTGAAAGGTACTTCGAAGAATTCGCGGCGTTCTTTTTCAGTGGTATGTCAGCCATAGGCGATCTTCAAGCTCTTTTTGAATCCTCAAAGTTAATGTTCCCCAGCTTTATTCATCGGGAGAGGATCCCTTGAAGCGTCATCTGCGGCCTCTTCATCTTGATAAGAAATGGAGCTCATCCATGAAAGCACTCTCCCAGCGACAAGGGAGCCTGCGAGTCCTGGTTTGCGGTCCAAAAGCGTCTGGAAAGTCTACTTTCAGCAGATACCTGCTGAACCATGTTCTCAGCCCTGCTCCAGAAACGAAAAACGGGTTCACCAATACCGATGGTGTTGCTTTCCTTGACCTAGATCCGGGGCAGCCAGAGTTTGCGCCTATGGGACAGGTCTATCTCGCACACCTCCGGGCTCCATTCTTTGGTCCTCCATTCACCCACCCGTCACTAGACTCTCGCGATGGTAAAATTTTGCGAGCTCATCATATCGGAGCAACTTCCCCGAAAGAGGATTCTGACCATTATGCTCTGGCTACAATGGATCTTCTGGATCAGTACCACTCTTTGCTGGCACAATATCCACAATGCCCTTTGATTGTTAACTACCCGGGCTGGATCTTCGGGCAGGGATTAGAGGTTGCCACATGGTTGGTCAAATGCCTTGGCCTCTCTGACGTTGTTTATATGAGCGAAAAGGGTCCTCAAGAGGTTGTGGAGCCTCTTAGATTTGCTGCAAACGAGGCTCGGGTCCCGATGACAATCTTGCCATCCCAGCCAACCGACTTTGTGAGCCGTTCAAGCGCTCAATTACGCTCAATGCAAATCCAGTCCTATTTCCACTCATCTCATTCTACGGATATCAGCAACCCGATTTGGTCGGAAACACCTCTGTCACGCACAAGGCCAATGGCTGTAGATTACGCCGGTTCAAAGCAGGGTATTCTGGGTATCATGGTCATGGGCTCCCAGATCAGCCCGGACATGCTCCGTGAAGTTTTGGAAGGAGCTGTTGTCGGTTTGGTGGCGATCGAATCCTCAAGCGCAATCACGGGCGCCTCATCTTCTGGTTCAGTCAAAGCTCCTGCCGACAATTCAGAGGATGAGAGTGCGTCTACTGCTGACCATATGGACATGGACTCAGAGGAATCTCAAGTCAAGAGTTTCGACTCCTTGACCCCCGCCGATAGCATTGTCCGGACACCCGAGGGTCTACCCTATCTCTTCACTGGGTCTGGGAGCTGCACCCCCTTGAACCCAAAGGCCTCCAATTGCCTTGGTCTTGCACTAATCCGATCGGTGGATGTTAATTCACAGAAGATTGAGCTCTCCACCCCTGTTCCTTCTTCACGTATTCGTGAGGCTATTGAGCAAGGGCATAGCCTCATGTTGGTCCGCGGCCAGCTGGATAGTCCTAATTGGGCTGTAAGCGAAGAATACTACGCTGCTCGGGCTGCAGAACGACGCTATCAGCAGGTTGTTGCCCGTGCTAAAAAGGGCGGAGAGTCTACTGCTGATCAAACTCAACACAATCAAACGCTTGCGCTCCTTCGAGACAGGATCCGTCGCGCAAGCAATGTTCCCTGGATGAAGGTTGTAGAAGACAATAGCAGGCATCAGCGTGAAGCTAATGCGCGACGTGAGAAATCTCTCTGGAAACTGAGGAAGAAGGCCTACCCAGGCAGTGACAGCGAGGCGGATTGGTAACATCTGACTTTCCCACACATGCTATTGTCAATCACCACCTCAACCAATTATACATATCCAATCCAAGCCCATTAATTGTGTGCACTGTGAACTGTATAGATCTAGGGCTGTAATCGATAAGGCTTCACCGCCTGCCCCTCATCATGTGGGCGGTGAACTATCAAGGCCGATTGACTCAATTTTTTCTTATCGGCTGCCCCTCTATAAAATTTGGAAATTCTTTTCCCCATTGCATTCTCCGGGGGAGCTTGTTCCTGCAGATTATTCAAGATCTTGTTTAGCTACAGGATCATCATATACCAATTTGCATCATTTACCTCTGGTAATTGAAACTTCACAATGTCATCTGCGGTGATCCCCCACAACGCCTTCGACACCATCTTGGTGCTCGACAATGGCTCTCAATAGTATGGGCTCCTCCCAATTTACCAAGATTGATCCTTGGTTTGACTCATTGGGACCTGGTTTTCTAATGCGTACCCTCTCTGCAGCACTCACCTTATCACCCGCCGTCTCCGTGAGATCAATGTCTACTGTGAGATGCTTCCTTGCACTCAAAAGCTGGCCGACCTTACCTGGAAGCCCAAGGGTGTCATCCTGTCTGGCGGTCCCTACTCTGTTTATGAGAAGGACGCTCCCCACATTGACCCCGCCTTCTTCGAACTTGGTGTCCCCATTCTGGGAATCTGCTACGGTCTCCAGGAGATCGCTCACCGTCTCCACGCCGACAACGTTGTCGCTGGTACCGCTCGTGAGTACGGTCACGCTGATCTGAAGGCCACTCGCTTCGGTGGTCACGTCGACAAGCTCTTCGAGGGTCTCGAGGATGCCATGACCGTCTGGATGTCTCACGGTGACAAGCTCTGCAACCTTCCCGAGGGTTTCCACACCATTGGCACGACCCAGAACTCTGAGTACGCTGCCATTGCCCACAAGTCCGAACCTGTTTACGGCATCCAGTTCCACCCCGAGGTTACCCGTGAGTTTGATATTCAATGCCTTTAGCTCGATAACGATACTAATCTGTCGGTCAATAGACACCCCCCAGGGTGGTCAGCTTCTGAAGAACTTCGCTGTCGGCATCTGTGGTGCCCAGCAGACATGGACCATGTCTGAGTTCATTGGTCAGGAGGTTAAGCGCATTCGTGAGCTCGTTGGTCCCACCGGCCAGGTCATTGGTGCCGTTAGCGGTGGTGTCGACTCTACCGTTGCTGCGAAGCTGATGACTGAGGCCATCGGTGACCGTTTCCACGCTGTTCTTGTTGACAACGGCTGCATGCGTCTGAACGAGTGCGCTCTCGTCAAGGTTGTGCTGCAGGAGCAACTGGGTATCAACCTGACTGTTGTTGATGCCAGTGAGGAGTTCCTCGCTGGTCTCAAGGGTGAGAATGACCCTGAGAAGAAGCGCAAGTTCATTGGTGGTAAGTTTATCGATGTGTTCGAGGCTGAGGCCCGGAGAATCGAGGCCGAGAGTTCCGGTAAGGTCGAGTGGTTCTTGCAGGGCACCCTCTACCCCGATGTTATCGAGAGTATCTCCTTCAAGGGTCCCTCGCAGACTATCAAGACCCACCACAACGTCGGTGGTATTGCTGAGCGCCTGATGGCTGGCCACGGTCTCAAGCTCATTGAGCCCCTGCGTGAGCTGTTCAAGGATGAGGTCCGTGAGCTCGGTCGCCAGATGAATATCTCTGCCGAGCTTGTTGGCCGCCACCCCTTCCCTGGTCCCGGTCTCGCCATCCGTGTTCTTGGCGAAGTTACCAAGGAGAAGGTCGAGATGGCCCGTAAGGCCGATAACATCTTCATCTCCATGATCCGCGAGGCCGGTCTCTACGATGATATTGGCCAGGCCTACGCCGCCCTTGACCCTTCGCGCGCCGTCGGTGTTATGGGTGACAAGCGTGTCTACGCTAACATCATCCTCCTCCGCGCCATCTCCACCCGTGACTTTATGACCGCCACTCCCTACCCCTTCAGCTACGAGTTCCTGACCAAGGTCTCGACTCGCATTGTCAACGAGGTTGACGGTGTCTGCCGTGTCTGCTACGACTTCACCAGCAAGCCCCCGGGTACCATCGAGATGGAGTAAATATTGTCATCAAATGGTTCATTATTGTTTTTTTAAAGTTTAGCTTTTTGGGTTGAGGGGTTATAGGATATAATAGAAAAGCCTTCCCATGTCGATATCGGATTAGATTTATCGAGGTTATGATTCATGTGCATAGAAGAATTGAGTTCAATTTTCCCATTCATTCGCAAGACCATGTAAAGCACCTTAGAATTGATCAGAGATACTTATCACTGCTACCATTACAACAATTGCTGGTGACTTGGTGATACATTACATGTATGCTAGATGTACTGATACCTGTAAGACGGATATCTGAACCCTCATTTCCGGACAAAACAGAAGCAGAAGTGGGAGCCACTGACGAGCTCGGATAAGGAAAAGACCGAAGCTGTGTTATCGGCAGTTTGAGACTCAATATTGACGTTGGAGGACGAGCTACAGCTCAGTTCTTCCAGTTGAAGGGCTTCGATCGTCTCTCTCATCTTTTTCTCTCTGCCACGATTGAACCATAAGCGCAGCCACATTCCTACCCATCAGAGCACTGGTCTCCATTGTGGATATAAAGCTTTCAATGCCGCTAGTGTACCAGACACTGGGCGCCAGAAGAACCTCCTCAAATGTCACACGGGGGTACATAAGAGGATATGGATGCCAGACCTTCTCATGGAACCAGCTAACTTCACTCTTGGGGAGATCGGCGATGGTCGTGTTATCAAGACCAGCGATTTCTGAGCTAGGGGTTTTACGAGAGTAATCGATCCCGAATAGTTCGGCAATAAAGTCAGCGGTTGGTCGCTCTGGAGAGAAAATCTTGTAGACGTAGTGATCCTCGTGTTGCTCCTTGCCATCTTTCATGATGATTCGAGGTACCTCCTGGAGAGTGCTGACACTCCAGAACCCAGCAGGCCCAACCCCCTTCGGGTTGGTGCCAAGGTCAAGTCCCTCGGGAAGAGTAGTAAGAATTGTCTCCGGGGGTGAAATTTTGTCGTCAAGGCCGAAGAACTGAGATGAAATCCGGTGCGGCGAGGCAAGAAGCGTGACGTGAAGTTTAGCATATGGGATATCGTCCGGTACGCGCTCCAGGGGTGGAGAGATTGAGATACCGGAGTATTGCAACGGTCCAGCAATAATGACTTCATCGAATTCGGATTCATCTGAATCCGATAGTGCGGAGTCAAGATCAGAAGTTGGCTTGGAGGTAAGTCGCACAGTACCTTCCTTACTTCTCACGATATTGGTGACAGTCGTATTCAACCGGACCTCGGTTTTGGCAGCCTTCAATACCCCGTCGAATATCCTCCAGTTCCCGCCATGAACGGATACAGCGCCATCCGTTGCCATGCAGACCATGGATTCAAGCCCGTGGATCAGCGCCAGATTCTGGCCATAGTTCACCCGCGTACTGGCTTGGATGATCTCTCGTGCAAATGACTCCGAGATCGAGTTTGCATTGAGGAATGCGTCTCCCGGGGAAGCGGTCACATTGACTAGATTTACCGCGATCGCTGCCTCCGACAGTGATCGGAAAGGAAACATTGGCTCCTCGTAGAGCTTCAGGAACCGACCCACAATCTCCTTCATAAGATTCTGGGTGCGCAACGGTGCCAGCCCGTATCTCCAAAATAGCTTGGCGATGTTCCACCAGCTGGAAGTGTCTTGCACTGTGAATACAAACTTGGAGCCATCCCAGATTCCTATAGAGTCGTCGGTCTGTTTAGGTCTGGCATAGTCTGCGCCGAGGACGAAGAGACCCAGGTCGTATGATGCATTCATGAGGATTTGATTGACCTCTACAAATATCGAAGCGCCCAGCTCGATCGGGTATGCAGGGTCGTCGAATGCATCGACCGTTGTCGAGCGTCCACCGATATACGAGGCACGTTCAAATACGGTGACATTGACAGGGATGCCTGAAGCGTCTGCAAGCTTGCGCAATTCATATGCGGCGAAAGAGCCTCCAGCTCCAGCTCCTGTATACTGGCGTTAGCAGGTCTCATCTATGGGGTTTCAATGGGCTTTGGATTAGATTTCGATTGGATATCTATCTGGGCTATGGAGCCTACCGATGACAGCCACCCGCTTCGGGGCGGCATCTATGACTGTCTGTAAAGGCTTTTGGGTTGCGCTGCTAATTGAAAAGAACAAATTCAGGACATACAGAGCCCAAAGGCATCTCCAAGACCCTATGAGTGACATGATTGCAAGTCCCTTGAGAGGTTGGGGATGGAATGAAGTCGGGGAGTAACCAATGACGGTGTAATATTACCATGTGGGGCGATCGTATCGCTTATCGCAACTTTTTTTTTTGAACAGCGGGGTTTTGCGACTTTACAATATCCCCAATTAACCATGGATCCCTACGACAGTGACTCCAGTGCCGACGAGGACTTTACCGATACCGGTGTCCTCCTCGGTTACGCCGACGATGAGGTTATCGAGGACACCGTCAGCCACCTAGGCGGTTGGCCGGTATGTGCATAGTTCCATACCAAGAAGAACCACACTAAGAGACCTTGATTGAAACAGAAATGGCTTGCAGACAACGTTGCCCCACCGGGCGAATTTGCCAACTGTAAGGTCTGCAATAGTCCCATGTTGCTACTGCTCGAGTTACACGGTGACCTGCCCGACCATTTCCCCACCGACGAGCGCCGCCTGTATATCTTCGGCTGCCCCAGAAAGCCATGCAACCGCAAACCAGGCAGTATTCGCGCATATCGCGCAACTCGCAAGGTCAACCTGAACTCTTCGCCGCAGCAAGACGAACAAGAAGGTACCAAGGAAATTGAAAAGAAAGAGACTACACCACCACCCCCACCCCAGCCCCAGCAGCCCAGGGACCTAGGAGCCAGTCTGTTTGGAGCAACCGCGTTGACAAGCAGCGTGTCTGCAAACGCTAATCCTTTCTCCTCCAACCCGGGCTCCTCAGCTGGGGGCTTTGCCAATCCTTTTGCGATGCCCAAACCCTCCACAGCTCCAGCTCCCGCTCCAGCTCCTGCCCCAACCCCAGCTGAATCATCCACCAATGCGCTCGCCGAATCCTTCGCTGACAAGGTCCGGATTTCGTCTCCAGAGCCATCAGCTAGTAACCCCGCTCTCACCACCTTCAAGCCCACACCAGAATCATCAGGCGCTCTCGCTCCGTGGCCCGAACAAGCCGCCTTCCCGGCTCCCTACCAGAATTACTTCCTAGACGCCGAATACGAGACCCTCTCGCGGCCATCGACGCCCACCGTCCCGGACAACGTGCAAATGGAACCAATGGAAGAAGAAGGTGCTGGCGGTGATCTCAAAGATACATTCGAGTCCGAGCTCGACAAGGCTTTTATGAAGTTCTCTACTCGCCTCTCTCATAACCCTGAACAGGTCCTGCGCTACGAGTACCGCGGCACCCCGCTGCTTTGCTCGTATGCTGACCCGGTGGGTAAGCTTTTACACCCCGAGCACTCGGCTGGCCGGGTGACTACCGTTGGAGGTGGTCATATGCCGCGTTGCGAGTACTGCGGTGCGCAGCGCGTCTTTGAAGTGCAGCTTGTGCCGCATGCTATTAGTATTCTTGAAGATGGACGTCCTGGTGTTGGGCTTGGGGAGGGGGATGCCGGGATGGAGTGGGGGACTATTGTTATGGGTGTTTGCTCGAAGGATTGTGCTCCTGAGGCTCTTTGGCAGACTGGTTGGAGAGAGGAGTGGGCTGGTGTGCAGTGGGAGGAGATGAAATAGTTTATACCATTTTCCGAGAGCTGAGCCCGTCTCGATACGAAAAATAGATTTCATGACTTTGATTTATAAGATTTTTGAAGGGTGCTTATTACTGTTCACTGAGCTCCCTCACGTGTTCAAGGTATGTGTATTTACGTATATTGATCGGTATGTCTTATATTTTGAGCCAGATGAATTGGCTCGGCATAGGTATGGTATGAACATCTCTCGCAACAACCCTTCATCCGCTCATTTCAAGCATAAAGCACATTCCAATAGGGACAAAAGAAACGCCGGATGCGCCAGATCCCGACTCATCTCCGAGCCTCCTCCATGCGAAATCTATCACCGTCTCACGGATCGGAGGATTCATGAACTCATGTCTTTTTTTACTTCTCAAACTCTTTTTATGCAAGTTCGAGAAGTGAAGGTACGGAGGATGAAAAAGAAACAAAGAAAGGAAAGTTAAAAATTGCAATGAACCGCTTATGCGGTCTGCTCGAAGCCACGGCGAATCACACGGCCGAACATGTCGACACCGACACGCTCGCTCTTGACCTCACTGCGGGCCTCGTTCTCCTTATTGGTGGGAACGGAGACAGCGGTGCCATCGACCTTCCAGCCGCAGACATCAGTGACGAACTTCTCAAGAGCCTCACGGTTGCGGAGGTCGAGCCACTGCTCCAGGGACTCGGTGGTGATGGAGCGGAAAGCCTTGCCGACCTCGACGGCGATGCGGATGCGAACAAGCTCCTCGAAGCCGGCGACATCGGCAGTCAGATCGGCGTAGAGGTCGTCGGAGTTAAGAGTGGACCAGAACTGAGTGTACTGGGCGGACTCGAGGAGGGTTGACAGGCGGGAGAGCTTCTGCACGGACTCAACAAAGTCGGAGGTCTGAGAAGCAGCCTGGGCCTCTTGGGTGGTGGGGAAAGGCTGAGTGTGGGCAGGAAGCAAGGAGAGGCAGAGCGAGAAGGCGGGGGAAGGGAACACAGTCAGAGCCTTGACGAGGACGTTGGTGACGGTGTCGGGCTGGGTAAGGTGAGGGTTGAACTGGTAGCTAGTTGTCACGAAGTGCGCGAGTCAGTCACTGAAAATGCGATCCTGATATGTTTTGGAGATGCGAGCAGCTAAGGACTGGTGCTACCATGCAATGCTAATGCATCGAGGTAGATTCAGGTACTCGATAAATTCTCAACAGCCCCATACGCGACGGGTTGTCAGGTAATAGGAAACGTGAATTGAAAAAGATCGTTCATCACATAAACACCAGGAGATTTCATGGACAGGGTCCAAAAGGGTATAGAATCAGAGGCGACTCACAGCTTCAGCAAAGCCAGGTTGGCATAGCAGTCGAATGTCCGGTCCTCGCACTGCTGCACCACGTAGTCCTGGAAGACTGTGGTGGTCTCGGGATTGTACCGATCGAGGCCATTGAGAATGGCGTCGATGTTGGCCGGTCGGGTTTCACACTTGTCGAAGGCGACCATCTTGCTGGTTTGACGAGGGGGTTGAAGAGGGCGGGTCTTTGTGAGGTTCTTTTTGGTGGGATTTTTGATTGTGGCCCTGGGAGCGGAAGAACCATATTGGGGTTGTTTCTCCGCCCGAACTATATCCCGTTGCTTTAATCTACATTTTGCTGTTTTCTTAACGGCTTTATCATGTATCTTAATCCAAATACATAATTATACTAATGACCTCGGCTTTATTTCCATCTGTGGACTGTACATTGCACAGGTCTTCACGTGTTAACTTGAAAAATAAAGTTTGGCATGTGCCCAGGTGTGTGAATCTCTTACATCTCAGTCCTTTGAATCAACTGGCATGAACCTTGCGTAAAGATAGGATATTGTCGTATGAAGACTGCGCCTAAATTAAGCTATGCTACGAGGGTTATTGTCGAATGCAAATCAAATATCTTTAAACTTAATAACTAATACAGTTGATATTAAAAGTATCAGCCCGAGATCGGCTGTCATTATCGTGTCCAATAATACATAAAATACATATCTCTTGAATGCCTCGTTGCATCGTCCACTCCCCAATCAACAGACCAACCTCCGAAGCCATAAGCTAAGGGTTCCAGGCTAGGCAAATGAAAGGAGATAATTCAAGAGAAAAGAATAGAAAAACGAAAAACACTCAAAGAAATTAACTCCGATCCCTGTCTGTGAGACGCCATAGTCTATGCCCCGTACCCATCATACAGAAAAGCACGAGTATGCAGAGAGAAAGAAAAGAAAATCAAGAAAATCAAGCCGTAAGTGTTCAAATCGCTAGGAACCAATGAAAGCAGCGCAGGGTAGACAGCAAGTAAAATGTGCCTGGAAAAAAAACATGCAGGCGGGGTATCTCAAAGGAGTTGATGTCGGAGAAAAGAAAAGGTGGGAAACGAACTCTAGGCCACGACGGACCGGCGAGCGTTAATGGGAATAGGCTTGGGCCCAGATATGTCCAGCTTGGACATATCAATGTCGTTGCCATCGTACTTGGTAGCAGTGGAATTGCGCTTTGAGCGGGCGGCGGCGGAGACGAGAACTGGCTGGCTAGCGCCAGTAGTTTCTTCATCACCCATCGTACTGCAGACGTAGCGTTCATCAGAAATGGGAACACCACCGAACATCGACCCGAGTTGCTGTAGGAGCGCAACAAAGTGAGCATGTATCTCGGTGAAGATGTATTCATTGCCGACGATCTCGGCTAAATTGCGCGCACGGATCTGACCAAGCCGGCGTGGCTGTCCGGTCGGGTCAAAAGCTCGGCCGGTTAGGAAGGAGGACACAGGTGTGAATTGACGACCGCCAGGATTGCCTCCAGGATTCGTTTGCTCCTCCCGCTTCTTTTCCTCTTCCTGGAATCGTTCCGCTGCGCTCACAATGCCAGTTGCGATACGACCGAAGGCTCGCCAGATGACGGGACACGCTCGGAATGCCCTTCCGGCATCTTTTCCGGCAAGGGCCACTAGTGCATAGCTGCGTCGTTTGCCACGGGCCATGGGGTCAGGAAGACGAAAAATGTAGGCAATTGTGTAGCCTGCGACGGAGTCGCCGAAGCAAATTGGACCGGAGGAGAGACCACGGGGAAGAAGTTCGCAGCTCAGAGTGCGGATGGAGGACCGGCGCAACAGTGCGTAATCGGTAGGGTTTGGTGGGCCCCGGAGAGAGAGGTAGGTCAGGATATGCGAGTGGCAGGAGGAGTCAGAAGCGACTGAGGAGGAGTGTAGAGAATCGGGCGGAGATGCATGGGTGTGAGGGTCGGGGGCGTGATCATCAGAGTCGCAGTGGTTGTTACCGCAAGAGTAGACGATCTCGCGGGAGCGCAGGACTGGACTGCCATTGGTGGACTTGCCGTCGCGACTGGGTGAAGGGAGCTGTTTGCTCACTCCTTCTGGGAGAGACAAGCTACAGCTGGCGCATGTGTCACCGTCCACACTCCCGGCGCGAGTATTCCTTTCTTCGGGTGAGGCGGGCTGCGGTCGCATGAAATAAGGGTGATCCTCGATCTTTTCGACTTTGGAGCCATTGAAATCGGCCGTTGCAGGTGTATTGGGGGATTTAGGGCGAGGTGAGTTGGCCGGGCTGTTGTCCGGGGAGTGATCCGCATCCGGATGGCATTGTGAGCAGGCGAACGGGGTGACCTGGGAGCAGATGATGGAGGTTGGGCCATGCACTTCACAGAAGTGCGTTAAAGAAAGCTGCATCGAGGTCTTAGCCATGGCTCTAGGTGGTGAGGAAAAATGAGGGAACTCACGAGAAAATCCATGGCGGATCTGGAGGCGGATCAGCAGAACCAGTTCAGGCCATCATTGCGATATAAGGCTGGTATGCGCCGGGGAGATCTCCACAAACCAGGTTCCCGGGAAAGGGCGAGATATGAGAGAGAGCTAAGTGGAATGACAAAAGGCGAAAAGGCCGTGATATAGGAAGGGGGGTTCTTTTGCCACGGACCAAAGTTACATTTGGATTTCCGCCGTGTCGGCTTCGGTCGAAGGCCGAGTGGAGCCCAACCAGACTCGTGAAAACCTCCCTTTCTGAGACGAATGGAAGGTCGATGGAAGAAAAGAACAACTCCACTTTGACTCCACTGAGGCTTTTCTCGATTGAACACTTTCTGATTAGTTGGGGAAACTCTTCAATCCCAGGATCTAGGACAGACTTATGTACTCCGTACTTATCTCTTTGTTTAAGCCTTCTACGTAGTTCACTCTTATACTGATATCTCACATTCTTTTCTCCTTACTGGGGGCCCCTTTCCGTGTTCCCCGTGAGATTGTACTCCGTACTGAAACCTCGTATATCCGTGTCATTTCTGATTTTAATTCAGTAGTCCGTGCTATGTCCAGTATTGAACTATTTTTTATTTTATTTTATTTTATTTTTTCTATTATATTAGCATGTGAAGCAGTCGGCCCGACTGCAGATGAATTGACTACCCAACGTGTTCCCGTGTCCTAGTCCCGTTAGGACCGAGGAAGAATGGTGGCTGCAAACAGGGGCGTTTAGCCTGTATTGAACGCTTGAGTCGATCTATCAGCTGGACCAGTCCGACCAAGGCCGATCACTTTTTTTTTCTTTTTTTCTGATTCCTTTGCCCCGGTGGCTGGGATTTTAGGGTTGAATGTTTTACCTTCCGTTTCAAGGTATATTGACTCCGGAAAATTGTCATTGATAATACAATTTGTAATTCAGAACTTATACCTTATGAAAGGCTGATTCCCAATCCTCCGATTTGCTACGTGACTCCGGGTATACCAGGGAAGACATCGAAGATGTGTCCCCGGAAACTCAACTCTCCACCCTGAATTAATCTTAGTCCCGAGGATTTCCCTTCCTGCGGCCCCTTCGGTTCGATGATCTGTTGATCTTCTCTGTTTTGGGATCCGAACTTCCAGAACCTTTTTACATTTCCTCGCTAGCCGATATAGGAGGGGCTAGGAAGAGAAGGATCCCGAACTTTAGGGCGATGTGCAACAACAGGGATCTAAACCTTCACTGGCTTATTCTCGAATGAAGATCCTCGTATTATTCTTGCGAGACTCTTGTCACTGGGCCGTTAACGCTATCATGCATTGTCATCTTCTCGCAACGTCATCACTTCATGCCCGCATTCTCCCCCTCTTCCCATCCTCCCCGATCGGCAACTCTTAGGGCTCGGAGTTTATTTCATCTCAATCATGATTGCTCAACTGCGATCCTTCTAGCCCTTCACCCACACCGCTGGGACACGGCTACTGGCTGTGATACAAGTCGCCGGTATCGCGGACAGGGATGTAAACCAGTCTGCTTCCTCGTCTTGCATCCAGAATGTAGAAACCCTCCCAAAACTTGGTAAAGCAGGCAGACTAGTCTCAAAAGTACATGGAGGACCCTCGGTGGCGGTCTTACTGGTATACACCGGCATATACGATCGCGGTCCGGATCCCTGTCTTCCCCCTCACCCCATTTCCCTGAAGGCACCAATGGCGGCTAAAGGAAGTGGGGGAAATGAAAGAGGGAACATCGCTCTCCCGAGTAATCGACGCGTGCCGCATCCCCGAATCTCTTAGTCATTTTTCATCAGCACTATCATTGGCTGGTCAAGTGGACATCAAGTTGAAGAACCTGGTTTCATTGGTAAGTTCAGGAGTCGTAATAAGGAATCGGAAAATCAACCAATGGGGGCCATAGTCTAATGGTAAGGCGTCAGATTCCAGTTAGGAAATTCCTGAAGGTTGGGAGTTCGATTCTCTCTGGCCTCAACTTTTTGCTTTTACTACCTCGAGGTAGATGTGTGTGGTGGCGGTTGTTCTTCAAAGTGATGCAGGTACATGTACGTGCCAAGTCTGACATTCTTGTCAACGTTTTAACTCTACAACGGTTTTCTAAACTGTAAAATCTTCAGTGCGAAGTAGTATAAACTTTGCTCTCTATGTTTTATTGTGGGTACTTTGAATTGTTGAAACGTTCGTGTGTTCGGTACATGTGGATGTATGGGAACGCTAGAACCAATTCCAACCCAATTCCAAGGAAATCTATATTGTCTCATTATAAAACAATGAGCAGTGTTTATTAATCACTACATACAACTTCTGAAATAATCATCAATCGACCGGTGGAATGAAAATGATTCAAAAATACAGGCAACAGGACAAACTCCTGTAATGCCGGCACATTACTCATAGGAAGCCTGTTCCCCGTCAACTCCGAAATCGCAAGCCTCTTTCCACCCCAAATCAAAACAATGAATGAGGGATTTAACTCCAAAACAAACAGTCTGTAGAAGCCATGGATCCGGTGACTGCCTAGCCTACCGATTGTCGCCCAATCGAACCCGCTAGCCCGTGGAGCCATGGAGCCCGGCTCCAGTATATTGGATTTCCATCGATTTTTCCCTTACCCGCCTACCCACAATAACGCGTTCGAGGTTTCTGTTCTGTCTTTCGTTTCCCACTTTCTTTTCTAATTTTATTCGACTCCGCCAGGACGAATTGGCACGCGACAGCTTAACGGCCTGAGGGGCGGATGGGTCGAGCCATGCCCATATTAATAATACGTATGGAGACTATGGGGACCGGGGCTACCGACTTCCAAATGTGAACACTGTACTCCGTGCTTTCCAGGCGACTTGCCGTTTTCCTTATGGACACGGCAAATGGGCCACTCTTGCCCTGCTACCTTATTACCGAGGTTATTGGCCCCGTCGGTGTTCACTTGGTAACTTCCTCGGGAGTTCGGAAACTGCATGTAATTGTACAGTAGAAGCTAAACGATTTCCATCTGAGATCAGATTCACCCCACATGGTCTCTTTGATGTTTCACGGCACATATCACATGCCATGTGTAGACTTGCATCACCTTACAAAGCAAAGCCATTGGCTATTATGACTAGACCATAGTATGCAATGGTACAACATCAAGTCCGCTGATCAAAAGCCAGTCCCAATTAAAATTTTCGCGATCGGGGTCTGCGCGATTATCGGCGGGTGGGGACCGGAGAAACTCTAAGAGGCAACACTTTACTTGACCTACTGCTCTAGGCACACCGGGTGGGTAACGTGGAGTCTTGTCAGACTGCCCGAGGGACCATACAGATCTGATTTGATTATGCTGCTCGTGTGAGTTCCCGTGGAACGAGGTCATTGCTTGACATCCTAGAGAACCATGGAAATGTAAATGAGGATAGGAGCTGGGTTCTTTTTGTACATCATCATTGGCTGAGTAGCCCCCTTAAAAGAGATCAGACAACCATTCTTGTCTTGGTGGCGAGTCCTAGATACTCTCAAAGGCAATATATTTGTTGATCCCGCTGCTCCGGTCACAATCTGTGTGTGTTTTGGAGCCTCAGTCTTAGGTAATTGCAGCGGGGCTCTGCATGTACACCGGTCGAGTCCCGAGACCACTCATTTCGAACGGGGAATGTCTCATAGCCCGTAGGTTTCAGGGAAAGTAGCCGAAGTGATGGGCAAGGCCGCGAGGGACAATACGTAGACTGGATTCATCATTCGCAAGCAAACGGAGACATTCCGTTGAATTCCATTAATCCTTAGCTCCTGTCGTCTTTAGGCATATGCAGACCCATCATCGACAGTAGATTCCCTGCAGGGCCCGCCGTACCGGCCTGTCCCTGTAGACTCTCCAAGATATTCTTGGCAAGGTTGATATTGACATTCTCATCGTCATCATCCTCGGCTCCCTCGGCACCGTTTCCTTTAGAGGTATCATCTCCAGGTGATAGCTTCTTTTGTTTTCCGTTCAGATCCAATACACCGGTTTTTTTCAGCTCGGCCTCCATCTGCCGAGAGAGTTCCTGGATCTGTTCCAATTCATCATCTTGCTCGTCATCCTCGGCTTCAAGCTCTTTGATTCGGTTGCGTAATGGGGTTGAGAGGTCCGGGCCTTCACCCGATGCGGATGGCATGCCCATCATCTCTTTCATCATTCGGGCAAACTCTTCTTCGTTGAATGATGCATCTTTGTCTTCTCCGTCACTGCTGAGTTCATCGTCATCATCCGAATCAACGTCGGAATCAGTTTCGAAGTCATCAAATTCGGCTCCATCAAAGCCAGCTGATGTGTCATTCAGGAATTCGTCAAAGCGAGCCACAATTCGTTGCAGGTTCTCTTGTGCACCAGCATCACCAAAGTTTCCGCCCTCCTCTTTGCCCTTGCCCTTGCCCTTGCCCTTGCCTTTGAGCTCTCGATCCAGATCCTCAAAGTTGATGTCTAACCACTTTTCATCGTCCTCTCTCTTGTCCCATGTCTTTTCAATGTCTTCGTTTGTTGGGAGCTCTTCGTCGCCAGTCTCCACATCCTCCAAGAGGAGCTTCATCTCTCTGACAGCAGCTTTATCCTGATGGTGAGGATCGTAGAGTAACATTTCAAACCCACACGCAAGCTTCATTCCTGTTTCCGCCCGGGAATATGCTTTGTCCTCGTCTATTGGTGGCAATTTGCCCGCCCAGGTGCTTGGAATGGGGAATTCTTGGCTTTTGACCTGGGCATACCCAACGCGCGTGAAACGGACACTTACTGTAACCATATCATCCGGCTTGAAAGTAAGGCCGGATGCATCCTTGGCACGAAGGGGGCGCAAAGCAATTGGATCACGGACGTAAAATGCCTCCACGGCTGGCGAAATATATCCTGGCTTTTGGTGGAGGAGGAATGCGACCTTGCGGGGAATGGTCACAATTGCCGAATGAAGGTTCTCGGAGATTTGTTTAGGGTAATTGCGTAACCTATAGAAGGCCTCTTCTTGTATCATGGTGGACTTGATGAAGCGATCCGGTTCGCCTTGGATGATCTTTCGTGCTTGCGCGAGGGAGAGTTTCTCGGTTACTTTCTTCCCAGGAGTTTGTTTAGGCTTGATGATTTTGAGACCTCCTTGGTTAATCCAGACCTGTGAAATATGAATGCCTGCATTAGTTTTCCCTATCTTCAACAAGTGTCTACCATTCGAGCTTACCCTGTTGTTTGCAACTTCGGGCTCTAGCCAGGCAGGAAGTGTGCCCGCAGCTTCGATAAGCAGAAACTCGCCATCACCATCGCTAACCCTAACCCAGATGTCTTTGTGTCGTTTGGTTAATTCGCGTAGAATATATACCACAACCCATTCATCTTCGATTGAGTCGCCATAGTTGGTGCGGCCGCTAAGATAGGTAATTCCTGCAATCGGTATCAGTAAATTGGACAAAGAGTTCATTAGAGGGGATTTCCTACCATCATCCTTAACTGTTTCCAACCGGAAGCCTTCTCGTTGCCAGATGTAGTCTTTGAGTAGATCCTTGGTCAGTTCTGCGGCGGTGCGCTGTACCTCAAGCAATCGGGCCCTAGTCTCGGCAGCTTCGTCGATAACGGCGGGGGCGGGGGAAGGCAAATGATAAATGAAGTACTCGACAGAGTCATCCGGGAGCTCTGGCTTAGGAATAGGACGAAAAGTGGATTGAAACCACGCAATATCCTCCTCAGTCGCCATGATCATGAAGTTTGAAGATCCAATGCGACCATGACCTCATGGAATGCCAATCTCGAAAAAAAAGCGGCGAAAGTCGAGGATCCACTCGCAACTCGCGCTAAGCCCAATGCGGCTAGACATCAACAGTCTCCGACGCTTCGCAGCATGAACACAACACGTTCCTGCCCAAGTGCTTTCCCAACTACATCTGAGCTCTCTGTGAAGGTGGTGGCTGCGTGTTTAATCGGTACTGACACGTCCCGTCACTGTGTTCCGCCATAATGGCGTTCCCCTATATCGACACGCCGCGCACTGAAATTGACGGGAACGCGACTTATCTCACCAACGGCTTTCGCAGCGTCGGCAGAACACACCTATCGGCTCTAGACTCAGTGGAGAACTCATTTCATACACCGTCGAAGGACAACGACGTGATTAAAGGCTTTAACAATGGGAGGAAACGCGTGTCTGATAGCAACAAACTCGGCACCCCGCGCGCCAACAATCCCAAATCGACAAGAAGCGCGTTAAGACACCTCCCTGCAGCGGGAGCAGCCAAGGGAGAGTTTACACCTCTGATGAAAAGCGCGACAAAGAACAATTACCTCAAGAATATTTCGACCACTCGAGGGGCGGACGGTCCGAAGACTCCGGGTTACATGCGAGAAACCAGTCGCCTGGCTCATACCCCTGGGCTGCCACCCATCGACATGTCTGATATATACGAGGAGGATATGACGGCTGATGAACCGACACCGCTTCCTCAGGCCGCCAGCAGCAGTGTGCAGAGTACTCCTCTTCCAGGGCTTGGCCGCGGCGGTGGAGGCGTCCTGGGAGATGGTCAAAATATGACTCTGAAAGAACAAGAGAGAGTATGTTATCCTATCCGGCCTATTGTAGGAATGTGCGCTGACGTTTGTAGATTATCGACAGGCTGGACAAGGACAACTGGAATCTCAAGCTGAAGATCCACTACCTCGAGGAGCAATTGGAAAAAGCCGGCCCCGAATACAACAGCACCGCACTCAAAGAGAATACCGATCTCAAAGTTACAAAGTTAACTATGCAGCGCGATATCTCTCGGTACAAGAAAAGCCTCCTACAAGCAGAACGCGATTTGGAGGATTACCGCCAACAGGTTGCGGAGATGAGAGAGAAAGCTCGACGAGGACAGACCGATGAGGAGGTACAGCAGGAAATGGACTTGATGCGCGATGAGGTCGATGTTCGCGATAAGGAGATCAGAGAACTACGAGAAGAGTTGAGACTGGTCAAGAACGGGCAATCCCAGGAGATCGATAAGCTCCGAGACGACGTTGAGGACTTGGAGGCGGCGGTCCGAGAAAAAGATCGGATCATCGACGAGCGCGATGAGCAACTGGAGGAGCTGAAAGAGAATGCCAATGAGAACGACGCAGCTACAGAACTTCAAGCTGAGCTTGACCGGGTCAAGGAGCATCTCCAGGAACTCCAAGACAGTCTCGAGAAGGCGAAAATAGACGTGGAGGAAGCGGCCTACACGGCAAGACAGGCTGTAGAGGACAAGGATCGTGCTGAAGATGATCTCCGAGAATTGCAGGACGAGATGTCAAACAAGTCCTTTACCACAAAGGGACTTAGTCGGCAGCTTGAAGAGAGAGCTGAACAGCTTGAGGTGGATATGCATGACCTGCAGCGAGAAAATGAAACCCTCAGGGCTGAACTTGAGAGCAAAGCTCGTTCAGTCGCTCAGCTGGAAGAGCGCTACCACACAATCCAGCAAGACTTGAAGAGCAATGCCGGAAAGCTCGGCGAGGACCTAGAATTGGCCAGGCGCGAACGGGACTCGGCGGTAAGGGATCGTGAACAGACAGCGGTGCGCCTACAGGAAGCCCTTGATGATGCCCAGCGCCAGACAGAAGAGAAAGAACTTCTACAAACTCGACACCAAGCCCTGACTGATGAGTCAGGAGGTCTTCAAGGCGAATTGACTCGAGCGCAGTCCAGGATTCGCGAACTTCAACAAGCAGTCGAGGAGGCTACTAAACGCGCTCAAGATAATCAGAACCTGCGCTGGCAACACAAGGTGGAGCTAGACCGGTTTCGGGAGGAGATTGAAGTTCTTCGGAATGAAATTGAGGACAAAGAAGGCAATTTTGCCCTCGAGCAAGACCGTTGGGACAGCACCAAGCGCACATTGCAATCTCAAAAGGAGCGGGCTGAAGAGCAAGCATCAGGCTACAAGCGAACGCTCGAGAGACTCCAGGCAGTGGAACACAGTGTTTCGGGGAAGGAGCACAAGCTTCAGGATGCTATTGACAGTGAGAAGCAGCGCCATACCCAGGAAGAAGCTGTGCTCAGCCGCCAAATCAAAGAACTTGGTGAAGATCTAGCACTGAAGAGACAGATTATCGACGAACAACGGAATGACCTTCTTACTGTGCGGGAGGAACTTCGTATCTCCAAGCGCGAGGAGCAATCACTCAGGGAAAAGATCCAGGCATTGGAAGACGAGGTTGTTGTATTACAATCTAGCCTAGCAGATGAGCAACAGTATGCCAAGGGCCGATCTCAAAAGGGTTCCACTGATATGGAATTCCAATTGCAGAAAGCTCGTGATCAGCTTGCCCAAGCTCATGTTGAGTTGCATGAGTTGCGGACCTCTTTGGTTGAGATGGAGACTGAGCGAGACGAACTCCAGACCCAGGTTGAACGCGCGCAGAATGGCGATGAAACAACTCGGCTTGACCGTGAAAAGCTCGAACTCCGGAAGACCACCACTCGCTTAGAGAACGAACTGAAACGTCTTCGAGATGATAAGTCTGCCCTGTTGGAAGCCAAGGAAACGCTCGAGGGTCAGCTTGGGCTCGAGATCGAAAGTGCTACGGCAGAACAAGGTCGCCTTTCAGCTGAAATCGATCGTCTTCAGGACAAGTTGCTCGCTGGCTCTGGTAACCGGGACAGAGAATTGACATCCGCCAAGACAAAGGTGCAACGATTTGAACGGCGAATCCAGGAGCTAGAGACGCTTCTCGCACAACAGCCACTAGCTGAGCACGAACAGTCTACCACACATGGTGATCTGTCTGTTCTCCGTCATAGCCTGGATGAGGCCCGTAAGCGTGAGAAGGTTCTCCTGCAGGAACACAAAGCATCTGTGCGCGCCTGGAAATCCCGAACTTCAGACTTGGAAAGAGACCTTCATGACGCCCTCATGAACAAATTCGACTCTGGCTCTGCGCAGAATTCGCCCTCTAACAAACTCCATGAAGAGTTGCGTGGTCTACGCAAGCAGCTCGCGGAAGCACACCGATCTCTCAAGGAGGTCAAGTCTCAAAATCGCGATCTGGAACGTGCCGCCATGAAAGAGGAGGACCAAAGGGACCTCCATGAGCTGCTCAAGTCTTCGACCATCGAGGCAGAGGCTCTGGCTCTGAAGGTTTCAGAACGAGACTCGCGATTGAATGAAATGAAGGCATTAGTTCGCCGCATCCGTGAAGAGCGTGCCTTCTGTGTTCGCAAAGCTGAAACGGCCTTGAAGGACCTGGAGACACTACAGAAACTTTACGAGGAAGCTCTGGAAAAGGCATCTCAAGGAAAGTCGACCAACAAGACCCGACATGAAAAAGAGATGCGTGGTCTAGGCAAGGAAATAATCTGGCTTCGTGCCCGTCTAAAGCGTGAGGAGAAGTTCCGCCGTGATCTGGCCTGGAGTAAGGGTCTAATGGAACTCGGCGAACGGGTTCGCGTAGCATGGTTCGTTATTCCGTCCCCTTCACGCACAATGCGCCTCTTAACTAACATAACTTGAAATACAGCAACGAAGCCGATCTCCGCATGATTTCCGAAATGGGTGTCCATGCTCGTGATCGTACCTCTGTGCGTTCTCCTCGCGGCAAGTTGCGATCTGCCATCTCCCTGGTTGTCGCGACTGTTCGTATGAAAAAGATGGGTCAGGAGTGGAGGCGGACCAAGAAGCTAGGCGAGGGCTTAAAACGGGCTAAGAGTGAGATGCTCAAGCGCCGCGAAAGCTCTAGCAAGAGCTTGCTGGGCCAGTAGATTGATTTGTCTTGTTCATTGTGGCTTTGTTTCATTCGTCTGTTTTCCAGCGTCATCAACCCTTCTACGAGAGATTCCCCGACATGTCATGCTACTAATGCAATTTTCGTTTGTTTTCGTCTTGTTTTGGATTTGTTTTGCTTCTCTCGGCGTTTTGGGGCCTTGTTTTGATCTGAACAATGGGACTGATGCTGTTATTGTACTATCTGGCATCGAGCATGGTCATTCTGGAGTGATTCGGATGTTATTAATGTGTACCGTCAACAGAAATTGAGCCTTGAAGTGGCACTTGTCTATGCCTCAAGGAAATTGGTAGGAAACCCTCTTATGTAGATACTGGAGTCTTAGTTTCGGTGAAACTGGTGAGAACTATCGATTTACTTGAGAAGCTTGATATGGAGATCAGGTGGATATTAGCCTGGGCCACTACATCATTTAACGGGTTAAGAACAGATTCGAGGTACTGTAGTATTCGTATGGATCACAGCTTCTTTGCGAGAGCTTTGGACAGAAGACCCTTCAAAATAAAAACACATGGATATTTGCTCAATGAACGCCTCGCCATTGCCAAAAGTACTAGACGGAAATGGAAACAAGAAATTGAATAGAAGACAGCGCTGCCTTTTAATGAACACCTTACTCTTCAAAGCAAGCCCCCTCCGATGTCACAGAATTCTAAATGGACGAAAATTCGGGATGGCTTATATCCAGGATTGACCTCAAAAGCTTGAAGAAACAGAAGGATAAAGCGAGGCACTCGAAGACGATGTAAAAGGGGACCGATTGATCATGCACCCTCGCTGCCGAACTCTTTCGTCCATTCTGAATTTCGTGTAAGATCCTCATTGCTGACTGTTGGACGGGAATTGTGAACTGCTTTAATAAAGTCCTTAAGGACGAGTGGTGGCTCCAGGAGCTGCTCTGCTTCGATGCTTAGCCAAGTCATCTCCCCTGCACCGGCGTCACCTGGTGAACAGGGAGTGAGTTTCTCAGCCCCATCGACGATGACCTAGAGCGTAATGTTTAGTAAATCAAACGTTTCATCAACACCACAGGGTAGGTTGACTAACCTTTTTATAATGTGTCGCTGTTTGAATCTTACGGATTGGCTGCATCAGGGCATCCTGCACAGCAATGCTGATATCACTACCGGAGTAGCCTTCGCTCATCTCGGCCAATGATCGATAGTCAGCCTGCGTCAATTGACACGGTGTGGAGCCCACGGCCAGCATGAACATCTTCATCCGTGCATTGAGGTCGGGCAAGCTGATGTGGACTCTGCGTTGGAATCGTCGCCGAATGGCGGCGTCCAGCTGCCAGGGGATGTTGGTTGCGCCCAAGATCAAAACACCCTTTGAATCCTTGCCGACACCATCCATCTGCACGAGGAGCTCGGTCTTGATACGTCTGGACGCCTCAGATTCACCTTCGCCACGCGGTCCACACAGTGCGTCGACCTCGTCAATGAAGATAATTGCAGGTTTGTTTTCACGGGCCATGTTGAAGAGTTGCTTCACAAGTCTAGGGACGGTTAGCCTCGGATTCTGCAGGGACTGTGTGCGGTTGAGTTGAATGCCTACCTTTCACTCTCTCCCATCCACTTCGACACCAAGTCACTACTGCTGACACTGAAGAACGTGCTGTTCGCTTCCGTTGCGACAGCTTTGGCCAGGTATGATTTACCAGTACCTGGAGGACCGTACAGCAGAATTCCCTTCCATGGTTGTCGCTTGCCGGTAAACAGGTGCGGAAACTTGATAGGAAGAATGACTGCCTCCTTCAAGGCCTCCTTCGCGTTCTCCAGACCAGCAACATCTTCCCATTTTACATTCGGCTTGTCCGACAAAATAGCACCTTGCAGGGCTGATCGAAGCTTCTTCGCATCCGCGTCTTCACCATTATCGTCATCTTCTTTCCTATTCCATCAAGATTCGTCAGTCTTCAGCCTCTTGAAAGTTCATCCACAGAACAACACCAGGCAAGAATCCAAGACAGGATTGGAGTAGAGGCAGGTTCTTACCCTTTCCCACTTCCCTGCGCAACCTTCCCATTCGCGCCCACGGCACTTGGTTTCTGTTTACCCTCACCCGAAGCCAGATGATTCTTTAGCTTCTCTGCGCGGTCCATATACTCGCCCGTCTTGGCACGAATCATCTCCTTGGATCGCGGGTTTTTCTCCCATTTCAAGGCCAGCATGAACAACTCCAATGCAGCGTAGTAGAGCTGATAAGCCTGTTCGTACTCGCCCTCATTGTCATTCTCGATCGCCTTCTTGACCGTGTCAATCGCCCGTCCCAGGAAATCCGTGTTACTCATGTTGGCGAATCTTATGTCCTGGCTTGTTGATCACGTTTTCGGGGTCGTGGCAAGTCAACCGCGGAGCGATAAAGCGGGGAGATGGAGAGGGGAAGGAAAGGGCTTTGTTCGTTCTAGGCAGCGGCTTCGCAGACGAGAATCGATGACTGGAAATGAGGAGAGCGACTAGATGGTAGAGTAATGGAATAAATGAAGGTGTGCGGGGAGAAAATGCACAAGTTCGATGTGGGTAGTGGATTGGAGTTGGAGTTGGAGGGGGAAGGGAGGTTGTTGACGGGCGGGCAGACGTTGATCGATTTTCCCTTCTCCCACCTCCCCGCCAACCTTCGTCATGGACGCCCAGAAAAAGCTCCAGGCTCTCTCGGACGAGTTCCAACAGATGCAGAACGGTAATTAGGATTCGTGTTTCAATCAGACTTTATAGATGGTGATAGCTAATTGTTTGTTCCGTTTAGAGCTTGAAGGTCTTGTCGATGCCCGCCAGAAGCTCGAGTCGCAACAGCAGGAGAACCAGGGCGTACAGAGCGAGTTCGCTCAGCTAGACGATGAATCCAACATCTTCAAGATGGTCGGACCGGTGTTGCTGAAGCAAGACAAGACCGAGGCTGTTATGGCCGTCAATGGTCGTCTGGAATTTATTGAGAAGGAGATGTTAGTGTGCACCCGGTTTTGATTTAATGACCGACGCTGACTCGTGCTATACAGTAAGCGGATCGAAAAAGAAATTGAGACGAAGCAGGATGAGACCGAGCAGAAGCGCACTGAGGTAAATTAAGAAGATTCCCCGGGTCTTTGGTGGCCAACACTAACGCGCTACGACTAGATTGTGCAATTCCAATCCGCAGTCCAACAGCAGCAGACTGCTGCTGCCTCCGCATAAGATATATCAGCTAGGAGGTAATTAACAAGGAAGGAGAAGCGCGCTCGCTAGGTGGCGGCAACGAACAACCATCGGCTGGATTTGGGACTGTTTCACTCGTTTCACGCCTGAACTGCAGTCCGCTCCGTCGAAAGCTGCGCATGACCAACAACACGCCTCATTAGGGCTGTTTGCTTCATGGAGACGCCTGGGGAGAATCCGCCCAAGTGTACCCTCGATGATGTATGAACTCGGCGAGTATTTGCCGGAAAAGAATTATACCCAATCAAATTTTGAAACCAGAAAGCTGTGACCGGACAAGGACGAGCCATGAATGATGGGTATATGATCATGTATGCACTGTCAAGCCTAGAGCCTGGCATCTCCGCTATACTTTAACCTGAACCCGCCGCACATCTTGTCCCATCTTTAGTTCGTGAGCACCCTCGGGGGCATGGATAGGTCGGATCGTATTGCCACAGGAGATAAGGATCCGTCTCGTCAGTAAGAACACCAGCAATCAACCGTGATGAATATGGAAGATCGAAAGAGGCCTCAAAGACATCCACCGATGCAATACGGATCTGTCTCCAGCCTTTCTCGATCAGCGTTGCAATCGATGTTCCGTAGATATACTCGCGGAATCCAGCCCACCGAATCGCAGATGCACACTAGATCGACAATCAGAATCAGCGACAAACTATGATATTATTTAGGAGTTCTGAGTATCACTCCAACATACCATTGGACAGCTTTCGGCGTTCGTATATAGAGATAAATCGGTAAACGCCGCCGCCGCCTCGGTAACAGTAAGACGGTATTTGCCATGAGGATCGGTTAGAATACTAGTGCAATTGGTAATTGCCGCGATTTCTCCTATGAATATTATTAGCCATGTTTCAAATGGCGGGAAATCGAGCTGTCCGACCATGCAGAGAGGGGTTTCCTGTTTTTCCATTCTCATTGACGCCCATGCAGATAAGCTCGCCCGCAGTAGAGTCCGTGTGGTTCACTATCACAGTTCCAAAAGCTGCAAAGGGGCAGGGGGAGCCGCTCAAATCTCCCAACGCCTGATTTGCGAGACGCATCCAGTGAGATCGGGTTTCGAACGATACTCCGTTGATCATTAGGCCGAGATCAGCTAGTGGCGTTTGTATTGCTGCTATTGATGTAGGCAGGAGTGCCGTGAGTGGAATGAGGACCTGTAATCGCATTGGGGTGCTCTCACAGCGATGACAGACTATCAGTTGAGACTTTCAAGGTTGTTTCCCCGGGCCCTAGCTATAGACGCGGTGTGATCATGTTCTTGTGTGGCGGGGAACCCCGATAGCTAGGTATATTTGAGTAGGATATGTACCAAATGTTTCTGTGATAGATCTGCATTCAAGTTCGGCCGCCGGGCGCAGTTGGTCGAGCTACTGGATGTAGTATTGAAATCTTTAATTAAAAATAGTTGAAAAGATGATTCTGGGCGATGAAGTCATTCGGGAAGTATGAATTTGGCAGCGCTGTTTGGGATTGCCCCATATTAAGGACCTATGGTCCACGAGTACCTGCAGTTCTGACCTAGCAGATCCATGCTTGTATTTTCTAAAAGTTCAACTGCTTGGGTGGATATAGCACCATTACACTATTACGAGTAGGAAGATAGTCCAACCATGAATGGCTGATGAATTTCGAGAGTAGCTGAGTAGTGACGTGGTGTACCCTAACAGCAAAAAAAGCCCACACGCCAGTTGTTGAACTTTTGGTCCCCTGAAAATCAGGCCTCCTCGCAGTTGAAGAAGCGAGGAGGATATGTAGTGGTTCGTTTCACATGCTCAAGAATAACAAAAAAAAAGAAAAGTAGAAAAAACAAGTAGAAATTACCCAGATGTCCCTAAGGTTGAAAAAGCAGACCTGTATATAAACCCCATAAAACGCACCGTGTGGTATTTCGATCTCCAACGCTTTCATAGTTGATGTTGAACTCGCGAGATCGCCAGAGATTCATATCTCTCTTCGTAACTTTCATATCTTATAAAATTTCACCTCTCCTCCATTGGCTTTGTTGGATGCCAATTTAAACGGGAAGGGGGAAAGTGCTAGCCCAGGCAGCAATCTCCTTGCGGAGCTCCAGGATCTCAGGAACGGTGTCGGAGGCAACCTTGGCCTTGAAGTCCTTGAGCTTGTTGGCCTCCTTGGGGAGATCACCCTGGATCTTCTTGCAAAGGTTGATGGTGGTGTCAATGTAGCGGGCAATGCGCTTGAAGTCCTCCTCACCCATACCACGGGTGGACATAGCGGGGGCACCGATACGGATACCGCAAGGGGTCAGGGCAGACTTGTCACCGGGGATGGAGTTCTTGTTGCAGGCAATGTTGATCTGCTCAAGGACAGCCTCAACACGGGCACCGTCCAGGCTCTTGGCGCGGAGGTCCAGGAGGACCATGTGGCTGTCAGTGCCGTCGGAGACGAGCTTGTGGCCGAGGGTCTTGAACTCCTCCTCAAGGGCCTTGGCGTTCTTGATGACCTGGGCCTGGTACTGCTTGAACTCGGGGGTGTCAACCTGCTTCAGGGCAACAGCCAGGGCAGTGATGGTGTGGTTGTGGGGCCCGCCCTGGTGACCGGGGAAGACGGAGAAGTTGATGGGGTTCTCAAGGTCGTACATGATGTCCTTGCCAGTCTTGTCGGTGCTGCGGACACCACGACGGAAGAAGATCATGGCACCACGGGGACCACGCAGAGACTTGTGGGTGGTGGTGGTGACGACATCGGCGTACTCGAAGGGAGAGGGGATGACGCCGGCAGCAATCAGACCGGAGATGTGGGCCATATCAACAATGAGGTAGGCACCAACCTTGTCAGCGATCTGGCGCATGCGCTTGTAGTCGATCAGACGGCAGTAGGCGGAGGTACCGGCGACCAGGCACTTGGGGCGGTACATCTCGGCGTTCTTCTCCAGAGTGTCGTAGTCAATGATACCGGTCTCCAGGTCAACACGGTAGGGGAAGGTCTCAAAGTAGGTGGAGACAGCAGAGATCCTAGCCGATATATGTTAGAAGACCGTCTCCAGGGATGACAAGGTCAAGCAGAACTCACTTCTTGGCGGGGGTCTGGTAACCGTGAGACAAGTGACCACCGTGGGGGAGGTCAAGACCCATCAGGCGGTCGTGGGGGCGCATCAGAGCCTGGTAAACCTGCAGGTTGGCGGGGGAGCCAGACAGACACTGGACGTTGACACCCCACTTGGCGGGGTCGAGGTTGAAGGCCTTGAGAGCACGGTTCTGGCAAGTGATCTCAATGGCATCGATGTGCTGGTTACCACCGTAGTAACGGGCACCGGGGTAACCCTCGGAGTACTTGTTGGACATGGGGGTACCCAGGGCCTCGAAGACAGCGTGGGAGGTGAAGTTCTCGGAGGCGATCAGAACGACCGACTCACGCTGACGCTGGATCTCACGCTCCTATTAACGATGTCTGTTAGCTATCTGGAACAATCCCAATGGAGAAAGACGTCTTGGTTACAAGAACCAATGTCCCAATTGATGAGGACGTACCATGATGGCGGCGATCTCAGGATCGCTCTCCTTGAGACCATCGTGCATTTGCTATAAAGTCATGAGTCACCGATCTTACTAGATCTCAATTCGATGCCTGGGGAGGCACTTACAGCCCGGTGGGCATCAGACAAAGCGTAAGTGGACATTGTGAAGTGTAAAGGGTGGGAGAATGAGGGATGAAAAGAGGATGAGGAAGGGAAGGAAAGAAGAAAGGTAAAAAAGTAAGAAAAAAAAGCTGGTGGGGTAGAGGGGAGGGATCTACCGGCCTCAGGCAGGAATCGACGACGATATCGGAGAGTTTCGCCGAATAGGGTTCGACACTGCAGACTTTATTATGAGAAAAGTACGAATTCTTGTAAGACTGTACATATAGTAATCGGATTATCTAGCTCAATTGCAGGGATACTGGTGCCCCGGCGGAATTTCTGCTATGTTTTTCAACTGTGCTTACGCCGGATTTTGCTTTCCCCGCAATGGTCGGGCTAATGCGAATTCTGCTGTAAAAGAAAAAAAACGCTAAGAATAAAAAATAGACCACGAATAACAAGAATAAAGCATTGGGTATTCCTTTCCATAAACACCAGAAAATGAGAAAAATATAGGGAAAACTAAAGATCAATATACAGTGGGCTCAACCCTGCTGTATGTCCAGCTGTAGCTGCCCGTTCTCCATATGCAATGACTCATAAAGAGAGAGGGAGAAAACCTTGGGAGCCACAATCTCACCCCTATGTCTTTGCTGCACGGCTTCCAAAGTCTGTGATGACAGATCGGAGACGGGCCACACGGTCCTCAAGCTCTGCAATCTCTCTCTGCTGTTCTTCCACAGATCGCTGGACGTCTGGAAGTCCCTCCACCACCGCCCGTGCCTTTTGAATCCGAATCTTCACGGAGCTGGTTTGCGTAGGAAGATCTTTCACATCAAGCGGCGGGTGAGCATTTGGATCGAGGGTTGTAACTTCTTGAACAGCTTGGGATGTGCCATTGTTGCCACTTGAAGGTGCTTGTTGGTCCTGTTGATGTGCTTCAGAAGCTCCTAGGCCGCCTGGAGCTTCTCCATGGGCACCACCGCTCCCATTCGAGGAGCCCTTTTGAGATAACAAGCGAAGCAAAATACCATGAAGAGGTGGAATAATTTCAAAGGTCTGTGGTGATGGGAAAGGCACGGTTTGGGGAGGTTCGGTCGCGTCTTTGGAGGGACTCTCGGGCGCGACGGACGACTTCGGCAGCGGAGTAGCTGCTGTCGGGGATCTAGAAGCCATTGTGGGCTGGATCCAGGGCAAGATCGGAAGCCGGATAAGAATGAAACGGCGCGAAGAAAACCAGTCAAAGCTTGAGCCGAGACTGGGGTAAGTGTTTAGGGAAGAGTCGGAACGGCACGGTGACGTCGCGGGAGAACCAAAAGCGTCACCGGGAAATGCCCCTCCTTCACCGGCCTACCACTTTTCGTCTTCCTTGTTGCCCCCCCAGATTTCCTCCTCTTTTCTTAACATTTGGAAAGGTAAGCAGCTTTGGAATTCAAATTCAAGGTGGCTGTTATCTGGGCTCAGCGATTGACCTAGGTTCTATAGGTTATTACGGGATAACACAACTCCACCCCCCACCATGGCTGACCAGAAAGTCGCTTTAAGTATGATCAGCCCTGCCACCCAGGTCCCCAAAATGATCTTGAGCTAACGCGGCCCTTGCAGTTGTCATCGATGGCTGGGGTATGTCCAACCCCGATGCCCCTCCCCAGGGTGATGCCATCGCCGCGGCCGAGACTCCATTCATGTCTGGCTTCGCCGAGGCCAACTCCAAGACTGCTCAGGGTTTCACCGAACTCGAAGCTTCCTCGCTCGCAGTTGGTTTGCCTGAGGGTCTCATGGGCAACAGTGAGGTCGGTCACTTGAACATTGGTGCCGGCCGTGTTGTCTGGCAGGACAGTGTTCGCATTGACCAGACCCTGAAGAAGGGCGAGTTGAACAAGGTGGACAGCATTGTCAATGCCTTCACTCGCGCCAAGGAGGGCAATGGCCGTTTGCACCTGTGTGGTCTGGTTTCGGACGGTGGTGTCCACTCTAACATCACTCACCTGTTCGCTCTGCTTCAGGTCGCCAAGGAGTTCCAGATCCCCAAGGTCTACATCCACTTCTTCGGTGATGGCCGCGATACCGACCCCAAGAGTGCTGTCATCTATATGGAGCAGCTCCTGGCCAAAACCAAGGAGCTTGGCGTTGGTGAGATCGCCACCGTCGTTGGCCGTTACTACATCATGGACCGTGACAAGCGCTGGGAGCGTGTCGAGATCGGCCTCAAGGGTCTGGTTACCGGCGAGGGTGAGGACAGCGAGGACCCTCTCCAGACTATTAAGGAACGCTACGAGAAAAGGAAAATGATGAGTTCCTGAAGCCTATCATTGTTGGCGGCAAGGAGCGCCGCATCCAAGGTTTGTCACCCAAAGAGAAAGGATATACAAGTATACGATCCACTAACTTGGTACTCTAGATGACGACACCGTCTTTTTCTTCAACTACCGCTCGGATCGTGTCCGTGAAATTACCCAGCTGCTGGGTGACCACGACCGCTCCCCGCGTCCCGACTTCCCTTACCCCAAGAACATCTCCCTCACCACCATGACCCAATACAAGACCGACTACACATTCCCCGTTGCCTTCCCTCCTCAGCACATGGGCAATGTTCTGTCTGAATGGCTGGGCAAGAAGAACCTCTCGCAGTGCCACATTGCCGAGACCGAGAAGTACGCGCACGTTACTTTCTTCTTCAACGGTGGTGTTGAGAAGCAGTTCCCTGGTGAGGTTCGTGACATGATCCCCTCGCCCCGAGTGGCCACCTACGACCTTGACCCCAAGATGAGCGCCGCCGCCGTCGGTAATAAGATGTCTGAGCGCATTGGTGAGGGCAAGTTTGATCTCGTCATGAACAACTTCGCACCCCCTGATATGGTCGGCCACACTGGTGTGTACGAGGCTGCCATCCAGGGTGTTGCTGCTACCGACAAGGCCATTGGTGAGATCTACGAGGCCTGCAAGAAGAACAATTACGTGCTCTTCATTACCGCTGATCACGGGTAAGCCTCCATGATATACGAATCACCTCTGCTTCAAGCTGACCATCCCATTACAGTAATGCCGAGGAGATGCTCAACGAGAAGCTTACTCCCAAGACCTCCCACACCCTTAACAAGGTTCCCTTCGTTATGGCCAATGCCCCAGCTGGCTGGACCCTCTCCAAGGAGGGCGGTGTCCTGGGTGACGTTGCGCCCACCGTGCTCGCCGCTATGGGCGTCGAGCAACCCGCCGAGATGACGGGTAAGAATCTGCTGGTCAAGGCATAGATTAGGAATTCACGCAAATAAGGATCGAGTGATGAAAATGAATCAATGAATAGATAATGGAATGTTGATACATATTTATATAAAGTTGCAAAAGCACTCTAGTTCCAAGGTTCGTAATCGTAGATATAGATTAGCTTTCCTCCCTATCCTCTAGAGTCACGTAATAACTCACGTGTGAACCTTATCGGAACTCTCAACTCCGGGTCAATATCTGTCATCAACCCAATTCTCGTGGTTCCGTGTCCTTGATTTCGTTTCCTTGTCGTGTTGTTGCTGTTCTCAGACCCTCTTGGCCCCGCCCCCGACTTTGTTCTAGGCTTATGCTCCACCGATAAGCCCCTCTCTTATCGCCTCGTCGGTCCCCTGCGGAGGTCACTTTACACTGGGCACGTCGTTCCAAGGATCTGAGCCAGTACAACAGTCCAGGGATCCCGCATCATATAAGAGGGAGAAGATAAATTAACGGCAAGGAAAAATCTACCGCATACCGAGATGGCCAACGCAGCCCAGTGTTACTATTGCTTCGAAAGCCTATCCTCCTCCTTCGAGGACCACAACCTAATCAACCTCGCAGCCGTAGAAGCCCTCTGGGAACAGCACGAACAAACCAAGAAACTCTCAAGTCTTGGGCCCCGAGCCCAAGCGGATTGGGATACGGAAGAAGAGGACGACGCATCAGGTCCGCCTTTGTCCGTAAATGACGAGCCCCAGACAAGTAACCAACCCAAGGGTCTGAAACCGCCCGCCGTCAGCCGCCTACAGAGTCAGACATCCTCATCCACTTCCTCCAGCACCTCCAACACCTCTTCGAACTCGCTCTTGTCTAGCTCTACTGCCGCTACGACCCCAAGCGCCCAGTCTGGGAGCCTGGGATCGGGCTCCAAGTCTGATGAAAAATACCCGTTATTCGTAACGTGGAATACTATCTCACGGAGTGGTAGCAAGTCTTTGCGTGGGTGCATAGGCACATTTGAAGCGCAAAAGCTCGAGTCGGGGCTGAAGTCCTATGCTAGAACTTCGTACGTTGGCCCAAGGGTCAGAATCAGGGCGAGAACACGAAACTTACATGCTTGATAATTTAGGGCTTTCGACGATACTCGCTTCTCTCCAATATCTAAATCCCTTCTTCCTGCTTTATCATGCTCACTGACCCTCCTGGGCTCCTTTGAGCCCTGCACCAACCCCATGGACTGGATTCTAGGCACACACGGACTCCGAATATCGTTTATCCACCGCGGCAGACGCTATGGTGCCACCTACCTGCCTGACGTTGCCGTTGAACAAGGCTGGTCGAAAGAAGAGACTGTCGAGAGTCTGATGCGCAAAGCTGGCTGGGACGGCGGTGCTGGCGGTATGGCTCGACGATTGATGCGGGTTGGGAGTGGAGATTCTGGCGCTTCGAAGCCCTGGGATCAGGTGTCTGATTTCAAGACTGTTAGGTATCAGGGTCTCAAGGCGAGTGCATCGTATGAGGAGTGGCAGGAGTGGAGGAATTGGGTGCTTTCTTTAGATGATGGCCGTGATCTGTTGGGCTTGGCTTGATCGTGCCCTGCTCTTGTTGACTTGCTCGTTAGATGCAACTTGTCTACATGGTTGCTTATGAACTATGACGACTTTTTGCAATCTGGGTTCAGAATATATGACATGAAATTCCATATGCTTGGCGTATAATAGCTCTGCATGATTTGGTTGGATACATATGCAAATTCTCAAAGAAAAACCGTGGGTTGATGGATCGATTCTGTTCATCAATCATTGCATTTAAATCAGGTATGTATGAATAAGTCAACGCCGATATAGCACCAAAGGCCGTGGCCCCGAAAGCAAGCATCTAGATATGTAACCAAGCATCCAAGCGGGAATGCATTGAACCACAATCGAACTTCATCCCAACTTGCTGCTCGTGAATTACGAGGCTCCCGCTCATTTCCCATGGTTTCGAGTCCATAATCCAGCCATGGTCTCCTTGAGTCTACGTTCCTGCTCCCGAATCTGTATCTCCGATTGGCCACGCGCATTGCCCCGGCTATCAATCTGCATAACACTGCCTTCATCATTCTGTGCAGGAGCAGCATGGCCCTCATCGACAATCTCTGCTCCGTTCACACGCTCAGGTTTCGGATCAATACTCATCACTCCATCCATCATGAACCCACCACCCTCGCGCAGCTTGTTAATCGCGCGCACGGTATCGATAGCCCGATGCAGCGTGCGGCGTGCATTGAAGTTCTTCTTCACAGTCGGCAACAAGTCCTCGCCGGAGCCGGTCCGCGCGTCATCGTATGGCGGGTTGATCCAAACGTGTTGCAGGGCTTCGTGGGCTGTCATGCGCTTTTTAGGGTCGATGGTCAGGCATCGGTTGATGAAGTTGCGGGCTTCTTGAGAAACGCCGCGCCAGTATTCAAGTGGAGTGAAAGCGTAGTCCGCTGCTAGGATGGCTTGCATTTCCTCTAGATTGGAGTCTCTGTCGAAGGGCGTGTAACCGCATAGGAGGAAGTAGGTGATGACACCGATGGCCCAAATATCGCTATAGAGCTCGGTTAGGGAGGGTACGATACCACGTTGATTAGGGTCACAACTTACACTGGCTTGCCATGTCCGCTCTTCTTGAAAATTTCTGGTGCCATGTATCCCGGTGTTCCACATGTGGTTGTCAACACGTGGAACTGCTCCTCATCCATAATCCTGGACAAGCCAAAATCGGCAAGGAGGAGATCGGCGTTATCTTCTGGAGTACGAAACAGGAGATTCTCAGGCTTGAGATCCCGGTGTACAATCCCATGATCATGCAAGTAAGCCACGGCCGACAGGACGGCACGGATTAGGCTTGCGGCATCAGTCTCGTAATAGCTGCCTTTCCGGCAGATGCGGTCGAAGAGCTCTCCACCCAAAGCGAGATCAGTGACCAAGTACACTAGATGGGACGCATAATTAGCATATAGCTCCATGTCAAATCAGGCAGCCAAATTTATGCCAGCAACGGTATGGAAAGTCGCAACGCACAGTTGTTCATGGTTTCAAAATAGTCTACCAGCGTGAGGATGTTCTGGTGGCCCATGGATACTCTCTTCAATACAGCGATCTCATTCCGGACCTAAAGCTCCCGGGACATCGTAAGCATAACTGCCAGTGGCCATTCATGGCGATCTAGCGCTGTGGGTATGGTCTATCCTACCATGTGCTCGCGCCCGGCCATCAGGCGCTTATTGATCACTTTTGCAGCATAATAACGACCGGTGTCGATATGGACGCATTCTTTAACAACAGAGTATGAGCCGGCGCCGAGTGTCTTGCCGGTTTTATAGCGACATGGCTGAACCTGAGGCTTCGGGGGTTGTGCCATTGGAAAGGAGAGAAGGTCTTGGGCGGTGGAGGACAGTGCGGGCGGGTAGGATCGATTCAGACCCTGGGCTAGGGGCTCAAGGTATATAAAGGAGCGAAGATAAATGGTCCTGTGATTATCCGAGTCAGCCTCATGCGCGGTGTGCTACTATGGGAGTTGACCGCACGCGCGCGGTTCAGCCCCGCCAACCGAGATACTCACTGTTCTTCCTTATTATTTACCCCGCTGCGGTCGGAGATCGACGTTAATGCTAATGACCGGGGGAAATCAATATAGCGGGGATTTGATGATAGAGTGGAACGGATTTGGAAGATCGAGAAGGGAGGTGGAAAGGAAGGTTGAATAAAAAAGGATGTGAATGGGCCGGAGAAAGATCGACGTGATCGCCAACGGCTTCCACTATTTACATTGGTCCAACACCGATGCCATGCAGATAAACACCCCAGACTCCAGAACATGAATCCCCGTCAAAGAAATACATCATCAAAAATAAAACAAAATAAAGACATAAATATTGAAAATCCACTTCCCCTACACTCGGGACAGCACACCGTCGACCACATTTTCAAGGAGCTGAAGGTTATGGAACTTGGCTGCACTTTGCAGCACTTCTAATTTCCTTTGAGTCTCCTTGAGATCAATTGTTGGGGCCCAAGTACCACTGCAGGAGCAGTGTTCCATGAACTCGCTGATCTTGAGATTTTGACATTTGGAGCACTTGAGATCTTGGGTTTGCCATTCCACCACAAGACCCTGCACCTGGCCAATAAGGATTTCCTCCTGTGCAAGCCGGTCATACTCCGTCTGACAGAAGGGGCAGCGCCATGGCTTGGGGGTTTTGTTGTCGGTACCTGGGTCGGGGAGCACGTCTTCGTCACGGCACAGGTCCAGGTCACGGATGAGACAGCAGGCGTTACAGGTTAATTCCGTGATTTTCAAGTTGGTGCTGGGGTTCTCGAAGCGGCCTTCGTTGCTGAACTCGCGCACTTCAAAGAGGGCTAGTAGTTCGCGGCGCAAAAGTCGTGACTCGAGAGTGGTGATCTTTGACAGGCTCAGAACCTGCATGAGCAGCTTCACTAGCTCTAGTGATGGATTGCGCTTATCATGGGTTGGATCAACCAAAACACCCGGGAGAACCGGGAAGGCATAGTCCGATGCTAACTCGGGGTGTAGCATCTCGTCCCGCTGGCGGCGAATCAGACCTGAGATCTGCTTCTTCAGAGGTTTGGAGAATCGTTCCGCGAGGATGGCGGTGATCTCTTCGCTCTCCTTCTCACTGGGTTGTCCAATGGGGATTTGCGTCATTCGAGGCGTAGAGGACATATTGCCATCCTGAAGATCGGGCCGCTTGAAGGAATGCATAAGCTCGATGTATTCAACAACCCAATCGTGGAAGATAGTTTGCATGGGCGCTGGCAGGAATCGATTGAGTTGCCAATGCATGACAGTCTCGAGGTCTTGATTTTCAGCCTCCACCACTTCACGACAGCCCTTGCCGCCGTAATTGTACTCATCGTACCACAAGAGATAATCCCAGTACTCCCTGATCTCAAGATCGATGAAATGGAACGAAGGATTGGCACGGATTGATTTCAAAACGTATTGGCTGTATGCGTAGGCATTGCCCACTTCAGTCTTGGTGGTCTGAAGCAAAAGTCGTGTGGAGCTGGCAAACACAACGTTGGAGCCAACTCGTCGGAACTCGGCCATCAGCCTCTGGAATGACTTGCGTGAGAGCATTCGAACATAGTTGTGCAGGGATCGATCATAGAGACAGGAGACTGGACTCTCAACCCATCGGATCAAGTGTTGAACCATGATGTCAGCCATGCTGTTCCCAGCACAGGCCTCGGTCCACCAGTGTTTGACCATGTCTCGGAGAACATGCGCACCGGCAGATGCAAAAGCTTTCTCAGAGTATAGCACGCCAGTATCCTCTCCATTCCCGGAAGCCAATAGGGTATCATTCCCATCCATCTCGCTCACGATTGAGGATGTGAGAATTGTGTTGATGGCGAGGTTGCGAACGTCCAGTTCAATGCACACTGTCCCATAGGCATTCGGCACATTCACAGACGGCATGTTGACAACCTCCAGTCGACCTGTTACGTCGTCTTTTTCATACCCGGCATGATCTGGCCGTGGGGCCGTTGACCACCACAGAACAACATTGTTCTGTTGAAGTCGTCTGGCGTACGAGATATCAATGAGGTACCGAGGGTCGTCGGTCTCCAAATTGCAGAGGGGAACATCTCCGTATCGAGCCAGCAGAGTCAGGTGCTGGATCCAAGCAGAGAGGTACAAATAATGGGTGACAAGGCGCCTAGCGATGAATGATTGCCAGCCAAGGGGAGGCAGATCCATATCTGAAACTTCCGGCTTCACAGATAGAGTTGGGTATTCTTTCAAGATAGGAATATCGTGGCACAGCCGGTCCTTCTGCTGGGACTGGATGACCAGAACGGTCGGTTGACCCTCGTCATTTCGAAGCTTTCTTACCAAATCACCCACCTCCAGATGGGCTTTTCTTCGGGTCATCACCTGTGTGGTTTTGAAGTGGATCTTGTCCTGATACTGGAAGGCATTTTGCGACTCATCACTGGATCCATCTTGTATTTTTCGAGAAAGCAGTTCGGAATAAATCTTGTCGACGTTCGGCAGGCCTTGAACATCCCTTGTCCGGTTAAGAATGACAATATGCGCCTCATTCTTCGCTGTTGAGAACAGAGCAAAGACCTGTCTATCTCCAGAAGCAACGTGGTAAAGATAATGGTACGCCAAGGGTGAATCCATGAGGTAAGGCTGGTCTGAGGTAGTATGGAGCAATGTCGCAAGGTCGAAGCCCTTCTCAAGACCCTCGCCCAAAACACCACGCTGCTCTTCATCGAAAGTACAGTGACTGCCGAGTTTAAGAACCGCTCGGATGCTCGGCGAAATATTTCGCTCATATACACCTTCGATACTGGAATGTTGGAACAGGGCGTCCATCTTATCTGCCTCTTCCAGGAACGTATCTTCTGACAAAGACACCTTGAAGAGGTGAACCGAAGGGTGACCATTGGGCAATGTATGATTAACCTTCTCGACCTCACAGTCGGGTACTTCAATGTCAGGCAAAGAATCTCGCTTCAGGTTCACAAAGAACTGTCGTGGAACCTTGACATTGAGTGCATGAACCTTTTGATCGATCAGTACAAAGGCCCGCACAATCCCTGGGCGGCCTGTTTCACACAGCTGCAAGACCTGCCAGGTGCTGATATAAAGCATTTGTGCTTGATTGCGGAAGAAGCCACCTAGGGAATCCGAGGCGACGTTCGATCGGTCACCAAACAATTGGCGCCGACGTATCCGGGCCTGCTTCTGGATTTTCCATTTCTGCTTTTGGTAGCGAAGGAAGCCCTGGTAATCGTCCGTAATTGATGGCATGGTGGTAGGAAGGCTCGCAAAGGGATCCAGTGATATTTTGGGAAGCCCCTCCGGATGCTTCCTTTTCTGAGACACCTTGGCCTCAGGCGAGTGGACCTTCTGGGTTGAATGACCTAGTGCTTCGTCTAAGTCACCGACATGTTGAACACGATGTTCCAGGATATTGGCTGAAATCGATGAAAGGGGTGCTTTCTCCGATTTCGTGAACAAATCAGTCATCTTCTTCTGCTTGAACTTGTCATCTTTCTGATTGATACGTCGCTGTAACCAATCGGGATGAGCAATCCGAGGTACAGGGTTTCGAATTTTCTGCAGAGCAGCCGGAATCGTGATGAGCTTCTGCACAACCGATCCCAAACGCTCGAGATAGTAGTCCCAATCGATAACGTTGCGGGGGTCCATATCACCAGGATCTTCTTTGAGCCATTTTCGCAAGAAGTATCGCTTGACGTTCTCCTCGGCAGAGAAGATGGCCACGGGAACAGCTCTTTCGGTGACAGGAGTGTTTCTTGGCCTCGATGAGATAATGTACTTGCAGTTCAAGCCCTTATCTTTGACCATTTGCTCACCCAGGAACTCTGCCAGGCGCTTTGCTGTGGTGATAGGTGAGGACTTCTGGTTTCCATATTCCTCTAGCGTCTTTGACATGCTGCGGTTCTCCGAAATAAGATCAATGAGTTCCTCGTCGGCTAATGTGGCACCGTGCTCATAAAGAACATCCAACCACCGATCAGCAACTCGGGCGACAGCAGCATATGTCTCAGCAAGGTTTGTGCCTTCCAAGAAGAATTTGAAAATTTGCGTCTGGAAGATTTTGATCAACTTCAACTCTCCTCTTCGCTTAACTTCAAAGCCCTTAAGCTCGGCCAAGGAGCCATCGTGATTGAACACAGCGTATCGCTTCTTCAAGTTTTTGTCCTCTTCCTTCGATGTTGGCAGTATCATGGCTCTGTATGGACCATCAACTTCAAAGAAAATAGAGTTCTCGCTGTAGGTCTCATATTTGAAGGCTGAAGGGTCGGTAAGTGATTGGTATTGATGGTTGGTATACTTTCCGTGGACAAGATGATTGAGCATGACACAAGGGTACGAGATTCCTAGCTTCTTCCCGTTCTTGAGAGTGAAAGAGAAGTTTTCAGGGAATGTTCCCGGAAGCATACACCAAATACCATCGGTATCCAGTTCTAGAGGTCGTCCAATACGTTCAACAAGCTCCCGCGCCATTTGAATGATGTGGGCGCCCGTGAGACAGGTCACACCGGCCATCTCCAAGGAATACCAGCGAGATCCCTTTCGCATAACATAACCGTAGAAACTGTTCAGAATGACTTTGTGTGCAAGTTGAAGCGAATCAAACAGGACAATCATCTTCTTGGCCTCATCAATCTCAGCAGCGGACGCACCCGATGACTGCAATGACTCTGTTTTGTTTTTCCAGACCTTTTGCTTTCCCTTGAAATCATAACGACGGTCACGGAAGCTTCGGACAGTATCGACATAGAAAGGATTTTCTCTTTGACAGATGATTGCCTCCCGGACCATGGTCTTACTGTCATGAATCTTGTGGTAGATCTTCTTGCTGTAATCTTGTAATCGCTTTCTGATCACATCAGCCTGTTCCTCGATGCTGAGTTCACTGAAAGCCCTTGTGGGAGAATTTTTATACCGCCCGGGAAAACGCTCATTTGCAGTGGCCCGTCGAATCATGTTGTATTCATCCCGCTTAGCAGGCAAGAATTCACCACGCCAGGCCCACGGCATTCTCCTATCGCAAGTCTTGCCAGGCCGATTGAAATCGCACGCGGCACAGTTTGACTCTTCAATCATTGAATCAGGTTGCAATCGATTGGTGATCATGATGTTGGGATACATAGAAGCAACATCCAAGTGATAGATGAAAGGCACCTCATTGCGGCTTGGGTTGTTCTTCAGATCGACCAAGCGTTCTAAAATCTGGGCTTTGACTTCATCGTAGTTTGTGACATCGTCCATAGACTTCTTTTCCTCGACCTCGATACTGAACTTGAGAGCATGGTCAAGATCACGGATGAGTTCGTCGATAGCAGTTGGGTCAACAGTGAACGTGACAGGAATGTCACTTCGGAAAACACCAGCTTCAATACTCTCGACGTGACCACCCACGTAGGTTTCGGAGTCCAAGAGGTGACCATCATAAAATGCCTCCGCAGCATTCTTGTGTTTGTTGGGAAGAACGATATCCCCCTGATACGCCTGCACCATGAGAAGCATCTCGCACAAGGTTCCCGTTCCTTTTCGCAAGGTGTCGTCTGGGTTGAGCGGAATAACAGTACATAAGGAAAAGATGAAAGGATGTACATACTTCATGTACAGATAATATGTCGCAACGGCATCGGAAACAGAGTACTCGGCTAGTGTTTGAGGCCGTTCGCTTGCGTAAGGAGTCATCAACTCGGGGTCAAGCTCATCGGGATCATATCCAAGCTTTGCGACGGTCACTGCTTTCAAACCACGACTTCCCTGGGGAAGGTAACTATCACGGTTCACCCATGCAAAACAGTCCATATGCACACAGTAATCGGCTTGATAGACGTCTTCGCTGTTCTTTCTGAAGCCGATTTCCGTGTACATGTCGATTCCCTGGACACTGGCTCTTGTTTCAACAAATGGCCAGTCGAAAAAGTCACCGTTGTAGGTGGCAATAACAGTTGGTTTTGCAAGCTTAATGTGCTCAAAAAATCGCTCTAGAACGGCTCGTTCGTTCGGCTCATTGAAAATCACAAAGGGTCCGCTATACTCTGGTTTGGGTGTGTACTCGAAATCGTTGATGTCCGAAGAGACAATCTCTCGGTTCGTGATAAGAAATCCTTGGCCATCGATCATGTACGAGATCATCATGACCTGGTCAATCAGAGCATCGGGGAATTTGAGAGGCAATTTTGTTGTCTCAATATCGAAGGCTAGAACGACGGGATCGGCGCGCGTAAGTCGGTCTTCTAAGCATTTTAGAGATATCACGCCTTGTCTCGACTCCACGTTGTACCACTTTCCAATCCGAATATCTACTGAAATTTAGTATCACTAGCCTTCCACAGTCTCAAAAGGAAAGTACAAACCCTTGTCTATGCATACTCGGACATGGTATGGAACATCGTACTCTCGAATATCAACAATAAAATCACTCGCTTGCATGTTGCCATTAGGTCGTTGCTCATTAATTATTTCGTCATCAAAAAGGTCGAAACCGGTGGTTCCACTTGAGAATCCTAGTTAGCATGGCAGCCTTGAGATATTTCCAACAATTTCGGTTTATAACCAACCTGGCCATTTCAGCGTATGCGTCCATATCAGTCGCATTTTTCTTGTTCTTCTCCGCCAAAGGCAAAAGCGTGCGGCGAACCTCAAGCAGATTGCTAACATTGGCAAAGTTCAACCTGATAAACGTCCTCCGGTGTCCGAGAAGGTGGTTTGGAAGATTCAAGTCCTCCTTGTCTAATCTCTTGAAGCTCTTGATCAACCCTTCGAAATTGCGCCTGCACCATTCCTCCACTTCCATCTCATGACCCTTTTTGACCGCAAGGAGGAAGTATGGATCATACTCGACGGTTGCTTTGAAACTGCCTCCGTCGTCTTGGAGGAAATAGTAATCGACACCAGCGCGGCCGCCTGGTACGTTTGCGTCTTCTATTGTAGTGCTGCGCATGTTGATAAGCCAGCCGGCTCTGGCTTCGCCGGCCTCGAAACGGGCGAATCCGAGGGATTCATCGATGCTGTTGGCCAGTCGAATGGCCTCAAATTTCTCATCTTGGGAAGTTGCTTCGGTGGAACGGAGGGAGGAGAACTCGACAGTCTTAGATCGACGTGGATTTGAAGATGCTGCGCCGGATCGGTATTTGTTGTTCCCATACTTGCTGGGTTTTCTCGAAGGCATGGCGAAATTGGTGGCCCGGCCGGGCTGCTCAGAATCCTTTTCTCAGAACGGGTTGCGTTAGACGAACATTAAATGAAATTAACTGGAAGGCTAGGGACAATTTGGAGAATTTGGGTTGAGCAGATGCGGTGCGATGTAGAGAGTGAGGTGAGAGTTCCTGCAGCCAATTTCTGTAGAAGGGTCCAGGTCCTGGGCTGCTGCAGTCCGTTTAATCGTAATGCGCTCGACGCGTCCGCGTTCCATTGACGCGTGAGAAAAAGATCTTAGTCAGCACTTTTCCGGAATAACTATCCGAATAAAGCATACGGCGGATAATCCATGTCCCGCGATATTGATATCGATTGGCCTTTCTGCGGATGGCGATGAACGGAGTCAACTATCATAAGATTCACCCATTTACAATATCATGGCCGACGATTCTCGAGATCCAACCTCTATTCAGGAGGCTGGTAACCACCTCCCCGCTAGCATCCCCAATACCGATCCCACGAAACCCAAACACGAGTTCCCTCAGTCGCAAGTCGGAAAGCTATGGGATGCATTCGGCAACCCCGAAGAGCCGGTCAACATGCTCGCCAATGCCTCTTATAAGCCTCGCGGCAAAGACCCCAAAGATGTATCCTACTCTGAAGTGGTCGGAGATGTATCTATGAGTCAAATCTCATCATTCTACAAAGCACCATGTGCACGGGAGTCGTTATTAACTGGCATTGGCGCCGGCTTTGGAATTGGTGGTATTCGTGGTGTATTTGGAGGTGCGTCTCAATCCTCTGTTCTTGGCTTTTCTTTTATGTCTGGGAGCTACGCCAATAGCTAACCTCTTATGTCCAGGGATGCGCTCATTGTGGTCTGCCGGAAACTGGGCCGTCGGAGTATTTGCGGTCACTTCTTTGGCAGCTTATGAGCTCTGCCGCCGTCAACGAATCGAAGAAATGCACGGAATGAAACAAGCAGTCGAGTTAATGAAGGAATTGAAAGAGAAGAAACAACGGGATAAGGAAAAGGCCATCGAGGCGGCGGCCCTGCGGACAGAAGAGGAAAAGCAAAAGAAGAGTTGGACAAACCCTTCCAACTACAAGTTCTGGTAGCGTTGCTCATATATGAGCTGGAGTCACGGTATTTGTTCGATTATATCCAAAACTGTATATTCCGATCCCATGTGAGGGGTGTGGGCATCATGTCATCAAATCATCTCTGTGTATCATAGCTTTCCCAATTTACCCAAAAATCAAATGTCAGAGTTTGCGGGTCCAATCAGTCAAAAGACAATAGGTACCCTTGAACGCGCAGGCTTGTGCCTGACGCTATATGCTTTAAATGCACTATGGTGGGGAAAGATCCTTGCTAAATATTTCGGCTTCGACATCAAACTTGACCCGTTTCGGGATGGAGCTTTGTTGAATACCATGGACTCTGTCCAGGCTTTCGCTCTCATGTCGTCGTTGTCTTCGCTTTTCACGAGCCTCCCGTGCTTCACGGGTCTTCCATTCGGCAACTTGTTTCTGCCGTTTTTGAGACCGTGCCCACGCAATCGCCGCAGTAGGCCTGAAGCCTACACCATTGATCCCATAGCCGTCGTCTGCGGGATCCGTCGGATCGTGTCCCGTTATCTCATGATCATGCCAAGTGAACGGGTCTTCCTTGGAAACCTCGGTAGGAGGGGGGAGAGTCGTTGCTTGCGGCTTTTTGACGGAGAGCTGGGTTGAAGCTGCTTGCGCAACTGTAGTGATTTCCTTTTGGGCGGAGACACAACTGGGGCAGTGGGGGTTTTATTTGTATATGGCGTGGGCAGGGCAGGTGTTGTCTCGTAGTCAGGCACCTTACTCGCCTCGTTGTCGGCTGGCCAGGCCCCGGGCATATTCTTGGGCTTGTCCAGGTCGCCTATCCCTTGTTCGGGTGGTAAATCGGACTCGAGGGAAGTATCTCCATTTGAGCGCCTCAGGTTTGTGAGACGTTCACCCCGAATCGCTAGTTCCCCAAATCGACCCGCCACTGCGGCTCGAGGGCTGTGGCGTCCGACCTCTTCCTCCCGAAACCTAGTTTCTTGCAGACTCACGATGGAGCTTGTTGATGTCGGGGATGCTGATGGGCTGTAGTAGTCGGACTCGGAAGGTTCTCGTTTGCGCTTGGGCGAGAAGTATTGCGGGAGATCTGTCGTCATCGTGGGGCTGGAGACGAACATAAAGGGAGATCTCGAAGGGAGGTCGCGTTGATCATGGGATAAAGTGGGAGAAGTGGCCCCATACAACAACCAGGGCTAGAAGGGTAAATTCATCATGCAGCGATTCACATACTAGAGTGCGGAGATCAGCATTGAGTGAGGGGTCATTTGACGCTCGGGTGTGTAGGTGTTCTGCAGATGCGGGACCAATCGCGGTTGTACAAAGTGAATTGTTCCCCCAAGGTTCCAAGGGATTGTTCGATGTGCATATTCTTCCGATTTAACCCTTACCAATACCCCTTTCTCAGGCCATACACATTCACAATAAATACCTTACCAATCCACAGGAGCCTTGGGTACAAACAAAGTCGAATTCCTGTCATACTACTTACTCTATGCAGTCATTACCCACCGGACACCGCATTGCCGACAACCTCACCACTGCACTTATACTTATGGATCAGCGGGAGTTGAACCTCTAATCATACTCAGTCATGCAAAATGTAAGAAATCAGGAGCGCAGACACACAGGAAAGAGCAAATCGTATTGCCAAAGATGGCCTAAATCGAATAATTTACAAATGCCCGAGCCCATCGAGTCGTGAACAAGATTGAACAGATATGAAAACTTATGAAAGAAATCCCAACGCCGTGACAAAGACTCCCAGTTCCAAAGAAAAAGCACTTTTATGCCTTCTGCTTCTTCTTCGAAGGCTCAGCATCGGAGTCGTGCTTGCGCTTCTTCTTCTTCTCGGACTCGCCCTCGCCACCCTCGGACTTGCGCTTCTTCTTCTTATCGCTCTTGTCGCTCTTCTCCTTCTTCTCCTTCTTCTCCTTCTTGTCCTTCTTCTCCTTCTTGGGGGAGACGTCCTCCATCTCATCATCGCTGCCATTCACGTCATCCATACCAGCCAGAACGGCATCCATGGCGTTTTTCTGCGGCAGAATTGTTAGCATAAAGCCTATTTACAAATGTAAGGCGTAGGTTTGAACATACCATGGCAACTTCATTCTTAGTAGGGGCGGCGCCAGTGGCGTAGAACTCCAGGCGCTCCTCAACCTGCTGCTTCAAGGCCTCACCGAACTTGGTGTTGGGCTCATCAGAGAAGTTGTCGATACGGGAAGCGATGGAGCACTTGTTGGCGAGGAAACGCGAGATGCGGCCCTTGTTCTTGGGACCGGCACGGCCGATGAAGGAAGAGTGGTACAAGAGACCATACTTGGGAGTGTTACCCTTGGTCTTCAGGGCACGGAACAGGGCCTTCTCGGCACCCAGAATCTGAACAGTAGAAGCAGGGTACTTGGACAGGTTGGTCAAGCTACCGGCGTGGGAGATCAGGCGAGCGCCAACAACCTCTCCGATCAAGGCAGCAAGGTTGGGGGCAACGACGCTCATCTTGGACACCAGGTACTGGTAGAGAGACTTGCGGTACTTAGCAAGGCTGACAACACGGGCGGCGAAGGCAGTGCAGTTCTCCATGTCGGACTCGGAGATATCTTGACCCATACTGTGCTTGGCGGCATCAATGATGTTCTGGGCAACGTCCTTATCATCGTCCACAAGAGCAGCAATGTCATGCAGGCTCTCATCGTTGAGGTTCTTCTTATCCTGGACGAAAAGGGCAATCTCGGCGTAGCGCTGGTTGTCAGAGACAATTTTGACCAGCTCGGGGAAGTGCCACGAGTACCACTCGCGAGCACGCATGGCAAAAGTGTTGATAGCCTTGTCAAGCTGGTCGAGAATAGCAATGGCCTGGATGATGTGGTTGTCGTCACGCTGAACGGAGAACTTAACCTTGGCACGCGAGTAGGCGTGACCCAGACCGAGCTGGGCAGTGTCCATGTCACCCTCACGGAGCTCCTTCAGCAGCTTGCTGAAGTGCTGGCGAATGCCACGGAGGAGATCCTGCACAACCTCACTGGTGTCACCGGTTTCGCAGTCGACGAAATCAAAGGCAGACTTGATGCTTCCAGCAAGACCCTTGTCGCAAAGACCCAGCACAACCTTCTTCTTCTTGCTCGGCTTGGGGAGGTTCAATTCCAGGAAAGAAATGAGAGTCTCGGAGGCGACACCCTCAGAGACATCGTTGATCTCACCAAGAGCCTGCTTGTTGTTCCTACGGTGGGTTAGCGAGGAATTCCTCGACGAATAAAATTTGCGGGCAAAAATCCCAGACTCAAAACGTACTCAAAGGGAAGGAAACTGGCGAGGTCAATCATCTTGCCGAACTTGGCAAGATCATTAACACCCTCCTGGACTTCCTTCAGGCGGTTGCCCACGGCATCACCCTGGAGGGCGACCTTGAAGAGCGAGTAGCCGATAGGGCTCTCGAAGAGAAGGTAGTCGGCCATGTCGTTTTTTAAATTCTGGTCGTAATAGGCGCTAGTTGACCAAAATATCAATTGCAACAACCGGGGCCCACAAACGACGTGAGGGTTCGACACGATGGGGTTGTTGGTGCGGTCGTTCTAGAGAGCGGAAGAGAAGTCGAAAATCAAGAGCTTTTTTTCGCCGCTAACCCAATCTAGTGCGACGAATCGGTGACTGTGGGCAAAAACCACCACCCTCACCGCCTTCCCGCTACGCCTGCCCACTCCTGTCCACGGGTTGAACGAGCTCCCCTCCTATTCTCAATATTGTTGCTTTGTTGTTTGAGCTGAGCTCTTGTTCATTCATTTATTACAGCAGAGATGTCTGCAACTCAGCTACTGAACCCAAAGGCGGAGTCTCGGGTATGCAATTCTCACATATTTGACCCCTCCGTGGCCCGCACTAACATTTCATCTAGCGGAGAGGAGAGGCCCTGAAGGTCAACATCGGTGCTGGAGAGGGTCTTCAAGATGTCCTCAAGTCCAATCTTGGTCCCTCAGGAACTCTGAAGATGTAAGTTACAGTTTTCATGCGGGTAAAAGCCTCGATATAGCTGACACAACTTCTAGGCTGGTGGACGGTTCTGGCGGAGTATGCAAACTCTCTCCTCTACACTCAAATGCTACAGATGGAGTTTTCTAATGCGGTGATACGATAACAGATCAAGTTGACAAAGGATGGAAATGTTTTGCTTCGTGAAATGGTTGGTTGCACCCCTAATGGTCAGCGTGCTGCAGAACAGAGATACTAATATCCAGCAGCAAATTCAAAACCCCACAGCTGTAAGGCAATACTCCCCCGAACGAACATCCGTCCCTCACTGATAAGGATATAAGGTTATGATTGCCCGTGCAGCAACCGCACAAGATGATATCACTGGTGATGGAACAACATCGGTCGTGCTCTCCGTAGGAGAGCTCCTGAAGCAGGCAGACCGTTTCATTTCGGAGGGTCTACACCCCCGAGTGATCACCGATGGTTATGAGATTGCGAAGACAGAGGCTTTGAAGGTATTTTATCGTCCAATATGCATGATCGGCTATGATGTTTGAGTCTAACCTGATGATCTCAGTACCTCGACGAATTCAAGCTCGAGCGCACCATTGACCGAGAGCTCCTCCTCTCCGTCGCTCGCACCTCTCTTTCCACCAAGCTGAACAACGCCCTCGCCGAGAAATTGACCCCTGACATTGTCGATGCCGTGCTTGCCATCCACCGCGCCCCCGAGAAGCCCGATTTGCACATGGTTGAGATCATGACTATGCAACACCGCACATCCTCGGACACCCAGCTCATCCGTGGTCTGGCTTTGGATCACGGTGCCCGTCACCCCGACATGCCTAAGCGGGTGGAGAACGCCTTCATTTTGACCTTGAACGTCAGCCTGGAGTACGAGAAGTCTGAGATCAACTCAGGCTTCTACTACTCTACTGCCGAGCAGCGGGACAAGTTGGTGGAGAGCGAGCGCAAGTTCGTCGATGCGAAGCTGCAGAAGATTGTGGATCTCAAGAAGCAGGTCTGCGGCAATGACCCAAAGAAGGGATTCGTTGTGATCAACCAGAAGGGTATCGACCCTCTTAGCTTAGATATCCTGGTTAAGAACGGCATCATGGCTCTTCGCCGAGCCAAGCGGAGAAACATGGAGCGTCTTCAGCTGGTTTGCGGTGGTGTTGCCCAGAACAGCGTGGAGGACATGACTCCCGATGTTCTCGGCTGGGCCGGTCTTGTCTACGAGCACCAGCTCGGCGAGGAGAAGTACACTTTTGTTGAGGAGGTTAAAGACCCTAAGTCAGTGACCATTCTCATCAAGGGTCCCAACCCACACACCATCGCTCAGGTCAAGGATGCCGTTCGTGACGGCCTGCGCTCCGTCTACAACACCATTGTTGACGGTTGTGTTATCCCCGGTGCTGGTGCCTTCCAGGTTGCCTGCGCCACTCACCTCAAGTCCGATGCCTTCCGGAAGACAGTTAAGGGCAAGGCCAAGTATGGTGTTGATGCCTTCGCCGATGCTCTCCTGATCATTCCCAAGACTCTGGCTGCCAACTCTGGTCATGATATCCAGGATTCTCTGGCCGCTCTGCAGGGTGAATGTGATGATGGTAACATTGTTGGCCTAGACTTGAACACTGGTGAGCCGATGGACCCTGTGCAGCAGGGTGTCTTTGACTCTTACCGTGTTCTGCGAAACTGTGTCGCCTCCAGCACTGGAATTGCTGCCAACCTTCTTCTCTGTGACGAGTTGTTGAAGGCCCGACAAATGAGCAAGCCCAGTGGACCTGGCCCTCAGGAGGAGTAATGTACCGTTGATTGACGATGCCCGGCAAATCATGTAAAGACTTCGAAGGAGCTAGGGCTTAATGCTTGAAAAGTACAGTCTACTAGCAAAATTTAAAAAAAGAATGCACACAAGAATTGCAAGATATCAGCTCATAAGTATTTATACCGGTAGAGCTTTGGAAGACTAGGAATGGTTAAAACCCCGTGCTACGGCTATTCCACGTATAATACATAGTAGTATCATTGTTCCTCATTGGAGTAATTATCATTATCATAAAACAGTAATAAGTCAAATATTGTTACAAGACTGCGTCCATAAGTCAAGTCAGTCATCCACGCAGCTCTCGTCGTCCCCTGATGTATGTCGAGATTGCAATCTCCTGACGAAGCCTTCTTCCCTCACAGGATCGTCTAGTGAAAGATGGTGGGTCTTGGCCCAATTCCAGACATCCGACTTACGGATCAACATCTTAGGGCCCTGTTCAGCTTCATTCTCTCCCATAAGCCGACTCATTTTGCGCTTCTTCTCGGGTTGAGCAACCCCCATACTCTTGACAGCAGTAATAACATCTTCTGTCAGCATTCCAGTGGCGAGACCGATCTCTTCCACGGTTACAGCCTCGCGCTGAGGTTTCTTGCGTTTCGAAGGGGAGCTTGGTTTGTGGGGAGTGATCTGGGCAGCATCTTCTCCGTGCTTGTCGCGCAATAAATATCTTGCGATTCGCTCAGCCCAGAACCGATTATAGCTCTTTTGGCCCAAATCACTCAGTGGTTTTTCGGGACCACCGATATATCCACCGGGTGAATCCCAGCCGCTCAGCTTATAGCTCACTCCCATCAAAAGCTTCCCCAGCTGTCTGTGTTGGTATGGTGGAAAGACGCAAATGCAGGCGAGATTGTTTGCGTCCCAGGAGAGCTTTTCTTGGGAGTAGAAACCGAGTACGTGGTAGTTCTCTGCATTTTCGGGGTCGGTAAATGTCAAAATATAGTAGAGAAATGACGCGACATCGAAAAATACAGTCTTGTGGTCGAGGAATAGCTTTGCGAATAGTGACAGGTTCTGTCCAAAGAGCTTATGTTGCTCCCCATCTACCTCCCAAACCGCATATCCCCCGTGGTCGTACACTTTTGTGCCAGGTGGTGTTGTGCGATGCTCACAGACTTGGCTATGTGCTGCGAAAGTTTCGCTGTCACAGGAATATCGGAAGCACCAGCGACAAACATAGAGGCGATCGGCATCTTTCGCGACCAAGTCTTCGGGGTAGATGGACTGGTACCATGGCTTGAAAAGGAGGTCTCCTAGCACGACATTTTTGAGATTGCGGTCGCCCGGACTTTGTAGTCGCGAAGCGGAAGTACTTGTCGACATTGAAGGGAGGGTTCGCGATAAGGTGTTCTAACGAATGTCGCGCGGTAGCTAGGGTTCAAGGAGCGTGTTCAGTGGACCGGCCATTGACATCACCGTGCCAGCCAGGACTCTTTGGGACAGAAATGAGGGCAACTAGGTCGAGCCAACATTAGTCAAACCTAGGAGGAAAACCTCGCTAAAGAACAGAACAAGTCCCAGTTGGATTCCAACAGAATCGGAAATCAAGCGCTGAGTCAGCGCAGGTCAGGTGGGGAAAGCTTTTATCTTATCCGCTGTTGCCTGCTGATGTACAAGAGTGAAATCATCCTGAATTCCATCCTTGCATCAACATTTGCCTCCCTCAAAGGATTAATCTAGCTGTCATAGGCAGCAGCAATCAACTTATTCCATGATATCTATTCAAAGCCCCCTCTAATATTGTTGGTTTCCATGAACGAAGCATCTTGCCCCAAGTGATATCCGTGGCTATCCTTCCCGTGTTACTTCCCCACTCTCTCGTGAGCTAGATCACACCTTTTCATGATGTTGAAGCCCTTCCAGATTAAAGATCAGCAAGGGTCCCCATCTTCCAATCCAATAGGGCCCTCTGCTATTCGAGGAGTTAAAATCTCGGCCTCTGATTATGATGACCTCGTCTCAAATCATCCCCGCGCGAGGCTAACTTACCTGGATGACGATGATGGCGATCAGATTACTGTAGGCCCCACACCAAAAGTTCCCTCTTGTATCATGTCACTAATTCTGCTTCTATAGGTTGGGTCTTCTCTCGAACTTGCCCAGCGTCTAGATGAGCCCCTGGAGATTAGGTCTCGACATGCGCCTATCCAGGTCTCCCAAGATGAAGCGGAGCCGATGCACATATTTGATATCCGTCGGTCAAACTCGGTGACTGAGCTATGGAAGCGATTTGAGAATCAAGCCTCCTCAGGTCCTCAGCTCTCCGAAACGAAGAATGATGCACCGGTGATGGCTGAGCCTATAGCGAATACTTCTGCTCGCGAGGAACCCGCTTCGGATCATCTCAGCGCCACTAATGCCCCCAGTGATGACTCTCGACCTTTACTCGCAGCATTTGAGGCTGAACTGGCCAGTCTTCTTGGCTCATCTGATGAGCCTGCGGAGAGAGCACCTCAAATTGAACCATCGCCTGCTCCTGAGTCCTCAACAAATAGCAGCGCCCAAAGAATGCCTCAGGTTGCCGAGGCTCTTGCAGCACAGATCCTGCACCACTTGGCTAACGGAGCCAATATGGTTCAATCTGAACTGAGAACAAGACTGCCAGATTTGCAGCGTCAAGTTCGTGATGCCCAGCGGCATCTGCCGGAAAACATCGGCGCATCACTGCAAGCTCTGCTCACTACACTTGAAGTCCACGTGAGAGCTGCATTTAATAACATACCGGATAATGGAAGACAGTGGGCGGATAATGGAAGACAATGGGCAGAAGAAGCCATTCATGCAGGGCGGCCTGTGGCTGAAAACGCCGCTGAAGGCTTTCGAATGATGGCTTCTGAGTTCAACGAAGTTGGTCGAACCCTATTTGCAGCCTTTGAGCATGAATTTGGACGAGTCGCACCGCGGGGGATGAACGACCTATCTGATGGATTAAATAATCCCTCCCCTTCTGCCGCCAATGGTGCAAGCAATACGCCTTCCACGTCGACTAATCCTCAGATCACCGAGCCGCATCCCGCGGATTCTAAACCCGAGGAAAAACCGACCATGGGATACGATCTCGCATCAATGGCAGAACTTGCATCAAGCAGTCATGCTACGGCTTCTGATGCAGGAATTGCTGATGCATCTCTGCCTATTTACCCTCAACCTTCACCTTCACCTTCACCTTCTTCTCACCATTACGGTCTTCCTTTTGTATCACACCCTTCATACTCCCTGCCACGAAATGGGGGATACACTCCGACCTATTATCCCCCACCCTATTGTTCTACATTCATGCCCTACCAATTTTCGCAACCTCGCTCTGGTGGCCACCATGCTCATTCTCCCCCTCCCCCTCCCCCCAAAACCCGGCACTCTGACCTGGGTGCAACTTTTCCTTGGGCGCCGAGGATTAACGGCATCCCCCCAAATCACCGACCTGGGCCTCTACCAGTACCCTCAGTAGATCTTCCTTTGAGCACGATGGGAACTCAAACAGGAGAGTCTGGGAATAGGACCTTGTTCATTGGCAATGTTGGGTTCAACGTAACTGAAAGAACTATCCAGGATGTCTTTGCCTCAAAGGGGTTCCTTATCACAGTTGATCTTCCATTGGATGCCGTGTCAGGCAAACATGCAGGCTTCGGATACCTTCATTTCCCTTCGATTCACCCCGCCATGGCCGCCATGGATGCCTTGCAGGGTACGCACATTGACGGTCACGCGATCAACCTGGAGTTCAGTGACGCTTTGCCCATTCAAGGTGTGAATAATACTCCCAATCAGCAGCCCTCTCAATTGAGACCAGGTTCAAAGATCCCTGTTTCCTCTGGGGTAGAGCAGAAGCAGAGTGTACCAATTAAGCGCCGAAAATCTGTCACTTTCCAGGTATCGAATCAGTCCACCAAAGAGACTGTTGCCATTCAGTCTCAAAATGCAGAAAAGACTGCCACCCAGTCGGCAGAGGCAGCAGTGTCGTCTCCACTGATCGATTTCTCTACTGACGAGCCTGCCTCTGCTCCACGAGCTCAGCAACCTTCCATACTGAAGGAACCTTGGCAGCAGGCCAATTCTCAGGATGAACACGACAATTCTTTCAATTTGAATCCGGAGGTAGAGATGAGTCGGTTCCCACCTGTTTCCCAATTGGAAGCTCAACACTTGGCAACCCAGCGCCAGCGCCAGGCGCCTGCACCTACTCCCATTACTCCAACTGCCGATAATCATGACACCGTTCCTGCATTCACGGAAGATCTTCCTCACCGGTCTCATACTGTTTCCCATGCTCATGGCCGAGGCAATCGTGGACACGCCAGTCCTGGTCTTCGTCGTGCAAGCACTACAACGATTACACCGCTGAGGCAGGGCACTTCCAAATCGCGTGTCCTTGATGAAGCTTCCGGTACCTCGAGTCTGCGACGTCGGGCCAGTGAGCGCCAACCGCTTCGCACAACTGCCCGTCCCGTCAGTGAGTTGGACACATGGGCGCGACTGGACAGAAGGGAACGCGAGCGGTCCCGACCATCGTCCCAGCACAGTATTCCTGGAAGCTTTCCTGTTGAAGAGGTCCCCCAATTCACTCCATTCGAGGCGAGTGTCAATGACAAGCAAGACGCGCGGATCGAAGACTGTGTCTCTTCTCTTATCGATATGGGTTATGGGAGTGTTGAGGATGGTGGTCGGGCTCGGATGGCTATCTATGCTGCCGCATCCAATGGCAATCTCTTCGATGCCATTGAGATGATTGAAGAGGAGCGGAAAGCTTATGCACACCAGGGTCGGGAGTAATATTCATCTATGACTTGCTTTCCCAAGGCTTAGCTCTGGTTTTGAATCTTCCAATCATTTTTTATTTTCCGGATTTATCTTTTATCTCATGTTCAACAAATTCCCCTCCTTCAAGGCTTGTGGTTCGTCAGTTTGAAGTTACTTAGTCGATCTCACTGAATTAAGATTGCTTTTCAATGAAGATTCATTGTCCACTCCAATTTTTTACTTAAAATTTATATAGGTAGTTCTCCAGTCCTGTTCCCGAGTATTCGGATCTCTCCTACAATCCTAGATTGGAAAGGGCTTGCCACCCTGGACAGTCCGCCCAGATATATATACCCAGCTGGGCTGTTCCGAGTTCACAACCAATTGCTGATGTACACTTCAGCACATTAAATAAAACCGAATAGATAGTACTAGGTATAAGGCTTCTCAATCAAAGACTGTCTTTATACAAAATGAGATTGAATTTGTTCTGGATTCAACGTTATCACAAAACACTCCACATGTATGGGGAGCAGCCGATCGGAGGCGGCAGCTCCCCATTTTTCCATTCCGCGCGCAACCTCCGACCACCAACCGCAACGCGCCTCAATACAGCCATGCAATGGCGACGAGCCTTCACCACGTCTGTCGCCAGACTTAATCAGAATGCGACGGCTCAATCTCGAGTACTGCGATGTGCTCAAATTCTCCAATCGGGGAAAGGTGCGCCCTGCAGCTTGGAAGACCAGGAGATTAAGGTGAATGGGTTTATTCGTTCTCTTCGCAAACAGAAGAAGATCGCTTTCGCCGGCGTCTCGGATGGCTCTACCGTTGAGTTAGTACAGGCACTTATGAAGCCAGAACTAGCAGCCGAGTAAGCTCTCTTGTCTATGACCAAGGTTGGGTTCAGTCAAATTTAATTCGCGATGCTCTCTAGTCTATCTACAGGCTCTGCAGTTACAATGACCGGAATATGGAAGGCTTCTCCACCAGGCAAAACGCAGACCCATGAGCTGGAAGTGACTAGCGTGGAAATTGCCGGCGCAATGGATCCAGAGGTTGGCAGCTTTCTTTGCGCAGCTCAAGGAAGAATCCACAGACTGATATTCAATCTCAATCGCAGACATATCCCATCCAACCGAAATACCAAAGTCCCGATTTCTTGCGCCAGATTCCTCATCTGCGCTTGCGAACGCCTCTCAACTCGGTGTTTGCCCGGTTCCGTTCCGAATGTCTATTCCAGCTGGGCAACGTCTTCCATTCCTACCCCGATGGAGGTTTTGCGCAAGTGCAACCTCCGATAATAACATCCTCTGACTGCGAAGGGGCAGGCGAAACATTTACCTTGCTCCCGCGTGGTGCCACCGCCGATACCGAGACTGACCACTTCTTCCGGTCACCCAAATACCTCACAGTGTCGTCTCAACTACATCTCGAAGCCTATGCTGCCGAACTTGGTAACGTCTGGACACTGACTCCTGTGTTCCGGGCAGAAAAAAGTGATACGCCGCGTCATTTGAGCGAGTTTTATATGCTAGAGGCGGAAGCCAACTTCATGTCGGATCTGGATGCGCTCACCGGGCAGGTGGAATACCTGCTCCGTGATCTGACACGCAGGCTGTACGATACTACTGCAGGTCAAGATGTCTTATCCTTCAACCGATCTGCGGATGGGAAAAAGCCCGATCCAGAAGCAGAGGCGAGTCTACGTCAAAGATGGTCTACTTTGATGGACGGCCCTAAATGGCACCGTGTTACATATGCCAAAGCCATAGAAATGCTCCAGCGAGCAGTCGCAGAAGACGGTGCCTCGTTCGAATACCCTCCAACCTGGGATGGAGGCCTACAGCTCGAACATGAAAAATATATTGTGGAGATTTTGTTCCAGGGCACCCCTGTCTTTGTCACAGACTATCCTAAGGCTGTCAAGCCATTCTATATGGCTCCTTCGCACGTTGGTGATGGCAATGCGGAGCAGAGTAGCATCTCGGGCGAAACTGTGGCATGTTTCGATCTGCTGTTCCCGGAGGTCGCCGAGGTCGCCGGTGGCTCTCTTCGTGAGCACCGCCTGCCCAACCTTATCAAGAACATGCGCGAACATGGTCTAATCAAGTCCCGAGCTTTTGACCCCGAGGATGTGCCTACGGAGCCACTTTACCCTCACCTCTCTCCGACTGAGGACCTCAGTCATCTTCAATGGTATGCCGACCTTCGAAGATGGGGCTCAGTACCACATGGAGGATTTGGCCTTGGCTTTGATCGGTTCCTGGGCTACTTATCCGGAGTGTCTAGCGTCCGAGATGTTGTGGCATTCCCACGGTACTTTGGCCGAGCTGATTGCTAACCGAACCCGTCAGAGCTGGGTTATGTATACTAATTCTAAAACAATGTACTATAGAGAGAAACCACAATGTTGAACAGCTCTCACTTGCAACTCGTTACATTCAAGCCCCACCATTTTCTGACTTAAGAGGCCCCAAGGACCTCTAAGGCAACATCATATCTACAATGTCATACCTAACAATAGATCACGTTTCAGCCTTTCCGATCAGCATGCATCCACATTGGAATCTGAGTGTCAGGCCCCTTGGCCCCCACAGGGAACAACTAAGCCCTGGACTCGATTTACCAAAGCTCCAAAGCTAAAGGCACCCCCGGATGAACCCGGGGGCTGGGGCGAAAGAATCTTCCGACAGCGAAAATAAGTTCAAGACTAAATCGATTGGGGGCGAGACAGGGATGTCAGCACCTTGGGGCCACAATCGGAAAGATCGTAGACGGGAACAGTGGGACTAGTGCACTAGATACACAATACAGGTAGTAATCCACACTCTTGAAACAAGTTGCATGCAGCTAATGGTAAGATCGAGGGATATATGCGAGTGAACCAACCAGCGAGTTCCTTGCTAGGGGCGAAGGAGTAATGTTGGGATCGAGATAGACAGGGCTAGACACGACTTTAGATTGTTCCGGATATGTGCGGAATACTAATTGCGCGCTTGCTATCTTAGCTACATAACTAGATGAATAGCGCACTGTGACTGGATATACTCCCGACGCCATGTATCTTGAGTCTCGCTCTTTGACCACGTGCTAATCTCCTTTCTCTCGAATCCGTGCTTTAGGTATGACACTACTGTACGTCTTAGTTGTACGCCCTAATTGCGCAAGACTTACCACAAGTAACCTACTCCGTGATGGGGCATAAGTTTTGGCCCCCAAATCTGCCTGTATTAAGGATTCTGGCCACGGACACTCGGACACTCGGACCGGTTCCAAGCAAGGCCAAGCAATCTAGCGTAGTAGACGCCCGCAGCCAAACATAAAAAACTGGGGCGGCACTGTAGATTCCTACTGTATTCTTTGGGACTCCGGATGCGAGCAAATGAAGGTCGCGGAGTACTCCGTCAGCATAAAACGTGGTCCGTGGGTCCCGTTAATTTCGGATATAACTATTTCTTTTTCCCCCCTTAAATCCATGGTGTAAGACTTGAATCCGAGATCATTCTTTGGTTCATTGCGGAGCTCGCTTACAGATGCCGAGGCATGGTGGCCGGGTTAACCGCTTGGAAAGTAGGCGTGGAATTGTCCGGTTGGTCTCGGCATTGATTAGGCTCCATTATGTGTAATTTTTCCGTATTTGTTCTTTATTATACGCACCTCGGATACTCTAATCCCAAAGTGGAAATTGTATCGTGAGAAGAAAATAAACATTTATGCTGGCGTGGCTGTACATTACGGGCTTACAGCCTCACAGGATGGGAATGCCGTAGGGAGAGCGCCAAGAAGGAAATTAAAAATAGGGAAACGAAAAAATGGAACAAAAACAGGGTGCATCTTCCCTAATTTAATAGACTTTCCCAGAGCATCAACCCCCATGCCAATCAGGCGGCCAGGATCGGCGGACCAAGGGGACCCAACCTTACCGGGGTTAAGCATAAGCAGAAGATGTTCGGGCTTTGTCCGCTTGAGCAAAACGAGTCATGCACCAGCCGGGACTATCCCTGACGCATCACATTGTCGACCATGCGCTATTAATATTCCCTCCCAAATATTTTCTACGTAATACTTCTTCTGTATAGATTAGTCTCAGTCGTAATCTCTTCGTATTCGGTTGAATAAACTCCCCGACACATAAAGTCAAAAAGAGAAACCGTGCGCCACATGGTTTATGTTTGATTCATGTGTAAGACACCGGTCGGCTCATAGCGCCCGTTTGGGCATTCTATGGTTGAGAAACCATTTTAAGTGTGAGACTAGAGACTAAACGAGAAGGTTCCCTCCACTTTCCCTTTCTTCCCATGGTTCTAATGAATAAATGGGCTTTTAGGCTTGCGGATGACAGTTGCCACAAGTGTGGGAGGGTCTAGAGGGGGGCGTAAACCCTTTTTCTGAACTTGGCAAAGGGGGAGCGGACAACCTAATTGATAGAGGTTTTGGTGGTGCCTTGATTTCTGAAAGGGAAAGGGCAGGAGAAAGAAGGGGTTCACTTAGGAATTTCTGGATTTATCATCACCTGGAAGGCAACCAGATGCATCCAAACCAATACAGAGTAGCGAGGCGACCAGGCTTGGACCTTATTGGAAATAAACGGACATCACACGGTGATCTTCCTAACTAAAACCACATAGGAGTTGACTATGAGCTGAAAAAAAGTCTATTATTCCGTTCTGGGTTATTTGTTATTTTCTTACTCACTAATGGACCAAGTAGACCCTGTGCAAAGAAGAAAAAAAAAGACTAGGACATGATCCAGCACATTCCTCATTCATCCAGGTCCAAATCATGGACCTTAATTAATTATGTTAGTGGAGATAAGCTCGTGCGACGTTTCACGGAATCAAACCTTGGCAACCTTTATTTCCAGGGTTGCAACCATGCGTGACAATACAGTACGCGTCGCAACCATATCTTAAGTAAAGTTGATCTTGAGTAATGCTCTAGGGTGCGGACCCATGCAAGGGTACGTCATCGCCCAAATAAAATACAGTAAGATCACCCGCATTTTAGGCAATCGCAATGGCAATCACATCCTGACCAAAGCCAGCAAGATGATCCACGAGTCGGAGATTATTAGAGTGATCTCGCCAAAACAACCTTGGAATAACCCTTGGAAACGACACGGACTCTAAAAAAGATAGGCTTACCTTGGAAGTGGGTAGCAATATATCGCAATTCTGTGTCGCCTGCATATCCTTCACCCAAAACAAGGAAAGAATTAAGACTTACCTAGTCCATACCCTAGTTCGGTATTGCAGATACCGATATTGCTGCACGTACACGCCCTATAATAGAAAAAGCCATATGGAATCCACTTGTGATCCGTGATCAGAAATGCAAAAGCCTCATGAACCACGGTCGGCAAACTTGTCGGGTTGGCCCGCGCAAGGGCCTTAATCAGCGGTTGTGAGCGATATGCTTAGCGAGCAGTGGAGCCGACCCACTTGAAAAGGAGTGGTTTTCTCGGATAATCGGATAGAGCTGAGAACCCCGAATGGATTTTTTCGATTTTCGGTGGTTTTTTTTTTAACTGTATGCTTGAACCTGTTTTCCCAATAACCTGATTTGGTAGCTTACGTTGGTAGAGTATTTAGATTGTCAGCTCCCAGCCTTGCGGTAGAACCTCGGGGCCCCAAAATTAATCCATACATGCGACACACTATCCTGATGCAGTAAAAGGCGCGGGAAGGACGGATGTATAGAGCGGAATTGGGACGATCAAGGGGCCTGCGCACAGAGCTCGACAGATCTCGCACATGGTACATCAAGTAAGGGTGTAACATGTGGTCCTTTTAGGGTGTGATATAGCATACAATCGTAATCAGTACGGATACATGACTTTTGTTTTTCGAAAAGAATATGCTAATTTGATTTCGTTGTTCCGGAGTATGAACTCGATCGGATCGGCTTGGACCCTGAACAGCCGATAAAAGGTTATGTTTAATTAACGGTTTTCCCGTGTACCGTATATGTACTAATTTATTACAGTTTTGCATTGTTTTGCACTGGATTCATTAATCAAAGATAATCTCGGCTGCATATGCCTCGTCCTATTTACATTCCCATATCTACAGACTCTGGTTATTTTCGCAGACTCAGATAAGTAGTGCGACATCGCCTCCCACCCACCAGGTCGATAGAAGTCCGAAGTCCAAGTCATCACGGTGATGTCAAATTGCAGGCGGCGCCATGTGAGACATCTAATGCAGGCCATGGTCGAACGGTTTGACAGAGACGCCCTAGGATGCGATCGAGAGCTCGTTTCCGGTGGACGAATCTGAACACATTGACCTCTATAATAAAGACCTTTTGTGATGGAAAAAGGCGTGCGAACCTCACATGGATGAAACAGAATCAGCTGCTCGGCTCGTTCAGCCTCCGAAGCCTATTATAGTGAAATGTGGCAGTTGTGCAGCCGGTCTCCGTTGGCGATACGCTTTAACTGGACCTCCAGGACCGGCCCGTGCGCAAGCTCATCCCGGAAGCACCAGGCGAGCTCTTTTTTCCTTTTTTTCTTAATTCAACCAGAATTAATCTAGAGCCTAAATTGGGCTTCCGCTGACAGCCTAGCGCTTCGTAAGTGTGCCTGGGCGCTTCGGCTATCCGACTCCACTATTGGTTCCGGATGACTCTTTCTTTCTTCCCTTCCCAGGGTTATTATGTATCAAGCTTAGCCACATGCAAGGTGGTCGATAGGGCTTGGTGGATTCCATGGAAGATCGCGGATAAAACAAAATTAAAAATCTAAAAATCCAAAAACCAACACGAACTGATTATCATTACATTAACCTTATCATTTCAATCCTTGCAAGTCGCTTCGAGGTCTCGACTTCGGGATTGAGATTACGTGCGAAACAAAGTTAAGTCGTGTGTACTTCCCAAGCCCGTTAGCTTCTTGACTAGCCATCTCCACGAGCCATTATTATTGCCGATGTGATGATCGTTCGCGGAGAAAGTACCAATGCACGAAGATCCATTACGTGGCATCTTTGTTTCGTCCTTCACCCGGAAGTAAAAGTATTCCGACATGGATATTTTTAGGCAGAAAATAAAATAAAAAAATAAAAAAATTTAACATCTCAACAAGATATGACAATTCAGTCTCGTGTTCAGATGTATTTACTCTTTCTCCAGCTTCTTACTCAGTAGTTAAAGTCCAAACCGCGGCCGCGTCACGTTGATACGAGTACGAGTCACGAGGTGCTAGTGGCCACTGTGGCTTTTTCTTTTTCCCATTTTTATTTTATTTTACCATCTCCCCGAATCCCGATATACTTTTTTAGGTAAAGTGTATTTCTGGCTGTTTAAGTTCCTGGAGGCTGATGCTGATGCCGATACACCCGCACAACTTGCATTAGTTACATTAATCTGGAATCGGTGGGGGACAATTAACATGGTTTCCTTGGTCACGTCCGTGCTAAATGCCAATAGGCAAGTGGGTTCGGTCTTTATTTGCCTCATTCTTGTCACCCTGATTCGTGCCTTGACAAGTCTCTCGAATCTCGCTCTTCTCCGAAGCATTCGAACCATGGTGACGAGGTCGGTGTTCCTTAAAAAACAAAGTCCGAGCTCCGTGTAATGCCAAGATCCGGACCCAACGAAAGCCGGATTTGCAGAAAAATAAAGGTGAAGGGTATCGCCCCACCAGCAGAAAATGCATAATTTTAAAGCAATATAGAGGAAAGCCAGTGTTGCCTAACCAGGGCTAGTCTCATATGCCAAGCATCAGCGAGAAATCAGAAGCTGAAAATGGACCGGAGTGGATGCGGTCTCTCTAAGCGAGCATAAAGTTCAGCGGCCTCGTGTCGGATTAAGCTTAAGCTTCAATGAGCGCGCACTAACCACCTTTTTTTTTCCCTTTGCGATCAGAGCGCCACCTTAAGAATGCATCTGACACAGATCATCTCCCTGTCGTACGTACATGAATGACTGGCCAGTCACATTTTCGTCAATTTTAAATTCATTCTTTCCTTTCTTGATTATTTTTCTTGAAATAGGATTTGGGGGGGTTTTTTTGCCCTTCTAATTTCCCCTTTCCCTTTTAATCATGATTAGGATTAGGATTTTAACTTTAGGTTAAATCATTTTTATGACTTGTGCTCATCACACCTGGAATGGGGCTGCCTTGCGAAGGGGTGAAGCCAAGGCTCAGAATTAACCTTACTGGGTCTTTGCCCCCCACTCAATCCATCCTTGTCAAGCCACCGTAAGCTTAGCCAAGGCCCTTCCAAGAGCTTCCAAGAACAGTATTGGAATGACGAATCAGAACACTTGTTCTCTATGGTTATTAGAAAAAAAGGGCTTTTTTTAAGTCTTTTCGGGGGGCCACGGCCCCCTATCGCTTCATGAGCCTGACATGATTGTAACCGCTAGATCAAACCAAATTTACATACTAAAAGGCTAGCGAGGGCTAAGGTCTTACGTATAGACTAGGCTGCATGATATTCCTTATTCTTTGATTGTGTCCTTATACTCCGTACTCCGTAATGTCACAAAGCATGTACAATGGTCAACCATGTGCCACACCAGCCACAACTAAACATAACCTTTAGATCATTTTGAAATCCCTTATTAACCAAGGTTCCCATGCATGAGAAATGTCGATAAAGCGCCCGTCGATTTGAAATCACTTATGGATTTTCTTTTCCTTGTTTTCTTTTTTTTCCCTTCCCCCCCCTCTGTGCCTATCACATCTTGGATCGTCATTTGCTCCATCTTTCAACCTTAGTTGCCTGTCTCCACTTAACTCTGTTTCCCAGGCTATCGTATTACACGGAAAGGGATTTTTCCCGAATTTGAATTTTTGCATTTTGCATTTTTGCATTTTGTTCTATTTATTTTTTTTCTTGGTTCCATCAAGTCTGGGTTGATAGTAATAATTACCTGTAATCTGTATGGAAGTCTCGGCGTTGCGTTTTCTGGGTCTCTGACCTGTCCGGTTCCCTTATTTTTAACCTTCTTTTAATGATTCCTCATTGTTCCCCTTTTAACCAGGACAATCCCCTGTTTCATGTATCCCTTATATGAGTCTTCCCACTTTTTGCCTTCTTCCCTAGATTCTCTTCTCATTTTTCCAAACTATTCACTCTGAGACAACTATAGAGGGGCCTAAGCCCACTCCTTCCAAACCTTGTGGGGTCCAAAGTGAGTCTACCCCCACTCCGTTTCTTTGAGCCTTTTTTTCCATTCCCCCTTGTGTTCCTGTCGGCATTCTGTACTCTTCCCTACCCACTGCCCCACACCCAATCTCTGCAGTCTGATTTCCCTTTTTGGCGTCCAAATTCAAAGAAAAATCATATTAAAAAAAAAGAAAAAAAAACGACTTACCAAATTACAAACCCACTAACCCTGTTAGGTGACGTAAAAAAGCTCGGCCTATACCCACACCTAGAACGCCGGTCTTAATCCACTACTCAGCCTACCCCATACCCGATCATCACTGATACGGATCCTGGTTCTTCTTATATGCTGGACCGCTCCTCTCCACTGGAACTTTACTCTTACTCTTACTCTTTCCCTCCCCCCACCCTTTTCACACCGGATCGGGGAAATTAAAGAAAGGACCCAAAGAAGTTTAAACACATCGGATCTGTTTGCTCCACATCGAGAAGATAAAAGTGAGAGATCAATTTAAACTTGATCGTCGCGTCTTGTCGTCTACTCGCTATCAACACTTCAATAAGAGTCAAATCACCCTGGCCGTTAAAGTTACTAACCCATCTGGGTCGTCGGTTGACTTAAGAGGCTGGATGGAGACTTACTACGGACACGTCCGCACGCCGGCGGACGCCATCATTTTGTTTGAGGCCTGTCGCATTGGTCTTTTGCCACGAGTACAAAGGCGTCTTTCTGAGAAGGAACGACAGTCAATTAGATCGGGATCAGTATTCGTCTGGGATGAGCGAGAAGCGGGCATGCGCCGATGGACGGACGGCAAATCATGGAGCGCCAGTCGAGTGTCCGGTAGCTTTCTGACATATCGCGAGATGGAAGGCAAGCGGGGTGGTGGCAGCGTCTCACAAGGCTCCATGCCTAGGACGGGTAAGACGCCGGACAGCAGAGGGAGCGACGAGGAGCGAGGTGACGGCACTGATGAGGGCCCTGATGGATACCGGTACAAGCCCGATGGATTGATGAAACAGTCATTCAGTATCACAACTTCCACTGGCCAGCATCTCCATCTGATCAGCTACTACGCTCGCGCTCATTCATCTGCCATGTCTCTCCAACAACCCACCACAGATCCCGCACTCCGTCATGTTCGACCCCAGAAGGGTCTGTATCCGGAGTCAACAGTCAACGATCAGCAGAACCTCCCGGTGGTAACTCGTGGACCCATGCCTGGTGCTGCCTACCCCATCACTCCTCACCCCATCGGTCCGTATCCGCGTGCAACCCACGCGCCTTCATATCAACAACCCTCGTACGCATGGCCTCCAACACCCTTGGCCACACCACCAACAGTGTCTGTTCATTACGGTCCGGGCTACCCTCAACTTGTCCCTGGCGCCAATGGTCCCCCGCCATATGGCCACCCGCATCAAGCGCCCCCTCACCCAGCTCACGGCCATGCCCTCCCCCCGCCTCCCCACGGTGCACCTGTGTACGATCGTCCACCTCATCCCGAATCAACCCTTCCTCCGGGTCCCCCACCAGGCTACCCCGGTCGATCACCCCGCACAATGCATGAGCCTCTCCAACAAGGAAGCCCCCGAGGCTACGGGCAGCCCATGGCCGATCCCCGTCTCGCTTCTCCCCGCATTGCTCACGCACCTGGCGCCCCACAGCCCAACGGTATCGCGCAAAGCCCGCACATGCTGAAGCAACAACTCGGTCCCATCGGCACTCCCCCCAAGCCCGCAGAACCGGCTGGTCCCCCAGGTACCGTTCCTAGCATTGGCACCCTCATGGCTAGTGCATCTCTGGCCCCAATCTCCTCAACCGGCGCTCCCGCAGGCCCGGGCAGCCCCAATCCCGCTCGCCCTGGTGCGATGGGCGAAGGCCCCCGAGATATTCCTAATGAGAAGATTGGATTTGGAGGTGAAGACATGAGGGCTTTGCGCCAGCTGGACCGTGTGTTCACTGCGTAAAGGCCACCCCCCAGTCCTTGCGCAACCCAAAATTCTCTTTCAGACTGTCTGTCCAGTCGATTTCTCGAATGTCGTTTCTTGGCTGTGATTGCAATCTGTCTTATCTTATTTATTTTTACGGAGCAACGGAGTTGCATGTGATATCCATTATGTTTTGCGCGTTGATTTTACTTTAGCATTGCATGGGTCGGGGGCTATCTGCATTTATCTTCCATTTCATCATGTATGATCAGGTCATGGGTCACGGACCTCTTATCACATCATTTATGCATTGGGATCGGTCTACACGGATGGGATATGGTTCTGGTATTCGGTTATCGTCAATGAACTAGCTTGTGTTCGTTCATATGCGTTTTAAGTAGATTGTAGTCCAATGATTTTGCTGAAGTGGTTCACTCCTACTGGAGACGCGTATCAACAAATATAAAATTGCAAAGTTATATGACGAATTCGTCTCTACATCCCAGATGCAATCTGTTTAGATGTTTCTGGGAGTTAGGGGCATCGCTAGCCCCAGTTGATAGAGAATGTGGTGTGCTATCTTTATCTTTGATGCGCTTTTAGTGGTCGTGTTCTGTCCTCATCAATTTCGTCTCATTGCTATGAAGGAAGTTTCCTGTTGCGAGATGGCCCCGTGCGCTGTTTCCGGAGCCTCTTTGGACGCACTAATACCTCTTACCATGGATGGAGGCTTCTATGCAACATCCAGCATGGTTGTTTCAGCAGATGTGTGTATGGCTGAGCCATCTAGAGTATCCCAAGATTGCTTAATGACGAAGGAAAGCTCTTCTAATTCGGTCATTTGGCGAAGATCTCGCCAGGTCATGATTTATGTACGGCCTCCGTTTGGCCCTGCTTTGTTCTTGTTGTAGGGATGCGTATTCGCTAATCAGCCTGGCTTTCAAACCTTCGCCCGTACAGATGATTTTCAACGTCCTGTCATCCCTACTTACATTGTTCATTCCGAGCTGGTTCACTATTTGGGTGGAGTTCGATCGACAGGCTCTTGGATTCCATCTTGGCAAGGAGGTGGTGATGTGAACGAGGCTTATCGTGGAGGCTGGAAGGAAGTATCTGCTTGAGAGCATCAAGTACGTAGTTCGGGGCGCCTGAGATGTGATAGATGATCTCGGGCTATCGTAGGTGACTAGGATTTCTGCCACACAGCCGCCGGTATCGAGAGGTGTTCCAGTGCGAGGAAGTCTGCTATTAGACAATGGGACTCGTTAGCCAGTTCTTTCGCAGAGAGATGTTGAACATTGAAATGTTGACCATAGTTCGCGTTAACCAGACCTTTCTTGGAAGAATAGCCCTGCTTTTGAGGAGCAAATAAAATGGAGACAAACATGGACTCGATCATGCTGGAAACGATCCCTGTCATTTGAATCTTCCTGCTTGTGAATGAAGAGCCAGATGGCTTGACTGTCAGAGATGACCCCTTGAAGAGGGAGGAGTGCCTGAATGGTAGATGACAGTAACGGACAATGCGTTCCGAGAAGATGAGTCCAAGGTCCATGTTGTACTGTGCCGAATGAGCTCTTTCAGGGAAGTCGCTCGATTCTTGAGTCAGTGGTTGTCAACAATTCCTTTTCCCGTTTAAGCATAGTCCAGTCAGGCTTCTGCTCCATTACAAAGTAGCTTCGCGGTTGCCAAATACGCCAGTCAAGTCGTCGGCTATACCGTGATACCTGGTCACAAACAGTGTGCCTTCTCTTCTGCGGTGTGAGGAATTTCCAGGAGACAATTATTGGATTCGATATCTGTTTGACGAAATCCATGGGTCAACAACCTTCCAATCAGCATAGAGCTCTTTTTCTCCCCTCTCCTTGTTTTCTTGTCCACCATACACCAGGTTTCTTGCCCACAAAATGCAGGTTCCAGCTTCTTCTTCTTCTCGGACCAGCATTCTGTGCTACTGGCAGAAGCGAATGTTTGGGTTAGCTCCATGTTAGAGAGGAAAAGAAACAAGTGTCTCATGCCGTCTGCGGAACCTAGACAACGGACTCCGGCCATGTTCAGCTGTCTTCTCTATCCACCTTGGGAGAAGCAAACTAAGCTGAATCGCTTTCGGGGCTGCACCTCAATCTTATACATGCAATTCCATATTCGAGAAGTGACTTTCGATTTAACGTTGTTGTCAACAACGTATGGAAACCGAGACCTATGCGACTCTGACCAGCTGTGACGATGCTGAACCGTCCCTATTTCCGGATTCATGACCTGTGAGCCGGAACCCCCGGGCTGAAGGTGGCTCGGCAATATCCCATGAATCTTGGACTTTTAACTTGGCCCCAATATCGATGACAGTTGACCTACAACTTTTGATTTTTTTGTCTTTCCCGGAAAAGGACATCTGGCTTAGTCCAATGCCATGTTTCAATGGCCACACGACACGAGCCATGTCTCTTTCGAAATTGACCCTGTGATATATCTTAGTCGTCATGGTGAGAATCAACTTGGCTTGAAATAGATGACTGGTCCAGTCGTGCCTTATTTGACCGAGTGATCCCCGCATATGCAAGTCTATGTCATTTGAATTTTGAGGTTTCCAAGATCGCTGTTGGCTGCCCTGTTCTTAGGTCAATACTCAGGGCCCGCACTGCGGACGTATGGGAATGACGGTCTGAAAGTGTGGAGTCGAAAGAGTTGAGGTACAATCTGAGCTCTCGATGCCATTAACTACTTTCTACTATCTGACTCTTGTTATGCATTTGCGAGAGGTCAAGTTAGTTAAGTTTCTCCACCGAAACCAGGGAAAGCTCCGTCACGCACAACTCATCACACAAGGCCGGCATCCTGAGGCCACGAATAGGATGAGCGCTAACCATGCAGCCACCGATCCTGATTGAGAATCTGGTGGAGCGATCGCTTATGTGTCCCCTCTTGTTAGGCTGGATCATTGTATTCTAGCCAATTATTATCCAGAATTAAAATGCTTACAAACATGATCGAATCGATTCTGGCCTCTCCACGTTTGCCCCGTCAGCTTCCAGAAGGACCGGAGAGCCCGAGAAGTTGCTACTAGCAGGGCGCCTCTGCGACCTTACAAAGCGCCTGCCTGTAGAGTATTACGACAGCCTACAGGGCTGGCCCCGGGGGTCTTGAGGGCTTCAGCTCAACATTGAGACGCAAGAACTCTGTAGATTGATCTCACAAACCTTGTTCGGGCCAATGCGAACACTGCTTTGAAGAATAGCGCACCGCGGAGATAGAACAGCATTGTCGGTTCCGCCATTCGCACTATTGAAGTGACAGTGTGCACCTAGTTAGGCAGTTCCGACGATTGGAACGAGGAACCCGACGCTTAGGCAATACATTCGTGGCTTTCGCAAAAGCAAGAAGTACTATACCCAATCGTTCCTGCGCACGTTTAATTAGTGAAAGCTAGAAGAAATAGCACTTGAGATCATTCCGAATCTGGAACCAGTGGAATGCTTCCCAGAGCCCCTTGAAAGTACTCTCTCAGAACGCTCTCCCACCTGTAGACTTGTATAGTATGAGCAGAGATCGGTAAGACCGGGATCACAGGACTTCCTTTTCCCCTCTCGCCACGCGTCACAGTATACTCGAAGGCGCTAACTCTTTACCAGTCCAATTTCCTCACCGGGAGTGAATCGAATGTCACGGCTGATCCGCGGAATTAGGCTGGCTTCGAAAAATCGCGCAAATGGGAGGCAATCGATCTAGAGTAAGGCCCCCATGTATTGCAAAGTTCTTTTAAGCGACAGCTGGGGAGTGCGATCGGAAGGTGCCGACGAGGCTGTATGGATAAGCAGAAGCCTTACCAGCGGTATACTCCGTACGGGGTGCATGAACCGCAGTGATCGCCTTTTTCCTCGGACTGAATTTTTTTGAGGGATAGCATTGAGTTCAGCGGACATCGTCCATAGCCCTGAAAAGCTGGGTTCCTCCCCGAATTCATTCCTGACTATTATCTGGCTTGTTATTGGGTCGTTCGGACTTGGTCCGTGTAGCAAGTGTTGGGTGTGGATGATGAGTATCGTCATGGCGATGCAAAGTCTTCTGGACTAAAATATATAATTCTGACCTTTGGCTTTATTATCATTGGGTGTTGGGTGTAAGCCGTGTTGAAATGTTGAGCCAAGCACGGATATGCTACCAGTTATGTCACGCAATTCAAGCGTTCAAGCGGTCTCAGTTTGCTTTTCCTTTCAGATTTATAGCTCAAGCGATCGTCGATCATGGAATGGATTTTCATTTCTAATTTGAGATTTGTGATCGGAGGAACCAACCGGTGGTGAAGGGATGATGCTTATGCGGTGGAAGGTTGGTATAATGCGAACTATTATAGGTGGCTTGCTTGCGACGTCCTCGGGGCGTCAAGCCTCTTTTCCCGCGTTGCGCCCCAAAAAGAAAAAGTAATTCTCGGGGGCCGTTCTGGCCCGTCAGGATCCACATGGTGGGACGATGAGCGAATCTCGCTTGAAATGGCGGCTTATTGGCTGATGGTCGAAGGTCAAAGATCTCAGCCTCTGCATCTTCCTCCAATCCCGTGTTATGATCACCGATTGCTCGGCAAACCTACTCGACTCGTACACGAGGTCATGTGGATCATCGTTTTCTGCTGGAATCCGCATGAAGCGCAGGACATTACAAGATCAGAGCTTAGTTGGCTTGGCTAGAATTTCCATTGCCTACATATAATTAGGGGTGATGAGATCTCCACATTGGAATCCACCTACTTGTGGTCATAGTACGACATGGGGTTTGGGCGGGAACAACCTTCATTTGAGACCCGCCGGTCACCCGTGGTTGCAAATGCAACTCTACATCCCTGGCATATTGGAGACATTTTATCATGCAACAAGCGTACTCCGAGGTTATAGGTCATTGTCCCTGGGTTTTATTCTTTGTTTTTTGTGTTTGTTTTTTGCTTTTTGCTGAAAGAAGAAAAACCTGGAGAGGGGAATCACAGAAAAATCCGCGACAGCCCCATCATAGCCACTGATTGGCTCGTCCTCTCTTCTTAGCGTCAGATCACGGTTTTCTTTGCAGGTCGATCTTCTCGGAACAGAAATTGCCTTAATTTGAACCAACTCCATCCGATTGCATAAGTCGTTTGACCAAGTGGAGAGCGAGCGCCCGCGAATTCCGGTACCTGGACTTAAATGCATCTAACAAGGCAACTAGCAAGGATCGCTCGGCCTGAAACGCGGATTTCCCCTCTGAGCGCTCCTCAGCTGATGCATACTAGGTTTAAATGGTACAAAAGGCCGAAGTGTCCGAAGTTTCCCCCCTCCTTACGGTCATACGAAAAAAAAATAATAATCAGAAAAAGAGGGGCCTATGACAGCCATTACCCTGTTGGTGCGCCCGCAGGTACTTAGACCTTGGGCTGCAAGTGCTATACACGAATTAGGCAAAGAGAATCCACTTGCCACATTCCCACCCCCTTGGGTTCAGTCACAAGCACTAATTATCCACTTCGTATGTCCCAAGGATTCGGGAATGGGCTTTTGATAGAGCTGTCAGAAAAGAAAAGAAAAAGCCCAAGGAAACCATAAAGGCAATAAATCTAATAGTGAATATAGTTCCAAATGGAATATTGAGTAGTTCCAAGGGTTTACCGGTGAAAGGCATTGGAACTCGTCCAGTACGTAGAACCTTGTCGATTCCCTGCAGCGGATGTCTGTGCTGGTCCATCCAGAAGATCTGGCCCACTTCGTACTTTACCCCAGATTGTTGGCGTCGTACAAAGGGGGAGAATTGCGTAACGAGTTTCCATGTCGGCCGATCCTGTACCTTGAAAAAGCAAAAGAAAAAGAAAAAGAAAACGCCAGAAAAGAAGCCAAAAAAAGCAAAAAAGCAAAAAAAGCCCTGCGCTTAGACCCGACAAACTCCGTGGAGATTGGGATTGTCCCCAGTGATCATGTACCTAAGCTAACCGGGCGTTCGTGAAACCGGGCTTACCCTGATGGCTCATGGGATCCAGTTTACGATTTTCATTCATTCTTCTTCCCTCTTCTTTGGCCCCCAGTGAGGCTGTGTGGGCTCGTCTAGCAGCCTCCATCGGTCTTTTGTGGGGAATGTCAATGCTTTTTTTTTTTTAAATTTCTTCCCGATGTCCTGCAAGTGCAGTACTAATTCATTACTGATCTAACATTCAAAGGGTAAAGCTCGGGACTTGGCCCGAACTAACCCGTCGTCAATGTCCTTAAGCCCACTATTATCCCCCCTCTTAGTCCACTTAACTGAGTAATCCCTATGCTACTATTGCACGAGAGCCTCGTTACAACCACAACCAGGCAACTTGTGTGTACTGCTGCCTAGAAAGGAATATCCTCCATAGTCATAGATCGTCATGTGTGGTTTTTCCGTTAGCGTTGAAATCAAGTCAAAGTCTCCAGACGATCTTGACGCTAAAAACCAGACGGAATAGAATTAGAATCTACCCAGTAAAAAGAATTGCTTTTTTTTCCAACTCCTGTCTCGGAGTCCTCGCTTCTTCACTGCAAATCAGGGCACCAGAACATGCTTGGCAGCCTCCCCCGCAATGCAAAGTTTAACCTTCTATAGCCCAAATTCGTATGACCTCAGGGCTTTGGAGTTTCTATTACATATTCGATTTAGTTGTCATTAAACCGACTTGACTTAAATAAACTCCCCCCCCCCTCCCCATTTAGTATTTTTGCCCCTCTTTCCCTCGGATCTTTCATCCTGATCGGCCGCCATAACTTTGGTGTCCACTTAAACCTGCAGTCGCTCGTTTTCTACTTTCCCCCCTCTCGCCCCATCTATATACCCGGTTCCGGATTCTTTTTCCCCTCTCTACATTAAAAGACCATCTTTCCCCCCCTGGCAAATCATAGCCTCTCCTTCCACCTGGCTTCCACCGGTGCCTAACTTCTCCCCTGGACAACCCATGTTCAATGTTGTCCATGCAGAACTCCCCATATAGCATCCACCCGGGTTGGAACGCATCGGGACTGCAGGACGAAGGTTGCTCCGCCCGCTCGGACATCCCCACCCTATCCGGGATCAACACCCTCCGAGGCAGTATCTCCAGCGCCAGCACCGGTGCTAGTCCAGATGATACGTCAACCGACTCACCCGACTGGAATGGAGAACAGTCGCCCGAATTTGATGCATCAAAGAATTTCCAGTCGTCATCCGATGGGGGCATGGTCGAATCTCGCGCGCACGACATGGTCCTGAGCGACATCCCACCCAAGGTTGAAGAGCTGGACGACGATGTTCAAAGTGTCAAGCGGTCTGAAGTGGGGAACGAGTTCGACCACGAAAACTCGGGTGCTCCCGCGACCGTTCCACGGAAACGTGGGCGTCCACGCAAGCATCCACTCCCTACTCCCGGTGGTCAAGCCAAAGTGACCAAGGGCCGGTCCAAGACCGGTTGTATAACCTGTCGCCGCCGGAAAAAGAAATGCGATGAGACCAAGCCTGCGTGAGTGATGAAACGAGAGCGCCGGGTAAATCCATCCCCCTGGGTCAGACGAAACTAATGCGATGTGATACTAGATGTCTGAACTGCCAGAAGAATGCCGTCGTGTGTGAAGGATACCCTCCGAAGGAGATTTGGAAAAGTGGAAGGCAAAGGGTCGCGGATGGTACGTATCTAAATCTGGACTTGGCGCGCAAAACAATCTTGGATCTCAGACTGACCAGACCACCCTTGTAGCTGTCCGAACCCAGTCCCTAGTCACTATCCCTCGCAATCTTCCCCTCCTTATCGATGGCGTCGAAACCGAGATTGATCGTCGCTTCCTCGACCACTTTGTGTATGGTTTTAGTCGGGTCTTGACCCTCATCAACGACGACTCGAATCCGTTCAAGGAGATCTTGCTGCCGATGGCAACTCAACACCGGGGATTGATGCATTCTCTCATGTGTCTGTCGGGGTCGCACTTATCGGGACTAGACCCGGAGCCAAAGTTGAGGGAGCGCAAGTACTATCATTTCCATCGAGCGATCCAGGATCTGAAAGAGAACATCACCGCCTCGTCATCCGCTTCGACTACCCCTTCGGAGGAGGAACAACTGCTGGTGGAAGATCCTATTATTGCATCCACCATCGCCCTGAGTTTGAATACCATCTGCGAAGGCGAAACAAATGGTGAATACCGACCGCACATGGATGCTGCCCGGTATCTCCTCGTGTCGCAACAGCCACGCAATGAAAAGTTCCGACAGTTTATCGTCGAATTCTTTCAGTACCACGACATTTCAAACGCCCTTACTTCCCTAGACCGCCGCCCGGCCCTTCTTCAGGGTACCATGCGTATGCCCGAATTTGTGCCGGGCGCTTCGGCTGGTATGTTCTTGGGTGTGTTCGATGGATTATTCAACTACATCTCCCAGGTTACTCAGCTCCGAGACCGAATCCGCCAGCGATTCAACGAAGGATACGAGCCGGCAGTGGACTACCAGACCCTCAGCGAGGCCGTTCAGATCGACACCGCCATCCGGACCTGGAAGACATCGCACGAGGAAGACTCCTCAAACTGGTGCTTGGCCCAACTATACCGGCAGTCAACCTGGGTGTACCTATTCCGCACCATTCGGCCCTCACGCCCCAGCGAAAAAATCGCCCAGGTAGTTGACGATGGTCTGGCCTATCTAGACCGTTTGCCACATGATGCAGGTGCCTACAGTATCGTCCTAATGCCCCTGTTCCTACTGGGCTGCTCAGCCTTCTTGCCCCAGCAGCGGGAACGGATCCAACAGGGCTTCGAATCTCTCAAGGCCTATTCCAACCTCCGCAACATCGAACCAGCCTTCAAGGTTGTCACTCGCGTGTGGGAGATTATGGATACCAAGATCGAGGACAGCTGGGACTGGGAGAAAATCATCCAGGACATGAACATGGATTTCCTCATCACCTGAAATTTCGTTTCTCTACTCCATTTTTGATACCCGCTTTTACCCCCATACTTACTTTTCTTACCCTTGTCACGGGGACCTGTTTTTTCATTTTTGTTAACTGAAGGGCCGACAACGAGCATGATGACCCTTGCTTCTTGGCGACTGTCCCACGCGGCGTTTTCTTTTCTTTTGGACATGCATCTGCATTCGGTGGGGAGGGGCTTAGTTCTGTATTTATTTTTTAGCTGGTGCAGACGGTGTGTGTCATGCAGTAAGGGGCAATGAGGTCAATCATCCTCCTTCTGAGAAGGGGGCATACTGTACATTCCGACTTGGTAACCGCACGAGGGGAGGATATGCACGATGTGCAAGAAAAAGGTGTTTTGGAAGCATGTTTTGTGTTTCGCGATCAGATCAGTTGGGCAATGATGACGACAGAACTTGAACAGATCGGCGTTTGATATGCTTGGATTCTTGGACATTTTGGGTCTGTTGTATATATCCATTTGGTCCTGTATGTATTGTCAATTTGATCCTTTAAGGACTACCCTGTATAGTATGATTTTCCGTCAAGTTCATGATTTAAACGAGTATTTAAATGTTGACTATCCTCATAATTCCCGATCACTTTGGATAGCTTCCAAGCTTATGCCTTTATATTCCCACACGTTATCATGATCTGAATCCATGGATGTTCTGCTGTGAATCCATTGCTTGGTATCGGCAATGTATTATATACTAAGGTGTTGCGCTATATAAGACGAAAATATTGAGTATGTTCATGAGTATTTTCATTTGATATGGTTAACAGCTTGTCACATTGTACAAGATTATCTATTTAGTAACCCTCCCGAGCACCGCCCGTGACATTCTCGCCATTGGCGGTCTTCAGCTCATTTAGCATTCCAGTGCGGAACACGCCAACATCAGTGATAACAGAGATCATATCAAAGCCCTGCTCTGCACGAGCCCGGGCATCATTTCCATCAGTGCCTATGCCAACATGTAAGAATTTATCGGCTCAAATGGAAGCATTCCAAGAGGGAATCAGGGAAACATACAGAAGATAGCAGCCTTCTTTCCTGACGCATGAGCAGCAGCCAGAATTCGCTGAATAGCGCCCTCATGCTCCTCACCACAGCGGGTCACACCCATCTGCTTAGCGAGATCAAAAGGTCCGATGAAAAGGACGTCGATACCCGGGACAGCGGCGATCTTCTCCACATTCTCAACACCAGACCGAGACTCGATCTGGACAGCCACGGTAATACCGTCATTGGCACCATCATCATAATCGGGCCCGGGGTTAACGCCGGGCATTGAGTGTGGGGCGAACATTGGCCCGTAGCCGCGTGTGCCGAGAGGAGGGTACTTCGCGTATTTGACAATTTTCGCGGCGTCAACCTAAGCGGTATCGCGGATTAGTCCTGACCCGGGGAAATTTGGAGTCTGCTGCTATTGTGTTTGTCGGACTTACCTCCGAGTGGCACATTGGTGTCATGATACCGTGTGCGCCAGCGTCGAGGGCCCGCTTGATCATCCATTCCTCTGCGTAGGGAACACGGATAATGGGGCTAGCACCCTCGGAGCCAATGGCATTGTTGAGCTTGATTTGGTCAGTATTCTTATTCTTGCAACAACAAAGAGGAGAAGCAAAGTGCAAGGCTGTAAAATCAAGTTTCGCGGAATGAGGGCATACCTCATAGTAGTGGTGGTCAGAGATCAACCCATGCTCAGCATCAACCAAAACCCAGCTAAACTTCGTGGAACAACCTGAAGCTCCGTGCAGAATAGTCTTTGCAACGCCTGCACTGGGGAGTCTACACCCAAAAAAGTTCAATTGATCAGTGACGTTTCTGGGGTATCCAAAGGGAGCTGAACATACGTGAGCCAGAAGCCAAACGCGGGAGAGGGGCCTTCGAGGCTAGACTTGATGACTGTTGAGAACGACATTTTCAAAAGACAGTATTAAAAGATATTGAGAGAATCAAGAAGGAAAAGGCAATTAGAATCGGAAGAGGGGTGGTTACGCGGGGGTCTCTCGGGAGTAATTATGCCGACATCGGTGTCCACCCGTGTGCAGTGCGGGATGTCGGGGTAACTCCGCACCTGGGGCCGAGCGGGGATACCAGTTCCGTCGACAACCTCAAAAGGTTAACATGATATTTAAGTATTGGGCTAATAGAAATTATTCTGCATGGTGCAGCAATGCCTTCAACTATGCTTGATCTATGCAAATGTAATGTTCCCACCAGGAAGGCCCGAACTTTGGCAGTCTAAACACTCCAGTCCCAGAGGTCTATAAGAACCAGGCGTAACACATGTTCATCTCAGGGACTCGTCAATTGGAATGCAAAGTAAATATCCAAGTAGGCTAGAGTTACATGCACAACATCGTTCTTATTCGTAGCATATCTTGGCTCTGCAGAGCACCATGTCGAGTCCTGACGGCTTTGTTTCAGCCTTACCGATAACTATACAACCATATCCACTGTTAGGTAGAGGCCGGATCGGCATTCCGATCTACCTACATGTAGGGCAATAATGTACGATTGATTTGGCAGGAAGTCTGTCCATCCCTTCCCTGGTAACGACCCTCAGTCATAGACATGGATCAAATAGGTATAGCGAGCTGTCAGTTTCTGTGTTTGTCAATTGGCAAAGGTTGATTTAGGGCAGCACGTATATACAGCGCTAGAGAGTATAAAGGGCTTCTTGCACGCCTGAATCCTAGGCAGTAGACAACGAGGTATGTACTTCTGACAGTTGTGGATGAATAAGTCTCGGCAATGTACTCGTGATATATATTTTGAACCAGGGATGTTACCTGTGTAATATACGTTGTAATCGAGACAAGATAAAGCATTCAAAGTTGCCTAATCGGGGAATTGTCTGAGTCCCTCGCTTAAAGCAAGGCGCCACGTGTGCTGACTAACTTCGGAAGAATTAGGCTCCGAACCAATCAAAACACAAAAGTCAAGGCGGATCCAGTTTATAGTCCGGTCTGCGGGTCCAAGCAATTAAGGAGCAGCGCGGTCCTGGTATCGCTACTGGGAAATACAAATGCAAGTGGTCAAACAAACTCCTTTGCTCACCTGGAAAGCCTGGCTGTTCACGCCTATGCCTGTGTTACGTCATTCTGCTATCGCACTCCCATCCACCAATTCCCCGAGTGCGACTTGATTTTTCAGATGGGGATTGGATGCCAGTGAATGCATTTTCATACTGCGCCTAACCAAAATAAACAACAGATACACAATGGAGAAGGATGAGATTATCACCGATGCCAACGTCCAGAAAGAAGACTTCGCGCGAGATGAAGTTCTTAAAGATGCGGGTTATAACCTGTGCCTTCGTGCAGTGAGCCCAGTGCATGTCAGCGTGAGCAAACTTTCGATTGACCTTCACACGACACCCCCACTATGGAAGACTTCACTTTCAAGACTGAGGGGTCGCATCCGCGGTCAACAAAATGAAGGCACCTCGAAACGGGTGTTAGATGGAGTCAGTGCGGAGATGCCAAGCGGTAGCTTGACAGCTATCATCGGCAGCAGTGGCTCGGGAAAAACCTCTCTCCTCAATCTCATGGCTAGCCGCATGTCCACTTCCAAGATGAAGGTGTCGGGACTGACTACCTTCAATGGAAACGCCGACATTGACAGCATTCGCAGTGCCTACATCATGCAGGAGGATATCCTTATTCCCACATTGACGGTTCGCGAAACGTTACGCTACTCGGCTGATCTCCGCTTACCGCCACCGACAACCCAGGAAGAGCGGAATGTTATCGTGGAGCAGGTAATTCTGGAATTGGGACTCAAGGAGTGTGCTGAGACAAGGATTGGGACGACTGCACATAAGGGCTGCAGCGGTGGGGAAAAGCGACGAACAAGTATCGGGGTGCAGCTGTTGGCCAACCCATCTGTGTTATTCTGTGATGAGCCGACCACCGGATTGGATGCAACCAGTGCATTCCAGATCATACGTACACTGAAGCGACTCGCGCAGGACGGGCGAACCATCCTGGTCTCAATCCATTCGCCCCGATCTGAGATCTGGAGCCTTTTCGACAATGTGATCCTGTTGGCTCGAGGATCTGCACTATACAGTGGTCCGGCGAGCAAATCACTACCTCACTTTGAACAATGTGGTCATATTATCCCTCCCTTCGTGAACCCCGCAGAATTCTTAATCGACTTGGCCGCAATTGATAACCGAACTGAAGCCTCAGAAGCCGCATCATACAATCGTGTTGACCATCTTCGCAAAGTGTGGCAGAAGCTGCCAGGAAAAGGCCTGCCTTACCAGGAAAAAAAGGAGGGAGCTGTGGCATGTCTCGATTCTGTGGACTCTGGAGCAATGAGGAAGGTGCCATTCAGCCAAGAACTACGCGTCTTGACCTCCCGCACCTTCATAACCACCCTTCGAGACCCACTGGGTGTTGCCGGTAGTTTACTTGAAGCCATCAGCATGGGTGTTGTCAATGGTTGGATCTTCTTGCAGCTTGATGGGAGCCTGGCTGGGATTCGTTCACGAGAAGGTAGTCTGTATACGGCTTGCAGTTTGAATGGTTATCTCATATTACTATATGAGATCTATCGACTAACAATTGATATTCGACTATTTGATCGCGAACGCAATGAAGGCGTGGTCAGTGTTCCAGCGTTCTTGCTCAGTCGTCGGATTGCCCGTTTTCCGCTTGAGGATCTACCTGTGCCGCTTCTATTCTCCATTATCTTTTATTTCATGGTAGGCTATCGTCTCGAGGCGGCACAATTCTTCATTTTCTTCTTCCTCGCCCTACTCACACACTACATTGCCGTCACCTTTGCAGCAGTGGCAGTTAGCCTGGCAAGGAACTTTTCCGGTGCCACCCTGGTTGCTAATTTATCTTTCACCGTGCAATCATTTGCCTGCGGGTACTTTGTTCAAGCGAATCAGATACCGGTATATGTGAGGTGGCTCAAGTGGTGTGCATACACATTTTACGTCTTTGGAGCACTGTGTGCAAATGAGTTCATTGGACTTGATGATTCTGACCTGGGCCAGTTCTATGACTGCCCATATTCCCAGGACCCGCTTGATCCAGCCTGCAAAGAGTACACCGGGCGATACATCATGAACAGTCTGGGAATGCCAACTAATTGGATATGGAGACCCATCGTGGTGCTTATTGCATTCGTGATGGCTCACTACTTTCTGGCTGGCTTGATACTGCAGTATAATCGCTTCGCAATTGATATTGCTCAGGCTCGAAAGACAGAGGTAGATCCCGGGAAGGCCAAACTAGCGATTCGCCCAACTGAAGAAGTGCGGAGACTGGCTATTTCACTGGATCGGTATGCCTTGGAGATTCGAAAGCGTAGTTATCCCTGGCAGGAAACTCAAATCTTGAGCATTTTGAAGCCCATCACTGCCGAGTTTCGTCCAGGAGAGTTGAATATTATCATGGGACCATCGGGGAGTGGCAAGACATCGTTACTCAATTCAATCGCCTGTCGTTTGCAAGGGTCTGTTGAAACTCATTATCATGTACATGGCCGAATGCTCTACAACGGGGCCGTACCGTCGGACTCCGTGATTCGCTCCGTGACCTCCTTCGTCACACAGGACGACGATGCATTGATGCCTTCTCTGACCGTTCGAGAGAGCTTGAGATTTGCAGCAGGTCTGCGGTTGCCAATCTGGATGACACGAGAGGAAAAGAACCGACGAGCAGAGGAGGCCTTATTTAAGATGGGACTGAAAGAATGCGCTGACAACTTAATCGGCGGTGAACTCGTCAAAGGCATCAGCGGAGGAGAGAAGCGTCGAGTTACGATCGCCATTCAGATCCTTACGGACCCGAAGGTGTTGCTGCTTGATGAACCAACATCAGGTCTGGATGCCTTTACGGCCATGTCCATCATCGAGGTCTTACATGGTCTCGCAGCCGAGGGTCGAACATTGATCATGACCATTCACCAGTCGCGCTCCGATTTGGTCAGTCATTTCTCCCAGGTCTTGCTTCTAGCGCGAGGCGGATACCCTGTATACGCTGGACCGGGGCAACAAATGCTTCCACACTTTGCAGGGCTGGGCTACAACTGCCCGCAGACGACCAATCCAGCGGATTTTGTCCTGGATCTGATTACGGTTGATCTTCAGCAGGCAGACCGGGAGGCCGTCACTCACCAGCGCGTTCAGAAGCTGATCTCTTGCTGGTCCGAAGCGGCCCTGGCGCTTGACTCTACGTCCCAGATTGCAACACCAGCCGAGCTTGGTAGCTTCCGTCGGCAGATGCTCCCCTTTCGCGTCACATTTCCATTGGTGCTGCATCGATCATTCATCAATTTCCGGCGCCAACCCCCACTGATAATGGCCCGGTCGATGCAAGTTTTGGGGATCGCCATTGTCATGGCCTTGTTCTTTGCGCCGCTTAAGAATGATTATGCTGCTGTGCAATCACGGATGGGATTTGTTCAAGAAATTTCGGCGCTGTACTTTGTTGGTAAGTAGAAATCGTGTGCCTCATGCTCCTCGCTGACAAGAACAGGAATGCTTCAAAACATCGCCATCTACCCGAACGAGCGTGATGTCTTTTACCGCGAAGAACTCGACAACTGCTACTCAGCGGAAACATTCATTCTCTCCTACACGGCCATAGAAATCCCCTTTGAGATCGCTTCTGCACTTGTGTTCGGCGTGCTCGCAGCCTACGCAGACAATCTGAAGCGCACGGTGACGATGTTTCTCGTTGGTGCCTTCAACTGCTTCTGCGTGATCAGCTGCGGTGAATCGCTAGGAATTATGTTTTGTACACTATTCTCCCATGTCGGTTTCGCAGTCAATGTGACTTCCACTCTGTTATCCCTCGCGTGCACCCTCGCAGGCGTTATGAGCTTGAATGTCAATAAGGTGTTGGAAGGATTCAACTATCTCTCGCCGGTCAAATATTGCGTTGCCAGCATGGCACATTATTCCCTTCAAGGGCAACATTTTGACTGCTCGGCCGCGGAGAGACTTGTGGATGGGAGCTGTCCCATCACTACAGGGGAACAGGTGCTAAAGCTCTACAATCTGGACAAGAATGGACCGATGAATATTATGGCCCTAGGAGTTTGCACGATTATCTACCGATTTATCGCGTATGCGTTCTTGAAGGCAATGCGATCCCACCGTGTGATGGAGATGTGGCGTGAGTGGCGCCTTTCTCGAAAGAATCATTCTCAGCAGAGCAGATGATGACTTTTGTGTTTTTATTGATGTTTGATAAATTTTCTTTATCTTTTCTTTTTCTTTTTTGAATTACAGATACCCATTATTTCTTCATATTTGATTGATATGCAGGCTCAAATCAGATCGACTGCGTCGGAAGTCGCCGGATCCACGTCTTTGTATGGACCTCACTCAAAGACTCCGACATCTGTATATCACCGGCAATTGAATATTCCACGCACTTCACGGATCTCTACACAAGCATCGCCAAACCCAAATTCTGGGAGACCCGGACCCAACCAATAACCAACACCTGTGGAGCCTGGCATTCCGGAGTCTCAAGCCTCAAAAACTCGCGTGAATCGAATCAATTTTGAACATTCCATTCCGGACCGTTGCTTGGCGCATTGTAGACCGGATCGGAAGGAGCTGGAGACGGCAAAAGTCTTTGTACCTCTTGAATCAATGGATTTTCATGGGTTGAACCATGTAACCGGATGTAACGTGATGGGATTGTAGTGTGATTGGCGGAACCACACAACGGGGCGGTGGTTCATCCAGACTTGGCCAGACCACAGTTCACATCATAGGAACAGTGTTAGCCTTGGCCAACACAGCCTTCCTAATGGATAATTCGGCATTGAGTTTTGTACCTTTTTTCTCTCTTTTTTGTCTTTCAATTTTGCCTTTCTCGTCTCGTGTGGGTCAGCTCAACACCAATGATTCGATCTCGTAGAGTAGAAATCAGTACGGAATTCCCCCGAACTTCCACATATGTCATAGGACGCCTTGACAGGGCAAGTTTCAGGAACAGTAGATCCTTAAATCCAGGTCATTGGCCACTCAGACCATGAGTGGGGACTGCGATGCATCAATAATTGGAGCCCCGTTGGAATCAGGGTCTAGGCTCTGGATCTGACTGGCGGAGGATCGACAAAGAAGTGGAGGGTTTTATCCACTGGGTTCTTGCCTTTTCGGAAAATAAAACTTTTAACCGATGATCTTGGCGAGAAAAGAGAATTTGTTCTAGATCTCTGATTTTTTGCATGTGGTTCCCATTTGTAATCCTTCGTGGATGGTTCTCAGGGTCTGGGAAGTTCTGCTGTTTTCGTACTAATCAGCAGTATGATACGATGTAGAAGTAACAGTGTTCCAATGTGGGAATTTTGTGGATTTTTTATAAATTCAACCTCATCTATACAAGTCTAAGCAGCTCTCCCCGTGAACTCCGCGAGTTCCCATCATCTATGTTCATGATTTTGGGGGTATTCAACAAAAACATCAAGGAATCATAGCTCGTGACGACATTCTACCCGGCGGAATCAACCGCCTGGGAAAGAAGACATGTCGATTCAACCGACCATGTAGAAAAGAAAAAAAAAAGACAACAGTCTAGATCGTAATATCAACGTAAAAGACATAAAAGATAGTAAAAGACCCTTGAACGAGTGCTCGGGTCAACCGGCAAGGCAAGAGAAGATTGACAGTTAATATCAAAAGAGCGCATTTACTGGCCAATAGTCAAAGCCAGGCCGGTATCGATGGGGCAGCCGTGGGTGGCATGATCATCAGTAGGCTGGAGGTAGGCAGCGGCACAGGCGCTGTCACCGGCCGTGCAGACGGCAGAAGGGCAATCATTCGAGTTCCCGCTGTCGGAAGGCAGGACGGAGAAACCGTACTGGGTGAACTCGGAGTTGGCCTCCATGTTGATGCAGGACAGATCCCAGTAGATGGTGTCGGTGCTCTCGGTATACTCGAATTGGAGCACGTCGGATTGGTCGGGATTCGTGGCAAGCTTGATGGAGATACCACCGCCATTGGGGTTGGTTCTCCAGGCCTCGGCATAGGTACCACCGTTGGCAGAGAGGGTCTGCATGGGGCCGACATCATCAGAGACGGACCAGGCGTAGATGTCCTGAGCCAGGTTGTTGGTGATCAGGACGGTTCCACTGGCGGGCTGGGTGTCATTGCGCTTGACCATCATGCCGGAAGGAAGGGCAGAGGCCAGAGTAGCAAAGGCAGCAGCCAGGCCGAAAGTCTTGGTGAACATCATGTTGATGAAGATGGGATTGGTATATAAAAGACTGAAAGTGGGTTGGATATAGTTGGATAGTATGATCTGATCGACAGATTTGAAAGAAAGTGACGAGAATCGATCTCGTGAAAAAGAAAGTGGGTTGAATAGAGAATGAATGTCTTCAAAGAGAGAGAGACTGGTTTGGATGAGAACTTGACATGGCGCAACAGGACCCTTTTATAAGTTGAGAGAAGGGCGTGCCTGAGCCCAACTGAGTCCCCCGGATAGGTACCGACTAGAAAAAAACGTGGGTCTGGCAAGCCATGCAGATTGTGAACCATGGATCACGTCAAGGGCAACAGTGGAGCCCTGCTCTCAAGGCAATGGGAGTGGATCCAAAAGAAGGCGAATCATGGGGAGGAGGGTTTTTTGCCTCGGAGTGCGACAGTATACACATTACCGAGCAGAGCGAACATTGTGATACTCTGCATCGGCTGTCTCAAGGACATGGATACGAACATGGGCATGGGCATGGACTCATCTCATCTCGTATCTGCAATGCGGTGTGATACCGAAGACCTCGAGTTTGACGTACTCGGAACGGCTTAGGAGGTGCAATGGCAAGGCGATTCTAAGTGGAAAGAGCGTTTATGTGGTTTGGGTGGTTTGGGTGGTTTGGGTGGTTTGACTTGGGCTTGACCCGAATAAGGCAAGTGTGCCGTGGCAATAACCGCTCCCGAACGTCATTTTCTCTCCGCGAGCATCCACGGTTCGACCGGTTTTTCATTGAACGGAAAATCTCGTCTCTAACGGACTATCGCTGTTCCCTTTGCGATCCTGGACCATGGAATGTACGGGAAGAAGTATGAAAAATGAGTATAGACACGACAAACTGAAAATTTGAACTGAAATTTTGATGTGAAATTTTCATCTGAGTACACTTCGTTCGTACCTGCTTCTTCACCGGTTACTTCATTGTGTCCCACCTATGACTCAAGTCAACCCCGTTCCTGATCCTTTCCATATGGTGGCCAAAATCCACGAATAAAAAATCTAAAAAATCTAATTCTTGTCTATAAACTCCTACTCCACCGCCTCTGACGTTGCTAGATTTCTTGGGTACCTGTCGATCGAGTCTGGATTTCTTGGTACTTATATTGGAAGTGGCAACGATAGGGGTCCAAGCCCCAAGAAAACCCTGATCCTTGATCCTGGACATTACCTGACTGCAACTCGTATTGTGGACACGAATCTTCTCTGTTGCGCGAATTCTCCATTCCCCATGCCTATCTCCCTAGGCGTGCTTTTCCTTAGTCCTGGGCTAGGCCCGCGCTCGGCCAAATACCTTAATATATGGAAGTGGGCCGAACTAGGTCAAGTAGAGTAAAGCACGGGGCTTTAGAGGGGCCACAGAGGGACCACAGAGGGGCCATAGAGGGGCACAGGGCAACACTTGAGTCCCAGTCGATCTTGCCTTCCAGAATCACAGAGTCTTCTAGACCGCCACTTCATGATCCGGTACCTGCTTTCTGTTCGACCCACTTCCACTTTGCCTTGGCCACTATATCTTTTTCAGGGTCTAGTTCGTGAATGCCAAGATGCCAATAAGAAATCAAATAATAGATAATAGATAATAGATAATAGATAATAGATAATAGATAATCCAATGTCAGTGATGACAAACTAATCTGGTATACTACAGAGAAAAAATTGTATTCTCCGTCTCACGTCCCCGGGTGGGCTTCCAGTTTGCCCATGGGCTCCACTGATCAGCCACTTGAGTCACCTTCCTCGTCTGGCGTGACCCTTCCCGTTACTTCGTAAGGGGGGGAGTAGGGAGGGGTACCTGCAGCTCAACGTAGGGCCGGAAGTGGGTGGGATTGGATTTGGCTGGCCAAGAGGGCCTGGTGCGCAGTCCATGGCTTACCAATATGGTGCTCGCATAGCCGACAGACTGGCCAACGCACCCTCACTCGTCGACTCCTCTTTCTTCCGGTGACCGGCTAGCTCCAGATTGATCTGTCGGTGGGTGTGCACCAGCCAATCCACGTAGCTCTGTGCTTCATTATTCCGGTCCTCCAGCAGTAGTCGAGCGAACTCGTACTCGGCCCCGTCCAGCCCTTGCCGCGCCATTTGGATCGCCATACTCTTAGACCCGCGCACCGTGGAGAAGTAGTGTAGGAGGTTGCGGACCTGAGCGTTCAGATGCGTTTCCAACACAGGTAGAGAGGAGATGTTGGGGCTGAGTTCCTGGAGAGAATTATGCCCGGGCCCGAACAGATCCTCCAGCAGATTAGGCGAGACCTGTGCATGGAGCCAGAGCAGCACGATCTGGCCATTGTCCACCAAGTAGGCACCACCTTCCTCAATTTTCGAGAAGCTGGCACGCAGCGACGGTGGAATTTGAAGTTGGCCATGCTCGTTCGCGAACCCGTCCAGCGGTTGCAAGTTGTGGATGGCAATGATGCGAGGGTAAAGGTAAAGGGAGAGTTCTGTGCAGCCGAATGAACGGAGCATGCGTTGATCGTGAACCCGGCGGTCTGATGATTCGTTTCCGCCTGTAAAGATATACTTCGTTAGCCACAGGGCTTCAATTGACCAAAGGATGACAGTCTTTACCTTTGAAGGCTCTCGATTTAACCAAACTCAGCATGAACATCGAGAACTCCTTCAGATTCTCGGGCAAAATCATTTGACCCGGAGGGTTAGATCCCGAGAAGATCTTCCGGTAGCCGCTGAAGATATCAACTGTCTTCTCCAGAATATTGGCACGGATATCCTTCAGGGACTTGTCGAGTGTCTTGGATGCAGCTGCCAAGCAGAATTAGTATGACGGACGAGTAAACTGGGGGTCCAAGCGTCGACTTACCCTCCTTCGCGATAATAGCAACAACAGCGTCCTGGTCGATGAACTTCATGGTCTCCATACCACCTTCGTTGACTGCTGCCACAACGTTGATACACCGGACTCGCCGTTGCCCGTCTGCCGACGTGTATAGCAACGCAGCCTGGAAGTGAGCGTCCAGCTTGGGATCGAGTTTGCCATCGTAGCTGAAAACCACACCAATGGCTTTGTCGGCATCGATACCACCGATTTCAAGGTCGGCGCCAAGGGCATGCTGCACAAAGTTCCCGTGGTATGAAGACACCTGGAGACCATTGGAACAGCGCACCTTCATCAACGCTTGGTAACCAGTCTCTCGCTTGACAGTATGAGCAATCTCTTGCCGCACCTTCAGGACATCCCGAGGTGCATGGAAATTGGGGTAGAAGAAGGTCTCACCACCTGTAGTGGCTGAGACATGTCCTGTGATGAGTCAGTCTTTGAAATCGATTTCCAGGTATTATACATTGAATGCGTAGATGAACATACCGATAGTCGCCACGTCAATGTACACGCCGCCAGGGGACGCGAGGAAGAAATCAACACCAACGCCAGCCTCGGCCAGCTTGACTGCTGTCTTTTTCCAAGCAGGGTTTTCTGTGCTGAACAATTTGCGTTCTGCATCGGTCCCATGCAATTTAGGATCCTCTCGCATCTCCAGCTGCCCAGGGCCAGCCGTGGGCAAGCTAGCCAATGAGCAGATAATCTTTCCACCCGTAGATTGCAATGCGGAGTATGCGGCATTCAGTGCGGGGAGCAACGCCGGCTCAGGGTTCTTGATGTGCGCGAAAAGACTAGGTATCCGGCTCAAAAGCGATGTGATCACCGACCTGGTTCTATCGTTAGTGGTTTATACGATACCCAAGGCTCAAGATTGATCAGAACATACTTCGACTCATACGGATCGACGAAAAGACCCTCACTCAATGGCAGGAAAGGCTCCTCCAAATCAGTCATCACCATCATCTGCGCCTGATCAAATGTTGCCTAGAGACCAGTCAGTGGCAAGTTGGTTGTGGCAAATAGATCTCACGTACGGTAAGGTTGTAGAAGTGCACCTCGGAGTCGAAAGTGACAATGCCAACCTTTGATCCAGCTGGAAGCTTGTGCGCGGAGTCTTCGGCGCCCTCTGCGCCCTCTGCTGTGTCAGCATTGCCATACAACGCTTCTGCAATCCCTTCACAGACGGCCTTCAAGTAACCACGCTGAACCGACTCGCGGCTCACGTCGATCAGGAAGAGAGTCTGCAGTCCCACGGGTTCCTTGTTCCAGTATTCTTTCGGCACTAGGAACTCAACAGTGCCCATCATTAATTCAGGTCGTTGCATGCGGTCCACACGCGCTCCAGATGGATCCAGAGGCGCAAAGTATTCGGTCGGAGTATCATTGGGGAACGTGCACATGTTGCAGATGAACTTGCTACCACCCGATCGGAAGGACATAAAGGGATTGATGTAGGTACGGCATCGGCGGCATCGTGGAGGACCAATATCTCCAAAATCCAAGACCGGGATCGGCTGCTCACCAGGGTCTAGAGGGGCGAGCGGTTGCAGAACCATACCCATCGGCAAGCCAGTCTGGGAGAGGAAATCGGAGGTTGCGGGGATGTTATTGAGGGTGAGGCGGGCATGCTTAGGCGATGAATTGCCTTGATCGTGCGCGACGAACGGGATCGCCGCGGGCGGAGGAAGATGTCGGTCCATAGTCGGATAGACATTGTTGAAGTAGTACTGGGCCGGGATGTCGCGCGATCGAGGAATACTGGGGATCTGTTCAGGGTCAACGCGGCCCTGCGTGGCCACAGAGCCCGCACCACCTTCGAGACCTGGTTGAGAAGTGAACCCGGGGGCTGGCTGTCCTGGTTGAGGACCCACGGCTGGCGACAGAGGTCGAGGAGCTTGATTTAAGCCGGTGTTGAGGAATTGAGAGGTGGGTTGCACACCTTCCGCGCCCATTGCCTGGCTGTATGGTTGTGCAGGGGCTGCGGAGGCTGCCGGGCCTGCTCCAATGTCATGATGGGCATGCCGATGCTTTTTTCGGTGCGTTCTTGCTCCTGCTGCTTCTCCTGTCACTCCGAGACCAGTCATCTGAGAGACCAAACCCCCTATGTTCGGGTCCGCCATGGGTTGCTGCGCGGTATTGTACGCGACGTCTGGGGAATGTCCTGGGTATGGCTGTTGAGATGGCTGCGGGGAGCCATATGCGGACCACTGATTCGGTGAGGCATTGGGATAGACAGCTCCAGGTTGTGGAGGGGCGGAATAACCTTGAGACGAGTATTGCTGGGGATTAGAGGGGTCCTCGTCCGCCTGGCCCATAGCGTGATAGGGGGAAGGGTTGGCCATGGCGAATCATGCAGAGAGGACAAAGATCAAAAACAGCAAAGGAGCATATCGGGCAAGGAAGTAATGAACCCCGCGATGTTGACGATATCCCCGATTGACCACCTTTACACAACGGATTTACGTGCTTCCGTTCACGTGTTTCAAACAAATAAGCATAAACAAGTTCAACCAACTTTCTGTCCTTCTAGCTTCTCGCTTATTTCATTGTGATACTGAATTTCAATTTCAATTTCATTCCATCTCACTCAATTCCTCATGCATTTTATCATTTCGTGAAGTCTTTGTTATAGAATCCCGTGTATATAGGCCAGATCATGTCCACTGCCCGATCGAACTAGCTTCCTGCAAGCCAAATCATCTTCTCTTTCGCTCCCAAACTTCCCAATCCATGTCTCCCAGTCCCGACTCGGCGCCGACGTGCATCACAAATCAATTGGTTCGCGCTTATCGGTTCACTCCTATTGTTTGAAGTCCGATATGCCATAATTGGGCTTAGCTTGTACACCGTTTCTTTCCTGCATCGGACCTTAGCCCCTCCATCTGGCGTCACCAAGGTCGAGTAGATATACCATAAGTCTTTTCCTTTTTACATTAAGCTTGCCCCTCTCCCCCCCCCTTTTTTTTGCTTTTTCTTCCCTCTCTCCCTTATCTTGATGATCTGCACTTGGTTTCTCCCCTTGAAATGGATCTCATTGTAAAATCCCCAGTTTCGAATTGCAAATCCAAGGGAGAGCAGGATCAAGACCATTTCACCCCATCGGGTCACCCATCAATGGCCACAATTCAAGATGACGATGAACTGCTGCTTGCTCGCATTGGTTATAAACAGGTATTCGCGCCCGTACTTTGCCAAGTGTAATTGACATAGGTCAGGCTGGCGTTGGCTAACTCGGTTTCAGGAACTACGACGAGAATTCTCTAAATGGTCGACCATTTCCTACGCCATCTCCATTCTCGGGGTTCTCGGCTCGGTTCCTGCAACTTTCGGCTCTCCTTTATCGGTTGGTGGCCCTGCCACGGCAGTTTGGTGCTGGTTGATTGGCTCCTGCATGGCTATGTGCATCGGTAGTTCCGTAGCGGAACTAGTGTCCGCATACCCAACCGCTGGTGGCATGTACTTTGTTACCAAGCATGTCGTGCCCAGACACCAAGTCCCCATTTTCTCATGGGTTCAAGGATGGTGCAACTTACTGGGTCAGACAGCGGGCGTGTCCAGTGTGGCATATACCGTCAGTCAGATGTTGTTGGCTTGTGTTAGTATGAACTCGGATCTTGTGGATGGGCAGTATTCGTATTCCCCGTATGATCTAGACCTCAAGTCTTCACAAAAAAAGGCTAATATTTCCCATCCAGCACTGCACTGCAAACAGTGTTAGTTTCAATTGGAATACTATGCGTTCTTGGCGTCATTTGCTCATTGACGACAAAATCCCTTCATCGAATTATCCTGTGGTTTGCTCCAATCAATAGTAAGATTAAGATTTCTTCTCAATATGTCATCGCTAATGCCAGCTAATTAGTCGCGGCCACCATCGGGATATGTATTGCCCTGATATATCTTACCCCGGATAAGATGCCGGCCTCGTGGGTCTTTACCCACTTCACTGACGGGTCAGGGTGGGGCTCAAAGGTCTTCTCCTTCTTTCTAGGCTTCTTATCCGTGGCATGGACAATGACCGATTATGATGGGACTACGCAGTAAGTCTTAGGAGAGGCAAGGTGTGACATGCTTTCTCACTTTAAACTAGTATGTCGGAAGAGACCCATGATGCCGCTGTTCGAGGCCCCGTGGCCATCAAGACCGCCGTCTTGGTCAGTGGAGTCTTCGGATGGCTGTTGACTGTCTGCATGTGCTTCTGCCTGACAGACTTTGAAAGTATCTTGAAAACGCCTACCGGCCTGCCTGCTGCGCAGATCTTCCTCAACGCCGGAGGAAAAGTAGGCGGCACAGCAATGTGGTCATTTGCCATCCTGGTGCAGTTCTTCACCGGCTGTTCGGCCATGCTGGCTGATACTAGAATGGCATATGCCTTTGCCAGAGATAATGCTCTGCCATTTTCCAAGTTCCTTTCAAAGGTCAACCCTCATACGCATACGCCTGTCAATGCAGTATGGTTCGTGGTCATTTTCAGCATTGGTCTGAACTGCATTGCTATTGGCTCCACTGAAACTGCGACGGCGATCTTCAGTGTCACAGCACCAGCGCTCGATTTGTCTTATGTTTCGGTGATCTTGGCTCACCAGATCTATAAGTCCCGAGTCAAGTTTGTGGAGGGTCCCTACACACTGGGCCGGTGGGGAGCTCCCATCAACTATGTTGCCATTATTTGGGTCTTGTTCATCAGCACAATTCTCTTCTTCCCAAGTCAGATTCCTGTGACCAGGGCCAACATGTAAGACTTCCCCTGAAATTTTTTTTTTTTTTTTCACCATATACCAATAACAATATCAGGAACTACGCAGTTTGTGTGGCTGCTTTTATTGCCATGTTTGCTTTGGTGTGGTGGTGGGTTGAAGCTAGAGGGTAAGCCGTCGTTTGGTGATAGTATACATGGGAACCAACGCTGACCTATCACTGCAGCAAATACACTGGGCCGCAAACTAATGATACTATTCACGAAATCCCGACCGAGGATGACGACTACGTGGGAGATCATGAAATCAGCGTGTAGGGTATTCCGCAGGTCAACATGATCCGTCTGATGTTTCCTGCATTTCAATGCTTTGACGACTTTAGAATATAGATTAAATGGGAAGGCAATTGCTGGTTCAATTTGTGCGGAGAAACTTCTCGCACAGTTCGGTTATAGTACATTTACGAGTGATAGAAAATGATGCCAAGATTGAATGTTCATGAAAAGCTTTCCCTGATCCAGTAATACATAAAGTAAAATGTAGAAATACATATCATTCGTTCAGTTGCCTGCCACGACCGCTAGGCCTTCGTAGATTTTCCTCTTGACCGCGAGGAAACTATTCGGCCCACGACCCATAGTGGCCTGGTTCGCAGCCGACTGCGCTGAAGCCTCGATCTCAATCCTGCCGGTTCCCGATTTGCGGACAGCCACGGATTTGTCAATGAGAAGAGTTCCTTCACCCCGGAACTCCGCGATGTGGCCAGCGGCCTGCATGAGCTTTCGGAGATCAGCCAGACGCAAATCGCCGACATGGAGTGGTCGAGCCACAGACCTGGTGCCTGCAGCCATGCTCACTGGCAAGGTGTCAAGGAGAGGGAACGCGTCCGACTTGTCGCCAATCCTTGCGACAATATCTGTGGTCGGAACGGCGGCTGTAGCAGCTGCTACATCCTCAATCACCTTCATTTTCTTACTGACTGCCTCAGCATCGGTATCACCTTCTTCGGTGAGAATTTCAGGTCCCCGCAGCTGGGCAGTCAGAGCAACGACACCAAGGCTGCGGACGTGCTGCCAGTTCAAGCGGCGGACGAGGTTATTACTCAGTTTGACCATCCAGGCATTCGTGTCAACGCTTGCATCAATTAATTCGCCATTACTGGGTGTAAAAATGATAGCTGCTGCGTCTGCTGCAGAGGCCGAGACGTCAACGCCGGCCTTCGCCGCTAAAAGTTTCTTGCATTCGGCCGCCAGTGCCGCAGTCTCTTCCCTTATTCCACCCACAAGAATCAGTTTCTGTGGCTGGATAAGCGGAATGAGCATCTCCAAGCTACGCTTGTCGTGCAGACCCATGCAATCAACAAAGGCGATTCTGGCGTTGATTATGATCGTCTCTTTGCTGTAAACAGCCTTGGAAGGACCTTCAAACGGCTGGGCATCTGCTTCATCTTCGGAAGACGCCGCATCATCACCAACATCGCCATCGGATACAAGACTGATGTCATCACCTGCACCTGAGTCCACTCGTTGGCCATCCTTGGACAAGTGTTGACGCTTACGACCTGCAGCACCGCCGGATAGCCTTCGCCCGGCAGTTCCCGTGGTCTCGTCCCACCGCCGTTTTTGGCCAAGCTTCGTTTGTGCGTCCGATCGTCGTTGTTGCATATCTATCTCCTCGCGTTCCTCTGCACGTAGGTACTCTTCCGGACGAATGAACTCTCCATATTCGTCGCCCTTCTTCCGTGGCGCCACATATGGGAACATGCGCTCCCGTCCCTTTTTACCACGCACGTCATAGTCGAAGACGTTTTTCCGTCGTAAAAGGATGTTGATGCCTAGGTCTTCGTCGCTGACGGCCAGCTTGTTTCGGTTCGAGTGGGCGAGTGAGGTCGAGAAATTGAGGACACGACCTTGCTGTTCTGAATCCGAGTCTTCTGAAGACGTAGAGCTAGACCCATCATCCAAAGCATCTGCTGCGTTTTCGAGGGTTTCTTGACCGCCTCGGACTTGTGCAGTGTCCTGCAACTGGCGCTTGGTAGCAAGGTACTGCTGGTAGAGCAGTTGATCGCTAGCATCGAGAGGTACTCGCTGCACCTCTGTCCAGGCCAGCTCTCGCCCACCACTATGAACTTGTTCAAGCAACTCGCCATCGGAAGTCTCTTCAAGGGCCACACCGTCGCGCCTTTCTTCATACCACTGCCATATGATACTTCCAAGGGAGATATTATATGGGGACTCCGAACGTTCTTCATGCGCCAATTTGCGATATGACTCTGTCAACAGGAGCAGGTTATTGGGGTCCTCGGCGACTCGACGGAGAGACTCCTTTGAGAATCCCCAGGCTAACGAGGTATCAGATGCAAGGATAACTTTGGGTCCCTTTTCTAACAGGAGTTTCTCGAGACTCTTCTTGCGCTCAACAGTCTTAAGGTGCTTGAAATTGAATGGCCCGACACCTTTGCTGCTTTTTTCCTGGCCCTGTCCACCAGTCCGCTGATTGGTAGCTGCGTCTGCACCTTCGGCAGCTTCGAACTCCCGGATAATACTTTCATCCATCCACTCGAGCATACTTCGAGCTAAGCGCATGGTGGTGTTGACCTTCCGACCAGCCAAGTAAAGACCCGCGCCTTTCAATACATCCTCCTTCTCACCCGCCGCTGCATCACGCCATGAATGTTCCAGCGCATATGCAAGCTCGAGCACTCGGGCACTGGTGTCAGTCGGAATGAGGACAGTGCCGCCCTTTGCAAGACTACTTCGAATCATGTCAAGAAGGAGATCATCTCTCTTCTTCCGGCCACCGGAAAGAGCAAACTTATCACCACCTTGGGTACTGCAAATCAACGCTGTCGGCTTGCGTAATTGCTCAATGACTTCCGTTCCACTGGCTCCAGATCCACCGAACCACGCCGCACCCGCCACGACGCCTTCACGGGCCTGGTTCCAATCCATTGCATATACGATGGACTCCATGCCATGCTGGATGTGCCATATTGTTCCACCAACGGTATGCCCGGCATTGTAGGCAGTAAGCGTAAGCCCATCCAGGGGCGGGGAGAATGGAGACGGTAGAGGTTGGTGTGGTTGCGAATACTTGAGGGGGGTAATGAGGGAGAAGTAGCGAGCAATCTCCTCAGCGGTTGGTGGCTGTAGAAGGATTCGTCCTGTGCTGCCTGCAGCTTCAGTATTCCCTTCACGCTCCCCGGAAACCACCGCAGATGCTGCCGAGGATGCACCGGGCTCGGAGATCGACGCCGTTGGAAGGAAAGTGGCAGCGAGCGGTGCGGATGCGTAAAGGTCTTGTAGACTGGTACGACCAAGAGCAACGACCGGGCTTGTCGCATAAATAGGGATTTTGGTGAAGAGAGGGAATGTTTGGCAGCAGTGTACGAAAGCGCCAATGTGTGCCGGGGTCGCATGGGTCAGGAGAACGAGTGAGAGGGTCGGAATATGCCTGTGAGAGATCAATGCTAGATTAGTAAAATGGGAACCGAGACAATTCTTGATATTGTAACCGACTTTTCGAGCTCCGCCAAATCGCGGGTGTCAAAGGTATCATCCCACCCAACATCCACCAATATCTTGATGCCCCCATCAAGCTCCAGAATCGACTGTGAAGCTCGTGAAGACGATGACTGCGCGCCTAGTAGTGGAGTGAAAGTAAACATGGTGATCGCGTGCCGTCAGCAGCGAATCAACCGCGACTACGACTGCGTTTGTTCAAGCGTGTCGCGACGCCGTAGAACACGTCCAACCGAGTCGATGGTCTGTGGTCTAGGATTGGTTGTGAGTTAAGGATGGATCATTGTGTAGGGATCCGAGTAAGTGCCGAATGAAAGCAATAGAGAAAAGACCGTTGAATTCGTACAAGAGCTTCTCGATGTCGCTGTCCGTGCCTGTCGGGGAAGATGTTTGTGCGGTTTGCAGTAGCTTCTGGCTCACGTGATTTCGCATGCCAGAGATGTTTTTACATACAGGCCTTGGAGCCTTGATCTCTGCTGTCTCTCCAAGGACTAGCAGTACGCTTGTCGTGACATGTGTATCTGGTTTATTACCATAAAATGCGATAGATCATTGACAGCCCTGGGGCCTAAATTGCGAGCCCGTAGGTTTCAAGGTGTACAACAGTCGAAAGGAATTGCCTCTGAGCTTGATAGCAAGATCGGGCATTTTGTACTGCACTACATAGAATCAAAAGCTTCAGAAATCCATCTTGTATTGGAACAAGAAACCTCGTCAACAACAACATAATATTTTGGAAGTTGCTTTAAACAAATGGAAGAATCTGACCGAGTGGGCGGCTAATTTCTCCGTCCAATAGACTCGAGACCCGCACCTCTTTGTGGCTTAGGCAATTCCGTAGATGGTATAGAATCGCATAAGTACGAGACAAGATGATCTAGAGAGCTAGGCTCGATACCTACATATGTAGTTTCTTCTAATCTGCTAACTTTTACCTCCTGTGCCTGGTTTCTACCAGGGTCATGTGATGGAACAGAGATGAAAGTTTGATTGGCGCAAAAACCGGATTCGGGAGTCCACGGTAGCTTCAGGCTAACTGCGGCTGGCCACCACACGGCACATCGGAGTTGTGGGAATATTCACCCAGGCGAAGCAGATTTCAATCTGCATTGTCAACCTGATCCAGGTTCCGGATCCCTCCATGGCGAATATTGTGAATCATCAGATTGGGGGATGCACTTTCGACACCACCAGCAGGTCCGTGCCGTAACGCGGTTGGGCATTCAAATGCTAATGATAATTCACAGGTATTCGGCACTTCGGCTTGTTGGCGTTGGAACATATGGGCAGGTGTGGTATGCATGCCGTTTGAAGGACCTCATGGTCGTTGACTGGTTGGAACTAACAGGTTGATTTCCAGTTCTGCTACCGATAATCTGACCACTCAAGCGGTGGCTATCAAAAAAATAAAGGAACCCTTTCAATCACTGGAGGCAGCGAAGCGAAGTTTTCGAGAAGTCAAATTGCTTCGACATCTCCGACATGGCAATGTAAGCTCCACTTTCCAAAATTTGATCATCATTAACCACGGGGTGACAGGTAATTTCCGTACAAGATATGTTCGTCTCGCCTGTTGATGATTTGTAAGTTTGATCCTTCAGACCTGTGATGCCCCTCCACTAAGTCGTCAATAGGTACTTGGTGACAGACCTGCTGAGCACGGATCTTGCCCGTGTGATTCGGTCCAGACCCTTGGAGGATAAATATATCCAATATTTCTTTTATCAAATAATGGTAAGGATCGATTACAACGCTGCGGGAAATCTTGAGGTTGACTTTCAGCAGCGGGGCTTGAAATACATCCACTCGGCCGGAGTAGTACATCGGGATTTGAAGCCTAGCAATATCTTGGTCGATGAAAATTGCGACCTTAAGATCTGTGACTTCGGTCTGGCGCGAACGCTTAAGCTTTCGATGACCGGCTACGTGACGACAAGATACTACCGGGCACCAGAGATCATGCTTACTTGGCAAAATTATGGCGTCGAGGTGGACATGTGGAGTTCAGGCTGTATCCTGGCTGAAATGATCGAAGGGACGCCTCTTTTCCCTGGCAAAGACCATGCACATCAATTTTTGATTATATCTGACCTTCTTGGTTCAATACCCCCAGAGATTCTCCCACATATTTGTGCCGAGGGTGTGAGTTCTAGCCATGTCAATACCTCTGTCCCATACGTACTGACCTGTTCGTGGCTGCAGACGATGGAGCGCATTGCAGCTCTACCGCAACGCAAGAAGCAGCCATTTAGAAACAAATTCAAAGCTGCATCATTGGAGGGTATGTCTCATTCAGACCGTAATCCATCATCTCGTTCTGACTTGGAAATAGCTCTTGATTTTTTGGAAAAGGTGCTCGTGTGGGATCCAAGCCTGCGCATCAGTGCCACTGAAGCTCTTTCACATCCCTACGCGAGTCTCTACCATGACCCGGAGGATGAGCCGGTAGCGGGTGCGCCATTCGACTGGACCTTAGTGACTGCAGAATACTCGGTAGACACGTGGAAATATATGATGTTAGTGTCCTCTGATATACTCCGCTGATGGAAAGACAGCTAACCACAGCAGATATTCTGAAATTATGAACCATCTTTCCCCTCCATGATGACGGGGAAGTTCTCTTTTATGTCTTTACTCGGCTGCTGGCAGCTTGTGTGGGTTTGAGGGCACAGGGATGAACTCAAGTCCCACGAATGAAAAGTAATGAGTCTTAAGAAAGTGATGTGGGAGAGGACATTAGGCAGGTTGAGCGAACAATGGCCTTTTCATTGTAACCTCTGCATCAACAAACCAGCAACCAATTTGACTTTCAAGGCTGTGAATTCATATTTAATAACACTGAAGATCCTAAAGCAATATTTGGCGTTCAAAACCTACAAATGTATCACTGACTTCCAACTTCCAATAGATATTCTTGGTTCCCCAGAGACTACCTAAGTAGACATATGCAAGACCCCGGCCATCCGTCTCAACCTTCCAAGGTCCCTCTTTTTTTTCGCTGACTCTCAGGACTTGGAAATTCCGGTCAACTTCATGCCCGATGAAGTAATGCCAAATTGCATTAGACGGAATTAAATGGAGAGAATGGCCTGTCTGAAGCACGATTTTGCGGCAGATTCCACTTTAGATCCGCCGCTTGGGAGGCTGGAACAGAGGAGCCAGCCCAAGTCCGCACTCTGCGAACTGATTTGGGCGCAGGAAGATATCTTTGACGCTCCTTAGGGTCCTCACAGATCCTTTTGCATTTGGTGTAATAACTTTTGCTCGGTTCATGGCTTGAAGTTATCCTGTCCTTATGAGAAGGATTAGTTGAGGAACCCCCTCCTGATACAAGCCCGGCCCAGTTTACACCGTCCTTTTTATCTTCACCTTTGCCCTCTGAATCGGACTTCCTTTTTTCGTCTAGGTCATATATGTTAGCTTGAATGTCCATTGAACCAAAAGGAATTCAGAGCAGGGTGCCGGGAATGTAGCAAGTAAGGAGGTTAGGCATGCTAGCATGACCTTGTCCAGTTGCATTGCCCTTAGATATAGGCTCGACTAGTCCGAGGGCGATGCAAAGAGTACAGCAATACATGCAAAGAATTGGGAAATTGACGACGAACAAGGGAAATTGCGACTCACCAACTTGAGCAGCTTTGCCACCTAGCTCTTTCCTCGTACCACCTGCTTTCAGGGCCGATTTTCTACCCGTGGGAAGTTCCTTATAGTCTTTCTCTCCACTACCAGAGGCTACCGGAGAATCGGGAGTTTTATCTCTGGAATCTCGTGAACGACTCATCACACCAGGGGGGCCCAACGTCCCTTTCATGTGATGGCGCATTCTGCTAATCAATAAGTCGGTAGACTTGGCTTTGTTTTGACCATCACGAATGGCCATACTAGGACGCCAATATCTATTGCCAAAGTAGGGCTGAGGAGCACCGCCCATGAGAGGTGGCATTTTCGGCCACGCAGCTCCGGCTTCGGGTCCAAAGTGTGTCACTTTTGGTGGCCCAGGGAGAGGTGGTAATGGATCCTCCACATTGGCGACCACGCTCGATTTCATCTGTTTAAGCAAAAGGCGGATTTCGGTTCGGCTTTGGTAGTCATTCAATGCATCCTCGAGGCACTTGTAGGCAAACTCGTACAGCTCCTTTTTCGTTAAGCCACCCCATGTGTCCTTCGTGCCTGCCTGGAAGTCCCAGTAAAGAGTACCAAGACCAATGCTTGAATCATTGGATTTAGGGTGGCTATTGTGGTCGAGCCCGCGGATGATCGTTCTTTCTCGATGTGTTCGAATTAAGTCGAGTGCAAGGTCCCTGCCCTTCGGGAGGTCTGGTTCGTGTTGGAACAGCCGCCATCGAGGAAAAGGCCCCTCTTTACCCAATGAGATCACAGGCCAAGCTTGACGCTTGCCTAGGCTGTCGGTAGCACGAAATTGCATTACACTCTTGCCACCAATAATAGTCGTGATCATACCCCTTTCGCGTCGGGGAGGTACCTCCTTCGATTTCTTGTACTTTTGAATTTCCTCGAATTCCGCTGGCGCTCCACGCTTTGGATACCGGCCTCCACCTGCGATTATCCCTGGATTTGGGGTTCTTGTTGGTCCCTGAGGTCTGGTCGCTGGTGGAAGCCATGCTGCTCCTGACCGGCCTGGCACGGTCTCCTGAGGTCTGATAACAGTCGGAAATGTAGACTGAGATGATATAACCGGAGTAAGGATAAAGGAAGGTGACTTTAGGACTTGCGAGGCAAGTTGGACTAGAGCTGGAGAGGGCAGTCGAAGGTCAGATGGAATCAAAGTCTTGTATCGAACCTGAGCTGAAGCTGGAGTTCTTTTCCCTTGAACTTCATCTTGACTGAAATTATGACTCTGAGAAGCTTTTGGTAAAGGGGGTGGACCCATGAATGAAGTTTTTGGCTGCTTCTTATTTCTAGGGCCAGAGGTTATTCTGACGCGTTTGACTGGAAAGTCTTCTGCAGAATTTTGATGTTTTCTCTCCGGTTCAGGGTGTCTGCGCTTGAGTGAATGGGCTGGCATTGTGCCGGGTTGAATTGGGCGGTTCTTTCTAATGTACCCAGTTAGGTTCGTGATGCTATCAAGAAAATAGAACATCCTGATGGGTTGGACTGTCACTCACTGTATCGAAAGGAAGAAATCGTGACAGAAAGGAGTTTGGAGGAATATTGAGACCAATATCAAAGATGGGGATGTTTTATAACTGGTAAAACCCGGACTTCCAGGGTTCTTTGAGACCGTCCCGGAAGTTTAGTTCCTGAGAAAGCCGTGGGCTGATCTACACAAAGAAAATTGGCCGAGTATGGAACTCGGTATCTCTCTTTGTGCTAATATTAATTTTACAACGCTGTAAATTTGTCTCATCCTTTGAATGAATTTGAGAGTTGCAGGTTGGGAGACTTCGAAAAAGGTGTTGTCAACGCTGTCCAGGTCTAGGCATGGCCCCAACTTCGGGAGAACCGATACGACGGGGCGAAACGGAGTTCATAAAAGCAAGATTCAGAAGAAAAAAAGTGAAAGAACAATAAACAACGAGGTTTCACTAATAGTTCTGATGTAACCAAAATATTCTAGGAGATGCAAACCTACAATCCACAAGGGCGGTTCTGCACAAGACTGAAGTAATATTAGCAACAAAAGTATTTCAAAAGAAATTATCTTTTATAAAGCGAGCTTCATAGAGAAAAAAATGTTCACTAGTCAATAGCCTCAATCTACACACTCTTGTAATAGTGGACACTTATGTCAAAGTTTCAGAGGTTGGGGTTCTAAATATAGCTAACAAGGCTACAGCTCGAGGGTGGTTTCATGGCCAGGATTTGACAAGAAAGCCCCCAACACCTGGTATCTCTGGAATATCAACTTCTGAACAGTTACATAATTCGTAATGTGAAGAGGTTATTCCCAGGGTGTTATGTGTTGTCATAATCGCCTTCCAGAAGGATTAGCATGTTTCCCCTGATGCTGAGAATTTTCGAGGCATAATCCAGCATAGGGCTATTTTGGGCCGAATGACAGAACAAATCAGCTGAAGGCGTGTAACTTACGGAACGAGACCCAAGAATTCTAATTTGGAGGGCTCGATGTCAGAAATAATCGCCTGCATCAGCATTCAGAGTTCATGGCTCTGGAGTTGTCAAAGAGGAACAAATTGCCCGATGAAATTTTTGTATAACATTAGGTCCGCAGGTCCCTACGTAGAATTTGGGAGATACTGTCAAAAGAGGTATTTGGTTTGCCCTGGAATGTGAGCGTGTTACTTTGCCCATTGCATTTACCCAAAGTTCGGCGGTAGAACTGATTTCCATTTCCGGAAACAACAAAAAAGACTATGGTTGTACTTCAATCATATGAGATTCGATCTGTGGTATTCTATTTTTATTCATAGTTGGAGTGGAGCGAGGTCTATGGATACGAAGACAAAGGATAGGGGGACGTAGGAAGAAAAGTAGCGAATCCCGGTGTTCGAACAAACAAAAATATGAAACTTCTTCATTCGAGGGCAGAAACGAAAAATTCCAAAAAAACCTTAGGATTAAGATTAGGGCACAGACCTCCATGGGCTGCCCTGGTTAGAATTCCCCATTCCAATGATCAGACCTAAAATCTTGCAATCGTGTGGACCACATGCTTTCCCAGCATCCATGTTGATCGGGAAATATGGAGTCTACTCGATAACCATGCATACCGTGTCAAACAAAGCTGGGGAATACCAGTGACAAATTAAAATCCACATGTGGAAACGTAATTTAAGAATTTAAGCTTAAAACAACCTAGCGCTCACATGAAACAACATCCGGAACTCGAAAAAAAGTTCCTCATTGTACACTGGTGTACAAGACATCTCTCTCCGCAAGCATACATGGTCATATCTAGAATATGGAAAGGAAAACAAAGGGAAAACAAGAGAAATCACGAGAATGCCCTTTGCCACTCCACGAAACGCCATACCATGTCTTCAGAAACACCTAACAATAGGGGGTACTCGCAAGAATGGAAAAGCAACAAAAGAAAATCGTCTTTCTGCACAAGTCAATCAAATCATGTCTTGCAGAGAAGACCATTCAGACGGGGCACGGATAACACAAGGAAATGAAGAACACAATGCAAAGAGTTCCTGCTGCTTGCCCACACCGAGATCCACGACAGAAACAAAAACAAAAAGAAAAACAAGCGCCACGCTGGAAAGGGTATATCGGTCACCTCTCGTAGGCCCTGCTACAAGGAATTGTAAATTATACAATACAAGACGCCTCCGGGGCAGCTGAGATTGAGATCGGGATTATTTGTAAGGGAAAAAGAGTCATGCAAACAAAGGAGATGGTAGGAAACTTGGCAGGTATTCTGGTGTTCAGAATAACTCCCGGTAACGTATTAGCCGTTGACCATGTCATCTAAAGCCATTTTGCGGCGCTTGACGGGTCGCGGTTCAGGCTCAGGGTCGGATTCTGTGGTGGATGGAGCGGTACGAGCTCCAAGGGGTGGAGAATGGCCTAGTTGCAAAGGACTTGAGAGGTCGATCGGACCGAGGTGTCGAGGGATCGGGTCGCGGGCCCCCGCCGTGGAGGAGGACGAGCGTTGGTGACTGGGTGAGTGAGCGAACATGGAGTTTATGGGCCTCTGCGATGAGAGTGGGGCACGGGGGTCTCTGCGGTTCTCTTCTCGTCCGGTCGTCCAAATCCCAGGATATGGATCGCTGAGTCTGTGTGCATGGTGAGGCACTCCTGGTGGTGGACCTGGGGGCGGGGGACCAGGACTGGCTGTGGCCTGATGGATGGGAGGAAGTCGGACGGGAGATTCTAGGTATGGCTCACGAGGTCCAGGTGGTAATCGAGGGTCCGCTATCGTAGGGTGAAGAGAGCCACTGGGAGACTCGGCGTATGGGGCGAAGGGAACTCCTGTAGGGTGGTGGTGCTGTGGAGGAGAAGTTGGTGGGGGTAACGCTGGACCGCCATAAGCAGGGAATCGTCTGTCCATCCCAGGAGGCATAGGTCCTGCTTGAATCACCGGGTTGAATCCACTGGTCATGGGAACGAAGGCAGGCGGTGGGTGTGCCAATAATGCATCCGATGGCGCACCAGATGAAGAGAATGGTCGCCGAACTCCAGGGCTCTGGATCGCAGAAGCCGGATCCATGGGTCGAGTTAGTGGAAATACCGATGCTGACCAGCGCTGCTGCTGAGCGCGTGGTGCTCCCATCCCGGCTGTGGCGACGGGAGAGCCCATGGCATGTAGATCGGTCATCGGTCGAAGTTCACGGGACGATGTTGGCCGATGCAAGGTAGTCCGATGAGCTGTCATTGATGACTGCGGCTCGGCCGGCACTGTTGGCTGATCTGCATGCGTCGTATATGGTCGAATTGACGAGTCTTCTGCTTTCAGCGGGGGTCGTCCTCGTTTCTTATGCGTGACATCCACGCAAGAGGCCTTGAATCGAGAGTCAGTCTCATTTCATATCGAAGAACTAACATCAAAACAGCAATTTAAAGCCTTAAGATGAAATATCAGATACTCACAGCCTTGCCCGCAAGAACACATCTTCGACATGGGCGTGCCGGGTCACATCCCAGATGCTTCTTCTTACAGTTCACACACGCTGACGCTACATGAGCCTTTGTCCGTCGTGTGGACTTTGGTGCTAGTGAACGGCTTGGCTGTCCAGGGAGGGACGTTTCCAAGCCTGATAACGGATACTGAGGTGCCAGTGCTCCTGGTGGAAGCTGTGGAGAGCCAGCAAAGACAGGCGGCGGGTCTCCATACCGTGAGCGGATCGGTGCCGGCAAAGGATCTTGAATCGCTGGAGGTAGCTGAGATGGGCCAGGGCCAGTAGTAAAGTGGGCTTCCCCAGCTGATGTCACTGCAGGTAGAGAAGTCTGTGGGTATCGAGGCCGAGACTCCTCGGATGTCACCGCGGGCTCTTCGAGAGGCGAGCCAGACATAGATTGACGAGGAAGAGGAGCCCGTGGGCTGCACCCTCGAGCATTGGTCGACCAAGGTCGATTCAACGGAAACCCGTCTGGGCCCGAGTTGAACCGGGATTGTCCAAACTGAGCGGTAGTGAGGCTCGGTGGAGGAAGCACGAGTGGTTGCATCGGGCGTCAAGCAAGATCGAGGATAGTCCCACGGGGCAGCAAAATCTCTATTCCCCTTCACTTCTTACTCTTTCACTTCTTCCACTTCCCCTTCCACTTGCACTTCGTCTTCGTCTTCTTTTTCGTCTTCTTCTTTTCCCTGTTGCTGTTCCTGTTCCGCTTCCGCGCCTTTCGCTCTCGGTTTCTATTGGCGTGATGCTCACAAAAAGGGACCACTAGCTCTCGGTTCTGCACTTTGGGGCAGCATATCTGACGAACGAATCCCTGGCAGCCTGGACTAGGAAGGGGGAAGTTTCAAGGTCAGCGGTGTAGGGGTTGGGCAAGAAGGTTCAATATCCGTCATCCAGCTCCTTCGAGGACCACCCAAGCTTATAATCGATTACTAGAGAGATCCGCTATTGGAGGAGTCAGAAAATAGACTGCATCGATCAGCGGGAGATTTCCAGATCATGACAGCAGGGTTACTCATAGCCGCGCATGTCTTTCCCCTCCCAGGGCGATTTATTGCAGGATGGCGGTCGATCATCGAGCTAGGATCAAGGTGCAGGAGTAACGCCCATTGTCAAAGCCCCTCTCTTGCCCCCGGTCTCCTCTTTTTTTTTCCATAGGGGTTTTTTCTTTTTCTTTTTTCTTTTCTTCTCCCTTTTTCCATTGGAGTCAATATTGATTTGCTTGTATTTTTCTCGGATTTTTTGTTTTTGTTTTTGTTTTTTTTTTTTTTGGCCCCAACCACACCTTACCTCCTGTCTCGGTTCACGCACGTTCAATGCAGCATTGCAGTATGAAGCCCAAAGAGGTAATAAAAGGAGAAGAAATGGGGGTTATTTTTTATTCCAAACTCACCTTGGGAATTCAAAAGATCACCCTAACAATAAGGACGTTGATCTCCCCTGATACAAGGCAGAGAATAGGGAACGGTCCAGGAGAAATCGAACTCTTTTCCCTAACTTAGAGTAGCACACCCGACCTGCGGGCCTTCAGGGCTTATACCAAGTGAAGTGGGCGGGTCCTGGGTACAAGGAAGGAAAGTAGTGGTCTGTGCAAAAAGACACTAGTAGCTGATAGACTTGATCTCCGTTCATGGTAGATCTTCTCAAATAATGGAGTGCCCAACGGTACGGTACTGGTGGAGTAGATGAAAGGGCGGAGTATTTCTGGGTTTTATGCTATAGAGATTTGGCTTTTTTTTTTTTCTCCTATGCCCGGGAAAAGAAAACGAAGCTCAAAGGAAAAGAAGAAACCAGATAGATACCAGAGCTGTACCGAGTAGTTCTCCTAATCGTGGGGTGTCGTGGTGTGTAGGGTTAGGGGGGTTCCCTGGCTGAAGTGGCTTGCATTAGATGGGGAAAGTGACAGTGACACCTCTCAGTAAAGGGATCAGATTCCCGCTAGAATGGAAAGGGTAAGCCTAGAGGGAATCATGGATAATGGCACGGAGGAATAATTAGTTTCTCCTCAGGAGGGGGGCACTATTTGGCGCGATACCAATCAGACCGAGGACGCAAGGCGAGGGATTGACGGATCGACGTCGGCGCCCGCAGCCATTGCCAATAGTCGGGCTCGGCAATGAAATGCACATTCCGTTTGGCATGCACAAAGTACTTCTTGGCACAGCACATGAGAAAATCCATCACACAAGAATCAGGTGTTGATCATCGTCTTACCTTTCGGGGAGGACGAGGCTAAATTTCTGGAAATTCCAGCTTTTGGATCCAAGGAACGAATCAGGGGGACGAGTTAAACCGGAGAAAATCAATAAATACAGGGAAAATCCAAAATTCAAAAACAATAAAACGGGAAAATAAGCAATAGAAAAGAGAAAAGAGAAAATTAGGGGCAAAAAAAAAGATAAAAATAAATACCAAAATCAAAACAAGATAAAAGAAGATAAAAACTCCCGAGAGTCCAGACTGTAGAAAGTCCAGACGAGAACCCAATGATCAGGTGGTTCCCCGTATTGATATGCCACTAGTTTACTACCGTGCTCTATTATTCTCCGTCGATTCATCGACTCGATCCCTTTTTGATTTTTGATTTTTGATTTTTTTTGAATTCGGTTTTTATGCTCCGTTGTACAAGGGGTTACTGTTACAGTCGAGCCCAACACTGCAGATCAGGGTCGTGGGAAGTCTTACGGTTATGAACCATGAGTCGGACAGCTGCAGGGGGGGGGGGGGGGGGGGCAACTTGGGGTTTTTCTATCTGTGGTTAGATCGACAATGGTTCGTGAGAGTGATATACCGATGACGAAAGCTTGGTTAATCAATAGGCCCTGTCGTGATACCCCCCCTTTATACACTGGTTACCCCTCCCATTTCTCTGTTACCTGAATACTCGGGAATTGATGAGAGATTCAGAGTCTCTCTACACCGGTCGATGATTTTCTGGGGCCCTCCGTGAAGCAGTGCAGAATGATCACAGCGCATGCGCATTGCCCATCCCTTGGAAACTGCAGGGAAAATCCCAACGTCATTGACAGGTGAAGGACAAACCAATCATAATAAACGGGAGCTGCCGAGGACGAGCGGCTCTCCTGAAAGGGGCAAGGGGGTTTAGTATGTGGAACATGCGGCACGCGGAGCAGTAAGGGGTCTGTCACCCCGTTCATGCACGAGGGATTCAATAGTGCGAACCATTCTCCTCTTCCCCTGAAGTGGTATGACACGGGAGAAAATCCGGGAATTTGTCATAAAATTCGCCGGTAAACTAGTCCTTAGTTTGATTCTAAGGAGAATATTCAAGATTCTAGCCCAACGGTGATTTCTGTTGATCCGTCCTCGGCTATGATTGGGTTGGGATGCGGGGAGAAACCCAACTCTACGCACGAGCTCTCGCAGAGCTCAAGCTTCACTGTGGATCTGTCACTTCACCAGTCTGAAGGGGAAAAAAAGTACATTTTAAATTTTGAAACATAACATATGGTATCTCCGGACATATAAGATGTAGATATAGATCAAGGTATACAAAAGACTCCCATTTCTCTCTATCACCGCTTCTTCTTGGATGGCCGTCCATTCTTGTCACGACGTTTCTGTTGCAGATTGCGCGCCTTGCGGATATCGTCGGTCGAACGAATCTCACTCTTGCCACCCGAACCGGCACCTTGTCGTTCGCGGGCTGCCTCGTTCTTCTTCTTCATCTTGTCGTAATCGCCACGTAGGGGATCGGCGCGCTTAGGCGCCCGTTGCTGTGTGTGCCGGAATCGGCCACCACCCCGAGGACCGCCTCCACCACCACCACGGCCACCGGGGCCATTGAAGACATCTCCAAGGCCAGGGTTCTCGGCCTCGCCCACACGAGGCATATTGCCCATGCGCTTGCCCTTCTTCCAGCTCTGGAAGCGACCACTGCGGAAACTGGCGGCGATCTTGGCACCACTTTCACCGCGCACCAATCTCGTGCCCTTGGATCCATCCTCGTCGTTCTGCCGAGACACATACTTCTTGTGTCGCTTGTCCCAGCGCATGGTGGATCGAGGCTCTCCAAACCCACGCTGACCTTCGTCGCCGTTGAGGTCCATGGTCGCACTGCGGGAGGCCTGAGTGAAGTTCTGGTTCGTACCAGAGTGAACACCGTACGCCCGATCCTCTGCGAGGTCGGTATTGTTGGGCGTGTAACCCATGAAGTAGTCAGAATTCTGGAACGAGGTCGTCATTGAATCTTGGGGTTTGTCGTGCTTCTTCTTGGGCTGGGAGTAGGCGGAGAAGGTGACCTCCAGGTCAGATTCGTCGGCCTCGGACATGTTGTCACCAGCAGCGTCGGGAATATCCTCGTCGGCAGAGTCTATCTCTTGGTCTGCGCCAATGCCAAGTTCGTTCAACTCCGATTGCTCCTTGGCCTGGGCGCGCTGCTTCTTTTTATCCACCGTTGTGCGGAGCCGCTTGATCGTTTCCATCGCGGGATTCTCCTCGGTCTTGCCGCCACGTCGGTTGTGCACCTCGAAAATGGTCTCGTTGGGCCGGAAGCCACCAATCTTGGCCAGGAGCTTCTCCCGTTGGGCCTCCAAGTCACTAGTCTGGTCGTTGAAGAGGGGATGAATGGTAGACCATTCTTCTGTAGCTGTGACCTGCTTGGCTCGCTTGGCACTTTCGAGCGATGCAGCATTCCGAGTACGCATGTAGAGTTTCTCACCACGTGTCGCCACCTGGCGCTGCAAAATAATATCATGCATCTCCGCCAGGACTTTGTTGACCCACTCGCAGCTGCGAGAAAGAGCATCTCTGGGGAGCGATCCAACCACGACATCCTCGGCGAAATTGACAGGGCCGGAATTACGGCCTAGCTTGAGTGGTCGCCCAAGAAAAAGTTGAAGGTCCAGCATATAGGGGGCATCCGAGTCCCGGACGAGACTGTAACTCCATCCCTTCTGGCCGGCACGGGCGGTACGACCCACACGGTGGACGAAGATCTTGGGTTGTGAGGGGAAATCGTAGTTGATGACATTGGCGAGAACCGGGATATCGATACCACGGGCGGCCACATCAGTAACAACCAGGATGTTGGAAATGCCTCGTCGGAAATTCAGAACCTGGATCTTTCGCGCAAGTTGATCCAAGGAACCATACGCGTAGGAGGTGGCAAAGCCGGCTTCCTTCAAGAGAGAGTAGAGATAGTCAACGTGATGCTTCGTAGCAGCGAAAATGATCGTCGAGTGTTCAGTCGGCGATTCCTTGTGCGGTTTGGACTTCCCATCATCCCTCTTTCGTTTGTTGGGAAACCTTGACGGAGGACCTTCCTCTTTGAATCTTTTGGTGACTTCGGTGTCGCCCGTAGGCATCTTAATGATATCATGGAGAATATGCAACAAAGCTCCTTCCTTATCTGAAGACTTGACGGAGAAGAATGCATTCTGCAGATCCGGAGAGATTTTACCTTCAGTATCCAAGCGAATCAGGGTTGGCTCCTGGAGACCAGCGCGTGCGAATTCGACGAGGGATTTGGGCAGTGTTGCGGAAAACAGAAGAGTTTGTCGGGTTGGAGGCAGGCCGTGCAAAATCTCGGTCAATTGCGCGGCGAAACCCATCTCGAACAGTCGATCAGCCTCGTCAAATACCACGTAGCGGATGCTCGAGAGATCCAAATCCATCTCGACCTGAAGATGCAAAAATCGACCCGGTGTTGCGATCACAATATCCGGGTTGCCGGCCATCAGTCCGAACTGCTCCTCTAAACTGTCACCACCAACTAGGAGAACTGATCTCAAGTCTGTTCCACGCCCCATTTCTTTCACTACCTTCAATGTCTGCAGAGCCAGTTCGCGAGATGGCGACAGAATCAGTCCGCGGGCTCCAAACTTGGTGCTGTGGCTCTTCAGCTTCTCGATCATGGGGATGACGAAGGCAGCGGTCTTTCCGGAACCAGTTCGAGCCATTCCCACCACATCCTGGTCCTCCATAATCACTGGGATAGTCTTGCGCTGAATCGGAGTGGGGACGGAGAATCCTTTACGGGTGATGGCCTTGAGCAGCTTGCCATTCAGACCCATTGCTTGAAAGCCACCACCTTTCTTCACAGTCCGGCCCTTGAGATTGGATCCTTTTCGGTTGGCAGAGGCCTGCTGTGTGGCAATGAACGCTTCATCACCATCATCATCGGCGCCAAGAAAGTCGAGGTCCTGTGTCGGGGTGGGCTTCTGTTGGGACTTTGCGACACCTGAGTCGGAGTCGGAGTCATTGTCATGCTGGAAAAGCGCACTTGTAATATCGAAGTCATTCTCCGATAAGGCGGGGGAAGCTTCGCGACGAGGCATTATGGCGGATTTGAGGGTGTCGAGACCCAAGTGATGCCGATCCGGCGGAAAAATGAAGTAGATGAACGACGTTACAGATCGATCGGTATGGTTGGGTGAACAAGAAGAGAATGCAAAAGAAGAACACACAGACAAGACTATGTCAATAAAAAAGAAAGTCAACCAGGCTGTATCCAAACCTGGAATTATTAAAAATACTTTCCAGAGCGATAGAAGATTATCGATTCTCACCGCAAAAAAAAAATCTCAAAATCTCCAAATCCGAAAGGCGGTGAGGCCGTGTTTCTTTAGGCGGCAAACAGTGCAAACAAAGTCCCCGCGACGCGTGCTCAACACGCTCCCGATTGAGTAAAATGATTTTACAGCAACTCTCACAGCACGCATAGACAACTCACAATCACACATATCATGGGTCGGTCACTCTTAATATTGGTATCTTTGACCAGTGCTGACAAAAATTACAGACGGTGGATCCAAAAATTACAACCCTTATGGGGGTGCAGGTGGAGGCGGCGGCTTCATGTCCGGCGAGACTAACAGTCCTTCGGGAGGCAAGGTAACGAATGAACGAATGAGTCGTGATTTGACGTGTACGAGTACTCTGCTGACCCCGAATCGAAATTAGAATGGCGGTGGTGATAACAAGACTCTCCGTCCTGTCACAATTAAGCAGATCAACGATGCGACCTCCCCATACCCCGAGGCTCCCTTCCAGGTCGACAATGCAGATGTCGCCAATGTGCTCTTCATAGGCCGGGTGCGCAATATCAGCAAGCAGAGTACCAACATCACATATATTGTCGACGACTATTCAGGCAGAGTGGAGGTCAAGAAGTGGGTTGACGCGGCGTACATGGACATCGACGAGACGAAGGGCGACATCCAGCTCGGCGTGTATGTCCGTGTGCTCGGCGCTATCAAGTCATTCGGCAACAAACGATACATTGCTGCTCACAGCCTCCAGCCGGTGACTGATGTCAATCAATTCTTCTGCTCTATGCTCGACGCTACAGCCGCGCACTTGTTCTTCACTCGGGGCCCCCCTGGCGGTAATGGTAGTGGTGACGGCGGCACTGGTGGCGCGGGGATGGATGGAGGGGATAACTACAACGGCCACGACAGGGTTCTTTCAAGCCTGAGTCCTTTCGCGAGGGATATGTACAATCTTTTGAAGACGGAATCCCATGATGCCACCGGTCTTCATTTGCAGACAATTGCGTCGAGGCTGGGCCTTCCTGCCATGGATATTGGCAAGGCCGGCAATGAGCTTCTCAACGCGGGTCTGATCTTTTCTACGCTGGATGAGGAAACATGGGCCATCCTCGACTATTAGTCCCCCTCTCCATAGCAGTTCTCCATAATCCCATTGTGGAGAATTCAAAATGATATCATGATTCATCTGGTCGCAAGCCAACCGTAGCTGGTTCTCACTTCTAATTTGTTCTAGAGTAAAACTGATACCGACTTGTATCTTAAAGCCCCAACGCCAGCTCTGGAAGCAGCAGGGGGGAAGTATAGGTATGCACTAATACAAACAGGGTCATCACCAAAAGCCTTCGTGATATGTACAGCTGGGTAATCGTTGGATACAAGCTCCGAGAAAAGCCTAGGTTAGCTCATTCCGCTGCAGAGCCTCTTCGACTGAATGCTCCCAGCTTATCCGAGTAATGAAAATCGCTTCAATTGCAGAGACAAGCAGAAGTGCCAACGCTACACCGGTCCAGAGACCCATGACCCCCCAGCCCAACCAGAAGGTTGTCCCCATGCTGATCGGCATAGCGATGACATAGTAACAGAAAAGTTGGATATAACCACCGATCTCCTGGCGGCCCAGACCGCGAAGAATGCCATTACAGTTGGCAGCTAATGCATCGAAGAGCTGAAACGCCGCACACAGAGGAAGTACTTGCGCCACCAGGTCGACGACCTCTGGGTCAGAACTGAAGAGTCTGGGGATATAGGAGCGTAAACTGGAAAGTAAAACCATGTTGAACAGCCCGACGATCGTGGCTCCGCAGAAGCTCACCTTGGCCGAGGTCTTCGCGGCACCAACCAGCGTGGCACCGATCAGATTGGCAATTCGTGTGCTACCCGCAATGGAGAGGGGGAAGGGGATCTGCCATGTGATACTGGAGAGAGTGGAGAGGATAGATTGTGCAGCCAGCTCGGTGGTGCCAAGGTAGCTTGATGCCAATGTGAGGACTTCAAAAGCCAGACATTCGGCTTCCACCATGATCAAGCCTGGTAGTGCAAGGCGGATCATGGGACCCCAATTTTGGAAAGCTCGTCTGGAGAAGCCGCACCAACACTCGCTGCCAACAAAGAAATAAGCGTAGATAAATAGGCCTATGGGGAGGAGAGTCTCCGTGATAGCAACTGCAATGGGCGCACCGATAAACCCCCATTGTAATTTCTGAGCATATCCCAGTTAGCCCTTGTTCGTTGAGGTACAGGAAAAAAGCGTCAACTTACCCAGACAAAAAACCAATTCATGAACGCATTCAATGGCGCGCAGAAAATCAGCACGTACAGAGAAGCTGAGAAGACGCCCTGGGCCTGCAGGTATCGTTTTCCGCTCTCAAAACACGCATATCCAGGAGTGCCTAGGAGGGCTACCTTCAAGTACAGACCGGCCATCTTTGCCACTTCTGGCTCGGGGACGATCTTGGCGAGGATATGCTCAGAGAAATACCAAAGCACGGCAATGGGGATTGTCACAATCCACAAGAAATACACCATGCGCAACATCTGTAGACCCACGAGCTTCCGCTTGCCTGACCCATACGCCTGGGCACAGAGAGTATCCAAGCTTGTTGCTAGACCTGAAAAGACCGCATTTCCAGTGATACTAACGGTCATGCTCGCCAGGCTGACAGCCCCCAGCTCTTCTTTGCCTAAATGACCTATTGTAAAAATGCTGGCGACCGTCAGGGAATACTGCAACAAGAACGTGACCATCAACGGTAGGGAGTATCTAGCGATGACTTCCGTTTCCCGTTTCCAGGTGGTGTTGATTAACCCTGCGATCACTGCTTCTTCCCACTTCCGATCGATCTCCTCCGGGCCCATCTCATTGTCACCGGACGAGGCCAGTAAGGCTGTGGCCTCGGTAGGATCCTGTGCCGCTCCGCTGCCTCCATGTGTTGATGTGGTCCGGACGGAGCCATACGGCTTTGATGAACTTGCGTGCACTTGTCCCGGAGAGGTTGAGAATAGACTGCTCAGTTTATGCGACAGTCGTCGAGGTCTCTGCGCGATCGGAATTACATTATTGTCGCCTAACAAAGCGTGTTCTTCTTGGATCGCTTGTTCACGTTCACTGTGGGTCAAGGGTTGGTAATCGCCGTGGGCGGGAATGGTGGTGGCGTGATTGACGGTGGTGAAATAGCCTGGCCGGCGATAAGACCCGGCCAGCGAGTGAGGGTTTGTCCCGGCATAGCTGCTGGATGGACGCACAGTCGAAGATCCTGAAGTATCGGTGGCAAAGGAATCATCATCGGTGTAATGGGCTAAGTCGCGAGAAATGGCAGCTTCCGCGATTGGGGAACTGGAGGTGAAAGACCGACCAAACGGGCTTTGATGCTCGGCAGAGTCCGCGGAGTACACATTGCGGGGCGGCATGATGGGAGAAGAGGGCAAGAAAATCTTTTTTTTGTTTTTTCTTGTTTACAGCACCTTCACCATGATCTATAGGGAAGCTCTACAACCCTAAAAACAAAGAGAAGAGAGAATGGGAAGCTCGAAAAGATTATAAATGAAACCTTGGAAACGCAAAGTGGGGGGAGAACCACTTCGACCGTTTTAGTGCCGGACTTAGCGTTGTTCGATAGGATAAGTTGATAGGGCGATAGGATGATTGGTCTATAAGTCTGACCAATTGCTTTGCCAAAGCTCAAATAGGGAGGTCTAAGCAGAAAGGTTAGACTCTCATAAAATTCAAATGACTCAACGCGTTCACCTTGAAGACGGGGGGACTCCGGCAATTGGGGTGACCCACATCTGTGCACTGTTCACTGTTCACTGTTCACTGGTTTCCCCTCAACTGACAATGAAGTGGCATTTCTTGTGGTAGATGGGAGCATACCTCTTGATGCATATGTATCCATGCATATAATCTCGAAAGATGATCTTAGATCGCTGTGATGTCATCGAGTTAAAAGCGGTCTAGCTGTCACCTGATGCAGGTCTCCTGATCCTCCACATTTTCCATTTCCTCACTTAATCAAAAGGCCTCTCTCTCTCGCGAGGCAGAAATGGCGCGACCTGTTGATAATAATGCGGCTTTTAGCTTGCGGGGACCATATAATCCGATTATCAATCCAACGCATTGTCGACCCGCGTTGGTGGAAGAGTAAGTCAAAGCTTCCAGCACTGCGGACGAGCTCCATAACCATTCCACTGTTTTTCTCTTTTGATCTACCTCTATCTTCATCTCTATATCCATCTCTCACTCTCTATCTCCCTATCTCTTTCATCTTCCCATTTTCAAGCCTTCGGCATGTACTTTCGGCTTGGCTTAATTGGTTCAAGATTGTTATCTCCCCGCACGTGCTTCGCATCCCCCATTAACTTAATGCAGTCATGTCGAAGATCAACACCATATTCTCTGCTCCCCGCCCATCTTCGGTGCCCTTCTCTTCGAAAACACCAGTTCAGATGCGCGCGATCACTGCGCCAATGAGCGCACCTTTCTGTCATGGCTGCGTCTGTCCATGTATCTGGCGGTGGTCTCGCTAGCCATCATCATCTCCTTCCACTTCCGACAACAACCCACCGTCCTGGAACGGCGGATGGCCTTGCCCCTCGGCATCGTTTTTTGGGTTTTGAGCATTACGTGCCTGGCCAACGGGTTCGCCAATTACGCGCGCACGGTCATGAAGTATAGTCGCAAGGCCGCGTTGGTTCAAAGTGGCTGGAAGACCCAGGTGGTTTTTACGGTAGTTGGGACGGTGATTCTGGGGAGTTGCATCTTGTTCTTGTCCACGGATCAAACGGGGTAGCTGGTTTTGCGAGGCTGGCTTTGAAAGTGACATTAGGTTTGTTGCATTGCATTGTATCTATTCTGACTGTCTTTTAGCGGTGCATTTGCGTATATCCAGCTTTTTTTAAAAATTTTACTGGCTCAAGCATTTGAACCAATAATACGAGACTACAACGAAGTATTCTGAAAAGGACTGATACCTGGGGGAGGGAATCCCGATATGACTTGAATTAAGATCTTATGTGCCGAAATATTGCAATATGCAGGTGAATAGAAAACGTAAAGGTATCAGGCCAATGCATCAAAATGAAAGCTTATGGAGAGACAAGTGCCAGCACAATGTGTATTCATCGGCCAAGCTCACATCCGGCGAATCTCCTTCTCACCCTTGTACTTGTCAAGGGCTGAGGTGCCGAGGTGGCTCCACCACTCAAACAACATGGAGTTGCAAATCAACTTGAACCACGGAGTGAACTTCAGGTCGGTCTGCTTGAACATCTCCTTTAACTCGTCGGCGGAGACATAGCGCGTGCCCCGCACCTCATTCGGACTTGGCTCCAAATCAACGTCCGCCTGAATAAAGAGAATATAGTCGACTAAATTCGGGTTAGAAAAATTTTTTACACCATCCAACAGCCAGGCATACCTTCATGCTCTCCCCACTTGCCATCACTGGGGGCCTTGTAGTGAATCCGGGTGAAAAACTCAAACTTCTCCAATGGCACTTGCTCGGCCTTGATACCCAACTCATGGCCGAGCTTCCGCTGAGCAGCGCGCTTCACACCCAATACGGCAGCGTCAAGCTCAGCACCAGTCTCGCCAGGAATCCCAAGAGGATGGGAGCAGCAGGTGTTGGTCCACATGTCCGGGAAGGTGATTTTCTCGGTGGCGCGCTGTTGGAGCAGAAGGCGATTGTTGGAATCAAACAGAAAAACGGAAAAAGCGCGGTGGAGCAGACCCTTGTCGATATTGGTCATCAGATGGCCTGTGGAGGAGGAAGAGCAATGTCAGTATTGATTGTTGGTTATTTAGTGTAGTTGATTACCCCTCCTTGGATGGAGTTGTTCCAACGTAGGGGTTGTAATAACTGACAGATCTTCTTGCTGGCACTGCCAATGGGTCGGTCATTGTTGTCCAAAACAATGCACACCTCGTCCATCAGGCGAATCTGCTCCTCATCATATCCCTCAAGTTCAGTGCCTTCGCGCGCGGAGTTATTGTTTGCAGTGGGTAGAATATCCAGAGCCAGCGAGGTGTCAACCTCGGGAAACAGGGTAGCCACATTGTCGGCCGTGATCTCCGGTGGCGCAGTAATTGTTGTAGTCGCACTCATTTTGGCGGTAATTGAATAGTCTATGGTTTCAAGGAGAAGATAAAAAAACGAAATGCGGGCGGTAGCACGGGGCCATGTGCTCAGGGCGGTAATGATCTGCCACTCGTTCTCCATTCTGTACGAACATCACAACACGGGTGGGGCAACGTCGAATGCATTCATAGTCTCGCCTTATGTGATTATTCGTCCTACACTTGGCTGCACTTAATTACTCCGTAAGAATTACTGCCTGCACAGTCAGGATTACTAGTGCAATGCCAATTGATGGTAACTTGGAACTACCTATGGATACTTGGAAAGGAAAAATAAGAATTGACGGGAATTATATATAATTCAACGGCTTTCAAACCGGATTCTTCAAGTACCTATTCAAATGAATCACAGTCACTATAATATAAACCCTGGAGGTCATAGGTAAGCGCCTGCTTGAGACGACATCCTTGCAACCCCTAGAATTGCCAGTCCAAATTCAAAATCCAAAGTCCTGGTGTTATTTAGTAGGATTATACATCCATGGAAAAATAGACACGAATGCAGACCTCATGATGATGAACAGCTCATAGAGACTAGTGAACGGGTCCATGGATGGTGCATGTTCCAAATCGAACGCAGTCTCTTCTCTCTTCCTAATGGTTCTATCTTGCGGTAAGGGACAGTTTTATGCCTATTGGATGTAAATCACCGGATAATACTTGGTTATAAATATATACTATAGTCATGACCCCTTCTTAGGTCAAGTATAGGTTTTGCTTTCCAAGGTTGTCAACGGCGAAATTGAATGAACTGGAGGAACTTGCTCCGGTGAAGATGCAGCGAGTCTGTGAAAGTGGTTTCAATACCTGCTCCGGGCATTCAGAGAGGAAGAAGCCATCGGCGTCATTAACGATATTGAAATACTCTCTTCTCGAATCAACGCTTCACATAAACGAGCTAAGTCGGAAAACAGCTAGTATATCAAGAACCTATGGAAAAGCATTCTGCAATTCTCACCTATAAGTAGTCTGTGTTGTCTTTCTTTCGTAACGTGAGAGAACGGATCCGTGATCACCCAGAGCCAGGACAAAGCTGGCTGCGTGCCTTCCAGGTAACTGTCACCGGTACTCTCTACTTGCAAAACCAGGACGAAGACGAATTTACCGACCAATCCGAACAATGAACTGGCACTGATGCTGGAATGGACGGAGAGTATGCATGTCTTCTGCCCTGGATTGTATACGGCCATCAGCTGCCCTGCAGCCTCTAAGCCTTGGACCAGCCAAATTTTAACTACTTTTAGGTATATTGCTTAAAGAGTCGGTAGCCCTCATACGATATACAGCGTCTAAACTGTTGCAATTCTCTGCTATAAAGCATGGTCTAACTGAAAACCATTATCTGTATGCTTTGGCTACCAGAAAGAGTAGAGTAAAGAAACCCATTGACGTCCAGTCTACAGACTTCTCATCATGCATACCCCTATAAAGGGTGAAGTGACTCCAGCCAAGAACAATCGATTGGTCTTTGCATCGTGCACAACTACCGTGGTCGTTGGTAGCTTTTTGCCGTCTCGGTCCTCCACAAGCTTGAGGACTGGGAACTCATTAGTACCTTGCCTCTCCGCTCGCAAGGCCTGCGGCGAGATCTTGAAGGCCGCGGCGGGTGAGGAAAAGGTGTAGGGATTCCGCATCGCCTCCCACAAGTAGCGGACATTTGGAAACGCAGCGACAAAGATATTGCCCTCGGGGTCAAGTGACAAGTTATCAAGTGGGACTTCAAGATCCAGAACACTGGCTTGGATCATTTTCTCACCCTGCAATTGATAGGCAACCACAACACCTGTCCCGGATTGTGAAACCAGAAAATGTCCATTGCCAATATTGACGATTCCATTAGCCATATTGCAGTTCTCTCGGGTGACGATCTGACATTGCCCCGAGTCCGAATTACAGTAGCTGACACTTCCGCCCCCCACTAGCAATTCCAGGGCCCGATAGAGCCCGGACTTGATGGTATGATCATTGGTGACTGCAAATCCGACTCCATCCGCATCGACGGCTAGTCCATTTGGGGTCACAATTGCGACACTGGCAATGGTTTTCAAATGCTCCAATGTATTTGTTGCTTGGTTCAGATCAAAAATCTCGATGGTCGAATTGGCACCAACCTTGAATGCGTCCAAGGGCACCCCAGTCTCAGGATTCATGGGCGGTCTATGATTGATGAGCCAGAATCGAAGCTGATCTCCAATTCGACGAACATCGAATCCATGTAAATCCAAGCTGTCTTTATATGTGGCCCCGATTTTCAATTGCCGAACTCCGTACAGACCATCTGATCCAGGTTCATCAATATCCATCACCGAAATGTGATCTAGTTGGTCCCTTGCCGAGACATTAAACATGTCTCCACCAGGGCTCCACCCTGTTCGGGTTGCGATCGTGGAGCAAGCTGCATAAAGCTTTCGACCCTGATAGTCTAGCCAGATATCTTCGCATCCTTCCAGAAGAGGATGCTCAACGCGCTCACAATTGTATGGGAAATCTTCAATCGGTTGGATGACTCGTGCAATGGGAAAGATCAAGAAAATGATCCGATAGATACGTAGTCCATAAGGAATCGCGATCGCCAGCACAACAGCACTCAGCATGTACCTTGACCGAGAATTGAAAAACGACATGCTGATTGTAGTAGGGAGATTTTTTATTTCCCAAAGCTTACCTCCCCCAGATGTCTCGGACCTCGGGAGTCTTAGTTCTTTATCGAAGTGTTGCAAAGGCTCGATCGGCCTAACTTCCTGCCGTCGGCTAAGCCTGATCACCGAGTCCCGATATCAAGACCAATCAGAAGATGTATGATCTGCTACATAGTTGGATAAATCTCATGATGATAATAATCTGGATCTTATCGGAGCTTGGGAATCTACTCAGAACAGGTATTGATCTAGTCGAAAATGAGATATAAGATTAACATTCCAAGTCTTGTCATAACATTTGAACACAGAACGTAAGGTGCTCACAACAACTATACCTATACGAAATTCATAATCAGTTGACTTACAAAACATGCAGCCTAAAGAAACCTTTACTGCAGCTCCAATTTCTTCATGCTCGCCAGCTCCTCAATCTCCTCGGGTCCCAATAGGCCTAACGCCTCTCTCCGAGTTGGGGCACTGCTGTTAAAAAGTGGCTTCTCCGCCAAAGAGGTAACTCGAGTACCATGGCGGGGCTGTGAGCCCTCATAGTCCCAACTGGCATTGTGAATGGTGATTCTGCTTTGTGAGCCTTGGAACAGGGTAGACACACAGGCAAGGAAACGTACCGATTATCCCAGAGGGCGCTTGCTCGTGGACTCCACTTGAATCGAACCTGAATATCTGGGTTCTTCTCATAGACATCGTTCAGGTATCGCAGAATTATATCGCTCTCAGCCTTATCAAGTCCGACAATTCGGTCGGTCATCGCCCTGTTAACCCAAAGCGCCTTCCATCCTGTTGCAGGATGAATGCGGACCAGAGGGTGCTCACGCTCCACGTATTTAGGCCCAGCCTCAGGGTTGCTGCGCTCAAGGTAAGGGTGAGCAGATCGGTATATGGCGGTCTTGCCATCAATGAACTTGCGAAACTCGGGAGAGAGCTTCTCGTATGCCGCGTATCCGCTTGCCCAGAGCGTATCTCCTCCTACAGTTGGAACGGTGTCATTGTGTAGGTGTGTTACCCCCGCCGGCTGTCTTTCATGAACTAAGTCGCTGTGCCACCGAGATGCGCCACCTGGTCGACGGAAGCTGGCTGGGGTCTCCGTGGCTTGCAATGCGGGCCACATCACGGACACGCCGGGGATGCCGGGGACTTGAGGCACTTGTGGCTGTAAGAGTAGAGTGAGCTTTATACATCCTCCCAAGGCGGGTTTGGATTTCCATACATGGATTTCGACCTCCCCAAAATATTCACCCAAGTCTTTTTGCTGCTGGGGAGAGATGTCTTGGTCCCGGAAAAAAACAACGCTCCGTTCGGCGATTAGCAAGGCCAGCTCGTCCTTCTGCTGGTCGGTCAGATCTTTGAGTTGTAGGCCGACAATCTCGGTACCAATATGTCTCGTGAGGGGAATTACTTCCTTAGCGGCGGACAGGAGTGTCTTCTTTTCGGGATCGGCGCGGCTTCCAGGGTCTACATGTTCGCGGTGATAGTTTCGCAAATTGTAAACATCATCCAAATAGAGGGGACGTGATGGTCGATAGGGGTATCCAGCACCGAGATCAACACCTGACTTTTCCAATCGCTCCCTTGCAGGAGCTGGTAGATTGAGGGTGTCCTTTCTCGGCGGCGCAACGTCGACGATGCGAGGGTCGATGGGGGCGGGTGCCATGATGACAGTCTAGGAAGTTCTTCAAAACTACTATTTTTAACGATCATTCTGAGTGCGATAGTTTTGTGCTTTTATCCGTTACCTTGGAGGTAGACACATGTCAAACCCATTGTGTCAACTGACACGATGGGCCACGAGCACATCATTGTCGCAATGCATTACGCCTTCTGTCAACCCCAATTTCAGAGTCCCGTCGTGAACTGTGACATCCTCCCCTCCAATCAGAAGTACTTTATACCCCTCATCTATTGCCCGAAGAAATTCTTTTGGTGCCACCTAGAGTCGGGCCATGGCCATGATGGTGATGGCGGGGAAAGTCCCTAATGTCATAATTCCGAAGAAAATGGTGCGAATTTTTGGATGATTTCTAATCTAATTACTGCCGTTCCATCCGAAAGGCTTTCTCTGTTGCTAGGCCTTGGATTTGCGTAATCAAAAATGCCATAAGAGGGGAGGTAGTATGGTTCATGGTTAGCTTGGATTGCGAAATCTTGAGTCAGAATACTTTCATAATGGCCAATAGTGGGGATAGGAAGAATGAAGTAGTTCAAATAGTGGTAACCCCACCAAATTCCAATGTTCATCTTTCTCACATCAAAGCATCATGGTCGACAATTCTATCCAACGTGTAGCCGTTATCGGAGCCGGTATTTCGGGGGTTGTTAGTGCCGCCTATCTACTGGCAGCCGGGAAAGAGGTAATGGTCCTTGAAAGAAGCCAAGCAGCAGGCGGAGTGTGGTAGGAACTCATTTTGATCGGGAAGGCAAAACATTAAAGCCAACCATTATTTAGGCTCTATGATAAACGAGTGCCGATTGAAGCCCAATATCCATCAATCAAACCGCTTGATGTGGAGCAGTACGTCAAAGATGGCCGCGAGGGGAAAGAAAGGCAGGATTTACTGCATGCACCACCAGGGTAAAGCAAGTCCAACTTGCCCATTGTACGTTTAATACTGATACTTTCTAGTCCATGTTATGAAAGTTTGACAAACAACGTATCAACGCCATTGCTACGCACCAAGCTAAATGCCTGGCCGCAAGGAACTCCGCATTATGTCAAGCATAGCGTCTTGAAAAACTACATTCAAGATACTTCCTATAAATCAGGCGTCTGTGATGTGACCATTTATGGCGCCCGGGTCACCAAGGTATACAAGCAGGAGCAAAAGTGGCATGTTGATTGGACTTCATTGAAGGAAGATTTGAAAACGGGGAACATGGTTGAAAGTCGCAAGTCGCTGGTAAGTGCTCTTCCTCGAGCTGGAGAATTACTCATTAAGAAATAGACATTTGACGCCGTTGTTGTTGCATCCGGCCATTACCACACCCCTCTCGTCCCAGATATCCCGGGCCTTTCCCACGCGAAAGAAAGATGGCCAACAAAGATTACTCATTCAAAATCATTCCGAAACGCCGATGGCTTCGAAGGAAAGGTCAGGAGAACGACACCACTTATCAGACTTGTGTACTGACACTATAAAAGAATGTACTTCTGATAGGAGGTGGGGTTTCTTCAATGGATATTGCTCGAGAGATCAGTCCTGTCTCCCAAGCCATCTATCAAAGTACCCGAGGTGGTGTATTTGACATTCCCGCCGTTGCACTTCCCGAAAATGCCTCAAGAATCGAGGAGGTCACACATTTCGAGATCAACGAGTTCCCAGATCACTCCAATGAGCATTTACCGATGACTGTGCACTTGAAGTCTGGTCGAATCCTGCACAACATTGATAGAATTGTCCTCTGCACGGGCTACCAGATGGCCTTCCCATTCCTTCCCCAGTATAACAACAGCTCTGTGCCTGTGACAGAGGCAGACGACTCTACACTTATCACAGATGGCACACAGATCCATAATTTGCATCGCGACATATTTTACATTCCCGATCCGACCTTGGTATTTGTGGGCATTCCTTTCTATACTGCTACATTCACCTTATTCGAATTCCAAGCTATTGCCGTCGCGGAGGTTTTTTCAGGAAATGCACAGCTGCCGCCAGCCAAGGAGATGAGAAAAGAGTACCTGGAAAGAATTCGCATAAAGGGATATAGGCGAAACTTCCATTCGCTAAAGGGTGAAGAAGACGCTTATGTGAGCCAACTTCTCGATTGGGTGAATGGCGATAGAGCCAAACGAAGTTTGTTACCGATAGAAGGACATACTGGCTCTTGGATGGAGGCAAAGCAGGAACAAGTCGAACGATTGAGTCAACTCTTCCAAGGAACCCTGAAGATATACAATCCCGAAATTGGCGCTCAGGGGGTGCAAGTGTCAGCATAGATTGGTAATCTACCAATTATTCAGATTCCTCAGTGATCTGCTCCCGTCGAGCCTTGAGCCACGATGTGGCGTTCAAGTAGCAGAGGAAAAGAAATGGCCGTATCACAAGGAGAATACCCGAGACTGGTCTTTATTGACGAATAATCTAATCGTTGGGAAGACCTGTGGATGTATTGGAGGTTGCGAAACGTCATTATATGGTCAACGGAGCACCTGGAAAGATTGACATCAACCTTGGTAGTCGAAATAGATAGCAAAATTACTCAGTTTTCAGACACTTCTTATAGCTCCCACGGCCGCAAATCTGCCAAGCAAATACTGATGGTTCTAGAGTTCACATCCTAAACCTTGGAGCCTCTGCATATTACAATTCCAAGCAGCTACCTGTTTCAGCGATGGCTTGACTAACCACAGACCAAATACTACAAAACTACGCCCGACTTGAAATTGGTTGTGATTGAGATATTTCCCTCCCTGTTTTCTTCCGAGATGTCTACCGAGTATAATCGGCCAGATCGTCATGGAGTTTGCTGGGCAGATACCATATCACCATCCATCACAAGTCAAATCGCCAATGTAATGGAGGGTCTTGTGGAGTCATCTAAGCTCACCACTGGCCTTCATAGTGTGAGTATGCCTGCTAAAGCACCCCATTCAAGATCAGCTTCCCAGACACTTACTTCTTGAACAGTGGGGGCTTTCTCATGGCCAGCTGTTTTACAAGATGCTCACACAGTCTTACAACGGTGAGTCTAATTATAAACTTCCTACACTACGATATAATTTGTTTTAAATACCGTCTCCCGCAGCTTGAAATCGCTGGTTGGCACACGAATGGCCAAATACTATGGCGTTGTTGACTCACCTATCACCGACTCACGTCAAGCCCCAGGCCACCACTTACGCGACATGAGACATGCAACTTGCGCTCCGAAAGCGTTTTCTACCCGATAAAATAGTGATGGAATGCGAACGAGGGCAGTGAAGTGACAAAAAATTGGTGCAGCTTAATATATTATTGGGGAAGGCCAAGATATCGTCAAGCATGTTCTCGCCTCAGATGTAGATGATGATAAACCGAGAGTGACCTTATGAATGCGGCAAATATGGAGGGACGGGGAGTGGGTTTTTGTTGTAATATGTTTAAAACATTGGTCTGATTGGTCAGCCCGAAGTTCTGCTTACAAGTTTGTCCACAGCTTTGACCACCTGGGCAATCAGAAGCATCACTTCAATTGTAGTCCTCGAATTACCTGCAACTGAGTCCACAAGAAGCCTAGGTTATGCACATTTCAGCCCTTAACAGTAGATCAAATATTATTCGTGTCTATCAGCGGCTGTTGCTGACATAACGTGACTATTTAGTTACTAGTGGTGCCACGGAGGCAAAGTTTGAGAGACATTAACATATGGTCAAACACTAGGATTCCAATCCTATATTGGCTCCAACTGATGAAGCTGGGAGAGCAGCCAAAGAACATTCTGAGAAAACCGTAACCAGAGGGCTGAATGCGGGCAAAAGCAATATTATTCCACGCGTGAGTGTATGTGCGAGGTGAACTGGTGTGGCTCAAAGCCTCCCTTGATTCATCCCCGAGAGAAAAGTTTCAATCCACCTGGCTCACCGCGGGGCCGCGTTTCTCTCCTGCCGTTTCTGTCTGTAAATGCGCCAGCTTCTCCGATTGAACTGTACCCTGCTCCAATTGACGAACGTGTTGGAACTGGACACTGGTCTTCCAAGGCCGCATTCCGGGAGTAGTGAACATGGCCTCCACTTCTTCCAAGGTCTTGCCGGCAGTCTCGGGGAAACAGAAATACACATGGATAGTCATTGCAAAACAGAACACTCCAAACACCAGGTATGTCTTCCACTTGATGTTCTCAAATGCTGGCGGCACAAAGTACGACAAGGCAAAGTTAAAAATCCAGTTGGAGGCCGTGGAGAGGGCAACTGCCTTACCGCGCAGTCGCAACGGGAACAATTCGGGCGGGTAGATCCAGCTGACGGGACCCCAGGTAGGCGCATAACTGGCGACAAACAGATAGGTGCAGGCAATGACTCCCTTGGCCGCTCCAGGTGCGGCAGATAGATCCCAGGACTCCTCCGCGACATTGTTCAGGCCACCCGGACCCGCAGGCTTTCCATACGACTTCATGATACCCCCATTGGCAAACATGAAGATCATCATCAGAGTCGAGCCCACCAGTAAGGGAGTGCGACGACCCCAGCGGTCGATGAAGAGCAAAGCGAACACGGTCATAACGACATTAATCACGTACTGGATTGAGGAGGCAACCAGGTTGGTGTTTCCCTCGAGGCCAGCCATTCCAAAGACGTAGGTAATGTATAGCATCATCACATTCATACCCGTCAGCTGCGACCAGATCTGAGTGAACATGCCGATATGAGTGCGATAGATCATATGGCCCTTGAAGAGCTCCAGGTATGACGCATCAACGTTCTGACGCTCAAACTCAACCATATCACGGATCTCCTGCAGCTCAGTCAAGACGAAGGGGGCACTCGTATCACCTTTGGCATGAACCAGGGCCAGCACCTCGTGAGCTTCCTCCCAACGATCATGCTTAGCCAGCCAACGCGGGCTCTCGGGCAGTAAGAAAAACATAAAGAAGAGGAAGACGGCAGGAACCATCTGAAGACCCCAGGGAAGACGCCAGGCAGCGGGACCGGCTAGGAAGCTGCTACCATAGGAGATATAGAACATGATCAGAATACCCCAGGTGATGGCCCACTGCTGCGCCCCCACGACCTGGCCACGCTTGCTGGGCTGGGCCAGTTCTGCGACATAGACAGGGACCTGGGCACTGAGAATGCCGACCGACAGACCGTTAATAAAACGACCGGCAACGAGTTGGCCGATACTGAAGGAAGAGCAGACGATGGCACTTCCAATACACCAAATGATCGAACCGGACTGGATAGCCCGCTTCCGACCCAAATAATCCGTGACGAATCCCGAGATCAGAGCCCCAACAAATGAGCCACCTGGCATGGCCGCGGAGATACCACCCTGGGTGGAGGCAGTTGGACCACCACAGTCCCCGTCACTATTGCGACCGGTTTGGTTGAAAAAACATTTGTACTGTTGGGTGCCAAGACTGTGGAGAGTGATTGACGAGGTCAGTAGATCTGATCTTCGACTGTGGAGTACGAAGCTTTTCTGGGGTCTGGGGGCGTCGCACGACTTACATGGCCGACATAGAAGCAATATCAAAACCAAACAGCGCACCGCCAATGACGGCCACTGCCGTGATAACGTAGATATTACCGACCACGTACCCCATGATGGGTGATGGGAATGTCAAATACAGCGGAGTTACAGAAACAGAGGATGGCGAGAGGGAAAAAGGAAAAGGGAAAAAAGAGACAAGGGAAGGAACGTGAAGATATACAAACGACAAATGGCAAACACGGGGTAGAGACAATGCGGGGGAAGAAAGGACCAACTATACAAAGGGTCCAACTCTAACCAATCAAATTTCATTCGAGCGTTTTTAGTGAGCTATCAATTTCCTACTCTAACCTAGCGCATGCAACTTCACCTCATGGTTTCATTCAATCCTACCTAATCAAGCCTCTGGTAGACTTTGTCTTTGGGTCCACGGAATGACCTTACGCTTTGTTCAAACTCGAAATTGACTTACGTCTATATTTTCCATTAATTATTCCATATACTCTACACCATACCGCTGTATCTTCGAAGCTCCGCACCCGCCCCCGCATTCTAACATGATTGGTTCCGGAGTTGACATCTTGGCATCTGTCCTTTTTCCTCTTTTCTCTCCCCCATTCTGCCAACTACCACCACGACAGGGCTTGGACCATCTGAGACTCGGGCTTGCCAAGCCGGCGAAATCTGAATTTTGCTTGATTATGCGCTCGGCTCGCTGGCTTCTCGACTCTGGTTGGAGAAAATGCTGACTCGTCGACTCGGCCCCCGAAACTGTATACGATCGACAGGAAAGAGAGTTTCACCACAACCTACCCAGCCTCCCGTCTCACTAGTCCCGCGTGGCGTTCGTGTGGTACCACGCAAGCTGGAAGTCACCACGAGACGGGTGTGTTCCCCGTAGAGATGGCGGGCTCCTATGAAAGGTAGGCGCCGGACGCCACCACTACTTTCCCATGCTTCTATGGCACTGACCTACACCTCATCAATCTACCTCTCCAGGGTTCCCCTTTCAGCTTAGGCTGAAAATGACTCACCCCATCAGTCGGCCCTTTCCCCACAAGGGGTGCGAATGGGTCAGGGGATCAAAGCATTGCGGTCAGGCGGTCCAGGTCTGAGCCAGAGGATCAAAGTGCATAGCGTGAAACAACCAGCAGATCCTGACCGCAAGCCGCTGACGAGAGTGGTGACAACAACTACCACTATATCATTCCCGTACATTTTGAGTGCCGCCAATTAGAGCCAGGAGCTTGGTCTGGTCCAGAAACAGATTCGGGTCAGATCGACTTTCTCGGGTCTGAGAGTACACTGCCGAGGCGCCGACGCCTTGGGCCTTCTTGTCCCCTTCTTTGCGGTTTCCCCTTTGGTCGAGTTCGGCGGAGATTCAGCCTACCAGGCATTTTCCCAATTGACTCAACACTCATCTGCCCCGCTACACATCACTTGTGATATCTTTTGACGGGTGGCGGTTCCCAGGGGATCCCTGATTGGAGTGGTGCTGCCTGTGTCACCGGCCCCGGTGACCGGGTGAGACAAGTGGATGACTATGTAAGCTGCGGTTCAGGCATCATACATGGATCGGACATTTATCGGTTCTTCGATGCGTCACATCCCTGACTCCCTGGGTAGAAGTAGACATCGGAAGAGGGAAATATGAAGAGCGTACGTCTTCAGACATACACTCCGGGTATTAGTCGTAATATTGAGCTGACATCTTTGTTCATGGCGAAAACGCCAGGCCTCGGTAAGGGTTCCCTAAAATGTATGAATCAGTTTTGATCAGAAGTTATAAAACGGATAGATTTGATAATTTGCCAGTATTTGACATTGTCGAATGCCACTCGTTCAGAAAATACTTGAGTGGTCGCCTCTGTGAGTGTTTCTCATATGTCGCTGAATCTACCTGTGTCAACAATCGGCGTCTGAATTATCGATAATTTGTAGTATAATCCATGACCACTAGGACATTCTCGAGTCAGCCGAGTTACATAATTTGCCTAGACTGTGCGGCTCCGAAGCTTCCTGTGAGTCAATCATGAGGTTATTGAACTCTCGGAACTTTGACAGATAACTATCATTCGCTTCGCTTAATTCCCGAGAGCCAATCATGCGAGGATGCTCATGTGCTAGACTCTTTGGTCCTAGCTGAGGTGACATAATTGATGATCATGTTTGGAAATTTGGTACGCGCTGGGATCTCGAATCTGTAACATTGCCTCATATTGTATCAATAATATTATGTTGATATCATCCAGCATCATTGGTCTAGTGGTAGAATTCGTCGTTGCCATCGACGAGGCCCGTGTTCGATTCACGGATGATGCATTTCTTTTTGTGTGTTTTTAATTTTATCTTTTATCTCGGTACGATAACAACCTGGAACCTCCACAACCTTCGACTTCGAATAATGCACACTCATTTCGAAGAAGCAATTATTGCCAATATGCATATGGAAGCCTTACTCAAAATCATCCTTCCAAATACAGTAGCCAAAGTCTTGTTATGTTTGTCCCGCACACAGGGTACTGTGATGCCGATTTAATTATACCAAACTTTGAGCTTCAGAATATTCATTGTAAAACATTCGCCCATGCGACTTATCAATTTTAGGCTCAACCGAGGACCTCGAATCAGGCGGCTTCACAGCGTAAACTTTGGAAGCATCTTTGAGCCACCTGGGCCTCCGAGTGGGAGAGAGATTCTTCACCACAAATGCGCCCATGCTTGAATGGTTTGGGCGCCCCAACAACTAAGATTGGAACTGCCTTGGTGGGATCTACAAGATTCTTATACCTTTTTCGAGATGAATGTTTGGAAGAAATGATCTCCGTTAATTGGGCCATAACACCTGAGTGCATGGTTCAAGTTTCATTTCTGTAAGTGCAAATTGTGCAAGAAGTGGATGTCTACACTTTCCTAGATTTCTTGCTTCTTCCACGCCGCATACTTTCGGTAGATGTCACGACGGAAAGATTGTTTCAGCGAGCCTACCAGCTCAACATCAACCGGCAGCGCCGCCTGGACAGCACATAGGCCACAAAGATTGTTTTGACGATCAATGAACCAAGCAAATGTCAAACCACCGCCCCAGGTAAGTGTGTGCTCACCGTACCACCCATCAACGTTCTCAAGCGTCAGCAAGCCGCCTAGGCCATAGCCCACCTTCATTCCTGGGTCAGTTCCCACACGGAAAAAGGGCCCCCGGGGGCTTGTTAGAGCGGTCTGGTAACTAGCCATTGCTTGGGGATTGAGATGGTTCTGAAACATATTTTCCACAGTGGCGGACTTGAGAAGCTTGCCATCATTGGCCAGCAAAGATTGTAGAACCTTCACGTAGTCGGCACCTGGCAAGAAATACCCATGTCCACCGAAGTCACCGTTAGTACGCTTGTTCATGTCACCGCCACCACCGAGCACTGCACGGCCAAGGGCATCAGGGTCATCAGGATTTAGATCAACCAAACGGGCTCGAAGGTCCTCGCGTGTGACCGGATAGAACTGGCCATCGGTGATCCCTAATGGATCAAAAATCTTCTGCTGCATGCGTTCTCCCAGCGTACAACCTGTCACCCGCTCTACCACACGACCGGCCCAATCAAGTCCAGGGCCATACATCCAGCCATCGCCAGGTTGAAAAACGAGTGGATAAGTGAATAACTCTTCAACCGTTCGGCGGTCGGTTTCAGAACCAGCGAATCGTTCACGCCACCTGGCGACATCTGGATTCAGAAAATGATAAGGGAGGCCTGAGCTGTGTGCGAGCAGCATTTCCAGGGTGATCGGCCGAGTCGTAGATTCTAGCAAAGGGGTTTCACCGTCTTCAGCGAAGCCAGTCAGGACCTGCTTGGCGGCGAGCTCGGGTGCGATAGAAGATAGGTCATCATTGAGAGCCAAAAGCCCCTCATCGACGCATTGAAGTGCCGCGATGGTGGCAAGCAATTTGGTGGCCGACGCTAGGAAAAGGACATCGTCAAGTTTTTGCGGTCGCGTCTCGCCCGATACAAGAGTACGCTTGCCGATCGCCTTGTTGAAGACATAAGAACCCTCGGAGTTGGTTGCACATAAGACAGCTCCGTGAATTTTGCCGGCATTGATAGCGGCGTGAAGGCTAGTCTCAATATCGTCCATGCTGGAGAAAAGATGGTCAAATGACTCAAGTTGGTACTCTGTTCCGTCGGGTATAGGCTGGACTTGAGAGCTTTTGGATGTTCAGGAAGCGTTTTCTTATAAACAAGGAAAGGCTCGGAGTTATCGCGGTTTGCTTCGATTTTGGAATAGTAGAAATTTTATTCCAGGCGTCTCCGTTCTATGCTGCCGGTTTATTAGCTTATGGCTATTTAAACTTCACGGCGTTAAGGAAGGATCGACCGAGCGCTACGTGGCACGTTAGGCCAATTAGAAGCGCCAAATAAGATTGCCCTGGATCGCGACATTCTCTTTATACGACTAATTTCCCAATTAATAACGCGGTGAGTCTGGGATCAATTTGTAATTAAAATGGACAAGGGAATTATTCTACTAGTCGAGAGCTTGTGTCCCCCTCGTCTCAAGGACATAAAGGCGCCTCCTAGTAATAGAGGTTGTACATCCCTCCAAAATTCCAGGCCTAGTGAAAGCAACTTGGACACCGAAAATTGACAGATAATGTCGCCATGCTATAAAATTGACATGTTAAGTCGACAGCCTATTTTCATTTATTCCGAGGGGTTGAATTTTGCATCTCAAGCAGCAAATGTTTCTAGTCATTTGAGGATTCTATAAATCTCACTCCTCTGTAGTTGGCGCGTATGAATGACGTACAACTCTCCATTTCACTTGATGTTTTACCTAGCAATATTCATTAAAATATGAACCCTAAAGGTTGTCACTCTTCGTCCGGAACTGATCGTAATGCACCACGGCTTCAAGGAGGGTCTGGGTACCCAGGGCACTATTGTCATGGATTAGTATCAGAATACATGTTTGAAGTATCATGAAGTCTTACCAATCATGGGGGCTGCAATACTCAGTCGGGTGATGGCTGACGCCCTCTCGGCATGGCACGAAGATCATAGCCGATGGGCAGTGCTTGCTAGTATACACGGTATCATGACCGGCGCCACTGGTCATGAGCATAGACTTTTCTGAACCAACGAGGTGGTCCGCCGCCGCCTGGACAGATGCAATACAGTCCTGGTCGAACTTGACGGCCGGGGAGTCTGTATCCAACGTCCAGTCAAAGGACACGCCCTTGCCATCCTGAAAAGCGATTGTAGCAAAGGTCTCGAAAATTTCATCTTGCACAGCAGACACAACGCCGTCGTTCGGGTGCCGGATGTCAAGGGTAAATGTCACATTTGTGGCGAGAGTGTTGGTCGATGCATTCGATGGCACTCTAAAGATTCCCGTCGAGACTAGCGCGTTGTGACGGGAGGCAATCTCGTTTGACGCGGCAATCATCTTAGAGGCTGCGAGTACAGGATCCTTGCGGGTGCTGAGCGGTGTCGTTCCGGTGTGAGCGTCCTTTCCATGAACAAGTATGGTAAACCATCTGTATCCCTGAGCTCCCTGGACAACGCCGATTGATCGGCCTGTCTCCTCGAGGATAGGACCCTGCTCAATGTGAAGTTCAAAGTGAGCACCAAGTGGATATCCAAATTGTTTATCGCTCGAGCAGGGAATATCGCCTAGATATCCATGCCGCTCAAGCTCAGACCGAAGGGTTACGCGTGGGTCGTGAATATCGCGCAAGTCCCAAGCCTTCTCGATTGGAATGGCGCCAGCCCAGACACCGGAAGAACACATGGACTTGGGAAACCGAGCACCCTCCTCGCTGAATAAAAATCGGCTTAGTCAAAAGAGAAATTAAACAGTAACATTGCAAGGAGAACATACTTAGTCCAGTTCACAATACCAACATCGTAATTAGTCTCGAACCCACTTTCTTTCATTGTTCGCAGCACCTCCAATGCAGCAATCACTCCCAGAATGCCATCATACCGACCACCCCGAGGTTGAGTGTCGAGATGACTACCCATCGCAATCATCGGTGCAGACGATTTCAGCGAACCTGACTGCCGTGCGAACATGTTACCCATCTGATCGACAGAAAGTGTACATCCCAACTTTTTGACTTCGGCAGCAAACCACGAGCGGACACGGGCATCTTCATCCGTGAGTGTAAGACGAGCCATACCAGTCTCCGTTGGCTTTCTGCAATCATGTTAGAGATGAGTCTTTTATATACCGCGAGAGCGAAATAAGGGATGGTACATACTCGCCAAAGCGATGGGCTGCTCCCCATTCACAAGTCTTGTGCAATGTCTCCCATAATCGATCAGGGTTGATCCTGAGCCCCGAGGGCGCTTGGCGGCGATTGATAGTAGAAAATCCCCTGGCGCTTAAGCGGAGGGTGCGGGATGCGCTCCTTGTTGCGTGCATACTGCAAGCTAAGCTTGATAACGAATCTGAGAAAATTCAGCAAGAGAGGGCCACTGCTGGCTGCTCGACTTATATGACTCAAAAAATTGGCTTTCATTAAAAAGCGCAAAATTTATTCTGATGGTTCCAGGATGGGTGAGGTGCTCGGCGCCTTCTATGAACACTGTGGGGACAAAGACAGATCCAATTAGCGGTTGGCTTAGCAAACCAAGTACCGCCTTCCGGCAACATTGCCAAGTACGCCAGGCCCACTTGCCCACTAGATGCCTGAGGGATAAGGAGTCAACCGAAGATTGAGTGACGTCTAAGCGTATCGTGAAAGCTCAGCATAATGCTCCTGCAGTATTTGCCTATCATGACTTAAATGAGATGATCTATTTTCGCAAGTAGTTATATATATGCCAAGGGATGCAAAGCAGCTCTACCGTATAAATTCAGCGGCCCTCGAGTTGAAAGAATGATTCAAGGTGCAGCTCAATTCAGGAGCCTTCGAGGTAAGTTTGATTTCAGTGTGTCTCAAACGCGCGAAGAGGCCTTTGCGGCAAGAAGGAGCAAGATTGAAAGATTCTTTCTATAACACTCTCGAGTTAGAGTTGTGAGCTGAATTTCGAAAATAAGTCAGCTGGTCATCGCGTTTGACAGCCTACACGTAGCTTGTACCGTTCCAAGTTCAAATTCGGCCTGATCGGAGTCATATGTTTTCTTGTGTTGAAATTGACTGATCAAAAGGACGCGATCAGGTGGCAAGTAGAGCAAGTGCTTATCACCGACGGAGCCCGGGCTTTCGGGAAGTGAGGGGAACCTTCATTTGACACGCGTCCCTGAGCCCGAAATTAGCGGGGAAGCTAGTAAACAAAACAGCAATATGCTGTGCGATCATAGGAAAGGCCAGAAGCCAATAGCCCGCGGGCTATCTTTCGCCTTTCGCCTATTTGTAAAGCAACAAGGGAGTATCGCGTACAAGCCACTACTTGTGACTGAAGAGCAATTCGTAGATTTAAGCTACTACAAATGCGAAAAAAGAAAATAGTCAAATCTCTGGCGTTTTCATGCATTGTGGATTGGCATCCTGATACCAATAAGTGATTCAGTTCACAACAGCAAAGAGGCGGAGGGGTGGGGAACATAATATATGAGTAATCGAGCTATGAAGAGATATATCAGTAGGGAAATGCTATCTAAGGCAGACAAGCGCTGAAATACTCCAAGAAACGTTATACGACGCTGGTTATATAAAATGCATGTCAGCATTTATATCTATCAGAGCTTGTGCCCTCTTTCTCTGATTTTCTAGCACTTCGTGCCGACAAGATAGAGCTATAATGTCTATAGCTTTGACTTGGTGGACTTGGCAGCAATGGCAGCACAATCATATATGATCGCCTTCATCCATGGACTAAGCTCTTCACCACTCTTTTCCCCATCTTGTAGTCGTTCTTGAATACTATATGACCACTTCTGTTCCTGCTCAACCCACTTCTCCGTTTCAGGCTGGATCCAAGTCGCACACTCCTTCCCCATCTGATCAACCATCTCCAATGAGAAGAAATGAGATCCTTTTTCAAACGTAACCTCACAAATGCGACCACTTTGAACCCCCCTGAGCTACTACGACCAGTCCCACATAGTTAAATACCTTTCAGCACCAGGCATACTAGGAATTATAGTTGTTTAATATCCAATTAACTTGGCATTATGGAGAGCCCGCCATATAGTGGTGTCTCTGGACAAAGAACTATGTAAGCTAGAGATGATGATTGAACATAGTTCACTGAACATTTAAAGTAAAAATGAAGTAGAAAAACCTCCCTCTTTTCGTTGCAACGCGTACCAATTATCAATTTTGTCAACCCATCTTGTAATTGAATATGATATGGCTGTATCTGTGCATCTTAAACAATATCACCCAGTCGGAAAAGCTTTTGAGAAAGATCAGACGAAAGGTGGCGTGGTAGACCTTACAAGTTAATAGTCAAACAACTCGTGCGTACCAAGAGTGGGGAATATTTATATTCAAAACCAATCGAGTTACGCCTGCCCATTTAGTATCTTCTCATCTATCTTCGCTGCTCAGTTACCCTACTCTCTTGCTGTAGGGCAGCATTGCTTTGATCAAGAGTTTGCTCCCAGTGAGCCACTGCGTTTGCGGAAGCTTTCCGAACGATGAGCTGCCACAGATGTGAGTTTTCATTCGTAAACCGCGGATGTCAATCAGACTCACCCATTTCAATCCTCCTTCCAAGGCATCAAGGTTCTTGGTCTTGCCCCTTCCTTTTGACATCTCCTTCTGCACTTTTTGCATTTTCTTTTGATCGCCTCGACTGGCGATACCCCGCCCCAGCATGGCAATGGGGTCACTACGACCTCTCTGTTCCAATGGTGACAACACTCGAGAGAGAGGTGCAACCAGGTCACCATATTGTGCGCGTCTCTCCTCTGGCGATACACTATGTAGGGATTGAGGTCGTGAAGTTGATGAACATAGACCGAGCTCTTCGTCGACATCTTTCGTCTTTCCAATACTATAGTATACGATGTGATGTTAGAAGACTAGTTACGAACTCGCTTTTGATGAATTCGTAATTACCATATCTCCAGGCCACTGGGTAGGAACAAATCAAGGTTGGCCTTTGAAAGGTGCTTGGCGACCATAGAAGCGTGACCAGCTGCTGCGCCGATTCCGACACCGATCTGTCCGACAGTGAGAGCGACTGAAGCGGCACCAGGTCTGTTGAGATATGTATGAGCCAAAACACAAGATATAGCGTAACTTAGTTAATTCTCTTAACTTACATAAACCAGCCAGCAATGTTTGCCCCCTTCTGGAAAATTTGATTTTCGGGGTTGGGAATGATGGCGACATTAATGGCATCAACCAGTTGAATAAATTCGCCTTCGGAGATCCCATATCGTACCAGCTCATTTGCATATCCCCGAAGGAAAGGTTGGCCATCTCCATAAGAGATCTGGGGCAGCGCGATTGGGCGAAAGTTGGCGTCTCTAGGACACCTCATGTCTGTGACAGCGCGACGCTCATAATATTGCTGTCCATCACAAGGTTGGCCATCGTAAGGCTGTCCTTGGTACCATTCTCGAGGGTGGCTTTCATATGCAGGAGGCTCGTAACGGGGTGGTAGCACTGGGGCTCGATCTTGATCACCAATGTACCCGTACAGTCTCCTCTCATCCTGATATCTGGTGTCAGAAATCAATTGCTGGCGAGAGGACGGTGACAGCGATGTGCGGTTTATTTTATTCGCAAAGGGCAACTTAGGCCCGTTGAAGCCATTGTTCACTTGGTCGGAACCAAGACCTGCGCCGATGAGATCACGGATCAATCCCATAATGTAGATTTGGAGATGATAGGCGACTTCCAAGGATGTACGGGATGTGTTCTAATTGTTGTTCAAATGCTAGATCGGAACGAAACCTGGAAGACCGGGCTTACAGCTGTTTATATGTGCAAGTCTACGAAACGGTTGCTACTTCTGTTCTGCTTTTTCGTCGGCTCAGCCACATGTGCACGAACATCAGTTGAGGGCTCAAGATGAACCATGTCTGGCAGGTATTCGAGCAGAAAGCTTGCAGGGTGGACCGAACCTTAATACGACCCAATCATCATGACGATCGACTAAGCCGTAAATGCTTCCTGATTTGTTCCCGCACGAAACAGTTTCCTATTTAGAACATCCGACGCTTAATACGTCTAGCGCCCGCGGAGTTATGCGGGCAACTTGAATTCCAAGGTTGTAAGAGTTTCTTGGTTCAAGAAATGAGTTTGCCTTCCTCGTTTTCTTTATTCGTTGTATCTCAGGAATAAAATCATGTAGAAATCTTTCCCCTCCTCTCTCACAGCAGATTCGACACTATCAGTGTTTACCATCGAGCTCCGTGTCAATAGCCCCCTCGTTGTGTCCGTCGGCCAGGCCCCAGACTCGTACACGAGCTGCAAGCTTACTCATACCCTCAATAGCACTGAAGTCGCAGTGATATCAGTACCGTAATGATTAGGATTCATGTTTTCTTATTGCGTTTGCAAACGATTTTACGGCATTTCAAGTGCCCAGGGCCCAGTGCTAATCGGGAGCTCGCCCTGTGAGCACGATAAGTACAGTAGCACGATAAGTAGCACGACCCAACAAAACCGGATCAAACCTAGACTCAACTTGAGTCACAGAAATTGCAAACATGAATGATGCAAAGATATGTAGATTACAGACACTAGGTGAAAGTAACCCAAGATACCATGGGTAGGTGAAACTATATATAGCGCTTGTAAAAAGCAAGAAAACTATACTATACACTGAATGCTGTTAGATACACAAGAATCGTGTCCAATACCGCATGGATACATAAAGACTTGGAAAAATCGCACATACTTCAGTCATCATGGCGACCGAGTTCATATAAGGTCTTGGAGGTCTCGTTTCCCTCAAAGCTTACGCTGCGTAGTAGTGTCGGAATCATGCGACCGGCGTGCCTCGAAGGCGAGGATGATAAGCGAAAGGTGCTGCTGAATGAAGGTACCTTTGTATATCGGTAGCGATACTGAGCCCCTAGGAGCATAATTCGACTATAAATCCAGAATAGGCAGAAGGTGACGGCGACGGCGAGGAGGAAACCACAGAAAGTAATGAACAACCAGTGTTGACCCATCTATGCTTGTTAGCGGTAGTCAAACGGCCCGAGGCCTCCGAACATACTAACCCAGAAAATGAAATGCGCGTTCTTACCATGCCAGCTATTTCCCGTGTGGTGGGTGAAGAAACTCCAAGAGTGCTTCTTGTACTCATCCTGCATAAGAATGCGGACACGGTTCATTTCGGACGGGTCATCTTGCATATATTCTTTCCAGATGACGGATAGAAACAGCGGCCCGGTAGAGTACATCACGGTGACATAGGGGAGGAACCATCGGTGGTCGTACTGCTGCAGCGATTTGATCACACGCAGAAGAAAGGGGTGCTGGGGCACCGAGCCCATTGCATCGTTAGAGATACCAGTGGGTACAGTGCGGCGCACCCATGCGGGGTAAGCGAGCAGGGGGTCTAAGCGACGATTGCAGCCCTAGTGAGAGTTAGACCATTTGAAATAAAAGTGAATATTGTTAAGTAAATACGTCGTCTAAATCGATATAAGTTCCACCATAGTGTGCCAGAACGAAATAACGGATCGAGTCTGCGCGCTGGATGGGGTATTTATACCCATCAAAGGTCTCCAGGAACCAGGGATATTCAGCGGCGACAAAGTCGCGCGACCTTTCATCCGTCCATAGCTAGAACGATCGTCAGTAGATGTAGGTTGAGTCGCACGAAGGCGTACAATATATTCGTAGTCCGGGTGAAGCTCAATGCAGCTCTGCTGGGCATCAACCCAGACCTCTGGAATGGCTTCGTTCTTGTAGGTCTGGTGAATAATCTTAGGGATTATTTGGGGGAGTTGTTCGACCAGGGTGGAGTTCGGCAAGGGTAACTCAGCGCGGTGAATCGCGTCGGCGGCGGCATTTTCAAAGAGTAGCGACAGCAGCGTCGAGACCCTATGAATCAGGAGAAAGAGAATGAGCAAATTGATCAAGACAAAAATCAAAAGACCACGCCTCATGATGGTGGTTAGGTGGTTATGGGTGGTCGAGTCGGGAGATAGCTGTGATAAGTCGACTGGTGCGAAAGTCTGGGTTCGTCAATTCGCTTTGGTGAACTAGTATCACTGGGCTTCCAGGGCCTAAGGTATCACAGTCGCGTAAAGGGTGATTGGTCGTTTTAGTGTTAGGACATAGAGTCAAAGGAGGCAAAGATATTAGAGCCCAAGCTCGAGCGCAAGATAGATAACGGAGATATTGGATAAATAGGGAGTGATTAAGTGGATAATAAATGATTTCAAAGGGGCAAAAAAGGAAAGTAGATCGAAGGCAAGTAAGAATAGGGAATGTTGTGATGTAAATTCGCTGGACTAGATGTTCGCTGGATGGTCGCTAGATGTTCGCTGGATGGTCGCTGGATGGTCGCTGGATGGTCGCTGGATGGTCGCTAGATGCTACGCCTGCCGCTCAAAGGAATGCGCTGATCTGTCACAATTCCCAGTATGTACTACGATGGTGCGTACCGAAAAAAGCCACAATGACTTTTTGGTATGAAATAGAGGAGCCGAGAGCATACATGTACATGTAACGGTCCAGTGGCCAAGGGAGACTTGCCGCCATATCTGAATGCGTATCGAAGCAACATCACTTATATTTTCTTATCTTGCTTCCTATTTATCCTCCAAGTCGCCACTTGTGTTACGGTATCGACAGCTTAGGATATTTTAAATCAAGGGAAACTAGGTGCCTGTCTGGGAGAACCCATAGTCGTCGTCGGCCACAGCAGTTTGCATTCTTGATTCTGCCTTCACCATGCACAATGGCATGCGCATCGCACTGATAGTCGCATTAACGGTTTTATTTTCATTATATCTCTTGAACAATCATCTTCAAGACCTTAAGGAATTATATCGTGTGCGCGCGTACGTGCGAGGCTGGCTGCACGGGCATCGACCGGTTCTCTTCTAAGGGGATGAGGATGTTCATTATCATCAAGCTCAAAGGGTCATCCGAAATCAAAAATATGTACGGGAAAAGTTTCTTGGTAAGGTTATATCCATTAGTGCATGGTACAAATTGTCCTACTGACCTGACTTTGCGAAGAGGTCATCACAGTTTTCTATCTACACTGCTGAACTATCTTGAGATCGGTTCGCCAATGCGTGCACTCAATGACCTCGATCCTAACACATGAGCCTCGGGCCTGCCTTATCGACAAAGATCAGGTGACTAGACGCTGTATATATAATAGGCTTTCTTCCTCTTGTCTTTTTCTCCTTCTCTCCATACCACATCTATACTAGAATGCTATTCTATCTATTGGATCGTTCCTGCCCACCACACATCTGGTACGAGGTATGCCTCGTCTCCTCTGATAGTCGAGCAGCACCACGTGCTGAAACATGACTATACAATGGATATTCACGGTGAAAATCATCATCGATCATCGGTTCTTGGGTTCATCTATCATATTGAGACTAGTAAAGCGCATATGTTCATGAAAAATCCACGCTCCTCTTAGTATTCTGTAATTAATCCAGTCAAAAGCCCTTTCCCTGGTGCTTGCAGGCTCAGGTGCATCCTGAAGCTTCGTTCTAATTTTCTGGTGTCAAGGTTTAAATGGTGGTTCTTGGGATGATATTGGGATTTCTGATCTTGATGGTTTCTGACTTGGGATCTGTCACATTAAGCACCCCAACCTGAACTAAAATTGTCAAATGCTTAAATCGTACTTCAGTTTTCGATAACATACGTGCAGTATTCACTAAAGATTAGCTAGTTTGTTTCCTTTTCAATTTATCATTTGCGTCCATATAGTGGCTTTGACCAAGTATGAAACCAGAGTCTATGTCTTTCTGAGGTTTTGGAATTGATGAGGGCTAACCCGTCCAAATTACTAAGGCTTGATTGACAGAATCGCGAAATCTAACAGACCCGTGTGCGATTTCCTACAGTAGGAGGAAGATAGGGCACGTGCACTTGAGTTGCGCGAACTGTACATTTTCTGAGATTTGGCACTACACACTTTCGATCATAACTAGCTGGGGTTGGAATAGGGCCAATTGAAAAGTCCTGCATCTAGTAGCTCAACATACACTCAGATCTGCTGATATCAATGTTGAGCCCAAGGAATTAGGGTGAAAATCCCTTTGTCTCATTTTAGGGGAGGGACAATTGCTTACGACCTTGAACTCCGGCACGACGGCAAATACATCGATGCAGTAATCCATGAGAAAAAGGAGGGTAGATTTTTGTAATCCCATAGAGTCGATCTCCAATCCTAAACTCGCTGAGATTATTTGATTTAATTCAAGATGCTGGTTTTACTATTATCAAAACCTCCAGAAGTTTTAGTCTAGTCCATTTGGGTAGACATAATTCCTTACAAGGAAGACACTTAGCCATGAAGGTCGAAGGCCACGGGGTCAATCCTTCAGTATCCACCAATTTGTTTCGTTTTCTCCACTGTTTCTGCCTCTCACTCTTTTCTTCTCCTTTTCCTTTCTCTATGGCTAGACTTTTGTATATGACATTCAGTTTCATATCGTGACATACGAACGACAACTTCTATATTTCACCGCTCTTTCCCATTACTTTGAGAACACCTTATTCCTGTGCTCGCTCGCGCTTCACTGCCCACGCCTTAATTGCAATGGTCAGAACCACCAAGGACATAATGAAGGCCGTGAAGCCCAGGGCCACGGTAAAGGTAAACATAGCATTCAGCTCATAAAACTCCATGGCTTCGATCACTTGGCGGGCCTATTCAATGTCAGGAAGGCAGCTATAAGGGCTTTGCGGGAACTAATTTACACTTAGCATGAAGATGAGCCCCCCAGACATAAGACAAAATCCAGCCAGGATTTCCGTGGGAGGACGACCCGGGAGGTACGAGGTTGGCGGGCGCAGGAACAGGAGAATATATGTCATTCCGCGAGAAATTGCAAACCCGATGAGCATATTGCCCCACTGCTTATGCACCATAGTCGAAGTCATGCTGTCCTGGTGGTGCGATCCCATCATCATACCTAAGAGTAGGATGACAAGAGCTGGCATCGGGTTCAGAGGAACACCCTGAGATCTTGGAGGTTGCCAGGTCTCATCTACAGGCTTGCAGGTAGGGGACTGGAACAGACTTTTGTTAAGCGCATCACGAATACGCTGGGATTCAACGAGCATGCCGACGAGACCACCACCGAAGAACATAATAGAGATTGCGACGTGCTCAACATCAGCCGCAGACCACTCTTTCCCTCGGCCAGCCAGGTGCTCTAAGAAGACATTGGTAACACCATACAGCCATATGACAAACGACTCCACAAACTCGCCTGAAGGGACCTTTGCCTTCCAGCCGACGACACACGCTGGAGGCTTTTTGTTCCAGGCCCATCCTAAGTCCGCCCAGGCTCCGATAAACCGTCCAACAGTAAGAACACCATACCAAAAGAAGATTCCTCCTTTGATAAAGTGTGCCAGACCGTTAAAGATCTCGTTACCGTGGAAGATGCCACCATAGGTAACAGCTCCAGTTGCAGTAGCAATAAAGCCAAAGGGAAGAATGATCCGATCGATAACATTATACAGGCCATTAAAAATGCACAGGACACGATTCGAAAATATTTCGGGCACGGAGTTTGAGAGAAGCCGATCGATGATAAAATTGTAGAAGCAGCCACGCATACTAGAATGCTTCGGATGAAGCTCCTCGGGCATTTCAAATTCATCATCCTCGGCTTGTGACTGGCAGGGTGGCGAGGAATAGTTGCGAATGGAAGAGTTAGGTTCCGTTAGCTGGCTGTTATTGCAGGAGCAGCAGCACTCGTGTGTATCCCTAGTTTGGTAGGAACATTCGTGCTCATCAGCAGTGATAGGGAGGAACGCGGCGCGATTAAAAGATCTCGAAAGCAACCGGTTGGACTCGCCACGACCAGCATGCGCAAATATCCAGGCTAGAGCGACTTGCGCACTCATGACACATGTCACGATCCAGCCGATCTTACGGTGTACGTTGTTCTCGTACAGATCGGGGGCCTGGTTATTGTAGATCATTCCGAAGAGCAGACCGAGGGAATTAAAGATCAGAAACAGGCACTGCGACAAGAGCGCAAGGCGCGAGCGGCCAATGCTAAGCAGGACGGCTTTCGCGGAGTTAGTCGTGATTTTGATTTTGCCAATAAATTGGGGTAGCTTACCTGTAGGAAGAACAAAGCACCAGCCTAGGGTCATGAGCGCAATATGGGCCAGGATGGTGCTCGAGTGCTGGCCATAAGAAAAGTAGCTCGTATGACCTTCGTTTTGGGAATCCCCCGAGACAGAAGCCGTTGGAGCAGTTGCGCTGGAGGTAGTGTGCATACCCATGCCCGTTGCCATGTCTATATTCATTGATTTATCGTCTCCTTGGACGATCGAAAGAGACGACAGGATAAGCGCAGCGTAGGCAGCCCAATTTAACAGCTGCATCGCGAAGTTCGTGGGACAAAATTAAAGGCTTGCTGGTAAAGGAGTCCAAGATGGAGGCAGAGCTTCAATCGGCGCAAAAGATCGAAGCTCTGTCGAACTGTGAGGTACCGACGCTGCCAGATTCTGAAAATGCAAGCTTCCGCGACTGTGGACTTTTTGTCTTCGCCCCGAAGGCGGGATTTTTGTCTGCAATCTCACCAAATTCGCGCTGACACAAGTGTCCAGACTTACTGTGGTGTTGGGACTCAATCCAGTATAGGACAGGAAGGAAGATAGAAGTATAAGTGTGGGCGCTGTATACCCAAGAGATCCGACTCGGCGAGTAGAACGAAATGAATTAATAAATCACAAAGGAAGCGCCAGATTTACGTCACAAGTTGTTAGATTGAAACCAAAAAAATAAAATTAATATAAAAATATGATTAGGCACAAAACGCTCATGGCCGCTGGATTCCAATGCTTCGGAGGCAGCAGGAATAACGTAAAACACGGCGGACGGCGGATGATCTAAGCATTTCGCTGTTCCTTTTCAGCCCCATCGCATCAACAATTATGTTAGTAGGATGCTATAGTTTCGTGTACTCTGTGGAGCCGTTTCCTCGGGGTAAAAAATATCCTACGAACACCTTGCGATTTTCCAAGAGTTGTCGACACCCCATTTTTGGAGTACAATCGCTACTGTGAGGGGTGGATAGTGAATATGTTACTATTTGTAGGATTGACATCTTCGTAATAACGAGACTGGGCGACAGCTAGTTACGTAGTGGGGGCCTGTTCGAACAGCGAATCAGATGTCGTAGCGGTTTCGCGCTAGATGCAGCGAAAATAGCCGGAAACGGTGCTGATCGACTCGTGACACACGTCATGTCGAGGAGACACAAGTCCATGTTGCCGTCGGTGTTCAATTGACATTTACTTGTTAGATGACCAGTTGATGGAGGCTTACCACCGTGGCTTGTCAAAGAGCTGATTTCGGTCATTCATTGATTAACAAGATAACGGGACGCGAAGTGCCAGTGACCACCGCCTTTTGGTCTATCGGAATGGAGAACATTCAATCTACAGCAGCTCGCTCACATGCAAACTCGACCTCTCATATCAAGCCGCGCCGGGCTGGCGTTCCTTGTGTCCGATGTCGCCAGATGAAGGTAAGATCCGGAACGCTTTCCAAACATGTTCTTACGCTGCCGGTTGTAAAGTTAATTACGCTTCCAGGTGAAATGCAATGCCAGTCAAAGATTCCCTGCATCCTGCTCGGCTTGTGAAAAGGCGGGTGAGCGATGCGCTGTTGACCCTTTGTTCAAGCGAATATCCAAGAGAAGGTAAAGCCGGTCCAGTGCCCACTCATCCTGTACCGCATTTTCATTCTGATTACACATAGTCTGAAACACCGCCATGGATGTGATGGTGACCCTGCATACAGGACACCCCATTCTGAGGGATCGGGTAATGAGCCGCCTGACTTGTTATCCGGACCTGATGGGTCTTTACCGGGCCCGGATTCTTCCTTAGCGAACATTACTGCTGAATTGCGCCTTGGCGGGGTTAGATCTGCTCGTTTTATTCATGAGGCAACAGGTATCAACCTCACATCAAGTGTTGTGGCAGAACTACTAGAACAGTATGGCAAGCCAGTGGTATCTTCGTCTTCTACCGGCTCACGACCTCTTTAGGTATTATTATCATCTCCACCCAAGGTTCCCACTGTTGCTTGAGCCTGCCACCGTAATAAATAGCTACGAAAGAGCACCTTTGTTGTTCTGGAGCGTATTGGCTATTGCAAGCAAAGACTCGGACAAGTACGTATCCGACTATCCACGGTTACAGATTCTTTTAAGGCAATTGGTAGCAGACATCCTTCTCCTTGGTACTCGGTCCATCTACCTTGTTCAAGCCCTACTTTTACTCTGTGTTTGGTCTTTTCCCCAGGAAGACATGAACAAGGAGCCGTTTTCAATGTATTGTGCGGTTGCCATTTCTATGGCACGGTCTCTTGGTTTGCATCGTCCAAAATATCCATTCCTTCTGTTTGCTGCAAAGGCATCAGAGATCGGAACCATAGAAACTCGGACGGCAACTTGGCTGTCTTGCTTCATCGTCGATCAATGGTAGGATTACTTCCGATGTTTAGGAGCTCGCTGATTTTTCCTTAGGCACACCGCAAGATTCGGGGTCCCAAGTTCCATCAGGATCGACCACACAGTCCTTCACGCCCTGAATGTATCAATGCCAGGGATACCACAGACTACGAGGATTCAACTTCACATCGCTCTTGTCACCTCGAAGATTTCGGCTGCCCTAGGAGAATGTGAAACATCAGCTACCGGACTCACAGATGATCCCCTTCCGCTTGTGCGGGTCTTTGAAAACGAGCTTTGCATGATACAAAACAGATATGCGTGTGAATGGTCTCCTGCCGATGAAGTGTCACTCCTGGACGCGCGGCTCAGTCTGTACTCTTACGTTCTCGATCAGAAAAAACCCGAGCTCCCAAGAATACTCCACACAGAGAATGAAATCATCGCCAAGAGCAGTAGCACGGCGAGACAGCTTCTCATCGTGCTGACTACATTTCCCGACGCACTCAGCAAAGGGACATTCCATGTGTTTCGCTCTGCGAGCTACGCAGTCTTCTTCCTCTTGCGCATTCTTGGGACGGCGCCCAGTGAGTGTATCGATGAGACGGGCATCAGAAACATCATCAGGCAGACCTTCACGCTCATAATGGACGTGTCTCAAACAGCAAATGACCGACGTTCCCAGTGCGTACGGGTCTGCAGAATCATCGAGCACATGATTGACTACGAAGACTGGAATAAAGACACGCCGTTCTTAGGAAAAGCTGAGTCATTTATGGCCAATAATTATGTCGCAGATGTTGCTGCCAGGGGCATGATAAAAGCAAATATGCGGCATGCGGCTGCATCAACCGAACGCGATTGTAGGGAAGCGACGGCAGCAGGAGTTCCGCTGGAGGTGGAGTCGAATTTCGACCTCAATTTCTCGATATGGGATCCGATGGAATGGAATTTGAATTGGCAGGATAGTGATGACCTACTATTCCTCCGCGAGAATATTGGTGGGTCCTCGTGAAACATCGTTTACGCTTGGTCAAGGTCGGTGAGATGTTAAAATATACATACATCTATTATATCTGCCACAATGTAGCAACAATCAAAACCGACGATTGATACTGTCTTGAATCTAATACAAAAACTATGGCCCTTAAGCATCCTAATGATAAAAATTAGACATTCTGACGTGCCGATGCCTACATAATTCCCAAGTTCTTTTATCGCTCCGCCAATTGTTCCCTTCCATTCCATCTTAGCCAATCACTGGATCCAATGTATTCTTATTGGCAAACCGCTGGTTTCTGAGGCCCTTCACCACTTATGAAAACGTCTTCGATGATCAAATATAGAAAGTCCGCTAGTAAGACATAAGATAGCTTCTATGTTTATGTAAGACCATTAGCCGCGCTAACGACTAGTTGTTGATAAAATCACCCACCTCAAAAGCCAGTGAAGACCCCCTATTCCAGTAGTCGTTGACCTATTCGCAGTGAGTTCGAAGCGCCAGTCTTGCGTAAGCCCTCTTAAACATAATTGATTATTTTATTTGTATTTGAAGATTCTCATTAGTGGTGCCTCCCCTAAAGCGCTAAATGACTCGAATGTGGTTATCCATTCACGTTTTGCTGGCTTTTAAACTGACCTCTGACTAATTCATTCTACACAAGCAGTCACCTGTTAAGTGGCAAAAAGGTTAATCGCGAGGCCAATCTCGTCAAAATTATAGTTATCTTCCGCAAGGATACCATGTTGCTAAAATAAGATCCTGACGAGGTGAAACCACCCTTGCATTTGCTTTATATCATTTTGAACTGATATCTGGTAGCTGTATGGATATAGCTCTTGGTGACTTTAGGTGCATTTATATGCCCACGTTTTGCCGACCGTTCGAATGGGGGTACAGCACGTCCTATGAGTAAATGGCCATTTCTATATGTAGCTTGCGAATGGGCTACTTCCTGTTGAACATAGGGATATTTTACGTTGCTGCAGTGTTTTCAATTCCGATTGTATCAATCTATGGCAGTTCATGCGAGATTTTGGGCGACGTGTAATCCCGCGCAGACAACGTCGACGCGTAGCTTCAGCCATATTCGTGCTGACACACATACAGAACTGATCCCTCCTCGTTGGAATATATTTTAGCAAATAATATACGACCTTGCCTATCAGCTTGTTTTAACGCGACTCGAAGGTATGGTGCTCGATTTAAGGATAGATGGACGCAAATCCAGGCGTGAAAGTGGTTGGGTACGTCACTCGCCTACCAACCATGTCAACCTCATAAATCTTAGTATGGGATATCATTCCTTCTCATATGTCTGTAACGTGTCTAAACCTTCTGCTCGTATTCATACGTCTATAGCCAAGTATGCATGGACAAATCAGTCAAGATCAGCCCAGATCATCCTTTGGGCCCACCTCGACCAAATGCTTAGCCCCCCAAGTATAGGGCTTACGTACTCAACGTCGAATGGGGTTCAGCGATCGTCTTATCCATAATCTGTCAACATAGGCATACCCTTATGCAATAATGACAAGAGGTGACGGAAGGAAATGGACATGACAAAATGACAGAGATTGCTTAGAACACGCTGCTGTTCCTACAATCATGGATACAAATTTAGCCCCCCACATGGCCCCCGCGACAGTGCTGACCGATGGCATCCGACATTTCGAAGTGGGGAAAAAGAAAGCGTTGACAAGGCTACGTCTAGTCAGCTAGGAATCCATAAGAAATCAACGTTGGCTTGGCACTCTATTCGGAACGGTCTCCGAAGGGGATAATTTCCTAAGAGAGGCAAGTTCACGGATCACGTCCGAATTGGGTTGCCAAAATCGTATGCACCACCTTGAAGGAACCACGGGCCCCACACGCGAGAATACCAAGGATCTGCGCCTAAACAAAAATTTGTACCATTGGATATGATATTCCACACGCGTAATGTCTTTCTCCCTGCAGGAAAGGGACTTCATCATCGACCATGTAATTCTTAGCTATCGGACTTTTGACTCCCTTGATAAGCTTACGTCCCAACCAGGAGCTTTCACACACTCTCTCGCATCTCAATTGGATTGTGTTAGCACATTCTAGATAATATGGAGAAATTGTGGATCAAAATACTATCGAAAAGGTTAAAACTTGACCATATGGGCCAATTCAGGGGGAGGGGGCCCACTGGTGTGGATTTTTTAAAGTCAATATGAAACTTCCCAAACGGTTCTAACATGCAGATGATCCAAGAGGCCTATATTATTCGACGTCGCCCCCAGTTTACAAAGTCTGCATGATCTTTGATCTGCATGGTCTCTGACCATAGTTTGAGCCCACATGGTAAGTATTCAGAAGGTTATCGGGCCTGCCCCTCTTGGCGTGGATCTCTCTGCGGATAGAACCAAGACCGATAATGCGGTGGTGATCAGCTTGTCTGGGCTTGCGGTCATCGCCGTTGTGATCAGATTTTATGTTAGGTTGAAAGGGGGGAAGTCGGATCTCCGGAAGCTACATCTTGATGATTGCTTGGTCGCAGTCGCACTTGTGAGTTGGTCCGTGTCCTCTTGACACATTGAATGGCAGCTGATACTTGGCCAGATCCCTCTGATTGCGCTCCTAGCTATTGCGCTTCTAGGAGGACACTATGGAATGGGGAAACACATTTGGTTGACGACGGTCGAGGATATGATGATAATGAAGAAGGTGAGAACAAGCATCCTTCTGAGAGACCTTGGCTAAGTCCCCCTCTTTTTTGAGATCCTATTTTCGTACCTATTTATCTACATCTTCGAGCTTTTCATCGTCAAGATATCACTGCTTCTGTTCTACCGTCGTATCTTTGGTTCAAGCGGCAGCTATTGGATCTGCATAATCTTAGCTTCAGGTTGGACTACGGGAAGCATGATCGCTCTTCTGACATGCCCGTCGCCCGTGTCATACTTTTGGAGCGAAATCTCGAGCCCTGATGGTGGACACTATAGATACGACGTTTACAATTATTACATCGGGAACGCAGCATCGAATGTTGTCACGGACTTTCTTATTTTGCTTGTCCCCATTCCCGTTATATGGAGGCTCAGAATGCGCTTTACACAAAAGATTATGGTGTCTGGAGTTCTTCTGTTGGGTATCTTGTGTGTTCCCTCCAATCCAGAGTCCTTTTTATTGCTAATATAGGACTCAGCGTCTGCGCAATTAGCATTGTCAGATTACACTACATTACCTTCCTGAAAAACAACATCGATCTCACATGGACCATCTCCAGCGTCTACGTCTGGTCAACACTGGAGCCCTGTATAGCTATCATCTGCGCCTGCCTCCCCGCCCTACAGCCCGTCATTCAATCAGCGATGAAACTCGAATACATAATCCACATCCGCACAAGCCTCCACCCTAGCAAGCGAGCCAGAGAAGTTGTTCGGTTACAAAAGCACTTCAGCAATAGCAGTAGCAGTAGCAGTCATGGCCTACGGCCTATGAACCCCTCGATATTCAGGCCTGGATCCGTTGAACCTAGTGCTGAGATCGAGACTCATTGTGCTCCAGTGAACACTGCGTCGCCAAAGCATTCTCCCAAAGTGAAGAAATCCTTGGAAGAATACTTGGGTCCGATGTACATCATGGTGCAACATGATGTTGAATGGTCGGAAACTCACGTGCATATTGTGGAATAAGGCTTCAATCTTTCTCCTTTTCAGTGCTCTTAACATGGTGCGACCACGGTAATGTGTCGACAAGAAAATATCACAGTTTACTAGTTCGCCCAAATGATATTCAGCACCCCCATCTACCTGATGATCGTAGGGCTCTCAGCGAGCTTACTAGGCTTTAACCTCCTCATGTTTTCTGTATCTTCTACATAGAGCCTTTAAATTGCTTTTTCTTGTATTATTGACTATTACCTACTGGTTTTCAATCTATACGTATGCCTATTTTACAAATGAAAGAAGGGGAATAAATGTTATTCCATTATGGTCGACCACTCTGCTCTGCATATTGGGTGTCACCCTTCTAAACAGGACGCTTAATGATTGATATGGCGAGCAAGCACGCCGTTATTGACAGGCCAAACTTAGCTCACCCTGGACCTTTCTATTCGTTACTTGAAAATTTTAGTCATTCATAGAATAATGTTAGACAGAGTAACGTGTGAATCTTTAGCGCATATCAGTTGGGTCAAAAGCTTTGTCCTGAATAGCTAAGGTTACAAGATTCGGGCCTTCACAGTTTAGCGCAAGGAGTGTCCGGTACGTTGTGCTCGGACTTGCCTGTCCTTTAAAGATTCACAGCCAAACACTTACATGTTGGGGATGACTCTCATGTAGACCCGAAGGCAGCCTGCGATTTCATCAAAGGATCCCGGTCAAACACCGTAGGGCCACATACGTCTGCTTTAGCTTACTATCCAACTTATCCTGCACGTCGCCTATCTAAGTAGTAATATGCATTGCTGACTGCTTACAATAAAAAAATATCCAATCACATGAGACCGGCTCATTTTAAAGAGGATAGACTGGCTTTTGGACTAAATGAACTTTCCGCGCCGGCAAAATCATTTGCTGCCTCCACCCGTTACCGTCCACTATCTAATTCCTAAATTTTCATCATGATGAAATCAAACAAGTACTCAATCTAAATCACTGCTGGAAATAAAAGAGAGCGAAGCATGTACATTGTTACTCATACCGGGAAGATCCGTGGTCTTTGATAGGACTACGGTGTGCTGGCTGCCTAATCATCATAGTTATGCCAGTGGTGCGGGGGGGCCGGGCACGGCTGAAAGTAACATCCTGTGTCCTTTTCCATTCTTTCCTGCAAAACAGACATTCATCTGCGCTTCGTTCTCGAATTCATTTATACTCAGATAACGAGATCTCGATCTTTTTAGAGTAGATTTCCTGTGCTGTAACCCACCGAAACCAGGGCCTTCGGGACATCTACCCACTTATCCTGATCCTTCACTGCTACCTGCCAATCTGGATCTGTCATGACTTTCATGATAGTCTCCACATTCGGAAGCGTGTACTCAATAAAGCAGTCGGATTGAGCAAAGTCCCAGGTAGGTCGGATATCTTCAATATTCTTTTTAACTGCATTGTTGAGAGAAGGCGGCGTAACGAACTTGAACACCCATTAGACGTAGTCGTGTGTATAGGCGAAGACCACAGCAACAGATACTCACTAGGCTGTATTCTATGATCTCGTATTTTTCAAAGACGGGTAAAGCGAGAGGTAGATGCTCATGGATGATCCAGTTGACAAATGCCTCGTGCGAGTGTTGTTGTTGGCGGTAGTGAGTGATAGTGAATTTCACGGGCTGGCCCTTAGGAATTTCAGACATAATGGTAGAGTCTTTTCGAATGCAATACCGCCCAGAAATGTCGGATTTATTCTTGCAATAGGGTAAAAGAGGGGGAAGTGATATTTCAAACCTTACCCATTCATAGGCTGAAATAAGTAACGTGACGTAGGCTGATGTAAGATAACGTAGTACCTTTCCTGGAATTTCTTTGATTTCATATAACATGGTGCTTCAATAGAAGTTAAAATTTGCATTGCGGAACCCTGGGTTGGAATTAAACCATCTATCGATCAAAGCTTGACTTATTTCAAACTTCATCGCCGCCGATTTGTCCACTGTTATGTAGAAAGTGTCGCCAGCGACGAGTGGCAAGATTGAAGTCATCCACTGGCTTCTCGCTGCGGTGGATGCAAGATAGAACCTCTCTTGGCCAATGATTGTAGTTTATTTGAGCGACATGATGAAGTGTTCACATGGATAATAAACAGAAAGAGCATGTTTGACTTGGAAATAGATGTGCTTGACAGTGGGTCTTGGAAGTGGGGATCCAATCTTTTGGATTCTAGACATGCCTTAATCGCATAGAATGCAAAACCATATATAATACCATCCAGAATGTAGAGCACACCATACAGGAGCAATGATTTAACATGAAGAGCGATATGAGCCCGATTGTTTTGATGGATTAATAGCGTTTGGCATGAATTTGAAAACTTCCGATAGGCAGAGCTTAGAGGCTCAGTGTAACGACTAGTCAATTGCTCACAAATTCTTTAAACTCGTAAAAGTAAAATGCCAAGTCTGTTGTAAACACTGCAGGGATGAGTGGATTTCTCATACCAGAGCCAGCGTTCTTGGTACCAACGCATCTTAAAATACTTAATACATTGGCGTTTGGGATACGAGACGAGTTCGACCACGCCAAGCAATCAGTGCCGCCATCTCCATAATTACTGGCCATTGCCGTTAAGCTATTGTTGAAAGCCATATCGGCATCCTGAAATGCTCAGTCATCATATTCAGCAGTGTATAGAGGCTCTTCATACCGTTGCGGAACGGCATCAAGTATGGCCGTATGGGATTTCAATGAACCACCTGTAGCGGTATTATAGTACTTTTCAATCAGAAATTGTGCTACAATTTGAGTGGATGTGCTTCTACCTAGGTTGAACAGTTCCCATAGTTGTTTCGTGTCGTGTAGGCTGGTGTTTTGCCGTCGGCATTAGGGTCCATGCTAGACATGTCAGAGCTGTATTAAATCCGCTGCAGCTTGTAGACAGACTCCATTAGCACAAGGCTCCTCGAATATCTGGCACTGTGTTGACTGCTGTCTGCTGCGACTGGCGAGATACCCTTGCGCCCATTGCTGATATCGCCGAAGGAGAGAATTGACACCCGAACAGTGTCGCTACTGTCTGACGGATGCGGCGCCTCCTTGGTGACTAGAGCCTGCACACAGTCGTCATTTCAATTCTCGTCCGCTGCTTCAGCCTCCATAGCCATCAACCGCCGCAACAAGCCAGAACTGTGCACGCTCATAGCATTTTCCTCCAGACAAGTCACTCCCTCGTGGAAGGCCGTTGGCGTGCTATCACATTGTCACTGGAGACTGCATGGCTCTATGAAAGTTATGGGATTGTAAGATAGGGAGGCTATCAGACTCTGCCTGCAGTCAGGTGATCTGAGCCTCAGTAGATAGATGGTGCTTCTTCCTCTCCTCCTTCTCTTCTTCATACCACACCACAATATACATCTTGTTCTGTCTGTTCGTTCTTTCTTGTAGCAGCAAAATAGCCTTCTGAAAGGCCTTCACATCCTGGTTACCACGGGTAGCCAGGCACCCTGTGTAAGAGAAGACTTCTTGTGTCTCCGTGTTCGAAGGTATAAACACCCAATAAGGTAGAGCACCTTCAGATAAGCCGCAGGACAGGAATTTTAGTCGGTGCTCCACCGATAGAGCTGGGAGTTGAGCGCGAATAATAACAAAAGAAATTTTCTGATAATAGCGAGTCTTTTTTGTACCGAACTTCTCGTATGACCCTCCCCAGCACCCGAGTATTTCATTTGATTTAAGGAATGGCGGCCAAGCTCCATCTTCTCTTCCGCGTTTTGTTGTCTCGATGGAAGAGCGAGGCTTTGCTTCTAAATTGATCAAATGTTCCTCGGGGCTTTCGTCCGGGTATGTTGCTATGTCGGTGAGAATTTCTGTAGTTGAGCCTTTCCCAGCACCTGTAGAGTCTTCGAGTTCGCAGAATATATTGTTTCAATATCTAGATGTTCTTTTCTCTCAACAGCTTGGGGATACTGGCCGACAAGAATGCCAGGCTCAGCTCTCTAGCAAAAATTGCCTCTAAATACCGCCAAATCGACCCAATAAGATCTGTGACTGCAAAGGCTTTGCGGAGTCAAAGACTCTCGGGTAGTCAATTCTGCACCTTATCTGATCTAAGCCTTTCGATATTTCAACAGATCCAGACTTAGAGGAAAATCCGAGGTGAATAAAGCAACACGTAGGCTACAAAGGGCAGGATTAATTCCGACAAATATGGACATGTGTGGCATACGGGGTACATCCAATGAATAAGTTCGATACTATCTGAACAAGGCTACTTCTATTGACTTTAACATGCAATATCAAGTCTTGTTGCTAGAATTTGGGTCAATTAAAAGTCAAATGTTAAAACGCGCCCCCGGAAGCTCTGACACGAAATCTTTACCCGACTTTGACCTCTATTGCATCATCTTCGCGGCTCCAGGACTGCGGTTTTTCGCCACTGAAGCCATAACCCAATCACACTACTAATCGTACCGGTCATACCAACAACACCGTCGTTGATGTTTGCGAACTCCAGCTTGGAAATGGGTATTGTTAAATCGCATAGGGTCGCGAACAGTTGAGCACATGTGTTAGAGCATTCCCTTGAAAAAAAGATGATCAGCTTGATGGATATAGATTATATTATATCGACAAGGAGAGTACCTGTGAATCTTCCTCGCCTCGATGGCTCCCTCGCCTTCTTTACGGTTGGCAGACTTCCCCTTCTGCTGCATTTTCCACAGCGAGTAGATACTAGCCATGGCATTGCAGGTTAGCCCAGCCATCCATGCACGGTAGGCAAGCTTCTGTAGTCTCTTCGTAGCGGCCATTTTTCGCACTCCAATAGCGTCCATAACAGTCATAGTGTCGAGGGCAAGATAACTGCCGTAGCCGAGATGACCGATGACAGTAAGGTAGCGGAGCACAGGATCCACAGGACTCTTTTTCATCAGCACAGCGGAGGCAGCCTCGAACTTCTCTATGAAGTTTCCGATCCGCAGGATCCTGCGGGTTATTTCGAACTGCTTTTTTATCACTTCGAAGGGATGGATGGCAGAGTGCGAGCGATTGGCACGGTCCAGGTACCAACAGTAAAAGCGCGAGAAGTATTGCAAAGTACGTAAGATCTTATCACGGCCCACTGTGAATTACCAGAAACCGTTATTATCTTCGCTTGGTTGGATCATACTGTGAGAGCATCCCAGGTGGTTCGAACATGGTAGAAGCGGCATTGATGCCCCTTCGGCCGTTGCCATAGAACGCAACGTAATAGGCGAATCATTCACATACCTGTAGTTGCAGCAAAATGCAAGAAATGTGCAAAAGAAGAGTGGTTGAGTGGTATAGCGGAAGCCATTCTCCGTTCTGGGCGGTCTCTTTCTCAACAGCCTTGTTGTCTAGACGTTCTGGCTTCGCAAGCCAAACCAACTGCTTCCAGAAGGGATTTGAGAGCCAAAAATGTGAGTGAAGCTCTAGATAGCAGGCAGAAACCCCTCAGAAGTCTCAGAAAGGTAAGGTATGTTCAGAAATATAGTGCAACTATAACCTGCGTATTATTGTCAAGTAAATCGCCGTTGGGATGCCGTACCATCTATATTAGGTAAAGTTTGGGACAAAACTCGTGGCACCCTCAACAGTGAGTCAACAGCTGTGGTCTCTGTCATGGTGTTGCTTGGAAAGAAAAGGGATCTCCGCACTTCACCCAACTCCGCATGAGGGGAAAAATTAGTACTATCGCCGATAACCATTAACCCGTTCTAGTAGTGCTACATCGCCCAATCGAATGCCGAGCAACGGCTGTAGTGGCACTAAGCTTCGGGGCAGTCTAGAATTCGCTAGTTACTCGGTCAGGCTTCGGAACCTGTCTTATTATTTCATATTTTCATATTGGGAAAGTATAATCTAGAGGATATGGACTATAACTGATTATAACTTGTGGACCTCACCTCCACTTCATGTCAAATTGGATATTCCAATCCTTGCATTGGCAGCGAATACCTCAGTTTGTATGACACTCGTGGAAAGGATTTTATATTATGTCCAGCGCATATTTGAATTCGTCTCCTTACGATAAAGGAGCGCTGCGACCGTTGAAAAGTCGACAGCTAGCTACAATGCCTTGTTGCGTGGGCTCGAATCACACAAGTGAAGGTAGGCCCGCTTCAAGTCAAATTCTGACTCTGATTCTCCAGTGCTGACATCTTTTGGATTGCCATATCCCAGAAACCTGCAGTCTGTGTTTCGAGGAATTCAGTTCCGTAACGATCTTTCGGCGATTACCATGTGATCATTATTTCCATCAGCCATGTATTGATAAATGGGTGTGCAAGCGAGATGCGAGCTGTCCACTTTGTCGAAAGTCCTTCTACGATTTATGCTCGACAGCTTCCGTCCCCACGCCCGCGACCGCTCCCAGTTCGGATGACGACAATGCTACGCACATGTCGCGGCCTGCTTTCGTTCACCGGTGGAAAGGGGTTTTTCATTTATCTAGTATTTCATTTAGACGACATGCTTAATCAACAACGCTTATTGCCCTGCTTTAGGACATTATGACGCCCTAACAGGTGATAGTATCCATCCAATAATCTTTGCCTCTTGTGATGTGGGCCCAATTTGAGTTCGTTAGATGGGGTTTTGCCGAGAAATATCCGCTTTCCATCTTCACGTAACTCGGTTCGATTCTGGGTTTTGGCTCCGCCATTTTCAAAGGAAGAAAATCCATTGGGCTCTTTTACATTGATCTTGACGAATGGTTTGAAATCAACGAAAATGGTTCAATCGAGGTCCTTGGCACAAATTATGTCAACTGCATCAGCAAAGGTCGTCACTCAAACGAGCTTTTCAGTGCCAGCTGGGCCCACTTTTTACAAATGACCTATTATAGTAATCAACCATCGATGACAAAATACTGCTGGTGGCTAAATGCTATGGCATTTCCCAGCATTAGGTGGCAGGGAATATTTTCTCGTATTGTGTCACTAACGGAGCACGCGAAGATTACTTGTACAAAACTTCGTACCATACAGTGTTTGGTGGATTGCAAGAGCTTTCGTTAGACATTAGAATTCCAAATAAGCCGTGGGCAATTTTCCCTGCACATCAGGGTAAATCATTTAAATTCTCAAAGACGCAAGCTACTCTTAGACTTAGCACCTATCATTTGTCCAATACGGGGGGCGACCTTGCTGAACATCTCTATGACCGCTTCCTTTAGCTCCGTAGGCACGTCTTCCAAAGTCTCCGAGACATTCGCCACCCACTGCCTCTTCTCGATTTCATCAAAGACTCTGTTCCATAGCTCCCGTGGCTGGATGTAATCCTCGTCATCAACCACAATCTCATTTTGGGCGAGGATGGCATTATGTTCAATGCGCTCGGTGTGCCGCACATCGGAAACTAGCTGGCTGGGCACGCCGGGGCTCAAGGTACTACGCACGTAGTTAGGGTCGCCACCATAGTTTTGAGTCACGGTACCCATGCCGTCACGCTCAAAGGGCGCGTAAACAGGGCAAATGGCGCGGTTTGGAGGGAGCTGTGTGTAGTTTACCCCTAAGCGGTATCGCTGAGCGTCAGGGTAGGCAAACATGCGCGCCTGCAACACTATAGGGTAGAGGTATTAGTGCCTTGTCGATCGAGACAGGATGCTCAATATGCACTTACTAGGGTCAGGCGTCATGGCAATGCCAGGCACCATGTTGGAAGGTGAAAATGCCGCCTGTTCGATCTCGGCAAAATAATTGTCCGGCTGGTTTTCGTCAACATGCGCTCCTTGTCTCTTGTCTTCCGTCAAATGCTGTCTTACATTTTTGTTCAGAGTCATCTGACCAACTTCAATCAAGGGAAAGTCCCCGTGGGGCCAGACCTTAGTGATATCAAAAAGAGCGCGACCGTACGTCTCAGCTTGCTCGGGCTCCATCACCTGCACATAAAGCTTCCAAGTTGGAAATTGTCTCCGAGAGATGGCATCCCATAGGTCCTGGGTGTGGAAGTCGGCATTTGCCCCAGCCATCCGTGTGGCTTGTTGTTCAGAGAAGTGGGTGATACTTTGAGTGGGCCGGAAGTGGAATTTACAGTACCGGAACCTGCTACCAGCTGCTACCATTTTGAAGGTATGCACACCAAAACCGGTCACTCTCCGGATCGAATCAGGAATGCCGCGAGAGCCAAACAGGTGCATCAACGCATGGACACTCTCCGGCTGGTTGACATGGAAGTCCCAGAACTGAAAGATTAGCTTCACCGGCAAGTAAGGGGATCAAACCGCACTCACCATAGTCCAATCCGGCCGATTAGTGGCGGGGTGCCTCTTGTGACTTCTGTTGAGGGAAGGGAATCGAATTGGATCGCGCACAAAAAACACCGGCTTGGAATAAATTAGTAAGATGAGAGGGAGATCCCAAAGAAAGAAGACTCACAACGTGATTCCCTACAATGTCGTGATTGCCGTCCTCTGTAAAGAATTTGACAGAGAACCCTCGCACATCCCGGACAGTGTCTGCACTACCCTTCTCCCCGCCAGTGGTGCTCAGACGGAACAGCACCGGGGTTTTCTTGCCCACTTCATTGAGGAACTTGGCCGACGTGAGAGAAGAGATATCATTGGTGACCTCGAATTCTCCCCACGCACCAGCAGCTTTGGCATGAACAACCCTGCCCAGTGTTAGCTCTGGATTCACCACAGGGGCAGAATGTTGCAGACCTTTCAGGAATACGCTCACGATTGAAGTGCGAAAGCGTCTCAATAAGGAGCGTGTCACCTAAGGTTGTGATGCCTCCGCCGCCTAGAGTAGGCAACGTAGTGCTGACGGAGGGGTTTGCAATTGGCTGGCCTTGCGGAATATCAGCGGGAGCACATTGTAGTCGGAATTCAAGTAACGTACCTTCTGCTAGCGTGAACGTGGGGTTTGCCATGGCGAATTGATGTTCCGGAGTGTCAAATACACGTGGTATGGATGCTCTATCTCCGGCGGCGGCGGGCTGGCCTTTATAAATCAAATACCAACGCCAAATGAAACCAATTCGATGACAAAGACTAGGTCATGAGCCGGAGGCACTTGCATATACAAATGTGTGCGGGGTAGAACATATGGAATGATATGGCGAAACATCCGAATTAGACGCTGACAGCCTGCGGGCAAATATAGACCGACCTATGCAAAGCGGATGAAACCTTAAATGCGGGCCGAGATCCATGGCCAGCGTGAGCCGGTTTACCACCGAGAATTTGCCGGACGCGGCATCATAGCCGCACGGCGTTGGTTGAAGACAGCACCAGCATTGCTTACATGAAATGCGGGGATCCCTTTCCCCTCATGAGGGGTAAACCACTTCTGCTACTGTGCCGTTTGGTGCCTACGTAATGATAATTAAGATTGCAGAAATGTCTCTCCAGGAGCTGCAGCTAGGTGGACCCACTGACTAACCGTACTGGGGTTGATTGCTTGTTGACCGCTTTTGGTTCTTGAATAACAGCTCTGTATTTACGCGCTCGTTTTCAAATTCGTCGTAACTCCGAGTTGAGTCCGAATGGTGAATGGTGAATTACAACCCTAGCAACTCTGTGCCAGGTGCCGCTTTGTGGCGTCGCGGAACCGGCCAGACTAATTTTGTAATACTACCAAGTAGGGAAATACTAGATCGAACCAAGATACTAGGGTTGGTTCATGTCTAAGCAGGAAGCTCTAGACCATCTTGTATCAGGCGCCAATTGAGATACCATTCATTGGTGAAAGTCTGGAATTAATTTCATAGGCGATCACGGAAGACCTTTCCAAAATTGTATTTTTGAACATCTTGAACCATGCATCCATGCGCTAAGTCTCCATCAAGCTTTGATTATAAGACAGGGTTATTGTTTTCGCTGCGTCGCTCATACGTGCATCAACGCCCACCCACACCCTGGGGCATGTCTGCTTGTTCTTTTTTTCTTGTCCCCTCAAACTTGAGCTCGCATATCCAATAAACCTACCCAGATCCCTACTCTCCCGCCATTACCCCTCCTCCCGCAAGAAGTGATACCGTCCCTGGACCGTCTTAGGATAAGATATAAGAAATGGTGCGAGGCGGTAAGATCTCTTTTCTCGTTGGCTGCTCTTCTCTTGCGATGTCATCAGCTGTCCTTAGTTGTTGCCAATAGATAATCTAATTCTCTCGGGTCTCCGGGACTTTACATTTGCACCGCACAAGTGGAAGGCAACCAAAGTTTTAGAATCACGGGCTGATTTTGTGCAGTTGCTTTTGTTCGGGGCGACTCAAAAGTCGCCGGGATGGTAAGCTTCGTGTAAATCGATGACACATCCCCTACAACTATCATTTGGAACCTTACCAGAAATGATCCTAATGCCGAGCGTGGATTCCACATTCATCTCGCAAAGAAGTTGCAAGGTCTTTATATGCGCGAAAAGGTATTGGACGGGAGTTGGCCGCTGAACTTGGAAGTTCGCGGGCGGGTTACAGGTCTCTTCGTCCCAATGCTGCCCCCACCTAGTTAGGAACTGTGTAGAATTCCAAGGCGAAATGTCCGTAGGCTTGGATGAAGATTGAACAGCTCTGGATTTGAGGGGACGGCGTCGGACAGCATCATTATCACAAAAAGAGTCGCGTTTCTCGTTGCTCCACCCCACGCTGTAACTCCACTATGTGGCATCTTAAAATGATGTTTCATGCTTTAGAAAAACATCTCTATCAAGCGGCTGACATAGATGAGTCGTACGAGGTACGAATGACTGAGGGATACTGAGAGTTTTACAAGAATGGAAGAGATCAATAATTGTGTGAGACGCATAATTATCCATTAATAAAAGCTTCGGTCGCCCGCGTACGATTTTTGGTACCCTCAGGAAATAAGCAGATCAAGCGTAGGACAGTTCCACTATCTAACCATCCACAAGACGTCAAATGAATGGCCTTATAGATGGAAGAACAGGTAAGACCAAGTCAGACCAGTTTTCCATGTATGGGAATGGTCCCGTGGCATGGCTATATAACGTTAAGTTCTTTCCTCACAACGAGAGAAAGACTGAATGTAAACAATCTTGCTTGCCTTGACATAAATGCTTCCCCCATCAATATCAGACGTCTCATTTCAACGCATGAGGTCTAGTAAGTCAATCACTCCAAGCGCCTCCCCCCAACATCAATATTCACCTTTGAGTGCTTGAACCTTCGGCTCGGTACATTACACTCGAATAGGATATCTAGCTCCTCAAATGTACGGCCCTTAGTCTCTGGCATGCAAAAGAAACAGAAGACAGTACATAGCACGCTAAGCCCCGAAAACAGAAAACCGATCTTACCACGCCAATTCCCTTGGTCTTCGTTCATCGCATAGGGAATGCCAACCGCGAAGACAACTGACCAGACAAAGCAACTAACAGTGGAAAGTGCGATAGTGAGCCCACGGAGCTTGGCGGATGATACTTCGGCGAGTAGCACGTAGCAAAACGGTCCCAGACTTAGGTCATACACGAAAGTGCAGACTAACATCAGACCACATTGCGCCCAAGTGGTAGACTTTTGTCGCGGAACAATATCGACAATACCAATAATGAACAGCAAGATTGCCAGCATCGAGCAGCCAAAGAGATACATGGTTCGTCGACCAACGTAGGAAAGCAGGAACCAGGATGTGCATGTGCCTAGCAGACCGAGCGCCGTCAAACCAATATTCATCGAAAAAGCGTTGGAAGCATCCAATCCAGCTAGTTCCATGAAGTGAACGGCATAACTAAGAAAGAAAACGTTTCCGGTAAAAGCTTGCATATCGTATGCCATCACGCAGATTACCAGACGGCGGAAATTTGTCTCCCGAAACAGTCTAGATAAGTAGGTCGCTCTCCCTGATGATTTTTCTCCAGACGTAGGGTCTCACGAATGTGCGCCAGTTTCTTTGTGACATCAACTCCAGGCGTGGTAAGACGTCTCAACGATACTACCGCGTCTTCATGGCGGCCCTTCCGGCATAGCCAGTAAGGCGGATCGGGACAGAAAGCTACCAGGAGCAGCATGATACATGGAAGACCCCATTGTGTTGCAATGGGGATCTTGTAGGACCATTCAGTGCCCATGGTATCCGTTCCTTTAAGAATACCCGAAGCGATCAAAGAACCAATCGAAAAGGCGAGGTTGGTCATGGTGGCTGCGAACCCGCGCAGTACCAGTGGAGTGACTTCGCCGACATAAGCCGAGGCACAAATTGGGTAAAATGCAATAATGCATCCATTGACAAGCTGGCCAGCGAATAGCTGAGCCGGTGTATGACTGAAGAACTGAATGAAAATGAATGCGATGGACAGGACACAGCAGCCGGCTGTCATCCTCCGCGGTCCAAAGCGTTCATAGGCGATACCAGAGCAGAGTGCACCAACGATAGCGCCTATATTGTTGGCGTAATTGAAAGCTGATAGCCACTCTGCGGCAATGATGTAGTTTCCATTATGGTTGTACCCGTATGTCTCTTTGAAAATGGGAAGACCGACTATACTGCGCACGATGCCTCCGTCAATGCCTTTCAAAATAGTTGCCTAGAAATGTCAGCAAGGAGCAATCTTTTAGTCGCTCTGACTGACCAAATCTGACTAACCAAATTCATAAAAAGTCCCCAACCAATGGCGGGGTAGTGCATACGCATGGCTTCCCACCAACTGAGGGCATGCTCCTCCTTGGTGAACCGGAAAGATAGTTCGGCTTCTTCAGCGGCATCTTCAGGTATGGTTTGAATAACAATGCTCTGCTTCTCTGAAAACATGATGTGAATTAAGCTGAAATGGCAGTCAGGGATAGGAAATATCAAATTCTCAAGCGTGAATATTGAGAAATAAATAGGGAACGTACATGCCAAGGCTTGGCAAGATTTCAATCATAGTCATTGGAGTACCTTGAGAGAATATGTGAAGAAACCCACGAAAAGGTAAGGATTTGGTAGCTATAGGGTTCGAACCTGCTACGCTTTGTTATAGGAGTAGGCAGGACGCCTCTCTTCAGCGCAAACCGGTTGCTGACCACTTCGACTACACAAGTCTAAAAAGGGCGGCTTCTAGAGGCTCGAAAATTGTGACATGCCGAGACGATGAGAGTGGGCCCTTGCAAAATCAGCACGATACTTTGTCTATGTCGGATTATCTTCGGAGAGCCTTCAGGGCGATAAGAATTCAATCGCTTCTCATAATGCCTTCCTCTCCCCGGCTGCCCATTGACTACATCAACACTAACGTAAACATTCAAATTAGCCTGTAGATCCGGATATAGTTGGTCAGCAATCGTTATACAGTCTCCTTCACAGTTCATGAGTTTCGCAGATGGTAGTGGGACAACGTTCACGCTACTGTACCCCAATGTATGCTTTGAAAATAATGACTATAAGCTATGGCACAAACATTGACATCAATGACAAGACCCTCGTAAACAGCAATATCAGCTTCAATCACTGCCATGTAGAAGATATGATTTTCTAGAACATGTTCTTCCTAATTTGGTTCACTAATTCAGGTTGATGGTCTCGACTTTAGACCTAACCTAGGCTAGGTCCGGGTCGAACTCCTATAATCTAGACCCAAATTTTGCTCCCAGGAACACTTGGCTCTGCTCATTTGTTCTCGGCCCCCTCAAGAATCACCTATCTGATCTTTACGAATGCTCCTAGGAAGTACTGGCTCGCTTAGTCCAATCACTTGGAACTAAGTGTCGACCGCAATCAAAGTTACAGGTGAATATTTGACACATAACAGTCCCAGGAGCCCAGTATGTGTCATCATGCTTAGGCATGTCTTAACTACTTTTTGATTCGACCATCAATAATGAACACTTCTATATGCGAGAGCCAAAGTAACATTTAAGAAGGACCGTTTCCCTCTCAAAGAAGATCAAAAGATTACTGTGTTTGCGGGCGTCAGAATATTATCTAGACTCCGAAGTCCTATAGATCCAGATAGACGCACTCAGTCGACTCTGAGGAAATAAACGGCCTGGGATTTTTCTTCTCTAAACAACAGAGCTCGCGATGGTGGGTTGATAACCCCTTCATCATGCCACTCGACTACCGTTGCTTTGATCTAATCATCCACTAGAAGACCTCCAGCCTTCACAAAGTACGCGTTCGCACCTTAGTGAACTAGACCCCGTGGCTCTCAAAGACCACTACTAATATAACATCACTTTTCATACATTCCGTCCGCCCATGGGCCTGCTACAGCTACTTCGCCGGTAGCCACAGAAGTGGCGACTTCTCTAGAGTCGACATCGCCAAATGACCATCACGAGAAATGAAGTCTTCTTGATATCAACATTAAAATGCCCTAAAAACATCGAACAGGCTATCGATGCTCTATGTTTAAACTGGACACCAGGACTCAAGCGGGGCGAAAGAGAAATCGAAAACACTAAGTTATGGTTAACGCGGAGATTATCAACGACATAATATCTTTTTGGAAGCAGCTATCCGATTATATCGATACGCCTTGAATTAATTCTAAGAATTTACGAGTCGCACTACGATTCAGAGCTAAACTTATACAACGCAGATGTGAGGATGTTGTGGTAGCAGGCTTCTTAAGCAGTGATCTAGCTCAATCTAGCACGTTAGCATCTACTTAGCGGAAAGGAAATGGTATAATAGAGCAAGAATACCTTTACTACTAAAACCTACTATTTTATAAGTAATATTTCCTTATAGTGCCGTTATATATTCGTTAAAGAGGCTATAAGATACTGATCTTGAATATCTAGGTCTTTGATTTTAACTATACATATTTCTTTCGTGCTCTTTTTGTGTATGATTAAATGACTCCTTGCCAAGCCGGTGTATTTTGATGTGCCCCTATTCTCATCTACTCGAAAACCTAGGTAATTCGTTAGACAAACGCGGAGATTTGTGCCTAAAATTAGCATCTGAAATCGTGACTCGTTCTTCTATGTACAACGAAGTTATCCTTCGTGGGACAGCACTGAATGTTAGTCTTAACATTATATCTTTTCCCATATCTTCTAATTGTTTAAGGCGTGTGTCTAATAATGTCTCTTAGCACAATACCGCAATCTACGTAATATAATTCACACATAGCCACATTATATTACAACAAGCCACATATTTAGCCCTGTTTGCTTTTCTTCCTATGATTTAAGTAAATACGTATGGTATTGTTATATAAATTTACACGTATCTAGTGTTACCGTAAGATAATCTGCTCCTCGTGCACAGAATTCAAAATTTGGCCAAGATTTTGGGATATGAGCATGAAAGTGTCTGTGGTTTCTCAGGAATCTATATTAGAATCTACACTAAGCATCTATTTTATCAACTTTGTTTGGCCGACTTATTACGGTGGCCAGATTAACACTTCAAACTATTTAATCTACCGATGATTTCCTTAGTATAGAGCTCATGCTCCAATTATTTCTAAGGAAGGACTTCCTTTGCTCCGGAGACTGAAAGTTTTTACCAGAATATGGCATTGAATGCCGAACATGATCGTTTCCAGAACCGTGCCTTTTCGGACAAACTCTATATAAAAGCAGAGAGCAAGCCTAATGATTTCTTTCTTTAGGTCACGAAACAATTTCAAAGATATATCACCATACTTTCATGGCAGTTTGTCCAGAAATCGTATGAACAAATTCTAACGATTAAATTTCATCACTATATCACTAAATTAGATCACCTAATCTCTCAATTGATCAGACTAGTAGATTTCTTTCTGTGATTTATAGCTTACCAAGAACCAAGATATCCATCCGCATTATATGGGACTAAGACTATATATGGTATGGGACATCTACTGGCTACTCTCATTACCGACTCTGTATTGATCACTCGATTGAGGAGTCGTCAAAGAGTTACTATTTCAAAAATGTGTCCATTTATGTATGGCTACTTTCTCACTAAGCTAATTGATCAATTCATATGCGAGGCCTGGAATCAGTGAGTCTCCCAGCGCTTGCGTTTCATCTCAGCGGAAAGTTATCACGCCTTTTATGGAGTGACAGATGGTTAGAAGTCCACTTATAGCTTAGAGGGTCGGACATTTATTAACAGCCATTAGCGGCACCTCTGTAGTTCAGCATTCACCGTCGGATACAATCAATCAGGCTACGCAGAGAATATATAAGAACCTCGAATTTTTCAAACATATTGCTAAGCAGCCCCATGATCATCAGCGCCATTTTAAACGAATATTGTAACTTGTAAGCGCACGTGCTAAGCATACTATATTATTCATAGTACATCAACAATAACGTATTCCACAAGCGAGTCGGCCATACAAGCGGCCCGGCCACTCCAAACCACATAGTAAATCTGATTTAATCATTCTCTATATCTTAACAACCACATGTGTTAAATATATCAAATTTTCGGTGTTATTTCTTCATATTAATGAAAGCTGGGTCTAGAAGCTTAGTGTAATTTAATAGAAGATTTTATAAAGTTACCAAAAAACACGCTATGATTTGGCCATTTCAGCTCCAGCTATATATATATCTTTGACTCAGCTATCTTCAGAAATTTATTAAACCCCGGTGGCATGCTTCAGAAGGTATTATAAATACATCTTTACTAAGAGAATGTAGGAGGAGCTATTATTGTTGAATTATCAAGTTGTAATCGATCGTATTCAGTATGTGATTGTGTTTTAGAGTGGCCGGGCCGCTTATATGGCCAACTCGCTTGTGGAATACGTTATACCAGCGGAAATGCAGAATAGCCGACAGATTCCCGAAGCGACCCAAACACTACAACTATGCTCGGATCTAAACGAAGGAAGAACCGCTAAATCTTAAATTAAAATAAATATCAGGACCAGCAGTCGGTTTCCATTATTTTGCCCATTATCGAAGACACCCTTCAAAGACACTAAGTATGATGCCGAAAGCGCTTATTTTCTCGACAGCCATAACAATCTTATTACAATCAAAGAGTCTGCCGTTTGGGAATTATCAAGCAATTAAAACTGCGACGAATTGAGATTAAACCACGACGTGCTGGAAGCGTCACCATGCGACCATAGTGATTCGAACCAACCCTACGAGGAAAACGCAGGCAGCGCCTCCCACCTTTTGCACTGTCAGACTGGGCTACGCCACAAACCAAAATTTCTTGCGCTGAAATCCGCATCATATGAACCCTACAGACTTCGTTCTCCCATGGGACAAAGCGGGGAGGAAATGGGTTGTCAAAATGGAATGCTAAAGGACCAATAGCTTGTCGTTGGAAGGAAACTTATCACATTTTAAAGAAGGAATTTCTCCCAAGAACCAGGTATTTTTGACTTCAGGGGAAAAGCTATATATAGCTTCCCTTTTAGGTCGAAGCCGGTCCCGACCTTTCCCTGTCAGAATTGACGAAAGGGGCCGGTCCTCGGCGGGAGAAAGCTTTCGTGCCGAGCGCAAGACTAACGGCGCAAGGTGGGCCCTTCAGGGGAATGTATGAAAACAGTTCGGCAAAACCAAAGCGTTGGGCCGCGGCAGAACTTCCCGTTCCATTTCTACTTCCTTTTTTTTTTTTTTTTTTTTTTTTTTATACTGTACCTGCAATTCGTTCCAGGTATTCAGTGGGTTATTCCTGGGCTAATCAGATTAAAGTTGAGAATATCTTCTACCTGCGGAGAATATCAGAAGTCTCGTGAGAATGGCAAGCGCAAAATAAACGATCGGTATCGTGTCAATTGCTGGTATGCCATGATCTCCATAAAGTAGGGGGTTTTCCGGTAAGGTCTTGGAAACAAAGCTCGCTTACAGGCTTTTCGATGTTATGAACACAATGCCTGATGAACCCAGGAAAAACATCTTCACCGGAATTTCCAATCAAGTTTCTGAGAAACGCGACCCTGAAAGGATCCATATGCTTGCGCCCGAACAAACTAGATCATAGGCCATTCACTTGGCATTTTGATACCTGATGGACGCCTCTGAAGCTACATGGTAGCTTCTTTCCTCGCAATCGCAAAGTCCTGCTGCAACTACTATCACAGGCATATGTCAATTCATTTTCTTGGCAGGGAGATGATAGTCTTTGGTTGGATGTCTTTTCCTTCAAGAAATTGGTTCAGCCAATCTCGTGCGAATTGACTCGAAGAGAAGCCCCACAGTACCCACAGTGTCAAACCAGGGATCTTCTTCGTGCCGTTTTGACAATTCGTCTACAGTAACATTTCTGCAGCCCTATTTGTTTTCGCTTATAATTTCACGTAATATTCCCTGACACCTACTTAACGAAATCCTGAAAACTCGGTAAACGGGTCAGCTTACCCACAAGAGATCCGTGTCTGGTGGATTTTGCAGCACCGTTCAAATCGCGCTAGGCTGGACCGCTGGCATTAGATTGACGCTAAAAACTTGACTCCTCACCATCCAGACCTCGTAGGCGAAAATCCCGACGCTACTTTGTTGCAGATCGGCCTGGAACTCCGAAATCAAGACAATGTGGCTTTCCGTTAAAATGAATACAATGGCGATCTCTTGTGCGGCTCGCCCTGTTATTTACGGATCCTAGCTCTGCCCATCTCTGCCGTTTGCTGGTGGCGAGCGTTTTTGCTGCCGCTAGCGCACAGCGATTACCCCTGGCGTGCCGACTATTCTCCATCTCCACTTTAGCCACGTTCCAACATTTTCCGGATATAAACAGGTGCTAAATTCTTCTGCTACTTTTCGTTCCAACCTTTGAGATGAGTAGCGACGAGGATCACCAGAACACAGCGATTATAGTGGTGGCGGCCCTTTTCGTGTCGATAGCATGTGTGGCCGTTATCCTCCGATGCTATGTCCGCGGCTGGGTGGTGAAGGCGTTTGGCTGGGATGACGGCGCCATGGTAGTGGCTATGGTAGCGTCCTCCTTCTGCCCGCTTGTATTTTTGTTGTGCTAACTTTGCGATAGGCCTGGTATGTGATGTTCTCCGGGTCTATGATAGGAGCGGGGCTTCATGGCAATGGGCGACACTGGTATCATCTTGAGCCAGAGGAGCGTGTCATCGCCATGAAGGTATGCAGAACTCTTCCGAACCCTTTCAGAACCACAACTAATTCATTCTTTAATAGTACTGGTGGCTCTGCGAAATTGGTTTCTGCTTTGCATCTATTTTCTGCAAGATTTCAATTTGCATTTTCCTAATGCGAATCTGCGTCAAGAAGCTCCACCTATGGACTCTTTATAGCGTCATGGCTGCGACCGTCTTTGCTGGCCTGGTCTTTATGTTTCTTATGCTATTTCAATGCAAGCCATTGTCCTTCTTCTGGACACGCTTGGCCCATCACCCTGTTGTGAACATCGAGGGCGAAGGGTCCTGTATCAACATGGAAATCATTGTCATCATGACATATATTTATAGTGCCTTTGCCGCATTTTGCGACTTCACTGTGGGTATCTTACCAGTCTTCATTGTGCGTAAATTACACATGAAGCGACAGACAAAACTGGCAGTAGCCGGAATTTTGAGCATGGCTTGCATGTACGTAATTGTCCATGTGCATTCCAACGAGCCTGGGAATATACAGCTAAAAGATTTTGCAGTGCATCCTCCGCCGTTATCGTACGTATCCCTTTTGTTAAAAAATTCAATGAATTGGACGACTTTTTATGTATGTATACTCCCGACTACTTTCAACTGCATTCATCTATCTCGAAAATACTGACCTCCCAAAGATGCGACTGTTCAGATTGCCTATTGGTCGAACCTCGAGTGCGGACTTGGTATTACTGCTGGCTGTCTCGCAACCCTTCGTCCCCTTCTCCGCCAATGGTTCGGTTCACGCATAGATGCATCAAACACTGGTGGATTTCCCAAAGAATCTTACGGGCGGTACAATACTACTAGTGGGCAACGACCGGTGCCTTTGGGATCAATGAATGGAACTAATCGGAGCGGGTTGAGACCCGATAAACTGGCTGTCATGGTGACAAACATTGAAAGCCAGGGAGACTTGGAAATGTCATGGCCAGGGTCATATAGCCCGAACAGTAGTGAGGAACGTTTGACCACACAGCACCCTCCACTTCCAAGGGAATTGAAAGTCGGTGTTCATCGGACGTTCGAGGTTACGCGAACGGCGGTGAATGGCGATGATTCAAATGGATCTCAGTTGAACGCGACAGAGCATGTATAAAATAGTTACCAAAAACTAGTCATGAATAATCCTGTATAAGTGCTTTCTCTACTCTGTGTAGGTAGACTACGGAATGTCTGCGCGGGATTTTTCTGAATCATAACATAAGCCCGATTCTTCGGAATTTTAATCGCCGGATGATCATTCGAGGCTGTAGTGGGGATAACAAGGTGGGTTTGTCCTTGTAGATAAAGAAAAATTGGAAACATCCCCTCGCCTTCTGCATTAAGCGGTGGGCCCCCAATGGGGGCATGAAGTTTTGGGATTGGGGTGGGTTCTGGAATTTTGGAACGGGGCCCCATTTGCCGAAGCCCACAAGTCACTGTCACTAGAGACGAGACAGAAACCATCAAAACGGCCCAAGTGCAGAAGGTCCATCGCGTCTATGATCATTGCTGAGTCGGTCGCGTTTTTCCCGTGGGTGTAAGCGAATTGCTTGATCGGCTGGATTGAATGCGTGAGGAGCTCTTCCTTCCACTCAGGTTGGTGTTGGTCCAATTGCCGTAGGCCCGCTTTCATGAGCCGTGCCGTATTTGCCAACGCATACCCGCTTGAAACGCTAAGGAATATAAGCTAATGTCAAAGGGGGGAATGGAACGGCCCCCAATTCACAGTACCCAATCATTGTGTGATTTTGAACCCTGCACAGCCTCGCTTATCGCCGCGTCGAACCCTTTTCGGTCTTAGCAATGCCACATGTGCACTCATAAAGTGCCCCTTCGCGTCCAACATTTAATTGCGGGGTGCTTCCTGCTTCTCGCTTCCATTTGTGGTTCAAAATTAACTACTCTCCTGGGTCTATTGGGTTTAGCTCTTCAAATTGTACTTTGAAGGCTCCGTGGCTAAGTACATGTTGGGCCTTCATTCAGATCGGCATCACCATTAAATGGGGCTCCGGCTTTCTGTTCAAGGTTACATAGAAGGCCACACACCCCGAGACAATACTATCAATCATTCTGAAAATCATCACACCCAGCGTATGTATGGTCAATTTCATGTGGTCGCATATGATACTAATGGCGATCCGTAAAAGCAGACAAAGATCTCTGTTCTGCAGAACACACTGTAGTCTGTTAGTCTCGCTGGCACCATTCAAAAGTTGTGGGACTGAAGATACCGCATCTGATAACCCCGATCGACTACTAGTACTCATGGACTGGCTAAGAAGAATATTTACGGGCAAGAGTGCAGACGATATCGCCGCAAGAAATAGGAGGAAACGTCAAAGCAAAATCCACAGTCGACGAGTACGAGCGCGCGAAAAGGAGTTGAGGCTAGCCCAAGATGGCGGTGGTGCGAAAAGCGCACGTCTATTTTGGGGCCCTCCGGGAGCAACATACAGCAATGAAAAACGGGGCAAACGACCTAAAGAGCTACCCACTAGTGGACTTATGAGGACGAGCCACTGATGCGCGGATTCAAGTTAGGGGTTTTGGGTTTGGGTACGCCCGCCCATTCTTGTCCATAGGCATTGCCCACTCGCTTAATTTCACATTAATTCGCCAAGAATGGACGCATAACGGAGGCATAGTGCTCTTTTGATAGTGTAGGAGGGAAGAGAGAGATATATAAACTCCGAGCACTAGCGTGCGTTAACGATCAAGCTACCTTAAGACCAGGGTGCTCACGACCCAAACTGGACGCCATTATGTCACGGCCCCTCCTAATATCTCGTCAGTGAACTCAGAGTTCACTCCTCTGATGTCTGGGGGCCGAGATCTTGATAACTGTATACTGTAGAGGGAGCTTTTGAGACTTTGATTGATTCCGAACCGGCGGACACGCACTAGGGTAAGTGGGGGCACGCACCACGGCCCAATGAGCGTGCGTACAATTCCACTGGGGGGTCCAGTGGAATTGACAATAGAGTATAGGTGTCTCCAGCCCGGAAAGCACCGCTGAAGAATCTTGTAAGGTCCAGGTGCTGTCTAGATGATCGTTCTGTAAAGATGGGGCCGCCAAATGCAGCCTGCGCAAATTGATCCCTTTTGGGGTTAAATGCAGTGAGATTTGATCTCACTGTGCTGATAGAAGAGAACCAAATTCAATTATTTAGCTTTCTTGGTATACTCAGCCACCCCCGCTTAAAGTTTCCAATGGAAGTAGCAAAAAAGTGAGTTCAAAGATCAATTCTATAGGGGGAGCCAATTTTGCATGCTTTCGGATTCTACTCTAGCATTAATCATAAACCGATCATGGCTTCTTCGCGAAGTCAAAGTTGTTGTTCGAGTATTTGAGATAAATGTGGTAAAATTCGTTGGATATAGTACGTGAACTAGATGACCATTGACCGTTTGGTCAACGTAGAAGAGCGGTCTACATAACCGAATATAGACAATTGGGGGCCAACCTCATTGTACTTGCTTGGCATCTATCTACGTCACTACGCTTATTGACCTCCAATTCGAAAAAGTCAGCCCAGGAGTGGAGCCAAGAGTTGCCAGCGAGTTTCTACCCAGAACATAATGAAGCATACAGCACTAGCTGGAGATGAAAACGAGTATCAGCCCCTGTACGCCTTGCTTGACTGGGGGTAATTCAATATGACGGCCCCCGCTTACTCGTGAATCTATAAGAAGGGTCAAAAGCCCCACGAAAGAATCAAGTAGTTGAACAAATGATAGCCAGTCCCCTTGATACAACCTAGGCATCATTCCGAACACACCATACCCCACACATTATGCATTTCACCGAGATGCTACAATACACTTTCGCTCTCTTCCTTCTTCCGTATGCCTTGGGCTGTACTCCCAGATCTGATACCAATGACTCCAGCAACCCTTTCGTTATCGGTGATGATGGCCCAGCACCCGCGGCGACACTTGGCTACTCTCTTACCCACATTGGTCTTCTCACGACGAATCTCACTGGGATGAAGCACTTCTATGGGGATATCTTGGGTATGCGGCTTCTTTTTGATGCCTATCTTACACCCGAGTTCACCGTGACCTATATGGGGTATGCACAAGGCGGACGAAATGGCACCGGGTTCCAAACTGGAGCGGAAATGGTTCGGGATAAAAACAACCTAAACGGCCTCATTGAGCTTATCCAATTCAATGTCTCGGAAGACCACCTTATAGCTACCACCAAGCGCTCCAATACATTTAGCCATATCGGCATTATCGTTCCAAATGTTGAGAAGGCGCAGAATTATCTTGAAGAACAGGGAGTGAAAATTCTCAAAGGGATCACCAAGCCTATCACTGGATTTACGGGTCCAATTCAGAATGCACTTGGAGTTGGCAAATTTGCTGGCGAGTTTATCGCAGCCAAGAAGGCTTTACTGAAAGCCCAGACCCTCATTGGCTGGGAAATGTTCCTTCTGATCGAGGATCCTGACGGCAATTTAGTGGAAATTCAGCAGCAGGAGACTGCAGATTTTGATGATTGATTGACGGACTGTAAGGAATGGAGCTTTAGTTACGGAAATTTGTCAATTTTTAAAGTACGTTAAATATATGCATGAGGGGTTTAAAGCCTTGATTTCGCGAGTAATGCAGGTGCTTTCCAGGATGGAATTGGGCATGATTAGGCTAATATATAAATAGTAAAATAAAAAGTAATATAAATATATTTACTTTATATTTTTTGTTAATGTCCTTATCGTTCTGCCCCGATTCCATGCATGATCTAACTTCGGGGTCAGATAGTAATATTATAGCTAGTTAATTCCTTTACCTTAGGAGTTAAAGAAGGATAGGAAAATAGACTAGGTAATACTTACTATCCTATAGGGGGTAGGTCTAGTCTACTAGACTAGCGGGCGCTATAAAGGCTTGAGTATAGGTAGAAAAGGGGGGTAGTAGTAGTAGTAGAACACGTCTCTAAGCAAAGCTGATCAGAATGGTGATCAGGGCAGGAACTGAATGACGAACACCGGACATTGAGTGTAACTTGCTCGCCCAGCGGTGCTTTGGCAAGACTTTTTACCTTTACCAAGGCCAGAACGGTGGCCTCGGCAAGATCTCTGCCATAGCCGAGATGACCGATGATAGTAAGGTAGCAGAGCATAGGAAAGACTCTTTCTCCTCAGCACAGTGGAAGTAACATTGAAATTCTCGATGGAAGTTCCGATTCGCAAAAACTTGCGAGTTATTTCAAATTGCTTTCTTATCACTTAAAAGGATGGATGATAGAGTGCGGCCGACGGGCGCGGTCAAGATACCAAAACCTTATCACGGCCCGCTGTAAATTGCCGGAGTTCGTGAATGATTTTCACTTGATTGGGTCATATCGTGACAGCACCCTAGTTAGTTCGAACGTGACAGAAGGTGACGTTGATACGCCTTTGACCATTGCCATAGAACGCAATGCAACAAAGGAATATGCACATATCTGCTGTCGGAACACATCGAAAAAGTCGAGTTGGATAGCTGGAGCCATCTTGCTTTCCATATGATTTCTTTTCCAACGGTCCTGCTGTCTGGGGGTGGTGGCTTCGAGAGCCAAATATAATGTTTCTAGGGGCGGAACTTAAGAGTCACTCAAAATCAAGTAGAACTGAATTACTTAACAGACAGGGAAACCGCCGAGGTCATAAAATTCGAACTATAAATACAAGTGGGAGAGAAAGGTTCGGTAGTTGTTCGGCGACCGAGTAAACCCCGATTTCTCTGTCAGCCGCCTACACTAAATACAGATGCGCCGCCATTTGCCACCGGTTCTAAGCTTCTTCCTGCGGGTTCGATCTTTCATGAAATTTGCCCTATATGGTCAACTGAAAACGAAAGGTGTAGGCATAAATTGCCTAATATTTTCAAGAAGGCTGTGATGCTAACGCTAAGAAGGCATTCGACCAAAAACATCCATACATTCTGTGCAATATGGCTTTGACGGCCATGGAGCCATGTGAAGCACTACCACAACCAAAATCAAAAGCTGCCATTCACTTTGTTGACAGTTCCTGCAAAAAGGCACATACGGCGTGCGACCGATGCCGCATGAAGAAATCCAAGGTGGGTATGAAAGATCGTGGCAAACAAACAATAAGTGCACTAGCAGCTAGACTGACATTTGCAAAGTGTGATGGAGCTAGGCCATGTTCACGATGTCGAGCAAAAAATTTCGCGTGCGTTACTCAGTTACGTCACAAAGCCCGTCCCAATGCGTATACCAGGGAGTTCGTTAGCACCTTCATCAGAAGCCTGCATGTAACCACTTCGCTGACAGTCATATGGCCAGCAGATATGTTGAAACTCTTGAGAAGCAGCAAGTCTGTCTGACTAACGCCATCCTTCAACTGTACCGACTGATTGATAGTGGTGCCCATTGGCCAGGTGTTAGGCCAAGGCTCCAGCCTGATGGCGAGCCGATCATCGATGATTTGCTCTCCAGATTAGGCGCCATTTCGCAAGTTACAAAAGAATATACCAAAATTCACAGCGGTGCTGATGGGAGAGTACCAGAAGGGATTTCACATGCCATCACTAAATGTACAAAGTCTCCCGTCAGGACCCTGTCTTGCTTATCCAGCACCTCTAATGGCAGCGATATCAATCCTGCAACGCCATCTCCACGCTCCACAGTCTCCTCGGGTTTCTTGGGAGGGGAGACCTGGGAGTCTTCCAGTTCTTTTAATGCCGGCCAGGTAGCCCAAGGCTTCATCAATCCCTTGGCGCTTCATACGATGGAGGTTCTTCCCTGCGAGAATTTGGCTCCAGCCTATGAGGCTGACATAGAGAATGGGGGCAAATATTCGTTCACTGAAGATCCGGACCTGCTTTTGTTGAATTTAAATGCTCATGTTTTCATGAACTGTGGCCCAATGGCGACGTATTGGGCGTCAAAAAATGAGGAGACTGAGTTGCCGTCTACAAGTTTGGTGCCTGAAATCTGACAAAGCGGCTTCGAACAACCTGCTCTGGAATTTATTTGACCGTCAAGCATGATGGAGTATGATAAATGAAACATAGTAAACCATGTAATGTCCTCATCCCGATCATGGGACACCTCACAGGAGCATAAATTGATATACTTTCAAGCAAGGCGCAAACCATCCGGAGACGTGCAAATCATCCGGGTTCCCACGAACGCCCCATACGAGTTCGCTTGTTGGAAATCTGAGAATTTTTGTTCATCTCAGAGATTCCTAGCGATAGGCATCACCAACTTGAGCTGTTCATACATCTGTCCAATGATGACCAACAATCTCCCAAAGTAGTCAGGTATTGTTGGAAACGACATGACTTCTCAGTACCGGGTGCTTCCGTACGCGGCAAAATTTGGCGTCAGTAATGCCTCCTTGAACATCCAGCTATGAATGATAAATGTAAGGGAGCGTATATAATGAAGAAAAATGGGTGCCGTAAAACTGCGACCATAATCCTACTAATCAGATGATTTGAGATAAGCCTCGTGGAATTCTCCCCATTTTGACTGCACATTAGAACAAATCAAAAATTATCTCCGGTACCTACCGTTTAGGTGATGGTACAGTAATTAGTGTATCCCTTGGGCAGGCCAGAAAACTTCTCTTAACTTTCTCAGACACCGATTATTCTTGGCGTAAAGTCCTAATTAATGTTGGCAAAGCAATGTTGTTAGTCTTGGCCGCCAAATGCGACAGATTGCAATTTGCAGTGTAAGCTTGGACATAGGGGATGCAAAACCAGAAATCCAATGGCCTTTCGATTCTGCCGCGATGTTGAGCAACATTTCGTTAGGCAGCTTGTATGTGTAGCTGTATGTGTAGGCCAGTTTGCGGCATGCGAAAATCAGTATATCAAAGTAAATCAAATCCACGAAGCATGACGAGAGAAATGCTGGGGGACTTGATGGAGAAAAGGAGCTAACTTTGCATAGGCTGATTTGAAGGTGAGCAAGTAAGCTTTACCTGGACCACCCTAAGAAAATTCGTCATGCTCACCACCGAGCTGGCTCAGCTATTCTTCCGAAGGATAGGAGGGGTGGGGGCATTAGCATGAAGTGCTATGTAATTTTTGCTTGTAGGAGTGTCGGGCTTCCACACACCACACAAAACGATCATCCCGAAGACAAAAGGCTTTTTTGAGGTGATAATCCAGTCGGCATCGTCGTTTGTGGCGTTGAGAGAACTTTGAAGGGGTCCTCAGAATGCTGGCTGATAACTGGTCGGTAGGATTAAATCCCGCCTTATATGTTGATGGGTTTCGTCCGAGATGTGGCTTCCGGAGGTTCTGCAGAATGGGGTGCGCTCCTCTTGCCCATTTCCATGTTCTCTCCTGGGAGGGTTTCATTTGACTCACGAGAATAAATCCAGCGAATGGCTGACTGTCAGAAGCTGTTCGCCGAGGATTCAGTAATTAATCAAGCCCAGGACAAGGCTGTCACTTGTTGCTTCACAGAGCGGAAGTAGCAGGCGGCCAACATACCATTCCGACCAGACCAGGGCGAGCATCAAAACTGACAATTGTTCAAATATCGACCCCATGGAAATTCAAGTATAGGTCGATGTGGTTATTTTATGCCATAATGTGTGAAACAATCTTATTTTTCGACGACAATAGAGTTCCACAGACTAATATTTTTTTTCTCTCTGTGACCCACTTTCCTTCTAGCAAGGTCAACCTATTAATTGAGTGAAGCTAAAATGACTTTCGGGCTCAAAATAACAGAAGATCCTACACACCGTATTTCTATACATATTATCTTTCCCAACAAAAGACAAAGTATAACAGAAGGTTTAGAAAGTTGCTTGACCAGATAATAGAAAGGGAAGAGCTAGTGGAACCTACAAACAAACTCATGGTGCGATTACTAAATCAAAATGGGATTGATTGATCCCGAGGTGAGGGAAGTTATTGGTCGCGCGCTTTTGTGGCACTACCGAACCCTACTTATGTATAAGGAAATACTATAAACCAATCATATCCTAATACATAAAGGGGTATTTTTTAAGTAGTACTACCTATAATAGAATAGTCTATAATATAGTGCGGTGAGGTAATCCGTCTTAGGTTCGTATTATTTCGAACGAAACCTACTTTAAGTTATATGATGGTCGTGATATAATCTTAATAATGTAAGATCTCCTAGACAAAGTGACCGGAGAGCTCAAGTACTATAGCTCCAAGGTATAAGGAGGCAATAAGCTAGTAAGCCGGCAATTACACTCTTCTACGATCGTTCTTTATAAAAGGTTAGATAGCGTGATAAAGAGTCGCGGGTAGATACAAAAGACAATAAACAGGTAATACGCATGCGTTTTTAAACTAGATGACTTAGCTTCTCACCGTACAGTTAGGAATGAGAGCCCAAAGCGCTTTAGAGAAGCGAGACTATTTCTTACAAGTAAACCATCCTGCACCGCGAAAGTCGAACCTAATTAGTAGACTAACTACTATCTTCTGCGGCTAGAGAGCGATGAATTCAACAAATGAAAAGGGCATTTATATGCCCAAGCCTTCCAACAGTGAAACAGTCAAGCCTCATGTCTCTTCTAAAGCCATAACAGAACCTAGTCAGCCTAGTTTCGAGTTCGTCGAAGGCATTAGAAATCATACTACCCGCAGCCACGCAATAAAATCATATTAGAGACAGAAAAAAAGCGAACGACAACGCCAGGAAGATTCCAAGTTAGATCACTCAGCTTTACGACCGTTACTATCCAGCAAACCGCGAGAAGAAAACGAACCTATTCTCTCCACCGAATCACAGACAACAAATAAGCCTCCTCTCGACCATCAGAACTCCTCTAGCTCTATCAAGACTACACAAACATCTAGGATCCCTATTCAGATTTTTAACGGCCTTAGATTCGTCTTTGCCTCAGCCCTAGGCGAGAGGACTAAAACAAACCCATATCAGATCTTCGCACACCATCACCAGTTTTTCTATCATTATGAGTGCATTTATTACACACCACTTAACCACATCAGGATCGCGATTTACAGCCTCATTCTATTTTTAGGGCTAAGCATGCATGCCCGTGCTATACATGTAGGGATTGAGGCGCGGGCCTTTACTCCATTCAGAGACATCTGGATCCCGCTGGATTTATCAAACCCAGCATCCTTCAATGGAATCTTAGCTCATGCAGCTGCAGATATTGTTGGTTCCAGAGGAGACCGAAGTAGCTCAGAAATTCTGAAATACAAAACTGAAGCCATCGAGATTATCAACAAATGGCTCGGTACTACTACCAGCAGTATCAAAGACGAGGTTTTCGCCAGTGTCGTTCGACTTCTCACATTCGAGGTATGTTATGTCACAGCAAAGCGAATTCAGCATTCACTTATTTATACCAAAGGTTGTGTTTTGTGTCGATCACGCATAAATAAGTTTTTCTAGAGTCTAAAATTATTGCTATACGCAGAGATATTAGGGTACGCGTGAGGGATTTAACCTCCATAGGTTTAGGCTTCAGCAAATAGTAAAGGCGAGGGGAGGCTATCAGGCTTTCGGCCTTAATTAGAGGCTCCAACTTGTCCTTTCGCTGTAAGTGTCCTAAAATCATAACCATTATCTCTCTGCCACATTATGATTAAACTATCAGGCTCACTATGGGTGAGGGACCGGAACAGCCGCCATCCGTCGCCTATTTAATGGAAGGATTCGGGGATGTTGTTTACGAGATACTAGGGTTGTTCTACTTGCCTCATGGAGTATCCAAACAGTTTCGAGATCTAGAGCGACTTCGGAGCTTTGGATCACTAGCAGAAGCAATAGAGCTTTTGCAGCATAACAGGGCATCAGAGGAGGTCATATATAGAGGCGCCTTGCCTGAGTGGGAATCAGCCTCAAAATACCTGCAATCCTTACTATTCATCTGGGCCACGTTCCAACATAGTGAGAAGAGACACACCGAGCAATTATTAAAAGAAGATGACGATCTTTTATACGCACTCAATGTATTTCTGCGTGGCTCACGACACATCTAGGCCAACTCTGATTCCGAGAACGAGGTCTTCACGCTCATCTAGGAGAACTTCGCTAAGAGAGAAGGGAATGAGCAGATAACTCGTTTTGTTACTATAGTGACTGAATCCCTTCGGGAAATTAGTCCCGGAGCCTTGCGGGGAGTCGAACAATGCTTATTGAGCTACTGGAACGAGAAAAGTGTTTAAACACCTGATAGGGCCATGCGATTGCCTATAATGACAATCAAAAAAGAGATCAAGAAGAAATGAAGTAAAAGTAAAAGAAATTGGAATTGAACCACCTTGCGTCCTGAAAGTTCCCCACATTTTGATCTGGAATAAAAAAGAGCTGATCTGACTACTACGAAAGGGCCAACAAAACCAGATGCACTTAGCAGAGCAGCATCGGAGTGAATGAATGAATTACCATAATCCCGTCTGACTTCGGAGCGGAGCTTCTCAATTGGGCCTCAGAACTACCAATACCATCCACCAGAAACGCGACCCGAACGATGAAAAAGTCCCCTCCAAATCACAGACTCAACATATCACTACTCAAAACCCCCCTCCATCCTTTCCCTCAGTTCTGGTGACTCGTTTTGATGTTGCTATTGAGACTCAGTACGGACCAGTTCTTTACTGGGAATCATATGATAGGAAGAAACGAACACCAGATGCCAAATCAAATTACAACTTGCCATTCTAGCTAGGCGTTCTATCTAGACAATATCAGTGCGGTGAAGCAGATTAGTACATTCGAGAGAAGACATGTCAACTACTTTTGTTCGTTTTCCTTGAATTAGACCTAGGCAATGTTAGATACAATAATGTCGTAATATGACAACAGGGTAGCCATGAGTTGTGCATCTGCTGCTGTGGTTATCTTGGGCTTCATCTAAAAAGGTATATTGGTCGGATGATAGATAGTCGATAGGTGATCCTATGCATCAATCAGGAGAACTGGGGACTCTCTCGCCGACCCTGAGTTTGTTAGACATGGTCTTGAGGGAGTCTCGCGATGCGTGGTGTCACTCAATTTATAACCTGCAACCTATCCTATACCAAACTCTGATGGGATTGTATGGCAGTGGGAGTCTCAAGGTCAGCTATGTCGTGGATATGGTCATGGTTCTCGGTAATTTAAGCTCGGAGGCATGCCACGGGGTGCAAAAATGCCTTCTGAACCTGTTCTGTTCGTCAAAGGGAACTGGTAGTGCTCTTTTGATTGATTATGGATGGACACCTTACTCGCTATTGTCCTCTATGCGCGGGCACTAAGAATAGAGGTTTCTGGAAAAATATTCTAATTTACAAATCTGTCAAAAGGAATCTGACACCAAAAGGATTGTCAACGGCAAGTGCAACATTTTGGACTAGGTTGGGTTCGTATTCCATTTCCATTTAATTCGTTTTGGAGGCCGCATACGCGCGAATTTTCGAGTTCTCACACCATATCATGAACAGCGGCTGGGAGAAGTCATATGTGATTTGCAACAATCCCGGGATACTTCAGCATTCGCGCACACATGAGAGCCATCACTAAATACATGCGCATAGATTAGAGCAGTGTTCAGATCACAGCAAGCCACCGACATAATTTTCTTCTTCTTCCGGCGTCTTATCACCCTTATGGTATTTTTTGACACTGTCCTTGTCTTTCCTCAGATAATTTTCATAGATCTCCAATCTATCTTCGAGACTGAATGCCAACCCCCTCTTGTCCTCTTGGGAAATATTTTCTTTGCTTGTGCTCGCCATGGTGCCCAACGAGCCTTTTATGAATGACTCTTTACGCTGAGCTGGGCGTTGGAAGTCTGTAGATTCTTTACTATTGTGAAAAAACATAGTCCGATATGAGGCCCTACAACAAACTTTTGGGCATGGCTTGAGTAATTAAATAATTTAATTCTAACTTCATGCGGACAAGCATGATCTCGTGGTATCTGTCTATCATCATCAAGCGCATGCGGTATACCTGTACTACTTTGTATCTATCTATTAGGGATTAGGGTAGTGTTACTTTGACGTGCTATTGTTCTACCTAAATCAAAAACCTATTGAAGAAGGAATTTTTCCCTCACTGAGATGAGTTGCAATGTAATATTAATTAGTGACCTAAGCATAACGTATTTCACGGGCAGGTCCGAACTCCATATTAAATAAAAAAGATTACAACTTCAGATCTGTACAACAACACTTTTTTTGAGAGTCTTTGTATACCTCTCTACTTACAAAACAACTCTTTCTTGGCAAAAACGTGTTCCTGGAATATCTAGCCAACCAGAGGTCGCGGGACCTCGAGAAGTAGTTCACCGTAGTCGGAACTTCAGGCGCTATCGCCTGATACCCGTCTCAGGGGAGAGATGGCCACGGAGATTGCGACTGGGGCGAATGCACAAAATTTGCTCCTAGTCAGGAGAGGAACACCAAAAAACTCGGCCCTCGCGGAACCACCGCGATCCATGGACGACGTCGCGGAAGGAGCCCGCAGGGTGCTGAACCACATCGAAAACAATGGTATGGAAGACCGATATGTCACCGGATATATCCGCGCCGTCCGCTAATACGCGCTGAACGCCTAACGGGGCGATAGCCAGGGAATGGCTAAGGTGCTCGACGCGCTGGCCAAAATCGACCGCGACACCGAACGCTTGAACTAGCGAATCGACATTATTGAAAAGATAACGAGCACCTTATCGACGACTTTGTCCACCCCTAAGGCGAGCTCTGCGGCGGCGTGGCATAACTTCCGCGCTAGAGACTGGTAGCGCGACTTGATTAAGGCGGTGGCACCTAACACCTAGAGTAATGGCACGTCGTCTCCTAGGGTGCTAGAAGTTAAACTTCGCGAGGACCGTGAGATTATCGTTAAAGTTAGACTAAATCGTAAAGCGATCCACAGCTTAACGCCAAAGGATCTAGTGGACCGAGTAGAGCGATAAAGGGCAATAAATATCCAGCAGAAAAATCTAGGGGTGTTAGCCAAACAGGCGTCCTTTATCGTAGCTCGGAAGTTACTATTAGGCGATATAGCGATAGTCGCTAATAGCGCTACAGGCGCGAAGGCCCTTCGTAAACACCCCGCGTGGTTACGGGCGGTTAGACCCGGCTCAGTGATCCAGGAACTATCGTAGGGAGTCGTGGCGTACTATATTCCCGTAAAGTCGATGAAGCTAACTCTAGAGACGATGACCGACACTATAGCGGAACTACTTAGGCAAAATAGCTAGGGCGAAGATTCCAAGATTTAGTATCTAGGATGGCTAACGCGTCCAGGTAAAAGGGTGGAGGGCTCGATTTTGATCGAGTTCACTAGCCCTATCGTGGCGAATCGCGCGATCATGACTAGCGTCGTGTGGGGAAAGTAAATTCACTCTACCTCACGATTCTACCGCGAGGGGCGGATGAAGCTATGTAGAAAATGCCAAAAGCCAGGGCATATCTAGTCACACTGTTCTAACGCTTTCAAATATAGCCACTATGCCGGCGGACACCCGACCTAGGAGTATCTATCGATAAAGGGGCAAGCGATACCAGTAAAATACGCTAACTATGGTGAAGGACATCGTCCAATAAGTCGAGAGTGTCTGGTAAAGATGGCGGCTTTGAACGAGGCGAAATAGGCGCTTGCCGATTATCCGGCGTACTATCGTGTCCTACTATATTTTCGGGTGGTTCTAAGTGCCAACATAGCTACAACCTCGTCCAGTGTAAATCCTATGATTATCGATAGAATAGATGCGTCAATATATACTCCAGATAGACATCAGGAGGAGGAGTCTTTACCTAATAACCAATAGACCGTGATCGACCTAGAGATAGCACTAGCGAAAGCAGAGATAATACTAGACAAGCTCACTAAGCCAGCTCAACCCAAGAAAGGTCCGGGTCGTCTAAAGGGCTCGAGAACTAGATTAAAGGACCCCAAGCCACCAGTGATCCCACTAGCTTACTAACGAGCAACCAGGCTCTAGGTGGCCTCCTAGAAAGCGATTCAGGACCAAACCAATTCAAAAGACGCCGCACGGCTAAGCCAGGAGAGACCATAGATAAACAGCCTAACGATAATAACTAGTTCAACATCCAGCTCACACCTGCGGATTTCCCCCAAGCCAACACTCAACAGGACAGCCATGAGGATCGGCTATCCTAATTCATTAGCGAAGTCATAAATGTTAACGATGCCGGTAGCATACCCGGACCCGAGGGCGAGGGCCTATCCCATGGGAGTGGGAGCATTGTAGTATGATGGATTTCTAGGGTGCCCTTAAATATGGAGAGAAAAAGTGGGGCTAGGGGGTACGATGGATTCCTTTTAGCGATTTTGCGTAGTACGATGCTGGCCTTCAATGTAGTTCAATGAGGCCAAAGTTCGAGTATGTTTTTCAGTAGATATACACATTATCACTATTTGAGTTTTATGTTGTGTGGACCAGTAGAAATAGTTTTTACAGGGGGGTCAAATGGGATGATGTTTTAATGGGGTGCGATGGCTACTTTCTGCAGCCGCGATCATGAACCTTTAACTATATAGCTAATCATAATATAGCGATATATCGACTTTTGCACTAGGATTTTTCGGCTAAGGATTTAGGGGTAAGATCTAGGCACTAGACGCATCCGAAAATCTTCTTTTTAGCTTTATCCTAGTATTTTGCACTCACCTATATTTATTTATCTTCTTATTCTTTATACTCTCTTACTATATTTATACACTAAAATATATTTCTACTATTTATATATTCCTTATCTATATAGCGACTCCTACTGCTTCTAGTTTTTTCCTTTATAATATATAATTCTATTTACTTATCTACCGCTAATATGAGTATACTATTTAACTAGGTTAGATCGTCTCTTACCTTAAGAGTTTACCCTACTAGGTGCCACTTACTTAGGCGCGCTTAGTGTAGGCTAAAGTTAAGACCGATCTCTAGTAAAGAGATATATAGCTAGACTAGGAGTGTATTAAAGTCCTTATTATACTAAAGAAACTAGTTAAGGGTCTTATAGTCTTTACTAATAGTATTTAGTGCTGATATAGTAGTACCTACTACTATATCTATTAGGGTATAAAGACTATAAAGAATTATTAGCGTATCTACTATAGATAGGCTCTATTTAGTAAACATAGTTATATCTCCCCTATAGAGCTTATATAGGTGGAGATATAGATTAAGACTAGCACTTAGGCTATCTACTACTAGCGATTTTTTAAACATATGGCTAGCTCTTAGTTTATCTATATAGTATAATTAGGCGCTAAGTACGAGCCTACCCCGCTACTACTAATAGATAAGGCGATTAAGGAGTTTTATAGGTAGTGGATATAAGAAGTCTAGCTAGAGCTAATAGGCGAGTATATAATAGTAGTATAGGCGGGTAAGATTAATAAGGTAAATTCCTGGCTATAATAAGCCTAGTGGACTAAGTATCTCGCTAGTATACTAGAGCCTAATCTATAACACTATATAAGATAACTAGAAGAGTATTAGTGTTCCTATTTATTTTTAGACCTAACTTATAACTAATAGCGGAAAAGATAATATAGAGGATATAATTAATTAGATTATCTAGGATACGATATATAGTATCGCTATATATAGTTAGCGTGTTATAAAGTATACTAGGATAAACTTAAACTTCGAAGCCTAGCGGATCTCTACTAAAGCTACTACTAAGCTATTATAGCTATATCTAGATAGAGATAACCTTAGTAAGTATATAGAGCTATAGTAGTAGATCTTAATATTCTTTACCTATACTTAGTAGCTATATAATTAGGTAAGCCTAAAGTATAAGCTATCTAAACGCTAAGCTTTTATATAGAATATAGTTACTTAGTGCGTATAGGCGGAATATACTACCTAGTAGGAGAGTCCTAATCTAATAGAAAATAATACGTGGGGCGATTTATAGACGCCGCTATAGGAGAAGATTATAGACTTTTATATTAAACTATTAGTATAGAAGGTACGCCGCGATAATTATAAGTATAGTCTTATAGTCGCTTTAGCGGTTCTTAGGTTTAGTAAACTTAGCTAGTTAGATATAGAGAGCTACCCCTAAATTTTGTCTAAGGTAATTAAGATTAGCCGATTTATAGTGCTATATAAGTTACTTTATTTAGATCTAGATAGTAGTTATATCCTAGAGGAGATATATAGTAGTGAATTTAGGATATATATAGACTTAGCGAGTGCGCTAGATAGTATTCTAGGGTATATATTTTCGCGGGATAAAGGATTCTATAGCTATACTCCTACCCCTAAGCCTCCTAGCCCTAATCTCCCTAGTATACTACTTATGTATCTATAAAGTAGCTCCTCTAGTCTTTTTAATCTTTGCCGTACTAAATAAAAATCGCTAGTATAGGGTAAATAGTTAAAGATCCTAATAGATATATTTATAGTGCGTGGCACCTAAAGCCCTATAGTATAGATACTTAACCTCTATACCTATAGTATGCGTATTTAGTTTAGTAGTACCTTAGCTAGGTATATTTACTAGGAAGATAAGGATCGCCTCTAGTACCGCGATATCTAATTTAATATATAGGACTTTCGCGGGTTTGTTTATAGGCTATAGCTAAAGACTAGTAAAACTTTATTTAACGATCTCTTATTATATGACTATTTAGTTATACCCTAGATTCCTTAGGAATATATATAAGATAATCCTATAGATTCCTAATTAGGCTTTAGTTTCCTATATAATAGTCGTACCCTATAGCTAGTCTCTAGTGCTTAATAGATATTTAATTAGATATCTACTAACTCTCTACTCTAGCGTTTTATCGACCTAGATACGTAGCGTTCCTATATAGCTACTATTAAGCGATACTTTAACTGAGTTACTATATTCTATAAATAGCTTACTATCCTAACTTATATCTCTAGTAGTTAGCCTATATATACTCCTAAGCTCCTAAGCCTACGCTATATTAATACTCTAATAGGTATATAGAATATATTTATTAAGGATAGTATAGTAGTAATAGCTAGTACTTACTATAAGGGGTTCTATACTAGTAATAATATAAAAGTAATTTATTAGTATCTACCTTATAGTGTTAGGGAGATAGTCATCTAGTATCTATGGCTAGTGTTACTATTTATAGAGTAGCTATAGGTAATACTATTTAAGTTAGCCCCTTATACCTAGGAGTCTTAGGAGTTAATCTAAAAGTAATAGCTATACCTATAGAGTCCTAATCCCCTAAGTAGGCGTGAGTGGATGTTAGAGCGTCTACGAGATATACTAAAGCGGGAGATATAGATTAGCCTAAATAGGTACTAGATTAATATTTTAATATATTGTACTATCGCTATTGCTATAAGCCATAAGTTTATACTATAATATATATTTCCGTAGAATTAGTAAGATAAGGACTAGAGTAGGCTTAACCTTAACACTAAAGATAATAGTACTATAGATCATAAGTAGTTTATAGGCTATATTACTAATCTCTAGGCTATATACTCTTCGTATATCGCTAGTACTATATATAGGCGAGAAATATTTAAGATAGCTAGTACTACCTAAGAGCGATTAAAGGCGTTCTATAAGGCTAGTACTACTTAGTATAGCGTTCTAGGCTATCCCGAAGAAGAGCCCTCTAGGCGGAAGTGGAAGAATTAGTTCGACGATATTACGTAGGAGAGCTAATACTAGCGGATTAAGGAGTTTCGTGTGGTTAATATAGGCTATATACTTTAGTGGATAATAAGCTATACTAATATATAGTTCCGCGGGATCTAGGAGGAGGCGATCCGTTCTATCTAATTTAGGTTAAATAATATTATAGTGATTATACCTATAGGTAGTAGTAAGAGTCTTCTATTTATACTACCCGCGTGGGTGAGCTCTAGTATAATAATTATAGTGGTTCCCCTAATTACGTTACGTGCTAATCTATATTATCGTTATACTAAACTAGGTATTACTAATACGGAGTAGAAGAGGCGGATTTAACCTAATAAGGCATCTATTATCTTTATTATACCTAAATCTATATAGACTAAAGGGTTTAAGTAGTTTACCTAGCGGTAATATACGCTATATTAGTAGAGCGGATAGTTTTTAATAAGTACTATACCCTACTCTTTTAGATACTCCAAGTTTCGCCCTATAATTAGTAAGATAGCGCGGGTACTAGGTAAGAATCGAGTCTAGATAATCTATCTAACTACTACGCTACCGCCTCCCTTAGAGCTAAAATTATGCCTTTATATAAATACTTCCCCCTAGCTAGTGAACTAGTATCGCACGCGGACCTATTAAGCTAACGTAGCCTATTATATTTAGTAGGTCGCACCTACTAGAGATTATAACTAAGCGGATCTCTAGTACTATATAGACTATATTATAGACTTTATCTATGGTCGTCTATAGTGGCTACCCTAGGGGAAGATAGTGGTATATAGGTATTAGGCGAGCTAAGTTTAAATCCTTACCTAGCTTTTATAATATAAGTCCTACTTTACGAATTAAGAAGAATAACTAGAAGTCCTTTACTAATTCATAGATAGACTGTATTAAGTAATTATAGCCACTAGTGCGCTAGGAATAGGTATTAATATCCCTAATATTTATAGTATTATCTATATTAGGCGACCTCGATCTCTTTTAGACTATATATAAGAGAGTGGGTGGGCTAGTCGTGATAGGTAAGCTAGTAAGGTAATTATTATTAAGCTAGTTAATATTACCTAGGTACTATATTAGATTTCTAGTACTTAGGCCATAGCCTAGGAGATAGTAGGATAGTACCTTAGTAAAGGTATCTACTAACGGCGTATTCTAGATTCCTATCTCGACGGGTATAGTTATTAGCGTTATAGCGATAGCGAGCGCGAGTTATTATATAATTATTATAATCCTTAGTAGCGTAATTATAAGCTAGAGGCTAGGATTCCTAATATAGTAGATATAACTCCTAAGCTAAGCTAGGGTAGTATTAAGTCCCCCGCGTATAGCTCTCCTATTATAGTCCTAGATCTATATAGCGAGTCTATTTAATATAGTACTCCTAGGTTAGTTCCTTATAGCGAGTCTCTATAATCTATAATTACCACTAGTAGTAGGGTTAGTGACGATAAGAGTATCTAGTCCTAGGTAGAATAGATTATACTAATAGTTAAGGAGAGTAAATAGGGATTCTAATAATAATAGGATAATAGTCGATAATAATATATAAGCGAGTATAAAGACTATAAACTATTAGTAGATAAAATAGATCGATAGTATCAATAGTATTAGCTATATACGTAAGAAGGGCGGGATGATAGGTATAAGGTTTTTAAGAAGGTTAAGTACTAATCCATGTCTTAGGGGCTTATAATATATATATAGGATTGAATAAAGAATTATATTTAGCTCGCATAATTTATAGGGTGCTACTAGTATTAGATACTATAGAGTACTTACCTAAACTAGGGTAATAAAAAGGATAATAATAGGGATTTTAGGCACCTATATTAGTATAACAAGTAGATGTTACTAAATATAGTGTTTATAATATAGTATTAGAAAGGGTAGGATAGCCAGATCCACGAAGCGTTTAAGTAGTGACTAGCGGATCGCGGTGTGAAGGTCTAGGATATTAAAGGGATAGCGAGATTCTTTAGGTAATAAGTAGCTAGGGCATATATAGTGTATGCTAAGGTAGTTACGGCGTTTATTTAGTTTTGGCGGTAGTATCTTAGATTAGGGATATAGGAATCCTCTAAAATGTATCGATCTAGATAGATATATATAGATATTGAGTTAGAGCCAAAATTAGATTTTAGCAGGCGTGCGATAGGAAAGGTATAAGTTAGATAGTTTGGGTACGAATAGACCATCAGTAGCTTAGTAGTATAATGGATTCTAGTAGCTAACCTAAAGACTATATTAGATTAATAGATAAAGTATAATAGGGAGGATAGTAGCTTAAGGTTCCCTATCCCTCTCCTATAGGAGTAGGAGTATTATAGTATAATAGATTTCTATCCCTCTCCCTATCCTATAGGAGTAGGAGCATTATAGTACGATAGATTTCTAGGGTAGTTAGGGTCCGCTAGGGTGAATTTTATATATTAAGAGGACTATAGTCGCACTAAGATCCAAGGGGAGGGGAGGGGGGGAAATTAGGGTAAGGATAGTAGTATTATTTAGACTTCTATAGTACCTAACTCATAGTGGACTATACCTAGACCTAATCTAGGTTAGGTTAGGGTTTAGGTCGAAGTATCTAACCTAACGCTAGGGCT